>CP124711.1:11330000-12650000 GCA_031232105.1 Capsicum rhomboideum
TCAGTATAGACTCAACCCACCAATACACGAGGTGGTGAAGAAGGAAATAATTAAGTGGCTCGATGCAAGAGTGGTGTACCTAATATCCAACAGTAAATGGGTAAGTCCAGTGCAGTGTGTCCTGAAAAAGGGAGGTATGACGGTGGTAGCTATTGAGAAGAATGAATTGATTCCACTTAGGCCTTTCACTGGTTAGAGAGTGTGTATGGACTATAGAAAGCTCAACTCTTGCACTCTCTAAGACCATTTTCCAATGCCCTTCATGGACCAAATGTTTGATCGGTTAGCAGGAAGGGATTGGTACTATTTCTTAGATGGGTATTCTGGGTATAATCAAATCTCTATTGCACTCGAAGACCGCGAAAAAACTGCTTTTACATGCCTATATGGGACGTTCTCTTTAAATGGATGCCTTTTGGGTTATGTAATGCTCCTGCAACTTTCCAAAGGTGTATGATGTCAATTTTCTTGGATATGGTAGAAGAAACTTTGGAAGTTCTTATGAACGATTTTTCTGTGTTTGGTGAGTGTTTTGATGATTGCTTGCAAATCTTAGCAATGTCTTGCAAAGATGTGAAGAGTAACCTTGTGCTCAACTGGGAGAAATGTCATCTTTTGGGAAGGAGGGCATTATGTTGGGGCTCAAAATTTCAGCCAAGGGAATTGAAGTTGACTGATCCAAAATAGAAGTGATCGAAAAGCTACCTCCACCAATCTCGGTGAATGTTGTTCGCAATTTTCTTGGCCACGTAGGTTTTTACCTGAGGTTTATAAAGGACTTCTTCAAAATTACAAACCCACTTTGCAATTTACTAGAGAAGGAAACCAAGTTCCTATTTGATGAAGACTGTGTAAAGTCATTTGAGTGCCTTAAGGAGAAATTGGTAGCTGCTCCCATTATTATTGCTCCGAATTGGTCCAAATCGTTTGAAGTAATATATGACGTGAGTGGAGTTGCACTTGGGGCTGTTCTTGGGCAGAAAAATGAGAAACTCTTTCACCCAATCTACTATGTGAGCAAAGCTTTGAATAGGGCTCAAAATAACTACACAGTTACTGAGCAAGGGCTACTTACGGTTGTCTATGACTTTTACAAATTTTGGGCGTACCTGTTTGACACTAAAGTGGTGGTGCATACTGATCTTGCTACATTAAGGTATCTGATGGCTAAGAAAGATGCCAAGCCTCGAATGATTAAATGGGTGTTGTTACTACAAGAGTTTGACTTTGAAGTAAAAGACCGAAAAAGGTGTGAAAATCAGGCGGCAGATCATTTATCCTGACTTGAGAATGAGGGAAACAGGCCGGATGAATTAGAGATTGATGATTCATTTCCGGATGAACATGTACTTGTTGCTTCCCTTGACCTTGTACCATGGTATGAAGACTTTTCTAACTATTTGGTCAGTGACATGATACCGGAAGACTAGAGCTTTCATCAAAGAAAGAAGTTCTTACCTGATGTGAACAATTACATCTAGGATGAACCTTATTTATTTAGATTATATGCTACAATATCATTTGGAGATATGTGCAAGAGGTAGAAATGTTGAGTATTTTGTAGGCCTATCATTCATCCCCAGTGGAAGGACATTATGCGGGCGATCGTACAGCGAGGAAGATTCTGCCAAGTGGGTACTATTGGCCTACTATTCATAAGGATACATATGATTTTTCCAAAACTTGTGACCAGTGACAGCGACAAGGGTCGATCTCTAGACATCAAGAGATGGCCATGTCTAAAATATTGGAGGTTGAATTATTTGATGTGTGGGGAATTGATTTCATGGCCCCCTTTGTAAGTTCCTATGGTCATAAATACATCTTAGTTGTTGTGGTCTATGTGTCTAAATGGGTGGAAGTTGTGGCCTTAGCAGATAATGACGGCAAAAGTGTGGTGGCATTCTTGAAAAAGAAATCTTCTCTCATTTTGGTACTCCTCGAACAATTGAAAATGAAAATATTCTCTCATTTTGTAACAAGGTATTCCAAGCTGCTTTAGCTAAATATGGCGTGAAACAACACAAAGTGGTAACTCCTTATCATTCCCAAACCAGTGGACAAGTAGATGTGTCAAATCGAGAGATAAAGATGATATTGGCCAAGTTTGTTAATGCTAACCGAAGTGATTGGTCACGAAAGCTTGATGATGCAATTTGGGATTACCACACTGCTTTTAAGACGCTAATAGGTATGTCCCCTTATGAACTAGTTTTCGGGGCTTGCCACTTACCGGTAGAACTTGAGCACAAATCCTTGTGGGCATTCAAAAAGCTTAATATGAGCTGGAGAGAAGCAGCTGATATGAGGTTGGACCAATTGAATAAGTTGGATGAATTCCAACTTCGTGCTTATAAGAGAGCTGATTTGTACAAGGAGAAAATGAAGTTATCACGATAGGAGGATTGAAAAAAGAGAATTCCAAGTAGGTGACTTGGTACTATTTTTCAACTCAAGGTTTAAACTTTTTCTGCTTAAGCTGAAATCTAAGTCGTCCGGACCCTTCTAGGTGACTCAAGTTTTTCCATCCGGAGTGGTGGAATTAGAAAACAAAGAAGGAAAGTTGTTCAAGGTGAATGGCCAACTAGTCAAACAATATGTTCGCCTGCAAAAAGAGATAAAATTGGTAACATTAGAGTAGCTTGACAAAGTTTGAGTAGTCAATATACCCGAGTCATGTCATAATGTTAAATCAGGTGCTAATGGGAGGCAATCCACAATGTGTTGTAAAAAATCATATTAGTGTAGGTTTTCATAATTGAGTATGGTTAATATGCGTGCTAAGTGTGCAGGAAAATATAGCACAAATAAAGTTGGAAACTATTTGAGACTGACAGTTCATCCGATGAACAGTCAGTGGACTAAAGGACCGTCCAATGGAGTCTTCACAATGAGAACCAAAATCACCAATCCTGGTTAAGCCCTGACGGGTCACGTGATGAGCCACCAAAGCTCTACCGGATTGTCAGTCTAACCGTCATGATGATGAAAGAAATGTTGGATACTGGTTACAGATGATGGTTTAGGTAATGAGTTATCGCTAGCTCGACGGACCATCAACCCAACCAAAAACTCAAACTCAGTTAGAGTCCAATCTGGATATGTCTGATGAGTCACCCGATAATCCATCACTTTGCTGACGACCCGTCGAAAGGGTCGTCATAGGTAAATTTATAAATTTTCCTTATTTCATTTTAAACGGACCCGACCCAATACCAACCAAACCCTTTTTTAACATTTATCCGACCCATACCCGATCTCAACCTTTTGGCCTTTAAATTACCCCATTTTAATTGGATTACCTACGTTCTATTTTCATATCTTAAACTTCACACCCATAAAAACCTAAAACTCCAATCCTCCCCTCGTTCATAGCCATTAAATCCACTACTCACCCCTCCTCACTATTTAATGGGGGCCTTCAATCACCAAAATTCATCACAACCTATCATTATTTCCCTTTATCATTGCACGCATCGCACATTGTACTAGCATGGTTGTTTTCATCATCTTCATTCAACTACTCGGGTATGTCTACATTTGAGTTAAATTTTGGTTTAATTCTTTTTGTTTATGAAATAAAACCACACAACTACCACTCAATGTAAATGTTTTAAATGGTAGTTATGTTGTGCGTGTATCTCATTTTTTGGTGTGCTATGGCAACCCTGTGGGTGAAGTTTGAGTAACCCAAAGAGGGTAAAAATATGTTGCTGATGAGTTCAAAATATGGGGAATCCCATAGAATGATCAATTACTCTTGAAGTAAGTTGGGGTGCCTACCATATGTTTGATGAAATGCCAAAGAAAAGCTTAGATAAACTGTTAAGCCTGATGTCTCAAGTGACTGACCATCGCAAAGGTAATGGTCGGCCAATTAAACCGCCAGAAGAAAAATCAAAACGACTCTTTCTGGATAACACTGATGGTTGGGTTAATGAACCGTCACCCTTGTGACTAATCATCACACCCTCTAGTCAAGTGTAACCAGTGTAGCATAGCTTGGTTTATTCCTTTTGTTTTTCTAATTTGTGACCTTTTATAGGTACTATGCCTCAAATATTTTAAACAAAATGAGGTAGAGCAAGAAAAAGGCAAGCATGAGAGACCTCAACCTCGAGACTTAGAGATGAACCAGAAAATGAGGTTGAGAAAGGTGAGTCCTCTGCCTATAACACCTGACAGAGTGAGAAAAAGTGTATTAATGCCTCCCAGCATGAAGAGGAGGATGGGTCATTGAGTGAGGATTCAAATAGTGATGGGGAGAGCAATGACAGCTCCAGCTCTAGCTCTAGCCAAAATGTTCAGGGTGAGAATGAGGCTATTATCAGTCTAAAAATAGAACATGAGGATGAAAGGGGTGATGTAATTTGTTGCAAAGATCCGAGGGTGCGAGAATCAATTCATTGGCATATATTGAAGGGGCAGAAAAGCACTACTTTGATGGTCTTGAACCAACTAATTCAAGAGGTATGAAGAGACCATTTGCTGAAGAATGTCAGATCGTGACAACTGACCTGCCAAAGTATCTGAAGATTGAACGATAGGTCAATGCATACGAGTTAGGCTGTCTGAGCAAACCACTAGGTTCATATTATCCTATAATTGTCCATGAATTCTTCACAAACTATTTGGCTTTCCTGGAGAAGGATTTCTCGAACGGCCAAAAGGTGTCTGACATGAGAAATAAGGAGAGAATTCTGGTTTAGGGGGTTTCAGTAGATATTTCAGACCACACAATCAATTGAATTCTATTCGGTCAGATTTATATAGCTCCAGCTGCCACCCCAGAACTCGAGTATTGGATGACATCTGCTTCAACTCAACGTACATGGCTGGCTCAAGTACTGACAGAGAATGGATAACTTTCGTGGTTGAATAACAAAGACCGTCTAGCTAAATCATCACTGAGTTTCAAAGCTAAATTTTGGTGGGCTATGGTGAGGCTACGATTCATGTCTACCGGTGGGGATACTAACATGGACCCGCAAAGAGCTGTTTTAGTGGCAAGTTTAATGGAAAGGCTAAAGGTTAAATTTGGCCAAGTTATTGTGGATAAGTTATTTGTAAGGGCTCACAAGACTGCTAGTGCATTGTATTTGTCGTGTCTCATTAGGGAATTGTGTAAGCTAGCAAAAGTGTCTATCCTCAGTAGAGTTGATAATAAGGTAAATGAGACAAAGAGGCAAGATATTTAAAAGACGCGGGATGACACCAAGTTTGGGTTGAGGGTTCACAAGCCGCCATCATTTGGACCTCAATCTCAAACTACTCCAGAGACATCTGACATCCCCATAGGTATGCCTTTACCACTTGTTGTTATTGATGCACAGGGTGCTTATGCAGCCTCTGAGGCTGTTTCTATGCCCACAAATATTGAGACTACCGATACTGCCTTCATACCACCTACTTACTCATAGTATCAGTTCACCCTTGAAAGTTTTGTGAAAGTGGTCAAGACTCAAAAAAAAATTTGAAAAACAACTTAACGCATAGGCTAAGCAATCCAAGCCATTCATTGATCAAATCATCGCAGAGTTTTAAAGTCGTATGCTAATCTGCATGATCGTATGGATGATATAGAGGAGAGAGTAGACAACAGGCTCAGAGAATTGTCCATTCTAGATTTGGCCCAGTTCACTACCAAATTGAGCAGGCAAGCTGATATTACCACCTTGAAAAAGGCCCCCACCACTGGATTCCCGGATCCTGCAATTATGGAATCAGATGATGATGACCAAACTATAGATTTAATAGGGCGTCGGCTAAAAAAATAAGGGAAAGCAGTAAGTAAAAGTGGAGAAAAGAAGAGATCAAAAAAAGAGAAAACACAGAAATTAAATGGATGAAGAGAGAGTTATGAGAAAAGCGACGAACGAATCAAAAAAAGACAAATGCGCTAGGATAAAGAGAGTACAAGATGAGTTGGCGAGAGTGTCTTCTAGTTCAACGCCTGTATGTTGGACTACACCACATGTGTTATTAACACCTACTCCCATTCTTGAGGAAGTTGGTGATTTGAGCACCTCAGTCACTGTCGGGGACACTGTTACAGATTCTGAGGCCACCAATGCCTCCAAGAACTTGCCAGAATCCCAAGCCTAAGGGCTTCACAAGTATTCCGTCCCTTGAGCTTGTACTTTTGCTATTTATGCACTGGGGACAACATAATTTTATTTTGGTGGGGTGGGGTACTTGTGAGTCTATCACCACGAGGGTTTTTATTCCTGTGTTCTTTTTCCTCATGTGCTATCTAGTAGAACCGACATGTTTAGGATTTGTGTTTCCATTTTTTCATTGTGTTATTTTTATTCGTATATTGTGTATGCAAAAGGATGATAATGAATGAATGACAGTTGTTGTTTTTGAATTTGGAAAAATGAGGACCCACTGAAAATTTTCAAAATTTTATGGCTATGTGTTGGTTCTATTTGATAATTGACTGATACGGATCTGTACTTGGCATTAGCAATTTATAAATGAGTGAGACTTGCTTAAGCTTGATTCTAAGTCTAATAGTTGGCAACGATTGTGTTATTCCATGCCATGAGTGTGTGAGTCCTTTGTATTGTTTCTTACTTCATGCATGTATCTAGAATTGCCCAGTTCATTCTGTTAGGAGATAAGTTTGTTGTCTAGGAGAGGATCACATGCCTTGTTTGAACTTAGTCCACTTTACCTAAAAGAACTGTCCAAATAATGAAATAAATCCCTTGATCCCTTTTTGAGCTTTTATAACTTCCTTAATCAACAATTGTTAGCCTTCCCTTCTCTATCGTTAAACCTCTATTATGCTCAGGTCCCTCTTTAGACATCGTGCACCTCAACTCAGGCAAATTGCCTAAGAGGGTGGCTACTGTAGAAAGGTTTGATAAGTGAAGAAGTATGAAAAGAGCGATGGTGAATAAAAGAAGATCGTAGAAGTGAGCACAAATAAAGAAGAATGAAAAAAATAAAAAGAAAGAATAATAATAATAAAAGATTCAAGAATTATGGTGCATTCAGTAAAGGGAATGGGTAAATGAATGAGGAGAATAAAGGTGGAAACATAAATTAAAGTGAATTTGTGTAATAATGTATGTCAAGGAGGGCTGAGTCACTAATCCTAAATACATCCTACATGCACCCAAGCCTTCTTTACAAGTCGAATAAAGTCCTGTAGTGATCCTAAGCAACCGGCTGAAAAATCGAGTGGAATGTTAAGGGAAAGCTTATAGTATTGCATGTGTATTGTTTGAAGTTCATTGTGAGAGTGAGATATTTGAACTCCAGTCCCTGAATATTGTCTAGATTTTTTGTGAGGGACTTCTTTGTTGTGAGGGCATGCGAGTGGTACTTGAACCTGTCAGTTATTGGATTGGGTATTTTGAGTATATGTTGTAACGACCAAATCCATCAGTACTAGGAAATGCTTCGATATTAGTTCAAAGTGAGGGTATAGACGGGATTTCATTAGAAAAGTTATACGGGGCCACGTCTATTAAAATTTTTGGGAATTAAATAAAGCTGGGTCGGGATGACATCATCCCACTATAGCAGGATTTATTCTGCTATAGCGGTGAGTAGGACACTATAGTTGTATGACGTCAACCAGAATGGTATTTAAGCGGGTTTTATTTCTTTTCTCCACTTTGGTTGAAACAAACGACATTGGAGGTTCCAAAAACCCTAAAAGTTGTCTCTCATGCCTTGGAATTATGAAGGAGAGGATAAAGAGGTGTGAATGGGTACAAACCCATGGATTTGAAAGGATTTACATGTCCGTGATCTTGGCAAGGGTGGAATTCGCATTCGCTCATTCTTTCTATAGATGGTTAATATATAGGTAAGCTAAGGTAATTGAGTAGCATAGACCCTGGTTAGAGAGCATGACTATATAGATGGATGGGAGATTTCATGTTTAGGCCTTCAGGCATGGAGTTTGGATTGCTAAAATTTGGTTAAAATGGTGATTACGGGTTAGTTATGTACATTATCTTGTTGTGCTATACTCATGTCTTAATAGGTATAGTTAGGCTATGAATTTGAAGGTTTACCGTTGTATACCCATGTTTGGGAATAGCAAAAAGGGCGAATTATTGGTTATTAGTAAGGCTTAAAGTAAAAAGGGATAGTACCATATCGGGTGTGGGGAATTTTTTGGATAATTTAAGGAGGTAATCCTTGTTGTCATTAGGGGCGGAATATGGCAATAGGATCATGACCAAGGCCTTAGGCATAGGGGTAGCTAATGGTAGTGTAGTTTAATCCAACAGGTATTATATGTACATGTTAACTACTTGTAGTATGGTTGGTTAATGCATGTTGTTTGGTGTGTTTAATGCAATGGTTTTACTTTCTTATTGATTTGACCTACCTTATTTCTAAAATATGGAATGTTTCAATAATTGGGACGTTCTCACAGGCTATTAGTGAAATAAGATTGACAGACACTTATGTTTGGGACTTAGTACATGGACGGTAATTATCCCCTGCAGGTCATGTCTAGAGGGTGGATGCATCACCCATAACGTGTATGTACGAGGATTAGGTGAGTTTGACGGTTCCATAAGTGAACCAGGGAATAAACTTATATGTTTGATATATATATGTATAAAACTGGGATTCTTGTGTGGTTTGGGTATATGTCATATATCTGGATATGGTTAGAGTCATGGGTTGTTGACTTGGATATGGTTGGAGTCAGGGTTGCTGCTTGGTTAGGGTTCGACTTGATAATGGTTGTATGTCTTGACTTGGTTTGATTGAATGTGACTTGGTGATATTTTGTTGACTCATTGGTTTTAATCCTAAACTGCCTATTTGGTGTTATGTGCTAAGTGTATAAATATTTTGAGCATGAATTAACTTGTTGTACTATTGTTTAGTTAAGTATGGACCATTTAAAACTTAACCCTTATACTTATTATGACTGATTAATTATACTGCCTCAGGTGGTGAATATCAACATGAGGTTAGGTTTGTTCTATTTCAGTAGGATAGGGAAAAGGACGGGTGTAAGTTATGGTATAAATTTGAGCTAATGCTCAGGGTCCGAGTGGACAGGTCATATTTCCAAATGGGTCTTCTCCAGGTATGTTAGGTGACTTTCTAAGTTCTTGACTTAGGTCTAAGGTTTTCCCGTACTGTAATTGTCCTTAAGAGTGGTGTTAACCTTTAGTGAGAGGCTAGATTTGGTAGAATCATAGGTAGAGGGGCGGTGTCTCGAAATTCATAATCTAAAGTTTAGTAAGCAGGTGGAATGGAAACATTGGGGGTTGAGTAATGAATCTAAAAGAATGCATGTTTTTCTTTTGAATATTTGTGTTATATTTACGTAATCCAATTTGGGTCAACCGATGAGGCTTACCAGTACGTGTGGTTTGTACTGATGCTACTCTTGTTATTCTCTTTTCGGGGTATAGTCTTTCTTTCCTGTTGTGGTAGTGATCCCTCAGCAGCTCCCACTCTCTCATTTATGGTGGAAGTTTTTTCTTGGTTATTTTTCTCTTTAGTAGCTCTTGTACCTATTTAGACTAGGTCCTAGGTAGTTTCTATTTTCTGTATTTCCTTTTTCTTTCATAAACAGTCGTAATAAAGGTTGGTTATTTCAAGTTATTAAAAACGTCTGTTTGCATGTTGGCTGGGTGGTAAGGGGTTCTCCTATCTAGGTGGTTTAGAGTAGGTGCTTTCACGATCCGGTAATTTGGATTGTGACAATTTGCTATTAGAGCCTAGGTTATCGATCTCTTAGTACAAGAGCAATTGTTGAGTAGAGTCCTGTGGATTGGTGTGTTGACGTCTACATCTAATCTTTGGGAAGCTATGAGGCATTCTAGGAAAATCATTTTGCTTCTTTCTTTCCTCTCGTGTGGTTGTTGTATGGGTTGAATCCAATTGGTATCTCTTGATTCCAATTGGAATATCGACTAGGCAAGTGGATGTCACTAGACTCTGCTTGGAAGCAATGAAAATTAGAATCGGTAAGGTTTCAATTGGTATCTGGCCATAAGGGCCATATATAACAAGTTGAATGACCAAATCAAGGTCATTAAGAGCGTGAGTAAAGGTTATGTTAAGGAGTCATGATCTAATGATATTAGTTTTGACCCCTCATTTCATGTGTTGTGATTGTCGTTGCTTGGATTGCTTGAATTTATACTGTGTAAATGTTGCGAATTGCCATGTGTTGTATGGTGTTAGGGAAAACTTTGACCATGACCTTATTGTTGGTTTCTGATAATATGAAGGTTTAAACCGGCGTTTAAGGCTAAGGAATCGGGTACTCATGTGGAATCATACGTATATGGTTTATTGTAAAAAGGAACCATTATATGGAGTCTGAATTGTTATTATTGATTTAAAAATCGAAAATCTGTGTTAAGTCTAGTTGCACACATAGATCTTGCGTGGTTGTTTGTTTTTAACAAGGCTAAACTTGCATGATAGAAAAACAAGGTTTGAATCCGCAAAAGCGGGCGTAATTAAAAAGATGATGCAAGTCGAGCTTCATCAATATCATGGAATGAAGAATTTAAGCTCAAGAATATGCTTAAGTGGAAGTACAAGGAAGAAAGGTGAAAAAGGTAGAAAGAGGCTATGGATGTAAAAGTGGTTATTCTTGAAATTCAAGCCTCATGCTAAAGAAGACCCTTATTTCATTAAGGATATTTTGTAATTACTAGTGTAGGCTATAAATAAGAGAGAATAGCTCATTTTAGAGATTGACTATTTTGATATGTTGAATTGAAAGAGTGAAACTCTTGTGAGGTATGGCTAAGGCCTTAGTTGCTAGACTTGTTTGATGGGATTGCTTGCTTGAGGAAATCATTCCTCTTGAGGGTGTCTCTAGAGATTCGGTGCTTGTTTGGATTCTTAATACGAGGTCTTGATTTTTATATAATCATGGTTGCCTATTAGTCCCATTCTTGTGTCAATCTATTATCCTTTATCTTTGTTTATCTTAATTTTGTGTTCTTAGTGTTAGGGTTTCGATTTCGTGATTTGTTTATCATTGATTTTGTTGTTTTTTTTGTTTCTACATATTTCATCTTGTATCATTTGGTATCAGAGCCGAGTTTAGAATTGTTCTCATGATTTTAGTCTTGGGAGTGGTATTGAAGAAACAAAAAAAATGAAAAATTGTGTGTTTGATTTGTTGTTTTTGATACTAGATCCTTGTTCCCTAGTGTCATTTAAGTCAAAATCTAAAAATTCCCTCCAATTTTGAGTTGTTGGGAATTCTACCATTGAAGGGTGTTGAAGCTTTGAAACTTTGAAAATTTTGTAAGTGGTATGTTGATTTGGGATAAATTGGAGCATGAAAGGCATAGGGGTTTGTTCTTCATAGCAAGGAGAGCCTAAATCTCGAATTTCATGGAATTTGGAGCTAAAACATAGAAATTATGAAGATTTGATATTCATCTGTCACGACCCAAAAACCAGGACTGTGATGACACCTATATAACCCTCCGTGATAGGTAAGCCAAAACATAACATCCAAAATGTATAGAAGCGGAAGAAGATAAGAACAGAATAAAACCCAAATAATCTCCAAAGCATATTAACATAGTAGTATAGTCGAAATATAGATAATACCAGATCTGGTTGTCACTAATACAGGCCTCTAACTATAAAAATCAAAGAAAAATCTAAGTATCTCAAAATGCGAAAAATGCATAAAGATAAGGGTGGAGGAGATTTCAGTAGTCTCTGAAATCAATAGCAGCTACCTCGAATCTCCAAAGATACTAATACAGAAGAAACCACAAGAATCAATGCCCAGAGGTCATCGGATCGGTACCTGCACGTAAGGGGTAGAAAAAGCAAGGGTGAGTACGGAACCATGTGTACTCAGCAAGCATCATCGACCGACCCTAATTCAAAGTGGTGACGAGTGACACCATGTCAAACCTCTAAAACAACCATACAACCTGCATTCGAAAAGCCACCCTAATCCAATATAATAATCAAGTCTAACAGTCATAAGGATATCATAACACAGTTCAAGTACTCATTAACTAGTACAAAATCAACAAATACACCTTACTTAATCTGAACAAGAAAAGGATGAATGCAATGCAATTTATATGATGTGTACACACATACCGAGCAATGGCTTCAATGTCAGGACCCATGGGGGACTCACAAGGTCCATGTACTATGCAGGCGTGCACTCCGATCCCAATAAATATATTATGTAGCGCGTGCACTCTGATACCAATAAATATATTGTGCAGGCATGCACTCCGAACCCAATAATGGATAATAATAACAATGTGCAGGTGTGAACTCCGACCCCATATGAAATGCAATGCATGATGTGCAGGCATGCAACTCCGATCCCAAATCAATAATAAAATTAAGCAAAGCATTTCATGTCTTTTGCCAGATAGACTTCAATTCCAAAATCAACTCAACTTATCAAGCGCGAGTATTCTCATTAGCTAGCATTACTCCCATTACACATAACTAACACATAAGCACTTCGAAAAAGAGTCTAAGAAAGTCTCAACTTGCCTCAAATCGATGCCCAAGAGTCAGTTTACAAACTTGCCCTTTCGTAAAGCTTCCGAATGGTTTGAATCTGTTCAAATACATATTCTCCGTAAGAGTATGAACTAATATGTTGAATTTTAGCTAACCGGGTCTTTATTCGATTCCCAAATCAAAAAATTTTACTCTAAAAAAACCATGGACCTAAAACCTAAATTTATCAAACCGTGACTAGTCGAAATCTGGTGATCTAAAGCTAAGAACGCAAAGAAAATCAGTAGTTGCAGTACTACTTTTACATGTATAGGAAGCCCTTTATACTATATCTTTAAAAGAAAATCACCAACGAGTGCATGGGAATTTTCTGAAAACCAAGGCTAAACATGAAACAGTAAACTACAAATTAACAAGCTTACAAAACCCATGTGAAACAATTAACCCTAACACCCATTCTATCATTTTTTTTAAATGACTGGCCATCATTATCTAATCATTATTTCATCATGGCACTAACACTTCCAATCATTGGCCTAAATTTTCCTTCCAAAAGTTTTCAATTCACCAGATCATAGCCACGTTAACAGTACTACCAATTCACTACCATCCGTTAACAATTTCTCATTTACAATAACCAATATTGCTCTAACCAATGTCATTAATATCATTAACGTAACAAATTACCAACTGATTATTACTTACGTTTTACAAGCCATTACCGCAACAAAATCTTAGTTCACAATATTCTCAAACCAAACAATTAATAACTAGTAATAGGGGTTAAATTCCTAGAACTCAACGTAGAACAACAAGGTTTTAGCATTTGAAGCTCTTACCTGAAGCGAGCAGTAGATTGATGTTGAGGAACCAAGTGTTTTAAAACCCTTTTTTTTTCTTTTCTGATAAGTTGATATCCTCACAAACTACTGTGTATTACCCTATGCAATATGTGGCGCAGTAAAAGAGTGGTGGGTGTGGCCCACTCCTAATTTTAATAAAAGTATATTCATTTTAATCTCCAAAAAAACTAATTATCTAAATTATCCGCAAATTAAATAATCATGGCTAAGCGAATTGTTCAAAAATTCTCGTTTAAAAACTTACACGAAGAGTCTTTCGGAGAAACAAAATTCTAGTGTTCAAAACGACCTAACGGGTCATTACACATTTGTTCATGGTGTTCTTCATAGCTTGAAGATAGTGGAAATGGATTTATTTTTGGATTGAAATTGAGGGTTAAAACTTAGTGGGGTTTGTTTGTGGTGTTGAAAGGAGCGCGTAGGTGAAAATTTTGTTAAATTTGGAGTTGAAATGAAGGAGTTATGAATTTGTGAAGATTGAGGTTTTTCTTAGTGCTCTTGAGATCCTTCATCTTGTTCTTGAAAAAGAAGATAGCAAAAGTACACTTTGATCAAAAAATTTGAAGTCAAAGTTTGTCAAAGTGTGTGTGGCTCCACTTGTGGAAATTTGGAAAAAAATTATTAAATTAATTTTCCATGTGGACTGCCGTGATAGCAAGTCAACGAGTCAACGCCAACGAAGCATCCACGCATCTTCCATGTTAGCAACAAGCCTAAAATCTGCGCAGTCAGTTCCATAGGAAGGGCCAGGTGTTTGCTGGGGCGCTCAAACTAGTAAACTTCTAAAAAAAATTCTAAGTGTCCAAACTTCGTGGTTCTTTTTTCTACACTTTCCTCCTTTGATTTCTCAACTAGTTAACAAGTAATTAACATATTTAATAACTGGTTAACTAGTTTTCAAACATCAAATCACTTCTTTAATTCATCAAATTAAGCAACAGAAGTAATTTTTCTACTTTTGTTACTTAGTTTTCTTTGAGTTCAATTTATTTTTGATTTCGTTCTTTGTTTATCATTGTTGTCATTGATCTTTTATTTTTGCATATTTCATCTTGTATCATTTGCTATGATACCAATTATTCAAGACGAAATATGCGAAAACAAAAGAACAACGATAATAATGATAAACAAAGTACGAAATAGAAACCCTAACACTAAGAACACGAAATTAAGATAAACAAAGATAAAGGATAATAGATTGACACAAGAATACCCTTAATGAAATAAGGGTCTTCTTTAGCATGAAACTTGAATGTCAAGAATAGCCACTTTTGCATCCATAGCCTCTTTCTACCTTTTTCACCTTTCCTCTTTATACTTCCACTTAAGCATATTCTTGAGCTTCAATTCTTCATTCCATGATATTGATGAAGCTCAGCTTGCATCAAAAGGAGATTTCACTTGTAATCATATTTTAGTGAAGTATTGTGTATTATAATGCAGTGTTAATCATCGATTTATAAGTGCTGAAACTTGTTTCCAGGAAATTAATAAGTTTTAAGTGTTTTTGGGTTTACATTATGGGTATTAAGGAGTTTGGGGAGAATCTTAGAGAAAAATTTTGAATTTAGGCAGCCACTGTTTTGGCCGCCATAGTGGCGTGAAGCACCGCTATAGCCGTATGAGAGGGGCAGTAACTATGCTCTTTTTCCCCCCTATTTTGACCTTTACATTTGACTTGTTTATTTTGATATTTTAGAGTACAGGCATTTCATAAATATAAAAATTGCTTAAATACAATACAAACATGTTATATTTATTAATGCGGGGAAAATGAATAGCATCCATGTGCGGGAAAATAAAGGAAAGGAAGCATAGTGTCTAGTACATATCCAAAATGGGGGCAATCCAAATCAATAATCAGAAATAAAGGAAGGGAGGAAAAAGGGGAACCTATCTAGATGCTCTGTCAGTCCCAGGACAATGGGGCAGGGTCGTCTCTTTCCGCATTACTCAGGAAGGGAAACTCCCTCAGATCCTCCAGCTCCAGCTCGAAAAGCTCCTGGTTGGGTGCTATGCACCCGAACATGACCTTCATGGTCTTCCACATTCGAGCGAGCAAGCGATCCTGGGAGAGTCTCTTCTACCTCTCCTCGTCAAGCTCTCTGTAGAGTGCTGCAATGTCTAGGGTGGTAGAGAGGGTTGTAGAACTGGAGGGGCACTGTTCCATAGACTTCCTAACAGCGGCCAAGTCTGCCTCCAATAAGCTGTGAGGGATCGTGGGATTGGACTGGGATGGAGCGGCATCATCATCATCATCCTTATCTATTCTAAGGGCCTCCTCCGTGGCCCTATTACTCTCTGCCTTGCTGGCCTTTCTCTTCATTCTCTTTTGGGATGAGGGAGCTCTCACCAAGAAAGGGTAAAAATGGATTTCCATCTCCACCACCATATCAGTAGGCTCCTCCGGTATCCCCCACCTGCCTACACAACTCCGATACCAGGTCGGGGAGGAAAGGACCTTTTTTAGTGACCAGGTAGAAGTCTTTCCACTACATCACAATCTTCTCCCCCACATTTAGTCAGGTGCCCTGAATAGCACAGGCCACCACCAAAGCCCGAGGGTAGGTCACTGTTGTAGTGTTGTTCGATAGGCGAATCCTCCAAGTCACCAGGTTCTGCCACATCCTAGCATCGGCTGAAAACTAAGTGCTGGTGAGCCCTTGGGGAAGGGCCAAAGACCTGATCCCAAAACTTCTCAAGGACAAGGGTGTCCGGCAGCCATGTCATGTTCATTTCCCGGGCCTTAGCCAAGTAGCCAAGTATAAGAGTCAACCGAAACATCCACTCCCCGAATGCGGATGATGGGGTTGGGGGAATCCCAAAGTATGGTAGGGAGTAAGGTATAGAACTCCCTTGTCCAAGTCGTGACTCCTTCGGGGGGAGCTACCACCAATGGGGCCTAACCCAATTCCTGCAGCCGATTGTAGAACTATGATGCCTTCTCCTCTACCCTCCTCATATCAAAGCTTCTCTCAAAGTAAATCCCCATCATCCGGTTCTCCTAAAATTGTTCCCGACTAGCTTCGTTGAGAAATTTTTCATAGGCGGGGCATTACCTTGGTTTTCGGCCATTGTAGATGTTAACCTGCAAATATTTGACAAGGGAACTCATTAGCATTCATCGAGCGTCAAGGAAGGATCAAACTAAAAAGTTCAAAAAAATTAGCTTTCACTGGAAGGCTACTGTCTGCAGCCTTCATGCCGCTATAGCGGGAATTTCTCCACTATATCGGTACCATTATAGCAACAAAGGTCGCTATAGCGGCCTTCATCATCCCCAGTAGTCAAGGGGTGCAAAAATGGTGCCCTCTTGACTCAAATTTTTCCATTTCCAATTATCAATTCAGATCAGTGTTCTAATAATGTCCTAGAACTAGTTTATACAAAAATTCGAGCATGATAACTCTTAAATCATGCCCAAATCTCCATTTCAAACCCAAAAGGACCCTTTGAATTCTCTTCTGTTTTAAGCCTATTTAGGCTGTAAACTTCGAGTTTCTTACGCTTAAAATGTAATAAAAGCATTGTAAATGTAAGGGAAGCAACCATGCTTCGAAAATTTGATAATACCAAGCCCCAAAAGATCAAAAACTTGAAATTCACTCTAACTCCTTTTTCAACGTAAATTCTTGCCTAATGCATGCAAATTGCAAGTAATAAAGTAATAGAGAGTAAGGAAATCAATTGTTACCTTGTTTCGACGATAAGAGCAAAGTGATTGGAGAGAAAGAGAGAGTATTTTTTAGTAGAGATGGGAAAATGGGAAATGAACACATTTCTCCCTCTATATTCGATTTTGAGCCGCTATAGCAGTATGTGCTCCTATAGCTACACCGCATAGAGGGGTCCACTTCGGATTCTACAAAATTTCAAGTTTTAAAATTTTTAAGCACCCCATTCGATATTCGTGGTTTGACGAGTTTTTGGGTATCTCAGGCATTCGTAGAATGAGTTTCCTATTATCGCAGCATGCCTACATGGGCACGAAGGGACTATTCCATGTTAGACCAGTGGCTGGGTTCTAATACTATTAGTTTAGTGAATTAGGATTCAGGAGTTTGTGGTTTGTAATTCGTCGGGTATTTTCATTTTCAGGCTGGGATCCAAGCTTCGGTAATTAGTTGTCTCCAATTTCGCGGGATGAGCGTTAAGTCCAAAAAAAATAATCTAGACTCACACTGTTACTTCCTTGATCCTTCAGGAATAAATGATGGGTAAATTGGTATCTATTGTAACGACCAAATCCATCATTACTAGGAAACTGCCTCGATATTAGTGTGGAGTGCGGCTATAGACGAGATTTTATTAGAAAAGTTATGTGGGGCCACATTTATTGATATTTTTGGGAATTAAATAAAGTTGGGTTGGGCTAACGTCATCTCGCTATTATGGGATTTATTTCTCTATGGCGGTGAGAAGGCTGCTATAGCGGTATGACGCCGACCAAAATGGTACTTAAGCGGGTTTTATTTCTTTTCTCCATTTTGGTTGAAACAAATGACATGGGAGGTTCCAAAAACCATAAAAGCTACCTCCCATGCCTTGGAACCATGAAGGAGACGAAAAAAAGGTACGAATGGGTGCAAACCCATGGATTTGCAAGGATTTACGTGTCCATGATCTTGGCAAGGGTGGAATTCGCATTCCTTTATTCTTCCTACAGCTGGTTAATATCCGTGTAAGCTAAGGTTAATTGAGTAGCATAGACCCGGGTTAGAGAGCATGAATAGAATGTAGATGGATGGGAGATTTCATGTTTAGGCCTTTGGGCACGGAGTATGGATGGCTAAAATTCGATTAAAATGGTGATTACGGGCTGGTTATGTACATTATCTTATTGTGCTATACTCATGTCTTAATAGGTATGGTTAGGCTATGAATTTGATGGTTTAACATTGTAGACCCATGTTTGGGTATAGCAAAAAGGGTGAATTATCAGTTATTAGTAATGCTTAACGTAAAAACGGATAATACCATAACGGGTGTGGGGAATTTTTTGGATAATTTAGGGAGGTAATCCTTTTTGTCATTAGGGACGGAATATGGAAAAATAGAGTCATGACCAAGGCCCTAGACATAGGGATAGCTGATAGTATTGTAGTTTAATCAAATGGGTATTATATGTACGTGTTAACTACTTGTAGTGTGGCTGGTTTATGCATGTTGTTTGGTGTGGTTAATTCAATGGTTTTACTTACTTATTGATTTGACTTACCTTATTTCTAAAATGTGGAATGGTTCGATATTTGGGACATTCTCACGGGTTATTGGTGAAATAAGGTTGACAGATACTTATGTATGGGATTTAGTACATAGACGGTAATTGTACCCTGCAGGTTATATCTAAAGGGTGGATGTATCACCCATAACGCATATGTACGAGGGTCAGGTGAGTTTGATGGATTCATGAGTGAACCGAGGAATAAACTTATATGCTTGATATATATATATATATATATAAAAAAAAAAAAATTGGGATTCTTGTATGGTTTGGGTACATGTCATATATCTGGATATGGTTAGACTCATGGGTTGTTGACTTGGATATGGTTGGAGTCAAGGTTGCTTCTTGGTTAGGGTTCGACTTGATAATCGTTGTATGTCTTGACTTGGTTTAATTGAACGTGACTTGGTGATATTTTGTTGACTCGTTGGTTTTAATCCTAAACTGCCTATTTGGTGTTATGTGGTACGTGTATAAATGTTTTGAGCATGGATTAACTTGTTGCACTATTATTTAGTTAAGTATGGACAGTTTACAACTTAATCCTTATACTTATTATGGCTAATTAATTATACTGCCCCGGGTGGTGAATATCAACATAAGGTTAGGTTTGTTCCATGTCAGTGGCTTAGGGAGAAGGATGGGTGTAAGTTATGGTATAAATCTGAGCTAATGCTCAGGGACTGGGTGTAGAGGTCACATGTCCAAATGGGTCTTCTCCAGGTATGTTAGGTGACTTGCTAAGTTCTTGACTTAGGTCTAGGGCTTTCCCTTATTGTAATTGTCCTTAAGAGTGGTGTTAACCTTTAGTGTGAGGCTAGACTTGGTAGAGTCATCGGAGGAGGGGCGGTGTCTCGAAATTCATAATCGGAAGTTTAGTAAGTAGGTGGAAGGGAAACATTAGGGGTTGAGTAATGAATCTAAAAGAATGCATATTTTTTCTTTTGAATATTTATGTTATATTTGCGTAATCCAATTCGGGTCAACCGATGAGTCTTACCAGTATGTGTGGTTTGTACTGATGCTACTCTTGATATATCTTTATGGGATATAGTTTTTTGTAGGAATTAGTGTTGGTTTCTTGACTGTTGCGGTAGTGATCCCTCAGCAGCTCCCACTCTCTTATTCATGGTGGAAGTTGTGCCTTGGTTACTTTTCTCTTTAGTAGCTTTTGTACCTATTTAGACTAGGTCCTAGGTAGTTTCTATTTTTCGCATTTCCTTTTTCTTTCAAAATAGTTATAATAAAGATTGGTTATTTCAAGTTATTAAAGACATCTGTATGCATGTTGGCAGGGTGGTAAGGGGTTCTCCTAGCTAGGTTGATTAGAGTAGGTGCACTCACGATCCGATAATTTGGGTCGTGACATATGTAGTGTTGCTCATTTGTAGTGTAATGCCAAGCATGGATCCCTGCTAGTTGTTTGATAAATAGTTCATGCATATGAGGTCCATTTTGTTGTATAACCGTTGTTTATAAATTTGAAATCTGGACGCTAGCATGATATGGTGTTGTTTAAGTTGCTTGAGGACAAGCAAACGTTTTAAGTTGAGGGTGTTGATGTGTCGGCTAATGACAACATATTTTGTGCTTTTAACTAAGGATAATTATAAGTTTTCAAGCAAACGTTGGTATTTTTAATGTGTTTTGTGTTTACTTTCAGAAAATAAGTCCAATCACAGAAAAGATGGAAGATTGTGTTGTAAATGGGTGTGACGGCTTTTCTGACCAATCGTCAGATCCCTGACGAGCCTCCATACCACTCGTCATACTTAAGCAGAATGAATGAGAAACTGAAGCCGGGTGACAGCTCAGCTAACGGGCCGTTAGGGCCTCGACGAACCGTCACCCTATCCATCATGCCTTAAGCAAAATGATCGAGAAATGGAAGTCACCTGACGGCTCAGCTGGCGGGCCGTCAGGACCTTGGTAAATCGTCACCCAATTCTCCAGGTTTAAACAGAATGTATGCTTGAGTTGAGCCAAGTGACGGTTTAATCAACGAACCGTCACCACTCTGACGAATAGCCAGACAACCCGTCAAGATGGAAGCGGCAACCCAGATTCAAATTTTAAATTTCCACATCTTTAGAGCCTATAAATACCTAGTCTAGGGTTTAGAATATGTATCTTCTATATTTTGAATATTTTTGTAACATATTTTCTCTGGAGAATCGATTTTCTTAGGGTGAAAAACACATCTTCTTGTTTTTGGTCAAAGATTGGAGAACTGAATTTCTTCTTTGTAAGGTTTTCTCTTTACATTATGAAATATAGTTCTTTCATCTCTTTCATTACCATGAGTGGCTAAAAATCCTATAACTAGGATAGTGGAATCCTTGATGGAAAATCACTTCTAGGGTTAATGTTTCCATGAATTTGAAGTACTCTTGTAATTATATTGTTAATTCCTTCACTTTAATAGATTTCTAATGGTTTCAAGCATTAGAACAAGCCCAAAGTTTAACTTGTTTGAACAAAGAGGTTAAAAATGGGAAAAGGAATTGGTAACAAGAATTCGGAGTTTCTAACCTTCATCTAAAGATTAATGCTTTGACGAGATTGATCACTTGAGGCTTAAATTGAGTTATAAATCCATTACTTTAAGTTTGAAAGATTTAAAGTGAAAATCATCTATTTAGGTTGGAAAATTCTTAGATGAACATTTCGATTTGATTGCTTTATAATTAAATGGCCCATTCTAGCGCTAGCGGGGAATAACCTCAATCCGTAGAAGCTGCATCCTCAAGGGCTGAGTGATTATGCCAGTGATTAAGATATCAACCACATAAATAGGTAGTAAAATGTGTTGATACAAATTTATCTTTTACTTAATCCGAAAGTGATTGAAAGCCAAGGTGAACACAATCCTAATTTGTCTTCCCTCTATTGATTAAATGTTGCAAATTTAACCATTATAACTTGACATAAGTGAAACTATTCTACAAACTTTCAATACAACCCCCCCCCCACCCACCCACCCATTTCATGGAAATCGTCGACTAATCGTCATTTAACTACATATAACTTAGTTAGCACCTTATTCCACGTGGAATTCGAACCCAACCTTTGTTGGGTTCAATATTTGACAACGACTTACGCTTTCTTAAGGGAGTTATAGTTTACGCTTATCACAAATCAATGAGTGTGACATTTTTTATGTATAGGGTCAATCTAAGATATAATTAAAGATAATGATTAGAATCAGAAATAGAAAGAGTAACAAAAAAGAAGTTAAACAATATCCAAAGTTATTTTCCCTGGAAATCGGGTACTATTCTTCTTCCTCGCAAACCTTTGATTCCTCAAGAATTTGGGATCCATTCCTTTTTGGGATGATCATTTTTGTGCCTGCAGTTGTTCTGTTTCAACCTGAAATAGAGCGGTGCAAGATGAATGTCATTTTCTATTTGTCTCGTTCTCTTTTAGCAACACAAAATTTATAGTTTATCCACCCATTTGACATGTCAGTAAACTGCAGCGAAATAAGGAATTCAAACTTTCCATAATGTAAAACTTACCAGTGATTTTGGCTTGTGTTAGAGATATTAGAGAGAAGCCATATCAAAACCATTAGAAACAAGTGTCAGAATCTCCCAAAAAACCTTTAGTTTCTTTCACAAATCCATAATCATAATTTTTTTAAAAGAAAATTCAATACATTGTTTCCTCCATTATCAATTGCTTCCCATTTCTTTTGTTTTGCCACCGACAATCCAACACACGATTCATTTGATTTATCTATCTTTGTTTGCAAAGGGTTGTGACCAGTTAACTTGAGGACTCATGAACAATGGCATTTCTGCCTAGTATTCTCCTTATATCTTTTACCCTGTGGAATCTTTGGAAGAGTGAATTTGGCTTGTGTTAGAGATATTAGCATGTGGACAAAGTTAGTAAAGCAGTTTTGGCTTGTATTGGAGAATTAGAGAGCAAGCAAATCGAAACCGTTAGAAACAAGTATCAGAATCTTCTAAAACACCTTTAGTTTCTTTCACAAATTAATAATCACAATGTTTAAAATAAATAAATTACCCTCAGTTACATTTAGAATTAACCAAAGATATATGTTAATTGATTATCATTATTGAAGGATTTTGATGTCTTTCTATAGTGCTAGTTGTTAGGAGCTAGTTATAGCTCATTAAGTGACTGTTAGTTGAATCAGAATATTAAGATAGAATCGCCATGCATGTTTGAACTGTGACTGCCATACAAATTCAGCCTGAAGAAATTTCACACCCTCAACATCAGATACATGCACAACTGTCAAAATCACAAAATGTGCCTTCTCAGCAATATGAACTTAAAAATCAGTAAGGGAAACAACCATCACTCTAGATAAAAAAAAAAAATTGTGTCCTTCAGCAGCCATCCAATGACTATGTGCTAGAAGCAAATTCAAGATTCTAATTGGATAAATACATGGTCTGTTGTAAAACCAACAACACCACCCACTAACACTAACATTAAGCTCACCTCTAAACCTTCTGATGAGCATATGAAAAAATTCACTAAGACGCTAGATGATCCATTAGCTGATCAAGGTGCATATCAAAGTACATAAGTTAGTTAGTTTGACTAACTATGCATCTGGTAAACACAAAAAGCACTTATAAGTCAAATGTTTATAAGCTAAAATTAATCAAAAGTTATAGTTGGACATTGGCCATCGCCAATTTATAATTTTATAGCTTCTAATCACTTTTGATTTGATCAAATGTTTACACGTTTAGTCCTAATAATATTTCTTAGTCTACAAAATACTCTTTCGGAAACAGAATGTTAGTTAACTCTCTATCTATATCAGTCATTCATCTTTTTTTATATAAAAGTACTTTTAAATTTATAATTTTTATAAATAGTTTGATAAAATTTGAGTAATTTTTAGCAGAAGAAGTATTTTTTACCTTTTTTTTTTTACCAAACACCACTTATTATCAGATTTAACATTTCTATCCAAACACATAATTTTTTGTTTATAAAATTCATTTATTTAGCTACTAAAAGTGTTCATCAACTACTTTCAATAAGCTAACCCAAAAAAACTATTTATTGTAATTAGCTAAGAGCCTATTTATAGGCTCAAATAGACTCTTGAGTTATTTAGAATGTTAAGGGGTCGAACCGAGCCAAAAAAATTATGAACCGGCCAGTATGGAACCCAGGTTTTTATCGGGTTTTACTATTCTCTGCCTAACTAGTTTGGTCCTGATCGGGTTCAAAGTAATCCATTCGAGCCTAGTCGGGTCGGGTTTGAATAAAATAATATTTTTAAATTTTTATAATATACTAATAACATACAATCTTAAATTATGTACTTAAAATATAAAAACCAATGTTCAATTTTTTTAAGAAAAACTAGGCTAACCAGTCCGAGTTGGTCCAGTCCGGGTCGGTTACCCGATATTGTTCTCGACATGACTTTCGGGGGCCGATCTGGTTCCTGGTTATGGGTTGAAAATTTAACCCGATCGGTTCTAATTAATCTAATTAACCATGTCCAATTTAATTTCTTAAATATGGGCTCGGTCGGATCCATTTTTTACCAGATTGCGCCGCTTCGATTTCGGATTGCCCCGGCCCGATTGACAGCTCTAGTTAAATTAGCTAACATCTTATAAATTGGAATACAAATTTCTTCTTCTTTATCATGTTCATCTTCTTTCTTGCATTTTAGGGTTCATACCCAGTAATAACTTGTTTGAATCACAACAATATTCCCGAAGAAACTCAAATAAACACGAGAACTAGAGTCTAATAATATGGTCTCTAGATAGAAAGATATATACACCCATATAAGAGAGTACAAATTTATAACTTCACTAAAAATGCAAGACAAAATACATCCACTCACATAAACAACTACAAAATCACATCCATTTAGAAAATAAAGATAGAAACCTAAACAAAAATCAAAGCACGAGTTGGGCTAAAAATAGACGGAAAAAAACTTACATATATAGCTTAATACCAGAAGTAAAACTGGAAGCAAGCAACCCACAAAATCATACATTTATCAACTAATTGACAAAAAAAAATAAAAAAATAGAAGAGTGTGCCTGCAAACCTTTGAATCTTAAGGCACTCAGAACATTTAGTCTGAAGGCGCCAACGTTCATGATGCTTATGCTTATCGTCTTTTGACATCATAGTGTACATTCTAGCTCCTTGTTAAGATAAGTGGAACTATCTATTTTGTAAAATGAGAGAGAAGGGAAAGAACAATTGTTGAGTTTGAATATGGAGCTATGCAAGCTCTCTGTCTTTGTTTTTGCACTATGCAGAGTACGTACTAGTTGTTGCCAGCCTATATAGTACTTCTTCTTTTTTATAAAAATTATTTCAAAAACTATTTTGATAATAAGAGGAACTATTTTTTGTTTATAAACACAGTTAAAAAAATTGGCATGTTTTGACATGACATAGAATTTACGAAAATAAATAAGATTTTTGAATCATATTATCTTAAATTAAAAATATATCAAATGTACCAAAATATCATTTAATCTTGTGATCTTAAACATGTCATGTGAAAAGTTGGACAACCATTTTTTTCTTTTTCAAACGGACTAAAAAGAAAAGTAGGTCGTTCTTTTCGAGTTTCATACCTGAATATTTTTTTTGCTAGGTAAAACATTCTCTCAGTTACACTTCAAATATTATGATTTTTGAGTTTCATATCTGAATTATTTTGTGTGCAAGTTTCCTATATGAGCTTCCCTCATTTCGAAAAGAATGACCCACTTTTCTTTTTAGTCCGTTTAAATAAAAATAATCATTTTTCTTTTTATCAACTCTTTAATTTCAACTTTTGTGCCATGTGACCAGGAGGTCACGGGTTCAAGTCTTGAAAACAGCCTCTGGCAGAAATACAATGTAAGGCAGTGTACAATAAACCCTTGTGGTCCGGCCCTTTCCCGAACCATGCACATAGCGGGAGCTTTAGTGTACTGGGCTGCCCCTTTTAATTTCAACTTTAAATATTACATGCTTAAGACCACTAGATTAAAAGATGTTTTGGTACATTTGACATACTTTTAATTTAAGACCCGAGATTCAAGAGTCTTTTTCACTTTGTTAAACTCCGTAACAAATTAAAATAGGCCAAATAAATTAAAATAAAGAGTAATAAAACATTATTTGATGAAAAAACTATTTATAATTTTATATACGTGCTAGTATTGATTTGACACGGAAGTAATAAAGGTAGATTTTGTAAGAATTTACAAGTTTGAGATAGGGGAGGGGGAATTAAAAGGGACTTTTAAGAGTAAAAATAAAGAATATAGGACACAACTCTTAAGAATGATACATTTCCAAAAGCCCACAAGTTTTTTTATTTACTCAAACCTCTCACTATTTTCCCCCTTCTCCCTCCTCCACGCCCTCAGCCCCATCCGACCCCCCACCCCACCCCACCTCCAATCCTCCATGTCATCAGCACGTTTAAATAACTAGCAGATGTTTAAACAATTCTCAATTATTTAAACAACACCTTTCGTTTGCTTAAACAACTCCCGATTGTTTAAACAATATCCCCCTCCCCTCCTCCACATCATCACTACTTCCAAACAAGTAGGAGATGTTTAAACAACTCTTGATTGTTTAAACAATATCTTTCGTTTGCTTAAACAACTCTTGATTGTTTAAACAACATCTTTCGATTGCTTAAACAACTCTCTGTTGTTTTTCGACGACTGCAACTTTTTTCACCCAATACTCTCTGAAAATTTTCATAATCAGATCTGAATGAAAAAGTAGAAGAAGATGAAAACACACAAATAAAAAGATGAAAATTCTAGATGAAGAAGAAGAGAAAAAAAACCAGCAGAAAAAAAAAATGACGAAGATAAGGCAGAGAAAAAAAAATGCAGAAGAAAAATGACAAATATGATAAGGAGGAAGAAGATGAAGAAAGGGAGAAGGAAAAAAATAGATGAAGAAAGAGAGAGGAGGGAATAGAAAGTTGTTTGAAATTTGAAATATGAAAGAGAGAAAAATAATTTTTAATATTGTAGTACTTGTTCCCAATGTTATACAAATTATAATTAAGTCTCAAATTTACTTAATTGACTTTGACTAAGTATGTGTCCTTTTAAATTCATTCAACTTTCATGTGTCCCTTTTAGCTCATTTTCCCTTGAGATATTCCAAAAGTTTATCGGGTGATGTGTCTAGCCACATTATATTTTAGACGTCATATAATTAGTTTTCCCACTAAAATGTCATTGTGGGAGGGTTGAATCAAACCTGTTAATCGGGCCGGGCCGGGTCAACCCCGCCTCCATTTGCTAATTTTTACCGGGCTCGGTCCGGGTCCGGTCGTGACTCTTACTGGGCCAATCCGTGTCGGGCCCAACAGTAACAATTCCCCCAACGGCCCAGCCCCAGCCCCTTTAATATATACGACTGGTTTTAAAGGGCAGACCCGGGTTAGTCAATCGGTCTAGCTTAATGGGCCGGTTTATCGGGTCCCGACTAAAAAAAAAAAATTAACAGTATTTTGAACTTTGATTGTTTCTTAATAAACATTCAATATGTACTACTTAAAATACTACTTTAAAGAATATACATTCAATATATACTACTTTAAAGAATATACATACATATATATATTCAATATATACTATTTTAAAGAATATACATTCAATATATACTACTTTAAAGAATATACATCAACAACATATACTTCTTAAAAGAATAATACTTCAATATATTTAAGTATTGACATATACTATTTAAAAGTTAAACTTATATAGAATTTTTATATGTCAATACTTGTTTAAGTAATATTTGCTAATATTATTTTTCAATATATATTTTTTAAAGTTTATGTAAACTTTGATAATAATATATTAAAAGTATTGAATTCATACAAGATATTCAATTTAAATTTTCAATGGAAAAAATTTGTAAAGAGTAAATGAATCTAATATTTGATTGATTGCAAAATGTTTAAAAACTTACAAGTTACAAGGTTGCAATTACATTTCACTAATTTCACAAAGTTAAATTGAAAAATGAAAATTCAATTGATTAATTGTAAATTCTACAAATTTTTCATCATTTTTTCAATTCTCCCATGTTAAAATTAAAGGGAATTGGCAGTGGATTGTCAAAATCAATGGCACCAAAGCCATGCATTGACTTGATTGTGTTGAATTCTCTCTTGAAGTCATTATTTCTTCAAGATCTTCTTCGTCTTCCGGCTCCACGAATATTCCTTGATTTCTTCATTCCGCTCTAATCCAGTCTCTAAGGCAAACTAGAACATTCATGTGCTTCCCAATGAGTGTCGGCTGTCTCCAATCTGTTGTCATCCTTGACTAAAAGCGCTCTCTGATGCAACGATTGACATTGGAACATTCAATATATCTCTAGCTAATCTTGAAAGTTCAGAATATTGTCTTTCATTGTTCTTCCACCATTCCAGCGTGTTGATTCTACATCTAGGATCCTCTGTAGGCTGCATAAGATAATACTTAAGCTCTTCCCGACTTACGGTTCTTTGCGATGAAGGCTGCAATCTATTCCAAACAGATAGATCAGAAACACAATAGGCAGGCATACTATGTGTCTATCTTTTAGAAGATGATGGTTCCTCAGAAGGATGGGGAGCAGGGGTCGGTGTAATATGTGACGGTAAGGCATTGTCAAGTAAATCAGCATAATGATTGTATAATGTGTTCATGTAACTATTCACATCAGACATAGCCGTAAACAAAGAAGGTTCTTCATTACCTTTTACTTCTAAAGCAGAATAAATAAGAGAAGTAAATTCGAACATAGTATTATATTTCATACATGGAATTACTATAGCACCAACTAAGTAATTAGGGGAAAGCGAAAAAAAGTATTTTTTAAATTTACCGATCATTGCATCAATAGCATCTTTATAACCTGGTTTAGACTTATATTTGTTAAGCAATAAAGAAATGTCGGCTAAATAAGCTAAAATATTACAAACAGTAGGATAATAAGCACTAGAAAATTCAACCATAGCTAGATAAATTTTTTGCAAAAAATTAACAATATCATCAATTTTAGCTCAATTTGAATTTTGTAACATACTATCGGGAAAAGCACTAGCAAATTGGTTAAAAAGTCATAATAATAGGAACTTTATAAATATTGCAAGTATTTAAGAAATCATACGTAGAATTCCATCTAACAATTATTTCTTCAGGCATTAATCTCGGCCTAAGTTCATTTTCCTTACATTTTCTTTTAAATTCGGTAACTCTAATTTTTCTATTATTTCCTTGAATAAAGCCAACTGCAAGTCTAACTTTTTCAATAGCAGAATAAAAAAAAAGCAAGACCATCTTTTACAATTAAATTATATATATGGCAAGCACACTTAACATGAAATATCTCGAATAACGGTGGAGAAAGTTCAATTTTTAACAAGTCAATAGCAGCGTTGTTGTTACATGCATTATCAAAAGAAATACGTAAAACTTTACTGTCAATACCATAAAATCTTGCAACTTTTATAATAGATTCAGAAATAAATTCCACAGTGTGTCTACGGTCTTCATCATACAAAAATGGTAAAATACGTTTTTGCATAAAAAAATTACTATCTACCCAATGACAAGTAATTGTTAAATAATCATTTTTATTAACAGCACGACCAAGATCAAAAGTTAAAGCAACTCTACATGAAAGATTTTTTAATAATACAGATAAATAGTAAACATATTGTGCATGGAGTCTAAAAATATCTATCAAGACCCAATTTTTTGAGTAATGATGGCGCCTACCGTAACCCACCAATAGGCAAGCCAAACCCTAGCCCGGAGCGACAAGCGACAGGCTAACGGGCGGAATCTCAGAAAACAGAGATAAAGTCGAAGTAACCATACTAATATAAAAACAAAATCAAAATATATATTCATATGAAGACTGAGAAGGAAGAAGACAATATATAAAGTCGAGAACCCCTCCCAAGACCTGGTGAAGTCGATACAAGAGCCACTACCAGACATGTCCAAAATATAAGACAGAAACCAAATATATACAACAAGTACTACAGTCTCGAGAGCAAAAGACTATACAGTAGAGATGGAGTAGGATCTGTCTCGGACGTCAGTAAGCTCACCCTACTCCAGAGTCAGTGCTGAAAAGAGAGTCACGTCAAAACCGTCGGCTAGTGCCTGGATCTGCATCGGAGAAAAAGATGCAGAAGTGTAGTATGAGTACCGGGGCAACGGGTACTCAATAGGCATCATTGGCCGACTGAGCTCAATCTAATATAAGCAAGCTAAAATGCGAGGGTGCATGCTAGGTCTGGGGTATAAATAATAAGTGCATAAGTAACCACTGAGGCGTATAGATATGCTCAGGAGAAAATAAGTGCGATACAGAACAACGAGTAAATAAATGCTTAGGTAAACACACAAGTCAAACATAACCTATCTGGGCCCCCATAAACCCGATAGGCACACAGAAGAAAACAATAACCCAGCCTGGCCCCCATAAACCGGCGGCACACAAGAATAGTAAATGCATAGTCACCAGTGTCTCGAAGCTGTATCAGTATCCAGTAACCACGGTACCCAGTACCAAAACTCTCCAATCATATCATAACCAGATGTCGGACTCGAACCAAAACTCATAATAATCAGATGTCGGACTCGAACCGAAACTCATAATAATCATATGCCGGACTCGAATAGGAACTCATAATAATCAGTGGCCGAACTCGAACCGGAACTCATAATAATCAGTAACCATCATATCTGAATCAGTGGCCGAACTCGAATCGGAACTCATAATAATCAGTAACCAAGTGACAGAGTAGTGCCAGAATCTACACAAATACAAGTAAACGGGGACATACCAGCCCCAAAATGAACCCGAAACATAAGTAAAGGAGCTAACCCACCACGTACTACAAGTCAATCTCGGAATCCTTCCAGGTCAACTATCTACTATAAACAATATGTGTATATAAGCCTGGGAATATATTATAAGTCAGGGCAAAGCGGGTCCACATTCTAAATCAAACTAGCTGACCCCGGTCAAATACGGTGCTATTAGGGACTGACAAGGCTAAATAGGTCAAAAGGGCATAACTAGGGTAATTCAATATAAATTTTATCCTAAAAGATCATCTCAGGGCTTAACTAAGCCTAACAATTTTTAAAGCTAACTATACCGACTGTGAAAAGTAGCGGGGCCCACTATGGGGTCCCGGAACCAAGTCTGGGCTAAGGTTCCCCAAACCCCTACTAACAGCGGTACAACATTAACCAACTCTATAAAAGTAATATCTGGCACACCACGAGGATAACCGGCCCGAAACACATCCGAACAAGGCCCTAACCGGCCCAAAAAGCCTAATCATAGCAAGCCAATGTCAATCCACAACTACCAGCCCAAACACTAGCATAATAGTATGCAAATACTATAAACAAACTCAGTCTAGGTATATGGTAAGCCTAGCCTACCTGAACGCCGCCAAAGCTTGCTAAATAGGAGTCTTCCCCTTTCGCGAGACCTCAGATTTCTGCCACGCTAGCAAAATAATAAACTACATGTCAAAACATGAATTTTGATACCCATATTGCATTAGTTCGAAAAAATATCCGAACGGTCCATGTGGGGCCCACTTACGGAATCGCAAAACCAAAACCGTTACAGCGTCCCAAATAACCCCGTGACCAATAGTCACAGCTAACACCGCTCAATTTGAGCTCAATATCTAGCTCAAATATCAACACCAATTCCAACAACCACCGTAATTAAAACTACCGTAAAACTAAGAAAACGTACCGTAGAAATGACGAGAACGAGTCCAGGAACTCAAATATACCAACCCCTAACCCTGAATCTCTCTAGAAATGCCTAAAGTTGAGCTTAAAGTGGTTAAAAATGGTGGAATGTATAAAGCCTCTAATAAAGAAAATAAAATGAGAAAATAACATAATATTATAGTATATATATATGTACTACACGTACAAAAATCAAAAAGACACAAAGTCTTGAAGTCAAATACTAATTAGTGTTGCATGCACATGGCCTTATCCATTCTTTTGCTCTCCGTATATATATATTCGGATACTGCATAGGCCCGTGGTAAAATAAATATAATATTTTAAATATACCATCATGAATAGAAAATTATTTTGAACAAAACCTCTATAAAATAAAAATATTATTTTAATAAAAAATTAGATTTACTATCTCCGTTTAAAAATATTAATAAATTATAGAACTTTTATAAAGTAGTATAGATACATCATAACTAAAGAATTTTATAAATAACATAAACATTTTTGAAAGGTAATTAACTATGTCATTTTACCAAATTCTAATTTAATTTAACATTTTACAATGTGCTCAGTCTAAATAATATTCTCAAACGAACTGCCCGGGAACCGAACTGTCAGTCCCAGCAAGTCATAAATAACTTGGGGCAGTTATAGAAAAGCTCTAAACACCGAGAATGCACGAAAATGAGTAAAATGACCGGGAAGGTCATTACAATATCCACTACTAAAAGGACTTTCGTCCGCGAAAGTCAAGAATAAGCACATACCTGAAGACGTGAACAAGTAGGGATATTGGGCTCGCATGTCACGTTCTAGCTCCCAAGTAGCCTCCTCAACTGGACGGTGACGCCACTGTACCTTAACCACTGGAATGTCCCGGGAGCGTAACCGTCTGACATCTCTGGCTAAAATGGACACAGGCTCCTCCACAAATGCCAACTTCTCGTCTAACTGAACCGAGTCCCACTGAAGCACATACGACTCATCCGGGATATACAGTCGCAGCATAGAAACATGAAATACCAGGTGAATAGCTGAAAAAGTCGGAGGTAAGGCCAGTACATATGCTACCTCCCCGACTGTCCGCAGAATCTTAAAGGGTCCAATATACCTGGGGCTAAGCTTGCCCCTCCTACCGAATCGCATCACGCCCTTCATTGGCGATACTCGTAAGAAGACCCTATCACCAACTCTGAATCTCAACGGACGACGTCTACGGTCAGCATAACTCCTCTGTCTACTCTGAGCTGTCCGCAGCCTGTCCTGAATCACCCGAACTCGGTCCAAAGACTCTCGGAGAAAATCTGTGCCACGAGGACTGACTTCTGAAGTCTCGAACCATCCAACTGGAGACCGACACCGTCTACCATACAAAGCCTCAAACGGAGCCATCTGAATGCTGGAGTGGAAGCTATTATTATACGCAACTTCCGCTAAAGGCAAGAATTGGTCCCACTGACCCCCAAAGTCCAACACACAAGCACGGAGCATATCCTCTAACACCTGAATAGTCTGCTCTGACTGCCCATTGGTCTGAGGATGAAATGCAGTGTTGAGGTCCACCTGAGTACCCAACTCCTCCTGGAAAGTCTGCCAGAAACTGGAGGTAAACTGAGACCCTTGGTCTGAGATAATAGACACCGGCACTCCGTGTAGGCGAACTACCTCCTGAATATATACACGAGCTAACTTCTCAGCACTGTAGGAAGTTCGAACAGGGATAAAGTGCGCGGACTTAGTAAACCGATCTACAACAACCCAAATACTATCAAAGCCACGAGAGGTGCGAGGTAACCTACCAACGAAATCCATCGTGATCCACTCCCACTTCTACTCGGGAATGGGTAACTGCTGAAGTAGACCACCGGGTCTCTGGTGCTCGGCCTTTACCTGCTGACAACAGAGGCATCGAGCTACAAACCCTGCTATGTCTCTCCGCATACCACTCTACCAATAGTGCTACCTCAGATCCCGATACATCTTAGCTGTCCCAGGGTGAATAGAATATCTGGAACTGTGTGCTTCGGAATTAACTGAATAAAATCTCCAACCCTCGGGACACAAATACGACCATCAAACCTCAGAACACCATCAGAACCCAAGGTAGCTCTCTCAGACTCACCCCTCAATACCTGATCTCGAATGCTACGGAGATCGCTATCCTCAAACTGACGACTCTGAATCTGCTCCAGCAAAGTAAATCTGGCCTCAACACAAGCAACAATCCTCCTAGGGTCAGAAATATCCAATCGAACCATCGAGTTAGCTAAGGACTGAATGTCCAATGCTAATGGCCGCTGAGAGACTGGAATGAAGGCTAAGCTACCCATAGTCACTATCTTCCGGCTTAAGGCGTCCGCTACCACATTCGCCTTGCCCGGATGATAGAGAATAGAGATATCATAGTCCTTCAGTAACTCAATCCACCTGCGCTGCCTCGAATTAAGATCTCTCTGAGTCATAATATGCTGAAGACTGCAGTGGTCTGTAAAGATCTCACAATGAACACCATAGAGATAATGCCTCCAAATCCGCAGTGCAAACACAACCGCCGCTAACTCTAAATCATGAGTGGGATAGTTACGCTCATGCACCTTCAGCTGTCTCGATGCATAAGCAATAACACGACCCCGCTGCATCAGAACACACCCCAAACCGATACCAGATGCATCACAATACACGGTGAAACCCTCACCCTCAACTGGAAGAGTCAACACAGGGGCAGAAGTAAGTCGATCCTTGAGCTTCAGGAAGCTTGCCTCACAATCCTCAGACCACTGAAATGGAACCTCCTTCCTGGTCAGTCTGGTCATAGGAGATGCAATAGATGAGAAGCCCTCAACAAATCGTCTGTAATAACCTGCCAACCCAACAAAACTGCGAACCTCGGTAGGCGACATGGGCCTAGCCCAACCTCGAATAGCCTCAATCTTCGCTGGATCTACCATGATACTGTCACGCCCCGAATCCCATCGAGACATGATTGGCACCCGTAGTCGATAAGGCCCGAGAGAACCAACCTTTGCCTATGTTCAATCATATGCATATAATAATCACCATTGCATAAAAACGTGAAAGACGAATAAAGGAGAACATGGGACATCTTTATACATACATATGAAACTTGGTCGTTGAGGCCATCCAGTTGAACCAACATATGTCTTTTACACTGTTACACCCACATCCGTCTACAAAAGCCTCTAACAAGAGCATTGACCAAAATAAACCATAAGTCGGGACAAGTCCCCGCTTTACACATTATGTACAATACCAAAAACATATATACACTCTGACTCGGAGAAGCCCCGAATGAGCTGGAGCTCACCAAAGAACCGCTAACACTGGCAGTCTACTGGGGATGCCTACTGGGACCTGCGCCTGCAGCAAGTAAGGTAAATCCCCGAGAGGGGTCAGTACGAAATAAGTACTGAGTATGCAAGGCTCATATGAAACTGTACAACACATGAATATTTCAATGAATATGTCACTGAACTCAAAACATATGAATAATCAATGTGAATAAGTCACCATGTCGCATTTTGGAAACCATGTGGATTGCTTTCATTACTTTCATTACTTTCTTTATCTCAATGCTCACTGATAACAATGTACCCGGGCCCCTACTGATCAGTGGGTCTTTCATATCATATTATTGTGTAGGGATCGAGTCGAGCTAGGCTTATGCCCCTAGACTTGCCACCCATACATCAATGCATCGGGATCGAGTCGAGCTAGGCTTACGCCCCTAGACTTGCCATCCATAAATCCAAACCTCGGGATCGAGTGGAGCTAGGCTTACGCCCCTAGACTTGCCACCCGTACTTGATCATTGACCACATTTGCATTACTTTATTCATTACTTTGAGATTGATACTTTGATAGTCATACCATCACTTTGGAACTTTGGAACATAACATTGTTGGAAACTTTGAATCATTGACCAATAAGTGAAGGACATGTGAATAAATATCAATGAGAAATATAACATTACTAGCACCATGATACCATTAGAACCATTGGACAATAATCCATGAACAAGAGACACAAGAATAGTCACTATTGAAACATTGGATCATAACTTTATTTGAGCTTTCAGAACATTAACCATGAATATGTGAAATGAGATTCACAATTGATCAATGAGTAGAAAATATATATGACAATGACCATGGATAAGTGCATATGGGATACCTTAGTACATTTCGGAATAGAACTAGAGAAATGTCAATGTGAACACTAGTGGCCGTAGAAAGATACGGACAAAGTAACCTTGCATACCTTGGATTCGTACTACGAATATACAACCTTAGATGCGTATACAATAATCCCGCTCCTTTTTTATGTGTCACACTACAACATAAATACATAACGAAATTCACATTAACCACCAATTACTTTACAAATGCATACCATGTCAATGAGTTACATGTTTGCCTTTAAACATGTCATTTCCCCTTGACAAAACCATTGATTATACTATTATTCCAAAAATTCCATAATATTCCCAACATTGACCAATACATGAAAATCAATACATTTCACCACAATACCTCTCCTTTACACTTTCTTATCCATCACACATCACAAATAACCCATCAAATGACCTTAATACACCTCATAACACATATCGGCCAAAATTTCCAAAATTTCCACTTTTAGACAAGAACAAGTTTAATACCAAAAATAACACCATACATGCTCATATTTTGTCCATACCATGCTTTTTCATCAAAGGCACAAGGCCTAATTCAAGTTCAATTTACCAAGATGACACATCTTTCACCAAAGGCAAAATACACTATTTATCACCTTGCCAACACCACTAGCATAATATATATAATCTTCCATGCATATAATATGTTAAACCATAATAATAAACACTTACCAAAGCTTGGAATATGTTGATCTTGTCCAAAGAGTCCAAAGGATTTATTTGCTTTAGGGTTTAAAGTTTAAAGAAATGTGTGAGAAAATATCACAAAGGCATGAGAGTTTTTGGACCATAAAATCTGATCTTGGGGACTTTATATATACCCCAAGTCATCCTTAGCCACACTTGGCATTACATGATATGTTTAATTGGTCAATTAGTGGAAGAATGGGTCATTTCTTCTTGGGCCAAGTCTTTTACTCCCATTTTGGGCCTATCTTTGGGCCCAATAACTCATATCCATGTAACCCATCCAATTTCATGTATTATTCACCATATATCTCATGTTTACATAATTCCATAATGTCACGACAATATTCTTTTAAACATTTCTCATTCGTCCTTTCGATCGCAAAAATTGAAATTCTATTCGCCCTTGGCTTCATTGAACATTTTGGATCACTATTCACATTTCATGATTTGATCATGTAGGCGTATGTAGGAGTATATTGAAGTGTTTTAAGCTTTAAAAATTCTCAAATAACTCCAAAGAACCAAAAGAAACCATCGAGAAATCATCGTAGAATTGCGTTACGAAACGACGCCGGAAAGGGCATAAGTGTTGTGCCTTGCGCCACACCCCTGAAACAGGGTAGTGGCGCAAGATTGCAGCCTTATCTGAAGTTTTGGGCTGTAGGTGGCTTGCACCACACCCCTGAAACAGGGTAGTGGCGCAAGTTTCAGCAAAGTGCTGAAATTTTCGGCCACTTATCTAATGTTTACGTATCGTCCAATCCCTTATCAAAACACTACAAAATACTTACTTAGTGATCTTAACCATCAATTAAACATGACTTAAAGTCACCAAATGAGGTTAGAATGTGTACGAGTTCTTACCCAAAGGCTCCACGAAATCACAACACACCTCCTACGAAGATCCAACCGCACATGTTGAGTCCGATATCAAATGTTTCACCAATGACACTATAAAACACATATGCATGGCATCTCAACACATATGTAGATATTATCCCAAGTTCTAAAGTGAGGTTATAAAAGTACGGGGTATTACATTCTTCCCCCCTTAGAAACATTCGTCCTCGAATGTTAACAACATTGTCTTATATACAACAAATACATCTTTACTTTAACATACCTATACACATTCACATAATGATTTTTAATACTTACTTGTTATTGTTCCACCTCCGCACTGTGAGCTTCTTGGTCCATTTGAAATAGATGGGGATGCTTGGATTTCATCATTTCTTCCGCTTTCCATGTGATCTCCTCTACGTGTTGGTTTCTCCAAAGGACTTTTACGGATGCTATGTCTTTATTTCTCAATCTCTTTACTTGTCGATATAGGATAGCAATGGGCACTTCTTCATAAGTGAGATCCTCTGTAACTTGAACATCCTCTACGGGAATAATACGAGACGGATCTCCTATGCATTTTTGAAGCATCGATAAATGAAATACCGGATGGACTGAGGAAAGTTCTTGAGGTAAGGCTAATTCATATGCGACTTGCCCAAATCTTCTAATAACTTCATAGGGGCCTATGTAACGTGCACTCAATTTTTCTTTCTTTCCGAACCGCATTACCCCTTTCATCGGTGACACCTTTAAAAACACCCAATCACCTATGGCGAATTCAAGCCCTCTTCTTCTAACATCGACATATGACTTGTGACGACTTTGAGTCGTTTGTAACCGTTGTTGGATAACTTTAACTTTCTCCATGGCTTGGTGAACAATATCTGGCCCAAGTAAAGCAGTTTCACCTGCTTCGAACCATCCGATTGGTGATCTACATTTCCTTCTATACAAGGCTTCATAAGGTGCCATCTTAATACTTGAATGATAGCTATTGTTATACGCAAATTCAATAAGAGGCAAATGGTCATCCCAACTGCCTTGAAAATCTAATGCGCAAGCTCGTAGCATATCTTCCAGTGTCTGAATAGTACGTTCGGCTTGTCCATCAGTCTGGGGATGGAAAGCCGTACTCAAATTCACCTGAGTACCTAAACTCTGCTGAAAAGATTTCCAGAAGTGTGCTGTGAACTGTGCTCCTCTGTCTGATATAATAGAAAGTGGAATACCATGCAATCATACTATCTCCTTCACATACAGCTTCGCATAATCCTCAGCTGTATAGGTCGTCTTGACCGGTAGAAAATGCGCTGACTTGGTAAGTCGGTCCACTATGACCCATATGGAATCAAACCTCTGCAATGTACGAGGCAAACCCATAATAAAATCCATATTAATCATATCCCACTTCCAGACTGGAAGATTGATACATTGCATGTAACCTCCCAGTTTCTGATGTTCCACTTTCACTTGTTGACAATTCGGGCATTGCGCGACAAATTTTGCAATGTTCTTTTTCATGTTGCCCCACCAATACACCTCTTTCAATTCATGGTACATTTTAGTAGCACCCGGATGAATGGAATAGCGCGAATGGTGCGCCTCTGTCATTATTCGTGTCCTCAGCTCATCTATGTCCGGTACACATACTCTTCCTTGACATTGAAGTACCCCTTCCGGTGTAATATCAAATGCCTTGGTCAAATTCTGCTGCACATTCTCCTTTAGCTACAATAAAATAGAATCCGCATACTGTTTCTCTTTCACTTCAGCTATCAAGGAGGATTCTGCTGCATTCTGCACCATAACTCTATCATCGGAGGATTCAATAAGGCGAACTCCCAAGCTGGCTAATTGATTCAAATCCTTGATTATCTCACGCTTTTCATTCAACTGGCCACTAGTGCTTTCTACTGCCTTACGGCTCAATGCATCAGCTACTACATTTGCTTTGCCTGGGTGATAAAGAATATCAATGTCATAATCTTTTAAAAGCTCTAACCACCTTCGTTGCCTCAAATTGAGTTCCTTCTGCTTAAAAAGATATTGCAAGCTTTTGTGATCCGTATAGATGTCAACATGAACTCCATATAAATAATGACGCCATATCTTTAAAGCAAAAACTACCGCTGCCAATTCAAGATCATGTGTGGGATAGTTTTTCTCATGTGGCCGCAACTGTCGTGAGGCATATGCTATCACCCTACCATGCTGCATCAACACACATCCGAGACCAATCCCGGAAGCATCACAATACACTGCATAGCCCTCTGTACCTTCAGGAAGTACTAACACTGGTGTGGAAGTCAACTTATCTTTCAAGTTTTGGAAACCTCTTTCACATGCGTCATTCCATTGAAATTTAATTGCCTTGTGAGTTAACTTTATCAATGGTGCTGCAATAGAAGCAAACCCTTCTACAAATCTTCGGTAATAACCTGCCAAACCCAGAAAACTGCGAATCTCTGTGGGTGTCATAGGTCTTGGCCAGTTTTTCATTGCTTCAATCTTTTGGGTATCAACCTGTATGCCTTCATCTGATACAATGTGACCCAAGAACGCGACTGATTTCAACCAAAACTCACATTTGGAGAATTTCGCATACAACTTACGCTCACGGAGAATTTGCAACACTTGCCGTAAGTGATAAGCATGGTCTTCAAGTGATCTTGAATAAACAAGGATGTCATCTATAAATACTGTCACGAACACGTCTAGAAATGGCTTAAACACTCTGTTCATCAAATCCATAAACACAGCCGGTGCATTTGTTAGTCCAAATGACATAACTAAAAATTCATAATGGCCATACCGTGTTCGAAAAGTTGTCTTGGGTACATCCACCTCTCTAACTCTGACTTGATGGTATCCCGACCTCAAGTCAATTTTTGAAAAACACCTGGCACCCTGTAACTGATCAAATAAATCATCAATGCGAGGAAGGGGATATTTGTTCTTGATCGTTACTTTATTCAGTTGTCGATAGTCGATGCACATTCTCAAGGTGCCATCTTTCTTTCGCACAAATAATACCGGTGCACCCCACGGGGACATACTAGGCCTAATGAAGCCCTTGTCCAGCAAATCTTTCAACTGCTCCTTCAATTCACGCAGTTCCGCTGGAGCCATTCTATATGGAGGGATAGAAATAGGCTGAGTGCCTGGAATCACATCAATGCCGAATTCCACTTCTCGTTCTGGGGGTAAACCTGGAAGATCCTCTGGAAATACATCAAGAAATTCATTGACTACCGGTACTGACTATGGAATTAATGGTTCCACATCATTATCTTTCACTCGTACCAAATGACATATGTATCCCTTGGCAATCATTTTCCTTGCTTTCAAATAGGAAATAAATCTTCCTCGTGGTGCCCCTACATTACCCTGCCATTCAAGAACATTTTCTTGCGGAAAACAAAATTGCACCTTTTTGGCCCGGCAATCTACCGTAGCATAACAAGAGGCCAACCAATCCATTCCCATGATTACATCAAAATCCACCATGTTTAATTCAATGAGATCAGCCAACGTATCATGACCACACACAGTTACCACACAGTTACGATACACTCTCTTTGCAACAATATATTCACCAACCGGTGTAGACACTTCAATTGATATAATTAATAAGTCCGGTGCCTTTGCAAATTTCGCAGCAACCAATGGAGTAACATAGGAAAATGTAGAACCTGGGTCAATTAGTGCATATACATTATGTGAGAATATGGATAATGTACCTGTGACGACATCAGGGGAAGCCTCTGAATTCTGGCGGTCCACCAAAGCATAAGTGCGATTCTGGACCCCGCTAGTACTGGCTTGTCACACCCCGAATCCCAACGAGGCGTGATTGGCACCCGTAGCCGACATGGCCCAAGAGAACCAATCTTTACTTACTCAATCATATGCATGCCATAAGAAACCCATAAACACATGTCAACTATCAAGACCAACAATGGAAGTCATGGAACATGATATATGTACATATATGCGAAACTTGGCCGTTGAGGCCACCAAGTCAAGGACGACATATCCCTTCTACATTCATACACCCACATCCGTCTACAAAAGCCTCTAATAAGAGCATTGACCAAAATGAACCATAAGTCGGGACAAGTCCCCGCATTACACAATATATACAATACCAAAACATATATACACTCTGACTCGGAGAAGCCTCGAATGAGCTGGAGCTCACCAAAGAGCCGCTAACACTGGCAATCTACTGAGGAGGCCTACTGGGACCTGCGCCTGCAGCAAGTAAGGTAAATTCCCCGAGAGGGGTCAGTACGAAATAAGTACTGAGTATGCAAGGCTCAGATGAAACTATACAACACATGAATATTTCAATGAACTCAAAACATATGAATAATCAATGTGAATAAGTCACCATGTTACGCTTTGGAAACCATGTGGATTGCTTTCATTATTTTCATTACTTTCTTTATCTCAATGCTCACATGTCATGACATATCACAATGTGCCCGGGCCCCGACTGATCAGTGGGTCTTTCATATCATCATATAGGGATCGAGTCGAGCTAGGCTTATGCCCCTAGACTTGCCACCCTTGGGATCGAGTCGAGCTAGGCTTACGCCCCTAGACTTGCCACCCATAAATCCATATCTCGGGATCGAGTCGAGCTAGGCTTACGTCCCTAGACTTGCCACCCGTACTTGATCATTGACCACATTTGCATTACTTTGTTCATTACTTTGAGATTGATACTTTGATAATCATAACATCACTTTGGAACTTTTGAACATCACATTGTTGGAAACTTTGAATCATTGACCAATGAGTAAGAAAGAGACATATGAATAAATATCAATGAGAAATATAACATTACTAGCACCATGATACCATTGGAACCATTGGACAATAATCCATGAACAAGAGACACAAGTATAGGCACTATTGGAATATTGGTACGTAACTTTATTTGAGCTTTCGAAACATTAACCATGAATATGAGACATGAGATTCACAAATGATCCATGAGTAGAAAATATATGACAATGGCTAGTGATAAACGGATATCGGATACCTTAGCACATTTCGGGATAGAACTAGTGACATGTCAATATGGACACTATTTGCCGCAGAAAGATACGGACAAAGTAACCTTACATACCTTGGATTCGCAATACGAATATACAACTTTAGATGCGTATACAATAAGCCCGCTCCTTCTTTATGTGTCACTCTACAAATATATAACGAAATTCACATTAACCACCAATTACTTTACAAATGCATACCATGTCAATGAATTACATGTTTGGCTTTAAACATGTCATTTTCCTTCGACAAAACTATTGATATACCATTCTTCCAAAAATTCCGGAAAATTCCCAACATTGACCAATACATGAAAATCAATACATTTCACCACAATACTTCTCCTTTACACTTTCTTATCCATAACACATCACAAATAATCCTTCAAAGCACCTTAATTCAACTCATAACACATATCGGCCAAAAATCCCATAATTTCCACTTTTTGACAAGAACAAATTTAATGCCAAAAATAACACCATACATGTTCATATTTTGTCCATACCATGCTTTTTCATCAAAGGCACAAGGCCTAATTCAAGTTCAATTCACCAAGATAGTATATCTTACACCAAAAGCAAAATACACTATTCATCACTTTGCCAACACCACTAGCATAATATACATAATCTCTCATGCATATAATATGTTAATCCATGAGGAGAAATACTTACCAAGGCTTGGAATATGTTGATCTTGTCCAAGGAGTCCAAAGGGATTATTTGCCTTAGGGTTTGGAAAAGAGAGAAATGTTTTAAGAAAATATCCAAAAGTTATGAGAGCTTTTGATAATAAAATCTGATGTTGGGGACTTTATATAGACCCAAGGTCATTCTTAGTTACATGTGGCATTAAGGGATATGTTCAATTGGTCAATTATTGCAAGAATGGGTCATTTCCTCTTTGGGCCAAGTCTTTTAATCCCATTTGGGCCTAATTTTGGGCCCAATAATACATATCCATGCAACCCAAAGATTTCATGTATTATTCACCATATATCTCATGTTTACATATTTCTATAATGTCACGACAACATCCTCTTAAAAGATTCTCATTCGTCGCCTCGATCGCAAAAATTGGAATTCTAGTCACCCTTGGCTTCATTGAACATTTTGGATCACTATTCACCTTTCGTGATTTGATCATGTAGGAGTATGTAGGAGTGTATTGAAGTGTTTGACTCTTATGCTCCATGAAATCACAACACACCTCCTACGACGATCTAATCGCACATGTTACGTCCGATATCAAATGTTTCCCCAATGACACTATAAAACACATATGCATGGCATCTCAACACCTATGTAGATATGATCCCAAGGTATCAAGTGAGGTTATAAAGTACGGGGTGTTACATGGCTCCTCCTCTGGCACCTCTACCTCGACCAATAGGCTGCACCCCTCGGCCCTGTGAAGGAACCGATGCTGAAGACGCAACAGCCGACCCAGCTGGTCGTGCTATACCACCCATGCTCCGTTGTGGACATTCCCTCGCTATATGTCCCGGCATACCATACCAAAAGCAGACATTCGTCCCTGTCCGACATGTACCTGTGTGCATACGCCCGCAGTGCTGACACTGCTGATGAGGGAAACCTGCTGCCTGTGATCCATGAACCCCACTACTTTGCCCTGCTGAACCACCTCTAAACCCTCGAGACTGCGAATAAGTACCACCTGTGGAATAAGAGAACGACGGTCTAGATGGTCTAGGAAACATGCGGGGCCTAGATCCTCCTTGGGACATCATAGGTGGTCCCATAGGTCTAGCCCTTTTGGACTGTCCCCTATCAAATTCATGTACCCTTCGCCTCTGTCTTTGATCTTCCATTTTCTGGGCGAAGGCTTGTATTCGAGCAATGTCCATGTCCCTATTCAAGGCCACAATAGTGCAATCTCTTACCAAGTAGGGCTCTAGTCTGTCCACGTATCTATGGACCCTGTCTGTCATCGTAGCCACAACATTTGGCGCATATCGAGCCAAGGAATTAAATTGCAAGCTATATTCCCTGACGCTTAGATTTCCCTGACGAAGATTTAGGAATTGATCCGCACGTGCCTCACGGATCTCATAGGGCAAGTAATGATCAAGGAAAGCCATTTTAAACTCTTCCCAAGTAGGTGGGGTTGCATCCATATCACGGGATTTCTTCCAATCCTCGTACCACAATATTGCTTCTCCTTTTAACCTGTACGCAGCAAGTTCCACTGTTTCTATCCCTGTCACATGCATAACTTCCAATGCCCTCTGAATTTGATCCACGAAGTTCTGTGGATCTGCTTTTGGATCTGCCCCTGTGAAAATAGGAGGGTCCAGTTTCAAGAAATCCTGTGTTCTGCGACTTGCCATTCTAGCCGCATCATCATCATGTGCCATTGCACCAGTTCTTCCCTGGCTTTGTGCCGCCACTAACTGTGTCAACATCTGTACAGCATTCCTAAGATCCTGATCTGTGGCATTCGTCAGTGGTTCCACGGGCACTTTCCTTCTTCTCGGCTCTTCTGGAGCTGAAGAAGTAGAAGAAGCTCGCGTTGCGAACTCAGTTTCAGCCCCACCTTGAGCAACTTGTTCAGGTGGTGGTCTGCTTGTTCCCTCAACAATTCTATCTATCAGCTTACTTTTACCTTTTCCTCTTCCTCTTCTAGTGTTCGGCATTTTGACTATACCAAAGAAAAATAAATACCAAGATCAGATACAATGCAACTGACAACATTGGCTCTATTGCACGATCTAGAATGAAGCAAAGAAACAACATCCTAAATATCCCGTAGCCTCCTACTTATAAATGTGGTGCACAACACATCGATATGTAAGACTCTACTCAGACACGGCTTTGTAGACATCCTTAGACCGACTGCTCTGATACCACTTTTGTCACGCCCCGAATTCCATTGAGACATGATTGGCACCCGTAGCCGATAAGGCCTGGGAGAACCAACCTTTGCCTATGTTCAATCATATGCATATAATAATCACCATTGCATAAAAATGTGAAAGACGAATAAAGGAGAACATGGGACATCTTTATACATACATATGAAACTTGGCCGTTGAGGCCATCCAGTTGAACCAACATATGTCTTTTACACTGTTACACCCACATCCGTCTACAAAAGCCTCTAACAAGAGCATTGACCAAAATAAACCATAAGTCGGGACAAGTCCCCGCTTTACACATTATGTACAATACCAAAAACATATATACACTCTGACTCAGAGAAGCCCCGAATGAGCTGGAGCTCACCAAAGAACCGCTAACACTGGCAGTCTACTGGGGATGCCTACTGGGACCTGCGCCTGCAGCAAGTAAGGTAAATCCCCGAGAGGGGTCAGTACGAAATAAGTACTGAGTATGCAAGGCTCATATGAAACTGTACAACACATGAATATTTCAATGAATATGTCACTGAACTCAAAACATATGAATAATCAATGTGAATAAGTCACCATGTCGCATTTTGGAAACCATGTGGATTGCTTTCATTACTTTCATTACTTTCTTTATCTCAATGCTCACTGATAACAATGTACCCGGGCCCCTACTGATCAGTGGGTCTTTCATATCATATCATTGTGTAGGGATCGAGTCGAGCTAGGCTTATGCCCCTAGACTTGCCACCCATACATCAATGCATCGGGATCGAGTCGAGCTAGGCTTACGCCCCTAGACTTGCCATCCATAAATCCAAACCTCGGGATCGAGTGGAGCTAGGCTTACGCCCCTAGACTTGCCACCCGTACTTGATCATTGACCACATTTGCATTACTTTATTCATTACTTTGAGATTGATACTTTGATAGTCATACCATCACTTTGGAACTTTGGAACATAACATTGTTGGAAACTTTGAATCATTGACCAATAAGTGAAGGACATGTGAATAAATATCAATGAGAAATATAACATTACTAGCACCATGATACCATTAGAACCATTGGACAATAATCCATGAACAAGAGACACAAGAATAGTCACTATTGAAACATTGGATCATAACTTTATTTGAGCTTTCAGAACATTAACCATGAATATGTGAAATGAGATTCACAATTGATCAATGAGTAGAAAATATATATGACAATGACCATGGATAAGTGCATATGGGATACCTTAGTACATTTCGGAATAGAACTAGAGAAATGTCAATGTGAACACTAGTGGCCGTAGAAAGATACGGACAAAGTAACCTTGCATACCTTGGATTCGCACTACGAATATACAACCTTAGATGCGTATACAATAATCCCGCTCCTTTTTTATGTGTCACACTACAACATAAATACATAACGAAATTCACATTAACCACCAATTACTTTACAAATGCATACCATGTCAATGAGTTACATGTTTGCCTTTAAACATGTCATTTCCCCTTGACAAAACCATTGATTATACTATTATTCCAAAAATTCCATAATATTCCCAACATTGACCAATACATGAAAATCAATACATTTCACCACAATACCTCTCCTTTACACTTTCTTATCCATCACACATCACAAATAACCCATCAAATGACCTTAATACACCTCATAACACATATCGGCCAAAATTCCCAAAATTTCCACTTTTAGACAAGAACAAGTTTAATACCAAAAATAACACCATACATGCTCATATTTTGTCCATACCATGCTTTTTCATCAAAGGCACAAGGCCTAATTCAAGTTCAATTTACCAAGATGACACATCTTTCACCAAAGGCAAAATACACTATTCATCACCTTGACAACACCACTAGCATAATATATATAATCTTCCATGCATATAATATGTTAAACCATAATAATAAACACTTACCAAAGCTTGGAATATGTTGATCTTGTCCAAAGAGTCCAAAGGATTTATTTGCTTTAGGGTTTGAAGTTTAAAGAAATGTGTGAGAAAATATCACAAAGGCATGAGAGTTTTTGGACCATAAAATCTGATCTTGGGACCTTTATATATACCCCAGTCATCCTTAGCCACACTTGGCATTACATGATATGTTTAATTGGTCAATTAGTGGAAGAATGGGTCATTTCTTCTTGGGCCAAGTCTTTTACTCCCATTTTGGGCCTATCTTTGGGCCCAATAACTCATATCCATGTAACCCATCCAATTTCATGTATTATTCACCATATATCTCATGTTTACATAATTCCATAATGTCACGACAATATTCTTTTAAACATTTCTCATTCGTCCTTTCGATTGCAAAAATTGAAATTCTATTCGCCCTTGGCTTCATTGAACATTTTGAATCACTATTCACATTTCATGATTTGATCATGTAGGCGTATGTAGGAGTATATTGAAGTGTTTTAAGCTTTAAAAATTCTCAAATAACTCCAAAGAACCAAAAGAAACCATCGAGAAATCGTCGTAGAATTGCGTTACGAAACGACGCCGGAAAGGGCATAAGTGTTGTGCCTTGCGCCACACCCCTGAAACAGGGTAGTGGCGCAAGATTGCAGCCTTCTCTGAAGTTTTGGGCTGTAGGTGGCTTGCGCCACACCCCTGAAACAGGGTAGTGGCGCAAGTTTCAGCAAAGTGCTGAAATTTTCGGCCACTTATCCAATGTTTACGTATCGTCCAATCCCTTATCAAAACACTACAAAATACTTACTTAGTGATCTTAACCATCAATTAAACATGACTTAAAGTCACCAAATGAGGTTAGAATGTGTACGAGTTCTTACCCAAAGGCTCCACGAAATCACAACACACCTCCTACGAAGATCCAACCGCACATGTTGAGTCCGATATCAAATGTTTCACCAATGACACTATAAAACACATATGCATGGCATCTCAACACATATGTAGATATGATCCCAAGGTCTAATGTGAGGTTATAAAAGTACGGGGTGTTACAGATACCGTGTCTGGATACAACATGCCCCAAGAAAGCAACAGACTCAAGCCAAAACTCACACTTTGAGAATTTGGCATAAAGCCGATGATCTCTCAAAGTGTGGAGCACAGTCCTCAAATGTTGCTCGTGCTCCTCGCTACTCCTCGAATAAACTAAGATGTCATCAATAAACATAATGACAAAGGAGTCCAAGTATGGCCTGAATACCTGATTCATTAGATCCATGAAAGCTGCAGGGGCATTAGTCAATCCAAAAGACATCACCAGGAACTCATAATGGTCGTACCGAGTATTGAAGGCTGTCTTTGGGATGTCCTCATCCCTAACTCTCAACTGATGATATCAAGATCTCAAATCTATCTTTGAGAACACCGCGGCACCCTGAAGCTGATCAAACAAATCGTCAATACGAGGTATCGGATACTTATACTTTACTGTCACCTTATTCAACTACCTGTAATCGATACACATACGCATAGATCCGTCCTTCTTCTTTACAAACAGAACTGGAGCACCCCACGGTGACACACTAGGCCTGATAAAACCTTTCCCCAAAAGATCCTCAAGCTGACTACTCAACTCTCTCAACTCAGCAGGAGCCATACGATAAGGAGCCACAGAAATAGGTCGAGTGTCCGGCTCGAGGTCAATAATGAACTCTATATCACGCTTAGGAGAAAGGCCAGGTAGATCAGTCGGGAATACATCAGGAAACTCACGAACAATCGAGACGGAGTCAGGTGACAGACTCTCAATGCTAGCATCCCGAACATAAGCAAGGAATGAATCACAACCCCTCGCCATCAATCTACTAGCCCGAACATATGAAATAATCCCCGTCGGTGTGCGGCTAACAGAACCCTACCATACCACCGTGGGTACACCAGGCATGGCTAAGGTCACGATCTTGGCAAAGCAATCCAAAATTGCATGATGAAAAGACAACCAGTCCATGCCCAGAATCATATCAAAATCTACCATGGCCAATACAATAAAATCAACCTGAGTCTCAAACTCTGGAATAGTCACCAGACATGATCTATATACTCGATCCACTACTAAGGAATCACCAACAGGGGTAGATACACGTAAGGGCACAGATAATAACTCAGAACATAAACCCAACTGTTGTGCATAATAAGTAGATACATAAGAAAACGTGGATCCAGGATCAAATAATGTAGAAGCTGGCTGGTGGCATATGGAAATCGTACCTGTAATCACCGCATCTGAAGCCTCAGCCTCAGACCTAGCCGGCACGGCATACAACTGACGCTGGCTACTACTAGTCTGAGCACCAACCTGACTACCAGTCCGACCTCCCTGTGCCCCACCTCGGGAACCCTGAGGACCACCTCGACGACACTGTACACCACCTCTGCCTGCTGGCGGTACAGATCTGATGGGCTGTGCAGTCTGAACCGAAGGCTCAATCGCCCTATGCTGAGGACACTCACGCACAAAATGACCGACAACCCCGCAAGTATAACATGCTCCTGGCTCCCTGCTCAGCCTAGAAGATCCGATATGACCACCTCTAGCCGATGAACTGGGCTGACCACGTCCCTGAGGCTGGCTAACAGAACCACTATAGGTGGGCTGACCCCTATCAAATATCTGCAAGGCTGACTGTACGGGCCTACTGGGCTGACCCTGTCGCTGAAAAGACTGTTGCTGCTGATGAGGGTACCTACCCTGAAACTGGAAACCACGACCTCTGAACTGCGAACCACTATGGCTCCCACTGAAACTACCCTGGACACGAGGTCTCTTATCGCTGCCCTCTTGGGCCTCGCAATCCATCTCCTCACTAAAGTATACATGCTCAATAATCTCTGCGAATGACTTCCCTGAAGTCACTAAACTCTGGGTAGCCCTGCGGAGTGGCAATCTCAGTCCCTTGACAAAACATCTAACTCTCTCGTACTCATCAGGCAAAATAGAAGTAGTGTGCCTAGCAAGATCATGAAATCTCGCCTCATACTCGGCGACAGATAATGAACCCTGAGTCAACCTGGAGAACTCATCCCTGAGCCGCTCCCGCATAGTACGGGGCATATACTTTCCCAAGAAAATCTCGGAGAACTGGGTCCAGGTAATCAGTGGAGATCCCACTGGCCTGGAATCAAGAAATCCCCTCCACCATCTCCTCGTTGCAGTATCGAACTGATATGCCACGAAATCAACACCACGAGACTGTACCAATCCCAAATTCCTCAGTCTATCCTCGCAGCTGGACAAGAACTCATATGCATCCTCACTCAGAGTACCAGCAAATCTCGGTGGATCTAATCTCAGGAAGTGACCCAACATCTTCTGCTCCTCGACAAACATAACTGGATGATCTATAACTAGCTGTGGAGCTACTAGTACAAGCAGAACCTCAACTCTGGGTGCCACAGCTACAGGCTACGCCCCAGCACCAACTCCCTGTGCGGCTGGGTGTACTCCCGCAACAGGCGGACCTCCAACTAATTCCAACAACTGAAGCAATGTACCTCGGAGCAAAGAAGCATCAATAAATCCGGGTGGAGCCTAGACTGCCCCCTGGCCCAACGGCTGCTGTGGCGACGGAACATCTGAAACTATAACGGGATCGAGTGACTGATCCCTAGCACGATCTGGTCCTGGGGCTGCTACTCTGCCCTGCCTTCGACCTCTAGGTCGACCTCGACCCCTAACTGGAGCCCTCGCTGTAGGCTCGGGGTCCCGACCCCCGGCTCTCGTATTATGCGTCCTAACCATCTGCACAAAGAATGAACCAAATAGAGATTAGAAACCAACATAGACACCAACACACGGAGGCGAATCAAAGAAATAAGATTTACCCTAAACATGCTCGGTAGCCTCCCGAAGATAGGATACGGACGTCTCCGTACCGATCCGCGAGACTCTACTAAACATCGGCTCATGCACCAACAATACTAGTGAAACCTAGGCTCTGATACCAAGCTGTCACGACCCAATTTTTTGAGTCATGATGGCGCCTACCGTAACCCACCAATAGGCAAGCCAAACCCTATCCCGGAGCGACAAGCGACAGGCTAACGGGCGAAATCTCAGAAAACAGAGATAAAGTCGAAGTAACCATACTAATATAAAAACAAAATCAAAATATATATTCATACCAAGACTGAGAAGGAAGAAGACAATATATAAAGTCGAGAACCCTTCCCAAGACCTGGTGAAGTCGGTACAAGAGCCACTACTAGACATGTCCAAAATATAAGACAGAAACCAAATATATACAACAAGTACTACAGTCTCGAGAGCAAAAGACTATACAGTAGAGATGGAGTAGGATCTGCCTCGGACGTCAGTAAGCTCACCCTACTCCAGAGTCAGTGCTGAGAAGAGAGTCACGTCAAAACCGTCGGCTAGTGCCTGGATCTGCATCGGGGAAAAAGATACAGAAGTGTAGTATGAGTATCGGGGCAACGGGTACTCAGTAGGCATCATTAGCCGACTGAGCTCAATCTAATATAAGCAAGCTAAAATGCGAGGGTGCATGCTAGGTCTGGGTATAAATAATAAGTGCATAAGTAACCACCGAGGCGTATAGATATGCTCAGGAGAAAATAAGTGCGATACAGAACAACGAGTAAATAAATGCCTAAGTAAACACACAAGTCAAGCATAACCTATCCGGTCCCCCATAAACCCGATAGGCACACAGAAGAAAACAATAACCCAGCCTAGCCCCCATAAACCGGCGGGACACACAAGAATAGTAAATGCATAGTCACCAGTGTCTCGAAGCTGTATCAGTATCCAGTAAACACGGTACCCAGTACCAAAACTCTCCAATCATATCATAACCAGATGCCAGACTCGAATCGAAAATCATAATAATCAGATGCCGGACTCGAACCGAAACTCATAATAATCAGATGCCGGACTCGAACCGAAACTCATAATAATCAGTGGCCGAACTCGAACCGGAACTCATAATAATCAGTAACCATCATATCTGAATCAGTGGCCGAACTCGAATCGGAACTCATAATAATCAGTAACCAAGTGACAGAGTAATGCCAGAATCCACACAAATACAAGTAAACGGGGACATACCAGCCCCAAAATAAACCCGAAACATAAGTAAAGGAGCTAACCCACCACGTACTATAAGTCAATCTCGGAATCCTTCCAGGTCAACTATCTACTATAAACAATATGTGTATATAAGCCTGGGTATACATTAGAAGTCAGGGCAAAGCGGGTCCACATTCTAAATCAAACTAGCTGACCCCGGTCAAATACGGTGCTATTAGGGACTGACAAGGATAAATAGGTTAAAAGGGCATAACTAGGGTGATTCAATATAAATTTTATCCTAAAAGATCATCTCAGGGCTTAACTAAGCCTAACAATGTTTAAAGATAACTACACCGACTGTGAAGAGTAGCGGGGCCCACTATGGGGTCCCGGAACCAAGTCTGGGCTAAGGTTCCCCAAACCCCTACTAACAGCGGTACAACATTAACCAACTCTATAAAAGTAATATCTGGCACACCACGAGGATAATCGGCCCGAAACACATCCGAACAAGGCCCTAATCGGCCCAAAAGGCCTAATCATAGCAAGCCAATGCCAATCCATAACTACCAGCTCAAACACTAGCATAATAGTATGCAAATACTATAAACAAACTCAGTCTAGGTATATGGTAAGCCTAACCTACCTGAACGCCGCCAAACGCCTGCCAAAGCTTGCTAAATAGGAGTCTTCCCCTTTCGCGAGACCTCAGATTTCTGCCACGCTAGCAAAATAATAAACTACATGTCAAAACATGAATTTTGATACCCATATTGCATTAGTTCGAAAAAATATACGAACGGTCCATGTGGGGCCCACTTGCGGAATCGCAAAACCAAAATCGTTACAGCGTCCCAAATAACCTCGTGACCAATAGTCACAACTAACACCGCTCAATTTGAGCTCAATATCTAGCTCAAATATCAACACCAATTCCAACAACCACCGTAATTAAAACTACCGTAAAACTAAGAAAACATACCGTAGAAATGACGAGAACGAGTCCACGAACTCAAATATACCAACCCCTAACCCTGAATCTCTCTAGAAATGCCTAAAGTTGAGCTTAAAGTGGTTAAAAATGGTGGAATGTATAAAGCCTCTAATAAAGAAAATAAAATGAGAAAATAACATAATATTATAGTATATATATATGTACTACACGTACAAAAATCAAAAAGACACAAAGTCTTGAAGTCAAATACTAATTAGTGTTGCATGCACATGGCCTTATCCATTCTTTTGCTCTCCGTATATATATATTCGGATACTGCATAGGCCCGTGGTAAAATAAATATAATATTTTAAATATACCATCATGAATAGAAAATTATTTTGAACAAAACCTCTATAAAATAAAAATATTATTTTAATAAAAAATTAGATTTACTATCTCCGTTTAAAAATATTAATAAATGATAGAACTTTTATAAAGTAGTATAGATACATCATAACTAAAGAATCAATATATATATATAAAGGAGGGTTGTGAATTTGCTGATGTGGCATGCTTCAAAAGCCACCATTCAATTTATTTATTTTTGTGATTTTTTTATTTACTTATCATTTATTGTACAAAAATAAATGTGTTAATTAGTACTCTCTTCATTTATTTTTATTATTTATTGTAAAAGCTTAAATGTTTTAAAATTTATTGTTCCACTCCTATTCTTTACTAAGAAATTTGAATGGGTACAAGACTTTTATTTTTTAATTGTGCATTGGTTATACAATAAATAAAAACAATAATGAAAGAATCAATCAATCTATATCTATATTCTATATATAATATAAAAGAAGGTCATAAACAATGTGATGTGACACCTCTCTATAATCTTCATTTGTATTTATCTTTATTTCTTCTTTTTTGGCATTTTTCTCTCCATTTCATAATATAATAATAACACAATAATCTACCTTAAAGTATTTGCTATTTTTCTTAAATATAACCAGCCTTAAAGTCTACTAAATTCTCTAGACGTTATAATTCTTCTCCTCTCCCTTAAATTAATTTTAATCAATTTATAGTATTAATCATGCATCAATGGTAGGAGCTAAAAAGCCAAGAACCTAAGCCTCATCATATATAACCCATACGGTATAGCTTCAACTATGCATTGTGAAATTCTACAACATATGTGCTATCTGTTTGGCACTTGAAAGGACATGAAATCTCAAAGTTCAACTCAAGTCCACTAAGGTTCATATTTTCATTTTCTTACTTTGCATATATAGTTAAATTTATCTTGTGATATACATTCATGTGTTAATGGATTCTTAGTAAAATTTATGTTTGTTTCATCTTCAAGCATATTCAAATGAACTTGTTTCAAGGAAAAAAGGTATGACGATATTTTTGTTGAAATTACATTTTTAAGTCCTATAATTATTTATTAGTTAATATTATTTTTTATTGTTTAATAATTTGTATTATGTCATTTGTATTGAGCAGCATGGCACACTCGATGATATCTATTTCAACGTTGAATGGTTTTCTTCTAAGGTAATTAGAATCACTCGCCAAATTCATGAACTTTTTCTACTCTTATTTATTTAATTTTTTTTTAATAATTTGCACTTTTCGATCACGTCTATTCATGGATGTGATATTGTGAGCAGCATGGCACATTCGATGATATCTATTTCAACGTTGAATGTATTTCTTTTAAGGTAATTAAATCACTCGCTAAATTCATGAACTTTTTCTACTCTTATTTATTTAATTTCCTTTTTACAATTTGTGCTTTTCGCTCACGTCTATTCATGGATGTGATATTGTGCCACTTTAAAAGCTGCTTATGAAATTTGAAAATTTGAAAATATAAGTAAAATCAGACTTCTCTTAACACATAGTGATGATTTGTCTAGCATTTCCTAGAAAATTAACGCGAAGTCACGGAATAGGACAATTTTTTCCCGTTGTAGATGGATTTAATTTTTCACTATAATTATATTTGCTAAAGAACTAAAATTTTGCTGGAAAAGTAGTTAAAGGTTCTGATTAAGTGAATAATTAATACTATAAATATCTATACATCTTCATAATCAACATTAATTTTATGCATTGTTTTCGAAATATTCTTTTCGTAATTTTTCTTAAATTGTTAAAAATATTAACTTTTTTTACTTATCTTTGTTTTTAGGAAGTTAAAGAAAAATGGGATTTGAAAATTTGTTTTAAAAGAAAATGAACTGATAGGAAAGTCAAAAAAAAAATGAAGATAAAAAGATTTAAAATGGGAAAATAAAAGGAAAAAGTAAGATAAAAATTATATGAGAGATTCATACAATTAGGTTTTTAATTACTATATAGATAGAGTAAATGTAAAAAGAAATAATCATGTTTTAACTTTTTTATTGACATGAAAAGAAAAAGATCGTTTTTTTTTAAAATTCTTTTCTTTCGCTACATTTTAGGAAAAATATAATATTTTTTATTTTTTTGATACACAAAAAAAATTGTTTCGCTTATATAACTTATACAAAACGAGTATTTCTAGAAAAATAAAAAGCTCTTTAAGTGATCAACAAGACAACAATTATGGGGAAAAAAGGCATTCCGGTGCACTAAAACTCAAGCTATATTTGGGGTTCAGAGAAGAGCCGGATCACAAGGGTCGATTGTACACAACCTCACCTTATATTTCGACAAGAGGTTGTTTCCATGGCTTGAAACCGTGCCCTCCTGATCACATGACAACACCTTAATCAGTTACTACAAAGCTACCCGAGCTTCAAGATAAAAAAAAAAGTATTATACGTGTTAATAATATACTTTGTTAACACTTGAAAGTATTTGAACTTGAACTAAAAAGGAATTTTAATAATACGAAATTTAATTCGCGCGAAGCGCAGATAAGTTCACTAGTATATATATAAAGGAGGGTTATAGATATGCCTATGTGGCACCTCTCTATGACCTCCATTTGATTTACTATTTTTTTTCTCCTTTTTTTGACCTTTTTTTTGTATTTTTCCTTATTTTATAATTAAATAATTAATCATATTTTATCCTATTTATTAAGTTTCATTAAATTCTTTAGCAGCCACATTAATTTATTGTGTATAACTTATTATATTAATTATTAATTATTGTATATAGAAGTGAAAAGTCACTCCAATCGTGCCTTTTCCATTTCTATTCTCTTTCAATTACTCTTCTTTACGTGTGTGTTTGTTTACAGAGTGATGTGCCATTTCTTTTCCAAAGATTTTTTTTATTTTTATTTTTATTTTTTGATCTTTTTCTAATTATAAAATAATAATATTTTTTGATATTTCAAGTGTTTTTTTCTTTTTTATTTATTGTATTTATAAGGAGTAACTACTCATAACTTATAACTCTTAAATTTCTACTCTTAATAATATTCATAACTTTCATAATTTTCATGTCTATAACTCCCATACTTTAATTTGTAAATTTATAATGTCTTATGGTATTCCTCTATTTTGCCTATATAAACTCATATTTGTTTCATGAAGACTCCCATTCAAAGTTATTCTTTCTCTTCTCCATCTCTTTGTTTTGTAAATTAGAACATGTATCAGGAAGGGAGTATATGAAGGCAAAAAATATTTCATTTTCAAATATTTTTTTTCATTTTTATGTATTTGGTATTCTTTCTTATTTTTAGCATTTTTTTGTAAACGTATTTGTTGTCCTCCTCCAACTAAATATGATCAAGAAAATCTTCATGAAAATCAATATTGAAGTAATTCTGATAGTAGTACCATCGATTTTTTTTTCTTTTGCAGATGTATTGTATAGTTTATATTTCTTTCCTCTTTTCTATGTAATTATTTTTTATTGGTATATTTGGAACTGAAATATTATAAATATCATATATAGTGCAGTATCATATTAACAATTGTCTACGTTTTTCTTGTGTCTACAATTGTCTACATTTTTCCTGATGTGGCAACTCTCTATGACCTTCATTCTTATTTATCTTTTTTTTTTATTACTTTTTTTCACATTTTTTTTGTATTTTTCCTTATTTTATAATTAAATAATTATTCATATTCTATCCTATTTATTAAGTTTCATTAAATTCTTTAGCAGCCACATTAATTTATTGTGTATAAATTATTATATTAATTATTAATTATTCAATATAGGATGAGGACTTTACCATAGTTTTAGAGAGCAGAATATGGTGATTGATCTACTTGCAAAGGAAGAGGCTAGAAGGAAATTTTTTGAAGCACAATTAGAAATTACTTTTGCTAGAATTTTTTCGATTGTGGCTTGTAATAGTAACTTAGCTATACTGACAATGCTACTCATTTAGTCCTTTACGATCCTACTTTTTGTTATAAAATATAATTAATATAATTATATTATTTCAACCAAAAGAATTATATAAAGAGTTTCATTTTTATTTTTCTCGCAAAGAAAATTAAAGATGAAATAATTTATTCTATGATATCATTGTTTATTCTTTTATGTATGTAATTATTTGTTTTTGTTGCTATTATTTCTTGATTGAAATGTATTATATTTTTTTCCTTTTTATCTTTTATTACTTTGTGAATGTAATAGTGTAGGTTATTTTTAATGTCTTAGCTAAATAACTATGAAAAATAATACTTATATATTATATAATTATGATTTTCTAAATAGTTATGTGACACATCTCATATGCAGCCAATTCATTTATCTTTTTTTTTTTTTTACTTTCCCCCTTTGTTTTCATCGTTTATTTATTTATATTATTACAAATAAAATCTATGCACAGTGATTAATGTATTTAGTGTTTAACAAAGTTATATATTCAAGTTGCTCGTAACTCATATATCATTATCTTCTTTATAACTTTTACTCTTAAATATTATTCATAACTCCTGCTTAATCTATTTCATTTTCGTAACTTTTAAAAATATTTATTTAATATGTAAAAGAATGCAGTAAATGAATGTAACAATAAAGACACAACGTGGAAGTTTTAATCAATGTTTTCATAGAAGATCAAGTACTCCTACAAAAGATAGAGGAGACTAAAAAAATTTTTAATTTTTTTAACTTAACACATAGATTATTGTTTCAAAATATGACCTCTTATTACATTTACTTGATACTTAAAAAGAAGCAAAGGATTTTAATTTTGCATATTGAAAAAAAAAATAAAAAAAATATCATGTCTCGAATTAAGATAAACATCTAAAGTGTCTTGACTTAAATATAATGTTACATACTACTTCATTAAAATAAGAAACTATCAATTTATAGAATTAATTTTTTAAAAATATATAAACAGTGAAATATATTGATTTATTAATATCTTATAGCCGCGCGAAGCACGGATTATTTCACTAGTTTTATAAATATCATAAACATTTTTGAAAGGTAATTAACTATGTCATTTTACCAAATTCTAATTTAATTTAACATTTTACAACGTGCTCGGTCTAAATAATATTTTCAAACGAACTGCCCGAAAACCGAACTGTCAGTCTCAGCAAGTCATAAATAACTTGGGGCAGTTATAGAAAATCTCTAAACACCGAGAATGCACGAAAATGAGGAAAATGACCGGGAAGGTTATTACAATATCGGACCGACAAGTACTTATGGGAATACCCTCAAACATAAGATTATAAATTGCCTGAATATAATAAATAAAAGCTTCAGAAGAAGCAAAAGAGAAAGGCAAACACCCACAACTATCATTTTTGCTAATTCTTCAAGATCCTTCATTTTATTATAATCCTTAACTAATTTATCGATTTTTGGGTTCAATCTAGTTTGTGTTGGGCCCCCAACTGTCCCACTACCAGTTACCTGAGCTAGCTCTATTGGGTGTTTTTCCCGTAAATGTCTTGTCAACTGACCCGTACCTCCTTTATTACCCCCGGTCTTATGCTCGTATTTTAACTGACAAAGATCGCATTCACCCTGAGTAGTTCCTTCTATTCGAGTATAAAAATTTCACACAATACTAGTTTTTTTACGAGATCTTATAGGGGGCTGGGGAGGAAGATTAACCGATTCAGATTGAACATTAACATTACTAAATTTGGGTTTAACATCAACATCATCATCATTTTCATCTACATCAGTAGGGTCTACTTCATTCTCTTCTTCTATACCATAATTTTCTTGGATCTCTAAATAATTCATATCGTGAGCACCTACACCTATTTCATTCTCAAAGGGTTCGCTAATTGGTACCGAAGGGACACGAGTATATCGAGTATTTGAACTACCTCTACCGGAACCAATTTGTTTCTTACTACCACTACCACTACCACTTCCGGGACAAAAATTTCTAACACTTTTACCAACTTTCCTTAATTTATCCATATTACAAATTAAATTAACAATTATTCAAAAAACACAAAAAAAAAAATACAAATAAATATTCAACAAATAATACACTAATTAAAAATTAAAAGTAAGAGATGGAACGATAATACCAAATTTCTGAAGTATCCAAAAGTTGATCAATTGAGTACTTTTGGAAACTTCCACTTAGTATTTGTAATTGCAAAATAATAAAATATAATAGAACACTTTATGAGATAATTTTAGTAAATTTGAGAGAGAATGAGATTGTAAGAAAATATTTTTGAAATGACATGTATTTATAGGGAAAAAAAATAGCCTAAAAGGTTGTTATGGCCGTTGCGCCAACGGCATTATTGCCGTTAGGGCCTCAACGGTCCAAAACAGCCCACTGGCTAATAGAGGGCCCATTAATTTTAAAATAATAATAATAATAATAATAATAATAATAATAACCGGGCCGGGCCGATCCGGTGCACTGGTGGGCTTGGTCCAATTTTTAAATTGGGCCGATCTACCGGGCTCGTTACCTTGTCCGGCCCAGCCCCCTAAATACCCCCCTAGCCCACTTACATACCGATTCCGGGTCGGGTCCGGTTCGGTCTCCTATTGGGCCGGTCTAACCAGGCCGAAACCAGCCCACTTGACACGTTTAGGTTGAATGATGAAATCAAGATAAATTTATTATGTTCTTCCAATATTAATCCTATTATCTAATGACTATATAAAGTATTAATAGTCAAATTTAGATTCTCAAAGTATAATTAATAAGGTTAGTTTGGTACAATAAATCGTTAATAAATATTTTTCTTAAAGGAAATGTCGGGTCAACATGGGTCTAGTATAACTGAATGGAAGGAGTAGTCATTTTGGTACATTAAGATTTTAAAGCCAACGTCAAAATGAACAAATTGAAAAATGATTGATTTACAAGTTTCCTTTTCTACAATGAGGTTTTCAGACTAACATTCGTGCTACCAGGATCTGAGGTTGATCAGTTTAGTAACGCAAATCCAACCTTCTATAGATCTCTACGTGCAGGGCTTCAAACCATCTCTATGTATCTACTCCAAGAGAAAACAAAATTAGAATAGAAAAGGATGGTGTTTAGGGATGGCAACGGGCAGGACAAGGCGGGTTGATTTTTAAAAAAAATATTATTTTCTGGTTGCGGGCGGGTGCGGGTTTTTTCTTATAAGCAGCAGACGATTGATTGAACATCTATCTAATTTAGATGATTTAGCATGTCAAATAGTTTTAGATATTCCTTTTCATAATTTCATATTATTTCTTATTTATTTAAAATTATATATTTGCATTATAGAGAGCTGGAGATAGAAATTGGTCCATTTACTATTTGTCTACAATCCTTTCCAGATCATACTTCAAAATTAATCTCTAATAGCTATGATCAATAATTAAATAACAGGCACTTGTATTGGCAAAAAAAAAAAAGATCTTTGTAATTTCAAATTTATCTTCAATCAAGTACCTTGGAATCGTCCCTTACGACAATTTTAAACGAAAATAAAACTAACAAAGCGACTGCAAAACAAATACTTAGAGAGTAATGGGAAAAACATGCAAAGCTTTTGGTATAAATTTAGTTGGATTCGAGCATGAATTTCTGAATTTTAATGCTAAGAATGGAACAAAGGCGCCAAGAACAACAAAGACAATAATATACCTAGTGTATTCCCACAAAGTGGAATCTGAGGAGGGTAGAGCGTATGCAGTTTATACCTCTACCTCAGAGGTTTATTGGTGAAATGAGGTTGGCGGACACTTATGTCTGGGATTTAGTACATGGATGGTAATTGTCTCCTGTAGGTCATGTCTATAGGGTGGATGCATCACCCATAGCGTGTATGTATGAGGGTATGGTGAGTTTGACGGTTCCATGAGTGAACTAAGAAATAAACTTATATGCTTGAGATATATATATATATATTTAATTGGGATTCTTGTGTGGTCCGAGTACATGTCATATATCTGGATATGGTTAGAGTCATGGTTTGTTGACTTGGATATGGCTGGAGTCAAGGTTGCTGCTTGGTTAGGGTTCGACTTGATAATCGTTGTATGTCTTGACTTGGCTTGATTGAATGTGACTTGGTGATATTTTGTTGACTCATTGGTTTTAATCCTAAACAACATATTTGGAATTATGTGCTACGTGTATAAATATTTTGAGCATGGATTAACTTGTTGTACTATTATTTAGTTTAAGTGTGGACCGTTTACAACTTAATCCTTATACTTATTATGGCTGATTAATTATACTACCCCTAGTGGTGAATATCAACATGAGGTTAGGGTTGTTTTATGTCAGCGAGATAGGGAGAAGGACGGGTGTAATTTATGGTATAAATTTGAGCTAATGCTCAGGGATAGGGTGGACAGGTCACATGTAAAAATGGGTCTTCTCCAGGTATGCTAGGTGACTTGCTAAGTTCTTGACTTAGGTCTAGGGATTTCCCTTATTGTAGTTGTCCTTAAGAGTGGTGTTAACCTTTAGTGTGAGGCTAGACTTGGTAGAGTCATAGGAGGAGGGGTGGTGTCTCGAAAGTTTAGTAAGCAGGTGGAAGGGAAACATTGGAGGTTTAGTAATGAATCTAAAAGAATGCATGTTTTTCTTTTGAATATTTATGTTATATTTGCGTAATCCAATTTAGGCCAACCGATGTGGCTTACCAGTATGTGTGGTTTGTACTGATGCTACTCTTGTTATACCCTTTTTGAGTAGTCTTTTGCAGGAATCAATGTTAGTTTCTTAACTGTTGCGGTAGTGATCCCTCAGCATCTCCCACTCTCTTATTCATGGTGAAAGTTGTGTCTTGGTTACTTTTCTCTTCAGTAGCTCTTGTAACTGTTTAGACTAGGTCCTAGGTAGTTTCTATTTTCCACATTTCCTTTTTCTTTCAAAAACAGTTGTAATAAAGGTTGGTTATTTCAAGTTATTAAAGACTTTCATATGCATGTTGGTTGGGTGGTAAGGGGTTCTCCTATCTAGGTGAATTAGAGTATGTGGCCTCATGATCCAGTAATTTGGGTTGTGACATATGTAGTGTAATGCCAAGAATGGATCCCTGCTAGTTCTTTGATAAATAGTTCATGCATATGGGTCCATTTTGTTGTACAACTATTGTTTGTCCCTTTGAAATTTGGATGCTAGCATGATATGATGTTGTTTAAGTTGTTTGAGGACAAACAAACGTTCTAAGTTGAGGGTATTGATATGCCGGCTAATGACAACATATTTTGCGCTTTTAACTAAGGATAATTATAAGTTTTTAAGTAACTGTTGGTATTTTTAATATGTTTTGTGTTTACTTTTAGGAAATAAGTCCAATGATAGAAAAGAAGGGAGATTGTGCTCTAAATGGGTGTGATGGATCTTCTGACGAACCATCAGATCCCTGACGAGCTGCCATACCACTCGTCGTGCTTAAGCATAATGAATGAGAAACTGAATTTGAGTGACGGCTAAGCTGATGGGCCCCGTCAGGGCCTCAGCGAACCATCACCCTATCCATCGTGCCTAAAACAAAATGATCGAGAAATGGAAGTCAAGTGACGGCTCAGCTGACGGGCCGTCGGTACCTCGGCGAACCGTCACCCAACTCGCCAGGCTCAAACAGAATGTATGCTTGAGTGGACAAGTGATGGTTCAATCAACGAATCATCACCACTCTGACGATCGCCAAACAACCCATCAAGATGGAAGCGGCAACCCAGATTCAAATTTTAAATTCCCACATATTTGGAGCCTATAAATACCTCGTCTAAAGTGTAGAATAGGTAGCTTCCATACTTTGAATAATTTTGTATCATATTTTCTCTGGAGAATCGATATTCTTAGGGTGAAAAACACATCTTCTTGGTTTTTGTCAAAGATTGGATAATTGAATTTTTTTCTTTGTAAGGTTTTCTCTTTACATTATGAAATATATTTCTTTCATCTCTTTCATTACCATGAGTGGCTAAAACCCCTATAACTAGGGTAGTGGAATCCTTTATGGAAAATCACTTCTAGGGTTAATGTTTTCATGAATTTGAATTACTCTTGTAACTATATTGCTAATTCCTTCACTTTAATAGATTTCTAATGGTTGCAAGCATTAGAACAAGCCCTAAGTTTAACTTGTTTGAACAAAGAGGTTAAAAATGGGAAAAGGAATTGGTAACAAGAATTTGTAGTTTCTAACCTCCTTCTAAAGATTAATGCTTTGACGAGATTGATCACTTGAGGCTTAAATTGAGTTATAATTTCATTACTTTAAGTTTGAAAGAATTAAAGTGAAATCATCTATTTAGGTTGGAAAACACTTAGATGAACATTTGGATTCGGTTGCTTTATAATTACATGTGTTGATACAAATTTATCTTTCACTTAATCCGGAAGTGAATGAAAGCCAAGGTAAACACAATCCTAGTTTGTGTTCTCTCTATTGATTAAACGTTGCAAATTTAACCGTCATAACTTGACATAAGTGAAACTATTCTACAAACTTTCAATACAAACCCCCCCCCCCCTTATTTCATGGAAATCATCGATCAATCGTCATTTAACTACATTAACTTAGTTAGCGTCTTATTCCCTGTGGGATTCGACCCCAACCTTTGTTGGGTTTAATATTTGACAACGAACACCTACGCTTCCTTAAGGGAGTTGTAGTTTAGGCGTATCACAAATCACCAAGTGTGACATTTTTTATGTGTAAGGTCAATCTAAAATATAATTAAAGACAATGAATAGAATCAGAAATAGAAAGAGTAACAAAAAAGAAGTTAAACAATATCCAAAGTTATTTACCCTGAAAATCAGGTACTATTCTTCTGCCTTGCAAACCTTTGATTCCTCAAGAATTTGGGATCCATTCCTTTTTGGGATAATCATTTTTTGTGCCTACACTTCTTCTGTTTCAACCTGAAATAGAACGGTGTAAGATGAATGTCATTTTCTATTTCTCTCGTTCTCTTTTAGCAACACAATATTTATAGTTTATCCACCCATTTGATATGTCAGTAAACTGCAGCGAAATGAAGAATTCAAACTTTCCATAATGTAAAACTTATCAGTGATTTTGGCTTGTGTCAGAGATATTAGAGAAAAGGCAAATCAAAACCATTAGAAACAAGTGTCAAAATCTCCCAAAAAACCTTTAGTTTCTTTCACAAATCCATAATCATAATTTTTTTAAAGAAATTCAATACATTGTTTCCTCCATTATCAATTGCTTCCCGTGTCTTTGTTTTGCCACCGACCATCCAACACACGATTCATTCGACTTATCTATCTTTGTTTGCAAAGGGTTGTGACCAGTTAACTTGGGGACTCATGAACAATGTCATGTCTGCCTAGTACTCTCCTTATATCTTTTACCCTGTGGAATCTTTGAAAGATTAAATTTGGTTTGAGTTAGAGATATTAGCATGTGGACAAAGTTAGTAGAGTGATTTTGGCTTGTATTGGAGAATTAGAGAGTAAGCAAATCGAAACCGTTAGAAATAAGTATCAGAATCTCCTAATACACCTTTAGATTCATTCACAAATTCATAATCACAAAGTTTAAAATAAATAAACAACCCCAAGGTACATTTAGAATTAACCAAAGATAGATGTTAACTGATTATCATTATTGAAGGGTTTTGATGTCTTTTTGTAGTGCTAGTTATTAGGAGCTAGTTATAGTTCATGAAGTGACTTTAGTTGAATCAGAATTTTCAGATAGAAGTGTCATGCATGTTCGAACTGTGACTACCATACAGATTTTAGCCTGAAGAAATTTCACACCCTCAACATCAGATACATGCACAACTACCAAAATCACAAAATGTGCCTTCTCAGTAATATGAACTTAGAAAATCAGTAAGGCAAACAACCACCACTCTGGATAAAAAAAAATTGTGTCCTTCAGCAGTCATCAAATGACGATACGCCAGAGGCGAATCCAAAATTTTAATTGGATAAATACATGGTCTGCTGCCAAATCAACAACAATACTCACTAACACTAACATTAAGCTTACCTCTAAACCTTCTGATGAGCATATGGAAAAATCTACTTAGACGCTAGATGATCCATTAGCTGATCAAGGTGCATATCAAAGTAGATAAGTTAGTTAGTTTGACTAACTATGCGTCTGGTAAACACAAAAAGCACTTATAAGTCAAATGTTTATAAGCTAAAATCAATCAAAAGTTATAGTTGGATGTCGGCCATCGCAAATTTATAATTTTATAGCTTCTAAGCACTTTTGATTTGATCAAATGTTTACACTTTTAGTCCTAATATCTTTTCGTAGTCTACAAAATACTCTTTCGAAAACAAAACGTTTAGTTAACTCTCTATCTATATCTGTCATTCATCATTTTTATATAAAAGTACTTTTAAATTTATAATTCTTATAAATAGCCTTGATAAAATTTGAGTAATTTTTAGCAGAAGAAGTATTTTTTAACATATTTCTTTTACCAAACACCACTTATTATCAGATTAAACATTTCTATCCAAACACAAAATTTTTTGTTTATAAACTCCATTTATTTAGCTCCTTAAAGTGTTCATCAACTACTTTCAATAAGCTAACCCAAACAGACTATTTAGTGTAATTAGCTAAGAGCCTATTTATAGGCTCAAACAGACTCTTAAGTTAAATTTAGAATGTCAAGGGGTCGAGCTGGGCCAAAACAATTGTGAACCATCCAGTAAGAAGCCCAAGTTGTTTATCAAGTTTTACTATTCCGTGCCTAACTAGTTCGGTCCTGATCGGGTTCAAAGAAATTTGTTTGGGTTAGGGTCTAGTCGGGTCGGGTTTGAATAAAATAATATTTTTAAATTTTTTTATGATATACTAATAAAATACAAACTTAGACTACGTACTTAAAATACAAACTTAGATTACGTACTCAAAATACAAAAAAATAATGTTCAATTTTTTTTAGAAAAACTAGGCTAATTGATCTGAGTCGATCCAGTTCGAGTCGATTACCCGATACTGTTCTCGACATGACTGTAGGGGCCGATCCGATTCCTGATTATGGGTTGAAAATTTAACCCGACCGGTGCCGATTAGTTTAATGAACCCTGCCCAATCCAATTTCTTAAATATGGGCCCGGCCGGATTGGTTTTTTACCGAATTGGGCCGCTTCTGTTCCTGATTGACCTGGCCCGATTGACAGTTCTAGTTAAATTAGCTAACAACTTATAAATTGGTATACAAATTTCTTCTTCTTTATCATGTTCATATTCGTTCTTGCATTTTAGGGTTCATACACAGTAGTAACTTGTTTGAATCACAACAATATTTCCTAAGAAACTCAAATAAACACGAGAACTAGAGTCTAGTAATATTGTATCCAGGCAGAAAGATATATACACCCATATAAGAGAGAGTACAAATTTATAACTTCACCAAAAACGCAAGACAAAATACAGTCACTCACATAAACAACTACAAAATCACATTCATTAGAAAATAAAGGTAGACAGCTAAACAAAAATCAAAGCACGAGGTGGGCTAAAAATAGACGAATAAAAATTTAAATAAACACCTTACTACTAGAAGTAAAACTGGAAGCAAGCAACCACAAAATCATACATTTATCAACTAATTGACAAAAAAAAACTCAAAATAGAAGAGTGTGCCAGCATACCTTTGAATCTTAAGGCACTCAGAGTATTTAGTCTGAAGGCGCCAACGTTCATGATGCTCAAGCAGCCATGCTTATCGTCTTTTGACGTCGTAGTATACATTCTAGCTCCTTGTTAAGATGAGTGACACTAACTATTTTGTAAAATGAGAGAGAAGGGAAGAAAGATTGTTATGTTTGAATATGGAGCTATGCAAGCTCTGTTTTTGTTTTTGCAGTATGCAGAGTACGTACTAGTTGTTGCCAGCCTATACAGTAATTTTTTAAAATTTTATAAAAATTGTTTCAAAAACTATTTTGATAATAAGAGGAGCTATTTTTTGTTTATAAACACAGTTAAAAAAAATTGACATGTTTTGACGTGACACATAATTTAAGAAAATAAAGAAGATTTTTGAATTATGTTATCTTAAATTAAAAATATGTCAAATGTACCAAAATGTCACTTAATCTTGTGATGTTAAACATGTCATGTAAAAAGTTGGAGAGCCATTTTTTTCTTTTTTAAACGGACTAAAAAGAAAAGTAGGTCATTCTTTTCGAGTTTCATACCTGAATATTTTTTTCGCTAGGTAAAATATTCTCTCGATTACACTTAAAATATTCTAATTTTTGAGTTTCATATCTGAATTATTAGGTGTGCAAGTTTCCTATATGAGCTTCCCTCGATTTCAAAAAGAATGGCCCACTTTTCTATTTAGTCCGTTTAAAAGAGAATGATCATTTTTCTTTTTATCAACTCTTTAATTTCAACTCTAGTGCCATGTGACCAGGAGATCACAGGTTCAAGCCTTGAAAACAACCTCTGGCAGAAATGCAAGGTAAGGTTGTGTACAATAGACTCTTGTGATCAGGCCCTTTTCCCGGACCATGCACATAGCTGGGCTGCCCCTTTTAATTTCAACTTCAAATATTACATGTTTAAGACTACAAGATTAAAAGATGTTTTGGTACATTTGACATACTTTTAATTTAAGACCCAAGATTCAAAAGTCTTTTTCACTTTGTTAAACTTCGTAACAAATTAGAATAGGCCAAATAAATTAAAATAAAGAGTAATAAAATATTATTTGATGAAAAGAATATTTATAATTTTATATACATGCTAGTATTGATTTTACACAGAAGTTATAAAGATAGATTTTGTAAGAATTTACAAGTTTGAGATAGGGGAGGGGGATTTAAAAGGGACTTTTAAGAGTGAAAATAAAGAATATAGGACACAACTCTTAAGAATGTGGTAGAAGAGACACTTTTTAATTAGTGATAAGGATACATTTTCAAAAGCCCACAAGTTTTTTTATTTACACAAACGTCCCACTACTTTTCCCCTTCTCCCTCCTCCATGCCCTCAGCCCCATCCGACCCCTCCCCCCATCACCTCCAATCCTCCATGTCATCACTACTTTCAAACAACTAGCAGATGTTTAAACAATTCTCAATTGTTTAAACAACACCTTTTGTTTGCTTAAACAACTCCCGATTGTGTAAACAATATCCCCCTCCCCTCCGGTCCCAAACCACCTCCCCTCCTCCACATCATCACTACTTCCAAACAAGTAGGAGATGTTTAAACAACTCTTGATTGTTTAAACAACATCTTTTGTTTGCTTAAACAACTCTTGATTGTTTAAACAACATCTTTCGGTTGCTTAAACAACTCTCTGTTGTTTTTCAACGACTGCAACTTTTTTCACCCAATATTCTCTGAAAATTTTTACAACTAGATCTGAATGAAAAAGTAGAAGAAGATGAAAACACACAAATAAAAAGATAAAAATTCTAGATGAAGAAGAAGAGAAAAAAACTCAAAAGATAAAAAAAAAAAAAAAAAAAATGACAAGAAGATAAGGCAAAGAAAAAAACGCAGAAGAAAAATGACAACTATGATAAGAAGGAAGAAGATGAAGAAGGGGAGAAGGAAAAAGCAAAAAATAAAAAGCAGATGAAGAAAAAGAGAGAGGAGGGAATAGAAAGTTGTTTGAAATATGAAAGAGCGAAAAATAATTTTTAATATTGTAATACTTGTTTCCAATGTTATACAAATTATAATTAGGTCTCAAATTTACTTAATTGACTTTGACTAAGTATGTGTCCCTTTTAATTCATTCAACTTTCATGTGTCCCTTTTAGCTCATTTTTTTTTTGGGGGGGGGGGGGGGGGGATATTCTGAAAGTTTACCTGGTGATGTGCCTAGCCACATTATATTTTTGACGTTATATAATTAGATTTCCTACTAAAATGTCATTGTGGGAGGATTGAATTGTGAAATCAAGATAAATTTATCATGTTCTTCCAATATTAATCCTATTATCTAATGACTATACAAAGTATTAATAGTCAAATTTAGATTCTCAAAGCATAATTAATAAGGTTATTTTGGTACAATAAATCGCTAATAAATATTTTTCTTAAAGGAAATGTTGGGCCAACATGGGTCTAGTAAAACGGAATGGAAGGAGTAGTCGTTTTGGTACATTAAGATTTTAAAGCCAATGTCAAAATGAACAAATTCAAAAATGATCGATTTACAAGTTTTCTTTTTTACAACGAGGTTTTCAGATTAACATTCGTGTTACCAGGATTTGAGGTTGATCAGTTTAGTAACGCAAATCCAACCTTCTATATATCTCTACGTGCAGGGCTTCGAACCATCTCTATTTGTCTACTCCAAGAGAAAACAAAATTAGAATAGAAAAGGATGGTGTTTAGGGATGGCAACGGTGCGGGACAAGGCGGTTTGATTTTAAAAAAAGATAAGACGATTGATTAAACATCTATCTAATTTGGATGATTTAGTATGTCAAATAGTTTTAGATATTCCTTTTCACAATTTCTTATTATTTCTTATTTATTTAAAATTATATATTTGCATTATAGAGTGCAGGAGATAAAAATTGGTCCATTTAATATTTTTCTACAACCCTTGACAGATCATATATTTTTCTACAATCCTTGCCAGATCATACTTCAAAATTAATCTCTACTAACTATGATCAATAGTTAAATAACAGGCACTTGTATTGACAAAAAAAAATTAATCTTTGTAATTTTAAATTTATCTTCAGTCAAGTACCTTGGAGTCGTCCCTTACGAAATTTTAAACCAAAATAAAACTAACAAAGTGACTGAAAAACAAATACTTAGAGAGTAATGGGAAAAGCATGCAAAGCTTTTGGTATAAATTTAGTTGGATTCGAGTTTGAACTTCTGAATTCTAGTGGTAAGAATGGAACAAAGGCGCCAAGAACAACAACGACAACAATATACCTAGTGTATTCCCACAAAGAGGGATCTGGGGAGGTTAGAGCGTATGCAGTTCATACCTCTACCTCAGAGGTGAAGTAGAGAGGTTATTTCCGATAGATCCTCGGCTCAAGACAAAACCAGTCTACAAATGAAAATAATATAAGAACAAGAAGCAATAAGTATAGTATCATAACAACAGATAATAACCATAACAAGACTACCAACAAATACTACTATCCTCGACTACTCTAAACAACAAACATCATTAAAACTCCAAGAACAAGAAAATACAAATATAGCACTACGTCTACTAGTACGGCAAAAAAAACAAACCACACCTTAGTACTAACCTTCTACCCTAATACGCGTCCTCTACACCTTCTTATCTACGGTCAAGAACGGTTTATCAAAAAAAGTCCACCATCTTATAGCAACAAGAAAGGGAAGAAGAAGGGGGAAAGAGAGGCACAAAATTTAATCTGTGGAATAAATTTTGGTTGATGAAATTATACAATTACTTCTACCATACATTCTGATCTTAAAAAACATTTGCTAATAAACTTTTAGAAATGACCTAAAATATTTTTAACGCACTGGTAACCTAATTTCTCAAATGATGAATGCAACACCATAAAACAGGAATTAGAATTTGTGAGAGCATTAGTGAGCTGATTTCCTCATTCCAACATGAGCACAAAACTAACGGGGCGTTTGGCCATGAATATTTTTTGCCGGCCATAAAATTTTGAAAAATTTCGGAATTTGAAAAACAAGTAAAATTTGTTTTCACTTTTACACTCCCACTTCTCTCACAAAAATTCAAAAGCAACTCTAATTTATAGTCATGATCAAACGCAACTTCAACTCCAACTTCAACTCCAATTCCAACGCCAACTCCAATTTGTATTTGGTTTTCATTGCGAAACGCTTACTAAAATTCTCTTTCCAATCTTTTACTACTCCAAGGAACTTCCTTTATTTGGTGATTAAGGCATAGTTAAATGATCCAGGAGTTTAACAAGCTGAGGTGAAAGTGATTTTCTCAACAAAAAAAGAAAGGTGAACATGTTTTTGAATCCTATTAATTTTTCAAGCAAAAGAAAATAGGCTAAAATTCATTATTACAAACATCAGCAATTGTGCCCGGTGCGTTTCTATTAATTCCCATTAATTTATATCAATACATACTTGACTAAGTTTGAAGAAGAGAACAAGAACATTGTTGGTATTATAGGCCGATAAATGTAAGACTATTGACAAAATGTTGGACTAAAAAAATTATGGATTATATTCATGCATATATAATGTTGGACTAAAAAAAAATAATACTATACATTAGAGATTTAAAAGAGAAAAAATTTCATAATTTTTTAAAAGTGAAAAAAAAAAGTCAAAAATTGATAATTTAGAAGGTAATATAGGTAGTTGGCCGGTTAAGCGACGTTTTGAGTGTTATATGCATAATTAAGTGACTTTACTATTACAAATAGAAGAAATATGACTATTAGATAATTTTGTATATACAGTCAAACCTCTCTATAATGACAGCGTTTGTCCAAAAATTTTATCGCTGTTATAGAGAGGTGTTATATATATATATATATATATATATATACTGTCATTTGACGTTCAGATCTCATTTAGTTGTTATAAATAAAAGTACGCAAAATTAGAAAGAGCATTAATATAAAAAAAGGCAAACTTTAGTAGCCTTTTCCTTGTGAAGTTATGTAATAACTGATGTGCATCATTTAAATATAATTTTTTCCTTTAAATTAGATAGTTGTTCTTGAAATTTAATGTGTGCGTAACATTAATAATGATTACCATAAATATTTTGACATTTTATTTTGTACATAATATATATCTTATAAAATATTATTACATAATATTTGAGTATGCTGCTATAGAGAGGTAATTTTACAAAGAGTGTACCGCTATAATAAACGTCATTATTGTTATAGGTAGAATATCGTTATAGAGAAGTAAAATATAACATGAAAAATCGATTCCGGAGAAAATCAGGCCGCTATAGTGAAATTTCATTATAACAAGGTGATGTTATAGAGAGGTCTGACTGTAATTGATTGACCAATTGAGTAGTGGGCTCACATTTTTATTAATTTAAATTAATAATTAGTATTAGTAATTTTTTTCTTCAAATGATTCGATTGTGCTTTTCATACATAAAGTTTTTGTTATTAGAGGGAGCACAGTTGATTATGAAAAGTTCAGTAGCTCAAGGGGTTAGCATCAGAGGTGTACATGATCGGGTTGGTTCGAGTTTTTTAAATATCAAATCAAATTATTTATGTCGGGTTCTTAAATCTATATACCAAACTAAATCAATAAAATTCGGATTTTTCAACCTCGGGTTTTTTTGAATTTTTCAATTTTTTGGATTTTTTCCGTTAAAGTCTTCATTCAAACATATAATTAACTAGTGCTTCAAATATTTCTTTAGTCCTACCAAGATACAACTATCTTAGGTGTTCCTTAAGAAAATAACACAAAATATGAAATGAGTTATGACTATAAAATATTCAACAAAAAATAATAATAAAATCTTATAAAATAAATATTACATATTAATAAGTTATAATAAAAATAATCATAATTTAAAAATATTAAATCATGCTAAAATAAGTCTAGTAAGTATTAATTACATAACTAACTATTAAATAGAAAAATAAATTTAGGTTATGTATTTATGCAAAACTAAAGAAAAGATATCCAACATTATTATCATTTCTAGTGTTTTAATTGAATATTTTTGTTAGCATTATTATTGATTTGAGCTTTATTTGAGTTACTATCTATGGGCTATAAAACTTATTGGAACATTCAAAATTCCAAGTTTAAACTTGAAATAATACGTTGAAAGATAAAAACAATGAAAAAGTTTAAGAAATATTTATAAATTACATCACAATAAATATTTTTAAAAATTGTATAAATGTAATATCGGGTTGGTTTGACTTTTTTTAGTTAAAACCAAACCAAACCAATTATAGTCGAGTTTTTTTTTCAAAACCAAACCAAGTCAAAACAAACCACTAGTCCTTTTTTTTTCCGATTTGACTCGATTTGCGGTTTGAATCGATTTTTGATTCGATTTTGTTCACCCCTAGTTAGCATGATGTGAAAAGTAAATGAGATTAATGAAAGTAAAAATGTGACCTACGGGCAAGATAAATACTTATGTCATATTGAGGCTCTTAGCCCTTGTTTTGAGATGAAAATTACATTGCATTGATACCTATTTTATTTGTGTTCATATTGTTATCGTGATCATGCATATTCACTTCATAGATCACGAGATTGTACAGAAAGAGATGGTAGCACTAGAATGGTTTGCTACTTGGGATTGAGTCTCTCTTCCTTTAGGGGGATTAGCCAACGAGTTCAAATTCTGAATTTAAGGAGGCAAGACACTTCTACTATTCTTATTATTTTCCCTGCTTAATCATTAAGTTTTGTCAATAATCGTTTTTACGCTTAGGGGAATGTCTAGAAATTTCTACCTCGATCGATTCTGAGACAGAATCTCTTGAAAGAGAAAAAAAACGTGAATGTTTTCTCTCCCTGATTTGCTTGCAGATCTTTAGGAGAAGGGGAACTCCTTTCTTGTCTAAAAAGGGAAAGTATGATATTAAGTGAAGGAAAAGGGAATTTTAGGAAAAAGATCTTTTTTTTTTAAGATCTTTTTCCCTTTTGAAAGAAAAAAATAATATGAAGGGTACCAAATTATAAAACTCTTCCGATCAACAGGAAAGATGTGCTAGTAAGTCTGTGGACGAGTTCGGTCACATAATTAAAGAAAAATCTTCGTGTATTGGTTGGAATTAATATGAACGATAATTATACATGTTTTCTTGCTAACACTTTGAATCGTTAAAAAAATCGAATTGGTAAGTAGTGTATCTATCTATGGAAATATCTTACGACTGCTAAGGAGATTCTATTCTAGTGAACTCCAAATTAATTTGTATCCTTACATAACTTAACTACTTGTGGTTATGGACATTTTTTTTGGTAACTAGTCGACTTTTATTTCATCACCAAAATTGTTCTTTACAAATCTACAACATGGTATAACACACCAGCTGTCTCAAATAACATAATCACTCAGAAACAAATTAAAAACCACCACCTAGGAAATCCTTTCCAATGCGATCACCTCTTAATTCTATCTATACAAGTGATTTGAGCTAGAAATTGCAAGATTGTAAAAACTCTCTGATCCTTGCAGTAGCCCTAACATTTGAAGCAAAAGTTATATCCTTAACCACATGCTCCACTGAATGACTTATGCCTTCAAACACTCTTTGATTCCTTTTTAACCAGATGGCATGTATACCCTCAGTGTAGACCAGTTTTGTAACAACCGTAGTTCTGAATTTCACCTTTTTATGTGTTTTGACCATTTTGTCCTTCTCCGTAGTTGTTATATGCTATTTGTGAGTTTTGGGGATGGTTGGCATGGTTCACGTTGCGTTCGGGAGTGATTTGGGTTGAGTTTGAGACTTTTAGAGCTTTTAAAGCCATGAGTTTGACTTCTGTCAACACTCCATGTTTCGAGCGTCGGATGGTGATTTGGACAGTTCCATTAGATCCATAATGTCGATTTTGGGTTAGTAGCATGGTTAGTTCGGGCTTGGGGCCTTTATTTTGCATTTTAACCCTTTTGACGAAAACTAGCCAAAATAAGCCTAAAGGGGTCCCGGGGGATAAATTATTGTAAACGACCTCTTTTCGTAAATCCGACAGTGCCATTGAGTTCGTAACGTCAAAAATAACCTAGTAGCATATATGGTTCAGTTCTGTGGGGTCCCGAACGAATTTCGAGGGTCCGTTCAGAGGTTTTGGGAACATGCAACTTTAGCTGAATTGATGATATCTGGTGCATGTGGATTCCTTCATCGCATTCGTGGGGGAGACATCACGTTCGCGATGAAGGAACATTTTGTTTATTGCAATTGCGTGGTGGTGGCCGTGATCGCGAAGGGTAATCGGGGATCGGGTCGGGTTTCGCCTTCTACGCGTTCGTGACAGGGCCGTCGCGTTCGCGGTGGGTTCTTGTCGTTAGCCTTCGCATTCGCGAGGATGGGGCCGCGAACGCAAAGGGCAATTAAATATCCGGCCAATGTTGACCCTCGTAATCGCGAGATGGGGACCGCGATCACGAGGTACTGTTTAACTGAACAGTATATATAGCCCAATTTCACAATTTTTCACCATTTTTGGACTTGGGAGCTACGGGAAAGACAATTTCTTAGGGGGTTTTGTTCATCATTCATGCTTGGGTAACCTCTAAACTCCTATTTCCGTAATTTTTTGTCGATTCTATCCTCAAAAAGGTTTTAAAAAGGTGATTTCAAATTGGATTTTTGGGGGGGTTTTACCCGGTTAACCTTAAATGGGTTTTCTTCGTTTTCAACTCGTTTTTACATGGTTTTTCAAATATATACTCCTTTTGATATGAGAATCATGTTTCTAAAATAAAATTTCAGAGTTGCCCCTTTCAATTTCGAACTATTTTTGGACCCGATTTAAATATAGCCTATATGGGTATCATAAGTTCCCTTTTGACGTGTAGATTATGTTTTTGATAGATTTAGTTCATTCTGAGACCGCTCGTTAAGGAAGGGCTCTATGGTGAAGGGTCTAGGCTTGGATTTCGGCTTCTTGAGGTAGGTTATGGCTTAACTTTCTTCAGACTGGGTTGGGTAGTTAACCATTCTTGTAAAGCATGTTATGGGTTGGGGAAATTGACGTGGAAATTGAATTTTGAGGTTATTATTATTATCGTGTTTCCCGTGTGGGTGATTATATGCATATTGTTGTTGACTTGAGAGGTTATATTTAGTGTGATGCCCGTGTGGGGGCTTTATTTGACATTGTAGGCCTTATTTGTGCATTAAATACCATCATTATTGTTGTGATGGTCGTGCGGGGGCTTGAATAGATATTATAGGTCTTATTTGAACATCATTTGCCTTTACCACTATAGTGATGCCCGAGTGAAGGGTTTGAAATGATATTATTGAGGTCTTACATGACTATGTACTCTAGTGGTGCCGTGCGAGGGCTTATATCATGAATTATTGACATATTCATTTGATTTTAAGCTCATTTATACCTGTATTGAATTGATTATCATTTTCATACCGATTGGTTGTTAGCATTACATCCTCATTTCATACATACATATTCATGAGCTACTGGCACCACCAAGAAATGCTGATTTTGAATGGAATATTTTATAAAATCCTTGGTCGAGGTCACTTGCCGGCAAGAATGATTGAGACACTTTATAAAACCCTTGGCCAAGGTCATTTGCCAGCAAGGTGATTGTAATATTCTGAAAACCCTTGACCGAGGTCATTTGCCGGCAAGGTGATTGAGATATGATATTGAGATTGTGAGAGTATATGGGAACCCCCCATGGGTCCTATCCGAAGCGCCGAGGCTTGAAAGGTGTATACGAAAGTCATGCGATGACTTACATCATCATTATTCCACCATCAATGCATTGCATTTGCATTGTATTGCATCATTTGCATCTCTACCTATGTGTTTGTTGCCTGTACTTGATTTCCTTATATTTTCGTGTGTAGATAGCCTTTATAGATGTTATATTGTAGAATTGTTAGTAGAGACAGTGTGAGCTACCGTTTGGAAACTTTTCTGTATGCAGGTGGACGTGCTCATAGTGTCTCTTACTTGTTTAGTTTTCTATTTTGCTTAGTCGGCCTATGATACCTACTGAGTACAAGTGGACCGTACTCACTCCTACTTTTGTTCCCTTTCGGTGCAGATCCCAGTACGAGTGCGACCCGCGGTGGATGAGCTTGTGCGGTGAGAGCCTGATTTTCGAGGTACTAGTGAGCTTCAGCATTCGGGGCAGATTCTGGGCCTCCTCCTATCTTACTTTGTCTTTATTTACTTTCAGAGATAAATATATGTATTTTAGATTTTTTTTCGTATTGTTCTAGATGCTCTTCACACTTATGACACCAAGTTTTGGGGATTTATGTATTTCGTTGGATATTTATGTTGTTTACATATTATGGTTTGGCTTCGTTCTAGAAGTCTCGTATTTACTTATTTTTCTTCATATATCAATTTTTTCTTTCTTTTCGGGTTTCGGCTTACCTACCAAGCTGGGTCGAGGTAGGTGTCATCATGACCTCAATTTTTGGGTCGTGACAAGTTTAAACCTGAGATTTACCCTTAGCCTGTGCAATGATCCATCTGAGAAGTTGTGCCCAGTTGCTAGCTTTATAGTGGTAAATTTTGAGCCAAATCATTAGTCTCTCCCAAAGGGTTCTAGTAAACACACACTCAGAGAAAAGATGATCACGAGTTTCAATAAAAGAGGGACAGAAGATACATCCTACATCAACATTCATATCAACATCCATGCCCCAATTCAGTAGTCTATCCCCAGTAGGCATTCTGTCTTGAAAATGCTACCACAGTGTGAAAACAACCTTGTTTCTAGCATCATTTCTAAACATAAAACATTTCAAGGGACTCAAGTGGTGATGCTAAGAAGCTGAAGGTAAGCTTGCCTAATAACACTTTTTCCTGAAACCTCCCTTTGTTGGATCTAAGTTGCCTAAGCTAATGGTAAGTTTTGGACATATTTGTTATATATATAGTTCAAGTGGTCTTGCAGGTTAATTTGCATACAATAAGAGATCTTGTAGCAGTTGAGTGTAATCAAGGAATTTATTACTTGAGAGTTCAAAGTTGTACTGTCATTGCATAATAAGTCAGGCTGGAAAAGTTGGTCCTTGTTCTGTCATTACATTTCATTGTCTAAACTAGAATTCGTCTAAACAAAAATTAGCTAATTTATGAGATCGAAAAAATTATTAACTCCCCCCCCCCCCCCGAGTTGTAGGTGTACCCAAACTAACAATTGTATATTATTTATTTTAGACTTACTAGTATTATATATAGCATGAAACTCCAAAATTTGATTTTTTTTCAATTAATAAAACATTTTTTCGTTGTTTGATCATAACATTAGGAAGGTAATAAATCTTCTTTTTAACTTTTTGAGTTATTGTTTAAAATTTTAAGTTTTCAATCTTGTTTAATATTTTAGAACTTTGCATTAAACTATTTAAATTTTCATATTTGTTAATCAGGTTTTTGATAAGAAGAACCAAGGCAATGTATCGATACAAATGATTAACTTATGATACTATATAATAACATCATATTTTGGGATAACCCTTGGGAGCCTAAAGCTAAAACGTTGGTGGTCTAACCCTCATGCCCGCCATAATTGTATAGATCAAAAGTATCTCTCTTATACTTATATTGTATGTATATGAATAAGACATCATGCCTTCGTACATTATATACATCCACATCTTTAGTTTAATATCACAAAATTTAAAAGCCTCCCTTATTTTCTTAAATGTTGTACTTAGTCAATTAAGACACATAAAGTATAACTGAAGGAGCATTAAGCTTGACTAGACTATGAGCTTTTGGTTTAAGAGGAAATCAAATATATTATTGATATGAGAAATGCTTATTCAACTCCAATGCATTTGAAGTTAATAAAGTGAAACCTCAAATGGAAACGTTACTTCAACTAAACTTTATAACGTGCGTGAATTAAAATTAAAGAATATGTAAAATTGCATAATATATATAAGAGAAAAGATAGTACCTCTCGAAGTGTATTTAACCCGAAAAGGTGTCATAGTGTACTTTAGATATACATGGAAAGACTGACAACATCAGCGGATGACAAATTACCGAGTGTGTCATTTTCTTTACGTATAGGGTCAATTTAAAATATAAAATATAATTAAAGGCAATGATTAGAATCAGAAATAGAAAGAGTAACACAAAAAGAAAAACAATATCCAAAACCCTGTAAATTGGGTATTATTATTCTTCCCATTCCTTTTGGGGATGATGATTTTTTGTGTTTGCACTTCTTTTGTTTCAAACTGAAATAGAGTGCAAGATGAATGTCATTTTCTATTTCTCTCGTTCTCTTTTAGCAACAAAAAATTTGTTGTTTACCCATACCCACTTGACATGTCAGTGAAGTGCAGTGAAACGAGGAATTCGAACTTCCCATAATATAAAACTTACCGGTGATTTTGGCTTGTATTATAGATATTAGAGAGCAAACAAATCAAAACCATTAGACTTCCATATGGACCAAAAGAGTAATGGGAAAAGCATGCAAAACTTTTGCTATAAATTTAATTGGTTTCTTCTTTTTTTTTTTTTTTTTTGTGGTTTCCCACCTGGTCCGGTATCCGCATTGGAGCCCGACTAAATCCGGATTCGTGTCGAGAAGTCCCATATTGGGGGGGGAGGGTCCGTAAGCACTCCCTAACAAAGGCGACTCAGGGGGCCTCAAAACCGAGACATCTGGTTTAGTGAGCTGATTTCCTCATTCCAAAACTAAAATTCTCTTTCCAATCTTTTGCTACTACAAGGAACTTCCTTTATTTGGTGATTAAGGCATAGTTAAATGATCCAAGAGTTTAACAAGCTGAGGTGAAAGTGATTTTCTCAACAAAAGAAGAAAGGTGAAAATGTTTTTGAATCCTATTAATTTTTTCAAGCAAATGAAAATAGGCTAAAATTCATTATTACAAACATCAGCAATTGTGCCAGAAACATTTCTAATAATTCCTATTATATTATATCAATACATACTTGACCAATTTTGAAGAAGAGAACAAGAACATTGTTGGTATTACAGGCCGACTATCAGAGCCCAGCGCGATAGGGTATATATGCTTTGCATAAAAGCATGAAGTGTGAAGCGAAGTGAAGTTGTTCACTTCATTGAAGAAGAGATCAAATTAAACAGCTACTGAAAAATTGAGTTAAACCAGACCAGCAGTCTCCAGATAGATAAGTAGTTCGTTACAAAAGAAGATCAAGCAGTAATTGAAAGATCAAGCCAGGTTTTCTGCTTTCCTCACTTAGGTGGCGCTTTATTGTATGTGACAGAGTGCTCAGCTGTGCATCTCATCATCCATGAAATTTGATCTTTAGTATGCCAGTAGAAACAATTAATATACTTGGTAGACTGATACATTAAATAACTAAAAAGGTTTTGAATGAATATTTAGTGATTAACAATAAGAAATTCAAATTTCAGAAGGAGAACTAGCTCCAGACAACATAAAATTGCATCTCTTCCTCTAAATATGTAAAACGAAATGCGATTACTCAATAATAAGCTCAAGTAAGAAGTTCTATTCATTATGGCTTGACAACAAAACCGTTTACAGTCTCATCCAATGTTCCTTACTGACATCTTAAGACCTGCTCAGTTCGTCTTCGAAAACTACATATATAGTGCAATAACAACATTTCAGCAGATAGAAAGTGAAGTAGCACGAAACATGGTCAGCTAATCAGCTTGAAGAACCATCTAACAAACAATGATCCCGGATTAACTTCAAGTTGTTTTCCAGCATTTCAAACACCAGATTTTTGTCCATTGCTTGCTGCGGCACTTTTGGTAAGAGAATGAAAATCAAATCAACTATTTCACCAATGAAGCGGCAATTCGCAAATTAAAACAGAAAGGATTATGAGTTCAACATGAAGTGGTACTGCAGTATTTTGTTTGTATTTCTTTTGGCACATGCAAGTTTATGTACCATTCAGGCATTCACTAACATGATCTACTGTGAATTTCTTTGAAGACGAAAAAATAAAATTGGCACCATACCATAATGTGTATCATGCAGTGACATCCAAAATTAGAAAGCAACAACAAAACAATGAAATGCTATTGCCTGTCATGGAAAGAGAACCTACTCGTAACTCTGTTATAAGTCCAGGCATTTTCAGGAAAATCTCCCGTGTAAACCTCACCAGTTGAAGATCTGAAATCAAATTGATCTTCATGTCAAAGCTTAAACCTAATTGATGAATATCTATATGATTTTGCAGTTGTGTGACCAATACCATTAACAGGCATATCGACCATCCGAAGAATCCTTATCAAAGGGCCATCTCAAGCCGCCCTGAATTTCTGAGTCCGTTAATCTCCTCATCCTGAAAAAAAGCAAAAAAAAACTTATAAATCACAGCACTCGATGAGAGAAACATGTTTGGCAACTAAGAAAGCATTATTAGTGTTCTTCCAGTTAAACAGTGCAGGAGTCCTGATGAGAAGATGAAAGTTATTGCAAATGAAATTGGTTATAACAAAATCATACCATTAAGTCTATAGATTTTAGTGTTCTCAGATCCTTTCTATCCTGCTCATCTCAAAGAAGTAAAGTCATTCTCCCGTTTAAACATTCATGCAGTATAAGCACCAGTGTTCCTAATAATGAGATCATTGTGTAATCTATTTTATAGTTATCCTACTCTTCAGGTTGTGTTGTGAACATCCCCTTGATGATTAACCAAAGAAAAAAATAAGTGTCCTCCACCATCCATCCTCTCCTCAATAAGCCCACGACATTGATCAAAAAGAAGGGGGAAGGGAGCAGGAAAGAGAGGGAGAGGAAGGTGACGAAACGTAAAACCAGATGAGGAACAGTATACATATACAGAACACAATAAAGTTAGCTGCTCATAGAAGAAAAAAGGTAATACTCTGAACACCAAAGATGAGAATTAGATACGACACTCCCAAGAAAATTATCCAACAGAAAGGCAGGTTCATGTAGAAGCTAAAACGCCTATGTCCCTAATAAGCTTGAAATTAGGGCTTTATTCCTCACATAATTACCGAATAAAAGCTTTCGATATGAAGTATTTGACAGCATTTGAAAGTCTATACCAAGATCTCTGCCTTTTCTTTTCAAGGGTGATAAGTACAATTTTTTCAACTTAGAAATACTTCATAACCAAGAACCCTGAAATGCGAGCACTTGCTACTACTGTGGCTAGAAAGTACAGACCTAGTAATAGACATGGGAACTGAATAAATATCAAGACACCTCATTTGCCAACAAAAAGAAACTCTATGTACTTGGTGTGTAAAAGCCTTTAAATATTATCAAACCAATATTAGCAACATTCAGACGCCAAAGCAAATCAAGTTTATTGAGAAACCACCCTAAGGCTAAAGGCCTAAAGAAGAATATCTTCATTTCTACATAATTATTTCTCTTTTTCCGTTCCTGTCTTCTGTTTTCCCTCATTATTCATTGTAGCAATGCTTCATGTCTAGTTCACAACTAGAGAAACATTCAACCCGACAGCAGCTGGTCAAACCAAATGGCTATCAGCTTTACTGTACTTCTACTTTTTCATGAAGAAACATTCAACCCTCGGAACCACAAAAAAAAAAACAAGTAAGTTGCACCAAAGAGTAATTGAATTTAGATGTTTGTTTATAATGTTTGGGAAATATAAATGCAGACATCTGGCTGACCTCACAATATGAGCTCTGATCTACGAAAGGTGAAGGAAATAGCAAGGAAGTAAACAAACAAATGGAGAATTCAGTTCTAAATAACATAAACTCATTCTAGAGTGAAACATAGAGAAGTTAATTCTCAATGAAGGAAATAACTTAAATCATCTTGATTTTCTTGGTATATAGTATCAACCTCAGATCTGAACACTTCCCAAGACAGCTCATAATGTGGCATACTCGGTTCAACTCAATCTTATGAAAAATGGGGTCAGTGTTAAATGATAGACTCATAGACAGTCAAATAAAAAGTGCAAGAAGTAAAGAGAGCAGAAATAATATGTAAGAGGTAGTAAATAGGATAATGATGATAATTATTGTTGCTTTCCGAAAGATAAAAATAAGTAGGTAATTAATTGGGTATCTTACAAGAAATGCCGGCATAAAAGGTTTGAAAGAAAGTTAACAAATTGGAAGAGCCAGTACTTATCTTCAGGAGGCAGACTAACCTTGATCGATAGTGTACTAGATTCTCTTCCTTCTTACATGATGTCAGTATTCCCTGCTCCGGTCAGTGTGACAAAAAGAATAGATTCCATTAGGAGAAACTTCCTATGGCAAGGTAGTGAAGACGATGAAGTACCATTTGGTTAAATGGGAGGAACTGTTACTAAGCAAGAGAGAGGGTGGCTTAAATATCAGGGATCTGAGCATTCAAAACAAGAGCATGATGATGAAGTGGTTATGGAAGTTTGCATCCCCAGAAGAAGCTCTATGGAAGGAAGTGATTAGATCAAAGTATGGCATGCAGGACAGATGGATGACAGAGGAGGTGACTAGGCCTTACAATTGCAGTTTATGGAGATCCATCAGGAACTTATGGCAGTTAGTCACCAGCAGAACAATATGCAAAGTGGGAAATGGTGAGAAGGTGGCTTTTTGGAAGGACAGATGGTGTGGTCATGAACCACTGAGGCAGGCTTTTCCGGAATTATATAATCTATGCCAATCTCAGAATGCTTCTGTGGTAGAGTTATGGTCAGGACAAGGGTGGAATCTACATCTTAGAAGAAATCTCAATGATTGGGAAGTATCCATCACAGCTGCTTTCCAGGAAACAGTTCCTCAGAATATTAATTTAACAGAAGAAGGGGATAGTTTGGAATGGAAGGTGGACAGCAGAGGTGTCTTCACGGTCAGGTCAGCTTATACAGACCTGAGAAGTGCAGAATTACAGGAGATAGAGTGGTCATGGACTATGATTTGGAAGACTAAAATACCTCATAAGGTGAATTACTTTACTTGGCTATTGACAAAGGAAGCAGTCCTTACAGATGAGAATCTAAACAAGAGAAATTTCAATCTCTGTTCTAGATGTTATCTATGTGAAGAACAGGTTGAGACAGTCAACCATCTCTTCTTGCACTGTAAATGGACAGATCAGCTGTGGCAGATGTTCATACACAAGAGAAGGATCAATTGGGTGAAACCTGGTAGGATCAAAGGTTTACTAAGGAGCTGGAACAGAGATGGCAATCCAGTGAAGAAGGAGGAGAGATGGAAGATGGTCCCACCTTGCATTTGGTGGACAATATGGAAGGAAAGGAATCAGAGATGTTTTGAAGGCAAGAAGAGCAATATCCAGAAGATCAAGATAGATTGCTTAGGCCTTTATTATTTTTGGTGCAAACAAGTAGTTGTAGGAAGTACAGAAGATGTTTTTAATGTTATTGACTGGCAGTAACTAGAACTCTAGGATTCTGTAAAGCTATCAGTTTTTGTGAAGGGGGACTACACTAGTTTGGTGTAGTACACCTGTGGATATATAAAAGTAAAGTTTACCATCCTCAAAAAAAAAAAAGTTCAGAGTACTAATATGCTTAATCAAGAGGTAGCAGGAACAAAGTACTAACTTTATAGAGCTCAATCTTATTATGACCTTTGGCCACAATACATTTGCAGGGAACAGTTGAATCTGGCCCAACCTATCAGAAAGCTACAAAGCAAAAGGATAGAGCTAAATGAAACAATACAGTAGGAGGAATACATTTTGTTAGACGGTTGAAAATCATACCTCTACGTGGTACAATTCTTTACCTTGCACATATTCTAGCCTAAGCTCCTTAACTTGGTGTTCTATGTAATCCATATATGAAGCAGGAATATTTTTCTCACAGTTGTTTCACTCAATGATTTAGTTTCCAGGGATGCTTCACAAAGTGAGGAATTCCTGCACACAGAGATCTCGGAGGGATTAAATGTTGACACGTGCAGTGTATTACAGGACCTAACAAACCAATGCTTCAAAAATTAACAAGCAAGTAGCGTGATACATACCAGATACAATTATGAATTGGTAAAAAGAATCTATGATGCAATATATCAGAGCGTGATACATACAAACCAACCAATGCTTCAAAAATTAACAAGCAAGTAGCGTGATACATACCACATACAATTATGAATTGGTAAAAAGAACCTATGATGCAATATATCATAGTGTGATACATGCAACATATGAGGTTTTGACATAGAATTTATTATTACGAATGGGTAAAAATGATACCCTACGCTACAATATATCAGAGGGTAGAAAAATATCAGAAATCAGAAGTTTGAAGGACATAATTGTCTCTGTTCATTCCTCATAAATTTAGACATCTTTCCTGGAAAATAGTATCCACGGGGAGAATTGGGGATTGTCAGTAACCATGAAATATGATGTAATGTATTCCTAAATAGTAAAACCACCTCCCTTCCCCCTAAAAAAGTAAAAAAGAAATTTATTTATCTAATCTGGAAGGAAATGAAGGTTGCATCTTGAGAAAACTTCCATCTGCCTATAACAGGAAGGAAGCAATTTGCAACTAATTTAGGTTAGAAATGCACTCTCCCTCCATTTTAATTTGTTTGTTGGTTTTGACTTTTCACGAAGTTTAAGAAGGTAAAGAAGACTTTTGAATCTTGTGGTGAGAAACTAAAGATATGCCGGATGTATTAAAATGTTCTTTGATCTTGTGGACTTAAACATGTCATAGGAAAGTTAGAATTAAAGAGTTGCCAAACAAGGAAAGAGACATTCATTTCTAAACAGACTAAAAAGGAAAGTAAGACAAACAAATTGAACGGGATGAGCACTATATTTTACGTCTCTTCTTGAATTCATATGAATCCAATGCTCAAAACTGTTGTGAGACTGACAATATTATATAAGAATGATGATTATTTACCTCCATATGCAGGGATCCATCAGAATGACAATATAATGATTATTGATTATCAAGGCGGGATGGACTTGAAATCACATAGAGGAAAATTATTTTAAAAACCTATAACTTCTGGGAATCAATCTGGACTTAGACACATAACACAATGGAGGCAAGGAAATATACAGGCATCACTAACCATTCTGGACAAAGGATAGTTACTATTATACCTATATCAGGTTCAGTCTTTACTAATATTATTTTTGGATTAGTCAAGACTAGTATGTTAAACGTAGGGTAAGTGTGAAATCAAAAAGAATATCTTGTTTTAGAAACTCCTACTTTTCCTTGCAAAACAAGATTTTGCATTATTCAGAGGAAATGAACCTATGTAGAGCGGAATATATATAGAGGATTCAAATAGCTAACCAACTAGTTCAGGATTGAGGTATAACTGATTGATCAATTATTTGCGTAAAGTAAGACAAAACGAGGAGACGTGATCTAGACAAAACGAGGAGACGTGATCTTAACGTAGCAATTGCAAAGACAGTGCGTGTTTTAGGGCATGAAGGCTTATTTAAGTAATTAAAAGTATACTCTCTTTAACAATTTAAACTTTTAAATGAAATGATCACACACTACTAAACAAGAAAGACAAATAGATAAATGAAACATCTTCCAGTAAGTCTGTTAGGGAAAAAATATGTCCTGAAAAAGAAAAGCATTACCATTGATTTCTTCAATACAGTTTAACTAACCCCCTAATGACAAGCATAGAGCAGATCCCAACAAATGAATATCTTTGTTACTTGTCATCTATAGAAACTGTAGCACTTAGCTAATGGTTGACTTGTTAGTCTACATTCTTCGTCAAAGTTTTTATTTTGGCACTCAGACGAGCATTATTCCTTCTTGGATATCCGTAATCCGGTAATATTAAGGTATCAAAAACATTCAGCCATGCAGCATCCTAATTCGCTTGATTTCTAATCCCTTAAACCCCCATTATAGGAGTTGCCTAAACACTTCCCAACATTCATCACAAGCTTTTTTTACTAGTTTAGAGTCAAAAGGGGATGAATTCTGAGGGTAATTGATTAGGAGAAACAGCCATCTATTTTTGTCTGAGGTTTTGGCTGTTAGTACTTGCAATAAATTTTTAACTCAAATGACACATTGGTACCTTTCAGAATACAAAAGATTCCAGGTGTTATAAATTCCTACCATGATGATAAAGCTTAACGTGTGAAATGAAGAAAACTGATCCATAAAAGAGCACTTTTCCAAAACGAGCAACTACATACGGCTTTACTTCTGCCATATCAGCTTCCTCCATCTCGCACTTCATTTGTTGAAATGACACAAGTAAGTCCTCCTTCACACCTGCAGAAAACAAAAGCCATGATGTATCTATAATCTCATTCGTTTCTTCACTGGAACCGAGAATGGCATAAATATTGAAACTGAAATAATTAAGATCTCAGAAACATAAATCTAAGTTGAATCCATGAAATCAGGCAAAGGATTTTAAAGTTATGGAACTTGATGTTCCAACAATAGGATTTTAGAAAACTCTGTAGTATGCATTTTTCGTCAGAACAGTTACTGAACTTGATGTTCCAACTTTAAACTAAAAATTAAATAGCTCAACCCAATGAGGTGGTAGTACTTTTATAACTTAATTTTGAATCTTATTATTTGTTAACTCTATATTCATTTAAAACAAAAGTGATAATTATTCTTTTAAGTATTTTGTTACTTTCATTGATGATTACTCAAGGTGTACTTGGATTTTCTTAATGAAAGATCGTGCTGAATTATTTTCCATATTTCAAACTTTTTTTGCAGAAATACAAAATTAGTTTGGCGTTTCCATTCGCATTTTTCGTAGTGATAACGCACGTGAATATTTATCCTCTCAATTTCAACAGTTTATGTCTTCTCATGGCATTCTTCACCCTATACTGCTCAACAAAATGGGGTAGCAGAACGGAAAAATAGGCATATTGTTGAAACTGCACGCACCTTTCTTATACAAACAAATGTTCCATTGCTTTTTGAGGGGATGCAGTGCTCACCTCTTGTTATCTGATTAACCGTATGTCTTCCTCTGCTATTCAAAATCCGGTTCCACACTCTATTTTGTTTCCCAAGTCAACCTTGTTTTCTCTTCCACCACGTGTCTTTGGGAGCATATGCTTTGTCCATATCCTCACTCCAGGAAACGACAAATTAGCTCCTCGTGCTTTTAAATGTGTCTTTCTCGGTTATTCAAGGGTACAAAAGGGATATCGATGCTTCTCACCTCACCTCCAGCGATACCTTATGTCCGCTGATGTTACTTTCTTTGAAGGTCAACCCTACTTTACATCCTCTCCTATTGAACAATTAGGCATTTCTGAGGTTCTACCAGTTCCATCTTTTGGGGATCCTTCCATAGTCTATCCTTCCACATCAACTTCTACAACTCCATCTTCCACTACTGCACCTCCACCGCTATTAACTTATCATCATCGTCCACATCCAGATGATTCACGTCCGCCACCAGAATCCTTGCCTGCTGAGGACTTGTCTACACAGAGTCCCATCCCACTCGAAAAGGTAATCGCTCTACTCGTAACCCTCATCCTATCTATACTTGTTTGAGTTATCATCGTTTGTCACCGACCAATTCTGCTTTTGTATCATCACTATCATCTGTGTCTATTCCTAAGACTACACGAGAAGCTCTTTCTCATCCAGGATGGCAGCAAGCTATGATTGAGGAGATGTCTGTCTTGCACTCTAGTGGTACTTGGGATCTTGTTCCTCTATCTCCAGGTAAGTCTACAGTTGGTTGTCGTTGGATATATACAGTGAAGGTTGGCTCCAATGGACAGATTGATCGCCTAAAGGCTCGATTAGTGGCCAAGGGCTATACACAGATTTTTGGTCTTGACTATGGTGATACCTTCTCTCCTGCGGCTAAGATTGCTTCAGTTCGTCTCTTTTTATCCATGGTTGTTGTTCGCCATTGGCCTCTCTACCAGTTGGATATTAAAAATGTCTTTCTTCATGGAGATCTCGAATATGAGGTATATATGGAGCAACCACCAGGCTTTGTTGCTTAGGGGGGAGTCTAGTAACATGGTGTGCAGACTACGACGAGCACTCTATGGCCTGAAACAATCTCCTTGAGCATGGTTTGGGAAGTTTAGCATGGTTATTCAGGAGTTTAGCATGGTACGAAGTGAAGTTGATCATTCTGTGTTTTATTATCACTCTGATCCAGGTTTGTGCATATATTTGGTGGTGTACGTTGATGACATAGTTATCACAGGTAATGATGATGAGGGAATTATCAAATTGAAACATCACCTTTTCCAGCACTTTTAGACTAAGGATCTTGGTCGATTGAAGTACTTCTTGGGCTTTGAGGTTGCTCAATCCAAATCAGGAATTGCTATTTCACAGAGGAAGTATGCACCTTGATGTTCTTGAGGAGACAGGGATGGCAGATTGTAGGCCTATTAATTCTCCAATGGATTCAAATGTTAAGCTCCTACCACGTCAGGGGGAGTCTCTAAGCAATCCTGGAAGATATAGAAGGCTGGTAGGAAAGTTGAATTATCTGACTGTGACTCGACCTGACATTACCTTCCCGGTTAGTGTTGTAAGTCAGTTCTTGAATTCTCCTTGTGATAGTCACTGGAATGCAGTTATTCGTATTCTTCGATATATAAAATCTGCTTCAGGGAAAGGACTACTTTACGAAGACCGAGGACATGAGAATTGTTGGATATTCAGATGCAGATTATGCAGGGTCACCCTCTGACAGACGATCCACTTCTGGATATTGTGTTCTAGTTGGGGGAAATTTGGTGTCTTGAAAAAGTAAGAAACAAAATGTGGTTGCTAGATCTAGTGCGGAAGCAGAATATCAAGCTATGGCGGTGGCAACATGTGAACTCATATGGATCAAGCAACTACTGAAGGAGTTGAAATTTAGAGATACTAAAGAAATGGAACTCGTGTGCGATAATGAAGCTGTACTTCACATTGCATCGAATCCGGTGTTTCACGAGAGGACCAAACACATAGAGATTGATTGTCATTTTGTTAGAGAAAAGTTACTCTCAGGAGACATCGTCACAAGGTTTGTGCGGTCAAGTGATCAGCTTGCAGACGTATTCACCAAGTCCCTAGCCGGTCCTAGAACGAGTTATTTATGTAACAAGCTTGGTACATATAATTTGTATGCACCAGCTTGAGGGGGAGTATTAGAATCCTATGAATATTCTTTAGAATATTCTATAGAATATGTAACTATAGTAGGTAGCTTAATTTACTCCTATTATAATTAGGTATTAATTAAATATTGATTTGTATTGATTAGGTATTTATTTGTATTCATTTCCTTTCCTTTTAGGACATGTAAACTTAGCTATTTAAACCCCAATAGCTTGAGGGAATAATCAAGCTGAGTTTTCTCTTATTTCTCTTCCAATTCACAAGTGACAAGTCTCCTCTCAAGATCTATTAAAGGCAGTCACTGATATAAATACTTCAAGGAGTACATCAAAAGAAATGAGGCGGGATGAGTCTGCACCAAGGGATTTGAGAGAGTAAATCAAGAAAAGATGAACGCACCTCTAAAATGCATCAGTATAAATGAACGACAGAAATATTTGGAACAGAATAAGTCTGCATCAAGGTATTTATCTTGCGAAATGAATCATATGCTGCAGGAAAAGAACCCTGGGCAGTCTAACTGAGATCATAAGCCTACAAAACCATGGAGAAAATACAATTAAGATTTCAACAACTAATATCATCAGTGTTCTGTTTAAAAAGGCTGTGTCCTCTGCCTTGAAGACTGATATAGATTCTCTCAGTGTTCCCTTACTCTCCAAAACCTGCAAGGCTGCAACCTGTAAAGAGAAAAAATCATCAGCAGTCAAAAATATCAAGAAAAACATCCGAGCTTCAGACAAGGGGGAGTGAAAAGATAACTATGGACTTGCAAGAATCACAAGCCAAAGTATTTGCTAACTTTTCTCTGACATGGTTAAAAGAAAGTGCTGATATGCATAAAACAAGGCATTTAATGCCAGAGTCATTTACCTCAACCGTGGCAAAAAAAGCAGAATGTTTGAACAAACTGGCACATATTCTGCATGAGCAATGAGAAGCACCTAGCAACAGGAAAGATGAGCAAAGTTCTTATGGAAATAGTCAAGGGACTGGATATAGTCTCGCCTTTCCTTTTCTACAAAAGGAGTCCTTCACAAAATTCTTCTTCGGAAGATGAATCATCAGAAGTCAAATGACCAGTGTCTTTCATTTGCCTATTCAGTCCTCCCAGTAGACAATAAATTTCATTTGTTTGGCCACTGGAGGTATCTGCAGCCAAAAAGGGAGAAAAACCAGAACCCGTATCGACCCAAGCACATCCTGGAGGCTTTCTTACACTAAAATCCCGCATGACGGTCCTCACTTTTGCCAGTTTGGCTCAGCACTCAGCATCTGCATACATATTAGCAATCAACACGTAGTATCCAGGATTATCAGGCCTCAGCTCCAGCAGTTTCTCAGCTGCCCACTCTCCTATTTCAGTATTCCTATGAATCTTACATGCTCCAAGGAGAGTTGCCCACATTTCAGGTGTCGGCTCATAAGGCATCTTTATGATGATTTCCTCAGCCTTTTTAAGTAGACCAGCCCTACCAAAGAGGTCAACCATGCAAGAGAAGTGCTGCAAATGAGGACTTATACCATAAGTACTTTGCATCTGTTCAAATAGTTTCTGGCCCTGCATCACAAGCCCTGAATGACTACAGGCTGACAAAGCAGCAACCATGATCACATGGTCTGGTTTTATATGGAGCCTTTTCATCTCATTAAATAGTTCAATTGCTTCTCTTCCTTCACCTTGAATACCATATCCTGCAATCAGCGAAGTGTAGGTAACTGCATCTTTCTTTCTCATCAAATTAAATAGCTTTCTGGCTGCTACTACCTTTCCAGATCTTGCATACATATCCACAAGAGAAAATATTCCCCAAACCCTTCACACCTTGTAAGATAGCAGTGAAATTCTTTACCATGTTGTAAATTTGCCAACCTAGCACACAGGGGAAGAATGCCTGCTATAGTGATATAATTCGGCGAAACACCAGAAAGTAGCATTTCTCGGAAGAGAAAGGAAACTTCCTCAGACCTGTTCCAATGTGCAAAGCCAGATATGATTGTATTCCAGGTAATTACAGTTTTAGAGTCAACAGACTGAAACAAAATATGTGCCTGCTTAAGTGCCTTGCATCTGGCATACATATTGATTAAAGCATTTCTTACATTATCAAAATCATCAAGGTGATTTCGGATCACTAAACCATGAATTTCTTTTCCAATTTCTAACAAACCAGTGTGAGAACATGAACCCAAACCAATAAGTGGAGCTTTTTCGTTGTGGGGTCAGGAAAAGGCTGCGTGGAAGAGAATACCACATTGTCGCTGCAAGTGCTTGAGAATGAGTTCACGTTGTTCTTGTTACAGTAAGTAGTTGCCACAGGTTCTAGCTGAACTCCACAAGTTCTCATTTGAGAGAACAATTTAAGAGCCCCAACAAAGTTAACTGTCTTCAAGCAACCTCCAGCTATGGTGTTCCAAGTAATAATATCCATTTCGGCACCAGTAGCCCTCAGTCTATCAAAAATCTCAAAAGCTTTACTCCACACACCTTTGGAAGCATAACCAGAGATCATTGAATTCCAAGAAATGGCATTCTTTCAAATATATCATGTGCAACATCCACTTCCCCATATTTCGCATACATGGAAACTAAAGCATTCTGGACAAACAAGTTACCCTCTAGGAAACTAGCATCTATAGATTTGTGAATATCCTGGCCAATAGCAAGATTTAATTGTTCACCACAGGCCTTAAGAACAGATGGATAAGTGAAATCTGTTAGGGTTTTCGCCCTGATTTTCTTATCAAAATTAAGTATTAATTTTCTATTGAAGGAAAATAAAAGTAATACCATAATTACTTTTACTTTTCCTAAAAGAAAAATATAAAACTCTTTCATATTTGGCTAATCTCTTTATTGTAGGAAAGATTTTGAACTTCTATAAATAAAAGACCCCTCTTCTCATATCAAAACAATAGCATCCACAATATAGTCATTAAAGAGTCTCCGGAGATTATTCTCCTAATAAGTTTTTTTTATGTTTTTTAAATTAGTTTTTAATATATAGGTCAATTGGCCAAACCATATCAATAATATGTTTTTAGTATTGTTTTATTTGTCATTTGATTTATCGCCTTGATGGTCTGCAACTATAAGCTTCCGCATGACACCCTCTCGATTTAGAACCCAACAAGTGGTATCAGAGCCTACGGTTCAAAGGTTCAATGATTTGGTAAAACGAGATTAAAAACAGGTTCAAAGCGGTTTCTAATCAAGCTGCAATCAATTTGATGATAATGAAGATATATGTCCAAAAAAATACATGTGGAGATAATTGTCAATCATATTTTCAACAATTCTGTTGTTACATATTTGAAAATAAAGCTCACTTTTAACCCTACAAAGTGCTCCAATATTTTTAACCCGAAAGGGCTCATATATTTTTAACCCCAAAAGCTCCATTTTTAAAGCATGTCAAGCAACAGTGATGAAGATTATGTGAAAAACGAAGATAATACATGTGAAGAAGGTGGATCAAGTTTTATCAAGAAAATCAAGCCAAAAAGGGGAGATTTGTTAGGGTTTTTGCCCTGATTTTCTTACCAAAATTGAGTATTAATTGTCTATTGAAGGAAAATAAAAGTAATACCATAATTACTTTTACTTTTCCTAAAAGAAAAATATAAAACTTTTCCATATTTGGCTAATCTCTTTATTGTAGGAAAGATTTTGAACCTCTATAAATAGAAGACCCCTCTTCTCATATCAAAACAATAGCATCCACAATGTAGTCATTAAAGAGTCTTGTTTAGGAGGAGATTATTCTCCTAATAAGTTTTTTTTATGTTTTTTGAATTAGTTTTTAATATGTAGGCCAATTGGCCAAACCATATCAATAATATGTTTTTAGTATTGTTTTATTTGTCATCTGATTTATCGCCTTGATGGTCTACAACTATAAGCTTCCGCATGACGCCCTCTCGATTTCGAACCCAACAAAATCATCGGGTCTTACACCTCCATCCACCATCTGCCTATAGGCAGAGAATGCCTCTTCATTTGGCCCTTTTTAGCATAAGAAGAAATAAGGAGATTCCAAGGGAGAGGGTGCAAGATATTTGAAGTTTTGGAAATTAAACTAGCATCATCAGGTAAACCAAAGGTCGTATAAAAGGTGATTATCCTTGGCACCAAATTCCAACTATGTGCAATGCCCAAATTAATAATGCAGGCATGAATTTGTTTCCCTTCAGAGAGTGACTTGCTATTAGTACAACATAATAAAAGAGATGATAATGACTGTATACTGAGAGGAGACATGAGTCCAAATTAGAGAAAAAGTTCTAAAGGCTTTGCATATGTGACCTTGGCCAGCAAAGTCCTTCAAGGTTGTCAGTAGGCAATCCACCATAAATTCATTACTTGTTTTACAAGGCTCTGAAATACATTCATGAGAGCTACACAGCAAGGATTGGCCACAATTTTGGGGGTCTGATTCTCTGATACTCCTCCACTTTTTAGGTATGAACTTCTGAAGTTGGGACAGAAGAAGGTTTCTTGGTTGCGCACTAAAGCGGGAGGGCATAAACTATAAATGGTGAAACTATAATGAGCAATAACAAGATTGTGGATGGTATCGTCTGCATTCCCACGCACTTAAACTACCAACAACAGTCTGTAACAGCTTGAAAAGACTGATATTTAACCAATCTACCCCTGCAAAAAGAATTATAATGGATAAGAGACACGATAATCGCAAAAAATCCATAAAACTCTACTTTTTTAATCAAAAAATAAGATGCAACCAAAAGGGAAAGTAGTTATTAAGCTTTCTAACACATTAATATGACCTGAAAATCATTCTCTCAAACTAACTTCTCAACAATCATTTCCATATTTTCTAAGGAACCTCAGAAACTAAATGGGAAGATCAATTGAGATAGAGAGAGAATATATGCACCATTTCCGAAGGCTCCGGCCACAGCAGTCGCCGGTGAGAAGAAGGTAAAATAGTGGCCGTGGAGATTGGAGGAGGAGACAAGTGATAGAAGAACCCTTTTTAGGGTTTAGAGAAGAGGTTTTGACAACTTTTTTCCTTTGGACCTCAGAATGTCTTTTATGTAGATACCATGAACAAATGTACTGAACATTCAAAACACATAAAGACAACATAGATCCTTTATGTAGATCACGTTCAGTCATATATTCTCTGGTTGGAAACTCAAAGCAATGAAGATTATCTTCGTAGCTATTGCTATATTAGAAACCATATATCAAATGCCACAAAAACACCGTTTGTACTATGATCTGGGCAATTCTGTGTAACAAGAGTCATTATATCTCATTATGCTAAGGAAAAAGACATATCTAAGAAAGTGCTGGTCTCCATTTCTTTAATACATTGTAGATTTGTATCATGATCATAGCTTCGTTGAGGCTATTTAGCATGTTTATTTTCAGTTTTCGAATTGATTATATTAGAATTCTCATACATCAAATATTTAGGTGTATCACTGCTTTCTTGAGCTCCCATCAATGGAAGTTTAGAAGAGCGCAATACAGAGACAAACAGAACATCTGTTATAATAGTTCTTCAACTCTTGAAAGAATTGGCGAACACTCTAACGCTTGCTTATCATGAGTTGGTTCAACAAATTGACTTACAACACACCTGGTATCAAAATATTGTATAGCAATAAGTACTTTAACAGGCGAGAATTAGTAATGTACAATCAACATCCAGTTATGTATATGTATATGCTCTCAATGAAAACTTTCAAAGTTCGACAAATAATTATAAGCATAAATGAGTAACAGAGCTCAATTGATTTATATACAGGAGACTAATAACCTGTTTCGTCAAGTGTTTATTTTTTTTCAAAAGGTGCATATTTAAAAAAAAAAAAAATAAATAAGGTGTTTGCCTGTGCTTTTGAAAAAAAATAAATGTTTTTAAAAAGCAGCAAAAGTTATTTTTTTAGAAGCTAAAAGTAGTAATTTTGCACCAAAGTACTTTATCAAAAGCATTTTGAGAAAAATATATTTTTTTTATAATCTTATTGTACTGGATACCTTTTGCGCATCTCAACTAAATTTCATCTCCCACCTGCAACATCTACTAGACTAGGCAACTCTATTCACCACACTTAGAAATTCTTTTTAAAAGTTTGACCAAACATCACTTGATGCTCAAAAGTATTTTTTATATTTGATGATCAAGCACAAATTATTTTTAAAAAAAATACTTTTTAAAATAAACTGATTCTAGAAGTTTTGTTGTAGCAAAGCTTGATTGATTCTTAGCATAAATTAGTAAACTTATGTAGGAAACTATTAAAATAGCTTTCTTTGGAATTTACTCAAACACCTTGTGTGCTAAGGTAGAAAGTTTTCCTTGTTCAAATCAATGGATCTTCTTAAAATAAAATAAAAACAAAAGTTGACCATGGGAGCATATATATCACATAAACCTAATTTTTCCTAAGTTTTTTCCTTCTTTTTTTTTTATGACCGTAGTGTCCAGATCAATTTTCAAGCCCCTCCACTGATTCTCCAAAATACCTACACATCCTATCAGCAACAAGTACCACCAGGTAGACAGGTTGTTTCTAAAGGACATTCGGCTCTTTCCTGCTATAGTTGGAACTTGAAAGTATCAAATCAAATCTTTTAACGAAAAAGAAGCATGTTCCTAACTGTGTGTTTGTGTCCAAATTGAGAAAAATGAGGCAAAAGACCCTCTCAAGTTTTCAATTAAATAAAAAGAACAAACAAATTTTAGGTTAAAAAAAAAAACACTTAAATAATTACAGATAGTTGTTCGACAATTATATTAAAAAGTTAAAAAAAATTTATCACTTTTACCTAATTTAAAAAACTTAAAGTACTTTTACTTAATTGACAAACTCGTTTATCCCTTTTAATCCAAAGTCCTTATACTCTTAACTGAGCATTTAATAGTGTGTTTGCCAAGCTTTTCCAAGGTCAAAGGAGCTTCTTTTTTTATCCCCCAAAAATATGGTTAGTTAAAAAGAACACATAAAAAAAAAAAAATTGATCAAGTTTTTGCGAAAAAAATAAGTATTTTTAAATTATAGCAGATATTGATTTTTAGAAACTAAAAAGAATAGATTTTTCCTCAAATATTTTTTAAATGAGAAAAATTATGATTAGAATCACTTTTTAAAAGTTTGGTCAGACACTAATAGATATTTAAAAGTATTTTTTAAATTTATTGGTCAAACACAAATTGTTTCTCATCAAAAATACTATTTTGAAACACACTGTTGAAAAACGGCACCTTTCAAAATAATTGATTTCAGAAGTTTAGCCAAACAAACTATTAATGTCGTACTCTCCTTTTTTAATTTTGTCCTGAAAAGAGTGTCTCTTTTTCTATTTGATAAAATTTTCAATTTCAACATTCTATATGGCAAGTTTAAGATCAAAAGATTTAATGGATTAGACATATTTTAACTTAAAATTAGAAAATTCAAAAGTCTCAATTTTCTTAAATTTCGTGCCCAATCAAATTAAGTCACTTAAATTGGAATGTAAAACATTTATTAACTTTATGATAGTTTTAAGTCCTATTTGTGAACATCCAAAGTTAGATGACATAGATGCTAGCTGAAGTAAAGTCAAATGATACGTTTATGTTTTATGTTGCGGAAAAAAGATGGCAACTTATGCTCATTATAAATTCTTATAATATTTATATAATAAATATACATATTTATACACTATTTATACAATATCAATATATTAAATATACACCACATAACTATTTATACAACATTGATATATTACATATAAAATGTTCAAGAGGTTATATATGAATTTCCCTTAGTGATTAATAAAATTATTAGTTACCAAAAAAGAACGGTCATTTAGCTGCGGTTTTTATACCATATAGCCACGGTTTGACCGTAACTAAAATGCGAGTTTTTTTTTCCGGCTATTTTTTGTAATTAAAAACATAGCCATATTTGTAGTAAACTAATTACTTTATTATATATATGTGAAATTATCCCTACATAATGGGGGATGGATGGGCCGCTTAAGCCTTTTTAAGGGGAAAGGACGTAAATAGTCACTCGCTGTAAACTAATGACAAGAAAATAGACACCCAAAACTAATTTCCACTTTGTAACCCAAAAGTAGTATCTACACGGGAGTTATCCACTTTCCTAGGCATGTGGGTCCCTTCTCTTCTTATTTCACAGCTTTTTAAATAATTTTTCCATTTGTTTTTATTATATTTAACACATATGGACCCCACCTTTTAATATTGCATAACAATTTTATTTCTCTTACTAATTGTCTATAATTTTTTGATTTAAACTGGTTCAATTTTTCTTCTTTTATTTTTTAAAAACCAAATACAATTTATTTTTAAAAAAATTCCAATAGAGTGGAGATAGCCAGAATAAAATTCTACCATAAAAAAACAATCAAATAAATTTTATAGTTTTTGATTTTTTTTCTTTTAACAATCAAATACAAATTAATTATTATTTTCTTATCAATCAAATACAAAAAGAGTGTATTTTATTGATTATATCAAAACAACATATTTTATACAATAATGATACACATATAGTTTATACAATAATGATACAGTTTTTATACACATTCTATACAACAATGATACAATTTTTATACGTATCTTATACAGATACATATTCTATACATCAATGATACAGTTTATATGCATATTATATACAAAATACATATTCTATATAACAATTATACAATTTTTATACACATTCTATATAACCTTTAGTTGCAATAATTATTTAGATACATATTCTATTTAACAATTATATAATTCTTATACACATTTTATATAGTTTCTATATACATCATGTACATATATGTATTCTATACAGTGATGATACACTTTCTATACACATCATATATAGATTCATATTCTATACAACAATTATACAATTTCTATACACATCGTATAGAACCTTTAGCTGTAATAATTATTTAGATACATGTTCTATACAACAGTTATACAATTTCTACATATATCATACACAGATTCTATATAAATCTATACAGATACATATTATACGAATTGTACAATTTTTATACACATTCTAAACATCCTTTAGCTGAAATTAAAGAAGAAGAGAATTCATTAGCATCAACAATGAAGGAGAAAAGCAGATTTGAATATTCATTACGTGATTTGGAAGTCTGAAATGAAATTTGTAAATTAATCAGTTGTGAAATCTGCAGCCAACATTTTTCATTAAAGTAAATTGTCATAGCCCACAGGTCACCAAGCAAATATAATAGAAAAAAAGAAAGAAAAAAATCATGGAGAAAGATGATGAAACCCCAAGGTGAAAGAAAACAAAGATATTAAGAAACAAGATAAATGAAAAAAATGCACTATGGATATGGAGAAATTAAATTCCCTGTAACATAATTTGTAGAGAAATGAGCAATATCTTGTGGCATGGTAGAGAAGAAAGTTTTTTGAGAAAGAAAAATTAGAAAGAGAACAATAGAGAAGAAAGCTTTCCAACACCAGAGAAGAAAGCTTTTTGGGAAAGTATACTCATACTAGACTTGGGCTTAGGAAACCGTATTTGGGTCATCTCTGTTGATGGCTACAAATTGGAATAATTTTGATCGAAAGGCTATATTGTGTACAATAGTCCAAACTCGGGTCATTAGTTTTGAAAAGGATCAGCCCATGTCCTTTTCCCTTATTAAAAGTAGTTCCACCTTTGCCTACGTTCATTCTTCCAACTATAAACAAACGTGAAATCGTCCATTCTAATAGTATATTATATATAGTAGCTACCTCCTTTGCTAAGGCATCTGCTACCTGATTTTCCTCACGATATTTATGCTGAATGGAGGGCGTTCCCTAGCTGATTCAAAAGAGCCCTGCATTCAGATATAACATTAGTAAAAGTCGGGTTACCAGAGTATAGAAGCACACTAATTGTATTTGTTAAGAATAGTAGTTGAAAGTTTGTTAAGCATAAGGGTAAGTTAGTAATTTATTTTCATTCACATTATTAGTTAATTAGTTAGTGAAATACCCAATCAGTTAGTGATAAATTTAAGTTTTGTATTGATCAATAAAAAGAACTTGCAAGCAAATTGGGAGGTTCAATCTGCTATTAAAAATAGCCAACGAAAAATAACACAACTGTTATCAGAGGCGAACCCAGGATTTGAGCTTGACGGGTGCACACCTATATTTAAATATAGTAATTAATAGTGCCAAAGTTCGACATACAGTTCTTTGAAAACTTATTAACTATGGTATTTTATAAGCAAAATTCTAATATTGTTGAATATCATTAATTAGATTTAATATGACAAAAGTGTGTTATCCACCGTACTTGAATTTGATGCACTTTTATATTTTGAACAATAATAGAAATTTTTTGAAAAATATGAAATTTGAGAGATTTGTTTGCAAGATGGTTGCTAGGGGAAAACGTTTGATTTAAGCCTATTTCAAATTTTAAATTGCTAACTTTTTAAATAAAAAATAAGTCAATGATTAAAAGATAAAAATAATATAAACATTATACAGTATAAGATAGGGAGAATAACTACCTTTTGAAGTTGGAGGGGAGCTTGTATTTTTGAAGTAAAAAAAAAATACGTAAATAATGTCCACAATACATAAAAGAAAAAAGAAAAGATGTAAAATAATTGACTACTAAGTAGGAAGTTTTTTTTTTTAATCAAAGGATATAATGTGTGTGTATATATATATATGCACTTAAAATTCCAATATATCGAAAATTTAATGTTGTAGTAACATGTATTTGGAAAAAGGAGCAATAAATAATTGTTGTTGTTGGGTTCGAACCCAAGTCATCACGCAATAAGGGAGACTTTAGGCGACATGCTCAATCATCTCACTTGCCAAGCCGATTGTTCTTGCGGGTGCACTACATCTATCTAACTAAACTCCCTGATATATATACAGATATACAAACTATATATACAGAGTTTTTCTCGAAGCTAGCGGATGCACGTACACCCCCTACTATCAAGGTAGGTCCGCCTCTGACTGTTATGCCTATAAAAAGTAATACCATTTAATCCAACCCATGTGTTATGCCCGTAAATGACTCGATTTTTAAAATAATATGTGTGAGTATTCACATTATTGAGGCAAAAAAGATAAAAAGTATGATTGGGTATAAAAGGGCAGCCCGGTGTACTACAGTTTTCGCTATGCGTAGGATCCGGAGAAGGGTCCGACCACAAGGGTCTATCGTACGCAGTCTTACCTTGCATTACTGTCAGATTTTTTAAAATACTATATAGTTACCACACCAAATCAATTGGTATCGATTGATTTTAAATTTTTAAAGTTTGGACTACAGTAAATTGGTAATCATAATTTATACAATTTTGATTTACATATATTCATATTTCATATAATAAAAAGTTATAATTTAGACTTTTCAAGAAACGTTTCATACTGACATTTTATACATGTAGAAATTTTCAGAAGAAGATACAAACAATTTCCTTTGTTAATCAATTTCAAAAAAGATAAAAAAAAAAATCAATCAAGATATGGTAATCAAAATTACAATACTTAAATAATTAATTTTATACTAATACAAGTTTAAATATTTTTTAGTACTATAAGCAATATATTATATACTTATATGAATTGTATATATAACTACATACTTCATTACAATATTGGATATTTCGGTAACTTCTATAAATATTGAATACTCAATATCAAAATTTTAAAGAGAGAAGTGTTGAAAACACCCAATTAAGGGTGACAAAAAAGTTTGAAAATTAAAAAAAGGTGACACAAGTTTTAATTATTGAGTAGAGATGACAATTTTGTCATTAGTTTTAATAACATGCAGCAACTTGCAGCAACTTCGACTGTTGCTGCAGCAACTTCGACTGTTGCTGCAGCAACTATCATAGTTGTTGTAGCAACTTCAAGAGTTGTTGCAGTAACTTCCTAATCATTAATTAATAAAAAATTTGACTTGGGTTATCAAACTTATCACCAATTTTAATTTTAACACTTTTTTATCACCTACTTCTCAATTTTCTCTCCAAACTTGGTGTAAATCATTAATTTAGTCCTTAAACTATACTTAGTTGTCATTTGTTTGCACTTAATGGATGTCTAAATTTGAAAACAAATAGGTCATTTTTTTTAAACAAACTAAAAAAAAAAAAATCATTTATTTTGAAACGGAGTGAGTAATATTCAAATTGCGGTATCAATTTTTTTATACCCTAGTGTAAATTTGAACCCCATTTTCACCTGCACTCGAGCCGCAAACTTGCTCCTCCTTTTTTGGTCTGCAAACTCCGTACTTCTTTCTCTAACAAAATCAAATTGGTATGTTTTTCTCATGCTTTTGTTTATATCTATCTGTATTTTTCTTTTTTTCTCAGATTTTAAATGGTAAATTACGATTTTCCTTTTTTTTTAAATAACCGTGGTGCCGGGCCAACTTTCGCACACCTCAACAAATTTCACAGTATACCTCCCAGCAGCAATAGGTTAGAACATATGGAAAGAAATAACCTAGTGTTTGTTTCTGTTGGGAATTGAATTTGAGACCTCATGGTAAATTACAATTTTTATTTTTTTTTAAATAACCGTGGTATCTGGTTCAGCTTTCGCACAGCTCGACTAATTTCACAGGATACCTGACACCTCCCAGCAGCAATAGGCTATAACATATGGGAAGAAATAACCTAGTGTTTGTCTCTGTTGGGAATTGAATTGAGACCTCATGGTAAATTACGAATTCTAGTGAATATATACTGTAATTGATGTGAACACTGTGGTGGTGAGGTGCACACACTTCGTTGAAAAATTAAATACTGATTTTGTTGAATATGTACAATGTTTTGAACACCCTTTACACAACAGAGGTTCCCAGTAGTGTCAAGTTAATCTTTTTTATTTTTTTTGCCAGTTTACAAATCCCCAAATGAGTAAGTGGTTTTTTTACTTATTTTCTTGTGTTTGATATGTAAGCAAAAAATATTAACTTTAAAATATTTGTATATAATCGAGATAAATAGTGTGGGGGTAGGGTTAGGCGGTAGTGGTAAGGTCTGGGGTATGCATAGTGTGGGTGGTGTGGATGGGAATGGGAGCTACAGGGTGTCGGGGTAGTAAGTGGTGGATGGGGAGAAAACAATCAATATGGAATGTCACTCGCAGAACTTGTTTTCTCACGTTCACTAGGGAAGTCATTTTCCTTATTTTTTTAAGCAATTTGTTTTTCTAGAGAAAATGTCTTCGAAAAATTGACTAACAGAACATGGGAAAATTGTTTTCCTCCATAGCGAACACACCCTAAAAAGCTACTCAATAAAAAAAAGAATCTTAAAAGCTCTATACTGGTCTGCCAAAACAGTTTGATTTTAAACTTTTTGGTGCACCTTGAACGCCCTTCGCGAAAATCCTAGTTATACCACTGTAATTGCATGTGTCTTTAGAGCAAGTGTTCTTTGATGAGACCAGTACACTGGGTATGCTGAAAGATAGTCTTGAAACTATTTTTGTTCTTTTTTTAGTGATTGAAAGACAAACTTGAACTTGTTGTGCTGGGTTGCTCTCATGAATTACACTGGTAATGCATAAACTTGAAAAAACCGCGAGTTAAAAATTATTAAGAATGCGTTATGTGATAGAAGGATACGTTAAGTTACAAAGTGAAAGGTAAGTTGTATAGAACAGTTATAAGACCAACAATGTTACATGCTAGTGAGTGTTGGACCGTTAAAGTCTAGACGTATCTACAAAGATGAGTTTCGTGAGGTGCTCATACTAAGATGGATGTACGGTCATACAAGATTAGGAATGACCACATTTGACAAAGATGCAAGTAGCATACAATGGCAATAGAATGAGAGAAGGCCGTTTGAGAAGGTTTGGTCACTTCCTATGTCGACCTCTAGATGCACTAGCCTATAGGCCCAAGAACATACTACCATAGTAAGTGAAGATGTTAAAATGAGACGAGGTAGATACTTACCATTTCACAAAAGTATGTGGGAACTAGGTAGAATCAAGATCACATGAAAGGAAGTTGTATAGAGAGATTTACAATACCTTGGAGTCCACACAGACCTAGTGAAAATAGGGCATTATGAAAGAAAAACGATCTATAAAAGAGATACCTATTAGTTGGGACTAAATTCTAGTTAGGTTAGTACGTTTACTTTAGGTCTTATGTTTCTAGAGTCTTTTAATCCTTCATGAGATTATATGTTAATAGAAATATAGAGGACTTTTAATACTTTAGTACTATTGTTTTGAATAGGAAAAAACTATTGCTATTGTTATTATTTTGTTTTTTTTGTATAATATGGGTCTATGATGAGATTAATGGAGCGACACAGTCAATGAGGACTCATATAACGACCCTATCTTGCTTGAGATTGAGGCACATTGGTTGTTGTAAGATATATTTTTATTAACTAAAACGAGATGTCTTTGTTTAAGGGTATTTTAGCATTTCTGTGTTCATAAATAGGTATTGTTATTTCACATTCAATCCGCACATAAATTATAGATAGATTTTTGTGTAAGTTATACGATGTATTATTTATTTATTTATGTGGGACAAAAATGATAACCAAACGCTATTATCTGTAATATCAAGCACTAAGCACTGTATTAGTTAGGTAGAGTTTTATGCATTATTATCTTTTCTATGCCAGAAATCGAACAGGCTGTCATTGTCTGTCTTAAAGATGCTTCAGTGCTGATTCTTTCTGACTTTGGCATTCCAGGTCAGTTGAAATGATAACAAACTTGAAGCGTTTCCCGTATTTCTGGTGTTTGGGAGCTCAAAGGCGTCTGAATGTGTGGAGGAGTTCTATTTACCGGGTTTCTGATGATTTGTTGTGCAATAGATTTTGTACTGTGACTGAGACAATTAATATTAATCAGCAGCCAACAGTAACTGAGTCACCAGAACTTCCAGACTGGGTTAGAGTTGTAAAGAAGGAGGAAGCAGTGGTTGAACCGGAAGATGATGACTTCTTACTTCCCTCATTCTCAGAATGGATTAAAAATGAGAAGCTTCGTGCAAGAGAAGTTGATGTGAGAGGTTTGGCGAGTGATGTGACTGAAAATGATGTTGATAAGATCAGCAAAGTACTGAAGCTTCATTTCAAATCACCCGATGCTGTTGTAGATGCGTTGAATAATTGTAGATTTGATGTTTCAGAATGTTTGGTTGAGCAGATTTTGAAGAGGTTCAGTTGTGAGTGGCTACCTTCTTACGGGTTTTTCAAATGGGCAAAAGTGCAAAAGGATGTCATACTTTCCTCTGATCTATATAATCTAATGGTTGACAACTTGGGAAAATCAAAAAAGTTTGATCTTATGAGGGAATTGTTGGACGAAATGAGTCACTTACAAGGATATGTTTCATTGAATACTATGAGTAAAATCATGAGAAGGCTTAGCAAGGCTGGTAAATATGAGGATGCCATAGAGACATTTACGAGAATGAAGGAATTTGGTGTACAGAAGGATACAAATGCGATGAATCTACTACTCGATGCATTGGTGAAGGGAGGAAGTGTGGAGCACGCTCATAAGATTTACCTAGATTTAAAGAATCATATAGCTCCATCAGTTCAGACATATAATATCTTAGTACATGGTTGGTGCAGAGCTAGAAAAATTGATGAAGCAAATGAAACAGTTAAAGATATGGAAGAGCATGGTTTTAGCCCTGATGTAGTTACTTATACTTGCTTCATTGAAGCCCATTGTCGTGAAAAGGACTTTCGCAAAGTTGATGCTATTTTTAAAGAGATGCAAATGAAGGGGTGCTCACCAAGTGTGGTGACATATACGATATATATGAAAGCTTTAGGGCAGGCAAAGGAAGAAAACAAAGCCTTGGATGTATATGAGAAGATGAAACAAAATGGTTGTGTTCCTGATAATTCGTTTTACAGCAGCTTGATCCACATGTTAGGAATGAGTGGGAGACTGAAGGATTGTTACGATATATTTGAAGATATGCCAAATCGAGGAGTCTCACCTGATACGTTCACTTATAACACCATGATTACAATTGCTGCACACAACTCTAAAGAAGAGGATGCTTTAAAATTTCTCCAGAAAATGAATGAGAATCAATGCAAGCCTGATATTTGTACTTACGCCCCATTATTTAAAATGTGCTGCAGAATGAGAAGACCGAAGGTTCTATCCTTCTTATTGAACCACATGTTCACAAATGACGTGAGCATGGATCTTGGAACATATGCACTTCTGGTTCGTGGTCTTTGTAGGAATAGGAATCCTGAGCGTGCTTGTGCTGTTTTTGAGCTAGCAGTATTTCGAGGTTTCCTACCTACGCACACCATGTATGATAATCTTGTCAAAGAACTTGAGAAAAGGGGTTTAAAGGACAAAAAGAAACGTGTAGAAGAACTGATGTCACAAGCTAAGCAACATGGATCAGACATTTCATCTGAGAGGCCTATAAAGATTGAAGAATAAGCCTTTTTTATGCTGTACAATTATTCTCCTTCTTTTAGTGATATTTATGGAGATAGTTTATCATTTGCATATTTTAAGAGCCCATAAGATGCATTCAGGAAGCTTTAGTGTAGTAAAGATTTGGTTGAAAACATCATGAAAAAGGGCAGCTCGGTGCACCAAAGCTCCCCCTACATGCGGGGCCGGACTACAAGGGTCTATCGTATGCAGTTTTACCCTACATTTTTGCAAGAGGTTATTTTCATGGCTTGAATTTGTGACTTCCTAGTCACATGACAACAGTTACACCGAAGCTCCCCTTCACATATCATCATGTTTTTTGTAAAATCACCTTGTATAATAGTTGGTCCCGAATTTGAGAACTCTTTCCGTTTCATTTGTAGAGTAATTATCCTACTGACTACTGAGATCAGGACTCTTTTCTTGTTTGAAGACATCCTAGCAGTTTCTCTTTATTTTCGGTTCATGTTGTTAAAGTTCTAAATTAGAGGTTCTTTGCTTGAAAGAAGACTGGACAAAATGAAAGATGTATCGTATTGTATTCAAAGGGGAAAGAGAAGTACATCAGAGTACTGTTGTGAGAACATATCTTTGAGCATAATGTACAGTTAACACATCCAATTTCCTGGACCTAAAAAAGAAAACTACAGCAACTACTATAAATGCATTCCCTGGAAACCAGCCAAACTTCTTGACCAGAATCAATGATAAACGTGGAACATGTATTTCATGATTCGGTAGCTTCCATCGCAAACCACCTTGTTACAACCGTATTTTAATAGTAACACGACGAGTTAAAATTGCTGTCTCGTTTCTCGGGAGATCAGTGAAATCAATCTACTATTTTGAGTTAATCTCTTTGTTGTCCTTGGCCTTTGCCATCCTAGTGTTTCCAAGAACTCCTCTATTAACCTGAAAATGAACGATCAAAGTGCATTGGATATCAGAGAAAGGACACTATTAAAACAGGAAAAAAGGCTACTAATTATACTCACATGCTGCAAATAGCCTTCTGTGAGGAAGCCAGCTCTCGATCTGGAAAGCTCTCCTCCAAGCGATAACTCAACCAAACATACAGATCCAAAACCTTCCAATTATGATAACAGTGAATTTCATTTTAAAAAAAAAGGCTAACAAGGGTATATTCTATTTGATATGTTATCCAGTGAACACCTAAACAGAAAATCAGCAGATAACAATGAACACAACTAGCAACCATCTTGATATGCAGTGGACACCAGCCAAAAAGTACACAATATGCTTATGCTTCTTTCTAAAGAGCAAGGAAACTTGGATCAGTTTCGTGTTGATCAAAAACCAAGTAATATTAGTTACAGTAGTCTAAGTAGGCGTTTGGACATGCGATATAAAGTGTGTAATTTGAAATCATGAGATGAAATCAGCGTTTGGACATGTGATTTCATCTCATGATTTCATATAATGATATGAAATCCCAAATTCTCCAAAAAGTGTGATTTGGGATTTCATATCATGATTTGGAATTTTTTTAAATACAAAAGTTGACCCACAATTTTATGTTTTGTAAAAAAAACTCTATTTATATCTAACCACCATTTATTTCATATGTAAATAAACTTTATAGTTCATATTATTACTCTTTAAACTATTTATCTCATATAACTGTTACTCTCACCTACATAAAATTTATTATTACTTCAAATCAACTCCTACTTTACCTATGTGGGGGATTATATTAAAGAGTAGTACACTACAACTCATGTTCAATTTTACTTTTTTATTGAACTAAAGTTTAATCAATAAATGTTGTATTTTTTTATAATAGCTTTGTGATAGTGCATTATACTATGTTATAAACTTTTGCATGTTTGGTAAGATTGTATAAAGAATTGGGACAATTTTGATAGTTTTCACAACTTATGAGTTTTTTATGTTCATGAGAAAAAATACAACATAAAAAAGTCCAAATTGCATGTCCAAACAAAACTTCAACTTCATCTCAGAATTTCAAATCATGATTTCATATCATGATTTCATCTCGCATGGCCAAACGGATGCACACATTAGAAAATAAGTTTGCACCAAGATAATATCTATGTTAGATCAGTAACAGGAGGCAAGTGATTTTGTAAATTAACAGGCAGACCGTCATACTCCCCAACTTCTGTTTCAAGTTCCAAGTCAATCCATCAACTTGACCTCAACCCCTACTACTTAGGATCGGCTACATGAATCGTCCATAATCATTCCACTTTATCGAGGCCCATTTCATCCAATACTCGTAAACAATTTTTCTTTTGAAGCAAATTAAGGTTCCACTAAGATTACAGAAAGTGCAATTATTGTGATCGCTAAGGTAAGAAACCAAAATGTTTTCATAAACATAAAACATCATATGTTACAGAGAATATAAATTCAAGAATCATTCTAAACACTTGTACCCTATCACCCCTAGCATTTGGAAATTAAGAGATCCAATTATGGCATTGATAAAAAGGACTGCTCCCTCGACTATAGGTTCCTCAACTCCCCCTGGTGAGCTGCTTAACAGGTGTGCACAAAGTGTGATATAATAAAATACGACATGCTAACCTTGTGAATTGATTCAAGCTCCTTAAGTGCAGTATGAGATTTTGGCACCTTAAGCGTCCCAGGAGTAAATATTTCTCGCAGCCGTACCAGGCCATTTTTACAATAATTTGTTGCAAACTGATGCATCAAAGCAGTGATCATTAAAGTACTCATTCAAAACAGCCATTCTTGAAATGCTAAGGGTAAAAATCATCTTACTTGAGTGAGGCCTTGAGATGAAATGTCATCATCCATGTCAACCGGACTACATATGACAAATAGAAATGGGTCAATGCCAGAAGCCTTGTTTTTTTCTAAATCATGGATCTGTTTACGTGCCTAGAATGTTCCCTGTTACTATTTACAAGCTACAGAAAACTACAAAAAATGTCACAGCTTTCACTTATCTTCTCTGTAAGAGCCAAAGATGTTACCTTATACAGAAAAGATATTTATCGTGCAAACTGAGGGGTAGTGTATCAATAACAGCAGCAACTTTCTGTTCCCATGGGTACAGTATAATCACCCAAACAAACAACACAAATATTAGTAATCCAACATGGAATATATAAAAATGAAAACCTGCACGGACAGAATACAATGTAGAAATTAGACAGTCTGCTACTAGGAGGAAAGAAAACAAATTGAACACGAATACCATACCAACAACTCTTCACAATTAGCAATGAAATAATGTTCTGATAACTTGGCATTGTCCACAAAATGCTCCTATAAGGAAAAAGGTAGAGTAGTTCTGAGCACTATACTAGCAATCTCGCAGAAAGCAAAAAGGGAACAAACCTACTGTGTAACAGTTTCAGTGGCGAACTCCATCGTATTAGAAACGTTTATTAACATTTTACTTTTTTCCTTCCCTATTTTCTGGTAATGACATATAAAGAAGACAGAAACGCGCACGATAGAGGTCCTTTGCAAGTTATGACTAGATGATTATTGTAAAACTAGACTATGAGAATGTATTTCAGGGAGAATCTGAGCTGGTAACTCACCAGTATCTCATGTAGTCCATGCTTTGGATGTAGACGAGAATACATGTATAAAAGGTCAAAGTTTGGAAAGAGGCCAGCTCGCTGCATTGTAAATTTATTGCTCTTAATTAGAACATCCCATTAAAATTGAAAACATACTAAGGAATTGATCTCGTAGGGGAGACTGCCTCTACAATAAATCGACAACAAATGCAAGGATAATATTCCAGAATTTAGGATGGCACTAATTAAGCCGTAAGTCAATCACCTCAAGTACAGGAGATGGAGAATCCAGTGAGGAATGAAGTAATGGCAGATCATCTTCTTCCAAGCAAGTTACTTCACCAACAGGAAATTTTGATTTGTACCTGCCTGCTCTTCCTACAAGAAAGTTTAATCCCCAAAATAATCACTTCACAGAATATTGATACTTGATATGCATAAGTGCATAAGTTTTGGATGACGTTCACATAGCTCCTGAAAGTACATATAAGTGTCCAAATTTAGATTTGAAGCATACTTGGTTCAGAAGTTGGGCATTTAGTATACCTGCTAAAACAGCTATTCAGAAAGCCCAGAATCCAAGACACAAGGAACAATTTTTTGGGAAACTCTTTCCGAACAGATATTTCCATCAGTAATCGGACGTTTGGAGTGGAGTAAATCAGAAAAACAAAATTAAGAAGATTTCCATTTGGATAATATCATTTATCATGACACAGCATTGTTCTGCTCCAAAACTGAAGTTTATACAGAGGGGGTCAGCTATTGTTCACCCAGTACAATGAAGCAAGGGTGACTGATGGCTTCGGATGCCAGGAGAATATTTCTCTTAAGCCTCAGGTATCAGCCATACCTCGTACTCATTCAGTAATTCCACCCCTTCTTCAATCTTAAACTTTTAAAGTGAGTAACTTTTGAGGAGAGATTTCTACTCAATAATTTGACCAGAGAATATGTAAAACAATTCTGGCAATGGAGTTCTTGTAATAGACTTCCATAAAACACTCTACCAGATGTCATAACCCTACACACAGACCTTGGAAAGGAGGAAAGTAAAAAGGAGAAACAAGAGCTCTTCATATAACAAAAAGCTGTACAGGAAAAGGAACATCGATGAGATACAATCACATTGTGTATATCCATTATACTTGTCCAGGGGTCTCTATCGTGCTTCAATATTCCTACTATATAGCATTTTACTACATTACAATGACTCAGAAAGCTTCAGATGGAAAAGGAGCCTCCCCGCCCAACATCCATCCTCTTTGTTTTTCGTCTATGTTGCTGTTCTTTATGTTATTCAGCAAATGGTGTCCATTCATATAAATTATCTCCTAATAGTATACACATTACAAGGAAGGAGGTTAAACAAAAGTGTCTAATTACAACATTAAGTATTGATTTAAAAATGTATCTCCTATAATTATATATTAAAGGAAGGAGGTTAATTGTGTCTAATCACAGTATTAAGCTCCTTACACTTCACGTATAACAGAGTCGCTGCTTTCGTATTTTAAGAAGAAAGAGCATATCAAGAACTACAAAACCATTTTCAACCACCTACAATATTAAAAGGAAAGCGATGATGCTGAATTCCTGCAAAGATAGTACTCAATCAGATCTGACCCTCTCTACCAAGTTGCTCTCCAGTAAAATAAATACCTGCTATCTGCTTTATCTCTGGTACAGTTAGATCCCGTACTTCAACACCATCAAATTTCTGTAATGTTGAAAATATAATTCTAGAAATGTTAAGGTTGAGACCCATCCCAATTGCATCACTCGCTACAAGAACATCAGAGTCGCTGCTTGCATCATTGAACATTGTTGCCTGAAATCTTAAATAAAGTAATTACTAGCTAATTTGCCAGCATGATGATAGACATCAAAGTAGATTTTAATTTAGGCAAGTCATAACATGGAATGCCATAAAAGCTGTAATATCAATTAGGTCTCATCATAGCACACTGAACGAAAAAAACTAAAAATAAAGAAGAGGATGATAGCTCATATGCAAGACAAATAAGTCTGGCTAGATGACAGGGAGGCCATACGGCCATACTAAATAAGTCATGACTAAAGAGAGACTCTACTAAGATGATAATGTTTATAAAATGAGTTATCGTCAGCCTGAATTACAATTATGCGAACACAGGCAGCATCAACTGTGGGAATACTCAACAAGTGACTGGACAAGGGGCAATCTTAACTCTACTGTAGACAAAAGGAAGGATCTGAAATAAACCTGTCTAGTTCTGGTCTCTGGTGGCAATGAACCATAAACAACAGAACAATGATGCCTTCCTCCGGCTTCAATTTTCTTCTGTTAACATTAAGAACAATAGTATGAATCAGGAAAGCAGACCTTTTAAAATCCAAATTTCAGGTATCCTTTGAGCACATCACGACAAGAAGTTCAATGGCTAATTGGCTATTACAAAATCTTGTCAGAACTTCATCAATTGAATGCCAATTGATTTCAAGTTTTCAACTTTCTTTTTTTCAAAAAGAAAAAAGATTTCAACTTGCTCCTATCAGTATACATTGTACATGCCAATTTACTGCATCCCCTACCCAGCTGTGCTGTGATTATGGCTTGCGAAGCCAATAAACCAGTAATTAAAATTCACTTGCTCTAACTTCTCCTATCAGTTTAAACCTGCCATCTAACAAGTTACAATAAAGCAGCATCAGATTATGACTCATCAATCGCCTTACTAATTTAATATCTCACCTGATTTTAACTACTTCTATCAGGTATTTTCCTCAAATATGTCACTCTTTCTTCCTTTATTTCCTACTGTGACAGGGGTGGCCATGACATTAATGTGTAAGGTTGCTCCTCACCTTCATCTTGTATATTTCGGTACGCGAAAAGGTCACAACGCAATCACCAGTCCGTATGTTGGAGAAAGATCCCAAAGGAACCTTTAATGGAACAAGAGGTGAGAGCCTCTCATAGTACTGAACCTGGAAGCGAAGGGAAACAAGGAAAATCTCATTATTTGTTAGCAGGCATTAAGAAAAATGAACATAAAGTTACTAGCACAAAAAAACTAGAAAGCAATGAACAAGTAGCTTGGAGTATCAAACTGATATTATAAAGTGCATCCCCTAAAAAAAGAAGATACGAACTCTCCAATCACAAGGATGACAATAGAAACATAATCTAATACATTTCTTGCATAAAAATGACAATGGTCACTAAACAACCAAAAGATCTTATCAGTAGGATTTGATCTCAGCTGTAAGATTTGAAATCATGGCTTACAGGACCTTTTGATGTCCAAAGCCAATCGAAGGAAGCAAGAGAAGGTCAGCGGCATGTAGCATGTAGCACTAAAAGACCCCTGACCCATCCAATCTAGTTATACTCTACCCTACAGCAGTACATCTCGCGATTAAATTTGGTTGGTAAAAAGCAGAGGAAGTACAAGACAGGAAGTAAAAGAGAAAGGGTAAGGGGCTATGGTACAAGGTAAAAGGAGGAAGTAAATGTCATTTTCAGCTATAAATGAGCAATTTCCTTGCCCGCTTCCTTGTCCACCTCTGAACCAACCATAGAGTAAAGTACATGATAGACTATCCGCTATCTATACCTCCTAGGCATAATTTCTGTACAACTACTTCAAGTCAGATGTGATGCTTTTAATCAACTAAACTTCAAGAATCTCACCCATGTAGGATGACCTGATAAAACTTTTTTTTTCCTTTGGTACTGAACTTAGTTACATTGCATGCAAACAAGCCCAAGCCCATTAAACTTTAGGCATTGGACGTACACATCAAGTTCAATAAGTATCATAATAAGACTATCAAATAAAAGGGGAACTTCATATGAAATTTGCCTTCAGCCTCGACTATGCTGTTCAAGATATTTATTTTATGGGAGATATGTCGTCAAGATAAAAAAAAATTAATGAAATAATGGGTTTCATTTCTGGCATCGAGGAATGCAAAATAGCTTGTGTTGTTTAAGACATTTTATTCACCCTAGTGGCATATAGATGAGTATCTTCTTTAAAATCATTAAGGGCTACTGCAAGGACTCAAAAGTTGACTATGCAGGAACTTAGCCCCAGTTCTCCTTATCCCTGAACAGATTTTGAAGAAGGTATCTTCAATCACATTCTAAAAAGCTGCAAGCATGTCAGATATTTCTAGACAAAATATTGAAATGATCAGATTGAGCATTTTGTAATATTTTCAGACTTATTCTGCCCACCTATTATGGTGGTAGTAACTTTTGGCAAACAACTCTTCTAGAGGAATGGTCATGGATAGACAACTAAATACAGGCCAATAAACGAGATTTCACATCATAAAATTAAATACAATATCCAAAGAGTTCACAACTGTAATAAATTCATTACAATAGAAAGATTCCAAAAACTGAGTTCAGAACTTAAAAAGAAATTAACATGTTCTGGAAAAAACTCAACCAGAGTTTGCAAAACTCATAAAACTAGTGTTTTTGAAAGTTTTCAAAGGCACACCACCTTTTGTGTAAACACCAGAGAAGAAGAGCTCAGTACCTGGACGGTGTCTCCAGTCACTTTGAGGATTTCCTGAACAAGAGGAACAGCTGCTGCATCTCCACACAGATGCAACTCGTCAGCAGCTAGTCCCAATAACGCACGTGTAAATGAAAAACCCCTTGACCTACACCCAATCATCTGAACAAAGTTGATGGCATACAGAGTCAATTATCCTAGGATACAAGAAACAGTAACAAACATAACTGGATAACTGTGTAATCCTTTAATAGGCATTAACAAAAAGAACACATTTGGTTCAGAAAAAGTGATGAGGCCTAAAGAAAAGTCTGACACCAAAGTCCCACTCTCTCTTTCTTAACGTTACAAGACTGAAGGCCAATATAAGTCAAATTTATAGTTTTTCCTTGCAACCAAATTTGAACTTTTTGAAGAAACTAGAAAGGCTTCATAGCATGATGGAAATATAGGAAAGGAGGAGAAACAAAAGAGAGTCTCCTCCTGATTTCATTTCATGATGCTCTCATAAACCATCATCAATATGTGGAGTATATGTACCACCATGCCCTGTTTTAGTACCATTTTTCCTTTCTAACAGAGGGCCTGAAACTGAGCTCTCTTCACAGCCCTAAAGGTATTAGGAAGAGAGTTAATCAGCCAGCATAATAACTTCTTTGATAGAAAATTTATCAAGACCTCTCGCACTCCCCCCTCCCTCCCTCACTCACATGGAGCAAATAAGATGCTCCTTCCGTTCACTTTTACTTGTCCACTATACTAAAAATAGATTTTCATCAAGCAGAAAACATTTTTTTTTTTATGATTTACCCTTAACATTAATTATTTATTACCCAAATCAGTTCCTAAAACTTGAGACGATACACCAATTAATATATTATGGTAAAATATACACTTCATTTATTATTTCTAAAAGGGAGTACAAAGTTCACGAAGGGAGTAGATTGACATAACCTTGTCATTGTACATGAAGTATTACAAGAAGACACTATTAACTAACAGGGTAGGAGGTAAGCCTGCTTCACAAAACTCTACTACTTGGGAGTTTCTGGCCTCAAAAACCAGTCAAGGTGCATCCATGTAGTGATTCCAGGGGCCCAATTAGCCACTTTGGTAACAGAAATTTTATTGCCTTAGTATTTGGAGAAGAATGTACCAGCTGCTAAGGCTGACCGAGAAACTAAAGTTTAACAGGAGTTTTAGCAGTCGACATCCACCGAAGCATTTGATGCCCTTTTTGTTTCTCTATTATCAGTACGGTCATGGCCATAGGTTCAACAGAAACAGTCAGGAAAGTCAATTAGCTTCCCTTCAAAGAGATTTATACAGAGATAGCCAACTCCTAAATTTACCCAGTCGGGGTGCTACTAAACAGAAAATGCCTTCAAACAAAGGATCAACTCTACGGTGCCAACTCTACCAAAAAACATTCTATCAAGTAAGCCTCGATGCGTCTACCAGATCCAGAAGTGCTAAGTCACGGTAGATTAATTGGAATTCGCAACTGCGAATCCCTAAAAAACTATGCTCTGGTCATACAGGTCAGCCAGGAAATGGCTCCACTATACCAGGCAGCTAGAAAAAACACTGACAAGTTGGCACAATGAAGCTATAAGACTGAAGATTCCTAGAAAAAGGAAGATTAGTTTCTCAAAACGAAAGGCCACCTATGAGTCTATGAGATGACTTGGCTTTGAGACATGAGGATATAGGGGAGCTGGCTTGCTCTCTCATATTTCATGTGTAAATACACACACATAAAACACAAAAATGATGACATTATAAGTTACAGGCACACCTGAATTTCATCAATAATCGCACAGTCGTAGTCAGATGAAACATCAGCCATCTCGACTGTAACAGACTTATGTCTTGCACCCTCAACTTCCTCCCTTTCTTGTCCAGTAATAAGATCACAAGGAACATTTGCCTTGTTCAACCTTTTTGCAACCTCCCATGCTAACAGCCTCAAAGGGCCACAATAAACACCTGAATTATAGATTCTAACTAATTAATTTATGTGCTTAAACAATTTCATTAATTGGAAGCAGAGAAGATAACTCAGAAATTTCATGGTATTGACATTTACAGTTTACCAGAAGAGCTTGACTCGAGCTGTTTTAGGGCATGATATGTTTTGCCGCTATTTGTTGGGCCGACATGTAAAAAGACATTCCGGCTTTTCTTTCGAGCATGTGGATACCATGTATGCGGATGACTGAAATTTGAAATGGATTACAATGGAAAAATCATAGTACACATTTTTTTATTCTTTTTTGATCAGGTAATACAAATATGTACAAACAAAAAGGTTCCTCTATAAAATCAAGGAACCAACAAAAATAGTAGATCATCTTCTTTCATGCAGTAAATAAGAAACGAGATACAATTCTTACGTAAGGTCTGTAAAATCAACTTTTCTTGCAGCAGTGGAATGGCTGAATTGCCTTATACAATTACAAATACCAAAAGAAGCTTCTGTTTCTATATTCCAGGGGAACAAATAAAACTCCCCACCACCTGTCCAGCAAGAAAGTTCTAGAATCGTTAATAATCGGTTGGCTGCAACAGTCTTGCAACTACAACTTCATAGTTTTAGAAACAACTTCATAGTTTTAGAAATGACCAAATAGAAACGGACATACTATAATTATACTCCGACTATCCTCAAAAAAGTACCCAATTCAACTGATAAACAAAAATGCCGACTTAAGAAATATACCGCAAGTAGAATCAGTAAAGCACCGAAACATAAATTTAAACATAGCTACAATATAAAAGAGCAAGAACTATCGAAACGCTCCACTTAGACTGAGCAGAAATCATTCTCACCGTTTTCTCAATAAAAAATTGAATTTTGGCATGAGTAATTGTCTTTATCTCAAATAATCATACTAGTTCTCCACAAGACAGCATGAACATGTTAATAACATAAAGACAGTAGGAGACCTGGGAAATAAGCAGGTCTTGCAGTCTCAATCAACATCGATAATAGTTTAATAGACAACCCCCCTCCTACCATGTTAGGATGAAATTCACATTCTTGAGATGTGACCTCGACATCACACGTGCTAATTCACGAGTGAAGTCTAGATAAGCTACCAGTAGATAATATCAACTCGTGCAGCAAATTATAAAGATCAACTATGTATTACCATCACTGGAGAAATAATCTTTATATTTTTTTGTAGACAACTCGATTGAAAAACTCAAGAATCAAAAGGTGCAAATATGAGTAAATAACAAGAAGATCTATGCAGAAAGAAACCAACTCTTCCTAGCTCGAAGAGTCAATTCAATTGCATTTATGTACAATATAAAAAACAGCATCATTGTGCTTCAATCCAAAAGAATTTGGTGTCGACTATGTGAATCATTTCTGGTCTATTTTAGCCTGATTCGCTTGTGAACAATATAAACAACTGAATCTCAATCTCAATCATACATAAAATACAAAATCCTCACTTCCTACAAGGAATTCTACATCAAATTTTTCGACTCCATGAAAGTCGTCAACAAAAACAACATACCAGTGTAATCCCACAAATGGGGTCTAGCGGGGGTAGTGTCAAGTGTGCACGCAGACCTTACTTTTACTTTGGGGTAGTGAAATACTAAACAACGTGTGACCAAGCACACTGAAAAGGTACAATAACTACAACAAAATAATACGATAATTGAAATACATAGGAACAATAAATAGTAACAAAAAATAACTCGACTTCATGAAAGTCAAAGTGCAAATCACAGCTTTCTCATCCAACATTCCTACAATATAGTAACAATCCCAAAAGATCCCACATTAGCAATTGCTCCACCTGTTTTTACAATTCAAATATGATTCAAAATCAAAGTTTACACAAATGAATACACTAGCATTCTCTAAAATGCTTTAAAAAAAAAAAATTTAAAAAAAAAAAAAACTCCGAGCAAAAATCCGACTTTTCACCTCAAGATTTTTCATTGTCCACTATTCTATACAATACTCAAATCATTGTCTCTAACAAAAAAAAAAAAAAAAATCCCAAGAATTTAAAAAATAGCATTTTTTTTCTTCAATATTTAAATTTCCAATAAAACAATGAGAATTACACAAAATAAAGAAAAGGGTATAAAGTAAAGTTGAAAATTTACCATGTGATAAAATCTTACGTGAAATGGTTGCCGGTAAAAGTCTCCGGCGAAAGAGTAAAGATGCCATTTTTATTTTGTATTTTTGTATTATTTTTTTTTCTACTTTTTTAAAAAAAATTGGATAATTATTTTTATTGGGAATATTGATAAAAATGGGTGTTTTTTAGGTTTTAATTTAAAAAAATAGGGAAGAAGAAATCATCGGAAGGAGAGAGGTGGTGAGAAAATTGTTGCGTCTACTCCGACCGCCGACTTCGCTTCCCAAGTACGTATTAATTTTTACCAAAATTAATTATTTAGAAAAAAATATTTTAATTATTATGCGGATAAAAGTAAGAAATTAGGAAAATATTTAATTGTTTTCTATTTTGGGGAAGCATACATAAATGAAGTTCTTGGTTTATTCCTTGCTTTACACTTTTTTCTTTTCTTTTTTTTCCGTATATTGAAGCTCGATTAATCTAACTTTGCATTATATAGGATCTATCTAGAAAAACGCTTTCTACCAAAAAAAAAAAAAAAAAATTTATATCAAGAGCTCGAAAATCGAGGCCTCTTTCTTTTATACTTTGTCATTTATATAGTTGGACAGGAGATTAATTTTTCTATTGGAGCTCGAAATTGTATCTGTCTTATTAATATAGAAATATTCACTCTTTGCTATAATTAATTTAGGCACCCAAAAACTAAATTATTAGATAGTTTTCATATAGTAGTTGTCTATCAATTTTGTTGTTGTTTTTAAAATTAAATGACTTCGATGAAATATAATTTTTGTGATTGTCAAATTTAATCTCTAAACTCAACTTAAAATCTTATTGTTCGAACGATAGCTAACATATGAATTCTTTCTTTCTTTCCAGTTAACATGAGATTCAACTCTCGTTAAATATATCTTGTTTTAAATATATACTTCGTTAACAATAGAAGGCGGTTGGTGGAACCTCAATTTAAACTTGTGATACTATAGTTCGCATAAGGATCTCTAAACTATTGAGCTAGCTAAAAGAGACGTTTTTGTTAGATTTTTTGCCATTATTTTCTTACCATATTTAACTTTATTTTTCTTTGAAGCAAAGTCAAAGTATTACCAAATTACTTTTACTCTTCCTGAAAAGAAAATAAAAAAAATCTTTCATATTTGACTAACTTCTTTCTTGGGGGGAAAGTTCTGGACTTCCTTTTTGACAACATCACAATAGCATCGACGATTTAGTCATTAAAGAGTCTTGCCTAGGGATAGATTTTCTCTCTATAATTTTATGACTTTTTTATATTAAATTTTCATATATAAGCCAATTGGCTAAATCATATAATAATATTATGTTTTTTAATATGGTTTTATTTGTTATCTGAATTATCACCGTTTTGATTTACAATCATTAGCTTCCGCATGACGCCTTATCGATTTTGATCCCAACAATTTTTATGATTTTGTGACTTTATTTTCTCATCATTGATAGTTTATGTTTGATGATATGCTTTATTTTATCATATATATTTTCTTATCATTAACAGTTTATGTCCAATGATATGCTTTAAAAGTAAAAGTTACATAAATCTCAACCTTTTGGAGCTAATTACTCTGTATTCCAACTTTTTTCAAAATTACTAAAAATTCCTGATTTAGTCCACACGGATACATCACATTCTTCTGGATACATCACTAATTTTATACAGATATATCACATTCTTTCGGATACATCACTTAATTTTACACGGATACATCATATTCTTCTGTGATGTATCTGAGCTTTTAAGTAACATCAGAAATTTATGTAATTATTTAAAAGGATTGAAATTTTAAGTAGTTATGGTAAATTTAGTTTTGGTATTATGTAATTTTTCCTTATTTTATCATATTGTATGTCACATTCTTGTTATCATCCAATATTCCAATCTTTGCAATGACAATTGAAAATCTTAGTTTGCATCAACAACAACAACATACTCAGTGTACTCACAGAAAATGATGTTTGGGAAACGTAAAGTGTACGCTAACCTAACCTCTATCTTGGAAAATCTTAATTTGCATCGAAGTTGATATTTGAGTAACATTTTATGGAGTAGAATTGGGCCTGTCTACAAAATTTGGGCCAAGGAGAAACCTCTACTCTTACATTGGCCCATTGATGAACAATGAACATCCATGGGCCTTGGGGGCTGGTTATCGTCTAACCCACAATCCAAGAGGATTATCAACATGAAAATGCTACTAAATCTCAATTTTGCTGCTATAATTAGGTAGTAGGCAGGGAGTGATATTCGGAAACAGTCTCTCTACTCCCCGAGGTAGTGCTAAGGTCTGCATACACTTTACCCTCCCCAGACCTCACTTGTGTGATTTTATTGTGTATGTTGTTGTTGGGAGTGATATTATTATGGGAAATTTTCAAAATATAGGGGCCTAACATAAAATTTTATGCCATATAGCTCAATATACAAATTATACAACATTATACTTGGAAAAAAACATTATACATAATATATCAACCTTAAATAAATGTGTATAATAGTGTATAAATGGTGTTTAAACATGAATATGGGCTAAACATGAATATGGGTTAAACAGGTAACAAACACAAAGTACGGGCTACGTGGCGTACATATTTTCTCCTACAAGACATTGAGCGTAATTTTTCCTATTATTATATTATGATTATTTTTTATTTCTAATGAACTTGTAATACCATAAATAAATTTCCACAACATTCACCACCTATGCGAGTTGGTTTTGTATTGTGCTTTAGCGTGTTGTACCTCATGTAGTTAGTGTAGGACACATTTCTGATTATCCAACGTCAAGTGCTAATAAAATCACAATCTCATTTTTTTCTGTTTTAGCTTTTTAAAAAAATATATATATATTTAAAGGGAGTCAAATGAATCAGCATGGGAAGATGCATCTCATTTAAATGTTTCTTTTAATTGTTGAAATGAAATGTCTTTTAATTAGTTTGACAAAACACAGGATCAAAGAAAACCTTCATATATACTAATGTGTCAACATCCATGCATATTGTGTCAAGATTATAATTTCTTTGCCTAATTTGTGTTTCATGACAAAGTCTATTCCAAATACATCAAGCCTCTTATTAAAGAGTACCATATATAGTTGAAATCAAATCCACATGCTAGTCTTACTAAATTATACACTCATAAAAGTTTATTTATATATGGCGACATTGTAAAAAATCACATCATCAGATCATCTAAAAGCAATCTATAGATAACCCTTCATAAAAGGTGAGATTTATAATCTTGAAAATAAAAACAAATTACCTAGTACAATAGGTAAGATAACCTGACTCGAGAATATAAAAATTCCTTACACTATATACAGTGTGTATATAAGTTAAATTAAACTTTCATCATCAATAAAGAAGACCTAGGGAGCTAGCTAGAAGAATGCTTACAAGTTGTAGAAAATGAAAGGATCGATGTTACATATGGGCTTGCAACTCAACAAAAGGTGGGGAATGGGCAAAGGCAAACAAAGACTACCACAAGTACAAAGTCTAAGATAAGAGTGACAATCCAAATTAATTAATTTATGAGTTGAATGTAGATATCATGAACGCGAGGTGCAGGGGATATCAGGCCAAGAAACCCGGGCAACCATTCCCCTATGTGCCAATCGCTATATATATATATATCCATTGGCAGTGCTTCACATAGATGTCCACATTATAAGAAGTAGGTTAAAACAATTTAATGTGAAATCCATGGATACTGAACTTTGATTGCAACCCCTATAAGTTGCATGTTAATTTAATGTAAATATATATATATATATATATATATATATATATATATATGCCTTATCATGAATTCTGATTGCAACCAGCATTCCATGTTGTACCCACCATATATGGTCAAATAATAATGTCGACGAGGACTTGGAAAAACATATATACCTCACTTAATTATGGCATCATTTTCAATTAGATCGTAAGGAATGAATCGGAGAACATTTCAGTAGAGATCGTTTTTAAAATCATTTTGAGAACTTAAGACTTATATGTGTATATATTAACTATGCGATTCCATTTTATTTATGGTACAAATTTACAAGTAAATTTTCTTCTAATTAAGGAGCTAGGGAGCTCTCTCACTTTGCCTATTTCCTATGGTATAGTTTTATTGCACTTTCAAAGTGAACCAAAATGATACCAACACATCCCTTAATAATTTTGTGAAGAAGTGAAGAACATTGAATAGTGGTAGGTGATTGCCTAATTATTACAACCTTTTTTTGGCCAAAATCTTGCAATGTATAATGTGGGCTCATAACTTGTGGTTTTGGTTTATCCCAACGCCCAAGTTGTGCTAAGGTTCTCTATATTTACTCAAATTCACTATTGCTTTTACGAAAAAAAAAAAAAAGTGAAAATTTTAGATATGTCTACACTGCCTTCAATGATTTGTCTCCATCATCTGCACAAATATATATGTTGGTTTATAGCCTGTAGGGTTAATTTGCACAGTCAACAAGAGTTATATATAGGTCAATTTATTATTGCATCATCGAGAGATCGTGTGTTGGCATGGTTGAAATCTTCACTAGTAATTAGATGTTTCGGGTTCAAGGTCTTACAAATGAAAAATATTTCAGTAGAGGGTTGTCAGTATACAATCAAGATTCTTACTAAGAGGAGTCGAATATAAAGAAGTAAATATAGGAAACAACTAATTAAGGGGATTCAACATATAGTATATGTACGTTAAAAAGTTTTTCCTATCTACACAATGCAATTTTTCAATGAATTGGACAAAGATGATTATATTTCTCCACTCTTCGAGTGCGTTTTTACTATCCCAATAACTGGACATAACCGACATGAATTCAAATTAATAAGGTCAATTGTTGTACCATGGAGATCAATCGTATGTTTTGGATGGTTGAAATCTTCACTTTTAATCAGAAATTTTGAGTTTGAGTCCTACAAATAATAATATTTCAGTAATAGCGTTTGTACCATCTTACTCGACCTATACAAGCATACAAATTAATAAGTCAATTGTTGCAATTAGTACTGTATCATATTTAGATGTAGCGTTAAAATCATAAAAACCATTTTTATTTTGTTTTCTATATCTATTGCCGCTACCCAACAACCCCTTCTGGAAAATGGAAAGAGAAATGTATATAGGAAGGAAAAGAAGTAGGATTTGCATGAGTTTTCTTGTTCAATTGGAACAACCCTTTAATGACGTTGTTACTATAAAGAAAAAGACGTCTGAAGTAGAAAACTCAGAAGTTTTTAATTATTTCGTATTTCTAAAATAAGAAAAATGACTTAATACTACAAACAGATGAATCATGCATATAATCAATCGAGGTTGTGGGTAAGTAGTACGATCCCTTAATCAGAGGTCTCAAATTCGAATTTTGAGTATGAAGTCTAGGAGTGTTTTACGTCCAAAAGTGGGATCCCATTCGTGAATTCAGATTAGTCAAGCCTCAAAGCGAGTATTGAAACATCGAGTGGAGAACACAAAAAGAAAAGATAATTGTACTTTTTGGTTAGTCAATTATTGATTTTTTTTTTGGTCCCCGTAATAGTTGCCTAGTCTTATTTAACATGCAATTTACTAAAATGTGTGCTTTGGGTTCATTTATATAGAAAATATGTGACATTTAAAACACTTTTAGACTTATATTGCCCTCAAATGTGGTACAGTGAAAAAAGAATATATCAACTCAATACATTGATAATTGAATAGTTTAGCACTTGATAATTCGTTAAATCTATAAAGAATCAGAACTAGAAGGATCAAAATTACACATATATTTCAAGTAATTAAGGTTAAATACACTTAATTATTACTTAATCAAAAGGCTCAATAAAAATTATTGATACTTAAGGGACAAAAAGTACTAATTCTCCAAAAAACGAAGATATCGTTAGAGATTACTATAGAATGGGGTCGTAAAGCAGAAAGAAAGATAAATAAAGCAACAAAAAAGAAAGAATCTGAAGAAAAAAAATCAAATACTACTATTTGCCTCCCTTCCCTTTGACTGCCTCGTAAATCTTCATTTCTTTAAACTTTAAAGAACAATTTTTTTTGGAAAAAAAAGGAAAAAAAAAAGTAATGGATGAGCTATAAGATCTTCTTGAGTGCACTTTAGTTTTGTGTTTGTTGCTTAAGATATACTTTCTCCGTACCAAAATATTTGTCATATTTCATTTTTCCAGAGTCAAACTATATAAATTTTGATTAATAAGTTAACATATAGTTTCACTTACGGATATGAGGAGAATTACAACTTAATTATATTAGTACGTAGTATAATTTTTAAATATTTTAATTTTAAAATACAAATCAATCTAATTTAATTTAATTTTAAAAATTAATCAAATTGACTCTCAGACGTGAAAATGTGACGAGTGATGTGAGACGGAGTAATATGCTTGTATCTTTAATTAAAGAATGGGAAAAGTAATCATTTGAAAGCAGCTATTTGGCGTTCATTATCATTTTAAAATGATTGGTATTTTTTCCCACCAAAATGATTGGATTATCTTAATTAGATATACATGAACGTTAAAGTTGAAACAAATTTTACTGTTTTGATATGATTATTGTTGTGTAAGAAAAGTATTAACAACCAACATTAACTTTGAGTTTTTGATCATGTTTTTTTTTCTCAACTTACTTTCCCCCCAAAAAAATGTTTTTTTTTTCTTTTTTGAGGTCTTAGTTTAATTTATGGAAAACCTAAGATTGGTTAATTAGCTTTCTATCTTGGAAGTACCTTTTGTTTGTTTTCTCAAAAACAAAATCTTTATTTTCAATTTCAAGTTTTTATCCTTTTTTTGGCTATTTTGTAACTTTAAATTGTTGAAGTGTGTTGCTATTTTATCTAAAAACTTAAATTTCTCAATATAATTAAATCATTTCGGCTCGATACACATATTCAATTATCTAATGATTTTGCCATCCTTGTGTGGATTCGGACACCCCACGACGTCCCTTTAATCACATCTAGGCAAATAAAATAATTAGCCTAAACTAAATGTTAAAACTTCCGGAGAGACATTAGGTAATCCAAAGTTTTATGATGCAGGGCAAATTTTATATCTTAAGAGGAAAGTTATTCAATATAATTCAAATTTCATATTGTGTTTATGTTTAAATAAACTTCTTATCAATAAAAATCATATATATAAGTCAATTTTCTCAATTATACTACTATCCACGTTTCTAATATATGTGACAATGCAAATTAATAACTAATCCCTCCGTTCACTTTTACTTGCCAATTATCTTTTAATTGTATTTTCATTTTTACTTGTCATTTTTGACATATCAAGAAAAGACAACTTTTGTTTTCCTATTTTATCCTTAGCATTAATTGTTTTTTCTCCAAATTAATTTCAAAAAGTAGACATCATTTAATAAAAGTACTATAGAAAATAGCCATGTCATTAATTTTTTTTTAAATGTTTGTATAAGTCAAAATGTGCCAAGTAAAAGCGAACGGATGGAATAATAATGAAAAAATTGACATTGAAAACTTAATAACTAATAATGAAAAAATTGACATTGAAAACTTATGAATATCTAATAATATTTAAAAATCATCTTATAAAAATATAATAGATCGTATCTCACATAATATTTTCTAACGTGTCTCCCTCTCATCCATTTCAATTCCTCCCTAGATTAGAAAATGTAAGAAAAATTTTCTAGAAAACTTTGGGCGGAAAAATCTTTTCAATACTATTTTCTCCATTCATAAAGATTGGAGAATACATGAACCCTACTGTAATAGCCATCAGTGCTAGAAAAATTCTTTCTTATCCCATCTCGTTATAGTTTATTATATGGAGATTACAAATAGTTTTGATTAAGCTAAACACAGAGAAAAAAATTCCATCCATTATGATTTAGGGAGAATTCTTCAACAAATATTGTGCAGACAAACTTTGCAATAGACGTTGAAGTGATCTGGCAACATCTTAATCTGTACATAACAATAACCAACAATTAAGATCAATTTTTACCAAAATTGATAGTCAGCAATACACAACATTTTCAAAGGTACAAACTTTTCAAACCTAATATACACTTCAATCAGAAAGTGTAACATACTCAATATTTGTAGGAATTGAAAGAGTAATTGAAGGAGTTCGCGGAAAAATTGAAAAATTTGAATGAATTTCAATTACTCGAATTATTTGAATGAATAAATGAAATTGAATTGAATTGAATAATTGAACTTGAATTGAATTGAATGTATTCAATTGAAATAAAACTGAAGTATAATGCCCTATTTATACAAGTACACTACACCAAAAATGATCTTTAGCGACAACTAATTAACGGCAATAGCTTAATTAATTGCCGCTAAATATGTATTTTAGTGGCATTTACTAGTGACAATTACATTTTAGCTTTCTTTGTAAATGTCCCTAAAGCCTATAGCGACTTTGGATCCAATGACATTTAACTAATGCCGGTAAAAAATTTAACACTCTTGTTAAAGTGCATATTTATTGCCGCTAAAGGTTGTTTTTATTGTAGTGGTGATGAAACGAAATAAACCTCATTCGAAATCAGCCCTAAACCGACTTAAGACTCCTAAATAAGGTACAAAATTATAAAGAGATACACTCTTAAATAAGGTAGGATACACTCCTAAATAAGGTACAAAATATTAGATATTTATGCTAAAGATTTACCTAGGGTGTACAAAAGGAAATAAAATAATATATAAGTAATATATATGGATTTTCTGAATTTGAGCCGAAATCAATATGTCGAGATGGCTAAAACCAAGACTGGCCCAAGCTATGCACTGCAACAAACGAATATACAGTGATATGAAACAAGTGAATCAATCCAGTCCAATGAATAAATACAACATTATTCCAATAATATTCACACATTTGTGCCTTGTAGGAAACAAACGAATGTTCAAATCACCAATCATATTGACTTTCAAATTTTTGATTTCTCACTCAATGTTGTGTAGATACAGTGTAGTCTGATTGAATCCAAATTCGCTCTGGGAAGTACCGACAAACATTGACCTTCAATGGATCAACTTAATTTCCAGCTCAATCACATAATAACCAATATTTCTCCATTAATAAGTGTATATATGACTGGATATAAGGAATTGTCACCTATAGTGCTTTAGCATATAAGACGGAATATGTATAAAGAATTGTGCTGAGTATGTAAGATGAAAATATAAAAGATCGTTCTTTTTGTTTTGCTTGTTCAATAGAAACTAGAAAGGACCTATTATAGAGACAATTTTGTATGAAGAATTGAAAGCTTTTTGTAACTTCAGTGCTACAAGTTATAATATAGGATGGGTTGGGGTATTACACATAAAACTATTTATATCGCGGTCCTTTACAAAATTTACAAGAAATGAAAGGTAATATGTCAAAAAGGAACAATATATATAGAAAATTAATTATAGAGACTATATAGTAAAACTAATGTACTAAAAAAGGAATTATTTCAGGGAAATGTTTGACATTTTATTGCTACTTGATTTAAACATCATTTTTCAATCATACCTATTCAAAACTTTTGACGTCTAACGAGTGGTAATTTTGACATGTGTTCACGAGAAATACTTTCGGCAGGTAAATCCTCTGTTGAATCATTAATTATAAATATTAATTACATTAATATAATTAACTTCTCATCCTCTACAATAGGGGTGGGGTCAAGGTGGTAGGGTGTTTAGATGAACTTTCTTGACAAAAGATTAGAGATTGTCTAAGTAATTTGGGAGTTCATAATTCACCTTAAGATTTAAGTTTAAATTTCAATCATTGATAACAATAATATATTATATTTTATGTTTTTTATAATAATATTATGCTATAGTAGATAAAAACCGAATTGATATAGAGAGATTTTTTTTTTCTATATATTAGAAAAGCCAGTTTCAACATGTCAGTTATTTGACATTTAATAAAAGTTTAAGGGCTTTAAAGTCTTTCAAAAAAAAAAAAAAAATAAGACATCCACTGCACACAAAAGTTGTCCTTTAAGCTTTGTTATTTGAATCTCATGAAGGGCAATTAAAAAAAGCCCATTGTTTCCTATTTAATTACAACCTATGCCCTCATAGAAATGGGTCCCACCAACTTTTCTATTTGCCAAAATAAATGTGGGCCCTTAATCTTCCATCTGTTTCTCATTTGATTTGGAGTATTGTGATAAGGCGTTGTAATTGCTACTTATTTTTTATTTAAGTTTTATACTTCTTATATTTTAAAATAGTTGACCCCTTTTTCTAAAAATATTTATTTTTGTTATAAATGATATTGATATATATCATCTTGTAGTGAATGTCTATCAAGATATATTGAGTATCTATCAAAGATCTAGTGAATATCTATCAAGATATATGTCTATCTTTTAGAGAAGAGTTAGGAGGAATTTTCTCTACAAATAGAGGGGCTCTCTTCATTGTAAATCATCTCTCATCTCTCAAGAGAAATAAGAATAACTCTCCCTTCTCTCTCTATTCTTCTTCTTCTTACTTTATATTTTATAACACGTTATCAGCACGAGGCTCTACCGTCTCAAATTTGAAGGCTAAGAGATGAATAATTCTCAAAGTAAATTGTCCAATTATGAAGATATATGTTTGATTGATTCTAGCACAACTCATACAATATTCAAAAAAAGAGAAATATTTCTCTCATTTAAACATGTGCAAGATAAATGTTACTACAATTTCTGGTAGTACCAATTTGATTGAAGGCTTCGAAAAAGCCGTTGTAATCTTGCCTAAGGAGGCTAAACTCATCATAAATAATGTTATGTTTTCTCCTAAGTCTCGGAGAAACTTGTTGAATTTTAAAGATATTTGTGAAAATGATTATCTTATATAGACAATTGATGAGATGAATCTTGAATATCCTGGTATCACCAAGAATGTCTCTGGGCAGACATGTGTTATAGAAAAATTCCCTTCTTTATCTTCTGGCTTGTATTGGACAAAGATTAGTGCAATTGGGGCACATTCGATAGTAAACCAGAAGTTTACTAATTTCAATACTTTCGTACTTTGGCATGATCGTCTGGGACATCCTGGATCTATAATGATGAGATGAATTATAGAAAATTCAAATAGGCATCCATTAAAGAACTTGAAGGTTCTTTCAAATGGTGAATTTTCATGTAAGGCTTGTTATCAAGGCAAGTTAATTGTGAGGCCGTCACTAACAAAGGTTGGTATTGAGTCCCCCGCATTCTTGGAATGCATACATGGGGATATTTATGGACCTATTCACCCACCCAATAGGTCGTTTAGATACTTTATGGTCCTAATAGATGCTTCTTCTAGATGGTCTCATGTGTGCTTATTGTCATCTCGCAACTTGAAATTTGCAAAATTGTTGGCACAAATAATACAATTACGGGCACAGTTTCCTGATAATCAGATTAAGTCTATTCGCCTTGACAATGCTGTAGAGTTTTCATCCCAAGCATTTAATGATTATTGCTTATCGATTAGGATAAGAGTGGAACATCCTGTAGCTCATGTTCACACTCAAAATGGCCTTGCTGAGTCATTAATTAAACGTCTGCAGTTGATAGCAAGACCATTTCTTATGAAAACTAAGTTGCCCACTTCTATTTGGGGTCATTCACTTTGCATGTTGTAACACTTGTTCGTCTCAGACTGACAAATTATCATAAATTTTCTCCATTGTAATTGATTTTGGGTCAAGAGCCTAATATATCTTATTTGAGAATTTTTGGGTGCGCTGTATATATGCCTATAGCACCACCAAATCGCACCAAGATGCGCCACAAAAAAGGTTAGAAATTTATGTTGGGTTTGAATCACCCTCCATTATTCGTTATCTCGAACCATTAACAAGAGATATGTTCACTGCTAGATTTACAAACTGTCGGTTTGATGAGATAGTTTTCTCAAAATTAAGGGGGAGAAGACAGTGACATCAAAAGAGAAATTTTGTGAAAAAATTCATCGCTATCTCATCTTGATCTACGTGCTTCTATTTATGAGCAAGAAGTACAAAAGACTATTCATCTGCAGAAAATTATAAATCAAATGGCAGACGCATTTATAGATTTGAAAAGGATCACCAAATCACATATTCCTATAGAGAATGTCCCAATTCGAATTGATGTCCCTAAAGGACCATCCACTAGTGTCATAGCTAATGAGTCCAAAGCACGTCTAAAGCGTGGTAGACCATTGGGTTCTAAGGATCGAAATCCTAGAAAAAGAAAAAGAAATGGTCAAGATGACACTACGAAAGATCCTCATATGGAAGTTCAAGATTTTAGCAATTTTGATATCCCTGAAGGAATCAATGAGCCTGAGACTCAAGAAAATAAGTAACTATCCATAAATTCAAGTGATGTTGAAACTAATTTGAATCGATATGAAATAGTGGTGGATTATGTCTTTGCATATAATGTTGCAACAAAAATCATGCAAGATAGTGAGGATTTTGAACCTCAATCTGTCACAGAATGTCGACGCAGAAATGATTGGCCAAAATGACAAAAAGTAATTCAATAAGAATTGAATTCACTTGTCAAATGTGAAGCTTTTGGACCTACAGCTCAAACACCTAATGGTATTAAACCTGTTGGCTATAAATGGGTCTTTGTACGAAAAAAAATGAAATACAAAGGTATAAGGCACGCCTTGTTGCACAAGGGTTCTCACAACGGCCTGGTGTCGATTATGAAGAGACATATTCGCCAGTTATGGATGCAATAATATTGCGTTGTCTTATTAGTTTCACTGTCCATGAGAGACTTGAAATGCATTTAATGGATGTGGTTACAGCCTATCAATATGGATCACTTGATAATGAGATATACATAAAATTTTTTGAAGGATTTAAGATGCCTAAAGCATACAATTCAAAGCCTCGGGAAATGTATTCCATTAGATTGCAAAGATCATTGTATGGTTTGAAGCAATCTGGACACATGTGGTATAACCATCTTAGTGAGTATTTATATAAGAAAGGTTATACAAATGATGAAATTTGCCCATGTATTTTTATAAAGAAAACAACATCGGAGTTTGTTGTACTTGCTGTCTATGTTAATGACATAAATCTTATTAGAACTCCAATAGAGCTTCAAAAGACAATTGCTTATTTAAAGAAAGAATTTGAGATGAAAGATCTTGAAAAGACAAAATTATGTCTTGGTTTGCAAATCGAGCATTTGATAAACGGTATCTTTGTCCATCAATCTACCTACACAGAAAAGGTGTTGAAAAGATTTTCTATGGATGGAGCACATCTATTAAGTACTTCAATGGTAGTATAAAGATCTTCTTCGTCGATAACAAACCTTTTATTTCTTCATAAAAAAAACCCAAGCGGTCTAACCTAACCCCCAGGACGGACCCCAACCGAAAGGTGCTGACGGATTAAGGGAAAGCGAGATAAAAACAACAACTGGCCTTATGTGTAAACCCTTGTCACGGGAGAGTCTTTCTTCAATGAGAATAAAGAAAGTTTTTGGGCAAGACAAGAAAGGAACTCGCCCTTTGACACCAAGGGATAAGAGCTGATTGTTGGCGATGACTTGGTGAAGGAAATCTATGAGAGAAGGTTCTAAAATCGGGTTACGACCAATGCGGAACCAACGAGTTCAGTTGAACAAGGTAACGAGTCTAAGAGAAGGATCAATCTTGAAAGGAATGGATGGGCATAGGCTTAATAGTGAACGCAGACCCCCTGCAACTAGATATGAGATCAATGACAATAATAAAAGAAAGATGTCGAGAGAAAGTCTTAGCCCAGCAAATACGTTGCGAAGAGAGATCGAAGACGAAGATTTTCTGACGCAGTGCGGGCATTGGATGGAAAAGACATATAAAGGAACAACCCACCAGAAGGGCATACCTCAAGGGGAACCAATCTCTCCCAGAAAAGATCTATCAGTGCGAAGCCGACCTATGGATAGAAAGAAAGATGCAGGAAAGGAAAATGAAAGAAGAAATCCAAATTTGCTTTGGGAGTGTGAGATAGGCAGACGGGGAGTACGCAGCTAAACAACCGCTGAAGTTTTTAGCAGTGATAGTTGAACTGATCAGATGGACCGCCCCAAACCTGGAGCTGACATTTAAATCAAAAATCAACATCGGGTTCGGTTATCCAAAAAACGGAGACTGAAGCAGAAAAACACAAAATGAAACACAATAGGGGGGTCGTTAGACCGTAGCTTGCGCGAAGAAAGAAGCTAATCAATCAAAATTGAGACAGGAAGGAGAGGCGAAAGAGAGATTTTTTAGCTTGCAAGCAGCAAGTAACAACGGCTTTTCAGTCGTTGCGCGCTAACTTGTAGTTTAGAAGTATAGTAGGGGTGCCCCTTTCTCAAACTTTTCTATATATATAAGGTAAGTTTTTTGGAACCCTAGTTTTGTAGTTTACCCCAACCAACCTATACCTTACTAATAAAAAGGGGCTTTCCCTTTTCAGCTGCATTGCACTGCGGCATAAACAATGGATCAACTGGGCAAGATGAGCAACCTTCTATCTGGCCTCTGTACCAATAGTAGAGTGGCTTGTTATTTTCAATCAGAAAAGAAATATTGAGTAAGGCTTGAATGAAGAAAGCGAAAGGGAAGAATGGTTGATATGTTGACTGCCATTGATAGACGAAAAAAAATCCAAGCGGTCTAACCTAACCCCCAGGGTGTACCCTAACCGAAAGGAGCTAGACGAACTAAGGAAAAATGAGATAAAGAAAGCAGTTGGCCCTATGTGTAAAACTTTGCCGCAGGAGATTCTTTCTCCAATGAGAATAAAGAAAGTTTTTAGGCAAGACAAGAAAGGAACTCGCCCTTTGACACCAAGGGATAAGAGCTGATTGCTGGCGATTACTTGGTGAAGGAAATCCATGAGAGAAGGTTCTCGAATCGGGTTACGACCAACGCGGAACCAACGAGTTCAGTCGAACAAGGTAACGAGTTTAAGGGAAGGATCAAGCTTGAAAGGAATGGACGGCCGTAGGCTTAATAGTGAATGTAGACCCCCCTGCAACTAGATATGAGATCAATGACAACAATAAAAGAAAGATGTCGAGAGAAAGTCTTAGCCCAACAAATGCATTGCAAAGAGAGACCGAAGACGAAAATTTTCTGAAGCAGTGCAGGCACTGGATGAAAAAGACAGATAAAGGAACAACCCACCGGAAAGACATACCTCAAGGGGCACGAATCTCCCCCGGTAAAGATATATATGCGCGAAACTGCCCTATAGATAGAAAGAAAGATGCAGGAAAGGAAAGTGAAAGAAGAAATCCAAATATGCTTTGGGAGTGTGAGATAAGCAGATGGGGAGTACGCAGCCGAACAACCGCTGAGATTTCCAGCAGTGATAGCTGAACTAATTAGATGGGCCGCCCCAAACCTGGAGCTGACATTTAAATCAAAAATCAACATCGGGTCCCGGCTATTCGAAAAATGCAGACTGAAGTGGAAGATCACAAAATGCAACACAATAAAGTGGTCGTTAGACAGTAGCTTGCGCGAAGGAAGAAGCTAATCAATCAAAATTAAGACAAGGAGGAGAGACGAAAGAGAGATTTTCGAGCTTGCAAGCAGCAAGTAACAACGGCTTTTCAGCCATTGCGCGCTAGCTTGTAGTTTAGGGGTATAGTAGGGGTGCCTCTTTCTCAAACTTTTCTATAATATAAGGTAAGATTTTTAGAACCCTAGTTTTGGAGTTTTCCCCAACCAACCTATACCTTACTAATAAAAAGGGGCTTTCCTTTTTCAGCTGCATTGCACTGCCGCATAAATAATGGATCCGCTGGGCTGGATGAGCAACCTTCTATCTGGACTCTGTACCAATAGTAGAGTGGCTTGCTACTTTCAATCAGAAAAGAAAGATTGAGCAAGGCCTGAATGATGAAAGAGAAAGGAAAGAATGGTTTACACGTTGACTGCCTTCGATAGACGAAAAAAAACTCAAGCGGTCTAACCTAACCCCCAGGGCGGACCCTGATCGCAAGGCGCTAGAAGAACTAAGGGCAAGCGAGATAAAGAAAGCAGCTGGCCCTATGTGTAAAACCTTGCCGCGGGAGAGTCTTTCTCCAAAAAGAATAAAGAAAGTTTTTGGGTAAGACAAGAAAGGAACTCGCCCTTTGACACCAAGGGATAAGAGCTGATTGATGGCAATGACTTGGTGAAGGGAATCTATGAGAGAAGGTTCTAGAACTAGGTTATGACCAATGCGGAACCAACGAGTTTAGTCGAACAAGGTAACGAGTCTAAAGGAAGGATCAAGCTTGTAAGGAATGGACGGGCGTAGGCTTAATAGTGAATGCAGACCCCCTGCAACTAGATATGAGATCAATGACAACAATAAAAGAAAGATGTCGAGAGAAAGTCTTAGCCCAACAAATGCGTTGCGAAGAGAGATCGAAGACGAAGATTTGCTGACGCAGTGCGGGCACTAGATGGAAAAGACAGACAAAGGAACAACCCACTGGAAGGGCATACCTCAAGGGACACCAATCTCCCCTGGCAAAGATATATCTGAGCAAAGCTGACCTATGGATAGAAAGAAAGATGCAGGAAAGGAAAATGAAAGAAGAAATCCAAATTTGCTTTGGGAGTGTGAGATAGACAGACTGGGAGTACGCAGTCGAACAACCGCTGAGGTTTTCAGCAGTGATAGCTGAACTAATCAGATGGGCTGCCCCAAACCTAGAACTGACATTTAAATCTAAAATCAACATCGGGTCTCGGCTATCCAAAAAATGCAGACTGAAGCAAAAGATCACAAAATGCAACACGACAAGGGGGTCATTAGACTGTAGCTTGCGTGAAGGAAGAAGCTAATCAAATAAAATTGAGACAGAGATGAGAGGCAAAAGAGAGATTTTCGAGCCTGCAAGCAGCAATCAACAATGACTTTTCAGCTGTTGTGCGCTAACTTATAGTTTAGGGGTATAGTAGGGGTGCCCCTTTCTCAAACTTTTCTATAATTTAAGGTAAGCTTTTCAGAACCCTAGTTTTGAAGTTTTTCCCAACCAACCTATACCTTACTAATAAAAAGGGGATTCTTTTTTTCAGCTGCATTGCACTGACGCATAAATAATGGATCCGCTGGGCTGGATAAGCAACCTTCCATCTGGCCTATATACCAATAGTAGAGTGGCTTGCTAGATTGAGCAAGGCAAAGGAGAAAGGAGTTGTCCTTCCTTCTCTGGTAATCCGCCCCCACATATGTCGAAAAAAGAAGGAGCAAAAAAGGAAGAACAACCGTTTGAATTTGACACATGAGGTGGCGGGTTTGACTAGGTAACATAATGGAAATGTATTGGACTGCAGATCCTAGAATGACGGTTCGACCCCGTCCTTAGCCTCGAGGAGTGGTGAGCAGCACAAAACTTGTTTCAATTAAATGGCATAGTATTAGGGTAGGAGGCTTTTCTTTGTTATAGAAATTCACAGACAATTCGATCATTTGATGTGAATAAGGATCCATTCCGACCTCAAAAAAAGAATGAGGAAATCCTTGGTCCTGAAGTACCATATCTTAGTGCAATTGGTGCATTAATGTATCTTGCAAATACTACAAGGCCTGATATAGCCTTTTCGACTAATTTGTTAGCAAGGTATAGTTCTGCTCCTACTTGGAGACATTGGAATGGGATCAAACACATATTACGGTATTTAAAAGGGACTACCGATATTGACTTATTTTATTCTAACGATTACAGTCCTGTCCCGATCTTGTTAGTTTTGCTGATGCAAGGTATTTATCTGACCCGCATAAAGCTCGTTTTCAAACAGGCTATGTGTTCATATGTGGGGATACTGCTATATCTTGGAGATCTACAAAGCAGTCTATCGTAGCTACTTCACCGAACCATGCTGAGATAATAGCTATTCATGAAGCTAGCCGAGACTGTGTGTGGTTGAGGTCTATGATACATCTCATTCGAGAAAAATGTGGTTTGAAGTGTGACAAAGTACCCACGATTTTATATGAAGATAATGCAACATGCATACCACAACTTAAGGGAGGATTCATAAAAGGAGATAGAACGAAGCACATTTCGCCAAAGCTTTTCTATATACATGAACTCTAACAGAATGGTGATATTAACGTGCAATAAATTCGTTCAAGTGACAATGTGGTTGATTTATTCACCAAGTCTCTTCCAACGGCGACTTTCAAGAAGATGGTGCACAAGATCGGGATGCAAAAATTAAAGGATGTTCTCATTAGGGGGAGTTAATACGTGCTGTACTTTTTTTTCTTACCAGATTTTTTCCCACTAGGTTTTCCTTGTAAGGTTTTTAATGAGACAACCTAAATGCGTATTGTTAGATTTGTGTACTCTTTTTTCTTCTCTAGAATTTTTTTTTTCTATTTGAGTTTTTTTCTAGCAAGGTTTTAACGAGGCACATTATCTATTTAGGCATTCAAGGGGGAGTGTTATAAATGGTATTGATAGATATCATCTTGCAGTGAATGTCTATCAAGATATATTGAGTATCTATCAAAGATCTAGTGAATATCTATCAAGATATATGTCTATCTTTTAGAGAAGAGTTAGGAGGAATTTTTCCTATAAATAGAGGGCTCTCTTCATTGTAAATCATCCCTCAAGAGAAATAAGAATAACTCTCTCTTCTCTCTCCATTCTTCTTCTTCTTACTTTATATTTTATAACAGTTTCAATTTAGTTATGCCTCTTAGAAAAATCAAGAAAATTTTATTATGTTCTTTCAATACTAACCCTATCATTAAATGATTAAACAGAGTGTATATATTCAAATTTATATTTTTTAAATTATAATTAATAAGGATAATTTGGTAAAATAAATTATTAATAATGACACATTTCATTTTACATGGTGATTAAGAAATCATAAATGGAATGATGAATTTTATTATTTTACCTTTTATCCATATTAATGATATTCATTGAGCATAGGAATGGACATTGGAATCGTAATTAATTGTAGGGGTAAAATGAAAAAAAATTTAATTCTATCTTGATTTAGTAAGTAATTAACTAATATGGGACATTTATTTTTAGTAAGATGATCAACTAAAATGGGATGGAGGAAGTAGCTATTTAATGATAAGGATATTATCGAAGAAGAGATAAAATTCTCTTGATTTGTCAAAATGAAGAATTATAAAAATTCTATTATATATATATATATATATATATAATTCTACAAATTTGTTGAAGTCCCCTACCTGCGTAAATTTTTGATGATATATGAAACTGTGCAGTTTCACAATTTTTTTAGAACACGCAAAGTCACCAGGTATTACAATATAGTGTATCCATTTTGATATATTTTAAATAATACTGAATTTATTAAAAAGTATGATTAAAATGTGTTGATTTATTTTTTTCTTTAATTTCATATTCATATTTCGATATATTAAAATTTTATACTTTTTCGAATTTAAGATGGTATATTATCCGTAATATTTAAAATAGAACAAAATATATCAGCTTTTAGGTTTTATAGTGAACTTTTTCTTTTATGGGATAAAAAAATAATTTTCGTTTTTGTGCCAATTTTTTATGCATTTTTAAACTGCTTTTCTAATTTTAATATAATTAAGTAATTTTAAACAAATCATAATTTATATTAATTTAATCATAATTAAATTTTAAAAGTAATAAATGTCATATATTTATCGTTAATTTGTCTCTTATATTAAAGTAAAATTTTCTTTTTATTTATTTTAGTAAATTAAGAAAAATTTATTATTTTCTTCTAACATTAACCTTGTGATTAAGTTACTATATGAAATACTAAGAGGCCGTTTGGATACGATTAAAATCTGGTCAAACCAGATTTTAATCTCTTTTTTAGCTTTTTTAGGTGTTTGGTAAATTAAAAAGTACTTAAAAAAAGCTAAAAGCTGATTAAAAAAAGCAAAAAGTGAGAAGCTGGGTTTTTTTTAAGATTAAAATTCTTTTAAGTTTGACCAAAATATTTACTTTTTTATCCCTTATATTTTCCTCCAATTCCAACAATACCCTGAATTTGTAGCCCTTAAATATATGTTTTTTCTTTCTTTTTTTCTTTGCCGCTTCTCTTTGTCTCTTCCCTCCATCGTCTTCATCTTTCTCCTTTGTTTTCAGCAAATTTATATATGAATTTATTTAAATATATTCATTTTTGAGATTAGATTAGCTTCTTGAGAATAATCTCTCATCATCCATTATTGAAAGAACTTTGTGTAGTCCCTTGTACGCACATTATTGAAACTTCACTTACGTTGAAAATGCATTTAAATAGAAACTATTTTTGAATTATTAGAATTAAAAATTATATATAATTCAACTTATTTATGGTGTTAGCAGCTTTAAGGATATTTAAGTCATTTTGACAACAAAAAGTGCTTAACATCACTTGTTTACCAAACACATCAACAACTTTTTTTTTTAGTTTCAGCACTTTTATCCAAACACTTATCTGCTTAATTCATAAGCACTTATTTTAAGCTTTTAATCACTTAAGCTAAAAAGTTATTTTTTTAATCCTATCCAAACGGGCTCTAAATGTCAAATTTAGATTTTCAAAACATATTAGTGAAATTAATTTAGTAAAATAAATTTATAATAAATATTTTTTAAGACCCGTATCAAGTCAGCATGGACCAGTAAAAAAAAATAAAAAAATATTATTAAGTCGGCGTAAACTCCTAATAAGAGTTTACCTTCGTAGGGGATAAACATAATTTACTATTATATCAAAAGAAAATTTATCGAGTATATATTAATAAAATTTATCAACACTAAAAAGATACGGACTTATGACATGCTTAATTTTTTTAAAAAAATAATTAAGATGATGTTATAAAAAGAAACAACAAGAGCACAAAAACACATGTTTTTCATTTAGATTTATGTGATGTACTTTGATTAAAAATATACTTATTTTATTTATATGATTTAGTTTGACTAAATATTGATATACAATTTTTTTACTTTTTCATATATATACTAGATAATATTATTTGAAAAAAAGTTATGTATTAATATATCTGAGCTCATAACTGCGGTAATGCTATAGATTGTGTACGCTTTACGTCTCCACCCCCACTTTGTGGAAATATACGGAGTATATTATTGTTATCGTCCATGACTATACGTTTTAACATACAAGATTTTAGTAAAATAAAATCTTTAAAATTTAATTATTTTTAAATATAAATAATAGCTTTTTTAAAATTAAAAAAAATAATATTCTATAAAATTAAATGAAAAAAATAATAAATTGACTTTTTATTCTTGGGAGAGAATCAATGGTCGAAACATCTTCTCCCTACTATAATCCTTTGATAATTGAAAATTTATAATTTAATTAGAACATCAATAAACTGTGCATTTATTGAACTAAAATTAAACTGCATATTTTTATCCTAATATTTGTTATTTTGACAAAAGTATATTATTCCATGCATTTTATTTTATTTGATCTCTGTTGACTTGACACACCTTTAAAAGAACTTTAATTAGGAGTATATTTTACTAAATTAACCTTATTAAAAACTCTTAGAAACTCTAAATTTGACTATTGTTACTTTATATAATTTTTAAATACTAAGGGTAAAAAATGAAAAAATATAACAAAATTTTCTTAATTTAAAAAATTGAACAAGTAAATTGAAATAACTATTTTTAATATAGAAGTCAAGTAAAATGAAACGAAGAGAATAACATTATTACTTTTCACAATATTGGGTCCGTGCTAGAACGGGACATTCCCCTCTAGTGATTATAGATAAAAGACATATTTAATTATTTAAAAAAAAATCCTTTTTAGTTCAAAGTAGAAATTCACAACTTTAAAAAGCTAACTAGCCTAGTGCAAAATACCCTCTAAAACATCTAATCAAAGAGTCTAATATCATTCTGGCTCCACACTTGATAAAATACGATTTTTCGTCCAAAGCACAAGTTTCTTTCTAGATTATTCATGGCTCTTTTTTCTTATAGTTGAACTTGCTTCTTGTGACAAATTTTATCAATAAAAAAAGTTAGGATGAATCGTAAGTATTCCTTCATTCTTAATTAAAGATTTTGTATTTGAGCTCTAGTGGATATATAGTGGCTTTTGTTAGGGAGCATTCTAACCCCCCAAAGTGAGATTTCTAATATCAATTCGAATTCAGTAGGGTTCCAATATAAATACCGAGCACGATAGAAAATAAAAAAAAAGGATGATATGATTTTTTTTTGAATGAATATTGACTTTGAAAATTGCTTTAAATTATTGACTTGATAGTGCGATTGAATATTCTAATTTTTCTCAAACTTTCAAATGAAAGATGCCCTAACTTTTTAATCGGAAAGCCAGCATATGTGATCGTTTAAATAATTTCCAGTCTTCCACTAGCTCTATATTATTAAATACAAAAAAAAAAAAAAGAAGAATAAGAATAAGAAGAAGATGGATAAATCAATTCTACACTATCAAATTGTAATTATTTGTAATCAATAAAAGCCACTTTTTCAGCTTGAAAGTCTATTCTAATCCATAAAACCTTAACTATACTCATTCAAGAAAAGCAAAAAACTTAAAAGGAACAGACAACTTGTGCGATTCATAAATATTTAGAGATTTATATTTTTTTAGCTACATAAGCTACTAATCTAAGTAACACGATATGCATATCCACTCTGTGGTTATATCAACGTTTAAACTCACGATGCACTAAAGGGTGTGACTTAGTGGTCAATGAAGTAAGTCTAATCATGGAATCTTAGGTTTAAATTCCACCAGACACAAATTACTATTATGTGATTTCTTCCCATTTGTACTCTTAGCCTTAGTAGACAGAGTTATTTGATATTGATTTCTAGTGGTGGATGGTAGGTATTCCGTGGAATTAGTTGAGGTGCGTGAAAGTTAGCCCGAATACCATGGTTATCGAAAAAATAAGAAGGGGAGCCTTGAAGCGATGGTAACGTTGTCTCCAAGTGATTAGGCCACAAGTTCTAACCGTGGAAGCAACCACTAACTCTTGCATTAGGGTAAGTTGTCTACATCACACCCCTTAGGATGAGATCCTTCTTCGAACCACGCGAACGCAAGATGATTTATGCACAGGACTGCCCTTTGTTTTATTCTAATAGTGAATGACAAATAAATGTATGTGACAAAGACAGACGATCCAAGGTGAATTTTATCATAAGTAGTAGTTCCATATAAATGAAAATTTTATTAGGTAAAATCTGTAATTTCTTCAACCAACTTATCTTATACGAATTTGATGATGAAATATGAAAATAATAATTAAAAATAAATTGTGTATAAAAAACGGCTTCGAAGTAAATGTATAGACCAACTTGGCAGCACACTTCAATGCAGCCCAAACAGAACTATTGAGGAGGCTTTTAAATCCAAACAACTTTTTTTTTTTCATGACCTAATTCCTCGTTTTCTGGACCCACTTATGAGACTACACTTAATATGTTTTTGTTGACCTAATTCCTCGTTCCATTGGAGAAACAAACAAACAAAAAAATCAGAAGAAACCAAAATTAAAGATATTGTTAGGTCCAAAACAACTATATTTTCATCACTTATTACATATGGTCATTTCTCTTATGTATGTGTGAATATATATATATATATATGTTTTCATTTCTTGTTTGTATATAAAATGTTCACCTTTTGCGTCTTGAATGATTCCATTACAACACATAGAAGCTATAAATATATAAATAAATAAAAAGCGCATTGCAATGAGAGTTTCTACAATTGGAAAAGTGCATCACAAGCACTTCATGGTAGTAATTGATTTTTTGGCTGATTAGATAAGCTTTATTTGAAAATTAAAGTCCACTTAAGTATATATTATAGAATATAATATGCCAAGGTATAAAAGTGTAAGAACTAATATATGTATCATCTTGTGATCTGTTTTAAAATCATGAAATTCATATATTAATAGTATTTCCAACAAGTAGATAGAGTAATCAGATATATGTTGTTGATGGGAGGTGATAGGTATCTCGTGGATTTAATTGAGGTGAACGAAAATTGATCCAGACACCACAATTATCAAAAAAGAAAAGAAAAAAATTCCACACTCAGATATATATAAAGGCTAAGATTAATTCATATTTTTACTTATAGAAGTCAAGATCAAGCATTTAAAAATATTATTTTTATTAATAACAGTTATGGCTCGTTGCTTTTTTATTTTCAGCATCTCCATAAAACATTACTCAATATGAAGTTTAAATGTTTTTGTCTATTAATTAAATCTTCTGCTTACTTTTTTGGTAGTTTACATAACAACCTTGAAATCATAAGATGATAAGAAAGTATTTAAAAGAGAATATATATGATGCATTATATGCATGGGAATATATTTTTAGATAATCACATGTATGAGAATATATTCTTATGTAATCACGAATATATTCTAAACTTCGGTTAATAGAACTTTAATTTTCATTGTTTGGTTTAGTTAGTTGGTAAATTATGATTTTAATCTTTATGATATTTGGCTAGCCATGCATGCTTAATATTAAATTAATTGAAATATTTATTTTTGATTTTTATGCATGTGAATATTCACAAAGTTATTACAATTATTGACGGTTCTATCACTTAATTACACATATATTATGTTAAGCTTGAATTGTTACTCCATATTTAGTTGCAATATAGTCCTAATTAAAAGAATAGTCTATATACAACTTACTTCCCACGTAAAGGGACCAAAATACACGTTTTGATTAATTGAAGTTTAAATATGTTAAGTCAACTATCACAAGAATCAAAATTAAAATTTTTCCATAATTAAAGGACCAAAAGTGTTATTATCCAAATATCATTCTATTAGGCACTCAATATCAACCACAATTCATTGGACTATCACTACTATTAAAAAGAAATAGAAATTAGCGATAGACAAATTCTTTAACTAAATAGAAAAAATCGTTGTTAATTCTATTTAGCTACAAATTATTACCTATCATTATCATGAAACTCTGTTAGTTATGAGCAATTTAGCGATGAATTGACGATAAAATTTGTATAATTTTGGCTTTTAATTAAAATTGACAACTAAGATATCCACTCAACACAAATTTTGAGAAGCCAAAGGCAAACAAAAAAGGACTTTTCTTTTTTCCAAGCATTAATGATTCACGAAATTGGAGGACCCAAATAGCTTAATTGGTAGTGGAAGCTATACTTGGCTAGCTAGTGCATTTTTATGTAAATTTGTAGTACGAGTAGTAATAATATGCATATTATATACTTCCTCCGTTTGGTTTTATTTGTCACTATTTTTCTAATTGAATTTCTATATTTATCTATCACTTTTGACATATCAAGAAAAGACAAAGGAATTTTTTCTATTTTACCCTTATCATTAATTGTTTATCCTCCAAATCATTTTCAAGACATATTACTCTAAACATTAATTAATAGGGATAGTATGGTAAAATAACCATATCAATAATTATTTTCTTAATGTGTGTGTCATGTCAAAAAGTGACAAGTAAAAGGGAACGGAGGTAGTAATATTCTCATTTATCTATGACAAGACATAATATTATGGGTCCTAATATAGAACCACTTCCGCCGTCAGTTGTAATTTAACTAATTGCAACTAAAACTTTATTATATATGATTTTTGTGCTTATTGATTAATTACTTAGGCCCATTAATCATGAAACACATGAAGGATTAAGTAATCTCTCTTTTGGTCTTTTTCACTATTACAAGTATGATTATGATTCAGTCAACAAAAATTATTGAAAAGTTTATAAATTCAATTGTTGATTAGTTAATTATTCAGCTCAAAACGGCTAGCCAATTCATATTTGCCCGGAAGAGGGAGCGGGGTGACTAACTGACTATTGGTAGGGTCGTTTGGTTGGAAACAAGTTATTCTGAAATTAGCTATTCTTAGATTAGTTATCCCACCTTTAAGGTGCTTTTAAGGTGGGATAAAAAATAACACTACAATTTCGGGATGAGTTATTTCATGCATTTTATCCCAATCAAACATAAAAAAAGCTCATCATAAAATTAATTTCGGAATTAGTTATCCTTATCCCTTGTACTCAACGAGCCCTTAGTGCTTAAGAGTGGATCTACAGTATTGGCAAATAAAATCCACAAATTATCACTTTCTTCGCCCGTATAACTAAAAATAAATAAATTAATTAATTTCACAAGACGATGAAACTTCAAACTCTATGATAATGATTATTTTTCAGTTACAGAGATGGAAACAATTAAACAACTTTTATGTTGTACTTATAGTAAAAACATTTGTTAGGAGCGTTTATGGAAGCGTCTGAATTCACCATCTTCGATTGAACTACAAGTATAGTTAAATAATACAGTCAAACTTCTCTATAATAGCAACGTTTGTTTCAAATTTTTTTTTACTGTTGTAACAAATGAAGAACTGTTAAGATTGCTATCAGATACACCATTTATTCTAAAAAAAGAATTGGGAGCTTTAGAGTTGGGAGGCAACCCCTTTAATTTATTGCAAGAATACCCTGTCATTCTGTTCTTGATAGTTACTATCCCCTAACTAACCTTTACTTTTTTCAAAATAAATAAATAAATATAAAGAACATATATATAACATAACATAGCATAACATGAAAAATTATCGATCAGTTCTAGCGAAAATATTAAAGGGTCGTTTGGTAGAGTGTGTTAAATAAAATAATGCATGCATTAGCTCTATGTATAAACATTAGTTATACACTCTATTGTGTATTAAACTATGCATAACTAATACCACAATTTTCTATGTATTAGTAATGCAAAGCTTTCAACACATGCATTAGCTTAATAAATGATAAATTTGCCCCTCAAAATTTTTTCCCGATTCCTTTTCCGTTCTTGTCCCAATTCCTTTTCCGTTCTTAATTCTAGTTGATGTTGAAAGGTTTGTACCAATAATCTTTGCTTACAATTGAAAAGAAACTTGAGATGCTTTAAAGAGTCTATTTCTAGTCCTAGAATCAAAGAATATTTTTTTTTGAATCTTTTATGCAGAAGAAAGTTGAATGTTGTAAATAATATAAAATTGTTGCTTGACTTCATTTGCTCAAATTTTGTGTCTGTAATGGCTTTTCCGTTTGAATTTTTTATTTTTCCGATTTCTTCCTTTTTTTTCTGCAAAAAGTTCGGCGATTTCATTGCCAAGCCTTTTGGTTTAGATGAAGAAGGAACAACAGCTGCTGCTATCTCCGTTTGGAAAGAGAATGTAGAAAGCTAAATGAAGGGTATTTTAGTAAATAAATATTATTTTATAAAAATTATGATTTTCATGTTATTTTTAATACATCAAAATATTGATTGCATAACTAATATCAGCATAACTAATACAAGCATTGCTAATACATTCTATTCAACATTATTCTTATACACTCTACTAAACGAACCCAAATTGTTATGGTGAACTCTTGTAACATATATTAATTTTGATATTGATATTGTTTCCTTCAATAGTAGGCAGACATATAGTAATATAAAACTGGTCCCTTCTTCCCAAATGAAAAGGAAAAAAATAATAATTTTGAGCAATCCCTTTAATATGATAAGTCACATTCCTAAAGAGGAAGCTATAAATCCATAAGTTTTTTTTTACCAGTCAAAAATTAGGGTTGGATCCCTATGGTTTATGTAATGAAAAAGAGGACCACAACATCCTAAATTCAGACAGCTGCCCTTGTCTCCCACAGCACCATGCCTATTTTGAGCCTCAAACTTATTTTTATGTTTTAGAAAAAATATATTTATTAAATAAAACTAAAAACTATTACATATATAGTTTGATATTTTGCATCCTCAAACCTGTTCAACAAAAGTTTTAACTAAATCTTTTGAGTTATAAAAATAGAAGATGTAAATCTGTTTAATTATAGACTGAGCATAACATCCTAGAAAGTAATTTATTTATTTTTGTATGAAATACTCTGGAGTCATATGACATTTATGTGTTAAAAGGTTTGTATAATTAAGTGATAGTCATCCATGGATGTTAATTTGTTTGTATTGTGTTGTAGTTGCCTTATCGAATTAATTGATACTCTTCTTATAATTATGATTTTGGTTTAGTTGTCCTGTGACGGGGACCTATGGGAGCGGTCTAGTGAATGCACATATATCTGAAGCCCTAGCTAGCGCGATTATGTAGTTTATGTTGCAATTATTCTTTATTGTATCGATATACTTATTGTGGCTATTTACTGTTATTTTTAGGTACAAACTATTTACTTTGCACGTATTTATATTAAAGACTTGCTCCACGAAGTAAGATAGATTAGCGGGTCGATGATCTTATTGAGAGTTACGTGAGCTAACTAAATCCAGTGTGGTAAGTCGTGATTTCGGTGAGCCAATTCGATGCAACATCTAGTTATCTATTGAGATGAGCCAACCACTTTATATCATATATGGTGCATGGTGTCTATATTGACTATCTTTAATTCCAATTTTTGAGTTGCATCATCCCTTGATCTTGTATTCAAAGTTTATAGTAGCTCCTTGACTATAATTTGAAATTTTGAGCTGAGTTTCATATTTATATTTTTCTTTGATTTCCATATCTTAGCTTATGAGATATTGAGATGTTATTTATGTTGCCAATACTTTGCTTTATATATTTGTTGTTTTTGAGTTGACTTTAGCAATAGAAATGGTTGTTTTAAGTGTGTACGTAATAACTCGTTAGGTGTCGACTGCAACTAGTAAAAAAGGATCATGACATAAAAATAAGTTTAAGTTGTTAGAGAAATATAAAAAACAATTCAGACTGAGTCGATAAGGGTCAATCCAACACCGATCGATTGAGACTTCGCACAATAAAAATGGACCGAGTCGATTATTTGTCAACGAGAGACACACTTATATACCTTTCAAGACTTCCCCTAGTCACCACAACTTTGTGATAATTATCATCAACTTCTTTTTAGATACATTTCGGAGGAAATTTTAATTATAATTAAATTTTACTTTTCTTAATTTCTATTCCTAGAAATTCTAATTATGAAGATCATCTTGATGGTCAACCAGACTTTTAAAAATCTTGTATAAGCCTTTTGGAAATTTGAAAATCAATTTTCAAAATCTGCATAAATTAAATTTCATGGTCAAATAGACTTCTAAAGATAAATCTTCAATATTTAATTACTATTTTCTTAGAAAAGTAAGAAAATAATAATGAGACCAAGTCTTAAGATACATTTGGGATGAAATTCTAACTTCTGTTTGACCTTGAGATTTTTACTTTTCTTAATTTTTATTAAGATCACCTTGATGGTCAAACAGAATTTTGAAAACCCTAAAATTGGTATGAGTTAATTTTTAGAAATTTGAAAATATCTAAAGATAAATTTTTTTAAAATTTACTCAAATTTTATGGTCAAACAAACTTTTAAAGATAAATCTTTAAAGTGTTGATAGTTGCCCTGATTTTCTTACCATAATTGGGTTGTCCTTTTAGGAAAAGGAAAACATGAATTCTCCATATTTGGCTAATCCTTGTTCTTGTAGGAAAATGTTATAGACTCTATAAATAAATGCTCATTTCTTCTAGCTTGGTAGCATCCACAATGTAGTCCTAGGGGTTTGAGAGTATTGTTTGGGGGGAGACTTTGTGAGACACAAGTGTTGCGTATCACTTGTGTGAACCTCTTTGTATTCTGAGTGAATTGTGTGAGGTTGTCTCTCTTGACATTTTGTACTCTCCTTTATATAGTGGATTGCTCATCTCCTTTTGTGGACGTAGGTCAATTGACCGAACCACGTTAAATTATTGTGTCTCTTTGATATATTTCTCGCATGTCTTCTTATGTGGCGTCTTTCGAGGTTTTCTTTGCTAGCTTCCGCATGACACCTGATTATTTCGGTCCTAACATAAAGTACGATCCAAAGTTTGTAAACAAACGCTGACTAAATAGCTATAATGGAGAAATCAAGTTTGAATTAAAAGAATGAAAGAAAGAAAAGACAATGGGCGAATAGCTTGGCGTATTCTATATGGATAGATTTTATTGCAAAATAAATTACTCACTATCTATATAAGTGGAAGTAACATATACACTTAACCTAAAACCTTTTTGTTTTTTCTCCTTGCTAGTATTATCTGACACATAGAAGGATCTAGCTAGCATTATCGGGCAAATGGTAAGTAATCCATTATATGTCCAAAGGTATATATATGAGTGCGCCTTTCATAGACAAATAATCGATTCAGTCTTCTTAATTTAATTCATTATACGTATGTGTAATATTCTAGTTCTAAAAATTATACACTATACTAAGTACGTGATAATTATCATGTTATTATGACTAGGGGAAGCCTCCAAAGGTATATATACGAGTGTGCCTTTCATAGACAAATAATCGATTTAATCCTCTTTTGTTGTGCGGGAGTCTCAGCCGATTGGCCCATAAGACATTATTCGCTTTGAGAGTAGTTCGACCATCAAGTTACTTTATGGGGCAGGAGGCAGGAGACCAAACAAGTGTCGATTGGTTCAATTAATTACACAACTTTTTATTAACTAGATGGTTATTAAAAAATACTCTCTTTATTCACCGAATCACTGCCTCCTAATGAATGATTCATAGGAAAAAATCGTATGAACTTCCCTGCCTAGGATCAACTCATACCGTCCTAACTAAAATCAGAAAATTAATCGTTGTACCAACAAGAGTTTTTCTTTTTTAATCCCTTCCTAGGAGCCTCCACCTCTTTTGCTCTTTCGGTGACTTGAACTCACAACCTTCGAGTTGGAAGTGATGGGTGTTTATCATCCGATCGAGCAACTCTTTCTTGTCCCAACCAGTGTTTTAAAAAGCAGTTTTGAGGCTGGCCTCGGGACTCACCCCGGGGCAGGGCACTGGTAAAACGCCTTGAGGCATAGGTGTGAGGCTTAAGTCCTGTAAGACTTACACCTTAAGCGCCCGACTGTACGCCCTAAGCACACCTAACGCCCAATGTTCGGGGCTCCCTAACAAATCTTAGGAAAATTATGTGTCGTATTCCTCAATTGACGTTGTTGACCCTAATAATTCTCTAATAAGTAAATAATGCTTAATATTTTTTCTATTTAAAGAAATTAGAAGATTGAGAATACTCAAATAACAAGCCATTGTATTGCATATTTATTATTGAAAGCACCATGAAGGTGAATATCATTTAACATTTCTTTTAAAAATATTTAATTAGCCGCTTTTTACATCTTCACTTATCAATATTGGTCTTCATATTATTTCTATACGTCTCAAAATAATCGTTATTTGAAAGTAAATTATTGTGTTTTATTATCTCAAAATTATCGCGAGGCTACTAATAAAGTTTATTGATTATTTTCTTTCAGGGATATAAATTGCATAGTACGATCATAATATATTTTACAAAAATGTGATTCTTTTATTATTATAAAGTTAAGATGTTAGAGTTGATTTGCATCTCATAGTAGCTTGTATAACATTTCTTTATTTATAATTATAAAATTATATTATAAGTTTTATTTTCTATGAGTTTGTTTGATCATGTTTTTAATTGTTTTAATTATTAATTTATTGTTTATAATTTTTGCTTTATAACACTATTTTACTATATTATAAATTAAAAATTTTAATATCCATGGAATTTCCGCCCCATCACCTCGAGGCTTACGCCTCTCCCCGTGCTAAGTAAAACGCCCCGCCTTATGCCTCAGTCTTTTAAAACACTGGTCCCAACAAGAGTCATTAGACATTAATGATCTAAATTCTTTACTTATTAGGTAGCAATATGGAGACCAAAGGTACATGAATTTTGATCCACACAATATTCTTGCACAAATCCTCTATCCATTTCTTTTTGTTATTTAGTAACAATTGATTTGTAATTTGTCATTTACTATGTGCATTGATTCACACACTTCATTATACCCCCGTCAATAAAGTTAACAAAAATGATGTTATCCTAATATAGTGTTTTTTATAAACAAAACAAAAGAAAAAAGAGTACTAAATCCCAGAAAGCCTGTAAGACAAGCATTCCTTTATTCACAAACAATTGACTACTACTTCCCTAAAACATTCCTTCCATATAATAAGAACAAAGCCCAAGAAAAAGAAAAAAATAAACCCCAAAAGCAAACAGATTTAATGGAAACAAGAAAATAATAAAAATAAAAAAGCAGATATTTCCTCTCAATCCCAACTTAAGTGTCTTACTTTTCTTTTTAGTCTGTATCAAAAAGAATGTCTCTTTCTATATTTAGAGGATCTCTTTTTATATTTAGTAAAATTTTCAATTCCAATATCCTACCTCACAAGTTTAAGAGACCACAAGATTTTAAAAAATTATGTACACACTTGATTTAAGATCATACAATTAAAGAATATCCTTATATTTCTTAAACTTCATATTCAGTCAAATTAAAATAATAAAATTGGTATGAAGGGAGTAGTAAGGTAATTCCAACATCTTACATGACAAATTTAAGATTATAGATTTATTAAAAATTACACATATCTTTAACCTAAGACCATAACATTAAGAAGTTTTTTTATATTTTTTAAATTTCATACCTAGTTAAATTAATACACTTAAATTGACAGAGAGGAAATAGTAATATATGTGATAAAGAATACTACTACAATTACTGCTGCAACAACAACATCACATTGTGCCTTTATCTTTAGTTGCCTTCTTTAATTGCCTTTATTTTTTAACTTTGATTTTGTAAGACCAAAGAAATTTTGTTTCTAAAGAAGGGGTAGTTTAGTCTAACCAAATCTTCTACCCTCCACCTTTTGCTGACCAATGGTAGCACATCTTTAGTTGCAGCTGACCAAGTCGTTTTATACACCAAATCACATCAAAACGACATATGGCATTGGGTTTTGGGGTGAAATATGGTGAAACAAAACAAAAACAAAAAATAACAAAAAGAGAATAAAAGACAATTTGGTGTGTTAAAACTTCCGCTATGTTTGGAGGCTGAGGAAGGTCCACGACTTGAATACATGACCTTCTGAGTATATGACAATAACTTTACGATTACTCCAAGTTTCCTTAAAAAAAAAAAAAATAATAAAAAAAAAGCAACTCGATGCACTAAATCATTCGCTATATGCAAAGTGCGAAAAAGGGCCGAACCACAAGGATCTATTGTACTTTCTCCGTTTAAAAAAGAATGACCTACTTTCCTTTTAGTCCGTTTCAAAAAGAATGACCCTTTCCTTTTTTGGCAACACTTTAATTCCAACTTTCCACATGGTATGTTTAAGACCACAAGATTAAAGGACATTTTAGTATATTTGCTATAACTTTAATTTAGGACCACAAGATTCAAAAGTCTTCTTTATTTTCTTAAACTTCGTGCCAAGTCAAATTAGGTCATTCTTTTTGAAACGGAGGGAGTACATACCTTTATCCTATGTTTCTGCAAAAGACCGTTTCCACCGTTTCCAAGACTTGAACCTATGACCTCCTGATTACATGACAACAACTTTATTGATTACTCCAAGTAGGACAATGTACGGCTATAAAGCTCCCATTATATACTTCGAGGAAGGATCGAACCACAAAGGGGTCTATTATACACAATTCTATCCTACATTTTTGCAAGAAATTATTTTCATGACTTGAACCCATAACCTCCTGAATACGTGACAGCAAAAAGGATAGCGTGGTGCATTAAAGTTGTTGTTATCGGCAGAGTCCGAAAAAGGATTAAATCAGCAAGGGCCATCATACACAACCTTATTCTATATTTCTTTAAGAGGCTATTTCTACGATTTAAACCCGTGACCTCTTATTTATACGACAATAACTTTATAATTACTCCCAGTTTCCTTTAAAAAAAAACAAGAAATTGAAAAAGCAAGAAACCAGTCTTGAGTGTGCAATTGTTTGTGTGCACTTTATTCTGTTCAAAATTCTTTACTTTGTTGGTTACTAAGAACGAGGCTTTGTTTCATGAAAGAAGAGAAGAGCAACCCCTTTTGCTTTCTCTCTCTCTCTCTCTCTCATTCTCTTTTTCTTTCTTTAATTTCTTATCTATTTTTGGCCTACATTGTCTTGTGCTTAACTTAAAGTAGTGTAGTTGTCTCTATTCTTGGTCATTGTGTTTCTTGTTTCAAAACCCCCCTTTTTCTTTCTTCTATATAGTAGTGTTTATTTATCTTTGTGTAAAAATAATACTCCCCATTTAGCACAAGAGTTATTTTGGTCCAAGAAGGGAACAATCTTTATGCTTTTTAATTTGCATTAAGATATACACCAAGATTTGTAATTTGCTCTATTTGGGGTGTTGTGTTTTTGGTTCATTTTGAAAAAGAAGAAGTGATTCTTGATAAAGTTTTGAGCTTTCTTGATTTGCAATTTGCTCTATTTGGGGTGTTGTAATTTTGGTTCATATTGAAAAAAGGAGTGGTTCGTGATAAAGTTTTGAACTTTATTGGTTTCTTGATTGTTAGTTGTATGATTTGGAAGTTGTGGGAAGTATAGAAAGAAGGGGGTGCATGAAGGAATAGTGAAACAATGAGAGATGAAAATTCCAAAAAAAGCAAGGTGAATTATATACTTGTGTTAAGAGTTCTTTCCTTTTTGCTCTCATATCTGGGAAATTGTAATTTATTTAGGAATTCTATTTTTTGCATTCCTCCAAGTGTTCATTTGCTGACATTTTTTTGTTTATGTTTCTCCTTTGATTGCTTGAAGCTCTCCTGGCCAAAGAAACTTGTCAGAAAATGGTTCAATATTAAGGGCAAAAATGAAGAATTTCAGTGTGATGAAGTTGTTTATGGAGGTAGGCAACTAATTTTCCTCAGGTTTTGTGATTGTTCTCTCTTTTAAAAAAAAACTTTTTTCTGTGGCTGTTTTGGTGAATTGGGGTTTTGTTGAAATTATGAGCACATGAATTATTCTGAGGTAGTGGTACGGACTCCGTACACTCTACCCTCCCTGGACTTCACTTTGTGGGAATAAACTGGGTATGTTGTTGTTGTTGTTGAACACTTGAATTATCTCCTTGCTGCTAGCAAATTTAGGTGAATCTTGAATTATCTCATATTTTGTCTTTCATGTGCTGAATTCTATGAGGTGATATTTATCTGTCTGCAGCAAGTCTCTGGGGACTGTTGAAGGTTTTTGTATTATGATGTGAAATTACAAGTAATAAAATTTCTAGAAGACACTGAAATTCAATAAGTGAAGGAAATGCCCGAATTTTCGAATTCAAGGATCAATAAAATAAATCTTTTTTTCTCTCTGTGTTACTGAATTTGATGGCTTCTCAAAATGCCACCAAGATAAAGTCAAATTCAATCATTTCTGTTTCTGTTTGTAATATTGATGAAGTTTGGTTGATTTTACCAACTTTACCTACCCTTCAACTGTGAATTGAAGCATATATGAACGTCCTCTTTTTTTAGGTGGCGATGAGTGGAGAACGAGCATCTCGGAGAGGGAGCATTGCACGATTAAGAAAACAAAAACAGGTTAGTGACAGGGTACTGGTGAATGTTAATGAATACAGTTTCCAGTCTAGTATATGTAAATCTGTTCTTTACTGATTATTAAGCTAATTCATATCATCTGCCTTCTCAAATAAGTAGAAAAATCAAATTCATCTCGGAGTATGGAGCGTCCACGACGAGGAAGAGCCGATCTTGATCACCCTCAGATTATAAATGTACACAATTACAGGTTTGTACACTTCATAAATCTCTATGTCTTTCCAGACTGTTCATTTTTGGGGGTAAAAGCATGATTGTGTTTATATCTTCTTGGCACAGCGTTTTCGTTGCTACATGGAACGTGGGTGGAAAATCACCAACAAGTAATTTGAATTTAGATGACTGGCTTCATTCAGCACCTCCTGCAGATATCTATGTACTTGGGTATGAGTTTTAAGATTTGTCATTATGCATCTTAAAACGTTTTGTCCTTTATAGTAGCTGATTGAAACAAAATTTACTTTTACAATCAGATTTCAAGAAATTGTTCCTCTAAATGCTGGTAATATTCTTGGAGCTGAAGACAATGGACCTGCCAAAAAATGGCTATCTCTGATACGAAGGACACTTAATAATGGTCCTGGTAATAGTGGAGGTAGTAGTGGCTTCTATACTCCTTCTCCTGTCCCAGATCCAATTGCTGAATGGAATGCTGATTTCGAGGGGTCAAGTAGACGCAAGGCGTCGTCCTTATTTCCTCGTCGGTCATTCCAGACTCCTCAATGTTGGAGAATGGAAAATGATCCATCCATCTCGCAACCTCGCCTTGATAGACGATACAGCGTGTGTGATCGAGTAATTTCTGGACACAGACAGAGTGATTTTGATCCTAACATAAGATGGGGGCACAGACCTAGTGATTATGGTCCTAGGCCAAGTGACTATTCTTCTGCTTACCGGCCAAGTGACTATTCTTCTGCTTACCGGCCAAGTGATTATTCATCTAGTCACAGGCCGAGCGACTATTCCTCTGGTCATAGACCAAGTGACTATTCATCTGGTCACAGACCAAGTGATTATTCATCTGGTCATAGGCCAAGTGACTATTCTTGGGGCCAGAGGCCAAGTGATTTCTCCAGATGGGGCTCTTCGGATGATGATTATGGTCCTGGAGATTCACCAAGTACTGTTTTGTTTTCACCTGTGACTGGTGCAGAAGATGGTAATAGAATGCCTAGAAATTCAAGATACTGTTTGGTAGCCAGTAAACAGATGGTTGGCATTTTTCTTACTGTATGGGTGCGAAGTGAATTGAGGGAACATGTCCGGAATATGAAAGTATCATGTGTTGGCAGAGGGTTGATGGGATACCTTGGAAATAAGGTAATTTGAATGGGAAGAATTGTTTTTTTTGGGGCTGAATTAAGTGTTTCTACTTATTGATGATCTCGAAAAGCATACATAACGTGTTATTTCATTACTTGGATTTGCAGGGTTCTATTTCAATAAGTATGATGTTGCATCAGACAAGCTTTTGCTTTGTGTGCACTCACTTAACCTCTGGTCAGAAAGAGGGTGACGAGTTACGCAGAAATGCAGATTTTATGGAGATCCTAAAGAAAACAAGGTTTCCGCGAGTAAAAGGTGCGGATGAAGAGAAGTCCCCTGAAAATATTCTTGAACACGAGTAAGACCACTTTTTATTCTGTAGATCTGTCATTGCTGTCTCCTGAACTTTTATTTTGAAAACAAGCTCATGAAAGAATATTAGTTCTGTAAAACTATAACGAACCGATTCTCTTGTTTTACTGTGGCATTGAATGATATAATCAATTTCAAATGTCCACTTGATTTCATCTAAGATGGAAATGTTTATGTTATCTAACAATTATCCATTTTTCTTTTAGCCGAATAATTTGGCTTGGAGATCTGAATTATCGAATTGCACTCTCTTACCGTTCTGCCAAAGCACTTGTTGAGATGCAAAACTGGAGAGCTTTGTTGGAAAAGGACCAGGTATTTTCACAATCTGAGTAGAGTTTTTATCCATTCTTTTTCTAAAGATCAGTTTGGAACTCATCATTCGACAATGTTGGACTGATCTTGTTTGAGTTTCCTTGACAGCTGCGCATAGAACAGAGACAAGGTCGTGTTTTTGTGGGATGGAAAGAAGGAAAAATATATTTCCCGCCGACATATAAATACTCAAGGAATTCAGATAGATATGCAGGAGATGACATGCACCCAAAAGAGAAACGGCGAACACCTGCATGGTACATGCTTTTCCTTTAAAAATGTGAACATCATTCATGAAATCTCAAAATAGCACATATGCAGAAGTATTAAGATAAATGGCAAATTAAATGACAATGCATTCTTTATCGATAAAATGGTTAATTTATTTATCGAAACTAGAATTGATCTTTTCCCTTTATTATCTTAAGGTGTGATCGGATATTGTGGCATGGTGGTGGTCTTCAGCAATTATCTTATGTTCGTGGGGAGTCTAGATTTTCGGATCATAGACCTGTTTCCAGTGTGTTTTGGGCTGAAGTGGAGTCGGTCCCAAGCAGATTGAGGAAAAGCATGAGTTGTTCAAGCTCGAGAATCGAGGTGGAGGAGCTGTTGCCATATTCTCATGGTTATACAGAACTCTGCTTCTTTTGAAGGAGAACAGAGGATACCAAGCCTCAGCTTTTGGTATGTTCCCTATTTCTATCTGGGCACATTTTTATATCTCGACTGCTTTTATTTATTTGGATGTTATTTTCTATCTCTACATGGAATCGTTGATTTGGTGAACACAAACTTTTTCTCCTTTTGATTACGTTTGATGCATGAAGCGGCATATGAAGAAAGAAAAACTCAATTCTTTTCCCCAAACTTCTTAAATGAATCTTTTATCCCTTTGTGGAGAAAGTTGAAATATGCTTCCGCGTGTCATCACCAGGCATACAATGTTTGTTTATGCAGATTCTTCATAGGATTCTTATTGAATAACAAATTCATTTCTTGTTTTTAGCATATGTTTTGAATCTGCTATAGACACAGTATTTCTTCAGTGGCCCTAGACATTGTGTCCCTTGGTCTCTCCAAAGTTGTTTTTACCTCTGATTTTTCGTCCAAATTTATTACTGAATGGTCCTTATCTTGTTTCTCTTTTGGTCCCCAGATTTAGGTGGGAACTCAAACTTGAAGGGCGCTTGGGACCGTCCTCATCCCACTAACTGAAAAGGGTTAGTCCTCCTACTATTTATCCTTTTCTTGATTCTGCAGGTTTTGCCTTTCACTTTTCTAAAAATCTCCATCCTCTTTCTTTGACCAGGTGTATATTCAAAGTTTTGATGACTAACTTTAACTTGAAGCGGCATGCACTACATATACATTTCAGTAGCACTTAGGAGCATAACTCGACTCGTTGATTAACAAAACTCCCCGTGGCAACATCTTGTTTGGCATGGTTATCATCTTTTTTTTATAAGGTAATTTCACTTCACTTCAGTTTTATAAAAACTTAATGTGTTTTTATGATGTTTTTGTTACTAAATATGTATCTCTTTTGTCAATGTTTTTGCAGGATGAACTAAAGACCAAAGAAGTAAAGAAACAGCCAAGTGGGGAAATGACAATGATTTTTGTTTCCAAGATTCTTTTATTAGTAGTTAGGATAGAGAGAGATTCAAATTCAATGACAGGAAGAGCATGAGGACATGATGAGTGAAAAATAATCATGTTTGAGTTTTGCCTTTTTGTTTTTAATGTTTCTGATCATCTGATGTAATACTCAATTGCAAATGTGATAGTAAAAAACATTTATTTATTGAAACCTCTTCCACCCACTGTTCTTTGCCAATGATTTACCTGAAAAGTACTACTTATTTTTTCTTGGTTTACTCACTCTATTGTGCTTTGTCTGTTTTTTCCTTTTTTTTTTTTTTCTCTATAAGGTTAAAGATAAAGTAATAGACAAGTTTACAGAGATTACAGGTAAAGTCATATAGATTCAGAAACACTTTATTCTTGGAAGGATACAGTTCACATTCTTCTCTTTTATTGTCTTTAGTAGTGTAATTTTTCAGTTTTTGTTTACCACTAGCTTGTGACAGAACCACAGACCTTAGCTTTACAGAATCTTAGTGTGTCTGCTAGGGATAATTCTAGTTGGATTTATCTCTAAGATTTTTTTTTTTTTTTGTATGGAGGCTGAGGCAAAAGAAGGGGAGCCTTGGAAACTGGTAAAGTTCCCTCCATGTGACCTGGAGGTCACGGGGTAAAGCCATGGAAACAACCTACTGCAAAAATGCAGAGTAAGGTTGCATATAATAGACTCTTGTGGTTCGGCTCTTTCTCCGACGCTGCATATAGCAAAAGCTTTAGTGCATCGGGATGTCCGAAGGCTAAGGCAAAAGGTAAGAGGTTTATAAATGATGTAAATTGGGAAGGGGCATGGGGTTTGACTTTCTTGTGATAATAATTATGAATGATCTATTTAATTTCTCTTAGCGTGCATGGTTTGTTTACGTGTTGTTTTAAGTACACGTCTCTTTCTGAGTTTCACAACGATCGAACAACTTTAGCCTCTTGGCAAGAGGTTAATTTGTTGTTTCCTAACGATATTGTGAACTCGAAATTACAATCAGATTCGAATTTTAATGCTTAGAATGATCAACATGTTAGGACTATAGAACGAAAGGAGGGAGGTCGAGTATCAATCCAATAAATAGATAAAGTAAAAGTGAAGGCTCGAACGAAGTTGATTCAAACTGTCAACTATAAGAGAAGAGAGAAAGCAAGCCAGAAACTTCTAACTCAAGTCACATCACATAAATATACAAACTCCCCCCCCCCCCCCTCGCCCCAAATTATGTTTTTTTTTTTTTTTAATGGTTTTATGTGATGAAATTAGCTTCAATATATCATGCAAAAATTGAAGATATTGGGGGGAATAACAAAAGGAAAAGTAACAGCACCCATTATATGACTTCTTTAATGGTCCTAAAGAGTTGATATGACTTGTTATTGACTGTGAGGACCCTAAAGATGTGACAAACCTTTACTTTAATTTACTGGATTTAGAATTTACAAAAGTTGAGTCAGATCAAAATTGGTTGGTTTGGACTTAGGACTAGGATAGGACAATTTAGTTAGTAAATCACTGCTCCTATTTGTGACATTTCCATAATGTGACAATTATGGCCTATTAATAGTAAAGTCAAAGTACCCGTAAGGGTGGATGCGATTTATATTTTCTATGCGGTTTGCGAGAAATTGCATATGAACAACTTTAATCAATAACACATGAAAAGTAGCGGCTGCCAATTTCCCGAGTGTTTGAAAAAAAATAGTAAAGCAAAGGGTGAGTTGGTCAATTTATATGGGAAAAAAAAAGGGAAGGACTTGTCACTGATATTATAAGAGAGGCTTATATGACTATTCAAATCCACAATTCCATATAAGTGTGAAAGTTACCAAAAAAAAAAAAAAAATTATTGCAAGAAAATTTTCATCAAAGTCCTTGCAATTAATTAACTCAAAATTATGGGTTTGCAACTATTGAATTTCTAGGAATGGCAAATGGACGAGTCGAATGAATCTGTAGCCTGCAAAGGTTTCAACCCACCTAGTAACGCATAAGAGTTCTCTTTTTTTTAAAAAAATTTAACTAAACCTGCATAAACGATTCCCCTTCTTAATTATTTATTACTAGTACTACTTTTTCCCCGGTCCCGTCCGTTCCATTGCCATTTCTATCAATTCGTTCTAATTTTAATTTTTTTTTTCCCTTTATTATTTAGAAGTAAACACTTGTCACAAAGAGTTCACTACTAGACACAATACGAATTTCCAAAGGAAATATTCAATCCGTCAGGAATTAGTTCGTTGAAAATATTTCCGATAGTCATTTCGTCAGAAATCTCATATTTTTCACAAAGCTTCAAAAAACATTCATCGAAATTTACATTTTTAGTAGTGCTTATTTATTTATTTATTGAATTTCATCTCTTCCTTAACTTTTATCATATACAAGTAGATCAGACAATCCTCCACCAAGTGTTGGAAAAATGGGCAAAACTACTCATCTAGCTTTATAAAGAGAGAGAAGCATATTGAAGTTTAAAGCACTTAACAAACATTCTGCAGACTCTTTGCAGACAAAGGAATCTATGTAAGCAAAAAGGTTTATTTTCTTGATTATGTCTTTGTCTATGTATATTCACCTTTTTTAAAAATAAATAAATAAATTATATGGAGCTAGAAGTTGATTGAAGGAGAGCCTTGGAGTAATGGGTAAAGTTGCTGTTATGTGTCCAAGAGGTTATGGGTTCAACCTATGGAAATAGTCTCTGGCAAAAATGCAAGATAAGACGGCATACAATAGACCCTTGAGATCCGTTTCTTCCCCAAACCCCGCGCCTAACAGGAAGTTTAGTGCACTCGGCACTCGGCTATTTTTTTTCTTATGGGGCTAGAAGTTGATGGAAAATTGACAGGTTAAAAAAGAAAATCTAAGGGGTAACATGAAAAAGTAAAAAAAAAAAAAAGAGAAGAAAATAAGACAAGTTAATGGGAGAAGTCATGATTTAGATTAAGACTCTTTTTCTTTTTCAAGACATGTCAATTTCAGTTTTGTAAATTTGCAGCAAAGAGTGCTCGACATAAAACAGAGAAACTAATGTACTGTACTACATTTTCTATGAAGGGGCCGTTTCGGTATGATGGACAAATATAAATAATTTTGAGATAAAAAGTTAGTACTATTTAATTTTTTTTGTTTGGGTACTAATTCTGAGATAAGTTATATCATGATAATTAGCGTTGAGATAACTTGTTCCCGCTAGAGAGCTAGTGTAACAACACAAATGGTAAAAGCCCCAAATGAACATGCAAAATATTGAACGTAAAACTAGGGATTTATAGACGAAAGAAGGGAGATGAGAAGATACAGACTCTTGAGAAGGGAGGTGAGGAGTCACTCTACAATAAACATGCCTTTTCTTGCCGTAAACTCTGCCATTTAACTATTCTTTGCATCTCACTTGCTCTACCGGGGCAAATACGTCCACTGAGTTCATAACAACTAAAATTAGCTATCCCGAGATAAATAATGAAAACTACAAAAATACCCCTGAGATCTCTCAAACCCCTTCTACTAAATAAGGTGGATTATATTTTTGTAAACATACAACTTCTTAGAAAATATGCAATGCACATATTATTTTTAATATAACAAATCAAACAATCAATAAAAATAATCTCAATATGACTAATTCTAATATAACTTAGTCTTCAAACCAAACGAACCCTAAGTATTTATTTCTAACAAATTGTAATTATAAAGAGACTTTTTCTTTTATCACGAGTTTCTGAGAGATCCACTAACGTTGGTATTCATACTTTTAATGAATGGGACAGTGCTTCAAATTCTAAACGCATTTGTACAGTCAAAAGTCCCATTTGCTTTGTCTCTGGGACCATAACCTTACCATATATTACAAAAACAATCTCCACCATCCTTCAAATTTTGTTCCCTATATATTCATATACATAAAATGATGGAGCCAGATATTATTATGAAAGATTCAAAAAAGAAAAAATTCGTGAGAATGTCAATCACCAGAGATTTGAGAAAAGGGATTTTTATCTAAATAGTCGATCAGATTCATATTGTTTACTTTTTCTAATCGAATACATAAATTACACATGATTATATACATATTATATATTAAATATACATATATTATACATTTATTGACTATTCTAAATTTATGCGATTGAGTGGGCAGCTATTTATGTTAATTCTTCTTGAAAAAATTCTCTAAAACTTTGACTAAAGATATTTTACTCGACTTCTCTCTTACTTTAATTTAAGAAAGAGAATAAACCAAAATTCGACTAGTGTGTATGTAAGACAACCTTTATTTTATGATGCCGGGGATTATGTTTAAAAAACTTAGTATCGTGGAGAGAAATGACAAGAAGATATTAGAACATAAATTTGGAAGAGATGATAAGGGAGGAAGCACAAAAGAATAGAGGAGAAAAGTGTAGTTGAAACATCCTAACAAATCGATAGATTTGAACCTTGTTCCTATATGACCTGATTAATTCAATCAGACACTCGTCATCTATTTTCATTATTCAAATTTTTGACAACACAAAAAAATCATTGTTCAACTCAACAAGAATTTTTGACCTAAATGATTTTGGAAAACTTAGTAGATTTTCCATTCAACCATCTAATTTACCAACATGACTGAAGTATATACAACCTATACCCTTCGTTATATATATGTTGTGTATATAAAGTATACAGTACCTTTACACTATATGCATATTTTGTTAATAACATGACCTAAAGACACAGAACTGTAATTTTCTCAATAATATTTTTAGCCACCTTTGATATTACGTACACTAAAAGTTTCATTTATATCAAGAGAGAATTTAAGATTTTTTATTTTCTTTATATCTGATTCTTACTTTATTTACGCAATATAGTTATTGGACAAGTTCTGTATATATATATAAATGTACAAGAATATTTATGGCCATATAAAAAGGAAAAGAAAAACTTGAATTCTATGGCAGGAGTACATATTAGCTAGCGTTTAGCCATAGATTTTCAAATATTTGGCAAGTCATTTTTGGGTGAAGATTTGAGTAAAATTTTACCATGTATTTGATCATAGTATTTGGGAAACATATTTCACTTTCAAAAGTTTACAAAAAATAGAATTTAACTCAAATATTAGTTTTTTTTAATATTTGAAAATTTGAATTGTCTATTAAAAATATTTATTAAATAATAATAAATTATATAATCAAATATTACTTGCCAAGTTTTTTTTCCGAAAACTCCTTGAGAAATCTATGACCAAACCCTTATACAAGTGGCAATAGTGTTTCATCTCGAAATTTGGTAGGGAAGCACTAGGGGTCTTCTCAATTACTACAAGATTTTCATTGATGTGATAGAAGAGAAAAAAAGATATAGATATTATTCATATATGGGACACACATCTTGTATCTTGTCTGTGGCACTCCACTTCACTAGCACAAGGCGGTGACATGCATGCTTTTGTGGAGTCCGCGATCAAAGTAGGCCCCTTATCTATATAAATTACTGAAATATGTTATGTAATTAAAATAGTATCAAAATAGGTTAAGCTCACATTTTTGTAAGCTTTAGTTCTTTTTAATGAAATGGTTGACAATAACATCAACTTTTACAAAAAATATAAAGCTTACAAAGTATGTGAGTTATTTATTTTTATTTTATAAAAGCTCACATATTTTGTAAGCTATCCATTTTTTTATTTCGTAAAACTCATAAAATATGTGAGTTTTCCACTTTTACTTTATAAAGCTCGTAACATATGTGAGTTATCAATTTTTATTTTATAACCTAAAAATCATATCTTCCACCGCGGTTCCCCCTCCATTTTCTTTACCCTCCAAAAACAAACATCAAAATCCTAAAAAATCCCACTTCGATTTTTCACATTTGGTCCCTCAAAATAAATTTTAATCGATTCTCAATCAATGGCCCCACGTAATTGTAGTTTGGTGCTTGAAAATCAAGAAATTGTTACGGTTCAAGTTGAGGTAATTTTCTGAATTTTTTTTGGTTGAAATTGTTGGTTCAAATTGTTAGTTTAGTTAGTTTAGTCAATGATGTTGTAATTGTTGTTTGGTTGTTGTAAATTTTTTTGGTTAATTTCTTATTTCTATGCTCAAGAAAATAAACAGTGACAATGCTCAAGGCCATTATTGTCAATAATTTCATTACGTGTTACTGAAAATCAAGTAAAATGTGTTACTGAAAATTAGAAGCAATTATAAGAAAATAATAAGTACTTGTAGAACATCCAATTACTTAATAATTTTCCACTGCAATTGTAAAACATCACAAAATAATTGGATGTTTCATAATTTTCATTAGCAAAACATTATCAATTTATCTCGAAAATTATCCCTCACGTGTGTTTAAAGTACTTGTGTTTTTGGGTGTTTCAATAAGGTTCTTGTATACTGATGGTGAATAAGTTAAAGTTCAGTTCTTGTGGCCATATAAGATCAGATTTGGGTAAAGATGTGAACTTTGGAAAAATGAAGTATTGTCACACTTGGATTTTTCATTCTTTTAATGGGGTTCTTGTGATTGGACCCTTATTGTTGTTGTTTCTTGTGGCAATGGGGTCTGGTTATTTTTACAATACAAATTCTTTTCCAGAACCAATTGTTCATGAGAATGCAAATAGAACAAGTATGTTTAGTGGTGAATGTAATGTTTTTGTTGGAAATTGGGTGCCTGATGAAAGTTATCCTTTGTATAATAATAATGCTTAATAGATCGAATTATGATACTCCCTCCGTTTATTTTTACTTGTCCACTTTTCTATTTTGGGATATCAAACAATACTTGTTCAGTTTATAAAATCAATGGATAGTTTACCTATTTCTACTCATTTTACCCTTACCATTAAATACGATTCATTATCTGATGCATTTTCCAAAGCATTAAATTTATTATATTCAAAGAGTAATATGATAAAATTATCCTTATCATTTATTGCTTCTTAATTCCTGTGCCAATAAGAAAGTGGACAAGTAAAGATGAAGGAGGGAGTAGTGTTTATTCTAATTTATTCCTAAAAGAATTTGTATTGTAAAAATAACCAGACCCCATTGCCATAAGAAACAACAACAATAAGGGTCCAATCACAAGAACCTCATTAAAAGAATGGAAAATCCAAGTGTGACAATACTTTATTTTTCCAAAGTTCACATCTTTACCCAAATCTGACCTTATATAGCCACAAGAACTGAATTTTAACTTATTAACCATCAGTATACAAGAACCTTATTGAAACACCTAAAAACACAAATACTTTGAACACACGTGAGGAATAATTTTTGAGATAATTGACAATGTTTTGCCAATGAAAATTTTGAAACATCCAAGTACTTTGTGATGTTCTATAATTGCAGTGGAAAATTATTAAGTAATTGAATGTTCTTCAAGTACTTATTATTTTTTTTATTATTGCTTCTAATTTTCAGTAACACATTTTTCTTGATTTTCAGTAACACATAATGAAATTATTGACAATAGTGGCCTTGAGCGTTGTCACTGTTTACTTTCTTGAGCATAGAAATAAGAACCTAACCAAACAAATTTGCAACAACCAAATAACAATTACAACATCATTCACTAAACTAATAATTTGAACTAACAATTTCAACAAAAAAAATTCAGAAAATTACCTCAACTTGAACCGCAATAATTCTTGATTTTCAAGCACCAAACTATAACTACGTGGGACCACTAATTGAGAATCGACTAAAATTTGTCTTGGGGGACCAGATGTGGGGAATCAAAGTGGGATTTTGTAGGGTTTTGGTGTTTGTTTTCAGAGGGTAAAGAAAATTGAGGGGGGAACGCGGTGGAAGATGTGATTTTTAGGTTATAAAATAATAATTGATAACTCACATATGTTGTGAGCTTTATAAAATAAAAGGGGATAACTCACATATTTTATGAGCTTTACAAAATAAAAAATGGATAACTCACATACTTTGTGAGCTTAATACTTTTTGCAAAAGTTGACTTCGTAGCCAACCATTCCGTTAAAAAGAAGGGCTAAAGCTCACAAAAAATGTGAGCTTAGCCTATTTTGGTGCTACTTTAGTTACATGGCATATATCAGTGTTTTATATAGTATGGGGCCTACTTTGGTTGCGGACTCTGCTTTTGCGCCCATTTTAATTTTTTCAGAATGCTATTTTCAAATGAAAATTCTACAAAAGCAAAATTTAGTTAAAAAATAATTAAATGGGGTGAGTGACTTTTTGAGTAAAATATCTAAAGTTGAGTGATATTCTGAGTAAAGTCCAAAGTTAAGTGATTTTCTGGGATAAAAGTCCAAAATTAAGTGACCATTTAAGTTATTAACTCATTATTTAAGTTATCATCGAATCTTTTCTATAACAACATCGTTTGTTCAGATATTTTTAATTATTATAACCAAATATTATGGATATGAAAATTGAATCCAAAAAAACTTAATCATTATAATAAAATAATTTTTACTGATGTGATGTATGTTGTATCGGGTAGATTGATTATAGTATTATTTTGTGGTAATTTGTTTCTGATACTACCTATTGTTTCTTGTACTTCTATTACGTCTTTTTTTAGACGGTTGTTGTCTTAAGCCGGGGATCTATTGGAAATAGCCTCTCTACCTCACCTCTGAGGTAGAGTTACGGACTAGATTATTGTTGTATTATTACGAAGGATGATTTTTATAAAAAGTTATGTGTATATATATACTTCCTCCGTTTAAAAAAGAATGACCTAGTTTGACTTGGTACGAAGTTTAAGAAAATAAAGAAGACTTTTGAATCTTGTGGTCCTAAATTAAAGTTATGGCAAATGTACCAAAATGTCCTTGAATCTTGTGGTGTTAAACATGCTACGTGGAAAGTTAAAATTAAAATGTTTCCAAAAAAGGAAAGAGGTCATTCTTTTTGAAACTGACTAAAAAGGAAAGTAGGTCTTTCTTTTGAAACAGAGGGAGTACATATTTTCTTTATAAAAAAAAACTTATATTCTTCTCTACTTATGCAGTTCGCGTGTGTCCTAACAAGTAATACATTGAAGATGTCCCATAAATGGCAAAGCCTCCATCCGGTATCCAGAAGCCCAATTTAATGCAACATAAGTGCCAATAAGAATGCTTTATCTTAGCATTATAGTACTACGATCAATGACATTGCTTCACGTGTCATAGCCATTATAGGTGCCAGCAAACATCCTCTGCAGGGATCAGGCTGGTACAATGCGCATTCGCGCACCTATGTATACCTGACATTGTTGCCCCTTTGTCCTTTTCTTCTTCCCATAGAATTCGAGCTAGGGGAGATGAGATCGTTGGACAACGTTCACTCTAAAACACCCTTCATGATATATACTCCCCTCGATGACACGGTTCGAGAAAGCATCTCTCGAATATCTATAAATCCGCTATCCCTTAAGAGGGCCCTTCGTTCCATCACGTCCTCGTGAAGGTTCCTACCCAATACAACATGACAATAATATTAGATTTCTAATGTCTTTTGAGGTCAAGTTCGCTCATAAGTCATAACTCAAAACTACTAAGTAGTTGTTACATAATAAATTTTCATATAAGGGAAATAAGTGTAATACTGTAAACCAAAAAGAAGGTTAACAACTTATCATATTATGAAACAGAATCCGATGAGATTTTTTTGAAACTATTCCTATATTAAAAAGAAAATGCATAAAAAACGAAAAAATTGAACATAATTTTTTCTTTGTTATTTATTGAGACAAAATGTATTGAAGATATACATTAATCTGATTAAATATTGAACAGAGCATATCCCTTACGTGATTTGCGCTTTTAATTGATTCCCAACTTTTATCATATTAGTTAAACACTAATCATAATAATTAAGGAGTATTTGGTGTCAGTAAATATATTTTTACAATTATTATGTGTCTACTCAGCATCTTCAAATTACCTTAATTATACTAGTTTATAATATTTAAATACCATAATGAATCTACAAATATATAATGTGATTTGACTGCAATTTATTTATTATTTAAAAGGAGTAATAATACTGTTTAATAACGCTAAGAGAAACCCTAATTATTTGAGTGGACTTTATATTAACACACACAAACACAATAGTAATATATCAATAGCAGTTGTGAGCTCTCATCTTTGTTTTTCAATCTTTAAAACCTATTAAGGTTACCTTTTCTTTCAATTAGTTTACTAATCGTCTGATTCTATGTTGCTCGAACTCTTCAAAAATGCCATTGAATGCGTGTAGGATCCTTCAAAATTAGTGCATTTTTGAAGAATCTGACATGAGTGTTGCAATATTTTTGGAGAGTTCGAGCAACTTAGGTCTGATTAATATTTTTACTTACTACTAGTTGTATACTATCATGGTTTTGAAGTTTAGCAGCGATGCGTTGATGATTTGGATTAATTAGTGCGAAATCCATCCAAAGCTACAATCTTTTGAATCTGTAATTAACTTCAATGGTAGATACGCTCTGCATGCATGAACTTATATATTACTTAATTACTAATATTTTATATTAATTGATCTTTTGCAGATTATGAATAAATTGAGGAAACGAAATGACGTCCAGGTAACTCTACTCACCTAAACTTGGTAGATAAAAAGAAATCATCTAACTAGCCAATAGTTACACCCTCAATTCCTTCTCTAGTTGTTGAAATTCCGTTTCAATTTGCAAATTGTCATGTATTTATTGTCGTTTCCCTCCATATATATCATGGGATCTATTTAAGACACCCAAGGGTGTGACCTAGTGGTCAATGAAGTGAGTTGAGGACTTGAGGTTTCAGGTTCAAACCCCAACTGAGGCGAAAAACACTAGGTGATTCTTCCCTTCTGTCCTAGCCTTGGTGGACAGAGTTACCTGATATCTGTTGTTGGTGGGAGGTGACAGGTATCCCGTGGATTTAGTCGAGGTGTGCAAAAGCTGGCCCAGACACCACAATTATCAAAAAAAATAATTAAATTTTGGTTTTAGGATATCAATTTTATTGAGTCGCCCTTATTGTTGAAGTTCCATTTCAATTTGCAGATTGTCAGGGAGCTGCCGATAGACACAATAATTGAAATATTGCATCGGTTGCCTTCAAAATCCCTTGCGAGGTTTAAATGTGTGTCTAAGAGTTGGGCACTATATGTATCTGACTGTCGTTCTAAGAGACTATTGTGTTCTCGTACGATTGGATTCTTTTACCAAGCTATTCGTACACACGCCCAAATTCATTTTCTCTCCAATTCATCGGAGAATAACAATTTCGACCAGTCTGTAAATTTTCTACCTGGTTGTCGTCTATACATTATTGCTTCATCGATGGGATTTCTCCTTTGTTGTGAGCAAGAAATATATCAACGACATTACTATGTTTATAATCCCGCCACAAGGCAATACTTTGCTCTCCCACAAGTACCAACACGTACTAAAAATGTGGAGGCTGGGATAAAGATACAATTATGTCCTCAGTATGTTGCAATAGGGTTTAATTGCACTTTTGATGACCCAATTAATAACGATGTTATCTCTTTTATGATAGTTCGTTATGAGATTCTGCAGAATCAACGGTGACAATTCAAAGTTTCTCTTCTCAAACGAATGCATGGACTGAGACAATTCTCGTGCTTGAAATTCCTCTTGATTTTCAGTCTTTTGTTTACCACTCTTCAAAGTATCCAAAATCAGGTGTTGCTATTGGCTTGACTTAATCAGGCCTCGAATCAACGTATATGATAGTGTGAATATGTGTTTTTGGTCTCTATACTCACCTGATGGGCTCTCATATTTACATAAAAGATCTATAGGTGTATCAGGGGGAATTCTTTGTTACGCAAGTATGAATCAAGGACTCAATGTTTGGCACCTGAAGAGCAGTATACGAGACAAGACAGCGCGATGGGATAAGAAGTACACTAGATTAAATGTTCGTAAAGCTATTATCACTCGCCTGGAGACCTTGGGACCTTCTTGTTACGGACCTTATGATGATTTTGATCATGATCTGGTATTTCACCCCGCTGAGCCACAGATTCTTGTTATTATTAATATAAAAGGACATGGTAAGTTTCTGATGTGCTATGACATGGATAATTCTTCTGCGAAGTTAATGTGTGAGTTTGGCAATCGCAAAACATTCACTAATTTATTTCCTTATGAGTGGCAAGAATGACCACTTTTTCTTAAGGCATCTTGTCTTTTGAAGTATTAGGGGTACTGTCAATTGTGGTCCGTCCCTTTCCGACATATAGCGGGAGCTTTAGTGCTCCAGTTTTCCCTTTTAGGAGTAGTGTCAATGAACTCTTATATACTCTTATGTTGGTTTAATTTATATTATATTGTTTTCATGTTAGTATTTTATTTCTTAGATATGCAAATTTGTTACTGTTTTTGTGCATTGTGGAACAACACACTTTCAATTGTAACAATCGAAAGTTTTATCTTCTCAAGCTAATGTAAATCACTATATACGATTGCGGATATGTACACGATTTTGGCCATCCTTGGACCTACCCTGAAACCTCTTCTGTGGTGTAGCCGGTAGGGGTCCAAATTATGAAGAAATAAACACGAAGAAGCTATGGGGATTCAACATTTAGTATATAAATCACACACAAATAATTGTTGTTTTCTTATGAGTGGCAAGAGAATGGTCACGATTTCTTATTAGTCTTATTTACAGATATGCAAATTAAACTTAATTTGTTGTTTATTTTGTGTTTTTTTATGTGTCTCTAAGAGCAGAGAGCTTTTAGGTTGCGTTTTATAATATTTATCTTAATTTCTTGTCGTTTAATTATTATATGAACCTCTCTTTTCTAAGTTTGTAAGTACCTACACTGGTTTTCCTTACTATCCTTCGTATTAAAATTGCTAATGTTACTGGCGAGTCAAATTTCAATGCTAATTAAGTTGAGAATTAGAATGCTGTGATGCTGTATGTGTAGGCATCCCGGACACAATTTCTCTACCCAAAAAGATAGGAATAAAATCATAATTTTGTAGGCACGAATTGTATAATCTTGGGTAAAAGTATATTTTGACAATTGGAATGACAATTGGAATGATACAAAGAAATCATTGAAGAAACTTTATGCACTCAATTGAAGAATAGTAACATCGTTTACTTGTTTTGAAATATACGGAATTCATCTTGTTTTTGTTTTTTCTTTGGTGTTCGATACTCGTTTTAGGCCCACCAAATTTGGATTTGCGTCCCAAAATTAAAGTTCTTCCTATGTAAAGTGATATCATTTTCACAACTAAAGAGGAACTCTAACAACATTTGTGATCATTGGAAAATCTTTTCACTGAGCTTGTAACATTTTCATAGAAAACGATTTTTTTTTTTTTTTTTGATGAATTAATTCGTCTTCTGAAGGGGTTAGTAACTTCTAGAGCCAGATAAATTGTGTATATATACAAGTTAAACACTTATATTTCTGATTTGCAAGTAATTAGTACTGACTACTGATTATCATTTCCTATCAACAAACAATATAATATTTCAAACTCACAAAATCAACAAGTAGGTTGGTAATTGAAGAAACTTGTGCACAATGACAAACTTTTTTTTTCTTTCATAAATTGCTTTCACTTAATTATCATTTGAATTCTTCTATTTCGATATATAGGAGAAAATGAATAACAAATAAAGTTAGGAGGAACGACTTGACTTGTAACAACTACAGTTTAAAGTTCGTATTTGAGACCAATAATTCCTTGTTGAGTTACCAAATTATACTATAACTAGTTGTATGGGGTAAAATTTGCCTAAGAATGCGTGGCACCAATAGAGAAGCCAACACAAGGTTTCATCGCTACAAATGATAATGCGGAGCTTCGGGAGGCAGCTCCGAAATAGCGACGATAGAGAACGCCCTCTCGTGTTGGGTGAGTCGGGTAGGACTCAGACAATCGGATTTGGGGCAAGAGACAAACAAGAAACAAGTTTGTTAGATTGTTTTAGGTGCGCGGACGAGCTCATATGGAGCTAAGTAGTGCATAAATATTAGCTGAATCCACCTCTAACGGATTGAACGTGTGGTACAATGACATAGGTTTTAGTACTTAAAGGCTTTAGCGTTATATTTCGATTGGCCAGGACCTAATGTTGTAACCTATAAATAGTCTTCCTTCTTATGAAAGGATCCGTATTCCAATATTCTTACTGAATATAATAGCATTTTTAGTACTCTCCAAGCATTTTTCTTGTTTAACAGCTTGTCTTGCTTTGATAGTAGCTTGGATAGTTGAGAGGTGACCTCGGAAACGTTTATATTCGCTCTGCACTCACTTAGATTCGTCTTCTTTATTTTGTTTATTTTGTTCATATACATTTCGCTTGTTTTCATTATCAGCTAGTAATTAAGCTGCTAGTAAATCAATCCTAAAATAAGGTAAAATTGTAATGCGTGTTCTTGAATCTTGACCCACCTACAAATTCAATCATACCAAACCACGATAAAACATTAGTTAATTTGATCGTTCTTCATGCAATTATTAGACAAAACTAATTATAATTAAATAACTATGGTTATAATTTTTATAGTAAAAAAATATTATTTGTTTTTTTGATCAGTTTAATCTTAAAATCGTTCACTTCAAAACATCCACGCACCTATTACATTGCATCAGCACCAAATGTATTTTAGTTCTGGCATAGTGAGATGCGGCAAATAGTGTCATTTTATACATACTATATATAGTAAAGTATAAAGATACAAAGAAGAGGCAAACCTTCGTCGTTTCTGCATGCGTCTTGCTTGCCAAGTGTTTGCTTCATCACGTGTCCACTTTGTATTTTAGCAAAGGCATCTTCTTATGTAAATTTTTTACTTCATTAATATGTTTCACCTGTCACCGGCTCACCAACCAAACTGCTTAACAAAAATGATACCCCTGTTAACCATTAATTTGGGACAGTTTAAATTTATAAATGGGTTAAGATCGAACACGTTATGATTTTAATTTTTTGTTAGTAGCATAAGTTTGTAAAATAGCAACAAACAAAATAAGTAAATTAAACAACAAACGAGACAGAGGTCGAAAGTAAATTTGAACAGCGGCGAGGTCCTTAATCCTTTAACTATGAGCCGAATGTGGCCACAATTATTAGATTAATGAGTGCAATAACAAGTCACAAAATAAATAATAACCAAAACTATGGAGAAAATATAAGAATAAAGCTAAATATTTATTGCTCTAGAATGGAGAGAAAGTCGATGTCTTATCAAAGAGGAGGGGGTGTCTATTTATAGGGTACAAAAACTGTTCTCAACCAATGACATTCTTTCATTGGTTGAGAGCAATTTTTATACCCTATAAATAGACGAGATTAACTAGTATCCACTGACAGGGGATACTTATATTTACATTGTCAGCTAATTTTAACCGTTAATTAAAAAAAGCTAATCTTAATTTACATGTAATTTTCCTTTTTTTTTTTTTTTTAATTCTTTACTTTTGAAATACTTACTCCCCTAATTTCGTAGATCTCAGTTCTCAGTATCTAGGTTTATCCTCTGTGTCTCCTTCCCCCCTCTATGTCTCCTTCCCCTTCCTCTCTCCTAGGCTAGTCATTTATGGTGGTGTATTTGATTTTTTGATAGAATTAATTTAGATCATCACAAAACAAAAACAAAAATTCTTTGTAAATTGAAATAAGAAAAAATTCTTTGAAATACCGTTGGATATCATTGGTACATGTTGCACGTTGCGAGAAAGACGTAATAAGTTATTGAGTATAATACTTTTTTAATTTAAAATTAGATGTGTTGATATATCACTTTATAAATTGAATTAAATTTATTTCACATATCTTAAATCTTATCATATAAAATTGTGTTCATGATTGCATTAAAGCTTCAATGGTGTCTGTTTGTTTGCTTTGATGATGTTGCAAATATTATGATATAGTAAAACTAATGAGAATGAAGAAGACAACGGTGCAATCCATCTTAATTTTGATTAGTCAGGTCATAATCTTAAATAAACTAGATTGCATAAATTTAGAGTCCTTATAATACCATTATCCTTATTTATACTAAAATATTAAAAAGATAACTCTTTTTTAACCTATTATAAGATTTATAATTAACTGATAGTGTAAAAATAAGTATCTACCGTCAATGGCTACTAGTTAAATTCGTCACTTTAATCCTACAATACAATAATCAATAGGTGATGGCCACTTGTCGTTGAGCCGTTGGAGTATGACAATTCAATATCGCGTATCTGATTTATTTTAGGTTGGAGTAGCCTGTGCAACTAAGAGTCTTGACATACCATCCTTATGTCTGTCATTATTTTCTTGGTCACCATCGTTGTTAGCCTCGGGCTATTACACTCTCATTCGAATGAGGGTTCTTTCATCTCGATTTTGTCTCTGAGACAACGCCTATGGTGAACCGATTTCAATCCTACTCGATCCTGCATTCGCTCAATCTCTATCGAAGCCATTTCACCTCATATAACCCCAATAAAGCATTAATAGGGATGGTTTGGTTTTTTTGGATATGAATGATGATTTCAAGATAATTTACAGGTTAAGGATTGTCAAACATTCAACGGTTTGGGAATGATAAAATCAAATTGAAATAGATCTATTAATGAAGTTAAAATACTCATTAGTTAGTTTAAAAGAAAGTTATTGATATGACTTTATGTCTATTAAATCAAACAAATTTACATTCGACATCTTTTTGTTGGGACGATATAATTAATATTTTTCTTCTACTTTATCTATAAAATTTATTTATTACTTATAATCGTTGATATTTTTCATAAATATCAAAAATTTTAATTTTTAAAAATTAAATTAAATCAAATAAAACTCGATAAAATTTGAATCAAACTAATGTAATTTAATTTGTTATTTAATATACAATTAAAATATTTAAAATAAAAAAATCAAATTAAAGAATCAAACGCCCACCCATGACAAAGAGAGACATGCCAATTAATTAGCTCTTCCATTCTCCGCGCGCCCTCATCCATATATCCCATTTAACGCCAAAAATGTCTTCGGTAATAGGTAATAACATAGGAGTATTAAATAACCAAACAAATTAAAGGGGGATAGCAATCATCAAAATATTACTCCCATTATTTCAAAATAATTGAATTATTGAGATAATACATATATATTAAGAAAAAAAGAATAAGATATAAATTAATTATTTTTTTTTATTTTTATTTTTTTTAATTAATTATCAAATTATTTTTGAAAAGTAAAAATATTAATCATCAAAATTACTTCCAATACTCACTTAAGTGATCAATTTATTCCTTGTGCAAAATTCAAAATGTGGCTCTTAGAATGACTAAACCTCTTAACTGAGCAAATTTTTGGAGGTAAAACCTTAAAAATTTAATTTCCCTCTAATTTTTTTTTTAATTTCAACGATTTGAACTATTTCAACCGAGTCTTCATCAATAATAGGGTCATAAACTTTTTCAACCAACTCTTCAATGATAGTGTCTTGAACTTTTTCAATCAAGTCTTACATGATCGTGTCTTGAATTATTTCAATGGAATCTTCATTATTCATGATAGTATCGTGAACTATTTCAACCGAATCTTCAAAATCAAAATCCATAAAATCTCTTAATTCTCTTTTAAATTTTGTTTTTCAAATTTGGTATGAAAATGAATTAGAAAAGAAGGGAAGTTATATAGTGTCATAGTCAATGCAAATTCAGCCATATTAATGTAAAAAAGTTCCAAGAAAATTAAGTTTCTTGGAACTCATAACATAGAAAATTAAGTCTAAAACATTAATTAAAAAAATTAAGTGGCAAATAAAGGGTAAATATAAAAAAAAGTTCAAAAAATTCTCTTGAACTTTGAACAATTCAATTATTTCGAACTATAAAAAAAGTCTCATCAATTTAATTATTTTAAAATAAAGGGAGTACCTTTCTTCCTTTTTACTTGCCCTAGTTTCTTTTTTAAGAGTTAAACAAAATAAATTTTAATTAATATTTTAAAATATAATTTTTATGATCATATTAATATAAGGAAAAACAATATAAGTTATAGTATTTTTTTTTTTTTTAAATATTTAGTTTTTTTAAACTATTAAATTAATTTAATTTAATTTAATTTTAAAAATTAGTCAAATTAATTTTTAAAAAACGAAACGTGATAAATAAAAAGAAATGGAGAGAGTAGCCTCAATAGTTATCAACTCGCCGCATATTTCCACATCTAGCATGATGAATTCTCTTTTGTCCTTCACAAATTGTCCATACACAGTACTCACGTGACATGCATGAAGCTAGCCTTATTACATTTCCACTTCATTCACCTGATCTCCACGTTGACTCTTCACTTCCAACACTTGTCAATTTGCATGCATGCAATGCCACAATTTCCTCCACTATAAATTCCTACTCACCAAACTTCTGCTCACCCATCTCTTTAACTTCTCATCAAAGTTATTACACTAATGGCGATCTTCACTACACCTAAGCTTTTGTTTTCCTTCTTCTTGATCCTCTCTTTGTTGCTAGCATCTCAATGCGATGATCAAAATCCTCGGGGCCAAGAACCGAGGCGTGAGCTTGAGAGTTGCTTGAGGCAGTGCCAGTTTCAGGGCGAACACCCTGAACAACAACTCCAATGTCAGCAAAGCTGTGTTCTGAGATACGAGCGTCAACAGAGAGAGCAAGAACAACATCATGGCCACGAGACTGGAGAGGATAATCCAGGACGACATGGTGCGTGTTAGTTATGTAATACTTTTCCTGCTTTAATTTACTTTTTTTACTTCTGTTTTGCTGGGTTATAATGTTGTACTTGAGTCGAGGGTTTTTTGAAAACAATTTCTCTATCTTGTAGAGGTAAGGCTTGTCGTGCACATTACTATTTCTAGACAAAGAGTTACACTTGAGTTACTTCTGTTATGCAACTCTATTTGAGCCGAAGGCCTTTCAGAAACAATCTTGGTAGAGAAAGTCCGCATTCACACAATCCAACCATGTAATTACACTGAGTGGTTGTTGTTGTTGACTTCTATTATGGTCTTTTGGGAAAAAAAAACACACTTTCCATATTTGGTGTTTTTCTAATACTCGTTTATAGTTAATATCTTTAGTCATACTCTTTTATTAAAAAAATACTAGCATGACATCTCTAATTGATATTTTTGATATAAAAGACCCAAGATTTTATTACATTTTTAAATTCGTGTCTAGTCGATCATATTCAGTGGAAGAGCTAGTCTGGCACCATTTTTTTAAAAAATCAAAATATTAAAGAAGTATGCTAGACATATGAACAAGTATGTACATAAAAAATTAGTTTGACCTTAGTATTAAATGTAATTTTTCGACGAAGATGAACTTAGAAGTTAGAACCCATGGTGTCAAACGAAACGGAGTATGCTTGTAATATTTGCGGTGATGCTACATCGGTAAGCAAAATCTCGTCTGTGTACTCCGTTTTAATGTTGGAAGTTTAAGAAAATAAAGAATTTTTTTGCATTTTATAGTATATTAAAATGTTCTTTAATTTTTTGGTTATAAAACGTATGAGAAATGTATCAGGTGGAAAGTTAAAATTAAAGAACTTTTAAAAAGCAAAAGAGACATTTTGTTAACGTGGACTAAAAAATATACTCCCTCTATTTAAAAAAGAATGATTTATTTTAACTTGACACGAAATTTAAGAAAACAAAAAAACTTTTGAATGTTGGGATCTTAAATTAAAGTTGTGCCAAATGTATCAAAATTTCTTTAATCTTATGGTCTTAAACATGTCATGTTGAAAGTTGAAATTAAAGTACTGCCAAAAAAAAGAAAGGTCATTCTTTTTTAAACGAACTAAAAAAGAAAGTACGTCATTCTTTTTGAAATGGAAGGAGTATATAGGCTTTTGCTGCCTTTATTTAATTCTGTTTTATTTCTTACTCAACAGGCCAGCGGGATCCTGAGGAGAGATTCAGAGAGTGCCAACAGAGGTGTAAGAGACAAGAAGAGGGCCCACAACAGTGGCAGTGCCAACAACGTTGTCAACAAGAGTACAGGAGGGAGAAAGAACAACAACATCGTGGCCAGGAGGAGACAAGAGATGAAAATCAAGGACGAGGCAAACGTGACCCTGAGGAGAGATTCAGAGAGTGCCAACAGAGGTGTCAGAGACAAGAAGAGGGCCAACAACAGTGGCAGTGCCAACAACGTTGTCAACAAGAATACCAAAGAGAGAAAGAACAACAACACCGTGGCCAAGATACTAACCCATCACAAAAAGAAGAAGAGAACAATCCCTACTTATTCGAGTCTCAGAGGTTCAGGTCTCGATTCAGAGCCCAACATGGAGATGTCCGCATCCTCGAGAAATTCACTCAAAGATCCGAACTTCTCCAAGGAATAGAAAAATTCCGTGTTGCGGTCCTTGAATTTGAACCTCAGTCTTTCATGCTACCTCATCACTGTGATAGTGAAGCCATATTTGTTGTTGTTAGAGGTAATTTAATCATCTCCGTTTTCCTAACGGTCTTGATTTTACTACACTCTGTACCAATTTATGTGGTCACTATCAAAATTTAAACGTTGAAATCTCGAAATTCCATTACGTTGTTAAAACCAAAAGTGAAGTATGGTAATTACAGTAAATTTCAACTTTTTACGCAGGACAAGGAACAATAAGTATAGCAGAACAAGACGAGAAGAACTCGTTCAACTTGGAGCATGGAGATGTAATCAGGGTGCCTGCAGGTTCGACAATCTACTGGCTCAACAGAGATAACAACGAAAAGTTCTTTGTTTACGTGCTGGCCAAGTCAGTCAATGCCCCTGGCGAATCCCAGGTAATCATAGTATTTAAGATAAAATGCCCCCAAAATTGTGTCTTAAGATATTTTGTTCATCAAATTACAAGAACTTGGTACCACAAGATCACTCCTATTATGATTGTTTTATTTCTATTTTTCTCCAAATTTGTCATACGAATCTGATTCTTTTTTTCCTTTTAAAGAAAAACATCAATTTGTACTGGATGTAGTATAAGATGTTTTCAGATGCTATTATACTTGCCTTTGGATTCAGGAATTCTTTAGTGGCGGAGGCGAAAATCCAGAATCCTTCTACAGAGCATTCAGCGATGATGTCCTGGAAACTGCTTTCAATGTGAGCTTCCTTAATTAATTTCGTATAAACTAATTAATACTTCCTCCGTTTCAAATTGTTTGTTTGTTTGATTTTGACTTAGTCATTTAGAATGTATTGAAGTGTCCTTTTTACTATTATGGTCTAAGAGAGTTACCAATTTTAATCCTGTGGTCTTAAAGAGTTGCCAAAAAGGGAAAGTAAAATAAAAGAATTGAAACGGAATGAGTATCACATCATTTGGTCTTTTTAATGTTAGTTTCAATTCTCACTATTGATATTATTTTGATTTTTGATTAGACCCCAAGGGACAGGTTAGAGAGACTATTTGGACAACAAAAGCAGGGGGTAGTAATCAAAGCCAGTGAAGAGCAAATTAGAGCAATTAGCCAACACGCTTCACGTTCCACTCAGCAAACTAAAGGTCAAACCAGAGGACCTTTCAATCTGCTGAAGGAAAGCCCGTTGTTCGGTAGCAGATTTGGACAGTTCTTTGAAGCATCTCCTGAGAAGTTCGAACAACTAAGAGATTTGGATACTGCTGTTGCCTTCATGAACATCAACCAAGTAAGCTCTCTTTGCAGAGAAAATTTATATCGTCCTTGTATATAAGTTAAACTTATTAAAATATTATTGCAGGGTGGAATGGTACTACCATTCTACAACACGAGGTCTACAAGATTGGTGATGGTCGTAGAAGGAAATGGTCGCTTTGAAATGGCATGTCCCCATCTTGGTAGGCAAGGCCGAGGCCAATGGTCTCGTGGAGAAAGAAGAGAACAAGAACAACAAGAACAACAAGAAGAAGGCAATGTCCATTACCAGAAAGTCCGCGGTAATCTAAACGTTGGCGACCTTTTGGTAGTCCCAGCAAGCCATCCTATTACCTTTATAGCCACCGGAGGCTCAAATTTCAGGCTAGTTGCATTTGGTGTCAATGCTCAAAACAACAAAAAGAACTTTCTTGCAGGTATATTCCCTAGTTTCCGCTGTACTTTGATATATTCCAACAAATTATTCACTCTGTTTTTGTGAAGGATTAACTTTTCAATATTTAGAAGAATTTTTAGTAGTATAATCAAGTATGTTTAATCTGCTATAGCAACTTAACATGAAAATTTTCATGTTTACTAATTCAATTGGAGTATGTATTGCCTCCGTGTTACTAATTCAGATGGTATATATTTTACAGTATTAGTGTTCCAATTTTTGCTATAACAACTTAGCCAGATGAGTGTGAGTGTGTGACAGATTACATTTCTAGCTAGATATATGGTTAGTTAAATATTTAATATTTTTAAGCGATCTAACAGTTGTTATTCGTTCAAGTGACTTGATAGTGTAAACTTTATATCGCTAATTGTTGGTTGGTTTGAAATAATAGGTAAACAAAACATATGGAGAAACGTAGATAGGGAAGCTAAGGAACTGTCCTTCAACACGCCCGGAAGGGAGGTAGAAGAGATCTTCCAGAAGCAAGACCAGTCCTTCTTTGTGGCAGGGCCAGGACAGCAGAGGGAGAGGGGTGAAGAAGGAAGAAGGGGACAAGAACAATATTTGTCTTCAATTTTGGACTTTGTTTTCTAACTAATATAAGCTGCGGAAGATATGCATGGTCTACTGGGAATAAAAGGATGCAGCTGTGCCAAGTGAGGGCTTTGTGAGTAAATAAGAAAAGGCTCCTAGCTAAAAGTCTACTGATATGCATATAATTCTCTACTTAAATAAATGAGGTCTAAGAGTTGTAACTGTTTTTTGGCCTCTCTTGTAAAATATCTTGTATGTGTGCAATGTTAAGTTTTCCATCATAAATAAAATTTTCACTGTTTTTATCCCAAAATTTTGCTAGATTTCAGATCACTACTAGAAAATTGCTCTATGGCAATCGTCCGTGGCAATAGATGTATTTAGTCAAATGAAAGACTTTAACTAATATCTTCTGTTAGTGTAAATTTTTTTTACACGGTCACATAATTTTTACCGGCAATAATAAGTTATCGATTTTTTCTAATTTTATTTTTTTTCTTGAAACACTCCTCCATAATTCTCTGCAAATATACCCTTTTAACTTTTCTATCTCCTTTTATATTGTTCTTTCTCCTCATCTATGAATTCTATCATTTTCTAAACTCCATAAAAGTATTCAAAGATTTACTTATTCTTTTGAACTCAAGTTGCAAGATATGACGTCTATTTTGTTAAGAAAATTATTGTATTGTATTTTTGGGTGTTTTTTTTTAAAAAAAAGATCTGGTTCATATTCTATCAAGAAAGAGTCTCAGTTTCTATGGCTAATTTCATGAAATAAATCAGTAATTTTAGTTAAAATTATACAAAGATTACAAAATTTTTTCCTATTATTTTTTTAGTGCTGATTGATGTACATCTGCAAATATAAAGTGTTCGACAATATTCCAATCAGTAGGCTCTCTTATTAGATATTTTCCTCTTCACACATGCAATATTCTAACTTAAATTTTAGTATTATTTATTTGTATTGCAGAGAAATTATAAAATTAATTACCATTCAGCATGAATAATTATTGTTAAATTCTAAAATAGAAAGTGACGAAAACAAAGAAGAAGCGGTGGAATGGAGTGAATTTTTTGATAAATAGAGTCATAATTCTAAATAAATATCTGTAGAATAAACGTAATATTTCAATTGCCTTATATGCTACTAAATTTCTTAATTAAAATTTAAATAATGTCAATGCTTACTTAAAATAGCCTTTAAAATTATCTGACCGTATAAAAAAAATCATATACCGTCGATACATATTAGTTAAACTCCAAATGAAATGGTTCGAAAGTGTTAGTTAGGGGTGAACAAAAGCAAACCATAAATCGCATCAAATCGAAAAAGAAAATTCAACTAGTGATTTGGTTTGGCGTTGGTAAAAAAAAAATCTGATTATAATTAGTTTGGTTTGGATTTAACTAAAAAAGTCAAATCGAATGGAACCAACACGATATTATATTTATACAATTTTAAAAAATATTTAATACATAAAATATTTGTTGTGATGTAATTTATAAATATTTCTTTAAACTTTTTCACTCTTTTTATCTTTCAACGTATCATTTCAAGTTTGAACTTAGACTTTTGAATGGTCCAATAAGTTTTACAGCCCAGAGACATTAGTAACTGATCAAATGAAGCTCAAAATGTTTAACTCAATAAGTTTAAACATATTATGTTGGATATCTATTCTTTAGTTTTGCATAAATAAATAATCTAATTTTTTTTTTATTTAATATTTAATTATGTAATTAATACTTACTAGATTTATTTTAGCATGACTTAATATTTTTAAATTATGATTATTTTTTATTATAACTTATTAATAAAAAATATTATTTTATACGATTTTATTATTATTTTTCATTGAATATTTATTGTCATCACTCATTTCATATTTTGTGTTTTTATTAAGAAACACCTAAGATAGTTGTATCTTTCTAGGAGTAAAGAGATATTTGAAGCCCAAGTTAATTATATGTTTGTATGAGGATTTTACCAGGAAAATTCCCAAAAAAACCCCGAAAAAATGAAAAAATCCTTAAAAAACCGAGGTTTAAAAACCCGAATTAAATTGGTTTGGTTTATAGATTTAGAAACTCAACGTAAATGATTTAATTTGGTATTTAAAAAATCCGAACCAACCCGATACATGTACACCCTAATGCTAATATTATCATTTTATGCAAGATGCTACAACAATAGTTTGAATTATTATATTGCAACATCTATTAGGAGCTATTGAAACGTTTATTAGTAATACGAAGTTATCGCAACGATTTATGAATGCTATTACAACAGTTTACAGTTGTGCCCTTATTGTTAGTCATAATGTTTGACATGGTGGTAAACTACAAAATTGTGAAGAAACAAGATAATTACTTCACAAGTCACAATTTTGCTTACCAATTTGATGCGATTTTTGAGGATACAAAACCGAAACCAAAAAGGCCAATTGAATATGAACAGTATAAAATAAAATCTTGAATTCGCTTTTGCAACTAAGTAATAATTGGTAAATGAATAGCCACATTAATATAGCCATATAGGAGCAACTTCAGATTGAGCACATGAACAATTGAGGCCTCCAATTTCAATATTGATCCTCAAAATTTTGCATATACATTCGAACTTTTCTTCTTTCTCTTGATCAATTTACTTATATATATGGAACTTATAAACAATTTTAACACAGAATAAATGTGCATTTTGGATTTTTTTTCTTTATATTTTAAAATCGTTAAATAACAATGTTAGAAAAATAGTACTTATTAATTAACATTGAACCGAAATAAAGAAACAGTAAAAGCTTATATAATCAAGTACTTGTCGTGGAAAGCACTTTTTAATCGAAATTAGAATGTAAATCATTTTAATCAGTTGTTTTCTAAGATTTCACAGCACCTTTAAAGACGTGGATTTGTAGCTAAAAGATTTGGAGAATACTGCACAAAACAATTGCTCAAAAATTAACTTAAGAGAAAAAGAAACGAATATATTTTCGATGTAGGATAAATAAACTTCACAAAGACAATCTTTTTGTAGGCAAGCAATAAGTTGCTGAAGTTGTTACGACTTACGAAAAGGAAAATTAACGGGGTTAAAAAAATTAGAGAGTTCTACTGCTACATCACTCAAAATGATTGTTACAATCGAAGGTGAACTCTAGTAATGTGTTTGAATAATCAAATTTGGATTAGACCTTACGTATATATCACACAGAGGGAACAAATCGAACAATTGTACTTTCAAGATCATTTCTCATTTATGTGTAGGATCACTATATTTAGTTTTACTAGCTTTTTATAACTCCAATAAGAAGACGACTCTCCCTAATCAATGAGATTTTTATTTTTATTTCTCATCAGAGAAAAAAATGTGATGAACTCAATTTTTTTTTTAATTATTTGCATTACGAGAGAGAAAATAATAATAAAAAAGGTAGGAATAATTCCAACATAAAACACACACATCGATAAAATTTGTCAGCATACGCATGCTATTAACATTGCATCAACCTTAATGTCTTTTTCTGCAAGCATAGTGGGATGTGGCAAATAGTCTCATTTTGCATTTTATATTTTTTTCATATTCGTTTAATCAGTTTTTTGAATAATATTTTCTGTAAAAAAATAATAATAAGTTTTTAAAATTAAAAAAAATTATTTTTAAATTTTAAAAAAACAAACAAGTTTCACAGGCTAAGTGACATTATATATAATTGATTGTCTTTTTCACCCTTTTAACTGTCCAACACCCCTTTTGTTTACCGCCATCGCCTATTGTAGTCCAATTTCCATCACCTCACATTTTTCTATCCCTGCATAATATTTATCTAAATTATATATAAATACTTTTGTAATAATATTTTTTACTCTTATATATATCAAAAATGAAAAATATATAAATAATTTATTATTTTTCTAAAAAATATTTTTTCGAAATTTTTTCTCGTGTGAACGCACATTGAATATGTATTTTAAAATCATTTAACTCCAAACACACACCAATGAAATTTTGTCAGCATATGCATGCTATCATTACAGTGCATCAGCTTGGATGTCTTTTTGTTCTGGCATATATGGTGGTATGCGGCAAATAGACGTGTCATTTTGCACATACTATATTTAGTAACAGTAAAGATAGAAAGAAGAGGCAAACCTTCGTCGTTTCTGCATGTATCTTGGTTGCCAAGTGTTCTCTTCATCATGTGTGCACTTTGTATTTTAGCAAAGGTATCATGTAATTTTGTCTCATTGGTCTTTTAAATGTTTCACCTGTCACTAGCTCACCAACCTAACTGGCTAACAAATACCAATAACATTACAATAAGCATTTATTTAATTTATGGTTTATTAGAAACCGTGTAGTGTTATCCTTAATATATTCATAGACATTTAAGGTTCACTCCATTTGAGTGATAAATGGCTTCATGTTTATATAAAGTCCGATGTTAATTACATAAGTAGCGTAAATTATTCGGAGATTCAAAATTTTAATTTACGAGTTTCTATAATAATTTTAAGTTAATATCTAATATATAATTGTGTTCATAATTGAATAATTATAATTTTTTAATAAATTTCTTAATATATATTTTAAATTTTTTTTTTTGCAAAAGTTGTTGAGGACTCACTTGGATGCAAAAGTGTTCATGCAGTTATGAGACTTTTAAACTTGTGATTAATTTAAACATACGGTAATAATTAGTGTTTATAAATTTTTTATCTTTATAGAAAATAGAAAATTTCAAGTTGTATTATTTTTAAAAGTTAAAGTTATATTTTTTTAAAAAAAAATAAGGGAGACAATTTTTTTTTCGAAGTAGATTAAAAAGAAAAGAAGCTCACAAAAATAGAAATGAAAATGTATATATATATACTTCGAATTGCATCTGTCACCCACTAAAATAAAAAACAATAATCACGTAGAACTTCTATAATTAAAGATAGAAAGTCAATATTAAATTATTATCAATTATTAGCTACAAGCTATTAATGACAGATTAAGATCGAATTTCATAGTCAATTCCAATTTTTTTGTTTTCGTGATCACATCTCTCTCGAGTCTAGTTTAGATCTGTTTTTAGTGAGTTAAAAGTTGGATAATTTGGAAGGAGAGAAATTAGAATTAGTTGTTAAATTCTCCGCATTCACCCACCTATTTAATTCAATCATCAAAATAGCATCAATAGTTATCAACTCACCTCATATTTCCACATCTAGCTAGCCGGTTAATTATAATCAAATACTTCCTACGTGTATCTTTATTTATAATCAAATAATTTAACTCTCCAAATAATAACAACTTTGCATCAATTGTGATTTAGAATTCAGGCTATTATTTTTTTTTTCTGCCTCAACAAAAGCCAGCTAATTACTAGCTAGCCTTATATACCCTCACACTTCCACTCCACTCTACTCACCTCTCCACGTCTACTCTTCACTTTCAACACTTGTCAATGTGCATGCATGCAATGCACTATTTCCTCCCCTATAAATCCCACTCACCAAATCACCTTTTCTTCATCCCCATCAATACTTTTCACTATGGCAATTTTCACTAAACCAAAGCTTTTGTTTCTCTTCTTCTTCATCCTCTCGTTGATCTTCGCATCTCAATGCGATGATCAAAACCCTTGGGGCCGAAAAAAAGACCCTCAGGAAAAATTCAGAGAGTGCCAACAGCGTTGTGAGAGACAACAACAGGGACAACAGAAGCAGTTGTGCAAACAACGTTGTGAACAGGAGTTTAAGAGAGAACAAGAACACCAACATGGCGGCAGGGAGACTGGAGAAGATAATCAAGACGGTATACGTTAATAGTTCTTTTATTTTAATTTATTTATCTTACTTTCTTCGTATCGATTTATGTACCACAATTGAATGTGGTACCCTTAGAATTTCAAGAATCAATTAAATTTTTTTTCTTTTAAATATTTTAAATTATGTTCCATACTAGTTTTTTTTTACTTGTTTTCAAATATACCAAGTTAGAATTTCAAGATCAATTTAAATTTGTTTTCTGATTGATTTTTTTTAGTCTCTCAACTATTTTTAAGTTGTGTTCTATGCTATTTTTAATCTAGTTTTCAAATATATAAATTTTAAATTAAAAAAAATAAATTTTTTAGTTAGATTCAATCATATAAATTGGTACAGAAGAAGTAATGCTTTCTTCTACTTTTAGCAAGTTTAAAAGTTATATTCATTTACCTTCAATGACAAATTCTATGAGAACAGCCTGACATTTTTAACACGACTAAAATTCAAATTGTATCTTCTGTTATAAATGTGTCACAAGAAAAAATCTTTTGTTTCTAAAAGAGTTTCTAATAAGGAATTTAAAATATAAAAAGTTAGACACATACTAAATTTTCAGGAGATTTAAAATCTAAAAAGTTAGATACATGAAGAGCGCAAGAGAATTTCAATTTTTACTATATATGTAAGCTAATTTTGACCTTTTTTTATTTAAACCCCGTCCCAGTTTAAGTGTGTCATTTCTCAATTTAACTTGGTAGAAAGTATAAAAGTAGTGAGATTTTGAATCTTTTGAATTTTGATCTTAAAGATATGTACTCCCTACCTCAAAATAGTTGGCCCTTGTTTTTAAAAATATTTGTTTTAATTTAGTTGTCCCATTTATTGATAAATCAAAAATACTTTCAATACTATTCCTATCATTAAATGACTACATAAAGTGTATAAACTCAATTTTATATTTTTAAAGCATAATTAATAAGGCTAATATGATAAAATAAGCTTCTAATAAATATTTTTATAAGGGGATTGTCAAATCAACAAGTGCCAATTATTTTGAAACGGCAGGAGTATTTCTTTAAATCTTGTACTAGTTTTAAACTTTGCTCTAGATTCTTGGTAGAATCTTGAGATTGGGGAACTTATTAAATATAGGAAAAAGCTTTTTATTTTGGCACAAACCAAATTTTTTTTTGAAAGGAACAATTTTATATGCTTAATGATAGAGACATTGTGGATCAGTGAAATCTTTGTGAGGAAATGAAATCTCTTATCCTCTTGCAAAATAATAGAAAAAGCCTCAAAACTGATACTTATTAGGTGGTTATTTGAATTACACAAGAAAGTGCTAAGATTTGGAACAATTTCACAAAATTGAGTTTCACACATTAGATCAGTTGTATGACACTTGTAAAATTTTTTGTATCGGTGTATGAGCAAATATATACTTTCCCATTTAAAAAAGAATGACCTACTTTACTTTTCTTTTTAGTCTGTTTTAAAAAAAATAACCCTTTCTTTTTTGACAATACTTTAATTCGAACTTTCCACATGACATCTTTAAGACCACAAGATTAAAGAATATGTTGGTACATTTGACACAACTTTAATTTATGACCACAAGATTCAAAAGTATCTTTATTTTCTTAAACTCTATATCAAGTCAAAATAGGTAATTCTTTTTTAAACAGAGGAAATAGTATATATCATGCAACATTCTGTAGCCTATTAGGCTTTGTTGCGTTTCTTTAACTCTTGTTTTGTTTGTTATTTCCGTACAGCCAAACGTGACCCTGAGGAGAGATTGAGAGAGTGCATACAGTGGTGTGGGACACATACACGCGCAGGAGATTTCACACCGTGCGCACAACGTTGTCAACAAGAGTACAAAGGAGAGAAAGAACAGCACCACCGTGGGCAGGAGGAGACCAGAGATGAAAATCAAGGACGTGGCAAACGTGACCCTGAGGAGAAATTCAGAGAATGCCAACAGAGATGTCAGAGGCAGGAAGAGGGCCAACAGCAGAGGCAGTGCCAACAACGTTGTCAACAAGAATACCAAAGAGAGAAAGAACAACAACATCATGGCCAGGACGAGAATGATGACGAAAATCAAGGACGAGGCAAACGTGACCCTGAGGAGAGACTCAGAGAGTGCCAACAGAGGTGCCAGAGACAGGAAGAAGGCCAACAACAGAGACAGTGCCAACAGCATTGTCAACAAGAATACCGAAGAGAGAAAGAACAACACCCCGGCCAAGACTCTGGAGAAGAAGATTCTAACCCACAACAAAGAGAAGAGAATAATCCCTACTTATTCGAATCTCAAAGGTTCGGGTCTGCATTTAGAACCAGTCATGGACATATCCGCGTCCTCGAGAAATTCACTCAAAGATCTGAACTTCTCCAAGGAATAGAAAAATTCCGTGTTGCGGTCCTTGAATTTGAGCCTCAGTCTTTCATGGTGCCTAATCACTGTGACGCTGAAACCATATTTTTTGTGGCTAGAGGTAACTTAATCATCTCCATTTTTCCTAATGTTCTTGATCAAAAATCATAATTACATTAAATTTCAACTTTTTACAGGGCAAGGAGTAATTAGTATAGCAGAACAAGATGACAAGAACTCCTTCAACTTGGAGAAGGGGGATGTAATCAGAGTGCCTGCTGGTTCGACAATCAACTGGCTCAACACAGATAACAACGAAAAGTTCTTTGTTTACGTGCTGGTCAAGTCCGTCAATGTCCCTGGTCAACCCCGGGTAATCATAGTAGTATTGAAGATAATAGTCCACCAAAATTTTCTTAAAATCAAAATACAAAATTTGGTATCACAGTATTACAACTAGTAGTAGTTGTTTTATTTCTACTTACACCTTCAAAATTGGTCAAATGAGATTTGTACAAAATACTTCAATTTGGGATTGTAGTATAAGAAGTTTTCTTCGGAAACCGCCTCTCCCCCCCTCAAAGGTGTAAGGTCTACTTACACTCTACCCTCCACAAATTCCACTTTGTGGGATTGCACTAGTATATTATTGTTGTTTTTATTGTATAAGAAGTTTTCGGAATGCTAAGATACCTATCTCTGAATTCAGGAATACTTTAGTGGAGGAGGTCAAAATCCAGAATCCTTCTACAGAGCATTCAGCAGCGATATCCTGGAGACGGCTTTCAATGTGAGCCTCCTTAATTAATTTCACACGAATTATTCACTAAGTATTACATTTGGTCTTTTTTATATTAGTTGCAATCTTCACTGTTCTTTATTATTTTGATGATTAGACCCCAAGGGACAGGTTAGAGAGGCTATTTGGACAACAAAGCCAGGGGGCAGTAATCAAAGCCAGTGAAGAGCAAATTAGAGCTATTAGCCAACACGCTTCGCGCCCCACTAAGCATACTAAAGGCGAAATCAGAGGTCCATTCAATCTGTTGAAAGAACGCCCGTTGTTCGATAGCAAATTTGGACAGTTCTTTGAAGCATCTCCAGAAGATTTCGAGCAGTTGAGGGACTTGGATGCTGCTGTTGGTTTCATGAACATCAACCAAGTAAGCCTCTTAGCAAAGTTGGTTAAAGAACCCATGCCCTTTTGCAAAATTTATACTGTTAGCTGTTGGCATATATAAGTTGAAATGCTTTGAAATATTGTTGCAGGGTGGAATGGTACTACCATACTACAATACAAGGTCTACAAGGTTGGTAATGGTTGTAGAAGGAAACGGTCGCTTTGAAATGGCATGTCCTTATCGCAGTAGTCAAAAACAAGGCCAAGAGTCTCGCGGAGAAAAAAGAAGGCAAGAAGAACAAGAACAAGAACAAGGAGGAAAGGTCCATTACCAGAAAGTTCGCGGTACTCTAAACGTTGGTGACCTTTTGGTAGTCCCTGCAAGCCATCCTATCACTTTTGTTGCCACCGGAGGCTCAAATCTTAGGATGGTTGGTTTTGGAATCAATGCACAGAATAACAAAAAGAACTTCCTTGCTGGTATACTCCTAATTTCCTCTATTCTTGATTATTACTCCCTCCGTTCCAATTCGTCTCAATTTGTTTGTCTGGTTTTAACTTAGCACGAAGTTTAACAAAGTAAGAAAGACTTTTGAACCTTGTAATCTTTAACTAAACTCTTATCTTGTGGCGTTAAATATGTCATATGAAAAGTTGAAATTAAAATTTTCTCAAAAAAGGACGAGACACTTTTCTTGGAATGGACTTTAAAAAAAAAAAGTAATTTGTGATCTTTAACTAAACTCTTTATCTTGTGGCGTTAAAATATGTCGTATGAAAAGTTAAAATTAAAAATTCCTCAAAAAAAGGACGAGACACTTTTCTTGGAATGGACTTTAAAAAAAAAGTAAAATAAACAAATTGAAAAAGGAGTATTTACTTTGACCTGTTCCTACAGGTTCAATGAAAGTTTCTACGTTTCGCTCGGTTTTTGGGAATGATTAGCTTTTTTTTTTAGGTGAATGATTAGCTTTTTTTAGGTGATCTGATAATGTAAAATTTACATTTTTAACTCTTCTTGAAATTCTAGGTAAGCAAAACATATGGAGAAATGTTGATAGGGAAGCAAAGGAACTATCATTCAACATGCCAGGAAGGGAGGTAGAAGAGATCTTCCAAAAGCAAGACCAATCCTTCTTTGTGGCAGGGCCAGGGCAGCAGAGGGAGAGAGGTGAAGAAGGAAAAAGGGGACAAGAACATCATTTGTCTTCAATTTTGGACTTTGTTTTCTAAATAATAGTATGTAAATAATATATGCACAAGGCATGCATGCACTAGGAAGGATGCAGCTGTGCCAAGTGACACAGAGCTCTGTGAGTAAATAAAGAAAAGGCTCCTAGCTAAAAGAGGGTACTACTACTAATATAAACTCCCTACTTAAATAAATGTGTCTTAAGAGTTGCTAAGGCCAGTTTTTGGCCTCTATTGTAGTATCTATCTTCTTGTGTGTAATGTAACTTTTGCATCATAAATAGAACTCCTTGCTCTGATAACTGTGACACATTTCGTTTTTCTTTTTTAAATTTGTAAAGATTAAAAATGAAATTACTACAACATTAGAACAACACATGATATGGCTACTCCAATATAAGTCTAAAAAGATGTTGCACATATTTACCTACCTTTCACACTTTAACTTTTACAATAATTAAAATTAATACTCTTTTCATTATATATATTAATCAAAACAGGCCCTCTGCATTTTATTCTATCGTTTTGAAAACTCAGCACTTGGAGTGGAGTTTTACAACAAGTTTCAGTGTTTCCTACTTCGTCATAGGAGAATGAGGTAAATGCAATTTTGATCTTGGATACATGGTCATTAAAATGATTATAGAAGAATAAAGAAGTGAGCAGCCTAATCTATATAACAACATTCTCAATCACCAGCTAAAAATGGATTACTTTTTCTTGATCTCTTAAAGGGAGTGATGGCCACGAGTTCTTTAATTAACTTTTGAAGATGTTCAAAGTCTGTAGTACATTTTGTTGCCTTGAACACCATGACTTAGGGTGTGTTCGGTACGAACGAAAATGTTTTCTGGAAAATATTTTCCGATTTTCTAATGTTCGTTTGGCCAAAAGATTTGGAAAATATTTTTCCTAGTAAAACAAGTTCCTTCAAATTAATGAAAATGACTTTCTTAATCAAGATAGAAAAAAACAAGTTGTTACCACTCTCAAAATCACTCACCACCCTCCCTACCATCCCCTCCAAAAAATTATTTTAATTTATTTTTTTTTGTTAGATTTCAAATAAATTTCCTTACGCCCAACCCCTAACAGACCCCCTCTCCCCTCTCCCCCCAAAAAAATGTTTTCTTCTTAATATTTTTTTTAAAAATTTGTTTTATAAAAAAATTCAATTTTTTTTTCTTACACCACTCCCCCCCCTACCCCCCGACCAGCCCCACCATCCCCCCCCCCCCATTTTTTTTAAAAAAAATTGTTTTATAAAAAATTTCAAATTTTTTTCTTACCCCACCCCTAAAAAGAAAAAGTTTCTTAAAAAATATTTAAATTTTGTTTTTACAAAAAAATTTTCTTTACCCCACCCCACCCCTACCAGCCCCCCTCCTCCCCATCTCCCCCCCAAAAAAATTTAAATTTGTTTTTAAAAAATTTCAAATTTTTTTTTTATCCCACCCCCACCCCTACCTCGACAACACTCCCTCACCCCGCCCCCCAATTTTTATTTTTTTTAATTTTCAAAAAATTATTTTTTAAAAAATTTCAAATTTTTTTCTTACGCCACTCCCTTTATTCCATTCTTTCTCATTGTTTTGTATTAAATATAAATGTTTTTAGAAAATATTTTTCTTCTTGCGTAACAAACACAAGAAATAAGTAAAAAACAACTTGTTTTTCTAGAAAATGTTTTCCATGTTTTCCTCCATACCGAACACACCCTTAGAGTAGCTAATTTATCTACAACTTGATTTGTTTCTACTAAATAGTGTTGTGGAATGTGATCTGTTGATGCCATGTGTTTCTTTAATTCTTCCAACTTCTTTCTAAATTCTCCATGGTATGCTATTGAGATTTTTTTAAACCCCTCTTTAGGAGTTCCCACCCTTTTTTCATCCATGGTGACTTGAACTCACAACCTTATGATTTGAAATGAAAACTGTCATCCGAGCATCTCCCTCTAGTCATCACCAAGTATGCTATTGAGACCATTTTTACATTATCTACTACGTAATAATTTTGACTTAATTTTTGCTATAATTAGATCATATCTATATATGCACCAATTGATGCCAAACAACATAGAAGAAGCTTTTGTCCAGTTGTTGTTGAATAAAATAGATAGAAAGAAAAATAGAGAAACACAGAACACAAAAGAGGAGAAAAATATTGATTCCAATATGTCGTGTTATTCATCAAAATAAAGCTGCTTGTATGTAGGGTGAAAACATAACAAGAAAATCAAAACTTACGATAACGTACTTTCTAAATAATTGCTAATTATTCTCTCCTACAAGTTAGGAGTTAGCTACCTAAAGACTAGGTAAAATAACCTAAAGACTAGGCAAGACAAACTTGGTAAAACAGAGTCCAAGTATAGTAAAAAAACTGCTAACAAACCCTCCCATAAATTGATGTTTCTAACATAGTTTACAACACTTTAACTTCTTCAAATGAGTAGATACCCAGTATTCTTCTGAACTTCAAAAAACTTTCCTTCTTCAAAGCCTTAGTGAAGATTTCTGCTACTTGGTCTTGACTCTTACAGTAATGCAACTCAATTACACCATCATTTGTAAGGTCTCTTAAGAAATGATACTTTACATTTATGTGCTTGCTTCTCCCATGAAACACCGCCTTTTTGGATCGCAATATATGAAAGTAGCATAAGCTTGCCTGTAGTGAACTTCCTCAAGCAGAATGTTGTTGCAGCAACAAAATCTTCTTCTGTGGTGGATAAAGCTACAATGAGTTGCTTCTTACATAACTATGAGATGGCATTTAATCCCAACATAAATAGGAAACCGCTAGTACTTTTCCTATCATCTCGATCTCCCGCATAATCATTATACGTAAATCCCATCAACAGTGAACTTCCTTCCCTTTTATGCAACAAACCATGGCTGATTATGCCTTGCAAATACCTCAGAATGCGCTTAGCAACTAGGAGGTGAGATTGTTCAGGATTGTCCATGCACCTGCTACTAAGGCTGACAACATACATTATGTCGGGCCGAGTTGTTGTGAGATACATCAAACTTCCTACTATTTGCTTGTAGTAGGTTCCATATACAAACTTAGCCTTCTGGATCCTTATCTAACTTCAAGCTAGGATCAACTGGTGTACAAACCAGGTTGCACTTTTCCATCTGAAACTTAAGCAACAAATCTTGCGCATACTTCTTTTAAGAAATAAAAACCCATTACTAGACTGGACAACCACTAATCTGAAGAAGTAATACATTCTTCCTAAATCAGTCATATCAAATTCCTTCATCAGGGATTCCTTAGATTTTGTAAACATAGCCTCATAGCTTCCAGTAAAAATTAAGTCATTAACATATAGACAAACAATAAGAATATCACCTTTATTGTACCTGATGTAAAGAGTCTGCTCATATGGACATCTCTGAAAACTTTCCTCTATGAAATAAGTATCTAAGCGATTGTACCAACTCTTGACGCTTGTTTCAATCCATATAATGTCCTTTTCAATCTATACACCTTGTGCTATTCACCAATCCTGATATGGCTGAGAGGTTGATCAACATACACTTCTTCTTCTAGGGTCCCATGTAAAAATGCTAATTTTACATCTAGTTGATACATTGATCATTCATTTTGAGACTTCAATCCCAAAATCATCCTGATTATATCATGTTTTGCAACAGGTGCAAACACTTCAACATAAGCAACACCATACCCTTGCTTATACCCTTTTGCGATGAGTCTAACTTTGTATTTGACTTATAACACCCCACTCATTTTGCATGACTTTTAAGGCTTAAAAACAGACCTAAATGACCCCTAGGTTGAAGGGAAATTGTTTGGGATGGGTTTGGGGACGTCAATAGAAGTTTCCACGTAGGAAAGAAGTAGTGTGTCGTGCCAAAGGGAAGTCGAAACCTAGCCACGCGCTGCACCACCAGTCAAGTGGGGCTACTGGAATGGCCCCCGCTATAGATCTTGAACCGCACGGGTAGGGTCGCCTGATGGGTTGCACGCCCGGCCCCCTGTGTCGCCGATGAGATTTTGTTTTTCTTTTAATATTTCAAAGGTATTTTGGTCCCAACACCTGAAAAACCGCCCCCTATTACTCTAAAATGTTCCCATTACATTCTAATTACCCTAAAGTCAATTAAACACTTCCTATTTCTCCCTCTCTAAGTCAATAAACACTTAAAGTTCATAGGTGAATCCAAGGTCAAGCTCTAAAGGTTTCTGCCCATAGTTTACCATCAAAAAGGTATGCAGAGAAATTCCTTCTCAAGTAAACTTTTAAATTGATGATTTGCTTTTAAACCCTTATATATGTAATTGAATTTTTGCACTAGGGTTATAATTATTTTCATATGGAACCTCCAAAAGAATATGAAATCACATTATGACATTTCTACGTAAAATTATTTCTAGATGTATGTTGATTTAAACTTTGAGAAGATGAAATGAATTACATTTTCCTAATTTCTTTAAAGTGTGTTGGTTAACTATTGGGTCAAAGAGGAAATTGCAAATTGATGGATTTAAATGTGTTATGTACGTTTTAATGGTTATGGGAGGGGTTTGACCCATGTTTAAAAGGAACTTATCATTGTACTTTGGAACCAATGTGACTCCAAATTAATTAACGGTTTTCTCAAATAGTTCTGCATTGGTTGTTAAGAACTACCTTAAACTTGTCTTATGATAAGATGGGCATGATAAAGTGACAACAAACCTTCTAGTTAAATGATTAATGATATAGATGACTTGCAAGTCTTGGTATGACTATACAAACAACGGTCTCTGCCCTTAATGGAAAGGAAATTTTGTTAATGATGTTGATTATATGAAATTGCTAAAATCTGGACTTAAAGAGAATTAGATGGTTAACCGAGAAGGTGCGGGTCCAATTGGCTCAACACTCGAAACTTGTGTTTTACCGACATAGGGATGGTTCAATCCTTAATTGGACGACCTTATATTTCCTTTATGAGGATGATTGCTGGCTAAAATGTTTTAATCTCAATCCATGTGGCAAACATGGATTGAGGCTTAGCCGGTCGAGCGTTGATCTAACCCACATAGTCCATGATGTTTAACAAAAGTCGATGATACCATCTAGTTCAGAACTAAGAAATGGAATTTATGATTTTTTTTTATACTTAGAGTCACAACTGATATTTTATCACATTGCCTTTACTTGATGATTATTTCTATTATAAAGCCTATCTTGTCTTTTATTTGCTTTGTATGCCAATACATTCCACGTCTTGACCGTCTCCGGGTGGCTACATCATTTCATGATGTAGGTTCGGAGGCATATTTTTGTGGCATTGTGCAACAGTAAGTTCGTCAGGACAGCAAATAATAAGTGGTGAGCCCTCCATCCTTCGAAAGGCACATGCTTCTTCATTAGACTTTGGTTATTTGTTTTGATGGTATTATCGGGGCCATGTTTCCGGCTTAGGATTTTCATTTATAATGTTAGAGGCTTCGTAGATTGATGTAGATAGATGTAAACTGGTGATGTATTTTGGGTTTTGGTATTGTTTTATCTCCTTTGAAGTTGAACTTATTATCTATGGGTCTTTTTCGCGTCTTATTAATGGCTATACTTATGGTATAATGCTAAGGGGTCTTCTCGGGCCTTTATTGGTCTGGGATGCCCGTCACATCTAGGGTTCCTATATCGAGTCGTAACAAACTTGGTATCAAAGCACGATTCAAGGTCCTAGGGGTCTACGAAGCCGTGTTGAGTAGAGTCCTTTTTATGAGTGTGTAGCATACCACACTTATAAGAGGGAGGTTACAAGGCATTTAGGAATGTTTTTTTTTCTTCATGTTCTAAGTTCGTGCTAGGAAGTCTAGTTCTAAGAAAATTCTTCTGACTCTTATTTTTCCCATATTTCAAAATATGCCTCCAAGAAGGACTACCGGCCAAAGGACTTCAGTTAGAACCTCTGTTCCCACCGGGGTGAATGCTGAAGAGGTATATCCTAATCATGAGATGCAGACTCGTAATGAATTCCTCCCTAATGGTCCCACTTCTCCTACTGGGGTTCCACCGGTCCCAACTAGTCCTCCATGAGCTCTAAAAACTGGTACTAACCATACCCAATTCCCACAGGGTGAGGTTTCAAATGTTGAGTTCAGACAAACCATTTAGATGCTTGCCCAGATTGTGTCATCCCAGTCTCGGTAGTCAGGTGATACTGGATCCACCTCAAGTTCCTTAAATATTACTCGGGTTGATCAGTTTATGCAGCTAACCAACCGGCCTTTACGGGATCCAAAGTTGAGAAAGATCCTCAAGAGTTTGTTGATGAAATGGGGAAAATTCTTAGGTTTATGAATGCCAGTGACCTGGAGGGCGTGGAGTTTTCAGCCTACCAGCTGAAGGGAGTGGCCTATCAGTTGTATGATAAGTGGGAACAGAGTAGGGGTGAAGATAATGAGCTAACTATTTAGGAAGATTTTTCCAAAGCCTTTCTTGATCACTTCTTTCCTCAGGAATTGAAAGAAGCTAAGGATTAGAAGTTTATGAACTTAAAGCAAGGAAAGTTGAGTGTTAAGGAGTATGCACTGAAGTTTACCCAATTGTCTCGTTATGTTCCAGAGTTGGTGTCTAATATGAGGGCCCGGATGTGGAAGTTTGCTTATGGTCTCTCTAATGATTTGATATTAGAGTGTAAAAGGGTGATGCTAAATAGTGGCATGGATATATCCAGGTTAGTGGTGTACATGCAGTAGGTTGAAGATGAAAAAAAAAGTAGGCTGAGGCAGATGACCGTCAGAACAAAAGGGCTAGGCCAGCAGATCAAAAAGCGAACCTTCAGCATAGTGGTAAGGAAGGCAGGCATTAGCCCAGAAAGAAATCTTGGGTACATGCTCACTTATCAGCTAGTTCACCTTCCCCTAATTCTTTGGGTGATTAGCGTTTTCAGCCTACTAAGGTGTAGGTTACTCAGTCCTAGGGCAGTATGGCGCAGTCGAATCCGTCCTATGCTTCTTGCCCCACTTGTGGTAAAGTTTACCATGGTAGATGCCTTCTGGGTAAGGGTATGTGTTATGGTTGTGGACAGCCTGAGCATATTCATAGAGAGTGTCCAAAGGAAAGGGGCATTTGGGGTCAACAAAGCCCGAACTAATACTTTTTTTTCCCCAGCTGCAAAGGGGACTACTTCTGGCACAGGCGGGGGTCGCAACCGTCTATTTGCTCTATCTACTCGACAGGATTCAGAGTCCTTGCCAGATGTTGTCACGGGTATATTACAGATTTTCTCCGGTGATGTTTGTGTGCTACTTGACCCCCAGTTCCACTCATTCTTATGTGACCCCTTATGTGGCTGTGAATTTTCGTTTTGGTCCCAAAAATATTCCTGAACCCTTCTCAATTTCTAACCATCTGGGTGAATCCATTATTGCCAGAAGTGTCTATAGAAATTGTATTGTTTCTATTTTTCATCGAGATACTGTGGTGGATTTGGTAAAGCTTGATATGGTAGATTTTGATATTATTCTGGGGATGGATTGAACCCACTCTTGTTATGCTACCTTGGATTGTAGCAGCCAAAAAGTCACTTTCTATTTTTCAAATGAATCTGTCCTTGAGTGGGAGGGTAACTTCATAGTACTAAAAGGAAGGTTCATCTCTTACCTTACGTCCCGAAAAATGATTTCTAAGGGTTGTTTGTATCATTTGGTTGGGGTTAAGGATTTTAGTACTGAAAGTCCCTCACTCCAGTCCATTCCTGTAGTAAATGAATTTCCTGAAGTGTTTTTCAAAGATCTCTCCAGAATACCTCCTGATAGGGAAATAGATTTTGTGATTGATCTCTTATCAAATACTCGTCCAATTTCCATCCCACCATATAGAATGGTTCATGCGGAGCTAAAAGAGTTAAAAGAGCAGTTAAAAGACCTTATTCATAAAGGCTTTATCTATCCTACTGTTTTCTCATGGGGTGCTCCGGTACTTTTCATGCGTAAGAAAGATGGGTCTCTTCATATGTGCATTGATTATCTCCAGTTAAACAATGTTAAGGTGAAAAATAAATATCCTTTTCCCAGAATTAATGACTTTTTTTACCAGCTTCAAGGTTCTAAATATTTCTCAAAAATAGATCTTCATTTGGGTTATCATCAGTTAAAGGTTAGGGAAGCTGATATTCCCAAGACTGCATTTCAAACTCGGTATGGCCATTTTGAATTCTTGGTTATGTCCTTTGGTTTAAGTAATGCACCTATAAGCTTCATGGATCTTATGAACAGGGTGTTTAAGCAGTTTTTGGATTTGTTCATTATAGTGTTCATTGATGACATTCTGGTGTACACTCGGAGTGAGAAGGAGCATGTCAATCACCTCCGATTGGTACTTCAGACCCTTAGTGATCATAAAATTTTCCAAGTGTGAATTTTGGCTAAGTGTTGTGACCTTTATCAGTCATATTATTTTTAGTAAATGGATTAAAGTGGATCCCCAAAATATAGAGGCAGTGAAGAAATGGCCTAGACCTACCACTCCAACTGATATTTGGAGTTTCTTGGGTTTGGTGGTTTATTATAGGAGATTCATGGAAAGTTTCTCTTCTATTGCTACTCCATTAACAAAGTTGATGCAGAAAAAGGTGAAGTTCATGTGGTCTAATGCTTGTGAGGGTAGTTTTGAGAAGTTGAAGGATTGATTGACTTCTGCCCCTATTTTGACGCTCTCCGAGGGTACTGAAGGATTTGTAGTATACTGTGATGTGTCTCGGGTGGGACTTGGTTGTGTACTTATGCAACATGGGAAAGTGGTAGCTTATTCATCCAGGCAACTTAAGGTACATGAGAGGAATTATCCGACTCATGACCTTGAATTGGCGGTTGTAGTTTTTGCACTCAAAATTTGGTGTCACTATTTATATTGGGTGCATGTGGATATTTTCACTGATTAGACGAGTCTGCAGTATATGTTTACATAAAAGAAGCTAAATCTCAGACAAAGGCAGTGGCTTGAGCTGTTGAAAGATTATAACATGAGATTGCACTATCATCCAGGTAAAGTTAATGTTGTTGTTGATGCTCTTAGTAGGTTGTAATCTTTCTCATGTTGAGAAGAAAAAGAGAGGTTTAGTAAAGGACATTCACAGGCTTGCTAATTTAGAAGTCCCACTTTTGGACTCTGAAGATGGGGGAGTGATTGTTCACGAAATGGCTAAGTCATCCCTAGGTGCTGAATTTAAGGAGAAATAGGCTAATGATCCCATACTTATGCAAATCAAGGAAGATGTTGGCCAGCAAAAAGTTATGGCTTTAGAGATTGGGAAAGATAGGGTTTTGCGGTATCAAGGAAAACTATGTGTTCCTGATATTGATGGTTTGTGAGAGAAGATCTTGACCGAAGCCCATGTCTTCAGGTATACTGTTCATCCCGGCTCTACAAAATTGTATCATGACTTAAGGAGATGTATTGGTGGAATAATATGAAAAGGGATATTGCTAATTTTGCTGCTAAGTGCTCCAATTGTCAGCAAGTCAAGGTTGAGCATTTAAGGCCTGGTGGTACATCCCAAGAGCTAGCAATTTCCATGTGGAAATGGGAGATGATAAATATTAACTTCATCACCAGTCTCCCACATTCTCGCAACCTATAGATTCTATTTAGGACATCGTTGATTGAATAACCAAGTTTGCGCACTTTCTTCCCATGAGAATGACTTATTCGGGAGAGGATTATGCAAAGTTGTACATTTAGGAGATTGGTAGATTGAATGGATCCCCTATGTCCATCATATCCGACAGAGGTACGCAATTGTCTTCTCTGTTTTGGCATTCTTTTCAAAAAGGTTTGGGCACACAAGTGAATCTTAACACCGCTTTCCATCCTCAAATGGACGGGCAAGCGGAGCGTATTATTTAGACCTTGGAAGATATGCTAAGAGCCAGTGTTATTGATTTTAAGGGTAGTTGGGTGGATGATTTTCCTCTTATAGAGTTCTACAATAATAGTTACCATTCTAGCATCCAGATAGTACCATTTGAGGCTCTTTACGGTAGGAGGTGTAGGTTACCAATTGGGTGGTATGAAGTGGGCAAAGCTAAATTGTTCGGACCAAACCTTGTGCACCAAGCAATGGAGAAAGTTAAGGGTATTAGGAAGAGGCTTAAGACCACTCAAAGTCGTCAAAAGTCCTATGCCAATGTGAGGCGAAGAGAGTTGGAGTTCAAAATGGGTGATTGGGTGTTCTTGAAAGTCTCTCCTATGAAAGGAGTGATGAGGTTTGGGAAAAGGGTAAGCTCAGTCCTCGCTACGTTGGTCCTTATTAGATTTTGAGGATGTTTGGGAATGTTGCTTATGAGTTAGACTTGCCCGTGAGTTTATCATAGGTTCATCCCGTGTTTCACATATCTATGCTTAATAAGTGTGTGAGTGACCATTCTCTGGTAGTCCCCATGGAGAATATTGATGTGAAAGATTCTCTGTCTTATGAGGAAATCCCCATAGAAATCATGGATAGACAAGTTCAAAAGTTGAGAACCAAAGAGATATCTTTGGTGAAGGTGTTGTGAAAGAATCAAAAGGTGAGAGAAGCTACTTGGGAATCAGAGGATGACATGAGAGCTAGATATCCTTCCTTATTCGCATCTCAGGGTTAATTGAGGTACCAATCCTAATCTTATCTCCAATTCTTTTGTACGTATTCCTTAATGTTCTATGCGAATACTTATATCATGCTAAAGTTATCCTAAATCATTATTCAGGGATGAATGATCCCAATGGGGGATAAATAAATAACACCCCATACATTTTGCATGACTTTTAAGGCTTAAAAATGGACCTAAATGACCCCTAGGTTGAAGGGAAATCGTTTGGAATGGGTTTAGGGACGTCAACGAAAGTTTTCACTTAGGAAAGAGATAGCGTTCCGTGCCAAACGGAGGTCGAAACCTAGCCCTGCACCGCTCTACCAGTCAAGTGGGGCTACTAGAATAGCCCTCGCTATGGAGCTCGCGCCGTACTGGTAGGGTAGCGCGATGGGCTGTGCACCGCACCCCCCTATGTAGCCGACGGGTTTTTGTTTTTCTTTTAATATTTCAAAGGTATTTTGGTCCCAACACCTGGAAAACCAGCCCTTATAACTCTAAAAAGTTCCCATTACATTATAATTACCCTAAAGTCGATTAAACACCTCTTCTTTCTCCCTCTCTATGTCAAGAAACACTTCAAGTTCATAGGTAAATCCAAGGGTCAAGCTCTAAAGATATCCCCCCATAGTTTACCAACAAAAAGGTATGCAGATCAATTCCTTCTCAAGTAAACTTTTAAATTGACGATTTGTTTCTAAACCCTTATATATGTAATTGAATTTTTGGACTAGGGTTATAATTATTTTCATATGGAACCTCCAAAAGAACATGAAATCACATTATGATGTTTCTACGTGAAATTTCTTCTAGATGTATGTTGATTTAAACTTTGAGAAGATGAAATGAATTATATTTTCCCAATTTCTTTAAAGTGTGTTGGTTAACTATTAGGTCAAAGAGGAAATTGCAAATTGATGGATTTAAATGTGCTATGTACGTTTTAATGGTTATGGGAGGGGTTTGATCCATGTTTAAAAGGAACTTATCATTGTACTTTGGAACCAATGTGACTCCAAATTAATTAACGGTTTTCTCAAATGGTTTTGGGTTGGTTGTTAAGAAACTACCTTAAACTTGTCTTATGATAAGATGGGCATGATACAGTGACAACAGACTTTTCGGTTAAATGGTTCATGATATAGATGACTTACAAGTCTTGGTATGGCGATACCAACAATGGTCTATACCCTTAATGGAAAGAAAATTGTGTTAATGATGTTGATTATATGAATTGCTAAAATATGGGCTTAAAGAGAATTAGATGGTTAACCGAGAAGGTGCAAGTCCAATTGGCTCAACACCCAAAACCTGTATTTTGCCGACATAGGGATGGTTCGATCCTTAATTGGACGACCTTATATTTCCTCTGTGAGGATGATTACTGGCTAAAATATTTTAATCTCAATCCATGTGGCAAACATGGATTGGGGCTTAGCTAGTCGAGTGTTGATCGAACCCACATAACTCGTGTTATTTAGTGGAAGTCGGTGATACCATCTAATTCAGAACTAAGAAATAGAATTTATGATTTTCTTTTACTTGGAGTCACAACTAATATTTTATCACATTGCCTTTACTTGATGATTATTTCTATTACAAAGCCTATCTTGTATTTTATTTGCTCTGTGTGCCAATACATTCCACGTATTGACCATCTCCAGGTGACTACATCATTTCATGATCATGATGTAGGTTCAGAGGCACATTCCCGTGGCACTGTGCAACAGTAAGTTCGTTCATACAACAAATAATAAGTGGTGAGCCCTCCATCTTTTGAAAGGCACATGTTTCTTCATTAGACTTTGGTTATTTGTTTTGATGGTATTGCTGGGGCCATGTTCAGGCTTAATATTTCCATTCGTAATATTAGAGGCTTCATAGATAGATGTAAACTAGTGACGTATTCTGGGTTTTAGTATTGTTTTATCTCCTTTGAAGTTGAATTTATTATCTGTGGGTCTTTCCCACATATTATTAATGGCTATGCTTATAATATAATACTAAGGGGTCTTCTTGAGCCTTTATTCATATGAGATGCCCATCACGTCCATGGTCTTGGCTCGGGTCGTAACATGTCTATATCTCCATTTTCTTTCAACTTTGTCTTGAACACCTATTTTACACCAACACTTTTTTGACCTTCTGGTAATGTTGTAAGTTCCCAGGTGTTGTTCTTCTCAATGGCAGATATTTCCTCTTCCATTGCTTTCAGCCATTTTGGTTGCTTGACTGCTTCATCGAAGCTAACTGGTTCACATTCTGCAAGTAAACAAAAATTACTTATGCTGTCAATTCCAGTTACCTCATAATCACTTATCCAAGTTGTCTCTTTCTCTGACCTTTGTTCTCTTTGAGTCCCAGAAGTACTTGAACTTTAATGTGAAGATTCAACCTCTTGTAACTGTCATGGATCATGCTGGTTTATTCCACTGTTGATTTGTTTTTCATCATAAAAATTATTGGCTTATGTTGCTTAGCTTCTCCTCCATCCCACTGCTTAAACTCTTTTCAGAGAAAATCACATCCCTACTAACAATAATCTTATGTGTGGTATGATTATACAATTTATAAGTTTTTGAACAATTTTTTATTTCAAGAAACACACACTTTTCTCCTTTATCATCTAATTTCTTTCATTTCTGATCTGGTACATGTACATAGCAAACACAACCAAAAATCTTAAAATGACTTACATCAGGTCTTCTTCCATTCCAAGCTTCTTCTGGTGTTATGTCTCGCACAACAAAAGTTGGACTTTTGTTTAAAATATGTACACTCTAGTTTGTTGCCTCATGCCAAAACTTCTTAGGTGCTTTGCTTCTAACCAATATGCTCCTTACCATATTCATGATTGTTCGATTCTTCCTCTTGCTCACTCCATTTTGTTGTGGAGTGTAGGCCGTGGTCTTCTATCTTTTAATGACATACGACTTACAAAAATTTGAAAAAGCGTGTGTGTCGTACTCACCACCTCTATCCGTGCGCAACACCTGAATCAACTTTCCTGCTTTATTTTCTGCTACTGCTTTAAACGTTTTGAATTCTTCAAAAATCCTAGACTTTTCTCCAACAAAATAAACCCAAGTTTTCCTACTGTAATCATCAATAAAAGTTGCAAAGTACCTTATTCCTCTATTTGAAATTGGACTAATAGGTTCCACAAATGTCAGAATGAACAATTTCTAGTACCTCACTTGCTCTTTGAATTCTACCTCTTGGAAAAGAATCTCTGTGCTACTTTTCAATGACACAATCTTCACAAAGGTGAAAGGTTTCTGGAACTTTGGAGGGCCAGTAACCATGTTCCTTTGTTGAAGGGTTTTAAGTCCTTCAAAATTCAAGTGGTCATATCGAAAATGCCATAACCAAGCTGCCTCATTCAATTGAGTTGTTAAACATGACTGCTCAATATGATTAAAGTCAAACAAAAATATTCTATTGACAGTCATATTTATCTGTGCAACTAATCCAAGCTTAGCATCTTGAATTCTGCACTTTTCATCCTTTATATTCAATTCATAACCTTTATCTTGTAATTTTCCAATGCTGAGCAAATTAGTCTTCAAGCGTGGCACATAACGTACATCAGAAATTGTATTATTCCATCTCCTTTCGTCTATACTCTAACCTGACCTTTCCCCATCGCTAAAGGTTTCGAGTCATCTCCAAACCTCAATTTGACTCTAAAAGTTTCATCCAAGGTTGACAAAGTTTCCTTGACACTAGTCATATAACTGTTGCATCCTGTGTCTAAGTACTACTAATTTCTGGTAATATCCTCCTTTGTTACCAGTAATAGTGATATCTCTTCCTTATCTTGTTCCATAAAATTGGATGATTGACCTCTTTTCTTTGACATATTTGTTCTGCATTCTGACCTGTAATGGCCAAATTTATGACACATGTAGCATTCAATATGTGCCTTACTTCCTGCTCCTCCTTTGTGGTTGGTTTGGAAATATTTTCCTCGACCACTTTCCCTTTTTTGGCCATTGGTATTTGTGTGAGCATCTTTGCATAACTTCATTTCCTTCTTATCATGTTTACTTGCTGGAGTTGAGACCTGAAGAACTTGTTCCTCTTATTCTGGTTGGATCAACTTCTTCTCATGAACTAACAGCGAACTTTGCTGTCTCTCCAGTGATAGCTCATCAATATCGTGTGATTCCTCTATGGCACAGACAACAAAGTTAAACTTTGATGTTAGTGATCTCAAGATCTTCTCTACAATAACCACGTCCTCTGACCTATCACCGTATAGCATCATCTTGTTGACAATGGTCATTACTCTTGAGAAGTAATCTGTAATTAATTCTCCAGACTTCATTTTCAATATCTCAAATTCAGTGCAAAGTGCCTAAAGTTGTTGCCTTTTAGTCTTGCAGAACCTTGATACTTCCTTCTCATTGAATCCCATATGTGCTTGGAGGTATCTTTGCAAAGAATTGTATCCAAGACTGAACGATCTATGGCCCGGAACAAATAGTTTTGGATTTTAGATCTTTCAATTTCACTCCTTCTATCTCTACCTTCCGAGCTTCTGTTGCACTAGCTTCCAATTATGGTATACCTTTTGAAACTACTTGTCAGTATTCTTTTAATTTCAGAAAGTTTTCCATCAACATACACCAATGATCATAATGCCCATCAAAACGAGGGATGAAAGGTTGAACGAAGTTCTTTGATGCCATCAGGAAGATTATAAGTGTTTAAAAATAAAGCTACTGCAAAAGTTTTCCATACACTTAGGGCCAAGGTTCGGATACCAAATGTTGAATAAAACAAAGAGAAAGAGATATAGAGAAACGTAGAACACAAAAGAGGAGAAATATTGATTCCAATATATCGTGTTATTCATCAAAATAGAGTTGTTTATATGTAGGCTGAAAACATAATAAGAAAATAAATTAACCTACTTTCTAAATAATTGCTAATTATTCTCTCCTACAAATTAAAAGTTAGCTACTAAAGACTAGGGAAAATAATCTAAAGACTAGACAAGACAAACTTGATAAAACAGAATCCAATGGCAATTACAATGGGAAGCAAGGCTGTAAGGCGGAGTGAATCCGGAAAGATTGCCTCAGTTTGGATTGTTCTTTACAACTCGGGAACATGAAGTTGGAATCGCTAGTAATAGCGGATCAGCATGTCGCGGTGAATATGTACCCGGGCCCTGTACACACCGCCCGTCACACCCTGGGAATTGGTTTCGTAAAAAATTGCTAACAGTTGTTGCTGCCCTCACCCAGTTTTAGAGAATAAGCAAACATGAGATGACCTTCATAGTTCCTATCCACCCCTTTTCCCCACACTTGTCTATTTTGCAACTCCCATCAATATGATTTTGACAAAACTATTGGATATTAAGTTTGGATCGTGGATTGTTCATGTGAATCGATTCAATCTATTTTAAAGAGATAAAATTAAAAATATTTACTACAGGAAACTACGATTGCTTTCTTTTTCAGTTTTTTAACTCCTACGTAACTTCTCCTCGTATAAACACACCGTAAATATATATTCTAAAAATCATTTTAACTCCAAAACATACACACCAATAAAATTTGTCAGTGCATGCATGCTATCATTACATTGCATTAGCTTGAATGTATTTTTCTTTTGGCATAGTGAGACGTGGCAAATGGTGTCATTTTTCACATAATAATAATATATACTACATAATATATAGTAAGATACAAAGTAGAGGCAAACCTTCGTCGTTTCTGCATGCGTCTTGCTTGCCAAGTGTTTGCTTCATCACGTGTCCACTTCGTATTTTGGCTAAGGCATCATGTAATTTTGTCCCGTTTTGATTTATAAGAGACCTAACGAACACAATGAAATTACCAATTAGATAATATTCTCTCAGCTTACTTTTACTTGTACATTATTTCAAAAATAAATTTTTATTTTTATTTATTATTTTTAATCTATCAACAAAAGATAACTATTTTTTTACTAATAAATTTTTATTTTTATTTATTATTTTTAACCTATCAACAAAAGATAACTATTTTTTTAACGTTTTACATTTAACATTAATCATTTATTCTTTAAATTATTTTTTAATATCAAATACTTCCTTTATTTCAATTTATATGACACATTTTTTTTTTAATTAATCTCAAAAAGAATGACATATTTTTATATTTAGTAATAATTTAATTTTAAAATATTCATTTTACTTTTAATGAAATGATTTACAACCATACAAACATGTATAACTTATTTTAGATCACGAATTTCAAAAGTCTTCCTTTCTTTCTTAAATTTTGTATCAAGTTAAACTATATTACATAAATTGAGACAGAGAAATTACTAAACATAAGTTAATAAAGATAGTATAATAAAATAATTATATCTATCATTATTTTCTTAATAATCGCTAAATCCAAATATGACAAATAATGTTCAATTTTATGATTCATTCTATTATTTTGTCCTGATGGTATCCTCTCGAGTGTAGTTTTGATCCGCCTTTGGTGAGTTAAAAGTTGGATATTTTGATCCGTCTTCAATTCTCCGCATTGACGGGTTGATCGATATCCATTCGTTTGAAAATTATATTATTTTTTTTTATTTAAAAAAATAATCTATTTTTTTTTAGTCTGTTTAAAAAAGAATGACTTATTTTTGACCATAAAATTAAAGGATATTTTAGTACATTTGATATAACTTTAATTTAGGACCACAAAATTCAAAAATCTTCTTTATTTTCTTTAACTCCGTAATAAATCAAAATAGGTTAATCTTTTTAAAATGAAGTAAGTATATAGTTAAGTGAAAATATTTATTAAAACCATAAAATTAAAGGACATTTTAGTATATTTGATATAACTGTAATTTAGGACTATAAGATTCAAAAGTCTTCTTTATTTTCCTTAACTCCGTAATAAGTCAAAATAGGTCAATCTTTTTAAAATGAAGTAAGTATATAGTTAAGTGAAAATATTTTATTTATGTACACATGTATATTATATATTGATACTCTTAATTTATTCATAAATTTACTTTTTTATATTTTGATATTTATTAATATAAATTTTGACTCCGCCATTATCCGCATTCACCCACCTACTTAATGGCTGCAATCATCATTATAGCATCAATACTTATCAACTCCCCGCATATTTCCACTGCACACAAGCTATAATATCTTTACCAACATTGTTAAATTATTTGTCCTTTACATATTGTCCGTACACCATACTCACGTGACACGCATATGGGCATAACCACATTTGCAAAATATAAATTTAATAAAATTCAATAATTTTTATTTTTTTCTATCTCGAAAATGGTTGAAATAAGATGGATCAAAACATTTGTTGTTTTTTTTACATATTTAAAAATTACACTAAAAATACTACAAGTTAACATTGCTAAAATAATTCAAAACATTTTAATTTTTTTAAGAAAAATATAGTCAAATAAACAATTATTTTACTTTTCAAATAGTAATACTTTTATATAAATTAAAACAAAAAAAATATTTAGCATATAAAAATTTATTCAAAATTAAATAAATAAAATAAATAATAATTCAAAATTTATAAATTAAAACTTTTAATTCTAATGTGAACATCCGGCTATTGATAGGGGTGTCAATGATTTTCAAAAAACTGACTTAACCAATCAAACCGTATCATATCCAATCAACTTTTAGATTTCTTTTAATAATACCGATGGTTTTTACATAAACTTATAACCGTATCGAATAATTGAATAGGTTTTTTATTTTATAAAAATTAAACAAAAAATAACTGAACCATATTGAATAATATATGTGTCATAAATATATATATATATATATATATATATATATATATATATATATATATATATATATATATTCTCCTTCTTGATGTGTAATTCTCCTACTTGGTAATAAATAAAATGTTTATTTATCAAAAAAATATATATATAATTTTTATATATTAAGTTTAAGAATAATAGCTATTAAACTTTTTGATTTAGATATGGGGAGATGGAAGTAACTACAAGCGACAATATAATTAACACTTAAAGTCTGAATGCTGAAACTTATTATACTATTCCGATCAAAACTAAACTAGTTCTAGCATCTCGACTTCGAATAGTAACTAGAAAGCTACAAAGTACTTCAACGATCTTGATTAGCAAGCTGCAAACTATTAGATAATTTTTCTCTTTTATAATTTTAATTTCTCTTATTGAATAATTAATTTAAGTGACTCGATTCTTGATTTTCATATTGATTGATTTCTTCCCGTCGTATGATCTAAATTATAGAATATTTTGTGTATTTACTTAATATTTTTTTACACTATTATAAAATAATGAGATGAATCTCTATTCTTGATTCATCACCTTTAAAATAATAAAAATATCTAAATAATTTTTGTCAAAGTCACACATAAATATCTACAGTAGTAGCATATTTTACTTTTTATACTTTTTCAAAAAAAATAAATCAAAAACTAACTGAACCGTACCGATATTAATAAAATATTAAAATGATGGAACGATTTTAAAAAAATTATATTTAATTATATAAAATAAAATAATTAAAAAAATTAATACAACATAAATTTTATAAAATAATCGCTCGAACCATTAACGCCCTTATGTATATATAGCCTTATCCTGACACTTCCACTCCACTCGATTTACTTCTCCACGTCAACTCTTCACTTCCAACACTTGTCAATCTGCATGCATGCAATACCAAGTTTCCTCCCCTATAAATCCCCACTTACCAAATCATCTCCTCCTCATCCCACTATTTTATACTCCATTAACTTCTCATAAATGTCTACTATGGCAATTTTCACTAAACCAAAGCTTTTGTTTCTCTTCTTCATCTTCTCTTTGGTCCTCACATCTCAATGCGATGATCAAAACCCTCGGGGCCAGGACCTGAGGCGTGATCTTGAGAGTTGCTTGAGGCAATGCCAGGTTCAGGGCATCGAAAGCCCTGAACAGCAACTCCAGTGTCAAAGGAGTTGCATTTTGCGATATGCAAGTCAGGAGAAAGAGAAGTATGAGGAAGTGATTGAGGATATACTGACTCATCATCGTGACCCTCAGGAGAAATTCAGAGAGTGCCAACAACGTTGTGAGAGACAACAACATGGACAACAGAAGCAGTTGTGCAAACTACGTTGTGAACAGGAGTATAAGAGAGAGCAAGAACATCAACATGGCCGGGAGACTGGAGAAGATAATCAAGGTGCTGTTAGTTATAATACTTCTTATCCTAGTTTTTCTGTTTCAATTTATGTGTTTTAATTTATTTATCTTACTTCCTCTGGTTCAACCAATTTATGTGGCGTAGTTAGAGTTTCAAAAATCAATCAAATTTTTACTACAATGTATAAAATAATTTTGACTTTTTTTTAAAAAAAAATTGAGTCTAGTACCAGTGCCGGCTCCACCATGTAAAGAAAAAGGCAACCGTCTTAGGCTCCCAAATTTGAGGGGCTTCATTTTTTAGTAATAATAAATTATAGAAATTTTATTAAATAAATATTAGTAAATACTATTTGTTAAAAAAATAAAGTTTTTATATAAAAGAAAACAATTATTAAAAGAAGTTTGATATATCTAGAGTACTATGTCTCAAGAAAAATTAAATACATTGGTCATATTATTAGTTGAAAAAAGAATTATTAAAAGAAAACGATTGTTTAAAAATTATTAACAACTTTGCTCTCAAAAAATTTTAAAAATAGATTTTATGAAAAAAAATATTGATTTTTTAAAAAAATTAAAGGCCTCTTTTTTGATTTTGGCCTTAGGCCACTAATGTGCTTGAGCCGCCCCTGTCTGGTACAAATTGTATATGTATAATTTTTCGACAAAGAACCCCTAATCCAGCTCCCTGCCTCCCTTGTTCGGCTCGTCTAGTTACATAAAATGAAACAGGGTATGTCCGTACGGGGCGGAGCAAGCTTGTAGTGAACCGTACCCCTTAGACAGAAGATTATACTAATAAAAATTATACTATTTATATATGATTAAAAGTACTAAAATACAAGATTAAAAGTACTTTTTAGGTATATATAGTAGATGTTGAACTCTTTCACGTAGTTCATGTGTAAAGTACTAAAATATAAGATTAAAAGTACTTTTTAGATATATATGGTAGATGTTTAACTCCTTTGTGTTTTTACTTTGGTGAAAGTCATGACTCCCCTGCTGTTCTTCTTAAGTGAAGGGCTTTTTCCTACTAATGAGTACATATATGCGGCCTTAGTAGTAGAAGAAGAAAAAAATTAGCAGGGATCTGTCATATTTGGGGTGATGCTACCTCAGTGGGCAAAACCTCTCTAATATGCATAATGATACATGGTGGGTCAGTGGAAAAATTTAATTATGTGCATCACACGGTTAACTGATGTTAGGTAATTATTTGTATATATTACACAAAAAGTTGCAAGATTGGATGAATTTTTCGTCTCACAAATCACACGTTAGATCAGTTGTATGACACGCAGTAATTTTTTTTTTTATCGGTGTACAAGAGAATATATACTACACAAAAAGTATGTATCATAAAGGTCTGCAGCGTATATTTCTTTGACTTTTATGTTCTATTTCCTAATAATAGGCAAGCGCGGCCCTGAAGAGAGATTCAGAGAGTGCCAACAGAGATGTCAGAGACAAGAAGAGGGCCAACAGCAGTGGCAGTGCCAACAACGTTGTCAACAAGAATACCGGAGAGAGAAAGAACAACATCGTGGCAAGGAGGATGAAAATCAAGGACGAGGCAAACGTGACCCTGAGGAGAGACTCAGAGAGTGTCAACAGAGGTGCCAGAGACAGGAAGAAGGCCAACAACAGAGACAGTGCCAACAGACTTGTCAACAAGAGTACCAAAGAGAGAAAGAACAACAACACCGCCACCAGGACTCTGGAGAAGAAGATTCTGACCCACAACAAAGAGAAGAGAATAATCCCTACTTATTCGAATCTCAAAGCTTCAGGTCTGGATTCAGAACCAGTCATGGTGATTTCCGTGTCCTCGAGAAGTTCACGCAAAGATCCGAACTTTTCCGAGGAATAGAAAAATTCCGTGTTGCGGTTGTTGAATTTGAGCCTCAGTCTTTCATGGTGCCTCATCACTGTGACGGTGAAGCCATATTTGTTGTGGCTAGAGGTAACTTAATCATCTCCTTTTTTCCTAATGTTCTTCATTAAGTACTTAACTAAAACTAAGTGAAATCGTAATTACTTTACATTTCAACTTTTTACAGGACAAGGAGTGATTAGTATAGCAGAACAAGATGACAAGCACTCCTTCAACTTGGAGAAGGGTGATGTAATCAGGGTGCCTGCTGGCTCAACAATCTACTTCATCAACAAAGATAACAACGAAAAGCTCTTTGTGTACGTGCTGTCCAAGTCCGTCAATGCCCCTGGTGAAGTGCAGGTAATCATAGTACACTATTGAAGATAATAGTCCCCCAAGATTATCTTAAAATCAACTTTCAAAATTTGGTACGTACCACAGTATTACAACTAGTAGTAGTTGTTTTGTTTCTATTTTACACCTTCAAAAGTGGTCAGATGAGATTCATACAAAATACTTCAATTAGGGATAGTAGTATGAGAAGTTTTCTTGGGAAACCGTCTCTCCCCCTTGAAGGGGTAAGGGGTAAGGGGTAAGGCCTGCTTACATTCTACCCTCCACAGATTTCACTTTGTCAGATTGCACAAAGTATATTGTTGTTATTTTTGTAATATAAGAAGTTTTCGGATGCTAAAATACCTATCTCTGAATTCAGGAATACTTTAGTGGTGGAGGTCAAAATCCAGAATCCTTCTACAGAGCATTCAGCAGCGATATCCTGGAGACGGCTTTCAATGTAAGCCTCCTTACTTAATTTCACACGGATTAATTACTACATTACATTTGGTCTGTTTTATATTAGTTACAATGCTTACTGTTCTTTATTGTTTTGATTAGACCCCAAGGGACAGGGTTGAGAGGCTATTTGGACAACAAAGCCAGGGGGCAGTAATCAAAGCCAGTGAAGAGCAAATTAGAGCTATTAGCCAACACGCGTCGCGCTCCACTAAGCAAACTAAAGGTGAAACGAGAGGCCCATTCAATCTGTTGAAAGAACGCCCGTTGTTCGAAAGCAGATTTGGACAGTTCTTTGAAGCATCTCCAGAAAAATTCGAGCAGTTGAGGGACTTGGATGCTGCTGTTGGTTTCATGAACATCAACCAAGTAAGCCTCTTGGCAAAGTTAATTAAAGAACCCAAGTGTTGGTATCTTAATGCCCTTTTGCAAAATTTATACTGTTAGCGTATATAAGTTTGGAACGCTTTGAAATATTATTGCAGGGTGGAATGGTACTACCATACTACAATACAAGGTCAACAAGGTTGGTAATGGTTGTAGAAGGAAACGGTCGCTTTGAAATGGCATGTCCTCATCTTGGTAGTCAGAAACAAGGACAAGGGTCTCGCGGAGAAAAAAGATGGCAAGAAGAAGAACAAGAACAAGAAGGAAGTGTTCATTACCAGAAAGTTCGCGGTACTCTAAACGTTGGTGACCTTTTGGTAGTCCCTGCAAGCCATCCTATCACTTTCGTAGCCGCCGGAGGCTCAAATCTAAGGATGGTTGGTTTTGGTGTCAATGCTCAGAACAACAAAAAGAACTTCCTTGCTGGTATACTCCTAGTTTCCTCTGTTCTTGATTGTTCTTGATTATTGCTCACTAGATAAGTAGAATATACCAAAAACCAAAATATCTCTTGTGGTCTTAAACATTAAAGAGAGATCCAAAAAAGAAAGACATATTTTTTAAAACAGACTACAAAAGAAGTAAGACAAATAAATTGAAACAATTTATATTTTAATTCTTCTTGAAGTTCTTGTTTTATTTGAAATTCTAGGTAAGCAAAGCATATGGGAAAATGTAGACATGGAAGCAAAAGAACTCTCATTCAACATGCCAGGAAGAGAGGTAGAAGAGATCTTCCAAAAGCAAGACCAATCCTTCTTTGTGGCAGGTCCAGGGCAGCAGGGGGAGAGGGGTGAAGAAGGAAGAAGGGGAAGGGGACAAGAACAATATTTGTCTTCAATTTTGGACTTTGTTTTCTAAATAATGTAAGTTGTTGAAGATATGCACAAGGCATGCATGCACTAGGAAGGATGCAGCTGTGCCAAGTGTGTGAGAGCTTTGTGAGTAAATAAGAAAAGCTCCTAGCTAGAGAGAGTATCTACTACTTATAGAACTCCCTACTTAAATAAATGTGTCTAAGAGTTGCTAAGGCCAGTTTTTGGCCTTTCTTGTAGTATCTTATCTTCTTGTGTGCAATGTAACTTTTGAATCATAAACTCCTTGTTCTAATAAGTTTCTTCTCGCATTCTTTTTAGTTTGCATCTAATATCATAGTGATGACTAGTATGAATCCACCATGAGTCGAGGGACGGGTCCTTGACTGAGTACGACTACTTATAGAGGAAAGTAAATAACTAAAAACAACAGTAAATGAACGACGTACAATATTTACGTGGAAATTTTTTTACTCAAGGAAGTAAAATCATGACCTACGTTATAAGATTTCTCAACCACTTAACTAAAGCAACTGAACAATGTTCGATTATAGACTCCAGTAATTCTAGGATTAAATTCTTAATCCCCTTCCCCTTGTAACAACCCTATTATAAAATTCATTACAATAACTCTATTATAATCTCACACTATCATACAGACTCCAAACAGAATAGTGATATAAAGATAACAACACCTACACAAGCTTCTCTGACGAGAAATAGGGTTACAATGATGAACAAAATGCAAAGACTCAACAACAAATCAAGGAACTAAGAACATCTATCGTAGGTAACAAGCAGGTCCCTTGTTGAAGAAGCTTTGTATTTGGAAAGCAATGGGCAAAAATTAATTTTTGCCTCTTGTCACATCCACTTATATAAGAGAGAGGGGCTAAAATCTTGAAGGAATGCTATTGCTTGAGGAAGGAAAGAATTACAGCAGTCCTGCCACACAGCTGCAAAGATAATACACTTTACAATTGTACTGTTGATTATGCACGAACATCTTGCCAGTACCAGATCCCTTGGTTAGCTTATCAATGATCAAAATCATGAGTACATCACATAGAATATCATGTTATATCAACATTATTTAGCTCAATACATACACTCCAAAAGCCTAATTCAGAGTCATCATGTGGTACAAAGAATCAAACGAAGGGGCTAGCAATCAGCAAAGCCATCACTACTTATCTACCCACATATTTTCAGAGCCAGTCAAATTGTTAACAGGTTAAATTTTGAAGTCCGGAGCTAAAAGGGATATCTTTTTAAGGTAAAATGCCAAATAAAACAACTGATTTTCAAAAAATATCAAAATGGCTCAAAGCTGAGCAACACATCCTTTTTCTAAATGGGCACATAATTTTTTTTTCTCGCTAAGGTTCAAGTGACTCCCTTGTTGTTATGCACACGACTTCCTTTATCTCTTTAGTTTTTACAACTTTCAAGTTGCGTGACAAGGTTCTATTTTTAACAAAAAAATATTCTTCTATATTTATTTAAAAATTATTTTCAACATATTGAACAACAAATAGAAATGAATGGAAAAAGTATCAATATTTATCAACTTGCCGCATATTTCCACATCTAGCGAGCTAATATCTCAACTAACATTGCTAAATTCTTTGTCTTTTACAAATGAGTTTAACTAATATGCACTGATGGTACAAATATTTTTTTACATAGTCACGTAAGTTTGAAGTTTACAGGTAAGTTAGAGTATTTCTACTTTTTAATATTTAAAATTATAAAAAAGGAAAATAGTAATAAAAAAAAAAACCTTGGACTCTACATTTATTCTACCCAAACTGATCCTGTAACCAAGAATACTTTATTCTACCCGTCTTCATTTTCATCATCACCAAAAATTATGTTAAATAGAAGGGTAAAAATCAGAAACTACAAGCAACAGTGCTTTAAAGACCAAGAACTAGTTGCCTTCCTCTGTATAAGATAAATCAGCGTAGAGATGTGGTTATATGTGGTCATGAACAATCTTAGTGGCGTTGGCCATGTTTAATTGTGAAATTTGAAAAAAAATATTTTTTGTTTTCAAGATGAAAAATGATATTTGAAAATTGAATTTGCATTTGACCATAAATTAATAAAAATATTTTACAATTAAGAAAATATTACACTGATCTAAATTGATCATGTGAAATTTGTGTTCTTTAAAATACTATAATTTAGAGTTCTAATGAATAAATAGATCTCTGAATATTTGATCGGGAGTTAGAAAGAAGGTCCAAACAATAAATGAAAATATTACAAGGGGCAGAGGACATGCTAGAGAATGGAAGAGTTAGAATGCAAATGTAACACCCCGTATATTTTCGAACCTAGTTAATTCCCATAACATGCATGGAATTAATTGAATATGAGATTTTTGAGGATTTATGCATTTACTTGTTGGGCTTAAACAAAGCATGGGTCATTGGGCCCTTAAATGAGGCCCATATACATATTGAGAAAGACATGGCCCAAAAGGATTTTATTTTGACCCATTCTTCCAATTTAATCCAATTGACCAAATCAACCATGCATTTAATGTCAAGAGATGGCTAAGAGTGACTTGAGGGTGGCAAGTCTAGGGGCATAAGTCTAGCTCGACTCGATCCCGATGTATGATTGAGGGTGGCAGGTCTAGGGGCATAAGCCTAGCTCGACCCGATCCCAACATGACGATATGTCATGAAAAGACCCACTGATCAGTAGGGGCCCGGGTACATTATGACACTGAAGCAATGAAAACAATCAAAGCAATGAAAGTAATTCACATGGTTTCCAAAATGAGAAATGGTGACTTATTCACATTGATTATTCATTTATCTTGAGTTCATTGAAATATTCATGTGTTGTACAGTTTCATCTGAGCCTTACATACTCAGTACTTTTTTCGTACTGACCCCTTCTGGGGAACATACTTTTAATGTTGCAGGCGCAGGTACTAACAGGCCTCCCATGTAGGTTATCAGTTGTGTACGGATTCATTGGTGAGCTCCAGTTAGTTCGGGGCTTCTCCGAGTCACTGTGGTATATGTATGTTTGGTGGTGTATGTGTTGTGCAAAGCGGGGACTTGTCCCGACTTTCAGTTGCCATTGGTCAATGCATTTGTTAGAGGCTTTTGTAGACGTATGTGGGTGTATGTATATAAGATGTCACATGGAGTCTTATTTTGATGGCCTCAACGGCCAAGTTTCTCAATTGTGTATATATATATGTCACATGTTCCATAATTTCCAATTTTAGTCATTCATGCTCTTGTGTGATAGCGGTGTTCCTATGGCCTGCATATGAATGTATAGACGCACAGCTTGGTTCTCTCGGGCCTTGTCGGCTACGGGTGCCAATCATGCCTCGTTGGGATTCGGGGTGTGACAGAAAAGAGGAGACTGTTTAAAAAATAAAAAAAAATAAAAAAAACACACAAAAAAAAAGAACGGAAAATTAGGATGATAACAGGTTGATTACCTGCTATTGCCGGTCAAAGTACCTAATTGTGTAAAAAAATATTTACACCATCAGTGCATATTAGTTAATTAAACTCTTTACAAATTGTTCGTACACAGTACTCACGTGATATGCACATGAGCAGAGCTACAATGCAAAAAATTCAATTTTTTGATTTTCATTTTAGAATTATGAAATTAAGCACTTTTCTTTTTAAAGATTTTTATTGATATTTCCAACCTAAAAACATATATTAATTTTATATTTCTTTTTCGGTTGTTTCAATTGTAATCACAATTCATGATTTAATAATCTTTTCATCGATGAAATCGTAAAATTATACAATTTGTTAGAAATAAAAACGTACTGATTACTTTTTTTTTGTATATACAAATTTGATAACGTTCAGTAACTTGAATTCAGATCATGTATTCATATGAAAAGAAAATATTCAAAAAATAAAAGAGTCAAAACATGTAATTTTGATCATAAATTTGTAAATAAATTCTTTAAATATTTTAAAATAAAAATTATATATATTTAAAAAATTATTACAAATCAACATAACTAATAATTTAAAATATTTTTAAAAAAATTAAAATCAAATAATTTAACTCTCCAAATAGTAACAACTTTGCATCAATTTTGATTTAAAATTCAGATTAAAAATTTAATTATGCCTCAACAAGCCAGCTAACTAGCTAGCCTTGAATCGCTGACATCCATCGTAGGATAAACCATCGCCTCTCAGGTCCTCGACTGATTCTACCATAGAATTTGATCCCCTCACACTTCCACTCCACTTCATTAACCTCTCTACTCTTCACTTTCAACACTTGTCAATTTGCATGCATGCAATGCCACAATTTCCTCCACTATAAATCCCCACTCACCAAATCATCTTCTAAACTTCTCATCACTATTACTTGTCACTCACTATGACAACTTTCACTAAACCAAAGCTTTTGTTTCTCTTCCTCTTGATCCTCTCTTTGTTCATCGCATTGAGATGCGATGATCAAAATCTTCGGGGTCAAGACCTGAGGGTCAGCTTGAGAACTGCTTGAGGCAATGCCAGGAACAACTCCAGTGTCAAAGGAGTTGCGTTTCGCGCTACGAACCTCAACAGAGAGAGGAATTTGATAAAGTGATTTAGGATATTCTAACTCGTCATCGTGACCCTCAAGAGGAATTCAGAGAGTGCCAACAACGTTGTGAGAGACAATAACAAGGACATCAGAAGCAGTTGTGCAAACAACATTGTGAACAGGAGTATAAGAGAGAACAAGAACACCAACATGGCGGCAGGGAGACTGGAGAATATAATCAAGGTGGTGTCACCGTTTTAATTTATTTGTCTGTCTTCTTTTGTTTGAGTTTATTTGTCTAAATTTTCTTCATCTCAATTTATGTACCACAATTTATGTGGTATAGTTAGAATTTCAAGAATCAATTAAATTTTTTTGAGTGAATTTTTTGTCTTTTAAGTATTTAAGTTTGTGTTCTATACTAATTTGTTTTACTTAGTTTTCAAATATATGGTACAGGTAGAATAGTTAGAATTTCAAGAATCAATTTAAATTTGATTGTTGATTGAAATTTTTTTGTCTTTTAAATATTTTTAAGTTGTGTTCTATACTATTTTTTAACCTAGCTTTGAAATATATAAATTTTATTTCAAAAAATTAACAATTTTAGATTCAAATTTATGGTCAAATTAAAAAATTTGAATCTGTCACATAAATTTAGTGGTACAGAGGGAGTAGTTTTTTAGCATGTTTAGAGAAGAATGTTTTCTTCTGTCACATAAATTTAGTGGTACGGAGGGAGTAGTTTTTTAGCATGTTTAGAGAAGAATGCTTTCTTCTAACTTTAGCAAGTTTAAAATTATATTCATTTACCTTTAATGATATATTCTATAAAAAATAACCTGAGATTTTTAACACGACAAAATTCAAATTGTATTTGTTGTTATAAATGTGTCACAAGAAATAGAGCCGTCAAAATGGGTTGGCCTTGAGGTCAGGCCAATCCAACTCGCTATTAGGGTTGGGTTGGGTTATAATTATTGAGCCCATTGAAAACTGAGGCTTATAAGCCATGCCTAAGTCAGCCCGCCAGCCCTTGAGGCTTGACCGAGGCCGGGCTGGCCTGGCCTGAGGGCCAAAATACTTTTAATTTTAATTTAAGAATTTAAATGAAGATTATGAAAAAAGAAGTAAAAACTAATAATAGTAACTACTGAATAAGTTTAATATCTTACATAATACTTTATTTATTTAGCGTTAAATCATAATCACCAAGTATAGATGTTTCATTCATGATTGCTATTCAATTTAAACATAAAATTTAAAAGAAAAATTGTAACAAAAAGAATTAAAAACTATAAATAGTGATTACTGAATAAGTTCTAGCTAGTATCTTACACAATATTTTACTCATTTAGCATTAAATCCTTAATACTAGAATTCCTAACCACCAATATAAAAATTACATTCACTATGAAATGTTCAAACACGTGTTGCTACTCGAAATTCTTGCACGACTTTATTCAAATTCAAAGCAATAATATTTTTAAGTGAATTTAAATATTATTATTTTTTTTTATATATATTTTTGATAATGTTTCTCTAATTAAATCTTCATATGAATTTAGATGAAGGTGATGTTAATTAAGACAACTTTATCGATGAATTCAAATGTGCTTGACGATGTATTGGTATTGAATATGTTATAAGTTATAGTAGAATTAATGTACTTTCATATAATCATATGTTAGAAATATTAACAAATTGTCATACCTATACGTTCAAATATAGATTGAAAAGAAAAAGCTTAACAAAATAAAAGACCGGTAAAAATGAAGGGCTAGCCCGCCCTAACCCTCAACTCTTTTAGGGCTGGGTTGGGCCATACATTTTAAGGCCCTTTAAAATGAAGGGTCGGCTTGTCCTAGCCCATCAAATTCATTGGCCCGCGAGACTTGGGTTGGGTCAGCCCATTTTGATAGCTCTAACAAGAAAGATTTTTTTTTTCCCGATTTTAAATTTTGTCTAGTTTTATTTGGTGGCTCAAAAAGAGTTTCTAATAAGGAATTTAAAATATAAAAAGTTAGACACATACTAAATCTTCAAGAGATTTAAAATCTAAAATGTTAGATACATGAAAAAGGCAAGAGAATTTCAATTTTTACTATATGTAAGCTAATTTTGACAATTTTTTTAAAATTTTAACCTTGTAAAAGTTGGTACTCCCTCCGTCTCAGTTTAAGTGTCTCATTTTCTCCATTAAGTTGGTACAAAGTTTAAATGCAGTGAGATTTTAAATTTTGTGATTTTAAATTAATAATATTTGGGTTGATGTTACATTAGTGGGCAAAAACTCATTTATATGCTTAATGATACATATTGTGGATCAATGAAATTATTTTATTATGTGCCTCACAACAGAAATTAGATAATTAATTGAATTACACAAAACATAAGTGTTAAGATTTGGAATAATTTTCTGTCTCACAAAATTGAGTTTCACACGTTTGATCTGTTGTATGAGACACATAGTAAAATTCTTCTTATCGGTGTATGAGCAAATACACACATAATAAGTATGATACAGTCAAATCTCTCTATAATGACTATAATGACAGTGTTTGTCCGAAAATTTCAAGGTTGCTATAAAGATGTATTGTTATATATATGTATTGGCATGTAGCTTTCATTTAGCTGTTATAAATAAAAGTATGCAAAATTAGAAAGAGCATGATTATGAAAAAGGCAAACATTAGTATTATTTTCCTCGTAAAGTTGTGAAATAACTGTTGTGTACCATTTAAATATATTTTTTTCCTTTAAATTAGATATTCGTACTTGAAATTTACTAGGAGGTCCCGGGTTCAATCCTTGGAAACAGCCTCTGGCAGAAATGCAAGGTAAGACTGCGTACAATACACCCTTGTGGTGGAGCCCTTCCCCGGACACTGCGCATAGCCGTAACTTAGTGCACCGGGCTGCCCTTTTTATTTTATTTTGTACATAATATATTTCTTACAAAATATTATTACATAATATTTGAGTATATTGTTATAAAGAGATAATTTTACAAAGAGTGTACCACTATAATAAACAATATTGTTGCTATAGATAGAATGTCGTTATAGAGAAGTAAAATATAACATGAAAAATTAGTTCCGGAGAAAATCAAGTTGTTATAGTGAAATGTCGTTAAAACGAGGTGCATAACGTAACGTTATAGAGAGGTCTGACTGTATATCATAAAATTATGCAGCCCATTTAGGCTTTGTTACGTTTCTTTAAGGAAAAATTAAAAAAAAAATGCAACTAGTAATGTTACATTACAAAATATAGCTCACTCTATATTACATTACCAAATATAACCCAATTGTATAGAAAAAGAAAGTTACTTTACATCCTTAGCCAAATTATTACTCTCTCTCACATCTCTCATCTTCATCTTACAAATAAGGGAAATTATTATATTTTGTCGAGTCTGTGAAGGAAATTTTTCAGCAATTTTGGGCTGGTGTTAGGCGGTTGTAGTGATGAAATTGTGGGAGTTTCGATGCATGATTGTTTCAGTGGGGTTGTTTTTGTCGAATTGGGGAGTGAGAATGAAGGTGTATATTGTTGTTAATGGAGGTATTTCAATGGGGGGTTTTGGAGAGATTAATGGAGGAAGATCGTTTCTATGAGTGTGTGTCAATTCTCTGAAAAAGGGACTAAAAAAATGGGTCCAATTGATATTTTTCGTCGGGATGTGTTAATGGCGTGTATTGAATTGTGTTGTTTACTGGGTGTAATTGAAATGGAGGAATTGAAAAATTGAGCAGTGGAGGGAGCTATTTGGTTCTTTGGTATTGTGGAATTTGAGGGTGAAGTGAGGTGGTGTTCATGGAGGTTGAGGTTCAGAGCAGGTTATGAAGAAGATGATGCCATTTTTTTCCCCATTTTTTTTCTCCTTTCTTCTCTATGTAAACCCCTTGTATCGCGTCTAATGTGTGTGTATCTTCTAAAGGTGAGAGACGCATGTAGTGTTCCATCAATTCTGTAAATAAGTTTCGTTTTGAGTGTGTATTGCTATAAAAGAATGAGTATGTATTGAGGAAATTAAATCTAAAATTTTGGCGATTTGGTGCAGTTTTTGAGGTGTTTTTGAATGAATCTGATACTTGAATTCAAGGAAGAAGATGAAGTCGATTTTGGGTATAATAGTGTATAATATTGTTTAGTATTGTGAAGGATTATTCCTTCTTAATTAATATAAAGAATTAAAACATCTTGTAACTCTTCATAATAAATCTGTGTAAATATCCGTAAGTCATAAGAGTTTGTAGAATTGGAGAGTTACCACTTCATAAATGTTACACATTCATTCAAATGACAGTTTTTGATAAATGTAACTTTGTGAATGAAAAGACATACAGAAGTCTTGAAGGTTACTTGCCTTTATGACTTGTCACTAATTCAAGAGTAATGTTACATTACGTGCATTAACTTTGTTTGTCTTCTTTCACTCTTTTGATGGATGAAACGTAAATGATATACCTATTTAAGGAGCATCATTTTGAGAACTAAAGAGGCAAGAAAACATAGAACAAAATACTCTCTTCTTCATCAATTCTCTCCCTCAATATTGGCTTCCTATTCTTTGTGAACTTTTGGGCAACTGGTTTGAGCGACCTCCAAACTTCCAGCCACGAGTGCATGTGTTTGGAAGTAGTTGTGAAACCTTGGGGAGCGACCGGCTAGAAGGATTTGCACCGGAGTCGGGCCAAAATCGCTTTCAAGGCAGTGGCTTGCCACGATACAGTGTTTGTGACTACTCTATTACTTTTTATAATTCCTGTCCATTATCAATATTGTACTATTTTTTCAACAATTTGAAAGCGAATTACTTACATACAATATTGATAAATGGATATTTCTTTAAACAAGACTAATACTTTGTTTGATTTATTTGCTACTAATAAATCTGCTAAGAAAATACCAAACAGCTTGAAAGAGAACTATGGTGATGAAGTGATTGCTGCGGTAGTCATCGAGGCAAATTTGGTAGGTAGCAAAACTAACTGGGTGTTGGACACAGGCGCTTCAAGGCATTTTTGCGCCAACAAAGAGTTATTACATGACATTGAGGAGTCTAGTGATGACGAATGTTTATACATGGGTAACTCCACTACTGCTGGAGTTATGGGTAAAGGAAAAACTTTTCTTAATTTAACATATGGTAAAACATTAGTCTTGAATAATGTTCTGTATGTTCCCTCCCTCCGTAGAAACTTAGTTTCTGGAACACTTCTTAACAAAGTAGGCCTTAAACTTGTTTTTAAAGCTAATAAAATAATTATTTCTCATGGTGGAGACTTTGTTGGGAAGGTATACCTTAGTGGGGGCTTATTTCTACTGAACATTGTTCAAGAGATTGCCAATAATGCAAATATTTTTAATTCTGCTTATATTGCTGAGTCTATTAATTTGTGGCATGGTAGACTAGGTCATATTAATATTGCTTCTATTAAAAGACTTTAAAAAATGGGATTAATTTCTGCAATAAGTATTGACGATCTTTCTAAATGTCCTCTGTGTGTAGAAGCAAAGCATGCCAAGAAACCTTTTAAATATGTTACTAGTAGAAAGACCGAATTGCTTGAACTAGTACATTTTGACTCAGCAAATTTTAAGAACATTGTTAGCAAAGGTGAAAAGAAGTATTATATTACTTTTGTTGATGACTTTTGTAGGTACAGTAAGGTATATCTTCTTAAGTCTAAAGATGAGGGCTGAAAACATGTTTTTGAAATTCAAAGCAGAAGTAGAAAATCAATTAGACAGGAAAATCAAGAGATTTAGATCTGATAGAGGCAGTGAATATAGTACTAAAACTCTAGAAGATTTTTGTGAGAAAAATGGTATTATCCATGAGTTTAGTGCTCCCTATACTCCCCAATAAAATCGTGTAGCCGAACGAAAGAATAGAACCCTTAAGGAAATGATGAATTCCATGCTTTTAAGTTCGGATCTACCTGACAATATGTGGGGGGGAAGCTGTCTTGTCTGTATGCTATATACTTAATAGAGTACCTCATAAGAAGTTGGACAAGACCTCATATGAGTTGTGGAAAGGGTTTGCCCCTAACTTGAAATTTCTGAAAGTGTGGGGGTGTTTGGCTAAGGTTTGTCTACCTGTTTTTAAACGGGTAAATATAGGCTCTAAAACTTTTGACACTGTCTTTATTGGTTATGCTCAAAATAGTGTTGCATATAGATTTATGTCATTAAATGATCATTCTATTAGTGAATCTAGAGATGCAGAATTTTTTGAGCATATTTTTCCTTTGAAAATTGATGTGCCTAGTGATATGTAAAATAATGCTTCTACATCTATGTCTGTTAACTCTCATGTTGTGCCTTCTTCTGATGTTATTTCTAACGAGAATGAAAATGAACTTAGAAGGAGTAAAAGACGTAGAACTGAGACAAGTTTTGGTCCTGATTTTATCACCACCATCTTGACTGAGAATTTTGACATTGATGCTTTAAATGATGAATTAGTGTCTATCTACTTAATAGATGAGGACCCTAAGACTTATGATGAAGCAATGAGTTCAATAGATACAATGTTTTGGAAAGAGGCCATTAAAAGTGAATTAGACTCTATAGTCTCTAATCGCACTTGGGACTTGTATGATTTGCCTAAAGGTTGTAAACCCATAAGTAGAAAGTGGATATTTAAAAAAAAAAAAAAAAATTGAGGCCTGATGGTACAATTGATAAATATAAAGCTAGACTTGTAATTAGGGGTTTTAACCAAAAGAAAGGTGTTGATTATTTTGATACTTATCCTCCTGTGACTAAAATAGCGACCATTAGGACTCTTATTGCTCTAGCCGCTATTCACGATTTAGTGGTACACCAAATGGATGTCAAAACAACATTTTTAAATGGTGACTTAGAGGAAGAAATCTATATGACTCAACCTGAGGGTTTTGGGGTCCCAGGACAAAAGGATAAAGTATGCAAATTGAGAAAGTTCTTATATGGATTAAAGCAGGAACCTAAGCAGTGGTATGAGAAATTTAATTTTACATTAATGGATAATGGCTTTGTTGTTAATTCATCTGATACCTGTGTTTATTCTAAAATGATAGGATCAGATTGTGTGATTATATGTTTATATGTGGACGACATGTCAATCTTTGGTCCTAATATGAATGTTGTAAATGAGACTAAGAATTTTTTGTCTTCTAAATTTGAAATGAAAGACCTTGGAGAAGTTGATGTGATTTTAGGGATCAAAATCAAAAGAACGGTTAATGATTTCTCTTTGTGTCAGTCTCATTATATTGAAAAGATGTTGAAAAGGTTTGATTGTTTTGATGTAGTTTCAGTGAGAACTCCTTATGATCCTAGCATACACTTGAAAAAGAATAAAGATTCTAGTGTTTCTCAAATTGAATATGCTAAAATAATTGGGAGTGTATTGTTTCTCATGAACTATACTGGGCCTGATATAGCTTATGATGTTAGTAGATTGAGTAGATATACTCATAATCCCAGTAATGAACATTGGAATGCTCTTCATCGCTTGTTGAGGTATCTGAAAGGTACTATGGATTGGTGTTTGCATTTTAATAAATTTTCTGCTGTTTTAGAAGGTTTTTGTGATGCAAACTGGGTAACTAACAATGATGAAGTTAGCTCCACCAGTAGCTATGTGTTTACTTTGGGTGCAGGTGCTATTTCGTGGAAGTCTTCAAAACAGACTTGTATAGCACGTTCTACTATGGAATCTGAATTTATTGCTCTCGAGTTGGCAGGGCAAGATGCTGAGTGGCTGAGAAACCTTTTGGCAGATGTGCCTTTATGGGGAAGACAAGCTTCACCAGTTTCTTTACATTATGACTCACATGCGGCAATTGGGATTGCTAAAAATAGTGTGTACAATGGAAAAAAGAGACATATTCACATCAGACATGGTGCAGTTAAACAGTTGTTGAAATATGGTGTTATTTCCTTGGAATATGTAAGATCCGAAAGAAATTTGGCGGATCCTATGACCAAGGGTTTGACAAGGAAAATGGACCTTGAATCGTCGAGGGGGATGGGGCTAAAGCCCATGGATTGAGGTAATATGACGGATACCCATTTGTGGTCAAACGAAGCTATATAGGCCTTCAATAAACACTACATATCCTATCCCTATGACATGAGGTAGTGTATTATAAAGTTGAACTTATTTTGCTCTTAATGATCCATAGTCTTAAGATGGTCTATGAGATAGACTTGATGGATTACCTACGTGAGTGTAAAGGCTGCTCACCTTTTATGAAAGACTTGGGTCGTCTTTCTAGAGCACTCATGAGACCCAAGGTTTGTGTGCATGACCATAAAAGCACTTTGTAATATCGCGGAGGTTGCTTAAAATCAAGGATATGGTATGTGTTGTGCGGGGTCTCAACATATGTCTATCTAGTTCAAGAGTACTTCACTTTTTGGATAGTTGTTGTTGCCTCATATCACTACGTGTCAATTCAAATCGAAAGATATTGACACTTAAGTACAAGTTCCTTCCTTTTGCCCAGAAATTGTTCCATTCTTTATCTTTGCATTAGTGGGGGATTGAAGGATTATTCCTTCTTAATTAATGCAAAGAATCAAAACATCTTGTAACTTTTCATAATAAATCTGTGTAAATATCCATAAGTCATAAGAGTTTGTAGAATTGGAGAGTTACCACTTCATAAATGTTACACATTCATTCAAATGACAGTTTTTGATAAATGTAACTTTGTGAATGGAAAGACATTCAGAAGTCTTGAAAGTTACTTGCCTTTATGACTTGTCATTAATTCAAGAGTAATGTTACATTACGTGCATTAACTTTGTTTGTCTTCTTTCACTCTTTTGATGGATGAAACGTAAATGATATACCTATTTAAGGAGCATCATTTTGAGAACTAAAGAGGCAAGAAAACATAGAACAAAATACTCTCTTCTTCATCAATTTTCTCCCTCAATATTGGCTTCCTATTCTTTGTGAACTTTTGAGCAATTGATTTGAGCAACCTCCAAACTTTCAGCCACGAGTGCACGTGTTTGGAAGTAGCTGTGGAACCTTAGGGAGCGACCGGCTAGAAGAATTTGCACCGGAGTCGGGCCGAAATCGCTTTCAAGGCAGTGGCTTGCCACGACACAGTGTTTGTGACTACTCTATTACTTTTTATAATTTCTGTCCATTATCAATATTGTACTATTTTTCCAACATATTGTATACGAGTGTATTATACACCTTTTATGATTTTGCATAATATTACATATACAATTATTTAATAATAGACATAATTATACAAATATGTACATATGTATATATAATGTTTAAACAATGTATCTACATTGTATAAGTGTGTATAAAAGGGAGAGGAAGAAGAAAATCACTCAAACAAAAAGACGGTATTGTATATACAACAATATACAATACAGTATACAAATATATACAATAATATACAATATAGTATACAAAATTATACATTGTTTTACCAAAAAACAGACTTCGTCTTCTTCCTCGAATTCAAGCATCAAATACAATCAAAAACACCTCAAAACTACACCAAATCATCCAAAATTTTAGATTTGGACTCCTCAAAATATAACCGATTTTTTATAACTATACCTACTTGAAACAGAGATTATTTATGAAAATATTGGAACCTCGAATTGTGGAAAAAAACTCGAAACAATGTTTAATTTTTCACCAATTTGTTTGAAGTTTTTTTGGAAGAGAATTGAGAAAGAATTGAAGTGAAAATCCTGAAGAAGAAGCTGGAAATTTGGTATGAGAAGTGTTGTTCCCTATATAACTAGAAAGAAAAGTTAGTTTACAGTGAATGATCAAATAAGATTTTAGACTATAAAGTGTAAAGTATATTTTTTACTACTTAAATATAAGGTATATTTGCTAAGTTGTACTTTTGTGTAATTATCCCTTTCTTTTAACTCTATTTTATTTGTTATTTCCTTACACGCAAACGTGACCTTGAGGAGAGATTCAGAGGGTGCATACAGTGGTGCTGGACACATGAACGCGCTGAACGAGTATCACCCTGCACAGATCGTTGTGAACAGGAGCTGCAAAGAGAGAAAGAACAACAGCACCGTGGCCAGGAGGAGATTAGTAGTACACAATTTTATACCATAATATGACAACTAGTAGTAGTAGTTTTTTTTCTATTTTGCACCTTCAAAATTGGTCAAACGAGATCTGTACAAAATATTGTCAATTTGGGACAGTGGTACAAGACGTTTTCTCCGGAAAGAGCCTATCTACCTCCAAGGTAGGGGTAAGGGGTAAGGTATGCGTACCCTCTAACCTACCTTCCCCAGACCCTAATTTGTGGAATTACATTAGAATGTTGATGTTCTTGTAGTATTAAGAAGTTTTCGTATGCTAAAATACCTATCTCTGAATTCAGCAATACTTTGGTGCTGGAGGTGTAAATCCAGAATCCTTCTACAAAGCAATCAGCAGCGATATCCTGGAGAAGTCTTTCAATGTGAGCCTCCTTAATTAATTTCACACGAATTGATTACTATTACATTTGGTCATTTTTATATTAGTTACTATGCTGTGTGTTCTTTATTATTTTGATTAGACCCCAAGGGACAGGTTAGAGAGGCTATTTGGACAACAAAAGCAAGGGGTAGTAATCAAAGCCAGTGAAGAGCAAATTAGAGCTATAAGCATTCGCGCTCCACTAAGCAAACTAAAGGTGAAACTGAAGGTCCTTTCAATGTGCTGAAGGAACAACCGTTGTTCAGTTCTTTGTAGCACCTCCTGAGAAATTCCAACAGTTGAGAGATTTGGATGTTGCTATTGGTTTCATGAACATCAACCAAGTAAGCCTCCTAGCAAAGTTAATCAAAGAACCAAAATCTTGGTATCTTAAGCTTTATTTTTCTTTTTTGAAAACTATTGCTTTGAAATCGGATAGCAAAGTTTATACTGTCGGTCTATACAATGTTAAAACTCTCTTGAATGTTATTGCAGGGTGCAATGGTAATACCAACCATCAATAAAAGGGTCACTGGGTTGATACTCATTGTAGAAGGAAGCGGTTACTTTGAACTGCAATGTCCTCATCTTGGTAGTCAAAAACAAGGCCAAGGGTCTCGCGGAGAAAAAAGATGGCAAGAAGAACAAGAACAACAAGAAGGAGGAAATGTCCATTACCAGAAAGTTGGTTTTCCTGTAAACGTTGGTGACCTTGTGGTAGTCCCTGTAGGCCAAATCTCAGGATGGTAGGTTTTGGAATCAATGGTCAGAACAACAAAGTTAATTTCCTTGCTGGTATGCTCCTAGTTTCTTCTGTTCTAGATTATTACTCCCTCTGTTTCAATCTATTTCAATTTGTTTATCTAGTTTTAACTTGACACATTGTTCAAAACAATATAAAAGACTTTTGAATCTTGTGGTCTTTGACTTTTGAATCTTGTGTTCAATATGTAGAAAATAATATAGTTTTAAACATTATAAACTTGACAAGTTGGTTAAAAAAATTGAAAAGACTGTTGGTTAAAAAAATAGAAAAGACTTTTGAATTTTGTGGTCTTTGACTTTAATTTCTTATAGTTTTAAAACAATGTAGAGTCACCAAAAAAAAAGAAATTTCTTTTGAAACGGATTAAATATGAAAGAAAGGTGAACAAATTGAATGATAATCATTTTTTTAGGTGATCCGATAATGTAAAATATATATTCTAAGCCTTCTTGAAATTACAGGTAAGCAAAGCATATGGACTGACATAGAGACGGAAGCAAAGGAACTGGCATTTAACATGCCAGGAAAAGAGGTAGAAGAGATTTTCCAGAAGCAAGAAGAGTCTTTGTGCCAGGGCCAGAGCAAAGGGAGAGGGGTGAAGAAGGAAGAAGGAGACAAGAACATCATTTGTCTTCAATTTTGGACTTTGTTAATTTCTAAGTAATATATAAGTTGTGGAAGATATGCATGAGGCATGCATGCACTAGGAAGGATGCATACTGTGCCAAATGTGTGAGAGCTTTGTGAGTAAATAAAAAAAGGCTCCTAGCTAGCTTGGGAGAGTATAATGTACTGCTAATATAACTCCCTACTACTAAAATAAATGTGGCTCAAGAGTTGAGGGCTTTTGGCCCCTCTTGTAATATCTATCTTGTGTGTAATGTAACTTCTGCATCATAAATAAAACTCCTTGCTCTGATAAGTTTCTTGTATTCCTTTTTTATTTTTTTACGCGAGTTGGAATTAGTCGAGTTTTCAATTTTAGAAAAATCTAAAAGAACAATTACTACCAATACTATATAGAAGCAACATTGTTAGCCAACACATTGTATGACATGACCTCCAATATAAGTTGAAAGATGTTGCATATATTAGTCTCCCAAGGGTAACAAATCGAAGAGAATTTGGAAACAATTTAGTCTCTAAAGTTCAGATCTTTACCTGGCAAAGTGTGTAACCTCGGGTCCGAGTCCATCGTTTACTGTGTTATTACTTGTTTGGTAATTCAAAGTCCATAACGGAGGTCATAACACTGCTAAAGCCTAATTCCATCTTGAGTCATCATGTGGTACAAAAAAATCAAACGAAGGGGATAGCAATCGGCAAAAGCATCAGTACTTACCTACATTCCCCACATTTTGAAGATCTTGTACTTTACAAAGTTTGGAAAATGGAAATAAATTGCTTACTGGCTGCAGTGTTAGATTTATCAAAGAAGAGATTATATAGTTTCATTAGCTGAAAACTATTAGGAAAAATTATAAATATTTGTTGGAATTTGGAAGACAATCAAACATCAATATACAAAGCATTAATGTATGACAAACTAAGGGGTTGTTTGGTTGGGAAAAAGTTATCCCGGAATTAACTATCTCGGGATAAGTTATTCTACTATGTATTTTATACCTTATACCAAACCACTCCTAAGGGCATTATTAACATGAAAAAAGAATGTTGATCTGGGAGGATCCTGCACTCAATTTTTAACCCACATAGCTTACAGACAATTTTAAGAATTTTGTCCAATACGTTCATCTTTTACAAAAAGAAAAAGAAAAATTTAGCTACATCTTCTCTGGCTAATTTAGAATATGAATAAAAACGTCAAAGTATAGACAATCTTCAGGTATTCTGCCTGTCTTTACAAACTTGTCTAGGTACAATATTTCACGTGGCATGCACGTGCACGCAGCTATCCTTATCACACTTCCACTTCATTCTCCTCTTCTCTAATGTACACTTGTCAACTTGCATGCAAAGTTTCAAACTCATCTTAATTACTAATAATTCCCACGCAAAAATCAAACTTTTCTCAAAACTCTCCAAATAAGGTTCAATTTCAATTATAACTATATCAATATGGCAATTTTCACTAAACCAAAGCTTTTATTTCTCTTCTTCTTGATCTTGATCTCTATGTTTCTTGCTTGTCAATGTGATGAAGAAGAGAATGACAATAATCCCTACTTATTTCAGTCACATAGGTTCACACCTCGATTGAGATCAAAACATGGTGAATTTCGAGTCCTTGATAAGTTCACTGATGAACTTCTTGGAGGAATAGAGAAGTACAGAATTGGAGTACTTGAATTTGAACCTTTGTCTTTCATGCTTCCCCATCACTTTGATGCTCAACTCATACTTTTTATTGTTAGAGGTAATTATCTCCATTTTGCTCAAGAGTGATAGAATTAAGCTGATGAAATTATTTCTTGTTGAAGGTTAATCCATTTAATTTATTATCCGACTTATAACTTTGTTCCGCTTGATTCAGTCTATCTAAAAGTTTCTTTTACCCCGGAGCTCTCACCCTTTTTTCTCTCCTATTATTGACTCGAACTCACAACTTTAGGGTTGAAAGTGAGAGGTACTTTCCTCTTCTCAGTCTATCTAAAAGTTGATTTAATTTGAACTAAATATGTAATCCAGATGGTGCCAAAAGAAATTATGTTAAAATATATTTTTATTTGATATATTATAGTATATAGTTATAGTAAAATATTTTTTTATTACTTTTGTTTGTAATAAATAAATTGTAAGAAAATAATAAAGAAATTAAAACTCGGCAAGGGTAAGCGAATTAAGCTCACAGCTCATTGTTTAGCCCATCTTGATCTAGCCTAGCTCAGGTAATTCTTAGATCCATTTAGTAACTTAGTTGATTTAATTCAACATAATCCCCCACTTGACACTCCTAATTTTGCTTATGATTTTAGGGGTCGATCGTTTGATACTTGAACTAAATTATTCTGATAATTCGAGAATTATTTTAGGATAAAATAATATCACGTTGGATGAGATTAAGGTGAAATATTTCAGAATTAAGTTTGAGATAAAATTTATATTGCATTTGGTTAACGACATAAATTAATCCCGAAATATCTCACTTTATCACGTAACAAACGACCCCTTAGGTTCATACTAAAACTAAATAGCGGAACTCTGTGAATTAATTATTACTCCTTTTCAAAAAGATATTAATCCGTTTAAAAAAAGAATGACCCTTTTTTTTTTTTGACAATATTTTAATTTCAACTATCCATGACATGTTTAAGATCATAAGATTAAAGGACATTTTGGAACATTTGACATAACTTTAATTTAAGACCACAAGATTCAAAAATCTTTCTTTATTTTCTTAAACTCCGTGTCAAGGTAAAATAGGTCATTCTTCTTGAAATTAAACGAGGGAGTAGTATTTTTCTTATAGGGAAAGGAACCATAAGTATAGCAGAAGAAGATGAGAAGAAGTCGTTCAACTTGGAGCATGGTGATGTACTCAATGTTTCTGCTGGTTCAACAATCTACTTCATCAACACAGATAGCAACGAAAAATTGTCTGTTTACGTGCTAGCCAAGGCCGTTAATGTCCCTGGCCAATTTCAGGTAATTAAATCATAGTGTTAATCAACATGCCAAAATTCTCTATTTTAAACCATTTTCAAAAATTTGGAAGGGGAACCGTGTGAGATTTGAATTTTTCAAATTTGCTGGCGAAGGACGAAGGTGCACCCAATAATCATTGTAACGTAACACTTTTTGAAATTAGGTGCACACATATGACATATGTATGTTTAAATAGTACAATGAAGAAGTATACTAATACTTTTAATTGTTGAATATTTCTATTTTACACCTAAAAAATTAATCTGCACAGAATAATGTCAATTTGGGACAAGCTGTATTCGGATGCTAATATACTTGCTTTTTGGATTCAGGAATTCTTTAGTGGCGGAGGCGAAAATCCAGAAACCTTCTACAGAGCTTTCAGCAGTGATATCCTGGAGACTGCTTTCAACGTGAGCTTGCTTAATTAATTCCGTACGAACTAATAGTAACATTTTGGTCCAACAATTGTTAGTTTCAATTCTCACTATTGATATTATTTTGATTAGACCCCAAGGGAGAGGTTAGAGAGGCTATTTGGACAACAAAAAAAGGGGATAATAATCAAAGCCAGTGAAGAGCAAATTAGAGCTATTAGCCAACACGCTTCGCACTCCACTAAACAAACTACAGCTGAAATGAGAGGTCCTTTCAATGTGTTGAAGGAACTACCATTACTAGGTAACAGATGTGGACAATACATTGAAGCAACCCCAGAGAGATTCCAACAGTTAAGGGATTTGGATGTAGCTTTTGGCATCATGACCATCAACCAAGTAAGCCACTTTACAATGTCACATAGTTTGGCTTTGGCACGAAGTTTAACCAAGTAAAAAAGTGAGACCTGAAATTTGTGGTCTTAAATAAGTCATAACATGTTTATGTGGTTATGAGACGACTTTTCAAATATGTGCTCTTAAACAATAATATTTGTGTAGCTGTAAAAACTTCTCTCATTCAGGTAAAACTTAAAGTTTTTAAATATAGAAATGTGTTATTCATTTTAAAACGGATTAATAAAAAAGTAATGTCACATAACTGAAGCAAAGGTGAATACTAATTAGTTAAAAAACCAAAATCTTGATATCTTAATCTTTTTGGGAACTATTGGTATGTCAAATTTATTGGGAACTATTGTTATGCTTTTGACATATATTAATAGAGCGTAAACGGAGCGATATGCACCGTACGTGAGGATTTATATAACCGAACCTACTTTCCATGTGATGGAGGCATAATAATGTTATACCTTGTAAATTAAATTTTGCAGGGTGGAATGATATTACCAGTCTATTGTACAAGGGCTACATGGTTGGTAATGGTTGCACAAGGGAATGGCCGGCTTGAAATGGTTGATAGCCAAAGCCAAAGACAAGGCCATCAGTACCAAAAGGTGGTACGAGGTTGTCTATCAGTTGGTGATTTTTTTGTAATCCCAGCAGGACATCCTATTACAGTTATAGCCACAGGAGATTCAAATCTAAGGATGGTTGGTTTTGGAATCAATGCTCATAACAACAGGATGAACTTCCTTGCAGGTATGAGGTATATTAGTGTTCCTCTTTTAAGGATTTAACTTCTACTATTACTCCCTCCGTCCCAATTGATTGATGTGGAACTATTTAACTTGACACGATGTTTAAGAAAAAAAAAAGATTTTTAAAACTTGTGATCTAAAATAAATTTAGATATTAGTTTTTGTGATTATAAATCATTTCATTAATTAAAGGTAAATGGAGAATTTTAAAGTTGAATTGTTTCTAGTTATAAAAAAGTGACATTCTTTCTAGGACAGAATAAAAAGAAAGGGTGTCACATCAATTGAGAAAGAGGGAATATTATCTATTGATATCGTAAATAATATTATGGGCAAACAACATAAATCCCGACAGTTTGGAGCTTAATTACAGAAAATTTTGACATTTTGCATAATTACTAAAAATTTTGATTTTGGGTCTGAGATACATAATTAGCTCCCGATACATCTAACGAAGATACATTTTTTCTTTGTAAAGATACATAATTAGCTCCTGATATATTTTTTTTCGATTTTGGGTCTGTCGAGATACATAATACATCCAACGAAGATATATTTTTTCCTTTGTAAAGATACATAATTAGCTTCCGATACATTTTTTTCGATTTTGGGTTTGTCAAGATACATAATTAGCTCCCGATACATCCAACGAAGATACATAATTAGTTAGGATTTTTGTAATTACTTTATAAGTGTCACGCCCCGAATCCCAACGAGGCATGATTGGCACTCGTAGCTGACAAGGCCCGAGAGAACCAAGCTTTACCCCTATTTGGTCCCATACATGCCATAAGAAACCCATAAACACACAGTAGCTATAAATACCCGCAATGGAATTCATGGAACATGATATATATATATACATATGCGAAACTTGGCCGTTGAGGCCACCAAGTCAAAATCGACATATCCCCTCTACATTTATACACCCACATCAGTCTACAAAAGCCTCTAACAAGTGCATTGACCAACAAGAACTAAAAGTCGGGACAAGTCCCCGCTTTATATCACATGTACAGCACCAAAACATATATACACTCTGACTCGGAGAAGCCCCGAATTAACTGGAGCTCACCAAAGATCTGCAACAGCTAGCAACCTACTGAGGAAGTCTACTGGGACCTGCGCCTGCAGCAAGTAAGGTAAATTCCCCCGAGAGGGGTCAGTACGAAATAAGTACTGAGTATGTAAGGCGCAAATGAAACTTTGTAACACATGAACATACTAATGAACTCAATACAAATGAATAGACAATGTGAGTAAGTCACTATATTGCATTTTGGGAACCATGTGGATTGCTTTCATTACTTTTGTCACTTTCTTTACAATCAATACTCACTTGTTATCACATATGTCACAATGTACCCGGGCCCCGACTGATCAGTGGGTCTTTCATATCATCATATAGGGATCGAGTCGAGCTAGGCTTATGCCCCTAGACTTGCCACCCTTGGGATCGAGTCGAGCTAGGCTTACGCCCCTAGACTTGCCACCCATGAATCCAAATCTCGGGATCGAGTCGAGCTAGGCTTACGCCCCTAGACTTGCCACCCGTACTTGATCATTGACCACATTTGCATTACTTTGATCTTTACTTTGAGATTGATACTTTGATAGTCATAACATCACTTTGGAACTTTTGAACATCACATTGTTGGAAACTTTGAATCATTGACCAATGAGTAAGATACATATGAATAAATACCAATGAGAAATATAACATTACTAGCACCATGATACCATTGGAACCATTGGACAATAATCCATGAACAAGAGACACAAGTATAGGCACTATTGGAATATTGGAACATTAACCATGAATATGAGAAATGGGATTCACAATCGTTCAATGAGTAGGAAATATATGACAATGACCATGGATAAGTGCATATGGGATACCTTAGTACAATTCGGAATAGAACTAGTGAAATGTCAATGTGAACACTATTGGCCGTAGAAAGATACGGACAAAGTAACCTTACATACCTTGGATTCGCAATACGACTATTCAACCTTAGATGGGTCGACAATAATCCCTCTCCTTCTTTATGTGTCACTCTACAAATATATAACGAAATTCACATTAACCACCAATTACTTTACAAATGCATACCATGTAAATGAATTACATGTTTGGCTTGAAACATGTCATTTCCCCTTGACAAAACCATTGATCATACCATTATTCCAAATATTCCATAATATTCCCAACATTGACCAATACATAAAAATCAATATATTCCACCACAATACTTCTCCTTTACACTTTCTTATCCATAACACATCACAAATAATCCATCAAAGCACCTTAATTCAACTCATAACACATATCGGCCAAAATCCCATAATTTCCACTTTTTGACAAGAACAAATTTAATGCCAAAAATAACACCATACATGTTCATATTTTGTCCATACCATGCTTTTTCATCAAAGGCACAAGGCCTAATTCAAGTTCAAATTACCAAGATGACACATCTTTCACCAAAGGCAAAATACACTATTCATCACCTTGCCAACACAACTAGCATAATATATATCATCTTCCATGTATATAATATGTTAAACCATAATAATAAACACTTACCAAAGCTTGGAATAGGATGATCTTGTCCAAAGAGTCCAAAGGATTTATTTGCTTTAGGGTTTGAAGTTTAAAGAAATATGTGAGAAAATATCACAAAGGCAAGAGAGTTTTTGGACAATAAAATCTGATCTTGGGGCCTTTATATAGACCCCAAGTCATCCTTAGCCACACTTGGCATTACATGATATGTTTAATTGGTCAAGTAGTGGAAGAATGGGTCATTTCTTCTTGGGCCAAGTCTTTTAATCCCTTTTTTTGGGCCTAATTTTGGGCCCAATTATACATATCCATGTGACCCATCCAATTTCATGTATTATTCACCATATCTCTCATGTTTATATACTTCCATAATGTTACGACAATATTCTCTTAAAAGATTCTCATTCGTCGCCTCGATCGCAAAAATTGGAATTCTAGTCGCCCTTGGTTTCATTGGACATTTTGGATCACTATTCACATTTCATGATTTGATCATGTAGGAGTATGTAGGAGTATATTGAAGTGTTTGTAGCTTTAACAATGCTCAATTAACTCCAAAGAACCAAAAGAAACCATCGAGAAATCATCGTAGAATTGCGTTACGAAACGACGCCGGAAAGGCATACTTATTGTGCCTTGCGCCACACCCCTGAAACAGGGTAGTGGCGCAAGAATGCTGCCCTCTCTGAATCTCCAGCCTGCAGGTGGCTTGCGCCACACCCCTGAAACAGGGTAGTGGCGCAAGTTTCAGCCTTTTGCTGAAATTTCCGGCCACTTATCCAATGTTTACGTATCGTCCAATCCTTTATCCAAACACTACAAAATACTTACTTAGTGATCTTAACCATCAATTAAACATGACTTAAAGTCACCAAATGAGGTTAGAATGTGTACGAGTTCTTACCCAAATGCTCCACGAAATCACAACACACCTCCTACGAAGATCTCATCGCACATGTTAAGTCCGATATCAAATGTTTCACAAATAACACTATAAAACACATATGCATGGCATCTCAACACCTATGTAGTTATGATCCCAAGGTATCAAGTGAGGTTATAAAGTACGGGGTGTTACATTAAGGGTGGGGATTTGTGTAAATATGATAAGTTAAGGTGTATGTTTATGTTATTTTTCCTAATATTATTTCGTATGTCTCTATTTATCTTGCTCACATTCTTGTTTAGTCCCTCTTTAAAAGATGTCATTATTTTGTATCTAGGAACGACTCAACTTTAAAATAATTTACATACACAAAATTAATGTCTTAAGATTCAGTTTACCGTAAATTTTAAAAATTCATCTTTCTTAAATTCTTTGTCTAGTTAATAGTGTCATATAAATTGGGACGAAGTGAGTATAGCAACTTATTATTCATATCATATATGTTTTGTTGGGTGAAGTCAGCTCAAAGATACGTATAATATGATGTAATATTGTCCGTTTTAGGGTCAAGTCATCACGAATTTACCCAAAAGGTCTCATGAGGACATAAAGAGTGTAATTCATACCCCTGATCTATATGTAGCTTCTCGTCTTTTCAACTATGAATGTGAAATTTTGTTAAAGCACCCAACATGAACATATTTCACCTTTATATACAAATTACTAATAGTTATTTACACTATCAATACATAGAAATTAAACTCTTTTCTAAAAAGATATCTTGGCTGGTTTGAAATTTAAGGTCAAGAAAGCATATGGAGAAATGTAGACAGAGGAGCAAAAGAAATGTCATTCAACATGCCAGCAAGGGAGGTTGAAGAAATATTGCAGAATCAAGATGAATCATATTTTGTGGCTGCACCAAATGAGTAGAAAGAAAAAGGGGATAACAATGTGTCTTCAATTTTGGACATAGTTTTTTACGATGTAGAATATGTTTGTGAGAGCTTTGTGAGTAAATAAAGAAAGGCTCCAAGAGCAGTTTTTTTCTGTTTACTTCTCTTCTGTGTGGCTGTAATTAGAGTTTTTGGCCTCTTATAATATATATATACTTCCTCCGTTTCATATTACTATTTACTTGGCCCCTTGATTTGGCACGTCTCTTAAAAATACTTTAATTAGAAATATACTTTACCAGTTTAATCTTGGGTGAAAATTGTTTTGCACCCACCAATTTTGCTTTAAAAATCAAACTCACCCCTCAACTTTGAACAATAATCAAACTCCCCCCTTTATCCTACTTAAATTTTTAAAATGCCTATTATATTCTTTTATCATCAATTTCTTCTTTTTTTTCACTTCTTTAAGAATCATAATATTTTCATTTTTAAAAATTTATGAAATAAATTTTTCATAAAAACATAATAATTATTTTTTGGATAAAAAAAAGTGAGAAATACTAATTAAATATATAAGCTAATGATGTTTTATAATAAAGTAAATTAGCATAATGAAAAAAAATAATTTTATTAATAATAATCAAAACTCTGATATTTATTTATACAAGTGAAAATATCAGGCAATAATAACTATAAAAATATATTTCGATGCAGGAAATATAAAATAATTAATTAACTTAAGGTTAATTTTTTAAATATTGTATTTATTTAGATTTTAAATTATTTTAAATTATAATTTATGTAATACTTCATTAATGACAATTAAAACTTGTTTATTTATATAGACAATAGAGAATACCCCCGCAGTTTCATATTAATTGACCCTCATACTAAAAAATAGTTGTTTTAATTTACTTGTCCAATGAGAATTTTTTAATATTTTTTTATTTCTACTCTTAGTATTAAATAACTGCATAAAGTAGTAGTAGTCAAATTTCAGGTTTCAAAACATTAATTATTAATAAGGTTATTTTAGTAAAATATACATCTAATTAAAAATTTCTTAAGGAGTGTGTCATATCAAGAAGGGTCAAGTAATATAAAATGCATGGAGGTAAGAGAGTGGGGAAAGACAAAAATATACTCACATACATGTACATATATATACACATGCTTAATGCATATAATATTGAAATAACTGTAGTAAAAATAAGTAAATTTTGTGACAAATTCATAAAAGTATTATTCTACTTATAATGTTAATGAACTTAAATAAAAAGTTATAAATACCTAGGTTAATTTTTTTTTTATATATAATAAAAAGAAGTACTACATAAATATATTTGATATAACAAGGATAAAATGGACATTGCATAGGATAAAGGGAGGAGTTTGATTATTATTCAAAGTTGGGGGGGAAGGGGGGGGGGTTGATTTTTAAAGCAAAGTTGAGGGGTGAAAATAATTTTCACCCGTTTAATCTTATTAATGATGTTTTTGAACTCTAAATTTGACTACTGTTATTTTATGTAGTTATTTAATACTCTAAGGTAGTAAAAAAGGTAATAAAACTCTCTTCTTTTTTTTTTTTGATAATCGTAGTGTTCAGGTCAACTTCCGTGCACCTCGACTAATTCCAGAAGATACCTGTCACCTCCCACCAATAACAGATACTAGGTAACTTTATCCATCAAGGCTAGGACAGAAAGCAGTAAAATTCTCTTGATTTACTGAAGTGAATAAGTAAATTAAAATAATTATTTTTTGTATAAGAATCAAGTAAAATGAAACGTTGGAAGTATCTTTTGAATGCAATGTAACTTTTGTAAACATAATAAAATTCCTCTTTTAACCCAAAAGGAAATTGCATTTAATCTCATTCTTATCCCAAAATCTTCAAGGACTCGAGATACAAACTTCAGAAATCTAGCCTATAGAACTTTGCTTTAAAAATTAAACTCTCTCCTCAACTTTGAACAATAATTATACTCTCCTCTTTATCCTAATTAAATTTTTAAAATGCCTATTATACCCTTTTATTATTAACTTTTTTTAATTATTTAAAATCATGATATTTTTTAAAAAAATTCATGTAACAATTTTGTCATAAAAACATAAACAATATTTCTGGGCAAAAAAAGTGAGAAATACTAATTGACTCGGGACCCGACCCCGACTCCCAACCCCAACTCCCAGCCCCGACTCCTGACCCGGACCTGATCACGACTCCCTACTCTCGACTCGAGCATCGACCTCAATTCCTGACCGACCCCGACTCCCGGTTTAGGTCCCGACCCAATAACCGACCTCGACACCCAATTCGAAATCCGACCCTAACTCCTGACTCTAACTCCCGACCAAGGACCTGAACCTCCACCCAACCCCGACTCCCAACTCTGGACCTGGGACCTAGCCCCTACTTCTGAACTGATACTTGAATCAGGGTTAGGGTATGGAGATAGGTCCCAAATTAGAGTTGGAGTCGAGTTGAGATAAGACCCTGATTTTCATCTCGATGTTGGATCCCAAGTTAGTGTCGGGAGTTATTCTCGGATCGAGTTCAAGGTCGGGTCGAGTCTTGAGTTCCGAGTCAAGGTCAGGCATCCGAACCCAAGTCAGATTTGGGATTCGGGTCTTGAGTCGAGGTCGTATCCCAAGTCTTATGTCGTGGATCAGGGTTAGGAGTTGGGTCTCAATTAGAGAATCTGTAGTTACTGTCGGATCCCGAGTTAGTGTAAGAATCGGTACCCGAGACTTGGGTTAATGTGGAAAGTTGGGGTGTGAGTTGAAAGAGAGTTTTGGAAAACGTTTTCCTTACTTTTTGAAGGGAAGTCATTTTCCTTCAATTTGAGGAAAATAAGTTCATTTGGAAAACATTTAAGCTAACCAAACATGAGAAAAATGAAAAACATTTTCCATAAACTGTTTTCCTTCATACCAAACACACTCATAAGTCATAATGTTAATGAACTTGAATAAAAAGTTATAAATACCTAGGTTAAAAATATATATATTATATATAAATATAAAAAGATATTACATAAATATATGATTGAAATAACAAAGGTAAAATGGATATTGCATAAGATAAAGGGGGAGTATGCCGATTGTTCAAAGTTAAGGGGGAAGTTCAAAGGTCTCAGTGAATCGGTGGATCACACACTTGGAGAGAGGGACATGGGCATGCCTGATTCTTTAGAAAGTATACAAGTATTTAAAGAGTGAAGTCTCCCTCTTCTCGATATGAAACGATATACGAGAAATAGATGCTCAACCTGCAAATACACATGTCGGAGTGGCATTCATAAAAAATTGTGCGTAATAGGCACTGACATACACAATATACACTTTTTGTTTGATTTATTATATATATTCATAATAACGAAAATTAATAATTTTATAAGATACTAAAAATTTATTTAAATAAATAAATAAAACAGTTAAAATTTACTGAGAGTTGGGTGAGTTGAATTATGATCCACTTTTTAGTCCTTTCAGTCAGAATAACTTCTGGGCCGGTTATTGACCCGCTCCATTTATTAGACTCAACCCATTTTGACTCGCTCAATATTTTTTTTAGCGAATGCATTGAGTGGTATCCCTATTTTAATGTTAGAATATGGAAGTAAATATTTTATATGTCTCATGTATTAATAATAATTCCTTAAAAGTTGCCTAATTTATGTTTGGCAAAATGGTCTACAGGACCTTTGTACTTGTCCAAATTTGTAATGTTGACACCTCTACTTAGCCCTTTGTCACCTGAACCCCTCAACCCATCAAAACACAATATTTTAAACCTTTTTCTCATCTGATTAATGTGTGTGTAATACAAACGAGTACACGTGGATTTCCACATCATTTTTCAATGACAAATAGGAAATTAACCTTTTTTAAAAAAAATAATCAAATAAGCTCATCCACCCTTCCTCTTTCTTCTTTTGATAACCTATCGCCCTTCTCTCCTCTTACCTCCATTTTTTTTTCTTTATCTCACCACCGCCGGAACACCATCATACAGTCGGAACACCACCAAAAGCCACCTAACACCCAAAACTAAACTGACCTTTCCCTTGTTCTCTGAATCCCGAGCAAAATCCATCGAAACACCATTTTCGGTGGAGCAACGAACAGCTCCAACAACAACTCAACAAACACCATTTTTTGTGAATTCAACGTAAATGGGGGGAGTGATGTCGTTGGTGTGAGGTGTGTGAATTATCTTGTTGTTGTGTTGTTCAGTGGGTGTTTGTTTGGTGAAAGTGGAGGAAGTTGGAATTGTGTGTTTTGATGAAAAACGTGAGGGAGTATGTTGCTGCTTGGTGTTAATTGGAATGGAGGTTATATTTAGTAGTGAGGGGGAAGGTGTCCAGGTGGGTAATAGAGGGGTAGGGGTACAGTGATGGTGGTGAAAATGGGGGGGAAATGGAGGGGTAGGGGTATGGTAGTGGTGGTGAAAATGGGGAAAATGGAGGGGTGGGTGGGTGGAAAGAAGAAAGGAGAATTATTTATTTATTTATTTATTTTAATTATTTTTAATTAAAAAATTTATGTAAATGCGCCCTACGTGTGTGAAATTATGCATTTTTTCCAACTCATCCGTTAAGTTGCCACCTCGGCTTAGTCAACGGTCAGAGGAGTTTAAAATATTGTGATTCATTGAGTTTAAGGGTTCAGATGACAAAAGACTAAGTAGAGGTGTCCATGTTACAAACTCGAACAAGTACAAGAGTCCAATAGACCATTTTGCCTTTATGTTTTTCCCCATTTGCCATCTCTAGACAGAATTACATGAGAATGGCTCTTTGACTAAAATAATCCCCAAAATTGAATATAAAAGTCTACCTAGGCAAATTGAAATTCCAATTCATTCTTTGGTTTATGTTCAAGATGTTCAAAATAGTTAGGTACTCCCCTTTGATTCTGGTTGTGCTAATTTAACCATCTTTCGGGTAAATATCACAAACTAGCTTCTTCTTTTTTTCCTTTTTTATCATTGTGGTGTGGATGCATCTTGATTATTTCATCGGGTATATATATATTATGTATTCATCAACACATATATTGAATAATTCTGCATATATAACGGGGTTTAGATAGATAAAAATAAATCACCTGGCACGCGTCGTATGTCTTTGTTAGAATTTTGACCTTGGTTTTTTATAGTTTTTGCCCATTTTGTTGACCGACGCACTCTTTAATTCACAAACTAGCTCTTGATAGGAGTGTTATATGTCTTGAGAATAAATACAAGAGGGGGCTTGGCCTTACCTTAGAATTTATCCTTGGAAAAAGGAGGATTAGGAGATTAATATCTACAAACTAAACCCCACACATCTATTTATTAAAAAAAAAAAAAAAAAAAAAAAAAAGAAAGAATTCGTCTTGTCATATTTGAGTCTAATGGATGTCAATTGACTTTTATCCAATTGATAAGGCAAGGGCCCTTTTTCTCCATTAGGAAGATGTTGAAGAGTATTACTTGGCTATTGTGACTACTGTTTGCCAATTTTTCCAAGTGATCTACAACCATATAGGCCTCCCTTAAACCATGAATAGCTTAAACATTTTCATGTTTCATCATATTTTATCTTCTCTTTCATTATTTGAATTTTCATAAACTCAATTAAATTACTTTAAAATCAAAATTTTCTCTATCCTCCCCAGACCCACCCCGCTTTATGTAATTTCACTGGATATGTTATTGTAAAATCGAAATTTTCTTGACATCCTCATTTTGATCTCTTCTTTTTTTTTGGCAGTGAATATTATGGTACCATCAGCAAATGCTTGCTACTTAGACAGTCAATCAGGAGGTTGTCCTGATAAAATTGCATGTGGTGAAACATGTAGACCATGTTATAGAGGCATTGGAGTTGTGTACTCTTATTGTTTAGCTCCAGATATACTTCCTTACTGGATATGTCGTTGTGATATGCAGAAAGGAGCACCTTGTCAACCAAAAGGACCACCTATTTGTCCCAAACAAGAATCAACAACTCGTTCTTCTTTCAATCAATTTTTAGGTTATAGCAATAGGTCTACTATCCCCCCGCCCGACGCTATTATTATCGGTAACATTAGCGAAATTGAATCGTATACTACGAATGTGGTTGCATGACAAACAAAGAATATGAATATGTAATAGTGTAGTATGAAGCAATGAATAATGAGAAACGTGTGAAGTTTGCGAATTTGGATCTGCCTGTTTTCTCTTTTTGTTAGAGCCGGATTTAGAATTTTGAATTACGAAATTACTCTGCACTTATAATATATGTTTTAATATGGAAATTATTTGATTTTGGAGTGAATGCCAATTATCCGAACTAGTAAAATCAACAGTTAGGTATTTAGTTTTCTTACACAAAAGAATGATAAGAGTACTATTTCGGAATCCAAAAGCAAAACATCTAATTTTGGTGTAGCTTCCTTCATCAACTAATTACTCCACTTTTCTGAGATAAATTTTGTTACTTTTTTTAAGCTAAATAAAAAACCTACATAAATGATTAATTAATAGTTGAACAGTTCACACCACTTGACTTAATATTGACATTTGACAACACACTCCTGAGGGTGCCTCAACATATTCACAGACTGAAGCAGAAGCATTGGAGAAGTTCAAGGGAGAAATTGGTGTTGCATGCTATGGAGCAATGATATACTTGGCAAGCTAGGACTGAGAAGATTTTTAGAGGACATAATGTGAATATCAATTCTGTAATGCAGCAAATTCAGTTGATAGTTAGAGAGAGGGACAGGGTAAGCATGTTTAGCAAGTCTAAGAAGGCAAGGAACTGTTCTTGGTTTATAGATTTTATTTGTAATTAGTTGCTTTGAGGCTTTGGATGGTTTGACAAGCTTCTGGAAGGGGGTCAACTACCTAAGTATTTTACTGTTATGGTAATATTTACAGTTTATTAACCAAAAAAAAAAATAGTTAGACAGTTAAGAATTTTGAAAAATTGTGAATGTTCATAAGCAAAATGATGAGAAATGCACATTTTCAAGTAATTGAAGGCTAAATGTTGTCATAAGGACAAAAAAATGAAATTTATCAATAACTGGGGGACTAAAAATGTTATTAACCCTTTATTTGATTATAAGTATTTGAAAAAATTAATCAAATAAAATAATTATTTTTGATATATTTTTTTTGATATTCTAGATATTTATTAGGTAAATCATGATTAAGGATTTACTTTGGAATAATTAATCTTAGCCATTCAATTTCATCAATCAATATAGAAATTTTGGGGAAATGGAGAGGAGCTGAATCCTTTTATCTGAATTATTTTTTATTATTTTTCGCCTAATTATACTATTGATTTCTGTCCTAGCTAGTGGCCCGTTTAGAGCTAGTGGACTGCTATTTTAGAAGCCCTTTGGTAAAAAGGCCTAGCCCAATTTAATATATTTAACTCTCTAATCCGTTAGGATTGGGTTGAGTTTGGTTGTGTTAGCTCGTCTCGTCACTTAATTTTGTATTATTTGTTCCCAATATGAAAGTAGATAATATATTGTTACACTTATTCTATTGTGCCTCTGCTGTCCTAATCTTATAACACAAAAGAAAAATTAAGTTAAATCTCGTAATTATGTTTTAGACTGTATTTTCTTAAATTGAGCGATTATCAAAAACAACTTCTTTATCTTTAAACTAGATGTAAGGTTTGTATATATTCTACATCCCCATCCCCACAAAATGGTTTTACAATGAGAATGTTGTTGGTGTTGTACAATAGATATGGGTGACGATTGGGCGGATTAGGTCAAAATGGATCAGTTAATGGGTTAGAATTCAACCGGTCTAATTTTTATTTAGTTTTAACAAATTTATTTGTTCTTTTATAAATTTTTAGTACCTATTTTTTTCTTTGTTATGACTAAATACAACATATCAAATAAAAAAAAATTAAAAATGTTTTGATAAAATATCTCAAAAATAATTTTGAGCTACATATCGATCCAATTTTAAATGGATTAAGATGAGTTAAGCTAATCAATGAACGGGTCAATAACTAACTTAAACGGATTGAGTAGGTTGAGTTTGATTTTGCCACCCAACAGTAGACTAGTAGACCTCCAAACTAGAAAACTATGTGCTAATCTGGTAATAATGACAAGATACAGGGACAAAATTGCAATTAACTTAAAACATGAATAAAAAATAAAAAAAGAAAAAGAAAAAAATCAAACTCTACTTGTTCTCCAAGACGCCCCTCAAAGCTCTTATTCTAACCAAAAGAACTCAGATTTGCTTATAAAAAATCTCTGCAAAACTCTCTAGTACAACTTTCTAGAAGAAAATGGAGTGCGTATTCGGAATGGTGGGCAACGGTTTCTCTCTAGTAGTAGCCGATTCCTCCGCCGTACACAGTATCCTTGTTCACAAATCTAACGAAGACAAAATCATGATTCTCGATTCTCACAAACTTATGGGCGCTAGCGGAGAAGCCGGAGACAGGTTTTTTTTTTTTTTGTTACTTAACCTAGATTTTTACGAATATGTTGAGGGTTTTTTTGGATTTTTTGTGTTGATGTTTTGTGGGGATTGGATGTTGCAGAGCTCAGTTTACGGAGTATGTGCAGAAGAATGTGGCGTTGTATCAGTTTCGTAATGGTATTCCGTTGACTACGGCTGCTGCTGCTAATTTTACAAGAGGGGAGCTTGCTACTGCTTTGCGTAAGGTATTGGTTTTGGTATCTAGGGTTTTTGATATTGTAGTTATGTGATGATTTGAGCTTGTTCCTTCTTTTTTTTTTTTGGGTGAAATTTTGGGGGTTTTAAATTTATTTGTTTTAAAAAATTGGGGGTAGGGGAAGGGGAAATTGGGTGGGGAATCAAATCAAACAATGAGGTGGAAGTTCAGGTAGCTAACCAACTGAACTACTGAGATTCCCCGGGTTTTAAATTTATTTATTTTTAAAAAACGACTGGGGGTGGGGGAAGGGGAAATGGGGGGAGGGGATTACGAGGTGGGGAATTGAATCCTCACTAACGAGGTGAAAGTTTGGGTAGTCAACCAGCTGAGCTACTGAGATTCCCGAGTTTTAAATTTATAGAAGTCCCAAAATGTCAAATTAGGGTTTGGAATTTTAATCTGTTGATTGATTAATCAATTAGTGATCAGCTTTATCTTAATTAAGTATGCATGAAATCTAAACTAGTTGGGGTTGGCTGAATGAATCCTTTGAAACTATTACTCTCTATTCAGGTCCATTTAATTGCATGATTCAGTAAAGCTAGAAATTTTCGAAGGTTCACGCGATGGGTATACTGATATACCTGTCTGTTACCTGACTAAGAAAGACTCCTGGTTCATAGAGTACTAGATAAAGTGGAAATTAGTAATTTGAACAAATGTAAAAGTAATTAAGCCTCACACGAGGTAGAGGTAAGGTCTGCATACACCACCCCACCCTCACACGGGGTAGGGGATCTAACTGGGTATGTTGTTGTAAAAGTGATTAAGCATCTTCCTCTAGTTTTGTATTACCTTTGTATGGATTAAGAATAAGAAAAATTGAGTGAGAAAAGTAAGTTTGTCTTGGCAAGTTGATATGCTATTGCTCCTAGTAGTCTGCTCTATCTCATAGTGAGTCGCTGTTGTTGCGACTAAGACGTGGATTCTGCATATTTGTCAGGGCATGACATACTTTTGGTAATGGCACGGGGTTCTCTCCTTTTGTTGTATACTTAGCTTCACTATGAAGATCTCTATCTTTGATTGCACTCCTAGATCTTGTCGAAGTTCTGAAAGATCTTTATCTTTGATTGCACTCCTAAATCTTGTGAAAGTTCTGCCTTCTTGTGTTAGCTTCTTTGGTTACAATGTTGACTGAAAAATAACATTTCAGAATCTGGCGAATGATGAAAATTAATGTTCCGGAAGTAGGGCCAGAATTTAAGTTACAGGAAGTAGTGAAACTTCCTTGTATAAAACTTAGGGCGGACCTGTTCGGAAATGAACTTTTTTTTTCAAAAAATATTCTCAAAATATTGTTTGGTTATACATTTGGAATGATTTTTTGGTTAGTTTTTTAAATCAGTTTTTCAAGTTTCAAGTTAATTCTTTCTTACGACTCACAAAATTTCAAATTTTTTTCAAGTGAAATGCATGTCCAAACACAAACTTCAATTCTAAATACCATTTTTCTAACTTCAACTTCAAAATCTCTTTTTTGTTTTACGGTTCAACCAAATCTATGTCCAAACACCTACTTAGTATAACCTCTAGTATATAGCCATCTGTCAGTTTTGAATATAATTGCATGATAAACAACGTCGAGGCACCACTTTGATCCTAATATAGATCACCTGCTCAGCTATAGTATTAGTGTGTTTGTTGGATAAGATATATAGCGCGAGTTTTAGTACAGCGTAAGAGTTGCTTCTTTGATGACTTGTAAATCACAGGTTGGAGAAGTAAAAGCAGCTGTTTGTGAAATGCAAGAGTATGTGCCTAGTCTTTCTCTAGTTGTGTGCTAGTTAGGGAGCATTCCGTAAACGTTAAGCCTTTTTTACGGTGTAAATTTAACTAGATTTCGAGGCATGAACTTTTCTGTCTGCAAAATGTGATTGAATCAATCAGCTAAGCTTCTGTTCATTTTTTAATCAATCAATCAACTTTGCTCTATTGGGCCCCTTTTAATTTCATTTCTCAATAAATTGTCTTGGAAGACAAAAGTAAGGGTTATCTGAAACTAGAGTGTCTCTAGATCTCACACTTATTCCTGCCTTGACATACTAATCTTTTACTCCCTCCGTCCCAATTTATATGATGTAGTTTGATTGGGCATGAAGTTTAAGAAGTATGGGAAGACTTTTGAAATTTGTGGTTAAAATAAGTCATAGGTGTTTGCGTGGTTATAAATCATCTCATTAAAGGTAAATTGACATTTTAAAGTAAAGTTGTTAGTAAATATAGAAATATGTCATTCTTTTTGGGACTGAACAAAGTGTGTCATATAAATTGGGACAAAGGGAGTAGCAAACTAGAAGATTTTTGCAAGTACGAAACTTGGTGTAGGTTTAAAAACAATTAAGTCTTTGTCCCAGCTAATTGTTATCATCTTTTTGAGAGACTTGGTGTGGCCTAGTGGTTCATTGAAGTTGGATTGAGCACCATGAGGTCTCAGGTTCAATTCCCAACAGAGACAAATACTAGGTGATTTCTTCCCATCTTTTTTAGCCTTGGTGGATCGAGTTGCCTGGTACCTGTTGCTGGTGGGAGGTGACAAGTATCCCGTGGAATTAGACGAGGTGTGCGCAAGCTGGCCCGGACACCACGGTTATTAAAAAAAAAAAAAGAAAGAAAAAGATTTGTTACCTTTGTCAAAACAAAAAAAACAAAAAAAGAAGAGAAAAAGATGATCCTAAATTGTTGGAACTAAGATGTAGTTTTCGTTAAACTAATTGGGATCATCTACAGTCTACATCAATCATTTGCCTCCACTGTGTTCATTCTTAGCTAAATCACAGGGATTTGGAGAGATTGTAGTGAAATTGTTGGTCTTCTAGGAACTTCCCTCTATATGATTTTAGGTTTAGGTTTTCTTTTTGCAACTTTCGTCATCATTGTATCACACATGCACACTGATGCATCTGTAGGTTCACATAAAACATGACCAAACTATATTCAAGTGACCTTTTCTCATTTTATCCTCTATATGTGTGACTTGAACCCTTAGAATCCTCTCTGTTGGATGTGAATTACTTTTAATCTTGTCTAAGTTTGCCTAATCTCCCTATCCTTAAAATTTTGTCTAATCTCATATGAAGCACATCCATCTAATCATTTCTTTTTCAATTTGCTAAAGGCATACTCGCTTTCATTTAACTTGCAACATTTGATATAATTCGCCTTTTCGTGTTGGTATGTATGTTCCTATTGCTTAGCATTCCTGTAGGCCGTAGGTTATGCTGTAGCACTCCCGAAAGATTGAACTTAGATATCTAAATTGTTTTCATTTAGGTAGACACCATAACTCCTTTTTAATTTCATTTTCTTTTCTAACAATATAATAATTGTGAACTGACAAAAGTATAAAATGGGTGCGATTGGATAGTGAGAAGCTGGACTGGAGTGAGGTGCATCCCATTTGATTCAAATCAGCTTTTTGGCCTCAGCATATTCTTGTTAATGTCGTTGTTATGAAGTATGATGAAAAGAATAGTGACGTGCTTCATCACCATGTTACACCAAAACCACCTTGTTTTCTTTTTTATGGATAGTATAAATAGTCGTAGGTTTGTCGCTATACAGTTTGCGATGATTCATGCACCACCACTTCAATCTGAATTACCCTTAGAACAACCATCTAAATTAAATTTAACAAGGAGACAGGGGTTTGCTCCAACTGACTACTGTTAATGTGTATATTACAGTTGGAGAGGAGTAGTTAAGAATAGGTCAACATAAAGAGGAAGCATGAATATGAGGAAGATGTGGGCGGATAGTCATTCACCCACTTAAAATTTTTGAAATTGATCTCTTGATCATAAAAAAAATCTTGAATCGGATCTGTTTAGAAAGAAAAGAATTACTTGTATTCATTAGGCCATCTGGGAACTCACATTTTCAAGCAAACTACACCACTATCATGTGGATACCTGTATGTGCATCATTCGAAAAAGTTACGCACTTAAAAAAGTACTTTAGCAAAGGAGATAGTGGACTGCTAAATTTGCAATAAAATTGATTCTCTACCTATCCCTCTGATACATTAGAGCTCTCATAGTGCTTTATGGAGAGCAAATGCAGTAATACTTTTTCCTGCTTATAGCCTTGGGGTACAAAATACAGATTCATGCACCCCTAAATGCTTCAGAATTATCAATTTCAAAAAAAAAAAAATGCTTCAGAATTATCTAGAGTTTCATCAATATATTAATAGATGAAACACTTCAAGAGAAGAAAATATAAGAAATATTTAAGTGTGACACCCTATTTGTTGAAATTTTAGTCAATTTCTTGAATGCTCAAGCTAAGATGCACCTATTGTTTAAAGTCAATAATAATACAATTACTTAATGGGCAAATGAAAATAATAATGACCGAGGTTAGGTTGATTTGAGAAAGAGGATAAGAGAAGAGAGCTTTTGGTTGAAGATACAGGTAGTCTTGCATTTAGGGTCTAAAATGAAAAAGAAAGAACGAAAAAAGAAAATGGAATTAGGAAATACTAATTTGTATTTCTACTTCTATCCCTCCCACTTATGAGATACAGTTTTGATTAGGCATAGAGATCTTATATACAAAGTAGTGAAGTCTGATTGGGGGAAAAATCAAATAATAGATAAAGGGAGAAAGGTGGTAGCAAAGGCAAAGTTTCAACAAGCTCTACCACCGAAGAACCTGGCTCTCCCGCAAGGCGAAAGAACTAGTCATATTTGAATGGGCAGCTTCTATATGGCACCTTCTGAGAAAGCAAGGAGGGTAAATTTACTAGAAGGAACTTTTGGCACAAATAGATTGCTTTCAGATTTGATTTTACATGGTAAACTATTGAATAGATTGTCACACATATGGTATTACTTAAATCTTTTGGTTACAGAGTAGAGAAGCAAAATAAAGCCGAACCGAACCTGGGCAGCAGTTTAACTGTAGATAAAAGAAAATGTGCAAGATTCTCATATAGCCATTAACTGAGAATGATACTCAGCAAACTGTAATGAACTGGTGAAACATTAAACATTAAAGCCATTAAGTCCATCCACCACCACATGCTTCAGTTGCTACTATCTGGTAATTATTTGATTTACACACCTGTAGGGTCCACTTAAATGGGTGCATCATTGATCTATCAACCATCTCTCTTTATAAGCATGATGGGTTGACAATGGAGTCTCACTGTACTGTTTAACCATAACATTTGAAATTTTTTTAAACAAAATATTGAGTGCCACGGCCATATTTTTCCTTATGATTTACTTTGAATTCCGTGGTTTTGATTACTGATTATGGAGAGGAGGATGTTGGGGAAAGAAACTTCTAGTCTGTTTTATCCTTGAAAATTTATCATTATTTCAAGGGTTAGTTTTCAAAATTTGATGTGCAATTTGGTTTTCTGGTACACATTTGTTAACTGCAATGTTTATTTTTGTAGAATCCATACATGGTGAACATTATCTTGGCTGGATATGACAAGGAGACAGGCCCTTCTCTGTATTACATTGATTATATTGCTACTCTTCACAAGGTGGATAAGGCAGCATTCGGTTATGGCTCCTATTTCTCTCTCGCCATGATGGATAGGCACTACCGGAAGGACATGACAGTTGAAGAAGCCGTTGATTTGGCAGATAAGTGCATCATGGAGATCCGATCTAGGCTGGTTGTTGCCCCACCAAACTTTGTGATTAAAATTGTCGACAAGGATGGAGCTAGGGAATATGCTTGGCGTGAGTCTGTCAAAGATGCCCCTGTTTCCCACGCCTGAAGCTCTGCTTTTGCGTGTTATGTTTACCCTTTATGCATTTGAATCTTATGTGGGGGGAAAAAACTTGAGTCATTTTAACTGCCGAAAAATCTGACACTATTAAGTATTCACTGTTTGTGCTATACACCAGTTGTGTTAAGGAATTTAGTTTTAATTATTTTCAAGTTTCAGGTAGATGGAAAGCTGGTGTTGTGAGACTTTCTTATGTTTCAACTATCCCTTGTTTTATGCTGGCATGTGTCTCTTCATTCATTTGTATGGATATATAGGGGTAGTGCAGGGTCACCAATAAGCTTCACCCCAAAAAAGAATTTTGTTCGAGTAAAGCTGTTGATTAAGCAGACTCGATTAAGCAACAGCAGACTCGATTAAGCATGTGGTTGCATTGGGGAATAAGTTTCAAGTGAGATAATGCAGGGGAGGACCTACTATGCTAAAAGAGGTTGGAAGCTGGAAGCTGTTTTGCATTGATTAACAAAAAGAAAAACCAACAATTTAGATTATTAGTGATAAAAAGCTGCTGGTGATAAGTGTTTTGATTAACTAATCGAGTACTAACATGAGATTATAAATAATCCTAGAGAAATTGACCTTGATCATGTTGCTTTATTTGGTGAATAAACAGAAATGTTTGCTCCACAGCAAGAGTATGTTGGAGGTGTTTAATGCATATAGCAAAAATTAAGGTTTCTTATGGATCATTTTGGAGCTAATCAGATCATTCTTTTTTAAAATATCCTTAACTGACATTGTAAATGTGTGGCACTTTATCCCCTGAAACTTGTACCGAAATGACATTATGAACTCACATAAGTGTTTAAATACTTGGATTATGCACCAAAAATGAGTGGATATTACTTCAGTAACGACAAAGCTTTATTGGCAATTCATCAGGCAATATCTGTTTTTTAGGAGTTCACTTTGAACCTCAGATCAACATATTAATAAGATTATTACTCAGATTACATGCCAGAAGAGTGCAGTTTTGTCTTTTTAGTTTCTTAAGCTCCAGAATGGCAAACAAGTCAAATTGACATAATATGCTGACTGATAATCTGGAAAGGGTAATAATAGAAGTGGGCTAGGTTTACTTGTTGCTAAAAATGACATCCCATGATCCCAATTACTCATATTGCACTAAGAAGATTATGTGTACATCAGAAACTAAAGCAGTGCATGTCAAACCACTAGAGGAATTTAAGAAAGAATTCTTTTGCCGGTAGTTTTACATCTATCCACAGCATTCTGATTTGACTTAATATCTTCCAGTGGAACTCTGTTTATGAAGCAATGAAAGAGGCAATATTACCTAATTGCGTGCTTGCAAGAGAGATGCAGCAAAATCGACATTGAAGAGAGAACCCATAGCCAGCAATTGTACATTATTGCTATGGCTGATGAACATGATTTTGTGACTTGAGCATCAGGGGAAGGATTATCATCATCAACATCGGAGGGTGGTGGTGGTGATAAACTGCCTGATCCTGGTGGTTCTTGTGGTAAGGGGATATCAAAATCACCTGCAATAAAGTGATAATTCATTATTTTACTAGAAAATCTAACTTCCACCTTCAAAATTCATTTCCGTTTTATTCCTCCCTTCCTTTTTCGTCCATTGGAACTAGTATCTAAGCTTCTAAGAACTGTAGTTTATGTGGCTGTGATTTATCAATTTATAAATGTTATTAAGTGGTAGCAAGGTATTCATCAAAATGGAAGGGAACAGTTGGAATGTCTAAGTTATAAGCTTGAAGAAAAAAAGGTAAGTAACTTGCCTGGTGGTCTAGGACTTGGGCTTGGGGACGTACGACGCCTTGAACCCCTGCGATCTGCTAAAATTTTTTACACAATGAAGTGATCAGGAGATTCTGAATAAGTATAGTATCACCAGTTAATTTGGTTATGGAGAATGATCAAAGGAGAATTACCTGTTTTTGATCGAAAAGGAGGCAGCATAGTTTCTCCTGAGTAACGGAAAAAGAAGATAGTTAACATCGTCAAATATTTTGTACACTTGCTGAATGAAATGTCTAATCTTTGAATGTTCTTCAAAAATCTGCGTACTGAACTATTTATTTTTCACTTTGATGACAAGCTATCTGTGCAGATTACTCAAAACCACAAATGGATGTGTTAGCAATATGAACACTTCATAACATACAGTGAAATAACAACAATAAATTCATACAGTATTAGCAATAAGTGAGTAGAAATCAACTACGAACTCCATATCGGAACTCCACCCGAAGATTCCCCTCATATTTGAACAGATTCAACTAGTAAATGCTTACATAGGTAAACATTTAGAAACTCTACCGAGAAACAGTTATATCAAGAGCACAACCTATATGGCGATTTTTACTATCGAGATTTGACCAACTTTAGCGCTAAATTGAATCATTTTTATAGAGTTTAGATATTTAGAGACTAGAAGATCATTATCTACGAACTACAAACTCCATATCGCAACTCCATCGGAAGATTACCCTCATACTTGGTCAGATTCAACTAGTAAATGCTTACATATGTAATAAACAGCACATTCGAAAACTCTATCGAGAAACATTTATACAAAGAGCAAAATCGGTTAGGCAACTTTCATCTATCGAGATTTGACTAACTTTTAAAGCTTAATTGAATCATTTTTATCTAGAATTCAGATACTTAAAAACTACTTAGAAGATTACCTAAGCTAGAATTCTCCTCATATATACATTTTTAACGCATCGGCTGCCTGAATATGCGAAACGGAAGTATCAAACATTTTGAAACAGAGCAACTAATTAAATTATAGACTCGATTAACGACGTCTACTTTTAAGTATATATAATGCTACTATCAAATCCATAGTGCTAAACTTTTAATTCATACAGAAGATTCACGCAGTCAGAGATACGAATAGAGCATGTGTATTCCACCTGAAAATGAACTAAAATCGAATCATACCTAAGATAGTAAGTTAGAATTCTCCTCATATAAAAATGATTAAACATTAAATACACACTTTTAACGCATCGATTAAATCAAAATTAGCCTGAATATATGAAACCGAAGCATAAAACACTTTGAAACAGAGCAACTAATTCAAAATCATAGACTCGATTAACAACATCTACTTTCAAGTATATATAATGCTACTATCAATCCATAATGCTAAACTTTTAATCCATACTGAAGATTCGCATGTGTATAAACCTGAAACTGAACTAAAAATCAAATATACGGTAAACAAGCGCAAAATCGGAATTCGGAAGCCGTACCTGAACAGAGAGATTCGAGAGAGAAATTCGCCTCGCCTTCTTTCTCTTTAACAGGACAAACAGAAGTTAGCGAAATCAGCTTCACAGAATTTATCGGAAATCCAAGTATCTCAGGGTTATGAACGAGGTAACAAAGACAAATCGCAGTATCATCATCAAATGCCGCCGCGAAGTTATCGCAACACTGAATCGGAGGTGAATCGGAGATATTATTCGGCGATTCAGAAATGTACGGAAGGCATGGAGAGAACGCCACGAGTTCATCGGCACAACCGATTTCAGTAGAGGAAGACTCCGGCGGCGGTGTTGACGATGGAAGTACTTCTGGTGGTGGTGCAGGAAGTGTGCCGGCGGCGGCGAGTAGGAGAACTGAGAAAAGGATCAATACGTCGGCCATTGCTGTAGAGAGAGAAAGAGAGAGAGAGAAACGGTTAGTTTTTGTTGAATAACAGAATAGTGGAAACTGATTTTTGCTGAATTTGAAAGTTGGGTGGAGTTGTAAGGTCTGTTTTATACATGGAAGATAGTAGCGATTGGCGGGAAAGGTTTTTTTTTTTTTTCAATTTCCATATATACCCTCAAATTTGAGACGAATTTACAGGAATGACGTTGATTGTAGTTCGTTGTTTTCCCCATTTATGATCTTAGCAAACTAAAGTCCCTCTAATTATCCGAAATAATGATAGTTTAAAAAATTACAATATATAGCGAAAGTTTGGAGTTCAATAGCAAATATACATTGATATACTTATTATTCGAGCAGATGCAATCAAATGTAGATATTGTATACACGCAGGGGCGGTTCAAGCACATTAGTGGCCTAAGGCCAAAATCAAACGAAAGCCTTAAATTTTTAAGATTTTTTTTTTTTTATAAAGTCTATTTTTTAAGTTATATAATCGATTTCTTCTAATAATTCTTTTTTTAATTAATAATGTAATCAATGCATTTAAATTTTCTACAGACATAGTACTCTAAATATATCAAACTTCTTCTAGTATTCTTTACTTTTGTATAAGAAGTTTATTTTTCTATAAATAATATTTAATATTTATTTAAAAAAATCTATAATCTATTATTACTAAAAATATTGAGTCCCCTCAAATTTGGGAGCCTAAGACGGTCGCCTTTTTTTTAAAGGGTAGAGCCGCCCCTGTATACATTTAAATACAATATATTCTGTTATATTTTTAACTTAAAACGCTGTTACATTTCATATTTAAGCCAAATCTTGCTATTTTTCGCAAATCCGAGCACAAATAGTGACATTTTACAAATTTTTCATGTATTTCTATTTAGCTTTTGTTTTGTTTAATCTTTGTTCCGGACATTCCGAAATTTTTTGCTCAGATTTGATTTTGAAAGGTTGTTTTGAACTGAACTAAAACAAAACAAAAACAATCATTTGTAGACTTTTTTTTCTCTCATTTTTTAGGCTTAACTTTTCACAATTCATTCTCTACTGATAATGGCCCGGTTCAACTGATTATGCAATTTGTTCCATCAATTTTTTGACTCTTATATGAGAGCTATGACAATGTGACCAGTCCTTTGAACAAAGATGACTCATGACAATTGAAAGGCCATTAAAAGGACAAAATGGAAGTCTGGTGCACAAAACATCCCGCGTTAGCAGCGTTTGGGAATCTAATTGTATTCTGTTTTGGTTACTGATATAATATTAAGATGAGTTCTGATTCAATGTGTTTGAGGTGGATGAAGATCAACTACCTTGACAAAAAATATGAAAAGATTTGGGGCTTTGACTTTTATTATACCTCTAGTTTTAGGTAAATGTCCTTTTTTTGGCCAATTGTCATTCTGCTTATCTTTCTTGCTTTCCAAACAAAGCAGGGGAAGTTCAATTCATTTGTCATGTATAGAATTAAATATGAAGTTCAAAACAAGCCTCAACAACCTCAATATGTGTCATTCTCTTGTTGCATTCACCTGTTAAGTGAACTATATTTTGGCCACTAAATTTGAACCTCTAATTAAGTCAAAGAAGAAAGCACGACTGTCACTAGTGAAATATGTTGAGTAACATGGTTTGTAGCCATTTATAAATTTGTTTTTAGTTTTATGTTCATTTTGTAAGAGATTTTTCTTTTTTACTTGTAAGAGATTTGAAAAGACTATTTTTCTTCCATTCAATTTGTAAGTGGTCATAAGAGATCATTTCCACAAAAATGAGTTCTTGTGGCTTCTTTTGCAAAATAAAGTGAATTGAAAAGTAGTCATACGAGATCATTTCCACGAAAAGGAGTTATTCTGGCTTCTTTCTCAAGATAAAGCAAGTTGAAAAATATATAGAGATTTCAAGACTCCCAAAAAATTTCATTATACTGACAGTACAACTTGATTACAATGAAACAACAAAAAATGTTTGCAACTTGTCCACTAATGTATACATACTCCAAACAATGTTCACACTCTATAACAATCAATTCAGTATAACTTCAAGGCAATTGCTCCACAGGCTGCTAGAACAACAAACACTGAAAGTTTCCGTGTATCCGGGGCAGAGGAAGGCCTCAAATCAGGCCTGAATCCTGAACTTGTATCAGGATTTCCAGAGCCATCATCTGTAAAAGATGGCGGTGAAAATCCATTGTAAGGATTTCCTAAGCCACCGCCTGATGGAGATGGTGGTGTTAATCCTGGTGGCTCAGGAACATCATCATCTGCCATTTACATGAACCAAATTAGCAAATTCCCTAGCATACATAATCTTGTTCAACTAAATTCGCGAGAAATGTTATTTTTTTTTTTTTTATTACCATCAGGGCTAGGTGCTGCAGGTGATCTAGGATTTGGGAATGATCTTGGAGCTCCTGATGGTGCTAATGCAGCTGGACCTGTTACACCAATATAACTTTTTTAAACCAAAGTTTTGGTAGTTAAAGACTTGATTTTGATTTTTTTTTCCTTCCTATACTGTTTGGAAAAACAGGTGCAAGATTAGATAAATTGAATTGTTTTGGTACCTTGAGCTGGAAGAGGAGTAGAAGAACCTGCAATACAGAAATTGAAAACAGAATTAGTCACCAAATCAATAATAGCTCAACATCCAATATGATTACTACTTAGGACAAAGATAAAGGAAAGATCATATTCATAAGCTAGAAAGTTAAACTTGTTTCTAATGCTCAAAGTTGGAGTTAATTTCTCAAATGATCACTCAACTAATAATTATTATCTTCGAGAGTCCCTCTTTTTGACAACAACATACCCGGTAAAATCCCACAAGTGAAGTCTGAAGAGGGTAAAGTGTACGCAGACCGTACCCCAACCTCGTGGAAGTAGAGAGGTTGTTTCCGGAGAACCACCGGCTCGAGTGCAACAGTGTCAAAGTAGGTATAAAAAAAGGAAAACGATAGTGAAGAAGACAAAGCAACTAATAAGGGAATAGTAATCAATAACTTTTAGCTTTAGTATGCATCTTAGTCCAACATCAAACAAATTTGATTTCCAAATGACGCTTATACCCTCTAAGGAAACATGCACTTGAGCTACAAGTCATGGGCACTATCGTCATTTTAGCAGCTAAATATTAGGAAAATATTTGATTTTACCTTTGCATTCAATTGGCACACCATCTTTGTTACAAGCTTTGGGGAGGGAAACTGCCATATTTCTGTTTGGTATTTTAAAAGGAACATTTCCAGTAACAATAAGGCAAAGACAATCTTTGCCACTAGCCATAAGTTCCTTAAGAGATTGACAACAAGCTGAAGTTGGTGAGCCTGAACCATTATTGCTCATGAAGTTTATACAAGGGCTAAAACTACGTAGCATCGCGGCGCTACATGCTGTACTAATTTGCCCTGATACTTGTACGCCAAAAATCATTAACACAATGGCTAAAAATGGCATCAATCGTCGAAAATCCTTCAAGAATTTGAACCCTTCCATTAGCGATAATATTTTATTTATTATTTTTTTTTTTGAGATTTTAAAGAATAGTAATGTGGAAGAAATTGATGTTGGTTGTGAGAGAATGATTATAGGAAGGGTATTTTATAGATGAACATTGAGGTTTAAGAAGAAAATATGAAAGTCCAAAGGTGCTATTGAAGCTCAACTACTTTTAACTAACTACATATCAAACAGAGTATTTAGGTGACCTTGCAAGTTTTATTTTCTTTGTATGGGTTCTGACTTTTTTGGAAATCTTTAGAAGGCAACTAATGTTTTAAATAAGATATAATATATTCATCGACTTCTTTAAAGTTCTCTTTGTTTTAAATAAGATATAATATATTCATCGACTTCTTTAAAGTTTTCTTTGTGTGACTTATATTGGTCACATGTTTGGGGTCATGAAAACAGTCATTAATATTAGTGTCAGGATTGATTGTCTACATCACTTTCCTTAGGGTACAACCCATCTCCGAAACCTCCGTAAATGTGGAATGATGTATGTACCCGATTGCCCTTTCATTGACTTCCTTATAATTAACTATTGAAATAAATATGCACAAAGTTGTCCCGAATTTTTAAAAAGACACCTAAAGTTTGTGGGCGTCCTATTACCCTACTAAACAAGTTTAAAATAGTATTATTACATCATTTTTGAACCAGCCCCAATTTATAAAGAGTAGGCATTAATCACGCACCAATTATTAATTGACATGCATCAAATCAGATTTTAACTCATTTTCTTAATTATTTTTCCTATTTGTTTCCTTTTCTTCTTCTTTTTTCCCCCTCTTTTTCTTTTTCTTTTTTCTTTTTTCTTTCTTCTTCAACTCAACTTTCCTCCATAGCTGCAACCACCAACAATTTCCTCCATAGCTCTTTCAAATAGTTTTCAAATCACCAATAATTATTACTCCGTATTTAAAAAGCAAAATCATTAAAGAATTAAAATCTAAAAATTAAAATTACCATCGAAGTAAAATCTAAAATTTAAATTACCATATTCTTGAGTTTCCTATCCTCAAATTTACCATCCCTTCCTCATCTCTGAACTTCACCACTTTCAATCTCTATTTTTAGGAGCTGGAGATCTCAATAATTAAAAAATAAATATTTTATAGTGATAAAAAATAATTGAACGGGTAATGTAATGGGTGGGGAAGATGAGGAAAAAATAATGATCGCCATTTTATGCTATTTCTTTCCTCTAGAAATTATGCTAAAAAATTTATCAAGAAACTTTACATCACAAGCCGTTGAAACTACCATGGCTAACCACCATTACTCTACCATTTATTTATTGTCGGAAAATATTTTTTTCGCCGGGAAAAATGATGGTTGACAAATCATTTTTCTCTCCAATTTTTTTTTTTCACCTCTTCATCATTTCTATTAGAAAATAAACGCCGTCAGCGATGAGACCCACCACCAATAGCCCAGTAATGAAGAAGAAAGGGAGAAACAAAAAGGCAATAGAAAAAGAAAAAGAAAATAAGTAAAATAAAAAGAGAAAAGTAGGAAAAATTCTTTTAATTTAAAAATTTATCAAAATAATTTTCTTGTTCCTCACTCTCCCTAAGAGATTGAGATACACTCACTATGTCATGTGGCCGAAAATTGTGTATTTAGACTAATTCAAAATTGTTTAGGGGGGTCATAGGACCCCCACAAACTTAAAATGTCTTTTTGAAAATTTGAGACAACTTTAATGATGTCTTTATATGTTTTCTCTTTTTTAATATAATTGAGGATCATATATTTTCGATACATAGGATAGATTCTTACGAACAAGTAGACCTTGAAATGCATATAATTAGTAACCATTCAAGTCGTAGTATAGTAATATACTTTGACATTACAAATTCTTTTATATTATCAGTGATTTTTAATCAGTAATAGTAAGTTAATTTCCTATTTTTATCAAATTAACAGTAAATGTTTATTGAGTTATCAAAAATTTATAGATAATTATCTTATAAGTGACATAATTGTGTAAATAGTTTTTACGGCGTTCAGTAAATGAACTCAAAAGGAAAAAAGGAAGAGTAATTAGTAATAATCATAAATCATTAAAAAAAAAATGGTAGGAAATGTCATGGCCATACAGGTGGTAACAAAATATACCAATATTATAAGATGTAGTTAGTAGACGAAGTTTGATTACTTGTAACTTCTTTTCTTCTTATTTTATGAACTTGTTTACTCTCAAGTTAAGTGATTTGAACTCATATTAAAGAAACCCTCTTTCACCGTATTAATATAAGAAAAAGCTACAACGTAAAGTAAGTAGTTTTTGAATAATTTTAGAAATTTCAATTTTTAATTTAAATATGAACTAATCTAGTTTTGATTTAATTCCAAAAATTTGATAAATTGATTTTTTATAAAGGAGAAGTTCCAAAAAAAGTGGGATGAGAGTGTTCGGCGTTTTTGGGGTGATCTCGTAGTGCCTACGGAGTGAAGATGATGGGGCTGGTCCATATGGATTTTCCTTCCTTTTCTTTTGTCACATTTCGCTCAAAGGTTTGAAGAGAGATATTTGACCTACCCAATAGTAGATCTTACAAATAAAGTAAAAACGGCTCTGATAGAAAGTACATAATGAAAATGTGCAACCATAATGATTCAATTAAAAAAACTTAACCTAAATCAAATCAAGAATTTCCTGAGTAAGAATACTTGGATCATCACTTATCCCCATAATAAATAGAATGACTAAAATTTCAAAGAAAGATTTTGTTGTTGGTCAAAATATAAATCGGGGTTGTGTCCGCTTATCTCGAACTCTGAACTTAACCTTTTCTTATGTTGTTTAATATCCCTTATATTGGAAACTCTTGCAATCATTTAACTTGAAGTCAAGAAATATTTCTGAAATGAAAAGAGAACCTAATTTCGATTATGCATATTATGCCGATTCTTTTGAGAAATAAATCTGAAAATTCGGGAGTTTGAACACCATCCCCTTTCAACTAAAATTACATCCATGTCAAAGATATCTAATTTTCCTTATCATTGTTTAGTACTCCAACATTTACGAATTATTACAAGAATTTTGACAAAAAATTCCCTTCTTTTTTCCTTTTTTTTTTTTTTTTTTTTTTTTTGGAGACGGGGGGGGGGGTCTTTCTCACTGTAGAACCAAAAGGATTTCAAACACGACAGTCTAAGATATATCTTAATTAGACCAGTGTTGTTTATATATTGCTAATTTTTCAAAGTTCACATTTTGATGTTTCACTTTTCTTAATATTTGAGTATCAATTAATTTATTCTGGCAGACATTACGATGTAATTTGTCATAATGCCAACAATTCAATGGCTCAATGCTCAACGTCTTTTGTGTTTTGTATTACAATTTTTGACTCATTACAAATGTTGTTTCAATTATCTGACTATATTCATATAAGATCGATTAAATTTCATATAAAAGATCGATAAATACAAATCAAGAGATTTTTATAAGATCATTTTCTTCTTCTAAAATTTAATGGGAGGCCATTTCTTCTTTGTTTCTTATATAACCACCAAATTCTTCAAATATTTTTTTGCGAATTTTTGAACTACGTACGTGAAATTCTTTTGTAATTGTTTATATAATTATTAATGCATTAATGATAGTCCAGTGCCGGCTTCAATGTGAAGCCTCTGAAGCAAAGGCTTTAGACCCCCAATTATTTGGGGCACCCTTTTGCTTTAGCAATTATAGATTTATAGTTAGAATTTTCATTAACATTAAAAAAGATTTCTTTTTAATACAGCTCAATCCTAAAAAAGAAAACATCTAATAGTTAGGGATAACTTAGTAAACAATATCTTGCATTTATTATTTTGCTTATTGAATGTGAAAGAATTAAAACAATAGTTAAAGTGACACGGAGGGAGTAGAAAGGTAAAAAATATTTGAATCAGACAATTTTTTTTTAGTTATTTTCCAAATGCATATATTGCTGATAGAGTTCATATAACAATTGCCTCAGTTGACAAAAGTTTTTTAAAATTAAAATCGATAAAATCTTACTTAAGGTCAACAACGTCTCAAGAGAAATTGGATGAATCAGGTATACTATCAATTGAATGAATTTATTGGGAGAAATTAATTATAAAATAAATTTATTCATTATTTTGCATCTCAAAAAGGTATAAAACTAGACTTCAAATAAAACGTATATACTAGATGGTCGTTTTTTTTCGTGAGAAACAAAATTAAGGTTTTATTTTGAATTTTTGTTTTAGGCCACCAATTATATTTAGCGGTCTGAATGATACTTAACAGGCTCCTTTTCAGCTGAATGAATTTAAGCATCATCTCCAATTGAGAACATAGTAAGCACCCAAAATTTACAAAAGATTCATATAATTAGGTAACCGAAAGTATAAACAAATATATAATTGATAATAGATTCTTTAAATCAAATAGAACTATAGAGTACCGAATAATAATAACGTAACAAGTACATTATGTTCTTATATTTCTGTACAACATCAACGTCACAAATAAATAATTCTGGTAATTGTTTTACACAATCTATATTTTAATATGTAGATTAATTACAATCATCTATATATCAAATTACTGATACAAGCTCAAAGCAATTGCTCCAAATGCAGCCAACATAAATAATGGTGAAATTCCATAACCTAGAGAAGGTGCAGCTGATGGTGTTGCCGGAGTTTGATTGCGAGAATTTGTCGCCGGAGTTGAAGAATCCGCCGGTGGAGATGGTGGAGTTAGAGTTGGAATTTCATCTGCTGGTGGAGATGAATTCGATGTAGACGTCGATGGTGGAGGAACAGTGGTATCTGAGGGAAATTTGTTGATTGAGTTAAATCATATATTGAATTAAATTTATAAGTTAATTAAAATAAATACTCTCTCCGTTTCAAAAATCTTCTTTATTTTTTTATGTTTCGTTTCAAGTTCAAACCCGACAAATAAATTAATGGAAAAAAAGCAATTGTGTTAAGCACCTTTAGGACTACGAGGAGGGCTTAGAGGAGCAGCTGTTGGTGAAGCACTTGGAGTCCCAGCATCGCTACGAGGACCTAATTATGAAAAAAAAAAAAAAGTATTAATTAACATTATTTCATTTCAATAATACAGTTAAACTCCTTTATAATCAATTTTGAGAATTTTTTAACTTCTTACACTTACAATAACATTTGATATGTAAATATTTTCTTATGTTATAGATAAAAAAGATACATAAATCTTATTTTGTACGAGTTAAGAATTTTAATATCAAATCCTAGACTTAATCGCACTTTGCATGGAGAAGAAAAATTGTTCAATGATAGAAATATTTATATTCATATAATATTCTTTGTTATATAGTGTAACTAAAGTATCAAAATATCTGATAAAAAACTGCAGATCTAAAATACAACGACAATAACAACAAAAATATACCTAGAGTAATCCCACAAAGTTAAGATTATAAAGCGATAAATATACATAAAAAATCAAATCTAAGAAATTCTTTTATTATTATAGTGAGATATTATTGTATAATAATACTATTATAAAGAGATGTTATAAAGACATACACAATTTAAAAAAAATAAAATAAACATTAACAAGTACCTGGCGCAACAACCGTAGGTGGAGTAGGAGCTGCAAGTAAGAAAATAATCAAAGTATATATCCCGTATCAGTAACTATATTTTTTTGAAAAAAAAGGATTAAAAGGGCAAGAAAGTAAAATTAATATCAAATGAAAATAAATGAACCAAAAAAAAAAAAAAAAAACCAAACAAAATTGGAACCCCCAATGTCAATTTCCTTTCTATAGTGTGACAAAGGAAACAAAAAATGGACCCAAATTTGTGACGTAATTGTTCTTTTCCTAATGGATAAATGATTTGTACTGAAAAGGTAGGGTAGGAAGTAGACCACCAAATTCTTGCGAAGATGTAAATATTTCAAAAGAAATTTTAAAGATAATTATAAATAATTTAAGTAAGCAATTTAACTTATATAATCACTTATGTAAATAGTTTTTTACATTAGCAGATCAATCAAAGAATATTTACATGTACGCCGTAAGCCTCCTTAATATGTGAGATTTATAATCTTGAAAATAAGGCATGTTATCTGTTATAACCGATAAGACATTTAATCTTGAAAAGTTTCTTTAATTGATCGTGTATGTAACTTATAATACTATGTAATGTCCTATACTTACATTGAGATCTGACTAAATTTAAATTCGCGCTAAGAAGTCTCACAATATAGGGTAAAACGCTCTCTAGCAAGGACAATCCCGTATCCAACAAAGCTCATACGCGAAACTTCTAATTAAGTTTGAAAAAATACTTACCACTCCGACATCATTTGTATAAGTTATAAAATCCTACAAATTTGAGCCTCCAAGAAGTTGAATTGTACCTTTGCATTTGAGGGGAACACCAGGCATGTTACAAGCACTAGGAAGAGACATAGCCATGTTGGGATTCATAGGCATTTGAAAAGGAATGCCACCAGTGACAATAAGGCAGAAACAATCCATGCCATTAGTCATCATAGTCCTCAGTGCACTGCAGCAATCTTGTGTTGGTGAAGCCCCGTTGCTGCTACTATTCGTCAAGAAATTCACACAAGGCGTAAAACTAGTCATCATGGATCCTGTACATGGCGTAGTTATTATTTGCCCATCAACAGTATTCTGCAGAGACAATGCGATCATCATCATTGAAAGAACCAAAGTCGGAAATGTTAAGTGCTTATAAGTCATGTTGACGAGATGGGTTGGCTTTCAACTAGTGACAGGTTTGGAGTTTGAGTCACGCTAATAGTAATTGAGAATATCTTTTAGGATAGGTAATTGGTTTTTGGGAATTGTGTAGGTTGTGAATTAGTGGTTAAGTTGAGGGAATAAAATGGGGGAATTTATAGATATAATTTGAAAAAAAAATGAAGATGATTAATTAATTAGTAGAATTAAGATTAGCAGGTGTTTGAAGTTCAACAACCTTAACAAACTTTTGTCCAAATACTTGAATGGTTTTGCTGCTTTTGTCACTATGGATTTGCTTTCCTTGGCACATAATTGTTACTACTACACGTAAGTTACGTTAGAGATTTGATCAAGAGACCCAAAAAACTTCTCATATCATAAGTTATCCCCGAGTAGAAAATGGAGGTATATTACTAGACTCTCCAAAAATGTTGTCGCGCTCATATTAGATTCTCCAAAAATGCACTATTTTTGGATTATCCAACTGCCAACACACACCTATCGACATTTTTTAAGAGTCCAAACAACCTAGATTGATAGATCGATATGATTGAAATGGAAAAAAAGTAGTATTACGATCGTTTTCAAGTGATGGGTCAATTGGCCATTCCAACCAAGGGACTTCTGGTGAGATTCTCAATAAACAAAGTGCCAAGTAGTAATACAGGTAACTGGACAATATATTTTGTAATTATCACTTGCCATTATATGCGAGAAATTTAGCATGTCATTGTATCGGGTAACATGTTAGTATTCAATAATTACTCTCTCCGTTCATTTTTCCTTGTCACGTTTTGCTTATCGAGAGTCAAATAGCATGACCTTTGACCAATATTTTAAGATAATTTTTTTCATCATATTAATATGAGAAGGATGACAACTTATAGAATTTTTCTTATAGTTTTCGAACATCTAAATTTTAAATTTAAAACATTAAATTAATCTACTTCAAATTAGCTTTGAAATTTAGTCAAATGACTTTCTCAAAGTGAAACGTGACAAGTATAAATGAGCGAAAAGAGTAATATTTTTCTTGATAAAATTATAGCTTCAACGTCTAGTTGCCTTAAACTACATGAATTTCTGAAAGAAAATAGTGCACACCAAATCAGAGAAACGACTTGCATTATGGATGGGAAGTTATTTCCACTATACATATGTTGAACAAAATAATTCCACTACCATATAAAACATTGTTGTTATAATAAAATATTATTATAGAGGACACCTATTAAAGATAGAGAGAGATCTTACTCTATTATGTCTTAAAATTCACTCTAGGTCACTTGTATTTCAACTAAATGTAAACATCATTTTTCAACATTTTACATTCAACGTTGTTATTAGGGTGTACAGACCAAATTGTCAAATCAAATCGAACCGACGAATCAAATCAAATCGAGAAAAAAAATTGACTTGTGGTTTGGTTTGATTGGTTTGACGTTAGAAAAAAAAAATCCGACCATTCTTGGTTTGGTTTTGTGTTAACCAAAGAAAAGTCAAACCGAACCCAAACCAAACCGACATAATATATAATTTTATTAATTTTTAATATTTCGAAAGTAGACGTAGATATATATTCAGATTTGGTACTTTAAGTTGTAATACTTATCCATTAATTGATAACTAAATGATCCGAAGTCCAATATAAACTTAAAACCTAAAACTTTTCACTCTTCAACTTTTTAATTTTCGGAGAGTTCTCCGCTCCTCCTTTCCACTCCCCATTTTCCATAATTGTGATTTTCCACTAGCACATGAGTGAAGACATACTTGATCTTGTCTACAATCACTATAATTGTAAAAACTAAAGATTATAAAATAAACGAGAAAAACCAAAAAAATTGAATTTATGTTGGTTTGATTTGGTTTATAGATTTAATAAACCGACATGATTAATTTGATTTTATTTTTTAGTAAAAAACCAAATCAACCCGACCTATGTACACTCCTAGTTGTCGCTAACATCACTATTTGCACTCTGTTAGAATTGGGCTTGGACTTACCACCCAATTACAGAAGCAGGCAGTCACTTGAAGCCCAACTGAAGCAGCTGGCCCAATGGCCAATACACACTCCCTGATGGTTTAGCCCGCATTAGTGTATTTATCTGTACTTGTACATTTTATTTAGGAAAAATAACATAAATATACACCTTAACTTATCATATTTACACAAATCTCCATCCTTACAAAGTAATTACAAAAAGTCCAACTATCAGTTATGTATCTCAATGGAATGTATCGGGAACGAATTATGTATCGTTGTGTATATCGGTGTGAGTTTTGTTTAAAAGATACATACATTATGTATCTTTAAATGATTAAAGTGTGGGTAATTATGTATCTCAATGAAATGTATCAGGAATAAATTATGTATCTCGACAGCCCAAAAAATAAAATTTTCTGTAAATATGCAAAATATCAAGATTTTCTGTAATTAGGCACCAAACTGTCGGGATTTATGTTGTTTACCCTTTTATTTAGCTCGATCAGTTTTCCCAAATAATGTTTTGGTGAAATAATTGAGAAATTAACGGTCTATAGATCCAAATTTGTGTGAAAATGCAAATCATATAACCATAGTCAGGTAATAATTTTTTTTTTTTGCAAACACATGTTTTGCGTTCATTGATTTGATGTCTACACTTAGAGTTGATAAGTTTTTGTCTGCACTAGTGTATGGTGAGACAGAGAGTTAGCAAATTTTTAGGGTAGTTCTTCAATTTCTCTTACAATTTTATTGCTTCTACTCAGTCGAAAGGTTTCCTAAATGGTTTCACCATAAGAAATTAGATATATGTGTGTGTGTGCACGCTAACCAACCGCCTTAATTAGTAATGCGATAAAGAAGATCATCATACTCGAAAAAACAAGAAGAAGTTAAAATGAAGGATTCGAAACCTAAGATATTGCAACAGTATGTAAGTTGTCTACTCTATACCGAACTACTTATTATAAATACGTATGGTCCAATAATAAACTATAAAATTCATAAATTAAATATCTAAATTTTTTTAATGTTCAACGGATGATCAATGTCAAAGGCTTATTGACACAATGTCTAACCATCAAAAATTCAGTAAAGCTGGAGAATTAGGGATAGAATGTTGTGCTAAAGGTTAATGGGGATCATTGCAACTTCTATCAACAGTTGTTCGAGGGTGACCAAAACATGATAAACACATACTCTGGTCATTAGTTTTATAAGGATGGAGAAATTCTTGAAATCATTGATTTGCAATGACTATCTTTCAAAACTGCAACATCACTGTACGAAAGTCGGTTGAAATATAGTGAAACCCAATAACGACACAATTAGGTAGCTCAGACACAAAACATAAAATTCAATAGGTATGGTCCTACAAAATTTTATAATGCAATCTACAACAGATTTGCATTAAGAGGAGAGAATATTCAAAACTTACACATGGCACAATTTCTCGCGTACAATCATCATGAAAACTTTTAATTATCATCTTATTAATTCTAATGGTTTGGTCCAATTTGAATGGTAGCCAATTATCAAATCATTCTATCTATAATTTAGAAATCGAGGGTCAGGATCTATAACATCGGGGAGGGTTAAATGGGCCAATGTGACTGATAACTCTAGATTAGCATCTACCTATATAGTTAGACATTTTATCTAGAAACAGGTGGATTATTCACATATTCATTGCTTTCTAGATTTACTATACACATACTTTTGGTTCAATATAGTAGTGAAATTTTCAACTTAAAATAAGAGATACAACAATTTCTCTTTATTATTTCTTTTAGTTTTGGAGAACAGCCTAACTTTCAACCTATAAAATAAAATAATTAAGATTAAACTGTAAAATAAGAAGAGCAGACTATCCTACGTACGTACATTAGTAAGAATTCATCTAATAAAACATCATTTATATTTAAAATCATCTCGTGCACCGCACGTGTATTACGTGCATGGCACGTACATTACGTGTGTCACATGTGCATTCCGTGCATTGCACGTGCATTTCGTGCTTCACACGTGCATTTCGTCTGTCATACTTAGCTTGCATCCTATCTCAATAAGTAATTTTTAAAAAAATATATATATGTATATTGTTAAACATGTGTGAACAAACATCTGTGAAATATACAACAAAATTAAAAGAAATTAGTAGCAAGCTCAAATTGATGAAAGATAATTCCATTTTAACAACTTGATATTTAAAATGAAAATTACTGAGCTATCGAACGGGTAAGAAAAAAAATATTGAGCTAGCTTTTTCAATTTCAAACATTTAGGGTTTTTCATATTCTTAAATCTTAAATTAGAAGGTAAGTACGTTCTATTAACATTCTCCTATAAGCTGAATTTCAGCGCAAATTAAAGTTACTATTCAAGGTGTCACCTTTAACTCCTTGACTCTATGTATATTTTGAGACATAATTTTTAATTTTTAATTTTTTTGATGAAGATTATGTATCAGATTTCTCTCATCTAACATCTTTTTAAAGTAAGACGCTATCATCACAAAGAGTTTAACATGGTTTTGATCAGAGGGATGTTGATAGCTATTGTCTTTTTCTTGCCACTTTCTTTGGAGGAGAAAGGGCAAGAAATAAAGGCTAACGTGACATTAACAAAAGATGGTAATGGAGATTTTAAAACTATGGTTGCCCCGAATAGTAGTATGGAGAAATATTACATAAAAATAAATGATGGAGAATATGACGAGTACACCATTATCAAGAATAACAAAGCAAATATATCCCATATAGTGATGGGATGATTAAGGAAGATTGTCATTTTTGGATACACGAGTTACGGGGATGGATATCAAACTTGGGATACTGCAACAATATGTAAGTTGTCTACTCTATACTGAACTAGTAATATTACAAATACTATATATGGTCCTAAAATAAATCATAAAATTCATAGATCTAATTAATATATGCATTTTGTTATAATGTACAAGGGGTGAGTGCCAAAGATTTCATGGCACAAGGTCTAACCATTCGAAATTCAGCGATTCCAGAGAAAAAACATGCAATTGCGCTATTGGTTAACTAGGATAAATACAGCTTCTATTATGTCGATTTGAGATCAATACACGCTATGCACCAACTATGGTTTTCAGTTTTATAGGAATTGCAAAATTGTTGGAGCCATTGATTTTATATTTGGGTACGCAACGACTATCTTTCAAAACTGCAACATCACCATTCAAAAGTCGCTTGACACGCAACACAACATAATAACAACACACAGTAGGACAGAAGAGAAAGAAACAACAAGTATATATAGTCCTTTAGAATTGTACGATACAAGATACAACAAAATTGTGGCGAGAAAAGAAAGGATTCAAAACTTACATGGGAAGGCCATGGCATAATTTCTTGAAAGCAAATTGGAGCAATACGGATAGTGTACCTTGAGTCGCAGCGGAATCGGTGATCTTGATATCAATCAAATTTGCCCCAAATCTACTTTGGATCTCTCGGAAACAAAGTGTATGCTTCATAAACTAGATGTCCTTTTAGTTGTATATTATGTGAGGATAAAGAAAAAAAAATCGTATTCTTTACTGATGAAGAAGTTTTCCTTTTAAAAGGAATTTTCAATTTCAAATATTCAGTTACCATGTAACTGTTCCCTCTTTATTTTGAAAACTATAACTTCTCATCAGAAGTTATTTTTTTCTTCTTATCAGAAAAAAATTACGGGTCGGGTCGGGTCCACATGGGCGACCCACGACCAAAATATCCAACATCTCCCACTTCGCACATGATGGACTAGACCCAATCTAGCACCATACAAGTAAAATATACAATTCATACTGACAAATAGTTCGTGCAACCTGCGAGCGTTAACTGCTACAATATTTTGTAACCCTTTGAGATTATTCGAAATCTCAACATAGGAATTCAATCACATGCGGAATGGATCCACTATTAATATGAGGATACTATTACTCGCAATACCCCATACATTATTTACTACTTCAGTAGTTACTTATCTGATCCTTCATCATCTTAAAGAGGTGAACTCGAGTTCATGTTTAACTTTATATCCACAATTACACTTGACACCTATATGGTATGTGTAATGGCCGGCCTGTGTATAAAAGTTAAATTAATAATCTTATTTGTCTTCCCTTTCTACTCGGATCAATCTGTTTCAAATCAACTGTTTTCCTAGACATGTACTGCATTGCCGAATTACTCATGGCTATTAGTAACATGCTAAAGTAGCAACACTGATCGAAACTTCAAGAAACAGTAAAAGGTCAAAGGGTATTTCAATGAAAAGTTAATAAAACTTTTAGGGTCTCACACAATGAAGAAGCAGGGATTCCTTCTTTCATTTACCCAATGGTCGCTAAGCACACGTGTTACGATGTTCTCACCTTATATTGGTGCGTGTGTCTTATTCTTTTAGTCATTCAACATCTTACAGATCTTGGTCTAGACACCTCTAAATGTCTAACCTAAGTTTCTTTCTTTAATGATTCTCAAATCCATCTTCTCATAGAAACTCACATCTGGCTTTGCAAAATAAGTCATAATATGATGGTGGAACTCATCTCTTCACGTTCCTCAACATAAGAGGAGATTGCTCGTGTGAGAGAGTCAATCTCGCGACTTGTTCGACACACTTCATAAATAAAACACATTACACATGCATATGAGATATGAACATAAATTCAAGAGTCTTATATTGATAAAAATATTATAACAATTAAGCTATTTTACAATACAAAAATATAATTATATCCTACGTAAACCTAGAGCCATAACATGTTTCTCAAACAAGTCTCTAGATATCGCCTTCGTAAAGGGATCAGCTATCATTTCTCGTGTAGGAATGTATTGTAAATTTATTTCTCCACTTGCTACTATATCTCTCACAAAGTTATACTTGATGTCAATGTGTTTGATTTTGCTGTGATACTTAGGATCCTTCGTATATGCGATAGTCACTTGACTGTCACAATGTAAAATCATGGGACTCTTAGAATTCTTTGCAATATTCAAATGCTTAAAGAATATCTTTAACCAAACAGTTTCTTGTACTGCAGATGCACAAGCCACAAATTCAGATTCCATGGTTGAAAGGGCTGTGCAAGTTTGTTTCTTACTTTTCCATGAAATAGCACCACCATTTAGTAAGAAAGCATAACCGGAGGTTGATTTTCTATCATACCAGTCACCAACCCAATCAGCATCTGTATAACCTCTTATGAATAAATCAGATCCACTATAGCATAATAAATAATCTGCAATTGCCTTCAGGTATCGAAAAATTCTCTTTACTGCTTTCCAATGATCTCTTCCAGGATTGGATTGATACCTGCTAACTAGACCTACGGCATAACAAATGTCTGGGCACACATCATAGCGTACATCAAGCTCCCAATAGCACTAGAATATGAACTTCGAGACATGTCTTTCTTTTCTTTTCCAGTCTTTGGACACATTTCAAGGCTTAAAGTTTCACCTCTTGCTATAGGAGTATCCATGGATTTGCAACTACTCATTCAAAAGCGTTCCAAAATTTTCTTTATGTATGTTTCTTGAGATAGACTTAAAATTTTCTTGGAACGATCTCTTTGAATTTTTACACCCAATATATAGTCTGCTTCACCCATATCTTTCATGTCAAATGACTTTGAAAGTCATGACTTAACAGTTTTCACATACTCCAAATTATTTCCAGCTAATAAAATATCATCCACGTAAAGCGAAAGAACCACAAACATTCTATTGGACTTCTTCACATAGATGCAATGGTCTTCATCGATCATGGTGAAATCAAATGAAATCACTTCCTTATGAAATCTCAGGTACCACTGCCTTGAAGACTGTTTTAGGCCATAAATTGATCTGTTTAATTTACAAACCTTCTTTTCTTGGCCTTTAACAACAAAACCTACAGGTTGTTCCATGTACATTTCTTCGTTCAGTTCTCCATTGAGAAAAGTGATCTTCACGTCCATTTGGTGTAATTCTAAATCCAAACGTGCAACAATTGCCAAAAGTAAGCGAATTGAAATGAACTTCACAACTGGTGAAAAAGTTTCCTCATAATCTATTCCAGCTTCTTGAGTAAAACCTTTTGCCACCAATCGTGTTTTGTGTCTTTCTATTGACCCATCTGATTTCCATTTAACATTGAGAATCCATTTATTCCCAATAGCTCTACGCCCAGAAGGAAGGTCAACTAGATCCCAGACTTTATTGGTTTTCATGGACTTTAATTCTTCTTTCATCGCTTTCATCTATTCATCTTTTCCAGGGCTCGATAATGCCTCAGTCACAGAATTAGGTTCATCCAATTCTGTGGGAGATACCAAGAAAACATAATCCTCAATTTCATAAGATTGTTTAGGTACACCTTTTCTGGTACTCTTACGTAATTGAAGTTCAGATTCCTCTATAGGATTTTGGGAATCATAACTCCCACTTGGACCAAGAACTATTTCTTGATCTAATGGATTATCAAGCATGTCCGACGATATTATTTGATCATCTGAATTCAACTTTTCGTAAAGAGGCTCTTTATCCTTTATTTCACCCTTCTTGGGAAAATCATTTTTCAGAAATGAGACATCTCGTGATTCAATTTCAGTAGTAATTTCATCCTCCAATTCACCAATGAACACATACCCTTTGGAGTGTTCTGAGTATCTTATAAAGATACATTTCTTTCCTTTTGGACTTAGTTTACCAAATTCACCAAAACGATTTTTAATATATGCAGCACAACCCCAAGGTCGTAGATTATTAAGGTTTGGTTTATGACCAGTCCATAGTTCATAAGGAGTAGAAGTTACTGATTTAGAAGGCACTTTATTCAATATGTAGGCCGCAGTCAATAACGCATCCCCCCAGAAAGAGATTGATAAATTTGCCTACGCCATCATTGACCTTATCATGTCCAACAATGTTTTATTCCTTCTTTCAGCTACACCATTTTGTTGAGGCATATAAGGAGTAGTTAACTGTCTGATAATGCCCTTTTCAGTACACAGTTCTTCAAACTGTTTTGACAAATATTCATGACCTCTATCTGTTCTTAAAGCCTTTATACTTTATCTAATTGATTCTCAACTTCATTCAAGTATCTTTTAAAGCATTCAAGTGCTTCAGATTTATGAGAAAACAAATAGACATAACCAAAGCATGTGAAATCGTCAATAAATGTAATGAAATATAAAGCACCAGACTTTGCCCTCACATTCATTGGACCACAGATATCAGAATGGATTAATTGTAGTGGGAATTCAGCTCTTTTAGCCTTCCCAAATGGTTTACGTGTAATCTTTCCGGCAAGAATTTTCATAAGTTGGCATTTCAATTTTGGAAAAAGAACCTAGATGTCCTTTCTTTGCCAATCTATTCATTCGATCGTTCCCTATGTGACCCAATCTAGCATGCCATGTAATTATATCAACATCATTATTACTAGAATAACATGTCATTACACAACGGTCAACATAATAATCATAAGTTGAAGGATTACAATTCAAAAAGATAAAGCGATCATATCGAAGTCCAAAACCATAAAAAACATTATCTAGAGTTATTTTAACACCATTGCGACTAAAAAACAAATTGAAACCAACATCTAAAAGAACAGACACAGATACTAAGTTTCGTCGAATCTCTAGAGCATATAGGACGTCATGCAACATCAATAACCGGCCACCACGCAAGTCTACTTTGCAAGTGACAATCCCTTTGACTTCAAGTTTTGTATTATTTCCTACATATATCCATCTTGATCTAGGTGAAACTCGATGGAACTCCATAAACGCTTCTCGATCACGACTCACATGGCCGATGGCTCCTGAGTCTACAATCCACATAGGATAAGATTCAGTTAATAAAGCAGTGCTTGAAATATATGTAGCACTTAGAGATGCGTTTAGAAATGCTACCTTTTTCTGCTCGGGACAATCACGAGCAAAATGCCCCAGAACTTGGCAATTGTAGCACTTCATCTTGCTCTTGTCTTTTTTCTTGAAAAACCATTTTCCCTTCTTGGAATTTGGCTTGTTCTTTTTCTCAGAGGGTCCTTCTTCGGTCTTCTTACTCTTCCCGTTCTTTTTCCAATTTTTCTTACGCTTGTAGCCTGAAGACTTATTACCACTTGATTCTGCCATAAAGGCATTAGAAGCAGCTTTAGCAGCACCAAGCCGTTCGTCTTCAAGTTCAACATGACGGGCAACATCAGAAAAAGTTTTGATGCTATCATTGTGGGTTAAGTTAACCTTCAAATATTTCCAACTATTGGGAAGAGACCGAATCACTGCCTGAACCTGTTGCTTATCCGAGAGAACATGACCAGCACTTTTGAGTTGAGCTATCATATTAGACATCACCCTAAGGTGTTGTTTGATGTTCTGATCTTGACGCTTCTTGTAAGTGTCAAACTTGATAGTCAGCTATCTGAGGCGGGTGACAGATGTACCCCCATATGTTCCTCGCAAGTGTGCCCAGATGGCATGAGCAGTAGGAAATTCCTTAACCTTATGAATGAGGTCATCAACCACAGAACTAACAATGATTCCACGTGCAACAGAATCAGCCTTTTTCCAAGCCTTATAAGCTTCAAGGTCTCTTTTATGTTGTGCAGTGTTGCCCTCCTCTGGTTGACATAAAACATGGTTAATACCTTCAAGAGCATTTTGCTCTTCCAGTACATACCATATTTTACGACTCCAGATGTCGTAATTGTCACCATTTAATTTTTCACCTTTGTTCAAGTCAGCAATAATACTTTTTGATGCCATGTCTATAATTGAGAGACAATCACGCAAGTACATTTATCAATAATGCATGCGACTTACACATTTAAGTAAATCAATTCACATAAAGGTTTCATGTTTAGCGTAAAATCGAAAGGACACATAAGAATCCGATCATCATCTACGAACTAAACATTTGACCAATAATTTGAAGTTAATTTCTTAATGTGTATTTTAATGATAGCTTTCAATTAAGTCTTAATAAACTTAAATAAATAAATGGAATTCATTTCAAAAGAGAGAAACAACTTAATATATATATAATAAAGTTAATAAACAACTTCAAGTTACAAGTCAATTCAAAGATGAAAATTCCTCCACAAATATTCGAGACGACGTATATACACCCAAAAAGGCTCATTAGGCCAAATCTCGTGATAAACGTCAATTAGTCTCTTTCCCAAGGATTACGGAGAGAGTATGCTAAAATAGCTAAAGCTTCCCAATTCGAGATTTCAATATAGTTTTTCAGTTCTACACGTTTTAATTCAAAACACTGAATAAAATTAGCAACTGAAATACTAGGGTACATCTTAAAAGACTTGAACTCTTTTAGCTTCTTCTCTCTTTCTCTCCGTATAGCCCTCTCATTTCGTAACAGATTTTGTATCTCCCTTGGAACATCATTTCGTATGATCTCACGGCCTCGAAAACATGTCCTTCGACGACGTGCTCTTCCACTTTGTCTCTTTGCTCAACATCCTGAACTCCTACTTGGAGTGATTCGAGTTTGTCCTTGTTCAGCCATGTCTAAAATAGGAACAAAGAAACAAGCAGAATGGCTATACCATTCAATGTAGCAACTTATGCCACATTTAAATTGTAGAAGTCAAATCTGTTAAAAGGACTTTTAAGGGACTAAATAAGACAAAATTAATATTAATTTTGAAATGGACAATCAAATGAAAGTCATTATATTTCAAAAAAAAAATAATAGGAGTAGATTACGTTTCCCAAAAAATTGCACAAGATATTTACTCCTATGCACTAAGTAATACTCCCTCTGTCCTACACGTTTGTACTTCACATTTCCCACACTTTTTCTAGAAAATTCTAAAGTACACAGCACTTATATCTTTATCCCATAAATTAATGCTCCACTAGTACTACACATTTTACAAAAAAATGTACCAGTATTCTCTTCCTTTTCATTAAGAAAGGCATGCTCTTCTTCTTTTTTAAGAAAGGTATCAGAGCATGTTGTATTTGCCTCAGTCTCGGACAAGTTCTACATTTCAAATTTTTGAATGCATGACTATAATTTTTTTTCTCACAACAAATGAAAGGAGATTAAAATCGAAATTGCACAAGATATTTACTCCTATGCACTAAGTAATACTTCCTCTGTCCTACACGTTTGTACTTCACATTTCCCACACTTTTTTTAAAAAATTCTAAAGTACACAGTACTTATATCTTTATCCCATAAATTAATGCTCCACTAGTACTACACATTTTACAAAAAAAAAAGTACCAATATTCTCTTCCTTTTCATTAAGAAAGGCATGCTCTTCTTTTTTTTTAAGAAAAAAATATAAAAATTAATAACTCCCTGTTCTTTCTTTTTCATCTTCTATACAAGATCATTTCTTACCTTATTCCTCAAAGGATTTTAAAGGAGTCACGAAAATATATATCTCCAAAATAATATCGCTCTGTTCTATATCTGATCTATGGAGAAAAGAAAAATTAAAATTCTATGACCGGATCCGTGCACAATGGTAGCGCGTCTGAATCCAGAACAGAAAGTTGCGAGTTCGATTCACGTCGGGTCCAAAATTCTGATCTATATCCGGTCCTTATTTCCTTTTTAACGGGTGAGTACAATTTCGATTTTAATCTCCCCTCATTTATTGTGAGGAAAAAAAATTATATTCATGCATTCAAGAATTTGAAATGTCGAACTTGACCGAGACTGAGGCAAATACAACATGCTCTGATACCAATGAAAGCAAATTGGAGCAATACGGATAGTGTACCTTGAGTCGCAGCGGAATCGGTGATCTTGATATCAATCAAATTTGCCCCAAGTTTACTTTGGATCTCTCGGAAACAAAGTGTATGCTTCACAAACTAGATGTCCTTTTAGTTGTATATTATGTGAGGAGAAAGAAAAAAATTTCGTATTCTTTATTGATGAAGAAGTTTTCCTTTTAAAAGGAATTTTCAATTTCAAATATTCAGTTACCATGTAACTGTTCCCTCTTTATTTTGAAAATTATAACTTCTCATCAGAAGTTATTTCTTTCTTCTTATCAGAAAAAAATTACGGGTCAGGTCGGGTCCACATGGGTTACCCACGACCCAAATATCCAACATTTCTCACGGACGTTATGCAAACCTTCCTTGATGATCCTATTGATCCTAAAGGTTGGGTCCAATTTGAACAACAACCAATTATCAGATCATTTTATCTAGAATTCAGAAATAGAGGGCCAAGATCTACCACATCGGGGAGAGTTAAGCGGACAAATGTGACTAACGATTCTAGATTAGTATATACATTTACATTTAGAGATTTTATGCAGGGACATGGATGAATTCCCTCATCTATTCCCCACTATTTAGATTTATGATAAATGTACTTCTGTTTTCAATGCAATAGTAGAATTTTTCATGTAAAAAAAAAAAAAGAGAGATACTACGTACGTATCAAGATCGCAGTTGCTTTGCCTCTTGTCTCGTTTCCAAGCTGCCCAAGTGAAGTGCCACAACAACATTTATACCAACTTAAGAAAACATGTCGTTTCTATAAGTTTCACCTAAATGGCAATAATGGTTTTTATTGAAAGCAAATAAAAAACAAAAATCACCAAAACAATCAAATTATTGTTCTAACTGTTATTCCAATCTCAATTTGAAATCTCATTTAATAAGGAGAAAAAAGAGAAAACATGGGACACATAAGATATTTATGGTAAAATTTTTGACTTTGCCATAACAACTAATCAAGTTAAGAAATTGATGTCTATTACCTATAAAAATAAGAAATTATATTATAAAAACTTGTTATCAATCGTGTTACAAGTATTAGGTAGAACATCATTGCTACAATAAAATTACCGTACCTAAACCTACAACTTTGCAACCTACACTGGCTCTCTCAATCTTTAGCTAATAGCTTTGCTGGCTTATAATCTCATCTAGAGGCACATGTGCGAGACAAAATGGGTGGCACGGGCGGTCTGTTTTCCGAGCCGATTGATCAGACGACTATTACTTCACTTATTATATTAATATTAACCATCTAGACCTAAATAAAATGAGATGGAATAGAAAGAACACTAAGCGCTAACGCTACAGGGTCGGTTTTTTTGCGAGCAAGCCTCTCCCTGCCTCGCTAGGTTTCTAAAGCAAAACTTTTATGCTACATATTAGAGGCACGTGGTCTCAAGTCTATTTTCTTTAAAAGAATTTCAAAATTGGACATTGTGTTATCCATTTAATTTCAACAACGGTTTTTTTTTTCCTGTTGTTTACTTAATTAATACTCAATAAAATGATTTCTTAATTTATTGACGTTAAAATATCATGAATCATTAATTTATGCTAAGATTTACCTTCATGAAACTTCGGGGTCGTTTGGTAGAATGTATTAAAAAGAATAATGCATGCATTAGTCTTGTGTATCATGAGTACCTTGTTTGGTACATTTTTTTAGCCTATGTATAACTAATGCTTGTATTAGTCATACACTCTATTGTGTATTGAGGTGTGTATTACTAATACCTTAAAATCAATGGTATTAGTAATGCAATGGATTCTAATGCACGCATTAGCATGATTAAAGACACAATTATCCTTCAAAATCTTTTCCACATCCTTTCCACCATATATATGGAGGGTATTTTTGTAAAAAAAATAAATTTTTTTTGAAACCATGCAATTCATGTTATTTTTAATACACCAAACCAAACACTGCATAAGAAAAATGCTAGTATAACTAATGCAAGTATAGCTAACACAAGCATTACTAATACAAGCATTACTAATGCACCATATTTTGCATTATTCTTATACACTCTACCAAACGACCCGTTCTTGTCTTCGATCTTTTTTCTTGATATGTGTGTATACATTTCTGGCACATAGTTATGCATATCTATATATATATACATATATATATATATATATATATATATATATATATATATATATATATATATATATATATGGTTATACACTATTAATACATTACATATATACAGTCATTTTAGTTGAAATGATCAGAGACACGTGACACCTATAGAGAAGCCAGTGTAAGGTGATGTCTCTATAAGGAATGTGAAGCCTCGGAAGGCACCTCCAAGACAACAATGATAGAAAACACCCTCTCATACAAGGAAGGAGTTGTCACTCACAGGGGCGGAGCCAGCCTTTGGCAAGGGGGTTCGTCGAACCCCCTTCGACGGAAAAATATACTATTTATACATGATTAAAATTATTTTTTATGTATATATAGTAGGTGTTGAATCCCGTTCGACTAGTTTTTCTTCAAATATTGAACCACTTTTGTTGAAATCCTGGCTCCGCCTCTGGTCACTCATGATAATACGACAGAAAGGACAAATAAGAGACATGTTTGTCAGACTGCTCGGGTGCACAGACGAGCTTGTATAGAGCTGAGCAATGCGGGAATATTAGTTGGCACCACCTCCAACAGACGAGACACGTGGTGCAAGTACATAGGCTTAGGTATTATATGGCTCTAGTGAGATATTCCGATTGGACAAGGCCTAATGATTGTAACCTATATATAATCGCTCCTTCTGATCACTTGTAAAGGGATCTTGACTCTCATTCTCTTACTGAATATAATAGCTTTCTTAATCTCCAAGTTTTTCTCTTGTTTTACAGTTTGTCTTGCTTTAGTGACAGCCTGGATAGTTTAGAGCTGATCTCGGGAACGCTCATACTTACTGTAGATTCATGTAAATTTGTCTTCTTTACTTTGTCTATTTTGTTTACTTTATATTTCTCTTACTTTCGTAATCACCTAGTAATCAAATTGCTAGTAAATCGAATCTAAAACAAGGTTAAATTGTAACGTGTGTTCTTGACCCACTTAGAAATTCAACTGATTAAAAAGGATTGTCTTAGAGAGAAGAGTTCTATGTGTATTACATTGAAGCTTTGGTTCAATTATTCTCTTATCTCCCGTCTATATTCTAATATTCTAGTGTATCATCTCTTTCTGATTACTTTCTTTCCATGTTATTTTAAGATTTCCTCAGTACTACTGTTCATTATTACCTTATTCCTCTAATTCTCATTTGTAATTTAGATTCAATGTATGTAATACATGATGTTATGTTGAGAAATTCGAATCGTTATAGAAATCAACGAATTAATGCTTTGCAAGGAGGACATCAGCCCTTGATTTTCCTCCCCCTCTTTCTTTCTTAGGACCCGTTTAGTCATGAAAATAAAAAATATATTCACTTTATTTTATATGTTGAAGTTGAAAAAACAGTTGCAATTGTGTTTGACCATAGTATTTTAGAAATGAGGTATTTTTGAAGTTAAAAATATAAAAAGTGAAAATAATTTTTAAAAATTAGAGTTTTATTAAAATTGAGTTATTTTATGAAAATAAAATATTTAATTTTAAAAAAAAAAAATAATTAATTAAAAGGTACAAAAAGTGAATTCAAAAATAGTGAAAACACCTCTTGAGGTGTTTTTCAAAGATCCAAATATTGTGAAAACGTATTCCGGGAATATTTATGGCCGAGCAAGTATTCCTGCATAAAGTGAAAACATATTTCGAAATATTGTGAATAATACTCATGGTCAAACGCCTACTTAATTTCCTTTTAGGACGACAGAGTATTGAAGGCCGACTTCATAAAAGGAATTCCAATAGATTTATCAGCGTTTGATCATAAATTTTAAATATTTTTCATTTTATTTGAAATTTATAAAATTGAAATTATGCTTGATTATACTTTTTTGCAAATAAGAGAAAGACATTTATTTGAAATTTATGAAGACAAAATTGAAAAACAGTTTTAAAGCACTTTTCGAAATTTAAAGTTGAATTTTAAAATTTTATAATGATAACACATTCTTAAAATAAAACAAAATTATAACGAAAAAGTGAATAATTCTTATGAGCAAATTGCTCCTTAACTTATATTATCCATAATTATTTGTAATAATGTTTAAGTAATCCGATCCGATGGATATTAGAACTTTTACACTAGCAATATATAAAAATTAAACTCATAATCAATAAATTATAAAATTTCAAAATAAAAAGGGAGGACGAACTATAGTTTACCAAGTGCTATTGCGGCTTCCACTTGCCCATGAAATTATGAGTTTTGCATGATATAGCTTCATAATAACAATGAATAAACTAATCTTTTAATCATATCATAACTTAGATGAATGACGAATCTTCTTAGACCTTTTGTATTTTGTATTCATTTCATTGACTTAATTATACAACTTTAGTCTACAAGTGTACATATTATTTCTTGGTGTTAGGTCATCAGCTTAGGATGTCTATGCTAGCTATACAGGTAACTTTCCCCCTTGCATCAATATCGGTATGAGTCGTGGTGGAATGGTCGGAATTCTCAATCCATTATTAAAAGTTTTGAATTTGAGCCTATGGATATGAAAAAAATCCTATTGGGAGCATCGTCTCTAGAAAAAACTCCCACAATACACGAATTTAGATTTAATCGGATTTCAATACTAATATCGGATATCGAAGATGAATAAAAAAAAATTCCCCCTTAGCCAAAGTCTTAGGTTATCGATACTGTAGCCGACTAGCCGTATAAATCTCACGGCATGCATGCGTACATTAATTAATTTCTATTATACTATAATTAAATAATAATTAAATTAACTTTCAACTTGCAATTAGTCTCAATGACACGGTATTTAAAATATTATGTTACACCATTTCCAAATCTTACCTCATAAACTCTTATAATTAGTTTTTTTGTTTTTGTTTTCATTTGATGTTTGATATTTTGTTATGGAATTTTAATTAATTAATTTTTGTTGCATAAGAACAACTTAAGAGAAAGCTCTCTCTACCAAAATTTTTTTTTCCATTTTTAAGACTCGAACCTCCTTTAATTAACGAGAGAGAAGGATCCTATCTATCTCACCACAACCTTGAACGATGAAATCGTATTACTTAACCAATGTAATCACTTTTGTAATTTGTCACTTTCAACCCCAAATCTCCCTTCTTCTTTTTTTCTAAAAAGAAAATATATTTTAAGACAAATAATTAGAAACTCAAAACAAGACACTATAAATACCCCCATTGCATCCCATATCATTACTCACAAAATATATTTTAAGACAAATAATTAGAAACTCAAAGCAAGACACTATAAATACCCCCATTGCATCCCATATCATTACTCACAAAGCTAAGGCACACAAAATTAAAGCCATCAACTCTTCCTTAGGAGCCACAAAAGATAATATAATTATTTTTCTCCAAGAATGGCTTCAAAAGGAATTGCTATAATTTGCATGGCTTTAGTTACAATTATGTCGACCATGATTTCAATAGAAGTCATGGCTCAATCTGATTGCACAAGTACACTTATTACTATGGCTTCATGCCTTAGCTTTGTCACCGGAAGTGCGAAAACGCCATCGACCTCCTGCTGCTCCGCCCTCTCCGGGGTGTTGCAGTCTAAACCACGGTGCCTCTGCGTCATTGTCAACGGTGGCGGTTCGTCATTAGGAGTCCAAATCAATCAAACTCAGGCACTTGCGTTGCCTAGTGCATGCAATTTGCAAACTCCTCCTGTTAGTAAATGTTACGGTAAGGACTCTTCTATATATAAATTGTTGTACAATATGATCTAAACTTAAACGTTTGATTTTCATATGGATTTAAGTTTTTATATTAATGACAATATAAAGTTCTTTTACACTGACCGGTGTGATTTTAACTTATCATAACGGGCAAGGTACATTTTTCTAGTGCTACCAATTAAAATTAATTAATCATGGAGACTGACATGTAATTAGAGGTGGAACTATCCTTGTCCAAGAAGATCGGAATTAATTGACACTTTTTCATCGGAATATTATAATAGATCAAAATATTTTAGACAAGCATACACACATGGCGTGTGCATGTTACGTTTTCTTGGATTTTTTCATTTGTTAGTTTACTCTGTAATATTGAATCTCTTTAATGAAAATTTTGGTTCTGCTTGTTTATTCTGTAATATTGAATCTCATTAATGAAAATTTTGGTTCTGTGACTACCTATAATTACTTTATCAGTGAAATTGATTAGATAAATATTTTTAGAACTTAAACTATTTTCATATATAGGCAAAAATTGTTGTACATGAAACATACTAGAAAGTTGAAATGATTTTGAGATACATAACACACAAATCACAATCATAACCTATAATTATGTCGTGTGGATTTTATGTGTCATATAAAGTTTTTAAAAAAAAATAAAAAATTCACAAGCTGATTACAAACAATTTCTTTTTTCTTTTTTGGTATGTTAGTGTTTAAATATTTTCTAACTTTAACATATATATGTTTAAATTCTGCCGTGAATTAATATTTTTTAGCTGGTAATGCACCGGTAATGTCTCCAGAGGGTGCACCTACGGAAGGAACTGCAGATTCTTCGACTGGTATGGCTGTGTCAGGTAATTTAATTAAGGATCAATATTTGATTGCAATTTTTTTTATATGCTTTTTTAGATACGTTAAAATCTTAACGTTCATCTCTAGTGCGACACGTTCTCTCCCAGTTATATATGATCAACGGGATCAGTCAGCTAGAGAACGGGGCTATTCTTCTAATTCTTGTAACTTTTTTTTTTTCTTCAGAAAATTTAAAGATTACATATCTATATTTATGGCCAAAATTAAAACATTAGACTCTTAAATTCTAACGGTACCACTTAACTTGAGAAAGAGGAAGTAATACTTCATTAAAATCATATACAACTATAGGATTTGATTACCAATTAATACACTAAACTAGTAATCAAGAAGTAATTTGATGTCCTATATCATGATCATCGACCGACCGTTTTGGACTATAACACTATTTTTTTTGGTTAAGGACTAACACACTAGGTAATTACTAGCAAATATTTGAACAATCAATCTACTAGACCCCCAATTTCATATTAGCTGGACTCCTTTGTATAAATCACATGTGTACTCTGAAATAATGATCTATTATTTTGAAAAAAAAAATTTAATTTTTTTTGTGTGTGTGTGCTGTTGTATCATTCACTAAGCTACGGCAATTCTACTCGTTTATCTAAACTTTGAACATACTAAATATACTTTGTGTATAGGGTTGTCTTATTAATTAGCAAATAACAAGTATATGAACTATCAAGTAGTTTAAGAGTAGTAATTAAGACTACTGATAGTTTAAGGGGAATCTAATTAAATAAAACACACTAAATTTAGGGATCTTTAGATATTCTGTCTTATAACTATTATATATACATGTCTAGACTTATATCATGTCTATTTTTAATATCATTTTGGCCGATTAATTGAGCAGGCTCAAAGGCATCAGGAAGCAGCAGCACCTCTGATGGAAGTTCTCTGAAGGCTCCGGTTCGAGCTGCTGTTGCGATCGTTCTTTTCATGGCTTCCTATGTTTCCATGATTTGAAGTTTCTGAGTTTTCATGTGGGAGTTATATATGGAGTATCTTGGTATTATTAAATAAAAGTAGCATTATGATGTTACATGTTATGTTGGGGAGGGATATTTATTAGTGTTTGTCTTAAGTTTGTTGTGTGTCTCATGTTTTCTTTTTAACATTTGTTTCTCGATTATATTGTACCAGTAATTGAGATGCAGTTTGATCTTTATTTTCAAGTGTTTTTAAGCAAAGATTATTTTATACTCTCTTCGTTTTAATTTATTTATCTAATTTTAATTTTATACGGAGTTTAAAATGTAAAATAAAACTTTTGAATCTTATAGTCTAAATTAAAGATGTAGAACGAACCAAAATGTATATATTTTAAACTTATGATTTTAAACATATTATGTGAAAAGTTGAAATTAGCTAGAAAGCTGTCAAGAAAAGTAAGAAATATTTTTAAAAAAAATAAACTGAAAAAGAAAATAAAATAAATAAATTGAAACCTGAAAAGTATATATTTGCATGGATGAAGCACAATCGGGAAGGACTTCTTCCAATTTGATATTAATGAAATATTACGTACCATATTAAAGGCCCCAAAATTACTACAAATACTAAGTATTATTGATATTCTATATTTATTTATGTTACACATTTTTTTTTTAGTCAGTTACAAAAAGAATGACACATTTTTTTATTTAGTAAATGTTTAACGATAATATCAACATTTTACTCATTTGAGGTCCACTTATTTGGCAAAATATCCATGAAATTATACTCTTCTATGTGTCATTTTTTGTCAATCGAGAAATCACCGAAAGCAAGTGATGTAATGTTAAAGACACAGTGAATAATAGAAATATTTTTCTACCTTTCTATGCTAAATATAATGATCATTCTTTTGCCTACCACAGAGTTCAGAGGTGTAATGTGTGTGCTTTTTATATCAAAAATCTGACGGTTCTTTCATATTTCATTGTAAATTATATGAATTTTAGGAAACAAATCCAAGGCCCTTTTAATATATTTTGACTTTAAGCCACCGATATTGTTAAGCCGCCCCTGCCAAAGAGCTTGTTAGAAGAAACTTAGGATGTGTTTGGCACGAAGGAAAACACTTTCTAGAAAAATATTTTTCAATTTTTTCATATTTGGTTGGTCAAAATAATTTGAAAAATATTTTATTTAGAAAATCAAGTTTTTAAAAAAATGAGGAAAATGACTTTTTTAATGGAAGTAGAGAAATTAATAAGTTTCATAAGTGACATTTCATGAGTGAACTAACACCCTACGATTAGTTATTTCACTCTCAATGGGGGATAAAAATAACAGTACAATTGGGATAGTTAATCTCGGGATAAGTTATTCCGCGATTCTATACTAATCAAATATAAATAAATTCATCCTAAAATTAATCTCGAAATTAGTTATCATTTATCTCTCCTACCAAACGAGTCCTTAGTACTAGTTTAGATTAGAAGAGAAGTTCAAGGATTAGCTCACGGCCCACGTAGAACTGGGTTGAACTAGCATTTCAATATGAAAGCCCTTAAACTGATTGGTCGGGCTGGGTTGGGCTGTACCCCATATGGGCTGGGCAGTATTCGGTTTAGGCCAACCAATTTGAACAGCTCTAAATTTTGAAAATTTTGTGGATTAGAAAATATCAAGTCATAATTACTATGTGTACATAATGTTTAAAATAATTATCATTTGCAGTTAAGGTTTATATTAAATAATTAAACATACATTGCTTTTGTAGTTGTATATTTTGGGGTTCATATACAAATATCTTATTTTGGGGCGCTCTCTAATTTCGGGGCTCATATACGTTTCTATTTGTATATAAAATGAATGTTAGGGCTTATATACAAATCTCTAAAGATTTGTATTTGTATACAAAGTGAATTTTGGGTTTCATATACAAATCTCTAAAGCGAATTTGTATTTGTTTATAAAATCTCTAATTTGTATATTTAGCTACTAAATTGTAGCTACGTCATGTAATTAGACAAATTAAACTTTGATTAGGAAAATTAAACTTTAACTATGATACCTCATTTATTGCCTAAATATTAGCTATTTATAAAATTTTGCCCTAAATTTCCTCTTGTCAGATATTATTTACCTTCTTAGTGGAATGGTGGTCATGATTTTCAAAGATCTTAGGTAAAATTTAGATTGTCACATGTAATTAGTAGTTTGTCCAACCAAAACATGCAAAAGATAAATAATTAATTTCTTTGTAATAGAACTGAAGTACCAATTTTCTCTAGAAGAAAAAAGACTTTCAGAAATTAGAATGGAAAGAATGGAAAGAGTAGAATTTTAAAGATTTTCCAGCGTAAGTTTAATTCCATGATTTTTACAAAGTTTGACCAAACGACCAATATATTAAAATATTACGTAAACTTTATTTTAATAAATATGAACCTTCTGTATAAGTTCATTGAAGTTTTCCTATTTGAACAGCTGAAGCCTTACCAATTGGATTGTGGTAGAATGATTGAAATTCCTCCACCCTTAATCAGAGATTTCAAGTTCAAGTCTTGAGAAAGGAAAAAGTCATGTTGGAAGCGGCCCCCTTAGAAATGAGCCTTGAAATGCATGAATCCAGATTTAATCGGACCCCAATATGAATAACAGACACCGTGCGAAAAATTATTTTTAAAAAAAAAACAAAAAAACAGCATAAGCCTTGGGCTTTTCTATTTGGGTGACTAGTCAAATAATTGCACAATTGGTTAGCATTAGTTGGTCACCCACACTACTAACTACTTTGTCCCAAATCTACCTAATTCCTATGTAAACTAGTATGGCAATAATACTAAATAACGTCAATCTCTGAAATTATCACACTTTGTTTATTGGTCACCAATTTTTAAAACATCTTCTTTTGACTCTCCCTACACCAATTTCCTATAAAAACAAACACAACATTTCTTATTCTAACAACATTGTGTGATCAAATCAAACTAACTTCATTCATCCAAAAAAAAGAAAAAAAAAATCCTCTTCATATCTAATGGAAAATCAAGGGAGCAAAATAGTTTTTTTCGCGATTGTGCTAGCGATGACCTGTGCAGGAGTTGTTGCTCAATCGAGCAACGACTGCACGAACGTGTTGATCAGCTTGTCACCTTGCTTAAACTATATTACTGGCAACTCCTCTGCTCCATCTTCAGGTTGTTGCACTCAGCTTGGCACTGTGGTTAAGAACAATCCAAGTTGTTTGTGCCAAGTTCTCAGTGGTGGTGCCTCTAATTTGGGGCTAAATATTAACCAAACTCAGGCTTTGGCACTTCCTACTGCTTGTAAAGTTCAGACTCCACCTCTTAGCCAATGCAATGGTAAGAAGCAAAATTCAGTTTGTCTGGTTTCAATTTGTTTATCTGGGTTTTTTTGTGGTCTTAAACGTGTCACGTGAAAAATTAGAATTAAAGAGTTGTAAAAAAAGGAATTCTTTTTTTTAAACGGACTAAAAAGAAAGTAAGACAAACAAATTGAAACTGGGGTACTCTGTTTTTATGAATTTAAGCGCTTTCACATCACTTTAGGGATGGTTCTGCTATGCAAGCGGATTCGAGATTTAAAGTTTATGAGTTTTCAATAATTTCAAATTAACAATAAACTTCATTGTAAGCGCCCAAGGAGAATCGAACCCTCAATGAGAAGGGAAACAAAGCTTAAATAGGATCCATTTCTACTGCTAGATCAAGAGTTTACTTTGTTACTGTATTAGGTTTTCAACAAATAGTTTTATATATTCAATAGATTTCTCAATATAAATACAGGATCTATGCAAAAGTAACTGAGCTCACAAAAACCCTCACCTGATACCTAGATCCGCCCCTGGACTTATATATCAATTGACCTCAATCCTATATTATTAGGATTTTGTATTCATTTTGTCAATAAAATTTCGATCCTTCACTAACATCAGTTCCTTTGATACAGCTGATTCACCAAATAGCTCTCCTGCTGGAACACCAACTACAGATACTCCAGGTAAATTTCCTTTTTCCTCAAATTGTACAACTCTTTCTGTACCAATTTATTTGTCCTACTTTTCATTTAGTAGATCAGTAAAAAACATCATACGTCTTTATTTAGAAACAATTTAACTTTAAAATTCTCATTTTACGCTTAATTTTAGATTATTTTTTTTTTATTCTTAAACTCCGGGATTAACACTATACCTATGTGTAATAGGACGTGGAACTAACGCAGTACCATCACCACAAGATGGTTCAAATGATGCAAATTCAATCAAGATGGCTGCTCCTTTGTTCTTCTTCCTTCTCTTCATTACTTCAACATTCATCGCTGCCTGAGATTTTCAGCTACGACTTTCATGAATATCGAAATTTCTCTGTTGATACATTCATATGTGCGTCCGCTTATTTTTACCTATTGTATTATTGATTACTAGCTAGTTTTGTTTTATTTCATATGATCTGCAGTCATTTTCTTGATGAGGATTATTGATTATTGTATTTTCTTATTCTTTAGTTACATAATTTTTTTCTTGAATTGTGTTCACACATAATAAATTTTTGTATTGTATTTGGTATGTATTAGTTGGATATTTCAATTTGGCTGATTGATCTATAAATTACCTAACCTCAGAGCATTGACACAAGGGGCCACCCCCAACCCCAACAAATAATCCAAAGACTTGTTCCATGTTCTCTTTTAATAATGGAAAAAATTTCGAGGGTCGATGGCACAACGTTTAAAACTCAACGGATAATGAACCCGTTTCTCTATCCTTCTCTTACATATGGAGCTCTTGTCTGCGACAGGATTCAAACCTATGAACAAAACTTGTTCCATGTCCTTGATCAAACACACCCATTAAACACATTGGCAAGACAATCAAATTTTTTACACTATAATATTAGGGAGTTAACAATAAAAAAATATTTTCTGACCTAGTAAATAAACTAGGTAACTAACACTGTTTGAATGGTGGTTACCCATGGTGGTACTGTATTGTATGGTATTATATAATATTGTAAATGCAATATTTGAATAGATTGTATCGTTTGTTGTTGTTTAATAATATTTTTATTGTTTGGTTTGATTGTATCGTAACCGGTAAGTTTGCCAAAATGCACTAAATTATTATATATGTTAAACTTATCAATAATTACTAATAAAATAATTGAAGACAATTTTCTTTCTGCTAATTTGTCACAAATTATGCCTTGTAAATATATTAAGTTGTTAAATTCATGCAAATTCTAACAAAATTAATAAAAAAACATGTCAAAATAAATGTACTCGGATTCATTTTTTTTATAGTATACCAAAGAGTAAAACATTACAAAGTAATATAAGGTAAAGGGTAAAATAGGATTATGTAATATTAAGTAAGGGCATAATTGAAAAGAGAAATTAGGTAACAATGGGATACTACCAAATCAGTGGTTGCTTTTCATGGTTATTAAACTATGGAATTAAAGCATATCATTCCATCTATTTTAAGTAACAATCAAAACAAACATGGGACTCTTAGTAACCATATTATGAATAACCACCATTCAAACAAAGTATAAGGATTTTTTCTGTACTTGCCTCCGTGAGCAATTATCCTTTCAGGATGGCTTTTCCGCTCCTCACAACTGCTCTTTCCACACCTCCGGATATTTTGTCCTGAATTGTCTAATTGAGGTTGAGGATCAGTGGATAACAGACTAAACATAACAATATCTCTTGATTCCCCATCAAGAAGATAATACTTCCTCAAAACACCTTCTTTTGTAAAACCAACCTTCTCCAACACCCTTTGTGATCTTGTATTTTCAACATCCACCACAGCCTCAAGCCTGTCCAAGTGAGGCCAGTCTACGAAGATGGCGGCTGCCGCCATCTTCACTGCCTTGGTGGCGATCCCTTTACCCCAATACTTTGATCCCAACACGTATCCAATTTCAGCCCTATGCGTCTCGCATTCATCAAAGGGACTTATGATAATAGAAACAATTGGCTTGCCATTTAAACAAATTGCTCTATACCATGGATCTGGTATAATAACATCCACAATGTATGTCATAGCGTCTTGTTTGGATGTGAAAGCATCGCAAGGATAGAACTTACTAACGTTGTCATCATCCGCATGCCATTCCATAAAATCATCAACATCGTTGAGGTTCAATTGACGGAGACCTATATCTGAATAATCATCTTCTTTGTCAATCAACTTCAATTTCTCCTCAAATTTAATTGAAAATTCTTCATTAATATGTGTAACATCAGTACATAATGAATTAGATTCCATTGCCTCAAGACGAACTTTTTTACCAAAGCAGAAAACACCTAAGTTTTCTTGGTTTAATAAGTTACAGATTATAGTTTACGCAAAATAGATATCAACACCCGTATTATAAATAATGTAAAACTTACTTTAATTAGAAATTAGAAATTAGAAAACCTATTCCTATATAATTTTGACTACAAATCCTACCGTATTTAGACATGAACTAAAGTAACTAATTACTTAGCCGCCTCTCTTGACAATGGGAAATTTGTCAAGATCAGGCTTCCTATAGACCATCTAGCCATATTTGTAGTTTCCACATTATCACAAATAACATAATCATCAAAGGAGATCATAGCTAGAACTATATGGTTCAAAACTTAGACCACAAATTTTAGAATTTTTGTTATTATTAAGAGGGTGTTTGGCCATGAGAATTTTTTACTTTTTTCTGAAAAATTATTTCACTTTAGTGAAAATTGTAACTAGCTTTTGGTCATAGATTTCCAAATATTTTTGGCAAGTTATTTTTTGGTGAAGTTTCACCATGTGTTTGGCCATAGTATTTGGGAAACATATTTCACCGTTAAAAGTTCACAAAAAATAGAATTTGGTCCAAATACTAGTATTTTTTCGTATTTGGGAATTTGAATTATTTGTCAAATAATGACAAATTGTATGGCCAAACACTATTTGCCAAGTTTTTTTCCAAAAACTACTTGGGAAATCTACGGCCAAATGGGTCCGTAGTGTTTGGCTCTAAGAATTCCAAATACAATTTGAAATTGTATAGTTTGTTTTCAATTTTTTCACTTTCACTTCTCTCACAAAAAGTCAAAAACAACTCTAATTTATATTCATGGCCAAACACAACTCCAAAAAATTTTGATTTTCATGGCCAAACACCTACTTAACTCCTTGCGCCGTTGCGCGGCACCGGAGATTTTCAGCTACGACATGAATATTGGAATTGCTCTGTTGATAGATTCAGATTCACGTCCGCTTATCTAAACCTGTTGTATTATCGATTACTAGCTCTTTCTGTTTAAGTTATATGATCTGCAGTCATTTTCTTGATAGAGATTTTTAGCTATTGTGTTAGTCATTCTTTAGTAACATTTTTGTTCTTAAATTGTGTTCACACGATATATTTTTTGTTTTTGGATTAGGTACATATTAGTTGGAAATTTCAATTTGGCTGATTGATGTATAAATTACCTAACCTCATAGCAGGGGCGGATCCATGTGTTATCAAGTGGGTTCATCCGAACCCATTTCGTCCAAAAATTTATTGTTTATATAAATGGAATTATGGTGAAATTTGGTTATAAAGAATTAATTGAACCCACATTGAACAAGCAGTGGTTTAGCGCCTAGATTGACTACGCGGGTTCAAGCTTAGGTTGAGTATGCGTGTTCGATCCTCCTTATTAGCATCATTTTGGACGTTGTTGTTTTTGCTCATTAGTAATAGTATCTATTACGGAAAAAAAAAAAAAAAAAAATATAAAACGTGATTGTCAAGTAGTAGTACTAGCTAGTAAATTTACTATCTTTACATATATTTTTTTAATTTCACTTTGTAAATTTTGTTTTCTTGCTTAAATTCAATAAATATCTATAATTTAGTTTACTTTAAAAAAAATTAATTTTTTATTTATTGAATTTGATATTCTTTTTCATAAATTTTTGCTAAAATATGCAACTATTTTCGTTGAAATTATATATAATTTGTTAGTTTACTTTAATTTACGTAAAATAAATGTAAATGGGGTTTTTTTGAAAAAATTTTACTCCCTTCGTTTCAAAAAAAAAATGATCTGCTTTCTTTTTTAATCCGTTTTAAAAAAGGAAAAAGGACACCACATGACCCATCAAAAAACAAATGACCCATGTTTGAGCTATTGGATATGGAATGGCCAGTCGGCCCAAATTAATTTCAAAAATGGTTAGTCGAAACTGTATCAATATGGTTTATAAGTTGTATCAATATGGTATATATGGTACAAGGACTGTATTAATATGGTATCAAAATTGTATCAATATGGTATATGAACTATATATGCATATGTTTTTTTGTATAAACTATATGAATATGGCATGGGAACTGTATCATTATGGTATATGTACTTTATAAAAAAAAAAAAGTAGCAGTGACAAAAAGGCCTAAAATGGCTACCTTTTGGAATTGCAAAATCAATGGCTATTTCGTGAAAATAGTTTTGAGCGAAATAACATTTATGGGCCCGTTTGGATTGGCTTATTTTAGGTGCTTTTAAGCTAAAAATAGCTTTTAAGCACTTTTGAAGTGTTTGGGTAAATTTAAAAAGTGTTTATAAGCACTTGATTTTTGGCTAAAATGCTTAAAATAAGCCAAAAGCCCATCCAAACGGGCACATGTCCTTTCCCCTTTAAAAAAATGGTCCTTTCCTTTTCTGGCAACACTTTAATTCCAACTTTCCACGTGACATGTTTAAAATCACAAGATTAAATGAGATTTTGTACATTTGACATAACTTTAATCTAAGATCACGAGATTCAAATTTTTATTTTATTTTCTTAAACTCCATGCCAAATCAAAATAGGTCATTCTTTTTAAAACAGCGGGAATAATTATTTTTCTCAACTTTATTAAATAAAAAATTTTCAAGTATTTTTTCAAGAAAAAAAAAACTCTATTTTGAGGTTAGATTTAATTAAAAAAAATAACAATAAAAAAAGCATCGAGTAAATTATTTGTTGTGTTAGGTGCTATTCGCGCTATTGGCTATAACCATCGATTCCTGTTAACTGATTGAACCCACATATGTAAAATTATGGGTCCGCCATTGCCTCATAGCGTAAGGGATCAATATTCTCTTATATAATAAACAACCGTTGTTCTGCTTGAGGTGCCTGTATTATCGACATGCTTGTCTGGTATTTGAAGATTACTTGGAGAAAAAATATTCATGGGAACCATTGCAGGATCAACACAAAATCCAATGACTAAACATACACAGATGGCCATAAAGCACATCAAAATTGTGCTTGTATCTTGTACCAGGATTATTAACCATATTGGTTAAGACAAAGCACTGGTCATGACGAGTAAAGGGCCTAAGTAGTTATTGTTGGTGTCAGTATTACTTATGTTGTGTGTGATGCCCTTTGAAAGTTTCCAATGGATCTTCGATTTTCCAATGAGGACTACTGAATCATGGTAAACTGACAGAATCATAACAGCTCCTATGCTTATTAGAGTATCGAGCACTATTACTATTCCTGCCTTTGTAAATTTCATGTCCGGTGATGACCACACAGAGAAAAGTGAATACAGACATTAAATTTTGTTAACATAGAAGCAGCGTGGAATTGTAATCATGTAGCCCAACGATATACATAATTTGGTTTTGTCGATCCCCCAAAAAATGGAACATAAGAAATTTCGAAAAATTTTGAACATGTCATGGCAGGTCTAGTATTTCTTTCTCTAAAATAAGCAATAGATCATATAATTAGTGCAGCAAAAGCCTACCGATATGACACATGAACGAACAGGTTCGTGACAGTGCTCATTGCCAATTTGGAGAGTAGGTTCATACCTGCGTATCCAATTGGTATTATTCTCATCAACAATGCAGGTTGCTAAGCCATTTTGCCTCATGTTTTGATGACAAATCGAGGCAAGTGAATGTTATGCTCGATGCTAAGATGAAGAAATCTTCAACGTACCAAGCTATTAAATCAAAACAACCGCTTAATCAAATTTCAAAGCATTATAGAATGAACATTTTATCAGAACAGCTAACTATTTTCAAGCACGGATATTAAATACAGATCAGAACCAAACCTTACATAATTCTAATCAAAACTTTACATACTAAATAGTCAGAGAAACCATTTAAAGGCCTTCATTCACAACAAAATTGTTAATAACAAATAAGAAAGAAGTGAGCAAAAACATGTGTAGAAAATCAATTGAAAGCAGCAGCAAGAACACCATCATTGGAGCTTGATCAGGAACTAGAACTCAATCTCACAAATTTTCAAAGATTTCTTTTCTGAATGTTGCTCTCTCTTTCTCTTTCCGTTCTCTCTGTTTATGTCCTCTTTTCATGTGTGTTTATATATCTACATAAAGTAGGTAACTTGTTGATCAGTAGCTAAAAGACTGAACATAACAATATCTTTTGGTTTCCCGTTAAGAAGATAATACTTCCTCAAAACACCTTCCTTTGTAAAACCAGCCTTTTCCAACACCCTCTGTGATCCTGGATTATCAACAGCCACCACACCTTCAAGTCTCTCTAAGTGTGGCCACTCAATGAAGATGGTGGATGCCACCATCTTCACTGCCTCAGTGGCAATCCCTTTGCCCCAATACTTTGATGATATCTCGTATCCAATTTCGCCCCTGCAGCTATTACTTCCTTGAAAGGGTGATACAGAAATAGAACCAATTGGCTCGCCATTTAAGCAAATTGCTCTGAACCATGGATGTGGTATAACAACATCAGCAATGTATCTCATCGCGTCTTCTTTAGATTTGAAAATGTAACGAGAACAGAACTTATTCACGTTGTCATCCATAAACCAGTCCATAAAATCATCAACGTCTGTGAGGTCCAACAGACGGAGACTTATGTCTGAATAATCATCTGCAGCATCTTCTTCTTGGTCACTCAACTTCAACCTCTCATCAAATTTCATTGGCAACTCTTCATTAAGACGAGCAAGATCGCTACAGGATGAAGCAGATTCCATAGCCAAAAATCAAAAGATTTACTGAAGCAAAAAAACTCTGAAAGTCTCTGGTTTTAATATGTTACAGATTATAGTTTTATAGAAGTGGAACATGACCAAACTGACCCTTAATAGAAACCAAACATACAAAGAATCTATCAAGGAAATTGCTAGGTATTTACTGTTCTTACAACTTGGTCACGAAGGAATAGCACTATCATGGGTCACTTTCAAACAACCAAAAAGAAACAAACTTTTCTTGGAGAATCCATCATAAGTACTAAATTAATCAGGATGTTGTTTTCAGTGCAATATCTATTACTCCGTCTATTTCAATTTATATGACGCACTTTTCTTTTTAGTCAGTCCCAAAAAGAAAAACATATTTCTATATTTAGTACTCCCTCCATCCCAATTTATGTGATATAATTTGACTTGACACGAAATTTTAAAAAAAAAAAAAAAGACTTTTAAAACTTATGGTCTAAAATAAGTGATAGATGTTTGTATTGTTGTAAATCATTTCATTAAGGATAAAGTGAATATTTTAAAGTTAAATTATTAACAAATATAAAAATGTGTTATTTTTTTAGCAATTGACTAAAAAGAAAAATTTGTCATATAAATTGAGATAAAAGGAGTAACAATTTAACTTTAAAATACTCACTTTACCATTAATGAAATGATTTACGACCACACAAACATCTATCACTTATTTTAGACCACAAGTTTCAAAAGTCTTTATTTCTTTCTTGAACTACGTGTCAAGTCAAATTACATCATATAAATTGAAATGGAGGAAATATATTTTATATCTTAGCTGCCTTAAGCAATACTATCCAACAGACCAACACATGACCCCAAAAGTTAAATTTTATAAAATCTTTTCATTACACAACAACAAAAAGAGGACAATGCATATTACTCCCTCCGGCATATTTTATGTGTCGCCATTTTTTTTTTGGTCCATCCTAAAAAAAAGTCATATTTACTTATTTGATAACTATTTAATGACATCATCCCCATTTTATCCTCACGAAATCCTACTTAATAAGAAAGACAACCAAAAGAAAAACATTAAAGTGACTTTAATAGGGACAATTTTGTAAACTTTATAAAATCATCATATATTTCTTAAACTCCATGTCCGATCAAAAGACGACACATAAAATGAGACAGAGGGAGTATTAAGTAAATAAGCATCACAAAAGTAGCTTTTGTAAATCACCAACCTCGTCTTAACTGCATAGTAATGACAATAGCGAGCGGTCATCAGCAAAAGTTGGTAAAACAAAGGCCTAACATTTTAGGGCTAATAAATATAAGCATATTCATTCCATTCTTCGCTTGGACCTCCACATGGTGCAGCAAATGCCCGGAATGGAGCACCATCATCGATATCAACCAACCTCGTCTGATATGGCACATCTTCAGCCCGGAGAGTGACAATGGGGCTGAATGTGCCATGACCATCAGTCACAATAAACATATGTGCAATCTGGCTGGCATGACAGAGTGGAGTACATAACAGGAGGAATATTCCAGCAAAGGCATATCAATTAGCGACATGCTTTAACTTCATTAGATATAAAAAGACAACACACACAACTATATAAATTATTTTAAGTATTAGAACTAACTTTAAATACGCAATCTTGTCTACAGAATCACTAGCCTTCTGATAACAAACAAAGTCAATAGAGGAGATCAGAGCTTAGAACTAAAATTGAACTCCTCAAGATTCAAGAATACTTCTCAGCACATTCAAACATTGTTATGCTGAAGAGAGACCAATTAATTAATTAATTAAACATTTTACTAACTTACTACATAAAATAGGTAACTTGTTGATCAGTAGATAACAGACTAAACATAACAATATCTTTTGGTTTCCCCTTAAGCAGATAATACTTCCTCAAAACACCTTCTTTCTTAAAACCAGCTTTTTCCAACACCCTTTGTGATCCTGGATTATCAACATCCACCACAGCTTCAAGTCTCTCTAAGTGAGGCCACTCCACGAAGATGGCGGACGCCGCCATCTTCACAGCCTTCGTGGCAATCCCTTTGCCCCAATACTTGGATGCCAACACGTATCCAAGTTCACCCCTACATCTGTCAGTATCACGAAAAGGTGATACAGAAATTGTACCAACTGGTTTGTCATTTAAGCAAATTGCTCTAAACCATGGATGTGGTATTGCAACATCAGCAACGTATGACATAGCGTCTTCTTTGGATTTAAATGTGTCCCATGAACAGAATTTACTAACGTTGTCATCCCCGAACCATTCCATAAAATCATCAACATCGGTTAAGTCCAATAACCTGAGACTTATTGTCAAATTCTCCTCAGTTATGACTGGCAAATCTTCATTAAGATGAGTAAGATCAGTACAGGATGAATCAGATTCCATTGCCTAAAGGAAAAAAAATATATCTGAAGCTAAAAACAACTAAGTTTTCTTGTTTTTTGAGGTTATGGATTGTATAGTTTCTAGATCATAGACACATGGCCTTTTTATATTATTACTCTTGTCTCTTGGGACTAATTTGACCATGGAAAATGGAGTAATCCTTCTGGAACGTTCTTTGGCCTGGAAACCGTGTAAAGCATCTCTAAGGGGTCGTTTGGTTGGGAGCATCTTATCCCGAAATTAATTATTCAGAATTAGTTATTTCGAAATTAATTTTCATTCATAATATGAAATAAAAATAACATTACAATCTCGACATAATAATTTCAGGATGAGTTATCCATGCATTTTGTCCCATTTAAATAGGAGATAAATTCATCCTAAAATTAATTCAAAAATTAGTTATCTCTTATACCTTATATCAAACGAGCTCTGATGGCATGATAAAATTCTTTCACTTTTATTAATTAGACTAATTGTATCATGTGTTTTGATTAAGCCATTACTTTATTTTTCGTTATCATTTCTTTATTTTATATTTTATGTGATCATATTTTCTTTAGTAGTTGTTATATATATATATATATATTTTTTTTATTTTTTTTCTTCTGTGTGTATTATAATATGTATTATTTAAATCAGAATTTTTCAAAAACAATCTCTTTATCTTCTTTCTTTCAAAATAAAAGTAGGATTTGTATCCACTTTTTTCCACCTTATTTATGAAATTAAAATGGATATGATGTTGTTCTATATGAGTACAAAATAAAATAAAAAAAGTCAACTATCACCAAGGAATAGAACTATCACGGGCCATTTGCAGACAATAACATAGAGCAATAATAATTTTCATAGCCGCCTTACCTGACCACTTTCTAACTTTTCTTGGAAAATTCATCAAAAGTACTTAAAAAATTATATTATTTTCAGTTCTATCTAATAATAATATATTCCAAAAAAATCATGGAACATCATGTTTTGAAATTTTTTAAAAGTAGGGTTTTCTTTTTAGAGCTTTACTTTTTTTGGTTTTTTTTTTTTCCTTCTTTAAAGTGGTAGGATGGTATCGGAAATAACATAGAACTTCACATTTGCATGTAACATAAAGTAATAAAACGTGCACCACTCTTGTACTGTTGTACATAATTAGTTGAACTAAGAAGTTATTTTACTAATAAATTGATATTCAAAATCTTTCTATTAGAGATTTTTTGATCAATCAAAACATCTGATTTCTGAATTCTTGTTAGCCTCTCTTAGAATTTTAGCATGTTGAATAATTTTTATGGGATTATACAAGTTCACCATTTCGTATTAAAACTGAGCTATGAAACCCCTTCTCGTTGGCATTAAACATAGCAATCAAATTCGTTGTAATTCTATTTTAAAAGCTCGTAGCATTGATCGCGAAAAAACTCAATTCAATGATTGTCATTGTGAACACAGTAAGTCCCTTGGCCATTAAGGAAAGCATTTTAAGTAGGATATACTACTGCTTACTTGAGAGTTAAGTCACCAAATTAGAGCAAGAGTTCTCCTTTTAGCTTAGTGACAAAGTTTTAAAAAGAAAAACCAATATTTTATTAAATCCAGCCATATTCTAATCTAAAAACAATACTTCCTCCGTTCTATTTTAATTGGGCACATTTTATTTTATACAGTGATTAAGAAATCATAAATAAAATGATAAATTTTTCTAGTTTACCTTTTACTTATATTAATTGGGCATAGGAATGAACATTGAAATTATAATTAATTGTAGGGATAAAATAGAAAAAAAAAATTAATTCTATCTTGATTTAGTAAGTGATCAACTAATATGGAATATTTATTTTTAGTAAACTGACCAACTAAAATGAGACGGAGAGAGTACTCAATAAAATCCAGCAAAAATCAGGTTTCATGTACACCATCCATCCATATTTGTAATTTTCCCCATAATCACATTGACATTTACATAAGGGTAGTAGCTCATATATTATTCCACAAGATCATATATACCTTCTGATATATGGTCTAAAAACTCACTCAACTAGGACTTACAAAACCAATAAGGGAGTAAATTACAAAGGTGATTATCATATCTAGAACCATTTCAAGAAATGGACTACTCAAGAATATCTCTAAGGCCATTCAAGATTTCTGATGCTGATGACTTCTTGAAATGGGCTAGCGACGAAAACGTAACATATTATTTAAGATGGAACACAATCACTTCAATTGAAGCAGCATCAAATTACATCCAACATGTTGCTATTCCTCATCCATGGCGTCGGTCCATTTGCTTCGATGATCGTTCAATTGGATACATATCAGTTAGGCCAGAATCAGGGAGTGAAAATCACAGAGCTCACGTTGGCTATGCAATTGGTTCTGATTATTGGGGACATGGAATTGTTACTAGGGCATTAAAGATGGCTGTACCAATTGTGTTCAAAGATTTTTCCAATTTGGTGAGGCTAGAAGCAATGGTTGAACCTGAAAATAGAGGATCTCAAAGGGTGCTAGAAAAAGTTGGTTTCAAGAAAGAAGGATTTTTAAGGAAGTATGGTTTTAACAAAGGTGAAATTAGAGATATGTTCATCTATAGCTTCTTATCAACTGATCAAATCCTGTGAAAAAGAAAAAACTATAGCTTAAAAGGGTTCCTTCTCATATCTTTAAAATTATTATGATCATTTGTACCATCATTTTCTCAGACCCAACTTATGGGATTACGCTGGATATGTTGTTGTTATTTGTACCATCATTTGAGGCTCCTTGTGTTAAAATTTTCAGCCACTTCGAATAGCGTCACTTCTTCTGTTCTATTGATGAATCCGTGAGGGAAAACATGACTTTTTTAAAGGAAAAAAGACATGCTTTGGCTTAGGGGTGGAGCTACAGTACTTCTTGCGAGTTTAGCAAAACTTAATAGGTTTAGCCCAAAATCAGTATGTGTTAAAAGACTGTTCGTATGTACAAATAATTTCTTAAAAACTTAGTAAGCTGTTTTTTCTAAAATAGAAAATTAATAAACTAAACCTTCTTTTTAGCCAATTTCAGTCTAACTCATTTCTGCTTGATTAAACTTGGGATCAATTGATCTGTTCAAATCCAATTCAATTCGTTTATTTGACACCACTACATATGTATCTAGAAGGCTAAACATCACAATATCTCTTGATATCCTCCTCTGTATCATGTACTTTCTCAAAACTCCTTCTTTCAAGAATCAAGCTTTTTCCAACACCCTTTGTGACCCTTTATTTTCCATATCAACCATAGTCCATAGCTTCAAGTCTTTGCAACTATGGCCACTCTGAGAAAATCTTAGAAGCCACCATTTTTACTGTTGTTGTGACAATCCCTTTGCCCCAATATTTGTAAGGCAAAGTATATGCAAGATCTGCTCTGCATTCATCCAAACCAAAATTTGGACTAACAGAGATGAATCCAATAGCCTTGATATTCGTGCTGATTACTCTGAACCATTTATTGGGATTGGCTCTATGCTGCCTATATTTTAAAGATTGGTCAATCTAGGGAATGTAGGCTTCCACTCTGCAAAAATAAGTGACTTTATGTTCAATTGAACACTCATTGAAATTATAAAAACAAGATTTAGCATGAAAATTGAAGGGCTTCCTTCATTTTTGGTCCATCGGTCAAACTTAAAACGGGCGCTAACCTAAATATATAAAAATATATTCACTGATTATGTATATTATATGTATACATAATTTTTACCTATCAAAACAACACGCGGCGTGGAATTTTTACCTATCATCACCACTCAAACTTCTATGACATGCATAAACCAAATAATTGGATTATACAAATGGGCCAGGAGAAATTTGATCCATATTGATCTTAAACATTCCTAATTGTAAGCTAAGTTAAGCTAAGCTACACTTAAAGATTGGGCCATAACCTTTCCAGATTGATATTGTAATATGACAAAGCTAATAGTAGGGTCATTTGTACTTTTGCTCCTATCTTGTGTTGTCTTTAAACTTTGCCTCTTATAATAAATATTTCTTTTACTGGGCATAAGTTTATGTTTTTGTATTATAATATCCCATTCCCACAAGTTATGTCCAAGTATAACTCTAGATTCCAAAGATTAAATGTTTCACTAGACATAAGTTCGATTGTTAACGAGCAAAAATTAAAGACCAACCTATCTGTAGAGAAAAACTTGCAATTTCATGGTAATAGTAACATTATACAATATAGCAGAAAGGCAAAGTACCATGTTATCACAAACTTAAACATAGATCCATCTCAGGACCAACAATGTGGATTGAATTATTGGAGATTTTCCTTGATGCCACACTTTATGAACCAAATTTCATGATTTGTCATATCACAAACTACCGAGTACAGTAATTATAGGTGAAAAAATAATATAGAAGTTGTTATTTTAGATGAAGTCTTGGCTCAATCGTAAGAGTTGTGTGTTGTAGGAGTTCACGGATTTAAACTGTGAAACCAATTTCTTGTACAATACAAAATTATGACTGCATGGTCGACCCGTCTTTTAATAAGCGTGTAGTATAATTTTTTGTGACCGGATACTAAGAAATGGATATTGAACCTAGTTCAGTCCGAAAAATTAGCTCATCATGAAGTTAGAATTGCTAAAGATCATATTTAAAAAGTCCAAACCACCATTGAAAATCCATTTGGGAAATTCCGATACTCCCTACACGCCTAGACCTACAAATTGAAATGGGAACAATATAACATAGAAGCCTGACATCGAAAATCAAGATGTGGGATGAGTCTAATTTTGATACCATAATATGAAATATAGCAATATCACTCACGAGGCCATTTGGAGTTTCACCTTTGAAATATGAAACTTTACTATACATGCCATTTTTCAAATCTAACTCCACTCCAAAAATTAATAGTAGTAAAAATTAGACAAAATTATATGAAGAGACTAATCACACGTTGAAAATCCATGTGAGAAATTTTGACACATTTTCTCTGAATTTTTCCTTTGAAAAGAAAAGAGACGTGGGTTAGATTGGGTCAACATCACACTGGGCCAAGAAATTGGGTGGGCATCACATCAATTTCTCTTAATATCCATTAATAATGATAAAAACACAAAAATGATGTAACAGTAGAAAAGTTTGTGAGAGGAAAAATAGTCAAATAATAATTGGTCTTTCGACAAAAAATTTACCGTGGAATAAAACCTAACTTTTTCCCTTTGTACTGTAAGTTTCTTTTAAAAAAAAAAAAGAAAGTAAAAATTCAATATTGTTAGTGGCTACAAAAGATACTTTATTTGTTTTATTTTTCTTAGCCTTTTTACTGAAAATAGTTATTTCAATTGAATACTTGTCTAATTTATGAAATTAAGGAAATTTTTTATATATATATTTTTCAATTTAGGATTCTGAAACATCATTAAAAAAGGTTAATTTAATAAAATACGCATCTAGTTTATTGGTTTCTTAAGAGCGTGTCAAGTCAACAGAAATCAAGTAAAATAAAATGGAGTGAGTAGAACATATTTGGAGGCTCAACTTATGAGGAATTTTGGGGGAGAAAACTAACTGAAGCAGTCAGTATCTCCCCTCAAATAGCATCATCTTGGGCGTAGCCAATGTTGTTGTCATGGGTTCAGCAAAACTCAATAGATCAAGCTCAAATCTTGTATTTGTTGTATTAAAATATATAATCTATCCATAATTTAATAAATAAAAATATTTATGATTCGAAATTTATAATCTAGAAATGTTGACTCCATCTCTAATCATCGTGACATTTGTCCAATTGAAACTTTAAACAAAATCAAGATCATGAACGCTACCTATCTCCGTCATGTCAATCAAGCAATGGAGAATTTCTTTCCTTCTTCTCTAATTAGTAATTATAATACGATATTGATTTTAATTGATAATTGAAGAGTTGTTGAGGAGTGACAAGATCCTAATTTTATATAACTCAAAGTCTCCTAAACGTAACTTACTTTAATTCAAAGTGATTATTTCAAGTATAATTAGGAATACATTAAATTAATTTTCTAAATTTTCCACTATGCCTAGTTAGTCCATTAAGTTAATTTGCAAGAGATTACAAAGAAAATTAAGTTAAGCAGCTAACGAAGGTCAAATAAAGAAAAAAAAAAAAATTAAAAAGGTCAAATAAAGAAGAAAGAAAGAAAAATGCGTTCGTGGCAAATGATATATTGACCATAGTATAGGACATCTCTAATTAATTAGAAGCAACATAACTTGTTACACATCCAAAAAAAATAGTCATGTTTTTTTCTTGCAAAAAAAAAAAAAAAAGATTTTGGCAATATATTAGTACTAATTCCTTTGAAGGATTTGCTGAAAAACGAACGTATATAACATTTCAAGCAAATTTCACATTAAAAAGGTGAGAGAAAAATAAAATATTATTCCTACATAAGACAGGGCAACAAATTCAGATTATACGTGCGTTTATAGAGTTGAAAATAACATAGCTAAAAGATAAATCCGTGAAATATGCCAATCAAATCAGACAATACTTGTCAATGCGTCATGAACTTAGATTATTACAACCAAGGTTTTTCAAAATATTATCTAAGTTTTGAGGATATGATACTTGTCATGAACCAAAACCTAGCTACCTTGCTCTCTAGTTTTTCTTTTCTTTCTATACCCATTCCCTACTCTACTATAAGTACTAATCTGTTTGGCCATTCCTTACTCTACTAATTTATTTGGCCAAGTTTTGAGAGACTAAAAATACTTATTTTTAAAAAAATATATTTATTTTTAAAAAGTGAGATATTTGACAAGTTATTGGAAAAAAATAAATGTTTCTTTAGAGTAGCAGATACCTAACAAAAGTAGGTTTTGCCTAAAAGTAATTTTTTTGAAAAATACTTTTGAGGAAAATAGACTTAGAAACATTTTTAAAATTTTAGTCAAATGTTAATTACTGCTTAAAAGTGTTTTTAAAATTTATTGACCAAACATAAACTGTTTTTCACCAGCAGTGCGGAATTGAGTTTCTTGTCTAGTGGATCAGATATACAGTTAGGGAGTAATACATATCAAAAGGTTCGAAGAAGGAAGGTGCATAAGAGTATATAACCAACCTACCCTTATGTATAACATATTCACATTAGTAAAGTGGTTGGAAGTAGGAACTGGAATGTGACCGAGGTAGTGGTAGTTGGTTGGCGATGAGTACGAACGAGAGGTACCTTCCTTTTTTGTGGAAGATCCTAGCATCCTTGGAGACAAATTGTCACTCTTTTCAATCTTAGTAGGAGTTTAATCGATGTCGGGAGCTCATTGGGAGCTAGAACACCACTCTCAGCTTCTATCTGATCGAAATTATTGAAACATCATAGGTCGAAAAGCGCGTATTAAGACTAGATAATTTATTTGACATGTCGGTCTTTGGATTCTGCATTTGTTCTTATCCATTAGTTATTTGAAAAATATTTTTCAAAATAAACTGATTTGAAAAGCTTAATTAGGCAGGCTTACATCTAAGATTTTCATCTAAATTTTATGACTCATGTATTTTTCCAAAAAAAAACTTTTTTAGACTTTTCTTTTATTTCACAAATAGGAAGAAAGCCTTGTCATTGTCTAACTAATAATTGTACTTTGATGGAAGTAATTGTGAATATAACCTTGTCTGCCACATACATTACCCATTTCCACTCTTTTACGCTTTCTCTTCTTTTATCTCAAATTTTTCATCATTTGTATATATTGTCCTTCGATACAAGTGGAGTGGTGGCAAATTAATCAAAATACTTTTCATTTTTTACTTATTTAGTACTATTTACTCCGTATTAGATATCTCAGACAGGGTTTAATGTACTTATTGTAAATACTGATAAAAGAAAATAAACATGTAAAGAAGTTTTACACTTAAATTGGTAGAGTTAAATTTATTTATTTATTTATTTTTGGTCAAGGTAGAGCTAAATTTGTATATGTGGATCGAAATGATCAGATTATTAGATGGAAAAGAATTGACTTGGTCAGACAATATATTTTATGCCATAATTTGAGCAATAAATAAAGAATTGAACGATAATAATGAAATAAAGTAATTGAATTAGCCTAAATTGCGATGTAGTTGAATAACAATTTCATCAAAAAAAAAAAGGAATGAGAGCTTTTCTTTTTGTACACTTGAGAACTAATGAACTACTATAAAAATCAGATATACCTCCAACAAAAATATAATACACTATTTAAAATTATATACCAAGGAACAAGATTTTAAATCATACTCTCATAAAAGCTGTTATTGTTCATTATTACTTTTAAATAAAGGTTGGCGATAATCTCGAATTTATCTACAACGACAGAACTCTCGAACTTCCATTATTCAGTCAATGCCTCATATTCAATCCCTTATTTTCGGAGCTAGACGGGCTCTTATTCTAGCACCAACCTTCTAATACCAGCGATTCGAATTTATCGCGACTCGTCCACCTGTCGAGCCCGAGCCCAACATAAAAAGCCTCTCACCCCTAACACTATTTTTTTAACTTTCGTTAGCTTAAGGAATTAAAATCGCATGTTTACATTAAATTCAGATTGAATATGCTCATATGAATATATAGGGATTAGAACTGGAATATGACTATAACTCATGGACCAAAATTGCTTTTTGCCCCTATCTCTTACCTAAATACTCCTTCCATTCAAACTAATTGTCACATTTCACTTCTCGAAAATCAATTTGACTAATTTTTAAAGTAAAAATCGATTAGATTAACTTAATATTTTCAAAAAAAAATATACGAAAAGTACTCTAAATTATAAGTCTCACATATCATTATAATAAAAAATATATTTTAAAATACTGATCAGTATTTAAATACTTTGACTTTCAACAAACGAAACGTAACTAACTATTTTGAAAAGAATAGAGTAATTACTTGCTATATGAGGAAAGTAATTAAAGTAGTTTATTATTTCCTCCATTTCAAAATAGTTGGCCCTTGTTGACTTGACATTTTCCTTAAAAAAATATTTATTAGGGGTTTATTTTATCAAATTAGTCTTATTAATTATGCTTTGAAAATATAAACTTGAGTATATATATTTTGTTTAGTCATTTAATAATAAGGATAATATTGAAAAAATATAATAATATTCTTTTAATTTCATAAAAAAGACAAGTAAATTAAAGTAAATATTTTTAGAATTAAGATTAATTATTTTAAAACGAAGAGTACTGACAAGTATTATCATGTGGGCAACATCATTTGGGACAGTATATATTGGAGCCACTAATCTTTGAGTTGAAACATATCTTTTCTGTTTTCAAAGCTAGCCCTAACAATTATGTTAAGTGGACCAATTGATAGGACACTAAAAGAATGGCCTTTGTCTCACTAGTTTAATTCATCAAATTAAATAGGCCTTCTTCTGGATTCCATTATTCAATCAAGCAAGTGGTCCCACTACATAATATATTCTCCTAAAACATACTAATATAACCTACCACTAAGGAATGCGATAGGAAATTTTAGTCAGTAATTTTAAGTTTGAGCTCTAGATATATATAAACAAAAAAAAATCTTTTTAGAGAGTGTTCTTTTTTAAATAAATTTTACGCTGTGTGAATTTAAATTAATTGAGACCCCAATACAATATCGGACACATGATGAAAAAAAAACTCAAACATAACCTAAATAAGATACTTTCAACCCACCAAAAGTGATTCCATGCATGGATGTGAAGTTGAAGCTCTTCAATTGCAGGTTGAACTCTCCCTATTTATGGCAATAGAGTTTAATGAGCTTTTGAAAATGGACATACAAAATTTATTGTTATTTATGATAGTTTTTAAATCCAAATGAATTGCACATTTGGACAACAAGTAAGGCATCTAATTTTGGTCTTGAATATTAATAGTATAGCATAATTTCTTTTTGAAATAAAACATGCACACGTAACTAAAATTTACATAAACATGACTCTCCGTTCATTTTATATCACATATTTTTCACTTCAGTTTATCCCAAAATGAATGTTATATTTTTCTTTTAGAAAATAATCTTAGCGGACCTACTTCTTTTAAACAAAAAAAAACCTTAGTAAATGATATTGACTTTATTAAATCATAGTCAAAATACAAAAAAAATAAAATTAAATAGTAAATACACGAAGAAATTAAGGAAATTTAATAGTATATATACATTAAAAATTTATTTATATATATAATGTAATTTCGAGGGAAAGGGTATGAATGAACACTCATTAGTATCGGCATTTTACCCACTTAATTTGTTAAGATAGGGTTGATATAACATTTGGTAGCACTTACTAAGTTAAAATTAGTTCAAGAGAGGTTTTAGGAACTCGCAAAAAAGAGTGTAATTGATAATTTCGTCATATTTCGGGTGCATTTTTATGTTTCTTTCCTAATACTTCTTCCGTTCGCTTTTACTTGTCACTAATTTTTTACTTGACATTTTCTGATATATCAAGAAAAGACAACTTTTTTTTCCTATTTATCCTTAGCACTAATTAGTTATTTTTCAAATTAATTTCAAAAGACAATAGTAAATATTAATTAATAAGGGTACTATGGTAAAATAGTCATGTTAATAATTACTTTTTAATGGGTGTATCAAGTCAAAATATAACAAGTAAACATGAACGGAGGGAGTATATATTTGACTCATGTATCAAAATTTGCTTTAATTTCTAATATTTAATGGTTAGTCAAACATTTTCGTATAAAATGAAATGAACGGGGTACTTATAAATCACAATTCTCTCATTTAAAAAAAAAATTCTAAAAGAATTTGAAAATTTTATTCAGTTCTCTTCCTTTTCTAATGCGTGGTATTTTTTTATTTTATTTTTTCAAAATAAGTGGTGTGTCACAAAATCGAGAGGACATTGATTTATTTATTTATTTTCAATTTTATTCTTATTTAAATAAATAAAGTTTATATATCCAAAAAATTATTTTAAAAGTATTTTATTTTTTTAAAGGTGTTGATTGAGGATAAATTAATAAAATATTTTTTATTTGTTAAAAGTGAGCATTTTTCTTAAAGGTATGTTCATACTGAAAACACAGCTTATTTTAAAACGGAGAAAGTACTTCAAGTCATAAATAACTCTTTTAGGGACCAATTGGCACTTTGCATAAATGATTTTGGGCAATGACCAATTCTTAATTACATATCTTAATTGCTTTGACCAATTTTATCTTTTGTCGATTGGCATTAATTGCACATTTCAATTATCATGACAATGCAACCTACTTTTTTTTTAACTTGTTCTAATCAAATTAAAGGGATATGGTTGGGTCATCATATTAAAATGTCTTCAATCTAGTTGGGTTTGAGTAATTGACAATAGAGTTGGAAAAAATCTTGTCACTAAGTTGTAGAATACGTTCATTAATAAAAAAAGGAATATTGAAATAATACCATCTCTGAAAATATTTTAACTAATACCCTCATTATATTAGGAGATCTTAATACTCTTTTCATTAGCGGTAAAAAAAATTACCTACATTCGGTGTTTACACCAAACCAATACATGCAGTGCTTAATTATAATATTTTAAAATTAAATGTGCTGATCCTCATATTTTAAACAGTGGTATTATATTTCTTTTTCTTTTTTTCTTTTTGTAGGAATGAATTAGTTTACTTTGCGCGAATAATTAATTCAACCAAAAAGGCCGCCAAAAAATTATAGTGGAGTGATAAGTATTACAAAAGTCTTAAATTTGAGCTTTGAATAAGGAATCGCCTTTGGTAGAGAAAGTTTTACCCCGATGTGAAACTTTTTGCTTCAAAATTAAATTACTTGGGCTTCAAAATGAATAGCGGCAAAAAAAACAACAACTTGTAGAATCATGAAAGCTCAAAACTTGTCAACCAAAATAGTAAGTAAATAAACTATTATGTTTAAAACTTGAAGAAGAGTATAAATGTATAATACACCAATGTTCATCTTTTAAAGCGAATATCATTATTTAACAAGTTACTTGTCATAATATACGCGATATACAATATCGTGCGGAGAATCACGAGTTTTGACAACCTTATTAGCTATTATATACTTTTTCTATCTCAAATTATTTTGACATTTTCAAAGTTCAAGACAAAATATTATTTTTTTTTCATTTTACATGTTTAATTTGAGTTGAGTGTCTATCAGAAACAGTCTCTCTACCTTTCGCTTGATAAAAATAAGGTCACGTACACTTCATCTTCTTCAGATCCTACTTATAAAATTATACTACGTTATTATTGCTATTTGTTTGTGTGTTACAATAAGCATAATTTTTTCTTAGCTAAAAAAAGTTATTAGACAATAATATTCAATCTTATCTTGTAAAACCAGACATAGACATAAAGTAACAAGGAATTGATTAAAGCTCTCACAAAATTGAACTTTTTGCAGCTTATTGGAAATGGAATAATAATGTCATGCATTTGAAACTTGAAAGTACTAGAAAAATTTTAAATGGGAAAAGAAATAAAGGTGAATGTGACAATTAGAGGAAGCTAGCTAGGTAATATTCCTATAATAGTACAAACTACAAAGTAACTTTACCTCAAAATATAATCCTACTATAGGAGTTAAAACTCATTGGTAGAAGAATACAATAACAATCTTTTTTCCTTTTTCTAACAAAGTCCAATAACATTAACTTCAACCGTATATGGCCTTTATTTTTAATGTAAAAATTTACCCGCACTTGTTTTTTATATAAACCTATACACATTTTCATAGTTAAATAATCCATTGAGGATTATTCGCTAGAATCTTTTCATAATTAATTATAATTTAATGATAAGGATATACTAATTTAAAATATATGTTACGTATATAATAAGCTGATATAAATATCACGTATGGAATTTATTTTTTTTTACTTAATTACTATCAAGTAAAGAAATGAAAAAACATTTCCAAGTGGTGTCTTATCTTAGTATGTACCTAATCACCAACATGGGATGTGGATTTGTGGTGCAGTGGTGGAATTATTTATCTTTAATTAAATATCTTAGATTTGATTTGAAGAAAATTTTGTTCGGAACACTACTCTCAAAATGAGTCATATAGTGTGTGATTCAAATTAATCAAAACTCTAATAATACATATATCGATCACCGAATGAAAGTTTTTTAATCTAGTCCTTATCAAGGCTGATGTGGATACAAAAGAGTGATTAATCTTTATGGGCCCCAAAAGCAGAAGCAGGTAACCGTTCAAATGATTATGCCATTGGTGCAAATTGCAATGTTTGACTAGAGTCTAAAAACCTTATCAATATTGATTGAGGTAAAATAGTTGAGATTTTTTTTTTCTTAATCAGAAGTTTTGAATTTAAATTTTTGAAAATAAATTTTTTTTGTTGAAAGTGTCGTCTTCAACGATGAACCATGTAATGCGTCAATCAAAATATAATCAAATCTCAAGACAAATACTGAGCATCAGGGTGTAAATCTAAAAAACATAGGAGTACATTTTTTGGTAAGTCCAAAAGGCATACTTAATTACTAGTCTAATAAACTTCACTTGGAATGACTTGTGAAATGTAAATTCGATACTCTTTCAAATTTGGACAGATACTTTCTTTGTTTTATATTAGTTGATCATTTTCCTTTTTACATGTATATTAAGAAATCATAAATAAGAAAATAATTTTACTAATTCACCTCTTAAAAAACTTCTTGAAAACTTTACAAATAAATGTGAACACTTTCAAAAAAAATTAATTGCAAGACTAATATAAAAAAAATTTAACTAATGCTTTTTTGATTTATTAAGGTAGACAACTAATATGGGACAATTATTTTTAATAAGATGACCAACTAATATAGGACGGAGGGAGTAATTAATAGGAGTAGTTGATATTATTATTGTTCTTCAAAAAAAAATATATTTATAAAACAAACATCAATCTTTGTCATGACACCAAAATAACTCTCTATTGCATTTTAAAAAAGCATAAAAGTCAAATATTGTCTTTAAAGTAAGCTAAATTGAGCAGAATTATCCTTCATTTACTTATGCTTTATCGTTTAATTATTGATTCAAATATATCTATGATTAAATTGGAGTTTTTAATTAACCTAATTAGCTGATTAATAAGTGAAAAGGAATCAAATATGTCCTTAAGGAGTATATATAGCCGGTTTTCGAAGGTTAGAGGGTAACAGTAGATGTAGAAACCATTGAATAGTATAAAGAATGTTAAATTCAACTAATTTCACAAAGTAAGGGGAATATATAAGCGTTTTTAGTTTGAAAAAAAAAAAAACTAAGCTAAACTAATTACACTAATACTTAGAAATTGGTGCTTAATTTTGGTCGTCATAAAGAAATAGATCTCGGGTCTAACTCAAACCCAAAAGCTAGCTCATGAGGAGATATTGTTCAAGTCCATATAAGCAGACCAATGTTTCATCCCTTTTCTAATGTGGAATTCTTAGAATTTTCCCGCACACCCCGACCTCGTTAACAAGAGCATGGGCAATATAATATAGGGGCCCAACGTTCGTGAACAAAGAATTGAGATGGGTCTGACTCTGATACCATGTAAAGAAATGGATTTTGTACCTAACTCAAACCAAAAACCTAGCTCATGAGGGGAGGATTGCCCAAGTCTATATGAGGAGATCAATTTTCCATCTTTTTTTTGATGTGGGATTCTTAACCGCTGTTAATTGTTATATAAATACGAGTGGAAAAATAATTAAATTCGTACATTTTAAAGAAATTTTAAACTACTAACGAAGGATAGATCTAATGAAATGCATATTTCAAGTGCATGTTTGGTCATTTCTCACGTATTAATTAACTACTCCCTCCGTCCCATGTTATTTGGTCATCTTACTAAAAATAGTTATCTTATATTAGTTGGTCACCTTACTAAATCAAGAAAGCATTAAGAAAATTTTGTACTTATTTTAAGAGATTGAAATTTTAGATAATAATAATAAGTTAGGTGTAGTATTATATAATTTTTCCAATTTTTGGATGTTGTTTCCTCCTCTCCTCCCCCATATAATAACATACTCGTATTTTACATATACCCTTCACATACAATCGTCTCGCATATAGTTACTGTGCATATAACTTGAAAAACCATACACATTGGACCTAGGTTACACATACAATTGATACTTCATAAACATACACATACATTCAATTTCTGTTTTAAAAACACATATATAAATATATATTTAAAATCAAACATTGTATTCACGTGATTTCAGTTAAAATTAGATATTGCATGCTCATTCGAATACAAATTATTGCTACATTTTGAAATGAAAATGATGCTACATTTTTTTCTTAGAAAAAGAAAATCGCACTATATACTGTAAAAGTGAGCGCTAAATAACACTAATTATTAAAAAAAATAATAATAATTTTTTTATTTAATGTCCAATATTTATATTTAAATCGATTAAATCTCACATTAAGGATAAAATGCCCTCCAGCAAAACAATTCTATATATTCAAACATGAAACATCTAATTAATTTAACAAACACTTAAATAATTTCACATAGTTGAGAAATGACAATCACATCTAATAGACTCTTCTTGTTCGGGGACTTTATTACAGTGAAAGTTTAGTGCATTGACCTATTTTTTTATTGTGAAATTTTACTAGATATGTTATTGTTGTTTTAGTTTTAACCTTTTCAATTAAACCTACTATAATTGGATGAATAAAGGGAGGCCAAATAAACCGTAAAAGATGGACCTACAAAAAGGTTAAAGCCATGAATTATACTCTTTGTTTTAAAAAGAATGGACTATTTTTTTTTTAATTCGTTTAAAAAAAATATTATATTTTTTTGATAATATTTTAATTTTAATTATCTTCATGACATGTTTAATACCACAAGATTTAAGAATATGTTGATACATTTATCATAATTTTAATTTAGTATCATAAATTCTAAAATCTTCTTTATTTTGTTAAATTCCATGTCAATGTCAAGTTAAACTAGATTATTTTTTTAAAATCGAGGGAGTACTAATTTCAAGGCATTTGTGGGTTTAGAGAAGGATGGTAGTGGGCCTACTAGGCAGTCCGTGAACCATCCACCACTCCTTCACTAACTCCCTTGGGATAATAATTGGATTACCTCATCCTTTTCTTTTTTCCCCTTTTCCCTACCAAATTTTGAACCTTTCTTATTTCAATTATTAATCTCTATATTCAGTTAAAAAACAAATGTGGTGGTTGGGTTATAACCATAAAAACTTGAGATAAATTGCAGTGTGGGATGGTATTTAGAGAGAAAGTAATAAAATGACAAAAGATTTTCTTTCTCAAAGGCTTTTGTTCCACAATCATTTAAGAAAATGGAGTTAAAATTGAAAATAAAAAAATTTATAAGTTAATCTAAAGTAAAATTAAATCAAACACGTACTTAATACTATTACATCTTACTATTTTCTTATTTGTAGCCTAATGAATCAAATAACGATAATAATGTATGGGAGGGTCGTATGTATGTAGCCTTATCTCTATTTTGTCAAGGTAAATAGGCTGTTTCCGACGGACCCTCAACCCAAGTAACACACACATATATGAAAAGGAAAGACAATAGTGAAGAAGTTACTTTGATAATAACGATGAAAAGAATGGTAACAATAACAACTAAATGACTAATACAATAACCTAAGCAAAAAAGTGATAAAAAAACCTGTACTACAAAGATAATCGAAGAAAAAGATAGTAGGAGAGTACTCATACTAATACTGAAAGGAAAAACTAGACAACACTAGATTACCTGCTAATCTTCCACCCTAATCCTCGACCTTAATATCCTTCTATCTAGATTATGTCCTTGATAAACCGCAAATGAGTCGTGTCCTGTCTAAGCACCTCCCCTTGTACTTCTTCAATCTACCACTACTTCTACTTCTCCTTAAGTCCATCATAGTTAACCTCTCACACCTCTTTATTGAGGCATATAAACATCTTCTTTCCACATGTATGAACCATCTCTATCTCGTATCCCTCACCTTGTCCACCACGGGGTCGCTCCCACCTTGTCCATAATATATTCGGTGCTAATATGATCTCTCCTAGTATGCCCACAAACTCATCTCAGCGTCCTTATTTCTACTACTTTCATCTTCTGGACATGTGGGTTCTTAACCGGCTAATACTCTTGCTCACACAGTATAGATCATCTAATCACCACTTTATAGAACTCATCTTTAAGTCTTGATGACACATTTTTCTCAACAAGATACCGGATGCAAGACTCAATTTCAATCACCCCGCTCTAATACAGTATGTAGCATCCCCGTCGATCTAACCATTATCCAGAATTACAGACTCAAGATATTTGAAACTTGTTTTTTTGGAGATAATATAACCTGATACCAATCTTCACTTCCATATTCGCCTTGTGAGTTGTGTCATTGAGCCTGCATTCTAAGTACTTTGTCTTAGTTTTTCTCAACCTAAACCCTTAGACTCTATTGTATGTCTCCAAATCTCTTGATTATCATTAACTCCATTACACATCTCGACAATCAATCACAAGTCATCCACAAATAGCATACATCATGGTACCTAACTTTGGATATACCATGTCAATCATTCGTTTACCAAGACATATAAAAATAGGCTAAGAACTGATCTTTGGTGCACCTCATCATGATGGTGAAGTGCTTTGAGTCCCCATATGTCATCATCACTCGTGTCTTGACTCCATCATACATATCCTTAATTGACCTAATATATGCTACATATACTCTTTCATACTTTATACCATTCTATCTAAGGCCATGTCATCAGTTAGCTAAAGTTGTCTCTATCTAATCACCTGCCCTAGTTCTTTTTCGATCTTCCTCTACCACTTTTAACTCCTGCTACAACCAATTCCTTACACCTCCTCACTGCCGCACCCTCACACATCCTCTTCACATATTAATTTGAACCATCTCAACATTTCTCCCCTTATACTGTCTGTTACGGAAGCCACTCTCATTTTGCCTCGTTTAACTTCCTTTCTAATCTCATCTCTCATAGTATGCCCACATATCCATTTGAGCATCTTCATCTTCGCCATCTCTATCTTCTGAGAGATTTTTAAAGTCTTTTTCTTTTATTTAATTTATATGTGGTTGTAGGAGGTTATATTCTTTTACATTTTCCTTTCCCATTTATGTGATTCTATTTAATTAGGTACATAATTTAAGAAAAATGTTATTTTTTAAAAACTTATTATCTTTTTAGATAAGTATCTTGTTACTCATGACCTCTTTTTAATATTTTATCGAGTGTTTAGTGTCTATATTGAAAAAATTGTATCGAGAAGTCCCATATTAAATAAAGCGTTCTATAACATAGATGATTTCATTCCCCCAACAAAACTCAGATCCAAGATTTTATTGTTTTATTTAATCATCAGAGACTCCCAAACACACGAGTTAGCACAAATAAAAATAGAAAATGGAAGTTCCATATTAGGATAAAACTCTCCATAACATAGACGATTTCATACCTCATTAAAGCTCAAATTCAGAATTTCTAATTAAGAATGAAGAAGTAATCAACAATATATCACAACTTGTGTTGGTGCTATACTCATGAGTCAATAGCAATAACAACATATTCATTGAAATTTCACAAATAAAATTTTACTAGAGTAATGTGTACACATCATTAACAACAGTATCTTGTGAAGGTTAGATGCTAATAAATCAAAATAGTAAGAAAATAATATTATCATTAAATTATTATTTCTAATTTCTCACAAAAGCATTGGAGAATCATCAAGCTAGTACAAAATAAACAAATTGTACAAATTAATTAAATAGTACAATAATAATCTCCGAAATGTACATTTTGTACACCCCACTCACTTAGGATCGCTGGGTCATGAAAGTAAATAACATATTCACTTTATTTGATATTTTTAAAATTAAAAATAGAATTGAAATTGTGTTTGACCATAATATTTTAAAAATAGAATATTTTTGAAGTTAAAAAATATTAAAAATGAAAATAAATTTTAATTTTCTTTAGTTTTATGAAAATTAGGTTATTTTATGAAAATTAAAAATATAGATATTTTTTTAAAAAATAAATTAAAAAGTGTAAAAAGTGAATTCAAAAATAGTGAAAAGGTGTTTTTAAAAAATTTAAATATTGTGAAAATATATTTCAAAATATTTATGATCAAATAAATATTCTGAAATAAAATAAAAACTTATTCCGGAATAATATTGGAACTATTCAGTACTCATGCGCTCATCTCTTCAAGAAATTGACTCAATGGCCATTTAGCCAACCCCATAAATAGACATACTACAGACTTCTATAGGTGTTATTATTGTAGAGCAGTTTTAGGCAGCAGAGAGTCCCCCTCAGCACTCAGTTGCAGTGACTGAGTTTTCAATCACACACACACAAAAAAACTACCATGAATAAACTGCCACATTTCAGATTATTAATATAGCCAGATGTTTTCATATAAACCACTGATTTTCATGCACCCTTTGTTTTTTTTTTCTTTTCCGGTGACTATATATTTTTTTATGTAATAAATAAAAGTGTATGGGGTGTTCCAAGAAACTGAAACAAGAGTAAAGTGTGGAGAAAAGGGTGATAAAAGGGACTAAAAGTGTAGTGGGTTGAGAAAGAGGACAAAACACCACTACTAGGTAGTAAAAAAAAGTTGCAGTAGGAGCACTAGAGGAGAGGGTCTTAGACTTTTTATTTTTTATTTTTATTTTTATGGGGTGTATTTTTATTTTCTTTTGAATAACTTTTGATTTGTGGGGTTTGGCTGCATGTAAGGCTTTGGGTCTTTATGATGCAAAGATATCATTTTTTGCTGAAATAATAATAGAGTGTTGTCAGGATTTCACAAAGAAACAAAAGAGGGGAAATAAAGCAAAAGAAAAGATGACCAAAGACTTATTAAGGCCTTTTGTGTGACCTTTTTTTTTATTGCTTTTGTAAATGTTTGGTTTTGATGATGACTATTGAAGTTTCATGTCGGTTCTTAGATATGAGGGATTGCCATTTTTCTTGTTCTTGAAAAAAAGTTGCTTTATTCATCCCCTTATTTGGATCTTTACTTTGTTTTAGTGTTGTAAGTTGTCAAGAATTGGAAAACAGTTTCTGGGGTTGGTTAAAAATTGAATCTTTACTTTGTGTTAGTGCTGTAAGTTGCCAAGAATTGAAAAACAGTTTGTGGGGTTGGTTAAAAATTGAATCTTGAGGTTTATAGTTTGTGTTAATGGTGGATTCAAGCTGAAATCAAGGTATGTATTATGTACTAATAATCTTTGTTGAAAATAAAGTTTGGTTTTTTTTTTCTTGAAGTGGTAAGTTTGAAACTTTGGTTTGATTTTGTTGTGCAGGAAGATCTTTTTGCTAAGGATATGTTCAAGATCAGAGATAATAAGGAAGTTATAATGGCAGATTATAATTCTTTACCATCTCCAACAACAGAGAACTCTAGGAAAATGTGTTCCTCTTTTTTTGGTTCACCAAGGTTGTTTACTTGTTTTGCTACTAAGGGGTTTCCTGATACTGAGTCTATTGTGAGTCCTACATCAATTCTTGATAGTAAGCCTTTTTCTGCTTTTAGAAACCCCTTTTGGTCTGATTCAAACTCAAACACCCCAAGATCCCCTAAACCAGAAAGTAGAGTTCATTTTCAGAAACTTGACACAAAAGGGGTTGGTCTTGGCCTTGTTGATGCTCTCATTGATGAGAAATCTGATTCAAAAGAATTGAATTCTGTGAGTAGAATGGTTATTCTTGGCTCACAATTGAAGATTCAGATCCCTACATTGCCTCCCTGTTTTAGTTCCCCTACTGATTCACCACCTTCTCCAGGTGATTTTGGTATCAAGACTAGAACTTCCCAGTTAGGTTCTTTTTTCTCTCCTGGATTTTCACCATCTCCTGTGAAGAAATCTCCGTTTGGTTCCTCAAATTCTAACTTAATAGACACCCCAAATTCACCAGGGGCTTTTAGTAGTCTTTCTGCTGCTGAGATGGAGCTTTCTGAGGAGTATACTTGTGTCATTTCATATGGTCCAAATCCAAGAACCACTCATATATTTGATGATTGCATTGTTGAGAGCTGTTGTGGTGTTGTTAAGTACTCTGCATCAAGAAAAGAAAATGAGCCTTTTCCTAGTCCTCCAATGACCTATCCATCTGAGAGTTTTCTCAGCTTCTGTCACACTTGCAAGAAGAATCTTGGAATAGGGAAAGACATTTACATGTACAGGTAACTCAAAATTTCAAACTTGCCTAGTAGCTCCTAGTTATACTCATTATATGATCTGCTTACAAGTTGTTAGTTGTTTGAAAATTTTAGAACAGTTTGCTGTTGTGCATGGTAATCTGGACATACCCTTTTAGTTATTTGATACTACACTTGTTCCAGTACAATTTGCTCTTGGGCATGGTAATTTGGAAATACTCATTTCTAGTAGCATTCAGAGTTTCTGCAAAAGTTCTTTTTTTTTTCCCCTTTCTGTAAAATAACCTTTACGAAATGTCTTTAATATTATGATTTATGAGACTAAGTCCAAAAGTAGCTTAGATTTCATGGCCTATTCTAATGTATTTGATGATTTCATATGATCTGTTTGTAAGTTTATTAATCTGGTCATGAGGGTCAGATTTTTACTTCTCTTTTTAATGATCAAATTGTTGTTTGACACACCTTAGAATAGTTTGCTCTACTACTCTTTGCAAATTTCCAGTACTAGCATTGAGAACTTCTGCAAGGTTCTGTATTCTGTTAAAGATTCTTTAAAAATGACACGAACGTTTTAAGAGACTAGCAGCTACAAGTTATCTTTGATGTTAACATTCATATTTTATCCTACCAGATTACATTTCATGATCTTACATAGGAGGGTATGGAGGTCATGTATTAGGAGATTAAATGTAGAAGGTTAGAGGGTAGTTTAACGTTGTCCCACTTTTCAGTGGGATTAGGCTTGATGGTGGTCTGGAGCACCAAGTAGCTAGTTTCTTGCTTTTTGATATCTGTTACCATATGACATTGTTACTGTTCCTTTTCTGGTTGTATTGCTTTCTGTGTTAATTGTCATGTTCTCTTCATTGGCATATTTCCTCACCATAACTATTTTGATCTAATGCACTTGAGCCGAGGGTCTTTCGGAAACAACCTCTCTACCTCCACTAGGTAGAGATAAGGTCTACGTACACTTTACCCTTCCCCGACCCACTCATGGAGTTACACGGGGTATCCTGTTGTTTCCTATTGAAAGATTTCCCTTTTATAATTCTGTACTGTGTTTATTTTAGAGGTGAGAAGGCATTTTGCAGCAGTGAATGCAGACACAAAGAAATGATGTTGGAGGAAGGAATGGATAAATCAGAGACTGATGGTGTATTTGGTATTATTTCCTAATAATAATTGAGTCATAGCAAGTTTTGTCCTAGTAGCAACTTGCAAAAGAGAAGTGAAGGTGTTAAAGACTATTGCAGATTCAAAAACTGTTTTTTGTAAATTGCATAATTGAATCTGTTTAGATGTATCTGTCACTTTTTTATTTTTTTGGTGTAGGGGGTAAGAATATGTCATTGTTGAGGAACAGGAAGGCTAATGAGATGATAATATTTGAAGTGATTTGATGAAATTTTTATATTTTTGTTGAAAAAAGAAATGTAGTAGGTGATTATGGTGTCTGACACTACTTTGGATGCTTTATTGAAAGTTTGATATATAATGATGTTGATTGATGATGTTAGAGTAAAGTTGAGGGCATTATCTTTAATTATGGTATTATTATATACACTAATCAATCCCATAATAATGAAAACATCATCATAACCAATGACCTCAATTGAGTGCTTCAATTTGTTTGTCTGTTTTTCACTACTTAGCTCAGTTAAGAAAATAAAGAAAATTTTTAGATATGTAAAATATTTTAAAATGCTCTTTAATTTTATGGTGTTAGCTTTTTTTTTTGTTTTTGAAATGGTCTAAAAAAATGTAAGGCTAAAATCGAAATGAAGTGAGAAGATTTTTTTTTCTTATTATTTGGGATGTCCTTTTCATCATTTGTTTATTGGCCAAGTTTAGCTATTTTGACTAGGCTTACAGATTAAATTATTCAGCTAGAGACTCTCATGGTGTTTAGTATTATCTACTACTAACAAATTATTCTACCTATGCTATTGTTTAATGTGTGTGACAACCATGATGATATATAAAATAGAGTTACGGATCAAAGCTTAGATAATTAAATTTGTGGCCTCGTGTAGCCACTAACATGTGGTCCTGTTAAACTTGTATCACTAATAACATGATGGGTTCACCATACCCTACATTTTGGTCATGGAATTTTTGAACAACGAATAGTTTGAGTCTAATTTCTCGAATGATCATTTAACTTGTAGAAATATCTTATTAACGTTATTTTTTGAGTCAAATTATTGATAGCCAAAGCATTTTGAGTCAATCTATTAATCAAATTATTAATGGAGAACATGTTTGTTCAATTTTGCATAATTTAAGGACATTTCTTTTTACCCTTGTTCATTAATTTATTTTGAGCAATATGATCATTATATTTCTAACAAAATGAAACTAAATAAAAAAGTTACATTTTTTAATGGAAGTTTACATGTCATATTTTTGAAATTCATTTTAAGACATAATACCTTTGAGGGGTTGTTTGGTATGCGGATTAAATTATGTGTGAACTAATTTGTTTCACATGAGAGACGAGATAAGGAGGAATACACCATTATTAAGATTGAGATAAAATTTATACTTAATTTGATTGACGATATACTTTATGTACAAAATAAATTTATCCCGTCAATTAAATATAAATATAAATTTTATTAGTATGAAATATCCTACCATATTATCTTTACAAAATAAAAAAACTGGTCCCTAAGAGTAATAAAACCTGAAAGTGGCAGAGGAAGGTATGATTATGAAGAGATGGTTGGAGAAGAGGAGACAGGCATGGGAAGCTTAGAGCTATCAGACTGATGAAAATTGAGACTCCCAACAATTTCATAGATAAATAGTACACCAATGAATGAATACAAAGTTGGGAATTGGGACCATAAATGTAACACACTACCAATGTCTTCTACCTCTCTTTGGTACTCTTTTAACCTATTTGTTGCCTTCTTCTAAGTAAATCCCTACAATTTCTTTTGTATAGAGGAGGTGGTGGAGTGGGGGGGTGGGGGTGGGAGGAGGGGAGCGCGAGTCAAGTACGATGACTAGTTTTTCAGCTGACAATCTAAGTTCACCGTTTGAAATGTAAGTGAAAAGTAGTCACGCAGTGCTGGCTATAGAAGAGTTCTCGAAATATAAAAAAGTATAGCATATCAAAAAAATCAATGAGATTTAATGGATGCCTCCGACACGAGTGTTAAGAGTTAGAAATATTAACAAGTGAAACTCAAGTATGCTCTAGGAATGGTTATAACTTACTATAAGTTTAAGCCTTTAAGGTCCACGTATGATTCATGAAGTTAAGTTCAAACTTTAATGAAGTTTGTATATTAAAAAGATTAACATTTTCTTTTATTAATTTGCAAATAACTAAATCTTGATTAGCGATTTAAGTGGCTACTTTATAAACCGAACGTTTCTAATTTCTAAAACATGTAAACTGGGCCGAGCCCATCCACCTCTGACCCAGCCCAGCTCACATACTCATCCAGCTGGCTAACTGGCTTAGACAACAAACTACCCTCCACGAACATTTATGTCCAAGTTTGACAAGACTGAGTTGATCGGATGGTAAATATTTTTCACTTTCAATCTTGAGATTGTGAGTTCGAGACTTCGAGTCACCAAGGAAGCAGAAAAAGGGTGGGAGCTCCTAAAGATGGGTAAACAAAATAGTCCTTCCAATTTGCTTGATGGACTGATTACATTTGGATATCTAAATGGACAAAGATGATGTCTAGATCACCAAAATAATCTGGAAATACAGAAAACTTGAATGCATTATAAACAAAATACTAGCTACCACAAATTAATTTCAAATAAACAAAAACACATCTTGTTTTGGAGAAGGTTCCTAAGTCTTATAAGCTGCATTTTTGTTTTGGCAAACTTTTCATATGGAAGTACCTTAAGTAGAGAGGCAACTCAAAGGAAAAACAACACATGCAGTGTAATTCTACAAGTGCAGTTTAAAAAAAAAAAGAATGTACGTAAATTTTAACTCTATTTTTATGGAATAGAAGGTTATTTCGATAGAAATAAAGAGAGAACTCACAAAGTTTTAAGATAACGATGACGCTAAATGATACAAAGTCGTATTTATAACCTATGCAATAATTATAAAATATTCGTGAACCCACACCCAATACTCTAATTCCTCTCCTAATTGTGGAAAATGCAGTTATGAAAATTGATAGTTCAAACTTTACAAAAATTACTTTTAATTTTATATATACATATAATTCAAATATAATTTTTGAATTTAAAGTTGTTTCATCAAGTCAAACTTTAGACACGAGGCAATATTCAGGCAAAAGTATCAAAAGATTAATATCAAAGTTCAAATATGAAATTCTACAATTTCTAATATGTCTTAAATTAGTTTTAAAGTGATTAAACGTATAATTTAAATGATGATCCCAAAAATCGATTATCGTCTACTTGTCTCTTTGGTGAATTCTAATCGAGGGCAATTTCGGAATTTGCATTGGACATGGATCATGTTATTCTTGGGAATCGTTTTTTGAACACAAAAGTGTATACTGATGTCTCATTTTATAATCCAATTTTTCAATTAAAATAACACAAACTGATCGTACGAATCGAAAATATTCCATAAAATTTAAAAGAAAAAACAAAATGACAACAACAACAACCAGTCCAATTTCATTCTCAATCTTACCCTCCATTAATCCTCTTTTCTCCTTCTTCTCCGTCTCTCATTTTCGCCGCCGGAGGCCTCCTTCTTTCACAATCTCCTCCGCCACTTCCCGCCTGAAACTGCCGTCAAAACCACCGGACTCCAAAATGTCAGTCTCAGTTCAGATGCCGTCCGCTTCCGTCCGGCGAGATGCCGAAACTGAACCGTTGATAGATTCGAGAAATCGTGAGTTTCTCAATTTAGCTCAATTAATTTTAATTGTGTGGACGTGATTAATTTCCTTATTTTTTTGATAACCGTGGTATTCGGGCGACACCTCGACTAAAATTCGGGTCAGTTTAATCAATTTCATTATTTTTTTTTAGATAACAGTGGTGTGCGGGTCAGCTTTCGCATACCTCATACTAAATCCGGGCCAGTTTAATCAATTTCATTATTTTTAATTACTTAATTTTGTGTTAAATTGATTTTTACTTAGCTCAATTGATTCTAATTTGTGTTGACGTGATTAATTTCGTTATTTTAATTACTTATATTTTTACTTAGCTCAATTAATTAACTTTATCTCAATCCTAATTGGCTGGAATTAATCCTCTTATCCATTTACTCCCTCACTTCCTAAATAAGTGGTTCAATTTTACCCTTCTTTAAATAACGAAGAGTTTTACGTAAACAAAAAAATATTAAAGAGTTACATCTTTTTCATTTATTAAGAGTAGGTTAGTAAAAATATTCTTTGTTTTCTAGAAATGAGTAGTTTCTTAAAGGGTGTGTATAAGCTAAAACAACCACTTATTTAGGAACGGAAAGAGTATACTTTATTCCACATTTTGTTAGAACTAGGAGGATTCATCAGAATTAGACTAATTTTACGTTTGATTATCACCTTACTTTACTTTTTTAAATTATTAAAAATGAAATTTAAAGTAATTAACTTTTCTTTCAAGGCTTATTTTTAAATAAACGCAAGAAGCTAGAGTGAGCTAGAAGCTTCAGAATCTATATATCTGGTTCGAATGTGTGGTTGTTACTAGATATTGTTTCGAGCTGGATAGCAGGCAAGTGAAGATCTATTATTTCTTAATATCCATTCTGCGTCCTGAGTTCCATTCAATTTTTTTTTGAATAATTTGGAACTGAAACGATAGATTAAAGTATGGTTTGTATGGACCGATGGACTTACCAGCCTTGAGGAGAATTCGTAAGTTGAGATGTTTGAAGGTGCAAATAAATGGGTGCAGGAGCTGCTATGTAATGTACCCAATCTGTAATTGCGAAATCGTAATGTGAACTCAAGATCGAATACAAAAAGGGAAGTTTTATTAACTGAATGGTTCGTAACTATTACAAACTAGATAAAAGAAATAGGAAAGCTTAAGCTATAGACTCCATAGCTAGCCGCAAGTATCCGCCATTGTTGTCCTGTTAAAAAGTCCAGAAATTAGGGCAAGGAAGAAGAAGAGAGAAGAGACGAAAAAGAAGAGAGAATTTTGGGTAAGAAGTGTACCGGCAAAATCATAACTGCCTTTGCACTGTGGATCTCCAGATATTTATTAACATGACAGCTGGCTCCTAGCTGGCCGCATCTGAGCCCTCGGAGCTCATTAACTGAATTCTAATCGTGGCCATTGATTTGAGCGTTAGTTATTTGCCTCGCTGTCTTTCTAACTTCAAACTTGAGTGACTGCATTTCTTTTATTGTCGTTCTCAGGTCATGACATACCCTTCCTCTTCAAATAATCCTTGACCTCAAGGATGATCTAAAAATCTGAAATTTGGAAACCATTTTCTTGTACCAATACCCCCTGTGGAAGAACACCAAGTTCTCAAGGATGATGGCCTGAAGAGGAACCACCAGGATCGAACGGGAACTGATGTGAAAGACCACTAATTGGAACACTAATGCCTCCTCGATCAAATGAAAACTTGTAATCCACAAGAATATACACGGAACCCGCAAAGAACAGGCGCAAAAATGCTATAATTCTATCATCTGTAACTGCTATTTGAGAACCATAAGTAGCTTTCTTCATGCATATCATCTTCTCTTTAGGGACCATATAACCATTCACATGTAATCTGGGAGTGGTCTTCTGCCGATGACTATCCTCTGAAGTATGTAGATCAAGCACTTTATAAAAACTGAATGAAGTTGTACCAAATTTTGGTGGATCAAAGTTGTTACCTGAGAAGAAATTAGGCTCTTCCCAAGGAAAGATACCCCCAGGGTCATATGGGAACTGTAAGGACCCATTGTTACTCATAGATCGAACATAACCTCCTTCCACATGAAGAATAGCAGATACTTTGTCCAATATTGCACGAAAATCCCTCGTGAGAACATTACCAACTGCTAGTTCATTCATAACCCAAGTATAAGGCGCTAAGAAACTTGTTTGAACTGTGTAATCCCATCCTTCTTGATTAGCATACAAGTCCAATCCGTGACTCGACTGATGTAACATAATAGCTCCAGAAATATTCAATGCAATCACAGGAAGGGTACAGTTGTGTCTACTGCAGCAATCACTAACCCTAAAACAATTTGCAATAGAGAAGCATCGTGTAACATTCAAAAAATCAACAAAACTTTCAAACAAAATATCTGGAGGAACCTTCGACTTCTCTAGGAATACCAAGTCAAACAAGAGCCACATCGTACTCAAAATATTGTGAGTTGATAATTCTACCTTTACAAATTGATGGACAAGCTGTAGTTTCTCCGGGCCAATCAATATACCACCAGGGTCAAAAGTGAAGCACAAACCATACACCAGTGTTCTTACTGCTGCCGCTTCATCCCTTAAGCTAGCAGAACCATTGGTGTTTGATGATAAAATATGTAGTCCAACCACCTCAACTCTAGATGTTGTAATCAAACACCTTGCAAATTTAACCTTACCAAATGTACCCAGACGGAATGCCCCTAATTTAACTTTACTTTTGCTTGACCAATTTACTAACAACTCACTTAGTATTTCTTGGAACCATATAACCTTGTCATCTGCAGGGCTACCATAGAAATCAAAAACACCTGAACATATTGCAGCAGAGAAGATAAAATCAAATAGCAACGACTGTTGACATAGCTTTGTAACTAGTCGGGCAACAACCTTTTCCACAAGGATATAATATTTAAGAATGCTACCACCAGAATCACAAGGAAATTTGGAAAACTCCACCCTCAGATTTTTTCCAATCTTTTCACAAACACTATGATGGACTGCTTGTATGTCAGGCTGCAGAGTAGACTCAGATGTACACCACCCTAATGACACCATTAACTCAACAGTGTTGGTCAGGATATTCCCAAGACAACCCAAAAATACACTCACAACTTCATGACACCATAAATCTCTAGTATAGCAGGAAATCATCCAAGAAACAACAATTTTGTGAGGTATTATTTCAAATAATTGGACTGCACATTCTGTTCTCAAACCTTTAGTGTAACAGTCAGGCAATGGATAACTACCGGCTATAATGAGCATATTTAAACTAGGATCAAATGGAAATCGATGCCGAATACCATGTCCAACAGGAAACAAGGACATGCTATAGGTTGTAGTGAACCGACCTGTGCCCATATTAAAATGAACATTAAGCAACAGACCTGAAAGAATCACATTTCTAGATATCATACAATTCCTAGATATGCTATTACTCCCGGGCATATATTGCTCTTTAATACCAACAAGAACCAGATAATCAAATTCTACCTTGGGACCTTCAAGAGATTGGAAAGCAGATAGGTCTCTTTTACTACTGTAAACAGGGCTATATATTGGAATGACTGCATCTGAAAAGACAGAATTAATCTGCACAACAGGGGAATGTATAACCCATAGCCATTCAGCATCCCACACTAGATTGATGTTATCAAAAGAGCTATTCAAACAAAACATTCTAGTCATATCCATCAAAATTTCTCGAACATTATTTGTGCAACCAACCAACTTCAGGGTCTTCAACCCTATCCCTGGATCCCATATAGGAATAACCAGTCCATTTCCAATTAATATAAGAGATAAGTTGCTCTTAATTTCGACGAATACATGTACTACTCTGACATGCTCCTTTTCAGACATTTTATCAAACAAGTAGGAAGCAACTCCAGTTGTTTTAATTTCCACACCTTCCAGTAATGTATCAAAGTACACACTGGACAAATCAAGCTCTCGTGCAGCCCCAAAGACAAGAGAATCGAGTTCTACCTGTGGATCGCCAAGTACGTGAAAGTTGGAAGGTCGATTTATCTCTGGTTCATCACAGTTTAGACCTTCATTTCCTGGAGATGTATCACTTTTAATACAAATATCGCACTCGCAATCGATGCTACGGACACAACAACCTACACTTCCGATACAGATGTAGCACTTGCAGTCGATGCTGCGTACACAACATCCATGTTGCTGCTGCAATTTGCTTAAATTCCTTGCTATTTCACCCAATTTCACTGATAGTTGTTCCAATTCGTTTCGTGTAGTTCGATCCTCTACAACCTTCAACTTGGTACCTTCGGTCACAGTCATGGTGATACCACAGTCACAGGAGCAAGGCTCTGATACCAATTGTAATGTACCCAATCTGTAATTGCGAAATCGTAATGTGAACTCAAGATCGAATACAAAAAGGGAAGTTTTATTAACTGAATGGTTCGTAACTATTACAAACTAGATAAAAGAAATAGGAAAGCTTAAGCTATAGACTCCATAGCTAGCCGCAAGTATCCGCCATTGTTGTCCTGTTAAAAAGTCCAGAAATTAGGGCAAGGAAGAAGAAGAGAGAAGAGACGAAAAAGAAGAGAGAATTTTGGGTAAGAAGTGTACCGGCAAAATCATAACTGCCTTTGCACTGTGGATCTCCAGATATTTATTAACATGACAGCTGGCTCCTAGCTGGCCGCATCTGAGCCCTCGGAGCTCATTAACTGAATTCTAATCGTGGCCATTGATTTGAGCGTTAGTTATTTGCCTCGCTGTCTTTCTAACTTCAAACTTGAGTGACTGCATTTCTTTTATTGTCGTTCTCAGGTCATGACATGCTACACTTGCTTCAGTGGGAGCTGCTGTTGGTATTGGAAATGTCCTTAGTTCCTCGATTCATTGCATGGCGCGAAAGCATGCAAATCCGCATTCCGGATACGCATAAGGCTTTAGAACAGGGTTGGGAAACGAAATTATTTCTACGTTGTTGTTGTACAAATTGGGAAAGAGTGAGTTGGCATGCACCATAAGGAAATAGTTTAACACAGGAAACTAGAAAGAATTATAGGATGGGTTAGAATTTTTTTGCATCTTCTTGATACTTATCAATGAATTCACCTTATTTCATCAAAATTATAGGATGGATTGAAATGAAACTGGATGCTTAAAAGTCAGATAGAGGGAGCATATGATTGTCAATGTCATATTGGTTATTCAAATAATCTTCTTTGGAGAAGGATTCTTCAGAGGGTAGTTTATAGTTTAGAGTGGAAGAGAAAGCTTCACATAATGGAATTTGAATGTTATAGTATGCTTAATTTTTTCCCCAGACCCCACGTGGTGGGAATATACTGGGTATGTTGTTGTAGTATGCTTAATTTTTGTACCTTATGGCTCATGATGTTCAATCATCAGTGAGAAGCACATCTGATCATAGCTGAGAGAATCGGTGCACCTTGAACTAAAATCTAACAGTTTTCATTTTTTGTGGATTGTCTACTTTCCAATCATGTAGAACTGTGTATTTTTCAGTATAATTTTAGCAGATCTCAATCTCTTTAGCCTAAACTGTTTTTGGAAAAATTCCTCAATATAACTTCCTTTCTATGAGCCAGAATTTGTTGTTATACATCATTTCCGTTTTTGGTGCTTAGTATTCAGTAGGCTGTCAAGAAAAATGTTTCAATAGTCTCATCATGGATTTTGCACCTTTCATGCTCATACATGGCGGCTTATGTCACAATAGGAGCTCATTTTCTACTTTTCTGTTTGTGCGGTTGTTCCTTTTGGCTGTCTCACTCATATTTACATTCTCCAATATGATCATGAGCAGGAAAGGGGGATCAGCCGACAACCACTATTAAAGAAGATTCTGTGCTGTCCAATAAAACTGTGCCTCACAAGAACAAATATTCTTTAAGTTCAGTCAGTTGCTTCGGAGTGGATCTAACCCCAGATAACATTGCTGTTGCTATGGTATATTTTGTTCAAGGTGTCCTGGGCCTTTCTAGGCTTGCTGTTAGCTTTTACTTGAAAGATGATCTACACCTAGATCCTGCAGAGGTATGTCATCTTGATAGAGTAATTTATTTCTGTTGTTTGTCAATTTTCCCTAGTGTAACAAAGTCATTTTCGTCAAATTCAAATTCCAGGTTCTAGCCAAAAGTGCCCGTTTAGTATATTTTTTCTGAACATATACAGTTATATTCAGTCATTTGAAATACAACTCTCTCTCGAATTTAGACTGCCACAGGCCACAGCAGTCAGTTATTCCTTCTGTTTTAATTAGACTATCCTTTCTATTTTTTAGTATCCCAAAATTTTCCACCTTCTTCAAAGGAAAGCCTCTTTGCACATTTCTTCTCCGTTCTTCCCCCACCATTTTTGTTGAGTACACAGACTGACACATTTATATGGGAATGACTAGACAGCTGTCATATCTGGTTTCTCATCTTTGCCATGGCTCGTAAAACCATTGTATGGTTTCATCAGGTTGGAATCAACTTTCTTTTCATCCTTATTCATCTAGCTAGTTAATGATAGATTTCATGACATGAGCTTTTCCTGTATAGTGATTCCTTTCCACTCTTTGGATACCGGAGGAGATCATACTTGGTTCTCTCAGGGCTTCTTGGAGCATTCTCATGGTTTTTGATGGCCACCTTCGTTGATAGCAAGTACAGTGCTGCCTTCTCCATACTTATTGGTTCTCTTTCTGTGGCTTTCTCAGATGTTGTAAGTTCCTTTTGTTCCTAGTTAGTTTCCAATAAATTGAGACTAGTGCTGTTATGTTCATTGTCTAGTTGTATTTTTTAACTGGTCCGAAGGTTGATAACAATCTGTTTGGCTTTTGACCTTTAATATCAGTTGAGAATTCATTATGCTCTCATTTTTGTTCAGGTATTTCATTGCATAATAAAAACTCTTGCTAATTATACATGAGACTGGCTTGGCAGAAATGTGTGTTGCCTTTTGAAAAATTGAAGCAAGTGCTTAGTTGCAACCTGGGCAACAGGGCCATAGGTAGATTGACAAGGATTTCACTCACCATATTTGATTCCTTGGATAATAGACCCAAGATACTTAACACTCCCAGTATTTGTTCTACTTTTATTCTGAGCATTAGCGACACCTCTGAAAGCATATTGAGTTTGCAAACGCATGTGATTGCTCTCCACAAATGTTGTTGGCATCTACTTTTATAGTCACTACTTTCTCCTGAGAACTACCATACATTGGTGAGTGGTGATTTTTTAAACCAAAGTGATGAATGAAGCAGCAGTTATGATGCTGCAACTCCTTTTTTTTTTAAAGGAAAGAAAGGGCATAAGAACCATGAAGTCTCAGGTTCAAATCTCAGTGGAGGCAAACAACACTCAATGATTTCTTTCCACCTGTCTAAGTCTTGGTGGACAACGTTACCGGATACTTGTGCCGGTGGGAATGCAATAGTCAAGTTGCGCACAACTGATGCAGACACCAACGTCCTCTCAAACAAAAAAAGAGGGAGGGGGGATAAGAACTTACCTGAGCCATTATTAGTTTGAAATTGAATCGTTCACGACTATCGACTTTCTATGCGAATCCAAGAGTTGTGTAGTGTAGTGTAGATGAAATGTTATATTTTCTTGGACATATCAATGATATTACCAGGTCACAAGCTATTGCGCCTCCCACAACCATGAAACCATTGTCGCGTCATCAACTGATGCTTGTGTTGATATCTTGACAATATTAAGGTAACTTGGGAATTTTCGGACTTGATATTTGGTTGTTACCATATTGGTGCAGGGTGGATGCAGTGAAGGCTCACATAAGGAGTTTTATGTGATAAGAAGGTGCCACAAAAGCTTATAGGCAAAGAGGAACAAAACTCTGTAAATGAGTGAGCTTGGCTAAGTCATATTTGTTCGTTTTTTCAAAGATAGTGGAGCAATAATTCCTAGTGTTGGCCAGTTAAGAATTTTCACGTTCAGAAATGGAAGTTGCAGAAATGAGGATGTTGCGTTGGATGTGTGGATATACTAGTAGAGATAGTATTAGGAATGAGGATATCCGGGACAAGGTAAAAGTGGCTTTGGTGGAGGATAAGATGCGGGAAGCGAGACTGAGATGGTTCGGGTATGTGATGAGGAAATGCACGGATACCTTAGTGCGGACGTGTGAGAGGTTGGCTATAGATGTTTTCAGGAAAGTTATAGGTAGACCGAAGAAGTATTGTAGAGTGATTAGACATGACTTAGCTTGGTGTCAACTTACCGAAGACATGACCTTAAATAGGAGATTGTGGAGGACACAAATTAGGGTAATAGGTGAGTAGGTAGTAGTGTTTTGTCTTGCTATGCGCCCATACTAGTAGTCGGAGTATTGTTCTTGTAGTTTCTTGCTCTTCGATTTCTGTTATTATCTGGTGTTTCTTGTACTTCCATTATCGTAGTATTTTGCATTGTTATGCTTTCACTTCCATTCTTTTTCTGAACTGCTTTGGGTTGTTTTTCGTTGAACCGAGGGTGTTTTGGAAACACATCTCTACCTCTGAGGTAGGGATAAGGTCTACATACACTCTACCTTCCTCAAACCCCACTTTATGGGACTACACTGGATATGTTGTGTTGATGCAAGGTAAGGCTGCGTACAATAGATCCTTGTGGTTCGTCCCTCCCGAGACCCGGTACATAGCGAGAGCTTCAGTGCATCGGGTTGCCTTTTTTTTTGATATTTGGTTGTTACGCGTGTTCAAATCAAAGGAGTTACCGGCCAAATGAATTGAGTTAATTTTTGCTTCTTTGTTTGTAATGTTCCTCTTCTTCTAGTTGGTATCTTTATTTTGCACCACATTTATCTGGCCTATATAATTAAGTAATCATGTAGGTTGTAGATTCCATGGTTGTTGAGAGGGCACGCGGTGAGTCTCAAAGCATGTCAGGATCTCTTCAGTCATTGTGCTGGGGTTCTTCAGCATTTGGGGGAATTGTGAGTGCCTACTTTAGTGGCTCCCTTGTGGATGCTTATGGTGTGAGGTATGTTACTTCATCAGTCTTTCTAAATATTACTTGTGTGATTGTGGTCTTGTGAGTAATACTAATGGTCCTGATGGGTGAATCTAATTTTTTTTTTGTACTTCCAGGTTTGTTTTTGGCGCAACATCATTACTTCCGCTCATAACATCTGCGGTATCTGTACTTGTGAAAGAACAGCCTGTACGAGGCCCAGCAAAGGGAGTTTCTTTAAGCAATGGCTTCATAGAGAGCTCAAAAAACAATTTTACCCAGTTATGGGGAGCTGTTAAGCAGCCTAACGTTTTACTTCCCACCCTATTTATTTTCTTATGGCAGGCAACGCCACAGTCAGATTCAGCTATGTTTTACTTCACGTATGCACAGTTTCAGGTTTAAATTTTCATTAATGCGAACACACATGCAAGCTGCTAAATTTAATAGAAGTATGTTCTGATTGTAGGACAAATAAACTTGGTTTCACTCCGGAATTCCTTGGCCGTGTTAAGCTTGTCACTTCAGTTGCATCACTTATTGGTGTGGGGCTTTATAATGGGTTTTTAAAGGAAGTTCCGCTGCGGAAGATATTCCTCGTAATGACTCTCATTGGTACAGCTCTTGGTTTGACCCAGGTATATATTCCAACACATATCTTCTACTTCAGCTTCAAGATTTTTTATCTGCTTTGGGTCATGGTGGTCTGGATTTACTTTCAAGTACGATGTGTTTGTATTAGGTTCTTCTTGTGACTGGATTGAACCGGCAGCTTGGCATTAGTGATGAGTGGTTTGCTATTGGGGATTCCTTGATTATAACTGTTCTGGGTCAGGTACTCTTTTATCTTGTACTTGGTTCTTTTTTTAAATTCCTACTTTTGTGACTGCATAGTAATATATAGACCGAATGCACTCTGAAGCAGAGTCTTGCTTAGTTGAAAATCTGCGAAGTATAACTGAAGAGTACTAGTCAAATAAAAATGCAGCGAAGGGACACAAAACAATTAAAGGATATAATGGCGTATTGGTATGGACTGCGTACACTTTACCCTCCCCAGACCCCACCTGGTGGGAATACACTGGGTATGTTGTTGTTGTTGTAATGGCTTACTGGCGACATGCAAGAAACTCACCGAACCTACCTACAAAGCTGTATTTGGCTAGTGAGAAACAAGAACTTGAGTGTATTTGAGAAAGAGAACTTGAGAGTTTCTTTCTTTCGTTGAAACAATCGAACTGGACATTATAAAATTGATTCAGGGGTGAATGCAACTTTCATTAGCGGGTTCTTCTGAACCTAGTAATTCCCATCTGGAGTATAAGTTTATGTGTAAAAATCTACTAAAATTGCAAGACAGAGTAGATATGAACCCATAACTTTAATAAAATATAACAGGTTCTCCTCCGCTACTACCACCACCACCACCTAATCTTCCTCCTGTACCACCATCACTTCCTCCTCCTCCACCACCCCACCACCTCTTCCTCCTCCTCCAGAACACCATTATCACCGCTGCAACAACCACCACGACCTCCTTCTTCACCATCACTACCAGCAGCACCACCTCCTCCGTCACAACCACCATCTTCTTCATTGTCTCCTCCTCCACTTTACTTTCTGCCATAAAATTAAGCAACTATCGTACTTGCTGCATCAACTACCATAGATGCTTGATTTAAGTCATTAATTACTCTTTTTTTTTTTTTTGAGATAACCGTGGTGTCCGGGTCAGCTTGCGCACATCTCGACTAATTCCACAGGATATCTGCCACCTCCCACCAGCAACAGGTACCAGGTAACTCTGTCCACCAAGGCTAGAACAGATGGGAAGAAATCACCTAGTGTTTGTCTCTGTTGGGAATTGAACCTGAGACCTCATGGTGCTCAACCCAACTTCATTGAACTACTAGGCCACACCCTTGGGTGATCATCCCACTTTTCATTTAATCTCATTTGACCAAGTCAATATCACTCCTTTTTTTTTTTTTTTTAAGATAAGGGTAACTATTAGTCATGTCACTCCTAATTTGAAGACTAGTTTGACACCTCCTCCTTCGCCTTCACTACCATCACTACCACTTCCTCCTCCGTCACAACCACCATCTTCTTCACTGTCTCCTCTTCCACCTTACTTTCTGCCAGAAAATTAAGCAACTATCGTAGTTGCTGCATCAGCTATCATAGTTGCTTGATTTAACTTATTAATTACTCTAATCATCCCACTTTTCATTTAATCTCATTTGACCTAGTCAATATCACTCCTTTTTTGTTTCAAGATAAGGGTAACTATAAGTCAATGTCACTCCTTTTAATTTGAAGACTTGTTTGACACTTCCGACTCAATTTTCTCCACTTTTAACTCTAAGACAAATAGCTAGTTGTAAGTATGAATGTATGATCGTGTTTCTATTGTGAGCGTTATCAGTATATATTGAGACTTGAGGTTCAAACTTGATCAAATATGTAAGCAGACCTCTCTTTGGCCCTTCCAATGTTAAACGATGGTCTATTTAGTTAAATAAATTTATTGTTTGGGGTTGCTCTTTAGTTTCCCTCCAATGATGACTTCAACTATTCAAGAGTGAGATGAAACTTTACTATAGCTCATCTCACCTCAAAGTTTATTCTATATTTTGTTTAGTTTGATTTTTTTTAATCTTAGGGCTGTTGCTTGTTTATTATTTGAATACTAGTTTGGCTTGTTTTTGTTCCAAAGGTTCTGGTCAGCTTTGGATAAACCTGAGCAGATCATCTCAGCTTCATTTGAAAGTCTCCTCCTAAACCATACCCCTCTACCTACTTATGTGTTAATCACCACATGAGCTGAGGGCCTTCAGTTTTGGTTTGTGTACGAATGAGGCTGAGAGTTTACATCAACCTCATAGTAATAAAGTTTATTCTATTTAGTTTGATTTAGAAATCACAATACAAAAAGAAAAAGAACATCTCAATCTCATTGATGTATTTCGTATGTTCAGCTACTACATAATGCCTCCTTATATAGGCTATTGCTAGCCTATTGCTTTACAATAGAAGATTCCTACTAGAGTTGTACTTTGTAAGTTAACTCTTACCGATAATACATTATGATAGAAATACACACACTCCTAATGCTAGGACAATTCTGCTTCTAGTGATCACCTAGACTTACACTAGTCACACTTCCAATCAAGCTAGTGAGAGGTGGATACTCCTAGCTTTCTCCGAAATGCTGCAAATTGTTGCTTTGTAAGTGCCTTAGGGCTTGGTGTGTATGTCCGCTAGCTGATCTTGAGATCGAGCAGAATGTGTTATAAACTGTCCCCTTTTCACCTTTTCTCTAACAAAATGATAGTCCATCTCAACATGTTTAGTCCTGACATGTAATCTGCGTTTGTTCTTGATTGGTATAGGATGAAAACTTATATCGTCATTGTTGGTTGAAACCCTAGACTGTATTCACAATGGGATGAGTGCAAAAGAATTGAATTCCCCCTTGGTGAAGCTTAATGTATGCCTCGTCTTTACTACTATTGTGTTGCTAATTATATTTCCCTATCTTTAGATTTCCATTTTAAAAAACGGGACCATTACTCAATTGATTTTACATAGAGACACCTAAAAGTATCAGTCGAATATAAATACTATTCGTTCGTAAGGGTTGGTCTATATAGATATATAAGTAACACAAATACCAAAAGATTTTATTGATATAATTAACTTAAAAATTATTTCGCCAACCTCATTTTACCTATTTTAATCCTGGCAAAGAACATCTACATAAGATCAAGTTATTTAACTAGCTAGACACTAGTATACAACCGTATAAATAATTGAATGCCCCTAGTTGAAGCTTAAAATATTTAAAACTCTTGCTTTAATAGATTTTAAGAGATTGCATTGTTTATGCCTAGAAATAAACAACATGAGAATAATGCAACATAGTATGACAACATTGCTTAATTGTTGAATTCATGTGAGTTATAAAAATTGATATTGACAAGAATGAAAAACTAAAATTAGTGAGTATAACTCTAGTAGAAATCTTCTATTGTAAAGCAATAGCCTATATAAGGAGGCATTGTGTAGTAGCTTAACATACGAAATCAATGAGATTGAGTTTTTTTTTTTTTTTTTTAAAATTGTGACTTCTAAATTAAACTAAATAGAATAAACTTTATTGGTATGAGGTTGAGGTAAACTCTCTGCCTCATCCGTACTCGAACCAAAACTGAAGGCCCTCAGCTCATTTGGTGATTAACACATAAGTAGGTAGAGAGGTATGGTTTAGGAGCAGACTTTGAAATAAAACTGAGATGATCTGGTCAGGAAACATGACCAGAACCTTTGGAACAAAAACAAACCAAACTAGTATTCAAATACTCACTCCATTTAAAAAAGAATGACCTATTTTGACTTGACACGGAGTTTAAGAAAATAAAGAAGATTTTTGAATCTTGTGGTCTTAAATTAAAGTTATGTCAAATGTACCAAAATGCCCTTTAATCTTGTGGTCTTAAACATGCCACGTGGAAAGTTGGAATTGAAGTATTTCCAAAAAAAGAAAGGGTCATTCTTTTTGAAACGGACTAAAAAGGAAAGTAGGCCATTCTTTTTGAAACGGAGGGAGTAATAAACAAGCAACACCTTAAGATTTAAAAAAAATCAAACTAAACCAAATATAGAATAAACTTTGAGGTGATATGAGCTATAGTAAAGTTTTATCTCACTCTTGAATAGTTGAAGTCATCATTGGAGGGAAACTAAAGAGTAACCCCAAACAATAAATTTATTTAACTAAATAGACCATCATTTGACATTGGATGGGCCAAAGAGAGGTCTGCTTGCATATTTGATCAAGTTTTAACCTCAAGTCTCAACAAATATTGATAATGCTCACGGTAGAAACACGATCATACATTCATACTTATAACTAGATATTAGTCTTAGAGCTAAAAGTGATGAAAATTGAGTCAGAGGCGTCAAACAAGTCTTCAAATTAAAAGGAGTGACATTGACTTATAGTTCGCCTTATCTTGAAAAAAAAGGAGTGATATTGACTTGGTCAAATGAGATTAAATGAAAAGTGGGATGATTAGAGTAATTAATAATTTAAATCAAGCAACTATGGTAGTTGATGCAGCAACTACGATAGTTGCTTAATTTTCTGGCAGAAAGTAAGGTGGAGGAGGAGACAATGAAGAAGATGGTGGTTGTGAAGGAGGAGGAGGTGGTGGTCCTGATAGTGACGACGATGGAGGAGGTCGTGGTGGTTGTTGCGGCGGTGATAATGGTGTTTTGGTGGAGGAGGAAGAGGTGGTGGGGTGGTGGAGGAGGAGGAAGGGTAGGTGGTGGTGGTAGTAGCGGGGGAGAAGGTGGTGGTGGTGGCAGCGGAAGGGGTGGGGATAACTGATAATATTGTTCTAAGTCATGAATTGGTGAAAGGTTACGGTAGAAAAGGTATCTCCCTAGGTGTATGCTAAAACTTGATATGCAAAAAGCTTACGATTCAATTGAGTGGGCCTTCCTAGAACAGATATTGACTGAGCTTAATTTCCCTGATAAGTTTCTCCATTGGATTATGACTTGCATTTCTACAATAAGTTACTCTCTTCTTATAAATGGAAGCCCCACCATGCCTTTTGTTGCAAAGAAGGGGTTGCGACAAGGTGACCCCATGTCACCTTACCTCTTTGTATTGGCCTTGGAATACCTGACTAGATTATTGAAGGGGTTGAAACAGTACACACGATTCAAATATCATCCCAAATGTGCAAAACTCCCAAGTGGTACAACTTGGATTTGCCGATGACTTATTACTGTTCTGTAGAGGGGACCTTCTATTCAAGCTTTGTTTACTTGCTTTCACCAGTTCTCAGTTGCATCGGGTTTAGTGGCTAATGTACATATAAGTTCTGTATATCTAGGAGGGGTGCCAGTGCATGTCCAGCAACAAATCATTGACGCATTGGGTTTCTCCAAAGGTGAACTCCCCAGTAGATACTTAGGGGTTCCCCTTAGTACTAAGAGGTTGTCATTAGCCCAATGTCAACCACTATTGGAGAAAATGATGAGCAGGGTCACTTCTTGGACAATAAAACTATTATCTTATGCAGGGAGAGTCCCATTATTGAAAAATGTTCTATTCTCTGTCCAAATATTCTGGTCCCAGATTTTTATTATCCCTAAGAAGATTGTTATGTTAATAGAAAGGATCTGCAAAAGGTTCTTATGGACTGGTGGCGTAGACACTTCCAAAAAGGCTCTCCTAGCTTGGGAGAGGTTATGCTTACCAGCTTCAGCAGGGGGGGTAAAAAATGATAAACATCACAATTTGAAACAGGGCAGCAGTATGTAAATTGTTGTAGAATATTTGCAAGAAAAAAGATAAACTTTGGGTACGTTGGATTCATGAATATTATGGGAAATATAGACCAATATGGGAAGCTACATTCAAGCAAGCCTCGTGGATGGTCCAAAAGATATTCAAAGCTAAGAAGTACATGAAAGAAGCAGGGTATACTGAACAAGATCTCCAACATATGTCCACCTTCTCTATCAAGGATATGTATTACAAATTGTTGGGAACTCATCCTATTTTTATTTTATTTTAAAAAGGTAAAAATATAGAAACAGACAAAAAAATTAAAGAAAAGATAAACTAACAAAGAAAGAGAAAAAAGAATTAAGAAACAAAACGGACAAAAAAAGAAAATAAAACAAAATATAAAAAAGGGAACAAATAATAAAAATGTGCCAAATGATATCTCTAGTAAAGAATAAAATGATACAAACAACAACAACAACAAAAACATACCCAGTGTATTCCCACCAGGTGGGGTCTGGGGGGGTAAAGTGTACGCAGTCCATACCACTACCTCAGGTGAAGTAGAGAGGCTGTTTCCGATAGACCCCCGGCTCAGAACATAATAAAAATAAAAATAATAAATAAAAAAGGAAAAAAAGTAAGAACAAAAATAATAAATGAGAAAGAGAAAAGTAACTAATGATAGGACAAAAACAAAATTGAAGTACGAAGAAATAAATGAAAAGACAAAATTAAATAAAAGGACAAAAAGAAGTACAAAAGGAGCAATGCTCCCGTGGAAGAAAAAGGGGTATCTCGAGTAAATAGTCTTGGGCGCCTAGGTATTTTAAAAGTTAGTATGGGAGAGGGCATTTGGGAGTTAGGTTTTTGGTCCATTTAGTGTACTTTTCCCAAGATCATAATCCTGGATACGCCTCTGAAGTTATTGAGTAATTTTTCATGTATGTAGAGTCTCTAAAGAAATTCAAATTAAGAACTAGCAGCCACAAAGCCAAATAAAATTTGTAAAAATGTACTTGCACGTAAATTTTATAATTCTTTGGAATGCTAATTTCAAGTAACTGCTATGAATAAACTGTGTATCTAGGACTTTCTTTTGGCCAGCATGAGTTTTGATAAAGTAGAAAGATAGCTCTTCATTAAGGTTCTATTTTGTTGAATCTATATCTCTATTGTTGAACTATACAGCCTCAAGTGTAAAAGGGCATCTATAGGGATTTATCAACAATCTTAAAAATCTTTTTCAGTTTTTGCAGATAAAAGAAAGGCTTTTTTCAAAGTGGTGTGTTGCAATACACATTCTGATTTTGCCCCCCATTTTTGCAAAACCAAACCAAAAAAAAAAGGAATTCCCCCTGTTTTCGAAACAAAGGCCATCATTGAGTTCTGGCAAGCTAGCATTCTAGGGCACTTCACACTGTTAGAGGATAGCAAAGGGTTAACTTGGCAAATGCTTTGGAAGTCCGTTTCCTTGAGTTCCAATTTGAGTCTATGGTGCTCCTTCATTATCTCTTTTAATATATATGTAAAACTGAAATTAAATTGAATCATGAATTTTTTTTCTAAAATTGAGTTAAAGAGTTTCTGGAAACCCCTTTATCAGTAATAGACTTGTTACCTGTTTCAGGCATCTTTCATGCCTGTTCTAGTGCTAGCTGCAAGAATATGTCCACAGGGAATGGAAGCAACTCTCTTCGCAACCCTCATGTCCATATCCAATGGAGGGAGTGTCCTTGGAGGTCTAATTGGTGCTGGTTTAACCCAGGTATTTGGTGTCACCAAGGACAGGTTTGACAACTTGGCTTTTCTGATAGTTATCTGCAATCTAAGCTCTCTATTGCCTTTGCCCCTACTTGGTCTTCTTCCTGGCGATGAACCGGATACAAAAGAGAATACTGATATTGAGATGAAGTCTAATTAAATTCTTGCCTGCTGTGCCCATCCTGAATCTGGCTTAAGTTCCGCTGCAGCTTTTCGAGAAAACAATAGGAGAGAATACAATTGTAAATACAAATACTGATATCTAATGACTAAACATATAAGTCATGATGTCAATTCATCACAACACAGAAAATGTTTAATGGATTAGGAACTTGTTTAGGTGGGAGATAGATCTTGATCTTGTTCTGTGGTCCCGGGACTTTGGTCTAATGGTAAGAGCGTCTGTGGGTTAGGCGCATGTCATGGGTTCAAACCCTCCTGTAACAAAAACGTGGTATTTAAGTGGAGAAGAATAGAGGGGCGGTCATATTATCTACCGACTTTCAAACTTGAGCATTTTGATCTTAACAAATGTATTGCTGGATGACCGTCTTAAGTCTAACATGGCCATTGAGAAATTGTTGTTTGGATTTGGTGTTTATCGACCAGCTTTGGTATTTTGTGATCAAATCTTAGCTGCTAAAAGGTATTGTACAATGGTTAACATTGATCGCTCTGTATGACGATTCTTACTTTTGGTATAATGAGCTACTAAATACTAACTTCAAGTTGATAAAAGTACTCCTTTAATCTGTTTGCCTCATAATCTGGATGTCAAGAAAGTTGGTGAACAATGTCCTTTTCAAGAAGTGTAATGGTAAAGGAAAAGGAAAAATCATTCTCTGTATGCATTTGTCTCATTGCTGAAAGCAAAAGATAAGATGGGTTGACTCGGTGTACTAGTCACTATGAGGGAGTGAGCACGCAGGTATCATCCAGGGTGATTTACACAAATAGGATTTTTCGGTGTTACCGTTTAAATTTTGCCCCCCCACCAAAAAAAAGGTCTTGGAAAAATGGTCTCCACATCAGAAACTAGAAGCGCGCTGCCACGATGACTTATGATGATTCATCAGAATTTCCAAGCAAAATTCTGACAATCATCTGGATTTCTTATTCGATATTGCCAAAATTTGCTTTTAACAAGTCATGAATTGCCAGATTTTTTCCTGCATTTGTTTTGAAAACCTAGCCGTCACTGTCTGCTGCCCACCGTCGTTGTTCAGCCAGCATTTGCCGCTGCTTTGCTCCGTTCATCGCTTTCTCACTAGAAAATTGTTGCAATTTCGCTGAAAAATTAAAGGACTAGATATATCCGTTACCTTTTTTTTTTTTTTTTTTTTTTAAAAAAAAACCCTAAGTTTTCTTCTTCGTCGAAATTCTTTCACATGGGAACATACAATAAACATACACCACATATACAATTAGGTATACCAAACATACGTTCAAAACTGGGAGCTCTTCCTTGATGTTATTGATGCATTCGACATTGTTCTGCAAAACTTTTGTATAGACAAGCTACAACAAATGGAGATTAACATTAAGCGAAATACGGGATAATGTTTAAAGCATTACTAGGAATCCTATTTAACAGGTACATCCAGCTGAACTTCCTATTATTTCAAAGTTTAAAAGGTGTCTTTGGGATTGCTTTACCAGAAATTACATTTAGCAAATACACGGTAAGTTTTAAAGCATTACAATGAAAAGGGATAAATATGATTTTTTTTAATCCCTGTCCATACACGTATTGTCTGCTTTGGGTCTATGCATGTATAAATTTAGGGTAACTTACACATAGTAACACTTTTTACCACAACTTTGTTCCATTACATAAAATCTCGGAATTCATTTTTTGTGATACTAAGTTAAGTTATGATACATATTATTTGTGATACATTTGTAACTGAGCGGTTAGTTAAATAAGTAACAGAATTGCATTTATCAAGGCAAGCGAATCACGCAAAATGTGTTTATGGATGAATCTCTGAGATGTCCAAAATCAAAGAAAATAGTCAATCAAATTTCAAATTCCAATCATACCATATCGATTACTATTTTCAACGATATTTGTGATTCATATTTATGCTACATTTAGATTTATTACAGTGCATTGTTGTTTTCTGAATTAACTAATTAATATTTGTGATACATTTGACAACCTTGTCATTCAGAATGTAGTATAATATTTGTGATTCGTATATGTGATACATATAAAAAGTTTCCCTTGCAGTTATGTTTTGCTGTGTAAATCTCCAGAATGTAGTTGGTTATTCAAGACTTTATAATATTTGTGATATATATAAAATTTTTGTGGTTCTGCGGGGAATTCAGGATCTCCTCTAATTCATTCCGAGTCCTGAGTTTTTGCAGCATAATCTTCCCTAATCTTCTTCATCTTTTCGAGGTTATTGCGGTGCTTTGACCTATTTTGTGCGAAAATCGTCAGATGTGTAATCAAAGATACCTGGAGAAAAACCCACAACTTTGTCAATTGCAGGAACAACATTGTTGGTTTCAATTTGGGAAATACCCAAACTGAATGAGGGTGAATCTTCAATAACCATTGAAGACTAAAAAAAAAATAACACCACAGTAATATGTGTTATTAAAGTAATCTCTGAAATAGTTACTTAAAATCTACTTCAACAATTCATGCACCTGTCGAAAAAAACTGAAAAAAATTAAATCGAATGTAATTGATTATGGACAGTTGTTGGAGGTTGCAGTAATAGTGATGGAAGTTTCAATTGGGGAGAAGTTGCCGACTTTCTTGAGGTGGAAAATTTTGAAAAATAAAAAACATGATTTGGGGCGTCAATGATGGAGTGTAAAGTGGATGAGAAAATCTTGTATATGTATCAAGAGCAAAATAGTAAAAGCGGAATTTTAAGTAATTTTTTAAAAGGTAAGGGATTTTATGTATTAATGACTTTTTAAGTTTGTGGGTTTGTGTAATTTATTCATAAATTTATCTTTTGAGCTAAGCCTAATAGAGCATCAAAGTGTACGTGTCATGTGAACTTGAGATATGCCTTATAAAAACTCTTTACTTTTCTCTCTCATTTTAATATGGCATTCGCCTAGAGTGTCATGTGTACCTCATATACAGAAGTTCACCAATCTAGAAGTCTGCCGTTCCTCGATTTAGAGCAACATACTCTCAACTGTATTCATTAACGTGTAATTACACTTTTGTCACACCATTTTCTTATGGTGTGCCTACCATTGTTAGGGGTCGTTTGGTAGAGTGTATAAGAATAATGCTGAATAAGGTGTATTAGTAATGCTTGCATTATTAATGCTGGTATTAGTTATGCTGACATTCTTTTTTATACACTGTTTGGTTTGATGTATAAGAAATAGAATATCTTATATAATTTTTATAAAAAAATGTTAACTTACAAAAATACCCTCCACACTATAACTTCACTGATTGGTACAGAAAGCTACTTGGAGGAAAATTGAATTTACTCGACAAAAACTTGTCTCTTTTTCTTAATTCTATCTACTTTCCCACTCCCCCAATCGCCAGATCAGAACAGAAAAATCAACGTGAAAATGGAGTCGCCAACTTCAGAATTTCAAGTTGAAGTGAAAGCAAGTGATAAAGTATGGGGGCACTGTACACAAAGACCGGTGGGCGGTGAGTACTGAAATACTAAGCCATATGAAGGAAATTGGGGTTCTTCCTGACAATCTAAGTTATGGAGTTTGTATCAATTTGTATGGAGTAAGATCAAATATTGAGGGCATGAAAAAGAGGGATTTGAGGGGTAATAATGTCATTAATCACTTTAATGCATGTGTTGAGACCCTTTGTATTACTAATACATGGAAAAGGATGGTATTAGTAATACCTACATCAATACACAATAGAGTGTATAACTAATGCAAGTGTTAGTTATACATAGACCAAAAAAGCATACCAAATAAGGTATTAGTAATACATCAAAAATAATGCATGCATTATTTTGTTAATACACTCTACCAAACGACCCCTTATTGAGTACATTATATTATGGTGGGCAAGAAATTTAGCAAATGGTTCATGGTGTTTGCCAGTTTCATCATATTTTTCATAATATTCATCACCTCTATCTGACTTGATTTTTTTTATCTTTTACTAGTTATCTTTGAACCTTATTACTAAAAAATACCTCCAAGGCATTTCCTGTTTCAGATCTTTTGTGCAACGAATAAGCATAATGATACCGTAGAAGTCAACAATAAAGTAATAATGTATTTTTTCTTTATTAAAATAAGTGACATCAAAAGGACTACATATGTAGTGTGTACAATTTCAAAAAACTGTGTTTCTTGTGACTTCTTTCTTTGTGTGTTTGATTTGTTTTCCTTCAATAAGGTTCACATAAATAACAAGGCTAAAATTTTAATCTGAAAGAATTTCATCATTAACTAATCTTTTCAATCTTTCTTGAATATATGACCTAAAAGTTGATGCTACAAATAAACATATGTTAATTCACCAAATCATGTTGGCTTCCAATTTTATGAAGAGTTGGAAGGGTTTTGAGTTTTGATAAAAAAATTTTATCAACATTTAATTTGTTTAAATTATCACAAAGAATATTCATCAGGCATCATAGCATATACTTGTGCATAAATACCATTTAATCACGAAATAGTAAGTATTCTTCATTTTTCATCAAAATAGGGAGTTATTCAATTGCCTTGTAAAATTGCACTATATGTTTTGACAATACATTTTAATTAGCTTTTTTATTTATTAAATCCAACTTAACTTAAACACATGAGACATATATCTTACCGCCAAAACTAAATTAAGACAAATTCCAAAAAACTAAAATAAGTTGGTCCTCAAATACATTATCATCGGAAGGAACGAGGATTATGGTGGAGTGTTATAGGAACAAGGATTGTGGGGGAGTGTTAAGTACTCCTTCATCCTTAATCAAAAGTCTCGAGTTTGAGTCTTCTTGGATACGGGGTTACCTTTGTTAGGGAACGCTTTATCCCACAATGTTGGACTTCCTGACATGAATTTAAATTTAATCAGACTCTAATATGACTATCGGATACCGAATGGAAAGCCAAACAAAAACATACAATATCATTGAGATGGGGAAATTTTCTACTATAAGAAAACCTGTCACGTTACAAATTGATAGAAATTCACATGGGGGTGGGCCTCAAAAGTTTTTCACAACAAAACAATTTACAATTGGTGTAGTCCCATCTCAAAAGGCCCAATAGTTTCCACCAAATTCGATTCAATTTTAAACGGGGAAAGGACATAAATGTTACTTCGCCCAAAACTATTTTCACGAAATAGCCATTGATTTTGCAATTTCAAAAGATTTTTAGGCCTTTTTGTCGCTGCTAGTGCCTTTTTTTTTTTCCCCGTTCATATACCATAATGATACAGTCTCCATGCTACATTCATATAGTTTATACAGAAAAACATATGCATATATAGTTCATATATCATATTGATACAATTTTTATACCATTTTGATACGGTCCCTGTACCATATTAATACACTCCTTATATCATATTGATACAACCCATATACCATATTGATACAGTTTCGACTAGTCATTTTTGGAATTAGTTTGGGCCAACTGACCATTTTTTGAAATTAGTTTGGATCCATTGACCACTCCATGTCCAATAACCTAAATATGGGTCATTTGTTTTTTGACGGACCATTTGGTGTCCTTTTCCCATTTTAAACCAATTGGGCATCACTACAAGTCTACACGACTACAACTAACTGATTCTTTTTTTTGTTTGTTTTTCAACTCAACTAACTGATTCATTACTAGGAGTATTACTTACTTCAGTCTTTAAATAAAATAATTTCCACAAAAGTCCATTTCTTCATTTTACTATTTTAGCCACTTGCCCCACAGATCCTTTTCCAATTTCCAATTAGGTTCCTTTCACCTTTTCTATGATTCCTCATCATATGGATTTTCTATTTTTTCCTTGCTAGTTGCTATAAGTTGATGTCTTTATACAACTGTCACATATCATATGCATGATTACTTGAACATAAAACACAATTTTCCTTTCTTAACCAAAAAAAAACACACAATTTTCCTTTCCTTACCCTATAACATTAAGTCTCTTTTAGTCTGTTTTTGTCTTGAACCAAGGATCTATCAGATACAGCCTTTCTACCTTATCTCTAAAGTAAAGGTACAATCTGCACATATACACCCTACCCTCCCCAGACCCTATTTTATAGGACTACACTGGGTATGTTGTTATTGTTATTACTCCAACATTAAGGCAATGGAGAATATTAAAGATATAAATCTTCAATTAACTCGTGATTAAGGTATAGTTATTATTGTTATCGTAAAACTCTTGGATTATATTGAGACACATAATTAATTTGTGATTGACGTGCACTTGTGATAAAAAGAACAATTACACATGGACACACACTACATAACACTATATATGACTCTTTTATAAGTTGCACTAGCAACTAAAGGAGAATAGGGGAATGCTTCCTAGACCAACTTATCAAAATGCTAGATGTTTAATGGTCCTCCATGTGGCTGATGCACAAACAATAAGGACATGGAGGAAAAAAAGGAATTCTTTTGAGAGGGGTGGGGCATGAAGTATTTGTTTGTGTTTTAATTTATGTGACACACTTTTTTTTTTTTTTTTTTTAAATTTGTAAAAAGAATAAGTTTCTTCCAAATTTGAAAATAATTAACTTTATGCTTCTAATTTTACCTTTAAAGGGAAGCTTTTATAACCACACACATATTATGACATGTTTAAGGCTATACATTTCACAAGTTTTGTAGCTACAAATATGTTATGATATATTTAAGAGTGCTAATTTCTTTTTTAAATTCTATGCCGATTTAAATTATGTCACATAAATTGTATTGGAGAGAATATTATAAAGCTATCATTCAAAAATTGTACTACCTTCGTTTCAAAAAAAGTGTCGTCTTAGCTCTTTTCATGCCATAAAGAAAACTACTCTCTCCGTCCATCTTTACTTGCCCACTATTGACTTGACACACAACTTAAGAAATAATAAATAATAAGGGTATTTTACTATATTATCCTTTGAATATAATAAATTTAATGCTTTGGAAAATACATTGGGTTATGAATAGTATTTACTTGCAAGGGTAAAATGGACACAAAATGACAAATTTTCATTGATTTTCTAAATAGGACAAGTATTGTTGGACATCTGTTTTTAGTATAGTGGACAAGTAAAGATGGACTGAGTGAGTAATAAATACTATAACGTATCATTTACTAAGTTGCCCATATTTATCATAATGTTTCTTGAGAATTGAGGAATATTAAGAAGATTTAGTTCTTTAATACTCCCTCCATCTCATTTTACTTGGCCCCCTTTTACTTGACACGCTCGTTAAGAAAACATTAATTGTAGATGTATTTTTACTAAACTAATCTTATTAATGATGTTTTGTAACTTTAAATTTGATTATTACTCCCTCCGTTCAGATTTACTTGTCACTATTTTTTTAATTTGATTTTCATTTTTACTTTTCATTTTTGACAAATCAAGAAAAGATAATTTTTTCCCCTCCAAAATTAATTTCAAGACATAATACTAAGCATCAATTAATAGGGATAGTATGATAAAATAACCTTATCAATAATTATTTTTTTAAATAGGTGTGCAAGTTAAAATATGAGAAGTAAAAGCAAACGAAGGGAGTACTAACTATCAGTGGAATAGGAAAGAAGTAAAAAACTATTTTGATTTACGAAAAATGGACAAGTAAATTGAAATATATAGGAATCAAGTAAAATAAAATAAAGGGAATATAAAAGTAAAACTGGAAATAATTGCCGATTACTATCTCAAATTTCTAAAGCGATATTTATTTTGGGCGAAATTTATAGTAAAACGACACTTATTTTTGGTACAGAGGGAGTATAATTCCACATATGAATGTAGGTAAGATTGTCTTTCTGCTTGTTAATTTTTGGATAAGTAATTATTTGAAGCTATCAATGGTCAGATTCTTGAATATTTGTTTTGTCCACACCCAACATCCCAAAAGCTGTCACATGGGGGAGATGGAGAAGTTGGAAGTTGGAATAGTTGTTAGACCATCCACTCCAATCATTGAACTACTTTAAATACCATAAAGTTCTTGCATGACTAGGAGAGTAGAACTATTTATAATTAGGAAAAAGTAATAATAATGGCCCTAAAGATGTAAACATACAAGTATAATACTAAGTTTCTGGCCAATCACTTTGTAAGTAAACCTACCTAACAATAATAAGCTTCTGATCATTATACAACACTATAGCAACAATCAAGAAGAATTACTGTAGGATGAATGAGATCTCTTCAGTCTTAATCAGAAATTTTGAGTTTAAGCTTAAAGAATAAAGAACTTGAAAAAGTGTATTATCCATTTTAATGGTTCATAAATTAGGCGAATCTCAATTAGTTGAGTCAAGTGTGTTTCGAATATCAGATGATTATAAATAAAATAAAAAATCAGTCACAAGTGACTAGTCTTAATAGCAACTTCACATGATTATAAGTGCTTATATGAATACAAGTACTAATAAATATCTTCACATCAACTTATATTCTCCATTCATTTTGTTTTGATTGGCCACTATTGGTAGGTTTAATGATTAATTAGTGATATTATAAGCAGACTTGAGAAGTGATCGATAAGAGAATAATGCACTTGATAAAGGGGAATTGTTTGAATGAGAATGGTGTTGGAGCAATTAATAATAATACCATAAGTATATTTAGTTACTTGTATTTTACTGCAAAATTATTATGGGATATTCTTTAATTTATTCTAAGCTCTCTGAGACTCAAGGGTCATAAAACGACGAGTTCAAGAATTCAACTGTTGAGACATCGTTTGATCGATCAGTCAAAACTATCACGAGACCCCAAAAGTGAGGACATATAGTAATAGACAATTCGCTGATTAAGTCTAAGCGTCATATTTTTTTCCACCATTAATCACCTATTTTTATCTTTAAAGCCCTTATGCGCGGTCACCATCGCCTCCCCACCTCTTTGGCAATCAACTAGCCAATTAGGGTTAAGCAGCGATATCGGAGAAAGGTGAAGATTATAGAAGCGGATTTAAAATTTAAACTCTTTAGTGCAACAATTTGAAGTATTGCAAATAACTAGATTTAAAATTTAATACATATCTACTAATATTTTATAAATTTTATGATACGTAAGCAGAATTCATAGATTTCACTTTTACATCCAACCTTTGATGTTATGACTTATGAGGGAGGTATGTATGGTAAGGGATGAGTATGACATTAAATTAGCTAGTTTGTGACAATGAGTGCGAACTAGCATAAATGTATCATATATTCTTTTAAATAATAATAATAATTTGATAATAAATAGGGGTGGATCTAGAATTTATTATTATTATTATTATTATTATTATTATTATTATAAAATAAAGGTAGAGAAAGGGAAAATGGAGAGGGGATTACAAGATGTGAAATAGAGCTCTTACCAACAAGATGAAAGTATAAATATCCAACCAACAGATTAACTATTAAGATTTCCCAATGTAATGGTTACGGGTTTACGTGAACCTAATTATTTTTTTATCTAGACCGTGTACTTGTATTGAAAAGTTCATTAAATGTAAACGAATATTTAACTCGTAAACCAGTTGGTCCAATTATTGTTGAATATTAACTCAAGATCTCTATAGATACCCATAAAATTAAAATCTTGAATCCGCATCGGATAATAAACTCACTTTCATTGTCATTCTGTCTTATATCTTGGTTCGTTTTCAGCCCAGTTATGATATAAGCCTATTGGTGTGTGGTGAGACACATGACCTAATTAAATTGAAGTGGGAATGAGGGTAGTTGGTTAGTAGAATCCATGGTTGGGAGGGAATTGTTCAAAAGATAGATAATTAATTATATCCAAAAGCATGTGGGAAGCCATGTGAACTGCACTAAATACATAATCATCGATTAGTGAAAGTTTAATTTAACAAAGATTCTCTAGGTGAGAAATGATTAATATTCTGAACAATGGATCTAGAGCTAAAATCCATATTAGGCCATTATGTCTTCTATGAGAAAAAGCCCAATGCTATTGTATAAGACAAATTTAATTAACAAAATGAAAAAAATTAAAGTGATTACTCCCTCCATTCCAATTTATGTGGCACCATTTGATTTGATATAATTTTTTTTTAAAAAAAGACTTCTGAAATTAATTATGCTCTAAAACACGTTTTGACCACTTGTGTTGCTATAAATCATTTCATTAAAGGTAAAAAGAAGAATTTTAAAGTTAAGTTGTTTATAATTATAGAGATGTGACATTCTTTTTGAGACGAATTAAAAAGTAAAGTCCGCTAAGTAAATTGGGACAGATGGATTACTAATTTTACATCTACAACGTGACTTACTCAGTGATTAATGAAGCAGGTTGAGAATCATAAAGATTCATGTTCAAATTTCTGCAGAAGTAAAAACACTAGATGGTTTCTTTCCATTTGTTCCGAACCTTGATGGACAAGGTTATCCAACTGTGGAATTTGCCGATGTGTGTATTAGCTGCCTCGAAAATCATGGTTACGAGAAAAAAAGTATTTACTTATATATTTGTAAAACATCCTTGAGACTCGAGTTGTGTCCCTTAAAGCTCACTCGTTTCCTTTTCTTTCATAATAATTGGCTAAGCCATATATGAGACTTTATCTACAAATTTCCTCAAACATGCACTTCATAAACTTAGCTTAAATACTCGAAAATTTACAAGAAAGGCTCAAACGATCCAAGGAAGACTTAATTTTAATCTCCTCGAAAAACAATATATGCAAGTTATATGGTGTTGTTAGATAATGGCTAAATGATCTAATGAATCTTTGTACTTGTCTGAGTTTGTATTGTGGACACTTCTATTTAGCCCTTTGTCATCTGAACCCCTGAATCCTTCTTACACAATATTTTAAACCCTTTTTTTCGACTGCTTAGTTGAGCATGTAGCACAAACGCTGCCACGTAATTTTAAAAATAATTCTAAAATAACACGTAGGAAATGACGTGAGATAGAGTTAAAAAGGCCTCAAAACCTTTTCATCTTCTCATTCACCCATTGTTCATCTAGGCACTCAAACTTTTTCTTTTCCACTTTTCCTTTCGTTCCCATTAAATTGTTTGAGTTTTCTTGTTGTTTTTGTTCGATTTTCAAGCTATCTATGTAAGTTTTTCAACTTATTTCCTAATTATTTGTTGTTCGAGTTTTGTTGTTGCTTTTGTTCGAGTATTTGTGTCGTTCTTTGATTTTAGGGTTGTTGATTAACATTGATTTTATTGGAATTTTTTGGGGTTTTTGCTTTGTTTCATGCCTAATGTTAGTGTAAGATGTTTTTGTAGTAGTGTTATGCCTTCAAAGGCGTAAAGTCCACAATAGCAAAAATAAACTTTCATGGTTAAAATTGAAGGAAAAAATAAACTGAAAATGCACGAAAAAGAGAGGTTTATAAGGACAGGCAAAAAAAAATTAATGAAGAAAAAATTTAGAGAGAGAAGATTGAGAAAGAGGCAAAAAAAAAGCTCAAAATTGTCCAACAAAGGTATTAGATGTAAATGGGAAAGAAGATGACTGATATAAGGACTTTAAGTGACCATTGGATCCTTTTTACAATGTCTCACACTTCAAAAATGTTTGTAGTACACGCTCTTTGGTTGTTTATGTCACATAGGATGCCAAGTCAAAAAAAAAGGTTTAAAATATTGTGTTATGAAGGATTCAGGGGTTCAGATAACAAAGGGTTAAGTAGAAGTGTCCACAATACAAATTCAGATAAGTACAAAGGTCCAGTAGATCATTTTGTCTTATATATATAATTCAAGATTGAAATTATTGTATAGTCGAAATGGTCAGATCCTTTTAGTTGTCGTTTACATACTCGAAAGATCCAATTTTCTAACCAATTATAGTACCCAAATTTCCATAAATAATTCATGGCAACAGAAATTTCATAGGGAAAGTTACGGATATATATCCTTCAGCCAACTAATTCACCAACATGATTAAAGTATACATAACATATACACTAGATATGTATATACTATTTATATAGTTTGTACATATTTTATAAATTAAATTAATCGACTGGTTCATGCCCGTAATTATCCAATGTTTTCATAACCTTCAAATACAAGATGACTAGACCATAGTTTTGAAAGTTCTAGCTAGAGTCCTAGACCATGGAAAAATTATTTTATATGTAGGAAAACTTATATATTGACCCCTCATAAACATTTGATGGAGGAAACTGTGTTGTCCACTGAGTAATGCTGGTTGCCTACTAGACAAGAATTCACATGTTTTCATTCCAAGACAATAACTGCACTGTTTTATGTGGCTACAATGTTTTTTTTGGATTGATTTTTTTCTTTATAGTAGTAATATATATGTGATGTCTCTCAACCTGAGTAACCCCACATGTATATAAGTTTGGCAATTCCTTGTCTGTGGACCAAATTCAAATGAGATACTTCAATCTAGCTAGTTTATGAATGAAGGACCTTTAATTTATTTTCCCAGGATGACAAAATTTAGCCATGTTTTTAGGTTCTTCAATAAATTAAAGAAGAGGTATAGATACAAATATATTGATTAAACAAAGAGGATATGCATTTATATATGCTTGAAAGATTCTCTCCTTTTATTTTAATTTTTTTGCTTGATAGATTCTCCATTTTTGGTTTTAAGGATATATGCTCTGAACTATACCGAATTAATTTCTTACATGGTTACTCAACTAATAGTTATTATCTCCCAAAGTAACTTTTTTGTTGAAGAAAATTGGAATCAAGAAGAAATGTGATTTTCTGAGATAATAACTATTAGTTGAGTGATCATCTAAAAATTAATCTGAATTTTACGTGATCTGACAATTAACTACCATCTCAAACGTAGTCCATTCTAACAATAGTATCATTAGCGTAGATACACAAATCACCTTAAATACAAGAAATCGAGTCGGTGTGGCTGGTAATTAATTTATTCACTTTGAAATCATTTTTTATTAAATTCATTTTTCGGAAGATACCGATAAGATATTCATATCGAAGTTTTGATATTATTGTTGTATTTTAACGGCACAAAAAAAAAAAAAGTAAAAAATTGTTGAAGTAATGGATATTTTAGGGACAAAAGTTGAAAGTTAAGAAACAGTAGTTGATTAATTAATGATCTCGATAGTAATCCTCTTATTTTTGTATTTTTTTTTTTTTCAAACTGTCTGAAAATATTTTATTTAAGTCAAGGATTTATTGAAAATAATCTCTTTATCTTTATGAAGTAGGAATAAAATCTGCACACTCCACCTTGCCTTGACCCTACTTGTAGAATCTCACTAGGTATACGTGTTGTTGTTGTTGATCTAGTAATAATTGCCCCCAAACTAGAACGTGCATATATTTATTTCTTCTAGTTCATTCAATTACCAATCACATAATACACATTTCTAATTTTCCTTCTGGTCTAGGAAATTACAGCAGTCAACTGGATGTGATTATATATATAGACAATAAATTATAATAATCACAAAAAGCAAACAATTTTTTATATGGTGACTGTGCATTGCTTGTCTATAAGGTAATAGGCAATTAGAGTCGTCTAATCTAAGTTGCCATAGAAAGTCCAGCTTAATTAGACATAATGATGGATTATCGACATTACGTGCATTAGCAACATCACCCATTAACCCTTCTTAATCTTGATTAAAGCTTGTTTTGGCAGTCATTTTCAAATAATTTTGTTAACTTCTTTTGGTAAAGGTATGCAATTATGTGGACCTTAATCCTCACTTAGTATCTCCACTACTTCATATTACTTAATTATTTTAATACAAGCTTAATGATTATAATAATTTACGAGTGCATATTATTAAGTGCGATATTTGTAACTTGGTCGGTCAGTCAAAATAATTACATTGGCTAGTTAATATACAAAAAATAATCCACTACTTTGTATCAAAATTGTATATATAGTTTATATATAAATGGTACATTTATATATAAAAGATATACATTTGCTGGCTATTATTTTGATGAACGACTATACAATATAGTTTTCCCAATTATTAACTGTGGAATGAAAGATTTTCTTCCCTTATTTTATGGTATAGGGATAGCAATATTAATAGAGGCAGCAATTTGATATCTCTAATGCTTGTTGACATGACTCCTTCAAAACAAGAATATTTTCCTGTTTTTTATTGGATATTAAACAGGGAGAAGTAATAATTGCCTTAGTATTGCCAAAACACATAATATTAGTAATTAGGATTTTTCATCATTTGAGATCATACGCCAAAATTAACTAACTTGTCAACTGTAAGATGTCGCCCTATTTGGCATGTGCCAATTTGCATGGTCACATATATATTTCTTGGAGCCAAAATATTATTATGTGAGAGAAAAAATTTGGCCATTTATTATTTTCTCTTGTATGCAACTTGGAGCCCAAGTTTTGCTCCTATAAAAGGAGGGTTAATTTCTTCATCTCAACCATCCCATTTTTGGTAATAATATAGAATACTTTTGTATATCCCATAGAGTTAGTATTGAGAAATACTTTGAGTGAACTTTTTCTTTGTAGTGATATTTGTGAGGTTATTCTCTTGGGATATATTTTGGGATCATTAGAGTTCTATCTGTAATTTTGTACTCTCTTTGGATCATCCCACCTTTCTTTGTTAGAAATTCATAGTGAGTGTTCTAATTTGTAATAGAGAGTTTTGTATATATCCGTTAGAGTAGTGTTGGGAAATACTTGGTGTGAACCTCTGTTGTGAGTGAATTGTGAGGTTATTCTCTAGGGATATATTTTGGGGATCATTAGAGTTTCGTCTCTAATTTTGTATACTCTCTTTTGTGTATTGGTTGTTATAGTAAACTCGCTCTTTTTTATTGTGGACGTAGGTCATGTTGACCGAACTACGTTAATTCTGTGTGCCTCCTTTAGTTTTCTCAACTTATCGTTATTGTCGTCTTTTAATTTATTGTTTGGCTAAATTCCTCAATAACCAGGTTCTCGAACCTAACAAATTGGTATCAGAGCCGGATTCAATCGGGTTAGTTACAGTAGCCAAGATGACTCAAAGGAAGACTTTTGTTGAGAAATTTTTTAAATTTAATAAGAGGATTGTTGATTCGGATTATTTGCATCATATGTGTCCTAAAAAGGACATGTCTTTTACATATGATTTTGTTGGAGATGGAGTTTCCTATACTATGTTTGGATTTACAGTTGCAAATGCTGCTACAGTTTTGACATCAGATAAATCTGATTTTGGCGTCACCAATTTGTGACATAAGCACATTGGGGCTTTTCGGGAGGTGGAGCAAAATTGCTATGTTATCCAAATCAGGCCAAGGTGGAGATTTGTAAGATGTGGCCTTAATTGACATATGCCAATTTGCATGGTCACATATATTTCTTGGAGCCAAAGTATTATTCTGTGGTAGAGAAAATCTGACCATTTATTATTTTCTCTTGTATGCAACTTGGAGCCCAAGTTTTGCTCCTATAAAAGGAGGGTTAATTTCTGTTGGGTTCTAAAGTGTATTGTGAATAGAAAATGGAGGGAAGAAAAATTGGAGGGAAAGTGAAATGTGTAGTTCACTTTTAAGAAAGTTAAGTTCTCCCACATTGGTGGGAGAAAGAAACTTCTTAGTGTTTATATTGGAACACTTCCCTTCATATGGATAGTGAGGCAAGAACAAGACAAGCCTCGCGCCGTCGTCGTCGTTGCTCGCTCGGCTTCGGCTTTGGCTTTGGCTTTGGATTTGGCAAATGATCGATCGAGAGATTATTTTTTGGACAAAATTCATTTGAAACTTGAAATATAGTGATAGGTTAACCCAAAAATCCAATAAGAAATGATTCTTCTCCATTTGCGGACGCATGTCACAACGCACCTCGAAGGGATGCGACCCTTCGAGGAAGCGGACATACTGTTTCACGCGAAAAGGGCGACCTTCGCAACAGAACAATGAACTTTCTGGAAATTAACGATGTGCAACCTGCGACTGCAGGTGGGTCCGCAGGTCTGCACCGGTTCCAGAAAGTTGTCTCTTTTCATGAACCATTGTTTTTTTTCAGAAGCAACTCTTTATGGCTATAAATACCTGATTTTTTCTCAGGTATTGGGACGAAATTATTGAAAGAAAACCATCTTCTTCTTCTTGAAAAAACTCAAGTGTGATCAAGAAATCATTGAGTGCGTTCGAAGTTCGGTAGAATTTGAGGTACCACTATTCTACTGAAGTGAATCATTTTATCCTGGGAGGAAAGATTCCATAACCTCGGGTACTTGAGGGGAATAAATTCCTTAAGGACACACCGTGAATTCGGTGGACTTGATTCTAAATTTTCTGTTTTATCTTCTTTCTTACGGTTTTGCTATTTTCCAGAAAACAGTAGAAACTTCATTTTGATAGTTCATTATTGTTGAACTTGTGTTTGAAGTTGTTGAACTTCTTTATTGTTCTTGAACTTAAAGTTGAAGTTCTTATTGATTTAAATACAGATATTTGTACCCGGAAACAACAATTTCTTCATCTCAACCATCCCATTTTTGGTAAAAATAGAGAGTACTTGTGTATATCCCATAGAGTTTGTATTGAGAAATACTTTGAGTGAACCTCTTCTTTGTAGTGATATTTGTGAGGTTCTTCTCTTGGAATATATTTTGGGATCATTAGAGTTCTATCTGTAATTTTGTACTCTCTTTGGATCATCCCACCTTTCTTTGTTAGAAACTCATAGTGAGTGTTCTAATTTGTAATAGAGAGTTTTATGCATATCCGCTAGATTAGTGTTGGGAAACACTTGGTGTGAACCTCTTTTGTGAGTGAATTGTGAGGTTATTCTCTAGGGATATATTTTGGGGACCATTAGAGTTTCGTCTCTAATTTTGTATACTCTTTTTTGTGTATTGGTTATTATAGTAAACTCGCTTCTTTTGATTGTGGACGTAGGTCATGTTGACCGAACCACGTTAAATCTGTGTGCCTCCTTTAGTTTTCTCAACTTATCATTACTGTCGTCTTTTAATTGATTGTTTGACTAAATTCCACACTATCCCGAATTCCCGATCCTAACATCAACCATAGTACGTAAGTTGCAAGGTCACTCCTATTTGGTTACTTTGAACATATTCACTAGGGAAAATAGGAATTAGCCACGGACAAATTTTGTCACTAAACAACAAAAATTTCTTGTTAATTCTATTTAATTATGAATTAATAAAGTAATAAAAAAAATCATATTGGTTATAGCCTATTAGGTTATTTAGACACAAATTATTGACAAATTGTGTAGCCAATTGATACTCTTATTTGAGATTGAAGGTTCAAGTTTGACATTGTTTATACCTTCGTGGATAATCGGTAAAATTGAAACTATGTATAAATTAAGATTAATGTGATTCATGTGAAAGATCGAATGATATGCACAATTCGAGAAATTGTTCGAGTTTGTCTACGTTTTCCATATATATGTATACACATAAACACACTTTCTTTTAGGCAGAATACACCGACAACCCCTTTAGGTTTTTCTGTACCAGCTTCTTTTACCTATACCACAGTTGAAGTTGTTAGAACATGCACAACGGAAGCAATTCTCATGGATCAATCTAACTCACATTATAACTAGATAATATAAACTAAAACGAAATTGAGAAAGCTACTTACCTGTTGAGGCTTTCACACAACTCGTTCAACGCCTTGCTCACCTTGCTCGTCAGGTCTGAAGCCTTTACTAATTCCTGACTAATTCTCAAATCAATACTTGTGTGGGCAAGTAAGTTTTTTATCTGAAAAGGTTGATCCTTTGAAAAATCAGCCCCTTATATTCCCAATTTTCTACTGAAGAAAGAGAAGAGAAGAGTTGGGCCTTTTTCATCTATTGAAAGCTGCCATAAAGGATAAAGCATTTTTGTCCTTTAATAAGCAAAACATTTTTTCTTTTATTTTAAATAGAAATATTTAATTACTTAAATATTTTTCTATTTTAAAACAACATGTTTTATTCTTCTAGAAGACTGGTAAAATCAATATTATTCTTCCAAAATACTCATTTTTATTTCCAAATTTGATTAATTAGTCAAGCATAGTAGGGACCGCAGATTTATTAACTGAGGCTTCCAATTATGATATTAATTCGCAAATGAATGAATTATTCATATCATAATAAATTATTCCACTAAAAATCTGTAATTGCACTCCTCGATTTAATTTTGAAATCTACCCTTACACCTTATTTAACTCTCCGTTTTAGAATTACCGACACCAATTAATTAAATCAAATTTCTGAAAAAATTTAATTCATTGATTAATTTAATCCTTTATTCTTATGCTTAACTTATTTCACGTGACTGATATAAAATCCACCTGCAGGGTTTTCACATAAAAACTTAGAAGCAACCATAAAAGGGTGTCTTCTATCTCAAGTCCGAGACATGGTTCTATCAACTAATTATTATTTTACTAGTGTGATTTGTTATCATCCAATCTATTAGGAATATATTGACTCATAATAGAGTCTCAACTTTTAATAGATTAAAATAATAAATCAAACTACATAGATCATAATAATTATATCAAGATTAAGAGTATAAGTACATGTAATGGACTAGAGAAGTTGTTTATTAATATTCAGAACATAAACGAACATCTCTACTTGGTCCGTTCATTACATACGAAATGTACTAGCACAAGAAGTTGGAATATTACCACTCCAAAAATTAAGATCAAATTATATTTAATCCTGTGCTACAATTATCAAGATGTTTGTCCTACTTCATCTCTGATTGTGAACAATAATTTATAACTTATAAGAACCGATAATTTTAATCTTCAGTGTATGAGCTAAATAACTCTATACACAAAATTGCCTACTATATAAGTAAAGGACACACATGTTAACATAATGATCTTATTCAAAAATCTTTATTAAATAAATTAAACCAAGTCTTTACATTGAATGAAAACATAATATTATATCCTAACATGATTAATAGTATATCCTATCAGAAGCACCTAAAGGAGAATTTGGTTTTGGTCATTAAATTTCATCTAGACGTTTGAGCTATGACATATTTCTATAGAACACCTAAATATGTGGTAAAATGTTCCTATAGAAACTTCCAACTCAAATTTTTGAAAACGTTTTTGTGTGTATTCTCAAGTGCTCATTACATAGATAAACTTTTGGAATGTATATGTGTTCAGGCGCTCAATTAAAAGAGATCAAAGTTTGAATATCTAAATAAAATTTACTAACAATTTTAAGTGGCTATTGATGTATTTTGTCTTTCTTTTAAAAGATAAACGTGTGATTGAATCTTATTAGTATATAATTGCTTAGAAAGGGCAATAATTGCCCTCTGGAAGAAACATTATGGCTAATCAAGTCAACATGATGAAAAATGAGTGTTTGAATGAAAGCAACCTTGGTATAAAATGGTGAAATGAATCCACCAAAAACTACCACAAAAAGAAGAAAAGAAAAAAGTCATAATATATCAAATCTAGGAGTATCGTACTTTATGATATTATTGTCTCAATATCAATGATGCTAAAATCTAATCCACATTACGTAAGAAAAAGGAAATATAAGGAAAAAGTGAAAGAATATGCAAGCAACAGGAAAAAATAATATTTTTTTCAAATGGAGAATACAATTGTGATAGTGATGTGCACATTTACTTCAACTTGAAAATTGTTTTGCTATATTATAATCCAATTACTCAATGATAATGACATTTTTTTTTTGTTTTCAACTTAGTGTCTGGTATTCACATTAGAGTTCGACTAAATTCAAATCGCGCACTATAGGTCATGTTTCTGGCGAGGCACTCCCAATATTTTATTTTATTTTCATTCGTTCGAACTCGAAACTTCTGATCAAGGATAGAAGAATTTCAACCATCCCACTATGATCAATATTGGTGTTAGTGACACTTAATTAGTGCCCGGAACGTAGATCATACTTTTAAGGAGTGTAATCAAATTAAATTAATAAAAAATATCAAAACTAATTGAAATGAGAGGTCCTTCAGCCTTAAGTCTAAAGTATGAATTATGAGGGTAGAATTTGTCAAATGCATAAAAGCACCACTTAGATGTTTAATAAAAATAAAAAATATATTGTACTGATATAACTAGGATTGCACATATGAGCACTATGAAACTAGGTCAACACATTTCCATACATTATGTTTAAAGTGGTAATTAAGTAATAAGTATTTATTATCACCACTTGATATTTACATCAGATCAAATAATTTAATCATCAGAGTCACAACTTAAAGTTAGGATAATTTAACGGATTTGCCATCAACATTTGGTAATTTTCCCTGAAAACGTTTTCAACAAGCCAAATATCAACGAATTTCATAGTTACTTAACGATTTTAGTAGTGCATCTATATATTCGGTCTAAAATTAAAAGATAAAAGTCTAACGTCGTCCTAATTAATGGAATATTTCCTCTTGTATCTATAACCATTTTCATACAGTGTATATGCTCTCTTTTTATTAGGATCTCAAATATAATTTTACAGCTTCCTAAATGGATCCTCCACCGCTATATATACTCCCTCCGTTCACTTTTGCTTGTCATTTTATTTTCTAATTGGATTTTTATTTTTAATTGTCATTTTTGAGACAATCTTTTTTTTCTATTTTACCCTTTGCATTAATTGCTTATTCTCCAAATTAATTTCAAAACATAATAGTAATTATTAATTAATAGGGATATTATGATAAAATAGCCATTTTAATAATTATTTTCTTAATGAGTGTGCTAAGTCAAAATATGACAAGTAAAAGTGAACGGAGGAAGGGAGTATATTGAAAATAGAAGTTTACAGGTAAAAACCGTATAAGTTGTTACACTTGGTCAAATAACACGATAATTACCTAGGCAACTAACACAATTATTACAATTCGACAACTTTGGCATTAGCTTCTTTTTTTTATATATATACATTTTTGTCTCCAATAATATGATTTTTCTAAGAGCAAATTTTAGATCATGTTTTATATAAGAACTCAGCATTATTGATCTCTCGAGTTTCGAGTAACACAGGGCACGAAAAAGTGGTTAAAGTATGATTGTGAATTTGTGATGTAGACCTAATGGTTAATTTAATCAAATCAATGAAAATGAAATTCTAAGTGGAAATTGTCAACACATGCATAAAATCAGGACGCCCAATTACCAAGTTGCAACAAGAGATCGATAGATTCAAACTATGTTGCTCGGACTCTTCATAAATGCTTGACGGGTATATGTCGAATCTTTAAAAGTAGTGCATTTTTAGAGAATCCAACACGAATGTAATAACATTTTTGGAGAGATCGAACAACATCGGATTCGAACCCCTACTCGATCTAATTGTCTCTCTTCGTATTTTATTTCTCAGTCTAATCCTTCTAGACAAGGGAAAAAAAAAGCATGTCAACTGTTTCTACGGTAACAGTTCACCGATAAAAAAAATCACAATTTACTTAATAGTATTTTCGAGTTCGAATCCAAAAGGTCACTACTATCCACTTAGATATTCTCTATTTTCATATGAACTACGCAAAAGTAAAAAATAAAACCATGTGAACTTAAATAATATAGTAATGATATTATTGCATACAATAAGTTCTTTTTATAAAAATCGAACCTAATCCTCACCAAAAAAATTACTATAAACTTTTTGGAAATCGACGAATAGTCCTAACCGAAAGTAACCGTCATTCAAGGCAAAGGCAAATGCAAAAACTACCACCGCCTAAAGTAACAATTACAAATACCATAACATAACTATAACAAGTGACAAGCTAATAAAACAAAAGAATATGACACTATATAGTACATAAGTAAAATCCATTCATTCACCAACATACGTAGATTGTGGTGGAATAATTAAAAATTTTCTATCTTTAATCAAAAATTTCGAATTAAAGCCTTCAATAATAGAAAAAAATGCCGTTGAAAGCACCGTCTTTAGAAATGAGCCTTGACAATGTGTGAATTCAAATTTAATTAGATTTCAATACAAGTTTGTGAAAACCATTTTTTTTTTTTTTATATTAAGTGGACCCTCCCCTAGACCAAATTGTCTTTTTCCATTGCCTATGGTCCCTCATAACATGGAGCAATTTATGCCACTTTTCCCCACTATAAATTTCTCACTTCCTCCCCTCCCGAATTCCCACCCTTTATTTTTTTCCTTTCCATCAAAATACCAAGTGCAAAACAAAGCCCAAAAAGGGTAATTCTTGCCTCAAAAAAAAAATTGAAACTTTTTGTGATTTTTTTTTTTCAAGAAATGGACATAGAGTTGGCAAAGTGTGAGTGTTGTGGACTAAAAGAAGATTGCACACTAGACTACATTAGTCAAGTGAAGGAAAATTTTGATGGGAAATGGCTATGTGGGCTTTGTTCTGAGGCAGTTAGAGATGAAGTGAATAGAGGAAAAAAACAATTTCTTTGTATGGAAGATGCTGTGAAGGCACATATGTCATTTTGTAGAAAATATAAGTCTAATCCAGCAATTAAAGTAGCTGATGGAATGAGGCAAATGCTAAGAAGAAGGTCTGATGTATCATCATCATCATCATCTTCAAATTCACCTAATTCAAAGAAGTATTCAAGATCAACAAGTTCTATCTCCTATTATTAGTTAGACGATGACAACAACAACAACTACGTCTTAGTCCAGTTCAGAACAAGTTGGAGTGGGCTATATGAGTTCCCAGAAGAGAAAAGCAAGAAAAAAGGGTAACTTCAACTTTTGGTGGAAAAATAATAAGATCTAACAACAACACCAACAGCAAGAAGAAGTCATTTTCATGGAGAAATCTTTCTTGATTCCCATCAATATGTCTTGTACAGAGGATGTTTGTTTTTTCAATCTACTAGTGGAGAAAATATTTAGTTTCTTTTTTTTTTCTTTTTTTGTTATATGGGTATGTTCTTTTTATTACTTTTCCACACCAATCACATAAGTGATTTTCAACATTTACAATAACTACGCTTTAGTCCTAAACAAGTTAAGTTTAGTATATGTCAATCCATTTCTCTTTTTTTTCCTATAAATTATTACATCAGCTTAGGGGAAGGAAAAATAAAGGAGGAGATTATAAGGTGGAAATTGAATTTTCACCAACAAGATGAAAGTTCACTTAATCAACCAATTGAGCTACTAATATCTCCCCGACTGTGTCAATCCCCACTTTTGTATTTAAGAACATTTCTATCCTTAGAAGAGATGTTTAATGAAAAGAAAAAGGAAAGTTTTTTCTCCATTCTTTCCCTACAATAATGAAGTATTTTAATCAAGCTTGACAAAATTTTCTCCTCTTTTTGACAAAAGTTGGGAAGAAAGTTGATTTTAGTTTGTTCGTTGAGTTGAATTAACAATGAACCTTTTCTTGTATTAGGACTTATCCCAAACTCTTTTTACGTATCTTTAATTCCTTTTCTGGTACATTGGAAAATATTAAACTCGTTCATAAGCTACATTGGTGAAATTTGTCAGGAGCAAAAATTTCATATCCTTGATTGACTCTTTTCACATATATAAGCAAAGATAATAATGGTCCTTCTGAAAGGTTCTTAGAAAAAAACTTTTTTTCTCTTTTTACCTTTTTTTTTTTTTTAATTGATCGATCTTTTTTTTACCCCTTTCTAGGAGCTTCCACCCTTTTTACTCTATTTATGCCTTGAACTCACAATCTCGAAATTGAAAGTGAGGGGTGCTTACCATCAGAGCAACTCCTTCTTATCATTATATTGATCTTGAAAACCACTCAAATAAGTAGGAAGATCCCAATACAGATATGCTCATTTTAATATTTAAGGTCAACTTCCCACTAAACCAGAAAATTTTTAGTAGGAATCATATCATATGCTTCAATAACTTTATGTTTAAGATGCTTTCATTTAAAAAGTTCAAAACCTTTTAACACAAATATTTCTGTTTCATAATTAAAGAAGTTTAAAGTATTTTGATTGACCATTTAATTGTCTGATCCATCAGATTAAGCTAAACTATGATGACCTATTATTCAAGTTTTTTTAATTTTAATAGTGGATGATTCATCACTATGCCTTGTGCTGTAAATAAAGTCGAATTAGTTCACCAACTATATTAACAATTAAAGGAAATGATTTATACAAACTCAACTAACACATGACTTGATATCATTAACTTTTTTCGATTTCTTTATTACCTGGAGATCGTTGAAAGAGAAAAAGAACCAAAAGAGAAAAAAGTGAGAATTGAACACATAACCTATTGTGTGGAAGACTTTCACATGTACTGTTGAGCTTATAACTATTAAAAATATGTGAATTTTCGATGGATATTCATGTCAAAATGTCAGTCAAACATAGACAAAAAAGACTGTCAGAAACGTTTTTGACAATCCATTTTTGAGGGATTCAGTCGGAAATTCGCATTTATTTTAGTAGTGGTTAAAGTATTTGGTGGTCAATTAACACATGATTTGATTTTTGATATTTTCGGAAATATAATTAAGTTGATCTTATATGATTTTTCTTGCCTTTTAATAATGGCATGCACATTTTAAATTGCCCCATGATCATGGAGCTAAGTCCTATGGTGAAAGTGTTGAAAGCAAACAACTTATCACATGGTTTGAAGGGCAGCTCGGTGCACTAAAATTTTGGCTACGCGTGGGGTCCGAAAAAGGGCCAAATACAAGGATCTATTATACGCATTCTCACCTTACATTTTTGCAGTGGTTGTTTCCACGGCTTACACTTTACACCTGATCACATGGTTTAATGAAATTAAAAAAAAAATCACCACTTTTTATCTACTTCAATAAGTTTATGTGTTGTCAGATGTTACACCTTTGAGTGTAGACTATTGACATCTTAAGTTCCAAGTAATGTAACTCCAGTCAAGCCAAGATTAATGGAGTTGGACAATACTACAGAAATTTCCATTTTTGAAGGAAAATTTTTTATTCAATAAACTCAAATAATTCTTTTTATTCTCCTTACATGAAATATGTGACAGAACATTCCTATTTATAATACTAGAAATCAAATTAAACTAGGATTAAAAAACCTATTCCTACATGAATTAGGATAAACAAATCCTATTTCTAATTAGACATAAATTAAATAAATATAAAAAAATAAATCCTAAACTACTAAGGATTCCTACACCAACTTTGAATTATTATTTCCAACATTCTCCCTTAATTCAAAGTTGTATATTCTCGTCTTTTCTTGTTGTCATTGTTGTTGTATTGAACACTTCTCTTCGATTTTTAATTTCTTGTTTGTGTTGGAGAATTTCTCCAATTTTCAATGGTTGATGCACTTTCTCATCATCCTTCAATTTGTTGAAGCATTTCACTTCAGTCTTCAATTGTTGAAGCATTTCACTTCAATCTTCAATTGTTGAAGCATTTCACTTCAATCTTCAATTGTCGAAGCATTTCACTCAGATCAATTTTCAATTGTTGGAGCAATTCTCTCCAACTCCCGATATTTTTTTTTTTTTGGTTGTGTTGGAGCACTTCTCTCCAACTTCAAATAGTTGAAGCACTTTTCTTCAACGTCCGATGTTTTTTTTCTTGGTTGTGTTGGAGCACTTCTCTCCAACTTCCAATAATTGAAGTACCGACATTTTTTTTTCTTGGTTGTGTTGGAGCACTTCTCTCCAACTTCCAATAGTTGAAACACTTCTCTTCAACATTCTATTGTTGAAGCACTTGTCTCCAACTCTCGTTGATGCAGTTTGTCACCAACATTCAATTTTGTTGATTCACTTGTAATCAACTTTTAATTTTCCTTCTTCTCACTTTTCTCTGGCCCGTCGTTTGTCATTGGCCAGACGGTCGGCATATATTGGTCATAGCAGCCCGCCGGCAGCGGAAGCTCTTTGATTCTTTATCAAAATCGTAGAAGCTCTGATACCAATTTGAAGAAAAATTTTTTATTCAATAAACTCAAATAATTCTTCTTATTCTCCTTACATGAAATGTGTGACAGAGCACCCCTATTTATAATACTAGAAACCAAATTAAACTAGGATTAAAAAACCTATTCCTATATGAATTAGAACAAACAAATCCTAATCCTAATTAGACATGAATTAAATAAATATCAAAAATTAAATACTAAACAACTAAGGATTCCTACACCAACTTTGAATTATTATTTTCCAATAATTTTTACTTAATGTTTTGTACTTATAATTAGTGGCGGAGTCATAATTTAATTTGCAAGCAGTGTCATTCAACGTCGCTTTGTAAATTATAAACAATATCTTTTGTGAAAAGCAAGTATATGTTTATACAATATGCCAACAATGCTTAAAAATAAAATACAAATTTGAAACACTAACCCAAAACCTGAAATTACCATTTTAAACCTAAACTCACTTACAAGACCGGACCAATCCTTTAGGTATTTTTTAAATAGGTTTGTACTAAGGTCATTCCGCTCCTATCACTTTTTGACAAAGTAGGCAGATGGAAAATCCCCTTGTTGTGACCTACTGTAATGGTGTGGGGCATCAAAGGTTGTTACCCCATGCATGACTAACTCGAAATAGTTCGATAGTGTTTTGAAAAAATCTTGTGTACGTCATTGTGTATGCCATAGTGCATGGTACACTACATATGGAGCATGAAATCACCACACAATTGCAAAGATGAGATTAGCCTTCCGACTTTTCTTACCTGTTTTTATTGAAAAAGAAGAGATCTAAAAGTCAAATATTCGTCGTTGTTATGATGACGCAATTGAGTGTTCATTTGATTCAATACCTGACCGATCAAACCTATCTTTGGATTCGAGAGACATATAATAACCAAGTCCAAGTTAAAAGGTGTATTGGGCCATGAATCTTAAGTTAAAATAATATCATGTTATGGTGCTCTTCTTCAAATTGGAGAGAAAAAAAAAGAAGAAGAATTCCTTCAATCCAAATTGAATGATCCTTCACTTCACTCTGAAAAATTGTTAGACAAGTAGAATCCATGGCAACTTAATATTTAGATTTCGTGGCCCCCAATAATTAGCTCTTTTTTGTGGAGGAGTTGATGGATGGTCCCAACTAGTATTTTTTTTGTTCCTTTAGTACAAAGCATAATAAATTGATACCTAAATGTTTAAAGTCAAATCAAAAATTGAAGCATGGGGACTGAACATCTCTTTAGAAATTTTATCATATGATATCATTTGCGTTTAATAGTATTAAAGGCTTGCATAATAAATTGATACCTAAATGTTTAAAGTCAAATCAAAAATTGAAGCATGGGGACTGAACATCTCTTTAGAAATTTTATCATATGATATCATTTGCGTTTAATAGTATTAAAGGCTTTCACTTCAACACGTCTTATCGATCTTTTGAACGCTTTAGTCTGTTTGACCAAACTTCTAAACTCAGCTTATTTTCAGAAGTGCTTTTCAAAATAGTACTTTTGGTGAGAAACAGTTTGTGTTTGGCCAATACAATTAAAAAAACACTTTTGAGCAGTAATTAGTATTTGGCCAAACTTTTAAAAGTGCTTTTAAGTATATTTTTCTCATAAATGCTTTTTTCAAAAGTGCTTTTGGAGAGAAGCTACTTTTTTTAGTTTATGAAAAACTGCTTTTTTTACTCTCCAGAAACACTTATTTTCTTCCATAAGCTTGGTCAAATACCTCAATTTTTTCAAATAATCACTTTTGAAAAAAAAAAAATAAGCATTTTTGAGAAAAAATAAGCTTGATCAAACAGGCTAGTATGGCCATCCTCCCATTAATAGGTACGTACCCTTCCGACATCGACTATATGCTATTACATAGATTTTCTTACACGAAAGTCTAAAATAAATTTCATTATTACTCCTAATTGATATTGACGCAATGTATAGAAAAATAAGTACCACATGATAAATCATAGTGAAGAGTGGTGTACAATTGATTTTGAACTTATACACCAGTTCATCAATTGAGCTGTTTTTGTATTGTCCACTAGTATAAATTGGAGACATTCTTGATTAATTAGGTAAATGCTAGGTTTTGATCTAACCAAGTCACTTGGGTTCCTAAAAATAGGAAGGCAAAATGTAGGTAGGGGCCTATATATGCCAAATGGTAGTCGTTTGGTCTGTTGTTAATTACATGCTTTAATTAGATGCAAAGATTTATTGATTGATTGATTATCTTTTAATAGAATAAATCATCGTCTCAAACAAAGGATGTTGTTTATTATAAATTGTTACAGGTATTCTGTTGCACTAAGTTTTCATTATGTGTGAAGTTGAGAAAAAATTGAATCATAAAGGTCTATTATATGCAGTACTACCTTACATTTATATAAAAGGTTGTCTCCACAACTTGAATCTGGGACCTCCTCCTAATCTTTTGGTAAAAATCACAAACTAGAGGGAGTTATGCAATCCAAGTTTTGGATATCTAGAAACCAAGACAAACATCTCAAGCTGTTTTTTTCTTTTTTTCTTTTCAATTTACATATTAACAAGGAGATGTAGAAACTCAAGGGGACAACAATTTTCATAGGCATTTGGATTCATACATGTAAATTCAATGAATCTTCAAATTATTATGCAATGAGATAGGTTAAAATATCAAAAATAGGATTAAAACATGTGCTTGATCTGGACAGCTTGTTTGGTTTTGTGCCTAATCAACTTATGCATTTTCATTAAAAAAATATATAGAATACTAACTCCTTGAATTTTATGATGCATCATTTTCATTCACAGAATAACTCATAAGATAGGGTAGATGGGGTTAATCAGTTATAAGAAGACATATGCATTTTATTATATATATTATAAATGATGCTATTTGAGACCACATTTTTCATAAACTCACATGATTCCAGTCGAATTATTCTTTTGATCACCAAAATTCACGTGGCATTTGGTATGTAGATTAAATTATCCCGTTATTATAGTCTTGGAATTATAATCTCTGGACTATTTACGGGAGGTGATATAAAATAATCTCATGTTAGATGGGATAAGATGAAATATCCCAAGACTAAGTTGGTATTAGACTTGTACCATGTTTGGTGTATGTCATAAATTAATCCCGGGATAAATTTATATCATCAACCAAACATAATATAAATTTAATACCAAACTTAACCACGAGATATCCCACCTTATCCCGTGTACCAAACCACCCGCTGCCGACAATAGTAACATTGAACACATGATGCTGGAATTAGAGAAAAATTGACCAAGCAATATAATTGTGACAACTATATTATGTTCTCTAATCCATTCGTTCCATTTTAATTGTTGCTTTAGCTCAAAAAAATATATTCCAAAATAGTTGTCAGCATAGGGATTCAAGGCTAAAGTTGGTAATTGTTTCTTACTATGCTATTAACATCAGAGAAATAGTCCTTTTTAATACTGTTCAATTCTAAAAAAATATCTAATAAATAGGGGTAAATTACAACAACATATCAAGTGTAATCCCACAAAGTGAGATCTGAAATAAATAGGAATAACTTACTACTCCCTCCGTTCCTATTTACATGTCGTCCTTAGTATAAATAAATGTACCTTATTATTTGTCATTTCACAAAATCAATGCATATTTGATACTATTCTTCCCACTTTACCCTTGGAAGTTATTAAGTAGTCTTGAAACTCAATAGTTGACCAACAAAGAAATTGCAAGAGTTTAATTCATGTCATTAATTACGTACTCTGTATTACTCCCATCATTGTGCTAAAAAAATTACTCCCAAGATTTTATTAAGTCCGCATCTTTTTTCTTGTGATAGATAAATAAAGAGTATATTTTCAACTGAAATTTTGCCTTTTTGCTTGGCAGTACTTTTTTTCTTTTGATTAACTTGTTCTTGGCAGTACCTATTATCTATTAATTCAAGTAAAATTTGGCTCAATCATATTGAAATGTTGGCTCCAATAATATTCAAGCTCAATTTTTTTAAAAAAACTCGCCCTTTCAAATATTGAAATTCTTTTATTTGTGATTTAGTCTTCAAATAAAAGAATATGAAAAGATTGTTTCACTTTGCAAGATTTTAGTATATGCATTAAGGTTAGATTTAAAATTCCAACAAATACTTTTTATTAATTCAAGAGAAAAGTAAATGAGGGTACAATGGTAATTCCAAGAAATGTAATAACATATCCAGTATAAATTAATTAGTGGGGTTCAGAGAGGGTGGGGTATACGAAGTCTTACTCCTATTTTGTGAAGATAGAAAAGTTATTTTCGATAGACACTCGACTCAAGTAAAGCATATCAAAACAAGTATGGAAATGAAATGCAATAGAGAAGAATCCAAGTTGAAAATAAAGGAGAAAAAGACAGTATCAACAACATAACAAATAATATGATAATTGAAGCAAAGAAAACAATAGGTAATACTAAAATCGAAGAATAATATAATAGGAGAGTAATAATAATAATATAGAGAAGGAAACCTAGACGATACTCGACTTCTATTAACCTTGTACCCTAATTCCTGACAATATAATTGACACGTATTACCTCTTATCTAGGGTCATGTCCTCGATAAGGAGCAAGTGTGTCATGTCCTATCTAATCACCTCTTCTGCATACTTCTTTGGCCTACATCTACCTCTCCTCAGACCCACCATAGTCAACCTCTCTCACCTCCTCACTGGGACATCTGAACATATATTCTTCACATGTCTGAATCATCTCAGTCTCACTTCCCTCGTATTGTTCACTACAGAGGTCACTCTCACATTGTCTCGAATATCTTTGTTCCTAATCCTATCTCTTTTAGTATATTCACACATTCATATCATCATCCTAGTATGGCCACCCGATCAATATATATATATATATATATATATATATATATATATATATATATATATATAAACAATAAAGAATGATATACATTAGAGACCATTTTGTAGTTTCATCCACATTGGACTCCATTCACCATCTAGAAAGTTATTGAAAATCCAATATTGAGAACATTTATAGATGCAACTTGAGAAAAAAAAAAGATTAAAATTCACCAACTCAATTGGGGCTAGCCCAGCCATCATGTTAGTTTTTTGTTTAGGAAGACTTACATAACTACCAACCAGTTTATCCCTAATTACTCCATATCCCTACTCTTATTAAAATTATAAAAAATTCCTTATGTTGCCACTTTCAGATACATTACTAACCTCCCGATACATTCATTTTCGATACACTTGGTGAAAAATTTTTGCGTTTAAAAAGGAAAAGTAGCTGGAAACTGTTCAATTAACAGAGCAAATCACACAACTTTCTTTAAAATCTCTTCTGAGGATCCCCATAATTACTTAATCAGTTCAAAATTTGAAATTCAAAAAAAGATCACGATTCTTCAAGCAACAACAAGCTTCTTCTTTCTTCTCTATTTTTTTTGCTGCTCAATTTATTTTTCCGGCAAGATACATAATGAATGTCTCAATGTTGTCAAGATACATAATGCAACATGATGGATACCCTGCATTGAGATACATAAAAATGTAACAGTTAGTGATTTACTTGGTTAGTAATCACTGAATGTATCAGTAGACTAATATTGACTGAGATACATCCGTTATTGAAGCTATTAGGTTGAGATATATAATACTGTAATTTATTAAAGAGAGATACATAATTAAAATTGTGTCTCATGCATGCAACTGATTTAAATTATGTATCTCCACACCAAATTTTATGTATCTCACAGTTTTTTTAATCCGATACATATCTCCATTGATGAATCTCCGAACTCCAGAATTCCCCATGGCTTGAACTGTCTTGTACGCCGCCCGTGGATTTGAGATCTGTATATGAATTTTGTATGAATCATTCGAGATCTGTATATACATTCGAGATCGTGATTGATCGTGGAGGATGTTTTGGCGGTGGCGTGGTTGGTCGGAGCTCGTGATTGTTGGATCCGTGAACTCGTTTCGTCGTGGACGAGCTCGCTGTTGTGTTGATTGGTTCGAGCTATTATATTGAGATATTTTTCTTTGAAGATGAAGATGAAGTTGATGAAGATGACTCAATGGATGATGCTAAGGAGTTGTCGGTTAGAGAAGAGAAAGTGAATAAAGAAGATGACGAGGAGGAGGAGGAAGGGGAATTGAGTATGGGTTTTCGAATTCTCATTTTTGATGATTTTTTTTGGAATGAAGAAGTGGAAATAGAGAAGTTTGAGATTTTTTTTGGAGAACAAGGGAAGGTGAAGAGGGATGTGAATAATGTTCCAAGATGGAGGGGGATTATATTGGGATTTGGGGTTTTACTATTTTTTTTTTTTACCATTATATTGAGATATTTTTCTTTGTGATATTTTTGGATTTGAAATTTGGGGTAATGTATCTGATGGTTTGAAGAGAGAAAGTAAAGAAGGGATTTATGTAATTAATTTAAGTGGTTGGGATTTTAAGAGAATATGATAACTTAAGTCGTGGTATTATGTAATTTATCCATCTGGGTTCGATACTTTTTCTCTATTCATTCTCAATTAGCAAAACTCCATCTATAATACCACTTAACAATGTTCTTTTAAGTATTGAGTTAATTCTCTAATTAGTCACTCATCTTTCGCTAATTGCTTTCCAAAATTGCTTGTGTTTTTTAGAACTAGAATATCACTCAGCTATTACTATTCTGCTTAGAATACACTAAACACCACAAAACTCTTCATCTTTCCTAATTGGCATGTCATGTCATGTTAAAATTCTATTTTTTAATAATAATTTACTTAACTCATAAAAATGCATTAAACTCAAATGAATGAATTCATGTCTTAGCCCCAATTAAAAAAAGTTAAAAAAAAACACAATTTTATACCACATGAAACCACGGGGCTCATAGATTTCATGTCCAATTTTATACCCATTATTTTTGTAGGTGGCTAAGAAATTTTGGACAGCTCGTTATCACACTCTATTACTCACTCCATTCACTTTTACTTGTGATATTTTGTCTCTCGAAATTCAAACTGTATAAATTTTAACCAATATTTTAAGATGTATTTTCTCATCATATTAATATGAGAAGGATTGCAACTTATAATATTTTTCATATAATTTTCAAATATCTAAATTTAAAATAAAACATTTAATTAATTTACTTCAATTTAGCTTTGAAGTTTAATCAAATTCTTTCACAAAGTGAAATGAACGGAAGGAGTAAATTTCTAACCCAATAAATGACTTGATCTGTAAGGGGTAAATATGTCATTACAATGCACCCCAAATATTCTACCACCAATATGACCGTTGTATTCAAATTTCAAACCCTATATATCATCTTCCGCCTAAACAAAACCCCCCCCAAAACACACGATTTTGTTCATTTCAATAGCTCCGAAACACCATGAAATCAACGCAAATTTCAACTCCAAATTCTTCCGTGAAATCGTCGTCGTCGACCATCATGGAATCCGAAACGAAAGACAGCTACTACTTCCCCGGATGTCGAAAAGATACCAATTGTAATTGCGAAATTTGCATAGCCAGTTTCAACGCCACCCTCGATCTGATGCACAAGAACTCTATCACCAAACTTTCAGCGGCGCGAGCGCTTCAGTTTCCGAAAAGCCCGATTTCTTACAGTCCATCAACGTCTCTTTCGACCCCCAAATCGAGTAGCAACAGTTCTGCTTCTTCGTCCATGTCCCCTCCGCTGAATTCCACAGCGAGGGTGAGGTTTCATGAGAAGGTGAAGCGGAGGAAGAGGGAATTCGGGTTTGGGGTTCTGTTGATGAGGTTGATTTTGGGATTGGGGGTTGTTTTCGGGTTGGAATTTGGGTTTTCTTGGATGGTTTCTGGGTTCTTGAAGCATCAATTGTCGTCGAAAATTGTTGAGAATTTGAGTGAAAAATCATGGGGTTTGAAGGATTTTGATGGAAGATTGATTTTCTTGAAAAGGGAGCTTGATGGTCTAATTGATGGTGGAGAAATAGCAAGTTGTAGCCCTCTTAATTCTACTTGGAAAATCAATCAGGTATATTCACTTAGTTCTGTTTCGTAAATGCTGGATTATCGCCTTTGTGGTTCTACTTATATTGCTTATGTCTTCATAGATGTTGCGCTTTTGCTTTCTTTGAGCCGATGGTCTTTTGGAAACGTATGTTGTTGTTGTTGTTGTTGGTCCTATGTATAATCTTGCTACATGTCAAGGGATAGATACCTAAACTAAGTAGATTTTTTGACTAAATTATAGGATGGTTTGCTTTTGAATTCGCGATGTACATTGTACAATTCTAATTCAGAAGAGTTGATGTATATTGAGCAGGTGATCTTTCAAAAACAGCCTCTCTACCTGACAAGGTAGGGGTAAGATCTGTGTACACTGTGTTGTTGTTGTTGTTGTTGTTGGTTCTGTGTATATTCTTGCTGCATGTCAATTGTCAAGGGATACCAACACTAAAGTAGATTTTTCAACTAAATTATAGGATGGTTTGCTCTTGAATTCGCGATGTACATTGTACAAGTCCAATTCAGAAGAGTTGAGCATATGGGGATGGCCTTTACAAACAGCTGGTTTGCTCACAGCTGGATTTTCTGCGCGTTCGTATACCATATTATCAGGAAGACTCACTGAGGTAACAGAATTTCGTCTGTGTTCTGTTTGTGTTCTCTCTTTTCTTTTGAGTTTTACGTCATCGAGTTAAGGTTTTGTGTTCTTTTCCTCTTCATTTTGAACAGTGGTCCAATGGGGAGATTGGTTACTCGATTAGAAAGGTTAATAGTTCATGGACACAACAAAAATGGAGTGCCTCTGCTGTGCAGTTAGACCCAAATACATGGATTTTAGAGTACAGTCGAAGTCTTTTAACTGAAAATGGAAAATTGGTTTCAGCTGTGTTGGAGTTTTTGAAGTTCAGGCTGAGAAGGGAAGTTCAGAAGCTGAAACAAGAGTTCTGGCTATCGTCTTCTTTCACGAGTCAGCACAGTGATTTCACAGTAGAGAGGCTCCAGATTCCAACCTGAATAGAACTTATAACAGGGTTTTTTTGATCTTCTTATGAGAAAGCATTCTCATCCCTCATGAGAGCTTCCGGTTTTAGCTCTATATGTCTGTTCGTTTGAACCTCGAGAATTCAATTTTATAGCATCGTTTGGTACTACATTGTTTTAGTACATTTCAACTGTAAATGTATGAATCATCCAAGGATCTTTCTTGTATTTTATTCATGTTATTACAGTTTGGCCGAGGCCCGGTCTATCGGAGACAGCCTCTCTACTTCATTCTGAGGTAGTGGTATGGACTGCATACACTTACCCTCCTCAGACCCCACTTTGTGGGAATATACTGGGTATGTTGTTGTTGTTGTTGTTGTTGTTGGTAACTGTAAATGTTACATTCCCTGTAGCCAGAAATGTTCTGTCTGCGCTTATTTGATGAGATTGAATGATACAAAGAGAAATGAGGCCAATATAATACAATTTAGTATACGTCTAATTCTATTGGACAAATTACTGTCACCAGTAGTCTTTACAAGAACATGAGCCATCTCTGTAATGGTGAAATCTAGTCCTATCTCTTACTACAATTTCTCTCTCAAACGCCTTAGATGCCAACTTCATAAAGTTATGGCAATCCTCACAGATCCTTAAGTTCTTAATTATATGGATTGGTGATCCCCTATTACTTTTCAGTAATCCGTAACAAAGAGCCAACTTTTCGCTGTGCAAAAGGACCATATCCTTCTTCTCATCTTCATCTACATCAATTAAAACAACACTGGTGTTTGGAGCATAACCGACCTGCTTCAACTTGCAAACTACCTCATCTAGCTTTCCATAGATGTCATCTGCATGTTTATGACTCTTATCAGCTGTTAAAAATTCATGTATCTCATTGTCCATTTCAATCTTACTGTGTCCCCGTTCCTTCAATATGCCCTTGCGTTTCATAAGTTGTCTCAGCTCCCCAACATTTTCCCATCTTTTACCTTTAGCATAAACGTTTGATAAGAAGACATAAGCCCCATCATGTTCAGGATCTAACTCGAGAAGCCTTTTAGCTGCAAATTCTCCTAGTTCAAACTCACCATGGATCCGACAGGCAGCCATTAGTGAACCCCAAATGACAACATTTGGAGCCATAGGCATAGTCTCTACCAGCCCTAGGGCTTCTCTGAGACGATTCGCTCGGCCATAAAGGTCCACCATGCAACCATAGTGTTCAAGTCTAGGTGTGATATTGTACTCGTTCACCATTGATGAGAAGATCTGTTGTCCCTCATCAACTAGTCCAGCATGGCTACAAGCATATAGAACAGCCACAAACGTAATCCAATTGGGCTCTTTCATTTGACGAAAAAGCATCAAGGCCTGATCTGCCTCTCCATGAATGGCATAGGCGCTAATCATACTAGTCCACGAAATAACATTTTTCCTTCGCATTCGACCAAAAACTCCTCTTGCTCCATCTAGACACCCACATTTGGCATACATATCAATTAAGGCATTATTTACAGGCAAAGCTTCTCGAAATCTATACTTGTCAACAATCAGATGGATTCTTTTTGCTTGATCCAATGCGCCAAGATTAGCACAGGCTGATATAACACCTAACATAGTTACTTGGTCAGGTTTCACTCCAGATGCCTGCATTTCGTCAAGTAACTTCAGAGCTTCTTGAGGTTGGTCGCTCTCTGCATAGCCAGATATCATAGCACTCCAACAAACCAAGTCCTTATTTGTCATTTGATCAAAAATAGAGCGTGCAGCTTCAACTTGCCCAACCTTTGAGTACCCTGAAATCAGGGCAGTTGATACCACCAAATTCTTTTGTGACAGTTTGTCATACAAATTCTGAGCCAAATTCATGCAGCCACAGCCTGCATACATGCTGATCAGAGAACTTTGCAGACGAGAATCAGCAATGATATTATTCTCAGATATTAACCCATGAATCACTTTTCCAATGGCCAAATTTCCAGTTTTACCACAAGCAGATAAAATGGTTGTTAAAACCCTCGAGTCTGGTTCCACATTCGAGCTCCTCATCTCTTCCAATAACACCAAGACATCATCAAAAAGGCCATTCTGGCAGTAACTGTGAAACACACAGCACAAAAGGTCAACAAGCTATAAATAAAAAACTTGATAGATATCATTAGTTTTAACTAAATAATTCTGAAACGGTAGCATGAAATAAACATGCACTCAACATATTTGAAAATTCAACGAAAAATGATTCAACAACAACAAATAACAAACACGCTCACGCCCAACTCCAAACCAGTGAGGATGGACATATGAATCCTCCATATCTATTCCGCTCCATCTAGGTCAGTTTCATTCCACTACTTAACAACAGGTTGTTTCTTAAGACAAATTTCAGGTTCCTTAAACTAAGTATTCCCTACTAAAAGCAATTCAATCAATTGTATCTTGCTATTTTGCTGTCATCTTTTATTTGCAATTCTGCTTCGAAAACATTTCCTTTGAACCGAGGGTCTATCGAAAACAGCCTCTCTACCCACAATGGCAGGGGTAAAGTTCGCGTACATCTTAACCTCCCCATACCCCAATTGAGAAATTACACTAGGTATGTTGTTACTCTTTTTTTTTTTGATAACCATGATATCCGTCCCAACTTGCGCCTTGACTAATTCCACGGATACCTCCCACCAACAACAGGTATCATGTAACTTTGTCCACCAAAGCTAGGACTGATGAAAAGAAATCACCTAGTATTTTTGTCTTCGTTGGGATTTGAACTTGACTATACATCACAATTTAAAGAAAGTCTCTTTCTTTTTCTTCCTTGGCCCCAAAAAAAGATACAAATTATCCATCTTAGATAATAAAATGGAGAACAGCATACCCATCAATCATAATATCCCAAGTAACAATATCTCTTTCAGACATTTTATCAAACACCAACCGCGCATCTCCAATTTTCCCACAAGCACCGTACATCCCAAGCAAAGCAGTCTGAACAAACGGGTCACAGTCAAACCCAAGTTTACAACCCAACCCATGAATCTCCCTACCTTCACGCAACGCCAAACTCCTCGACGCAGCTTTCAGCAATGGCGGGAAGCTAAACCTGTCAACCTCCAACCCATTTCTCCTCCCATTCTCGTAAAACAATAACGCGTAATGGGGTTCCTTAGACCGCGAAAGTTCACGAAATAGCTTGTTGGTTAAATGGGTCTGTGGGTATTGTAAAGTGGAGAAAATGGAAAGGGAATAGTGAAGGGATGAAGGGAAGGAAATGGAAGAAAGAATGACATGGAAAAGGAAGGAATTGGAGTTTGATGAGTTCAAGTTTTGGCGGAGGATTTGGGTGTGGATTTGTTTGAGGTGAAGGAGGGATTTGGATTTGGAAATGGAGGTGGATAGGAGGTGGGTAGGGGTGGGGTGGGTGGTGAAGGGGGTGATGGGGTGGGTCATTATGGACATGGTATGTGAAGGGAAGAAAATCAGTTGAGCTTGGGAAGCTCTCTAAAATGGAGATTTTGGAGTGTTTAAGTTATATATTGTGATATGAGTGAAGTGTCAAAAACACACCTAAACTATCCTCTTTTTTTGAGTTTCATACCTAAACTATTGAGAATTTGAGAAACACACCTAAACTATCACTCATTAGTTTGAGAAACACACCTCAAAATAAATAAAAATATTTAAAAAATGAAAAAAATAACGTGTGAGTAAAAAAGAATAAAAATATATCACGTGAATTAATTTTTAATGGCTATACACACCTAAAGAGTTTGTAATCAAATATTTGGTCTAGTCAACTTTTAGGTGTGTTTCTTAAATTAATAAGTGATAGTTTAAGTGTGTTTCTCAAACTATAAGTTATAGTTTAGGTGTGTTTCTCAAACTAAAAGTGATAGTTTAGGTGTGTTTCTCACACTTCCATTAGTTTAGGAGTGAAACTCAAAAAAAAGGGATAGTTTAGATGTGATTTTAACACTTCACTCTTGTGATATTCATGGGAGGGAATGGTGGGTTTGAATAAATTATTTATACTAGCAAATCCATTTTGACTTGTAACGTTTTGCTCCTTACAAGTCAAACTATATTAACTTTGGTCAATATTTTAAAATATATTTTTCATCATTTTACTATAAATTTTTTTTATAATTTATAGCATTTTTTCTATAGTTTTTGAAAATCTAAATTTTAAATTTAAAATATTAAATTAATCTACCTCAAATTAGCTTTAAAATTTAATTAAATTAATTTTTATAAAGCAAAATATGATAAGTAAAAGTGAATGGAGAGAGAAAAAATATATGTCAAAGATATTGAATTCTGTGGAATTTATAGACAGAGGCTTGTGTTTTGGCCCTGACCCTGATTGTAGAAAATATATTTCTTCTTAGCATTTGGGTTCAATAATTCAAGAAAATGGGGAAATTGGTGAGAATGTTACACATTGTATTGAAGCAGAATAAATAAAATAGAAGTTTATAAACGGTGTCTTGTGTAATAATAATGTGTCAGCAAGCCTTAAAGGTAGGGTTGCTTAATGAGCGAATCTGGCGGATACATTTAACAGTTTGACTTATCGATTATTAATTTTTAAATATTCTAATCCTTTAGCCAACGAATAAGATATCGGTTGATTGATAATGAGTTACTAATTATTGGACGATTAACGGGCAATGTATCAGCTAATCTCCATGGTACCTTTTTTTTAATGAAATTTATGTTCCTTATTAAAAAAAACAAACTTTTTCACTATCTTAAATGTAGTAATAGGGAAAATAGCATGGAAAAAACAAACTTTTTCACTATATAAAATTTTAATCTATTCATCAATTATTTATTCGATAACCCAATACCAATAAGCCAATAAGCTAAATTTGTAATTGGCTTATTGGTTACGGTTTGATTTTAAATAGCCCTACTTAAAGGTAAGTTTTATAACGTGATGATTAACTATATTGTATGAAACAAAGTGTTGACGGATTAAAACTCACATTGAAAATACAATCAATAACAAAGCTATTTAAGATAAGGTGGGGTGGCCGGATACGAAACATCATTGATACATATATAGTCGTAAAATAGCCAATCATTATTTTCTCAATGGATATTCTATGTTCAAATATGAAAAACAGTGGCGGAGCCACCTTTAGGCTAGGGGGTTCATCCAAACCCCTTCGACGGAAAATTATATTATTTATACATGATTAAAATTATTTTTTATATATATATATAGTAGATATTGAACCCCCTTTGGCTAGTTTGTATATTTATTTTTTCCGATTTTGAATTTCCTTAATGAAAATCCTGACTCCGCCACTGATAACAAATAAAATCAATTAGTAGACCTTACATAATTTTCATCAAAACAACATTTATCTTTTATTTTTTGCGCACCAACAAAACGTCAAAAAGATTTTTCAGAATTCATTTTTCAAAAATAACTTTTTTCTGAAAAAAAAATTACATTTAAGAATGATTTTTATTGTAACAAAGAGTTAAACTTGTTGACCCGATTTGTAACCGGACCCCCGATTACCTTATATCTTGGATCGGACCAGAGTGAAATTAGCAGCAACAATGGCAGAAGCATTCATTGAATTGAATCAAATTCTCATCTCCAGAAAGGTTTGATTTTTTTATTTTTTCTAATAATTTGGGTAATTTTTTCAATTATTTGTTATCCAAGTATCTCGATTTTTTGAGTTTCATAATAAACTATCGGGTTATCAGGTGTGCATTGTTCAGCTAGAAAAAGTGAACAATTTAGTTGAGGTGTGTTTTGATAAATAGACTATTTATCAATTGTTCGCTTTTTCTAACTGAAATATTGAAATATCACCATGTTCAGCTTGAAAAAGTGAACAATTGATAGTTGAGGTGTGTTTTAATAAATAGTTGGTGAACTATTTATCAATTGTTCACTTTTTCTACCTGAAATATTGAAATATCACCGTTGTTTAGCTTAGAAAAAGTGAAAAATTGATAGTTGAGGTGTGTTTTGATAAATAGTTGGTGAACTATTTATCAATTGTTCACTTTTTCTACTGAAATATTGAAATATCACCATCGTTCAGCTAGAAAAAGTGAACGATTGATAGTTGAGGTGTGTTTTGATAAATAGTTGGTGATAGTTCAGCTAGAAAACTCGCACACCTAATAGTTCTGGTATGGAACTCGAAAAACTGGGATAATTTATGTGTTTTTGACCATTAGCTCAAATTTTTATTGTTGTAAATTTCAGTATCATTTTGAAGATATATTATGCTTATTTATTTGTTTATTAAAATTCATAGGTTACTCTGACGACCGAAGAAAATAAACTACTAAATTCATGGAGGCAATCTGCTGTAAGAGATTTTGGGAGTGGCGCAATTGGTGCTTCCCTTGCCACTTGGTTAGGTACAATTCCTACATCATTACTTGTCAATTTGTTTATATTATAGGTAAATTCTTTGGGTGCACGGATGCTCTAATGCAGAGGTGTGAGAGCTTGGCTATGGATGGGTATGGTTGGTTGTACCACTATCTTATTTCTTATCTTTATTTAGCAAGAAACCACCACAACCATAGCCGGTGATCAAGAGTTTTCACCACCCCACTCAACTTTTTAAAATTATAAAGTCTTGCAAATCGACAGAAATCCAGAGGATGGTTGGAGTGCTTGTAGTGGCGACAGAAAGCTAGAGGATGGTGGCAGTACTGGTTGCAGGGAGGAAATGGATTCATTTTGATGATATTCAATTTATAAGAATGGGGGTTTACCACATTTTCCAATTTATAGGACTTCATATTAAATATATTAATGTCATAAAGGACATGTATGAAGGAGATGTCACTAGCTAGAAAACAATATTAGGTGATTCAAAGGAGTTTCCTTTAACAATAGGCTTACTCCATGGATCGGCATTGAGACTCTACTTTTTTACCCTATTTATGGATGAGTTAACCAACACAATACAAGATAAGGTCCTTTGATATATGCTATTTGCTTATGATATTGTGTTAATTGACGAAATTAGTGAGGGTATCAACCAAAAGTTTGAACTATGGAGAAGCATTAGAAAGTAAGGGTTTTAGGATAAGTATAAGAGTTTTAGGATAAGTAGAAGTAAAATTGAAAACATGCATGGCAAGTTTAGTCAACATGAGAAGAGAGAAGTTAAGGTGAGACTAGACGGGATTGCGGTGCCAAAACGCAAACACTTTAGATATCTAGGCTCGTTGTTATCAAGAGAATGAAATGATAAATGAAGATGTTACTCATAGAATTAGAACTGGATGTTTGAAATGGAGAAGTGATACCGTTGTGTTATGTGATAGAAGGATGCCTACCAAAGTGAAGGTAAGTTCTATAGGATAGCTATAATACTGGCAATACTATATGGTAGTGAATATTGGGCTGTGAAGGTCCAACATATCCACAAGATGAGTGTTGCTGAGATGCAGATATTAAGATGGAGGTGTGGTCATTCAATATTAGATAAAATTAGAAATGATCACATTCGCCTAAAGGTGCAAGTAGCACGCATTGAGGATAAATGCGAGGAGGTTGCTTGAGATGGTTTGGATATGTCCCGCATCGACCTACAAATGCACCAGTCTGTAGGTGGGAGATGATGGTAAGTGAAGATGTTAAAAGGGGATGGGGTAGACCTAAAATCACATGGAGGCAAGTTGTCTCGAAAGATCTACAAATCCTTGGCATCAATGAAGACTTAGCTACAGATATGACATGATGAAAGAAAAGATTCATAGAGCTGATAACTACTAGTTGAGAGTAGGTTTTAGACTTGCTAGGGAACTTCTATTATTATTATTATTATTATTATTCATTTTGTATATTTAACTTAATTTTTCACTTTTATTTTATTTAGTATGATGATGATGTGAAATGAACGTAAATGAAGAAGTGGGGATTCGTATACTCACCCCACTTAGTTGGGACTGAGGCGTGGTTGTTGTTGCTGGATGCCATACCAGTTGAGTAATAATAAAATGGCAGTTGACTAAGAATAAAATGGGTGCGTAGATGGTTAATTTCACAAAGTGAGGGGTAATTTGGACTTTTCCGTTTTTTTTCTTCACATATCTCATTTATATGGAAATTCAAAATGGCCAGCATAGATAATATGCCATCTGGAGCTCCGTTAGAAATGAAGGGCAATATATGGTACGTTTGGATATCTATGAAGTTCTTTTTGAATCAAACTTTTAACACCGGGCATGGATAACTTAGTTCACAAATTTTAGGAGCAAATTCTAAATTTTTCGTAATAAATATATGTTGCTCAGGATAGCAATTTCTTTTCCTTTTTTTCTTTTCACTTCTTTTATGTATTGCTTAGCTCTGTGATTGTCTTTCCTCCCCATATTTATTGTTCATTAAAGGCCCTACATTTTTTTTTTTTGAAATTGAATTAAAGCCCCTAACATTATTATCTCAATTTGTTTTTGTTGAAGTTACTCGAAGGATGCATAATCTATTCCGCGTCAGCCTTGCCGTAGGTAAGTAAAAATGCACCTCATCCTCAACCTTATTCTTTTTTTTTTTTTTTTCCGATAGTTAATTATTACTGATGTCAGGAAAAACAAGACTAAGAAGGTTCTGTGAGGACAACCCTGACTAAGTGACTATCTATACAAAAGTTTCTATGAAATGTAATGGCCATTCAGTATCTTCAATGCTTCCACTTTACACCAAAATGAAATCATAAGAATGCAGTCAGATATGATCGTCCAGACTCCAGATTGAGCTTCTCTGGTCCTCAAAGCGTCTTCTGTTCCTTTCCATCCCATATACACTACCAAATAGCCGCTGGTACGGCGTTCCAAATCTTCTTCAAATGTTTTGTCAGCCCTTTGCTTTTCCAGCAAAGAAGGAATTCTCCTGTTAATCTTGGCCTACTCGTGAAGTAATGTGGCAATGTATAAAAAAGTGATTGATGCCTTCAGAACTATTCCGACAGAGATAATATCTATTATAAGTTGTATGCCTCTCTTTTGTAAATTTTCCCGAGTCAAACAAGCCTTCTTGGCAACCAACCATAAAAAGCACATAACTTCGCCAGGAGCTTTAGAATTCCAGATCTGCTTCCAGGGGTTCTGTGCTTACTGGTTCAACTCATTCATAAGCAGATGTAACATCCCTTAACAATGAAGATACCTTCAGTTTGCCCTTTCCAAAAAAAACTCTGTTGTTTAAGCAGTTGATGAATGCCTGTCAAGTGCTTAATTTATTCACATATTAGCTTTTTAAAATGGAAAAATTCATAAGTATTGCAAGAAGTAAACGCTAAAAGAAGAATTCAACTTCAGCTGGCTTAGTTGTGATCTTCCTTATTTCTTAATTAATTAATTGTTTGATCATTCATTGCTACTTCTTGGTTGAAATATCTTCATCCTCACGTGATTGTGCAGGTTTCTTTCAAATATTAATTCAATCGTGCAGTTTTCTCTGATTCTTAGTTATATTAGCTTTCTGATTAATGGTCTGACATTTCCAGAAGCAACCTAATAGCATTTACATGAATAAAGAAAAAAATTACTATTTCAAGGGCTTTTGCAACTCTGGAGACTTTTGAATTCTCTCTCGCATTTAGGATTCTTTGTTCAAAAGCTCATTCAATTTAGTTGGAGAGCTATTGATTTCTGCTTCAAAACAGAGAATTTTTTCGGTTGCTTTTCTTAAGTGTATTGCTTAGTTTTTCAACTTTTCTATCTCCAGGTGCTGGTTGGCTCTTTGGCAAGTGGAGATTTGCCAAGTCTTTGGATTCAGGTGTTGAACTTATTCTCTCTCAGCATGGAACTCGTCTGCAAAAGGAGTTGGGGGAAATGTAGGTCCTCAAACACACTTGTTATACTTTTTGATTTTTGGGCTAAATAAATGAGGTCACTTTTATCCTTAAAGATGAAAGTGCTACACAGTTGGAATGCATGCATGACTTAGTTCGATGAAACTTAACCTTGAACACTTGAATAATCACACTTGCTCTGGTTATCAAAAAATAATCTGAATAATCGCACTTGCTCTGGTTATCAAAAAATAATCTGAATAATCGCACTTGCTCTGGTTATCAAAAAATAATCTTGCTCTCTTTACATGTAAGTTCTATTTTCTTTTTGTTTTTACCCAAAATGCGTCCTCTTTCATTGGTAACTTTTCGTGGCTAGGTTCTTTTTCCAACAAATAGAATTAAAAACAGATCAGGAGCTTTTTACTTAATTTAAGCAATGCGCTCCGAAGGGGATCTTGAATACTTTTCAATATCTTATTCTTGGACAAGTAACAAAGGCCCCATGCCTGTAGAGAAGAAAAAGTTCAAATGTTTAACTGTTACCTCAATAACTTTTACAAGTCAAAGTAGGATATGTAAAATCGGATGTGGGGGGGTTTAGTAAGATTTGCGAGATTATTAATTGCTTGAATTTAATGGGTTAAAATCATTTCCCCCTCCAACTTTGCTTTAAAAAACAAATACTTTACCAAATTTTGAACAATTGACACTTTTCTTAGTTTGATCAGTTGGCCTGATTGTTCTAACAGGTTATCATTTGTCACCTTTAGTGTTAGAGTGAGGTACCATGTGAAAATGTGGGAGCTAATTAATATAAATGATATCCTTGTGACAGCTACCTCTATAACCCAAGGAGCAGATTCAAGAATTTCAAATTGATTTGTAGTTCTGGATAGTTGAATGAGAAAGATGCTAAGCCATTGACAAGGACTGAATATGTCATTCTGTTCCTATTTGATAAATAATTGAATTCTCAAGATCTTAATCCTTGAGTAGCCGTGTACATGATAACTTGTGCCATAGGAGTTAAAACGAGTTACTTATCACAGCTTCATCTCTCTGAGCTATTTGTCTGGTTCAACTTGCAGTCGCAACATGTTGACTGGTCAGTTAAGCTATGTTTATATTCTATGATTTTTCTTCTTCTTTTGCTACTTTCCTTGGCTTCAGTTCAGAATAAGAATGATCCAGAAATATGAATAGTTGTGCTTGATGTACCTTAGATAGCAAGAAATTGTCACCACGAGAACATTAACTTTAAAATATGCTGTAGTCTAGAGTACTTTAGATAGCTAGAAATTGTCGTCAGTGCGAGAGCATTAAAATTTAATTATGCCATAGTCTAGAGTATGATCTGAGTTTCTTACTTCAAATATGTACATTCATATATTTCCACCAAGTAAAGAAATTTGTGCACACTCGTCATGGAAAAATACATAAATGTGCAGGGAAATACATAATGTGAGGAAATATACTAAGCATCACTATATCTCAATTCATATTTTAGATTAACGGGAATGCTGGATGATTGGACTAATAAAAAAGAGCACAATATTATACAGCCCTGGTTTGGATGGTGCTGTACTTTAGCACTTCATGTTTGAAGCCTACTCCTCTATATATGCTTGGTCTGCATGCTAAATCTGGTTGAAGACTTAAATCTGTTCACCTTTTTGGAAAGGAAAACAGCAACTGAAATAGAGTAATTAATGGCAAAAGAATATATATATATATATATATATATATACACACACACATACAGAGGATTACGTAGAAAAATGAAAGTAGTAGACATCCAGTCAAAAGCGAGAAAGAGTAGATTGTTCATTTGTATGCCTGGTTCAAGGCTTGATTCATCTATTTCATATTATTGCTTCATGTTAGGATTGATCACATACCTTAAGTCTCTCTTTCGAATATGTGTATCTGGTCCTAGTGAATTTTTGCTTGTAATTATTAAACTCGTGAATTTTATGCATCTTTAAACTATTCTGCTGAACTACTGAATTAATGGGAAACTCATTGCACCAAATAGGTATCCTGGTGTGGGCGTACTATTATACTGGTGAAGGGTGTGGGAGAGACCTGGTAAATCCAAAGAAACCATATTATTTTCAGAAAGTCTTCAGCTACTGATAACAAGAGCATTTTATAGTTGCTTAGTTCAGAAATTGAAAACAAAAAGGAAATGATTCAGAAGGTTATATTCCTTAAAAAGGAAAACGTTAAATAATCCTTTTTTAAAATAAAGCTTTGATTCTCATGGAATTTTATGAATCTTGTCATCGTACTTCCTTATGTGAATAGCATCATGGTTATTTCTTTCTTTTCATCCCATGTATGAACTAGTGATTTCCTTATGTGAATAGCATCATGGTTATTTCTTTCTTTTCATCCCATGTATGAACTAGTGATTTCATGATTGGAATTGAAGTATCAGCATGATTCATCTCAACTATGTAATGATGTAGTATTTTCTCATGATAGAATGTTGAAGAACTACCAGCGTAATCCGCCTGTGTTGCAGCATGTCTCCAAATACTTTTACTCTGAAAATGTTTATGATGATGATTCAACAGACCAGCCAAAACCGAGGTGGCGTTTCCGGGGTACATATGGGGAAATTTTTTCTTCTCATAGGACAGATGGTGACGACTATTCCAGTAAGAAACCCCATTTGGAGAATACTGATCTGAGGAATACTAATCTTGAGAGAAGGCAAACTAATGTGAGTACTCCTCTGCTACTTTGATGTATAATCTCTCCATTTCAATTTGTTTGTCTTATTTTCCTTTTTAGTCCATTTCAAAAAGAATACCTCTTTCCTTTTTTGCCAACTCTTTAATTCTAACTTCCCACATGACATGTTTAAGATCACAAGATTGAAGGGCATCTTGGTATATTCTACATAGCTTCTTTAGTTTAAGCCCAGAACATTCAAGTCTTTTTTACTTTCTTAAACTTCGTGCCAAGTTAAAACCAGTCAAACAAATTGAATCGGAGGGAGTAGTATTGAAAATGATCAAAGGATACTGGGGCTAGGGGATCTTTCCGTTGCGCAAGGACGTAGTAGGAATTGGATAAGATCACCATTTTTTATGCACTGCCCTCTCCGGCAGAGCAGTAGAATAAATTGAAGCTCTCTTCTCTGTAAATAAGAGCATAAAAAGTCCTTGCTATTGTTGTCTTATCAAAAACAAATCCATTTTAGTCTGTCATAATGCATTATAGAAGAATCGTTTAAGTTACTTTTACAAGACTGCTGTGTATTGAAAATTGTAGATGAATGGTGTTGGTGCTGCTGTTGTTCTAGAGTCAACCGAAGACCCATTTGATTGCATACTCGGGCATCAAGTGAATGCCGAAGCGATTCACCATCCTGATGCACCAAGCACGCTGCCTAGAAGGCGTAATCATAGCCACAGACGGTCTCATGGCAGGCGTAGGATGCATCGCCATGAGAACGTGGAAGGTTGAGGTTTTTAATTGGCCGACCTTGATCAATGCAAGATTGAACTGATCTGTCCTTAGGGACCGTCTTGCTTGCCCTGTTAAATGTAATCTGAAGCTGGTTGTATATATTTTTGGCTCAGTGGCTTTTGTGATCATAAACATATTTAGTAAAATTGGTTTATGGATTAACTTAGAGAGTTTCTAGCATAAATTTTAATATAGGATGAAATGCATATGGTAAAAATACTGGATACTGCATTTCATCCAGTATATAAATATTGATTTATGCAAATTTTAATATAGGATGAAATGAGTTGTCAATTTGCAGCATTTTTTATCCAGTATTATAAATTCTTCTCTCTTGTTAAATTTCTCTTTTTCATTGTTACTTATGCTTTTTACACTTTATTATCCTATATCTGAAAGTGCTCCAGCGATCTACCTTTTGATCTCCTGCAAAATACGAGAGGATATTGCAATGGAAAAATTAGCCAAATACCATTCGGAAATCTAGTTCACAAGTTATGTACAATGTATAGGTAGTATATTTTTTTTTACCAACTATACATACCTATACACTACATATAAGGTGAAGTAAATCAGTAGTGTATACTTCGGCCATGTTGGTAATCTAGATAGTCAAAGAGTACATTCACGCAAGTTTCCCTATTGCAATTTACACTAATGACTAAACTATAGTCTTTAAGGATATTACAATTACAATGTACCCTTTAAAAAAGGTTGGTCTGTTCATTTTTTCTTTGTCGAACACAATTTGAATTTCATTTACTTAGTATATCGAAAAGTGAAATTTAGCAACTACAATATTGTAAAGGGCTCAAATTAACAACCTTTATGCTGAAGATGCAACGTGTGGGAAAATGGTATAATCCTAATCGAAACCATTGGAATTAACCTTTTCTCATTCATGAAAATACATGTATACAACTTCCAAAATGTATATATATCTATCTTATCCGGAATATGACAAACAAGCGAATCAGATTAGATCATATATGAACGGGTGAAAAATGTAAACTTATATTGTAAGAATTCATTGTAATTTAGATACTAACTGGTGCAAATTAATTGTAATTTAGATATTTAAAAATATTTTCAGCAAATAAAAATAGGATTGATTTATCCTTTTTTTTTAAGTAACATGAATCCCTCTTAACTTTTTTAACAAAATTCATTCCCCGCAAAACTTTGACACCCACAAAACAATTACCCAAAAAAAAAAAAAAAAACCTCCTACTTCCCTTTAATCTTTATCTCCAATTTCATTTCCTTTTTATATTATCTTCTTTCTTCTTCTTCTCATCCTTCTGGCTATTGAACAAAAAATCCAAATCCCTACTTGCAGAGGCAATATGTAATTGAATATACATTACTATATATATACATTAGGTATATACCCCACTTTTTTATATATTCAATTACATCTGCATTTTATCTCTCATTTCTCTTTATTTACCCACAAATAAATTCCCATATAAGTTTACGACGAAATCTAGAAATCGATCACTAATTCAATTTGAGTACCTCTGCAAGATAGACGTCAACAGAAAACTAAAGCATACATGATTTCTACATTTGATCTTCAATATTTCTTCATTGTTAAATTACATTAATCTGTTTTTACATCGAGTTCATAAGGGCAAAACTGTAATTTTGATCAAGAATTGGTGTGTATTGGGCTTTTTGCTTTTGAAGAAGCCCAATAAATTCATAGAGCATGAGGGTCCATCCTATGTCCCTGAAACGTAACATTGCCATTCGTGAAGGTATTTATTCGGCCTCGGCTTCGGGTTTGGCTTCGGAACGACAACAATTATTTGCAATGATGGAAGGAAATCCAATGAAGAAATTACGAAAATTACCTCATGTATTCGGGAAGGTTCTAGAACTTCCATTCCGTTCCGATGCTGACGTGGCGGTGGAGGAAGGACCTGAATTCTTCCGTTTCGTAGCGGAAATGGAATTCGACGACATCGGCGGAAGCGGAGGAGGAGCAGCGGGAGGTGGTGTGAGGGTGCAGGCGGTGGAGATACATACTGGAATTACGAAGATTGTGGTGAGAAATGGCGGCGGTGCCGGATTTTCCGGCGGAGGAGAAGAGGAGCTGTTGTTGGAAGAGCTGAACATTGACACGTGGAGGTTCAGGTTGCCGGCGGCGACTCAACCGGAGCTGGCTACGGCGGTGTTTGTCGACGGTGAGTTAATTGTGACGGTGCCAAAAGCTGACCGTGGCGGTGGAGAATTCGCCGACGGTAGGGATGTTTGGGGTGGCGGTGGCCGGCTTGTTCTTGTACAGTAATAATCAGAAAATAATAAAAAGAAAAAGAATTAATAATATTCTAAAAAAGATTTTTTATTCACTAAAAATAATATTATTAATGATAATTGTTGTACATTATGGTTGACTGGGGAACATTATTCTCCATGTAATTATAATAAATGGTACACTAATATTCTATCATTTGACATGTTCTCTTCTTTTTATTTTTTTACTGTTTCTTCTTTCTTTGATTCAAGTTTAGTCATCCATTTCCAAACTTTAACATGATTATTAAGAGAACAGTGAAAAATACGAATCAATTCAACACAAGATTGAACCATTTTTTAAAATTTATTTTGAAGTAATCTTTTGTTGAAAGGATATTTTGAGTTATTTGTGCAATTGAAATGCATTTTTGAGCTAATTGACTCTAACTATGAAATATTTTTTTAGATATAAATTTGACCTATTTTGAATAATTCAGAAGTACTTTTGACCACTTTCTCTTTGTATAGTCTTGTAGAAGAATGAGTTTTTTGATAGGAGTCCTGAAAATTGTTTAGGGTGGAATAACTTTGTATAACATTGAAAATATTCCAATCAAGAGGAGTATAATTCTTTATTGTTTTTTCTTATTGCACACTATATCCGTATAGAACTCAAATCTTATATGTGATAAGCTTATCATTCTTATTTTACAAGAGAGAGAGATATTGTAGTATACCACTAGGGATAACTTGTGCTCGCATTCTTTTGTCAAAAGTAGAGAAGAGCAAGTGTCTGATCAGATCAATCAAATTATTAGGACAGAGACTTCACTTCACTAGGACAGAGAGGTTGTCTTCAACAATTCTAAAAATAGGATTGGAATAAACGAGCTCAATATGCTGGATAAGAAGAGTAGTATACGAAGCGATCACTAGAGCCAACGGGTGTAATAGGCAGAACAGACTAGTAGAGGTATATACTTCGAGAACGATTAGCTTTTCATTTAAAAGAAGTGAATAGCATTTCAGGTAAGTTGAAATGTTCAACTTTCATTGATCAAATGGTCTAAAATAACTTTACTAATGACCAGCTGTATGCATATAGATATATATTTCAGACGTTGGTTAAAAAGATTAACATAACATAATGTCCAAGTGATTAACTACGAAATGCATACACAACCATAATGCTGCACAATGAACCAATACAAGGACTTATTAGTCTCAGTTATGCAGTAACAACAACAAATATCCAGTGTAATTCCATAAGTAAGATCTAAAGAGGATAAAGTGTATGCAGACCTTACCCTTACTTCGTCGAGGTAGAGAGGTTGTATCCAAAAGACCCTCAAGCCAAGTATCGCACATAAAAGCAGTCAAAAAAGAAAAATACAGAAGTAAAGAGGACATAACAAATAATAAGGAAAGCATTACATAGCATTCAGAAAACAAGAAGCAATAACAATGCTATAACCAAAGCACTGGAATTAGTCTCGCTAACACGCAAAATAATGCAATAACTGAAGCACAACTAGTCTCGCTTACATATGCAAAATAATGCGACAACAGCACAGGGAATGTCTTGCTAGAGTTGATATATCACTCAGGTAATGCTCCCCTTTTCATATGGGAAGTTGGGTGGAAAGAACATCATTTCTCAAAAGAGAGAAGCTCTATTCCACTCAACTTCTGAAAATTCTAGGTAAGTTTGATATCATGAGAATGTTCACATATGAACTTACTGCAATGTAACAACATCATACTCTACAGTCGGAAAAATATATTGGTGTAAGACTGCCAACATGTATTTGTTGTAGATCCACTATGCAGAGCTTCGATTTAAGAAGATTCTGTGTCTAGACTAAAGTAGTCCTTGAGTATTTGCTTAGAAGTGCTTCCAAATCCATTTTGTACCTGTTTCATGTCCTTGAGTTTCAGCACTTCTCGCTTTACTTGCTCTATTCTATTTAGCACAACATCAAGTAAGGTATCTGTTTCAACCATCGATGTACGGCTTAATAGATCAGATCTTTCCACGTCAAGCCGCTCGTATAGATTCATGACGTAGTTCTTTTGAGCAAAGAGTTTTTCCTCAGCAAGTCTGTACTCAAATTCTTGAGACTTCCTCAATGCCTGCAGAGTTTGATCAATCTCTTCCTCAAGCTTAAGGGATTCAATTCGATGGTCAAAATTTGAAGTCAACTTTGGTGGTGAAGATCTTTCGCGAAGAATTGGATCTCCATGATTTGTAGACACATGTGTGACAATGTCATGATCAGGTGTTCCTCCTAACATCAAAAGAAACTTGTCTAAGGTCAGGCTTTAAAGAGATATTACACGGAATGAAGCTTTGCAAGGAGGGATATTCGAACAGAAAGCTCTTGAACATAGTTACTGAGTCGACTAAATGCTCTTATAATGATAAGATAAATCTCAGCATACACAAACATACAAGAGATACAGAAAAGAAAAGGATTCATATAAATTTAAGATGACATTGTGATAGAGGAATAAGCCTTTGAAGGTACTCATGACTCCTAAACAGTGAGTTATGCACGTCGTTCATACTACAAAATGAGTAAATTTAAGATGGACTAAAAGAAAGTAAAGAAGAACCTAAGAGTAACTAAGATACAGATAAACCTGCAGTAGATGTGGTGAAGTTGGACGCTTTGTCACTTCAATCAGGCGACATTTTGGTGCAAGCACCAAAGCACTCAAGTGTGCACCTTAGTGCCCCCTTTGAAGAGGGTACCACTACATTAATATAACTGGAAACAGGATTTATTTATTAATAAGAAGATGTTATGAATTAATATGGTAGTCATAAATATTAGGAATACATTCATCTAGGTATAAGAAAATAATCACTCACCTGACTGATAAATTCACTGGTTTGAGAATTAGAAATTAAAACTGAATATTTGCATTTAATCTAGAAATCGGCTCCAAAAGAAGCTCCAATCTTTTAAGATCTAAAGCATCCTAAATGACGCCAGAAACCAAGCATGGAATAAACTGACAAAGGAATCTGAAACTGATAAGACATATGAAGTACTGACCTAGGATTCTGAGACTACAAAACAGAGAATCCTACTGCCAACATCACTAAGACATGGTTGCACTTCATGCCCAACAAAAGAAATCTCAAGTACAAAAGCAACAGTCAATACGAGCACGGCTAGGGGTTCCCACCAAATGTCATGTCAAGAGAGCATTGGATGTCAATGGGTCCCAAAAGAAGACTAACTCCGTTTGAGGAAGGATTTGGAAGATGGAAGAATCGCAAAGGGTTGTGCGACCACACAAAAGGAAACCAACCTCAGAGCAATTCATAATTCAGGATGTGCATAACTCGTGAATGTATGACCGCACACCTACCATCAACCACACCAGGGTCCGGATTTTAGGAGTTCATGGGAATATATATATACATATATTGAGAATGGTAACATGTATGTATATTGATATAAACTTGACTCCCCTCATACTTGGGAGTCACCCCCTTACTTACAAAAGTATGCACATAAAGGTGATCCTATTCTTTTGTCATCTCACAAGGAACCTAATACACCAAAAATAGAGACACGATCTTCCAAATACACCCCTTTACACCAAAAGTAAAAGGAGCTAGATATTTCACTTTCAAAACACCTCTGGTTCCTTTACCCCCAAATTGTCCATGAGATACAGGTTGAGACAATCTTTCATCTCTCTTTATGACTTGATAGGTGTCGTTCTTCAAAATACCTCCGGTTTCTTTCCCCCCAAATTGTCCACGAGATACAGGCTGAGACAAGCTTTCATCTCTCTTTCTGACTTGATAGATGTCGTTCTTCATTCCAGCATACAAGCATCTCTGTGGTACCTCTTGGCATAACCCATAGAAGTCCTCTCGGAGCAGTAAATATTATCCATAGTTGTAAAGTCACCTTACAGTGCAAAAAAGATGGATTGTTGTCTCTGCTTAACATCTACACAGGTAGCACCTAGAACACAAATGAAATTCTCTCTTAGAAAGTCCCTCACATGTAAGGACTGCCCATCCTGCCAGCAGCCAAGTGAAACAGACCACTTTGTGTGGTACTTTCACCTTCCAGACCATTCTGTCTACTTGAGCAGATGCCCCTTCGCATTGCTCCAAAGTGCCGAAAAATTCTGCTAGTCTCCCATGGGACTGGATATTTTGCACCCGTAATCCGGAGAGATTCTTATTCTCTTGTTTTGAGATCATTTCATGTACTAACCTACCTGTTTGCTTAGCTACCAACAACAACAACAACATACCCAGTATATTCCCACATAGTGGAATCTGGGGAGGGTAGAATGTATGCAGTCCACGCCACTACCTCAGAGGTGAGGTAGAGAGGCTGTTTACAATAGACCCCCCGGCTCGAGACCACTGTTTGCTTAGCTACCCAAGACAATAAATAGGTGTTTACTCGATCACTCAGCTCAATGAGGAACAGAGGAAGTAAAGGCAGTTTTGAGTATCTGATTCAACTATGAGAAGAGGCGAGTTGATGTTTTGCGAAATTTGAGAGGCCTGATCAACCTAGATTAGAGGTGATTTAGAGGGAATTGCCCTAATGGAGGATGTAGGGAAGAGGTCACTGATGATAAGGGGTTGATCAAGGAAGGCGTTCTTGATTTTTACCATGAACTATATAAGGAGATAGAACCTTAGAAACCCTAAGCTGACTTTGGGAATCTTTCTACCCTTAGCACGGAGGAAATGGTGGAACTGGAAGCACCCTTCAGTGAACTTGAAGTACTCACAACCTTCCAAACTTTTTTTTTTTTGTTTCAAAAAAAAGTTTGGAGTTTTTTTAATCAAATCAGACATGATGGAAGCTTTCAACTTCTTTCACCAAAATTGTCAAATGGTGAGGTCCTGCAATGCCTCGTTCATTGCTCTAATACCAAAGAAGAACGGTGCACTAGAGCTTTGGGATTTCAGACCAATAAGCTTGATAGGCAGTATTTATAAACTGGTGGCTAAAGTTTTAGCTGAGGCTGAAAGAAGGTGATGAGCAATTTGGCCTCTGGACAACAAAGTGCTTTTATGAAGAATAGGCAAATCACTGATGCCCCACTGATTGCAAATGAGGTGCTTGATTGGAAGATAAAAAGTGGGGAGATTGGCATTCTAAGTAAGTTGGCTATAGAAAAGGCTTTTGACCAGTTAAATTGGTCATATTTAATTAAGCTACTAAAGAAGATGGGCTTTGGGAATAGGTGGATATTCTTTTGTATCTCAACTGTAAAATTCTCAATCCTATTAAACAGAAGTCCAATTGGCTTTTTCTCTCCTCAAAAGGGTTGCAGGCAGGGAGAACCAGTCTTCCCTTTCCTATTTATTTTGGCAATGGAGGGGCTTACTCAGTTATTGGCCAGAGCCGAAGAGCTTTAAAGGATCCAAGGATTTCAGGTGGGCAAAAATCCCAACACCTCTGTCACTGTTTCTCCTCTGCTTTATGCACGTGATACTCTGATTTTTTGTGGAGCAGATAGCCAACAAGTTAATTATCTCAACATCACTTCGATGGTCTTTGAATCCATCTCTGGTTTGCACATTAACATGCTCAAAAGCTGAACTTTAACCAGTAAATGAAGTTCCCAACCTAGAAGATCTGACAGAAATTTCAACTTGCAAAACTGATTCGTTACCCACTACTTATTTGGGATTCGAACTTGGAGCTAAGTTCAAGTCAACTGAGATTTGGAATGGAGTCATTGAAAGAATGAAGAAGAGACTTGCAACATGGCAGATTCAATACCTCTCCCTTGGAGGTAGAGTCACTCTAATTAACAGTGTGCTGGATAGACTGTACAGTGTTCAATAAAGCTTTATTTTATAATGGTTATTGAAATTTGGACAGAGCAGCATGCTTTTTGGAGGGATGGTTGCAAAAAATGGTACTGTGGGATTTCGAGTATTATGAGGGATGGGAAGAGTTCCGCACCCAAATCATATTTAAGGTGACTGATGGAAATAGAATTAGCTTTGGGTGTCACAAGTGAGGAGAGAACGTTGAGAATTGTCATTCCCCAATTTATATAGGATTTCTAGCCAAGAAGAATTGACAATACAGCATATTCGAAGAGTACATGAGGAGGAAGTGATTTGAGATCTTACATTCGGAAGGAATCTACAAGATTGGGAGAGAGGTGAATCCAAAATTTAGTAGAATTACTATACAAACAGAATACGTCACTTACCAGCATGATAATTGGAGGCAGGAAACCGGCAAAGATGGACAGTTCTCAGTCAAATCATATTACCAGAAACTTCTTTCATCATCATCATCATCATACCCAGTGTATTCCCACCAGGTGGGGTCTGGGGGGTGGGGGGGTGGGGTGTAAAGTGTACGCAGTCCATACCACTACCTCAGATGAAGTAGAGAGGCTGTTTCCGATAGACCCCCGGCTCAGAACCGATAACAATAACAAACAAAAATCATAAAAATCATAAATCATAAAAATCCTAAAAATCATAAACAAAAATCATAAAAAACCAACAGCAAAAGGGGGTACCAGAAACTTCTTTGAAATGGATATAACCAGAAACTTCCGGTGAGGGATGAAATGGTTTTGCCGCATTTTTCAATTTGGATAGCTACAACTCTCAGAAAAGTGTGTTTTCTTTGTGTGGTTGGCAGCTAAGGGAGCAATATTAACAGCCGAGGGTATGAGGAAGAGGATCACACATGTTAGCTGGTGTTATATGCACAGATGTTCAGGAGAAGATGTGGACAGCCTCATAGTACATTGTCGAGTAGCTACGCAGCTGCGGTGGGAGGTTCTGAATTGGTTTCTAAGACAGTGAATTACACCGAGTACAGTAAAGGAGGCATTGCATTGGTGAAATTTCAAAAGAAGAGAAAACTCAAGGCATGGCATATAGCCCCACGAGCTTTATGTGGGTTGTATGAGGGAGAAGAATAAGACTATAAGACAGCTTTGAAAGGATCGAGAGTGATTTCGTACATGTGGGGAGTAGTCTTGACTCTAGTTCTTTTTTTTTTTTTATGCACCCATAGAGGTTCCGGTTAGAATAGATGTGTAGGTGACTTCTATGACTTTCTTAGAGAACCATATTTTGGTCTATGTTTCTCTACTTCTTGTTATACTTCTTATATACGGGATTCGTCAACATTAATAAAATTATTAACCTTATCAAAAAAAAAAAAAATTGAACCCTAAAACCTTGGGAGGTGGGATAACCCCTTATTTTTCTTGATGAACTACATGGTTACCATTGAAATAGTGGATCTCCTTGTTATAACTTGTAACCATACTCTCCTTATTACTAAGACAAATCTAATTTGTATCTTTTGTTAGTGCTTGATGTTCATTCATATTGTTGGGATTGCTAATTAATGGGAGATTCAAGTTCGATTTCCTTCTTAATTCATAGCAAGCTGACCTCCAAATACCTAAGCAGCATCACCTGAGAACCACAAAAACCTACACTGCATCATTCTATGGAGGTAAAGTTGAATTCCATCAACATTGTGCCTCCCATTTTCTCCTGTAATTCACTAATACAGCATCACCATATTCTTTATGATTGGTCCCTAGTAGATTGATGTCTTTCTGTTTAGGGTGGTCATACTAAATTTTATGTACATATTCTATCTCCTTCATCTGGTTAGAAGCAGAGGGATAGACTTGACAAACTATTTCTACACAAAAACAATTCCTCTTCGGCCTCATTCGGAGGCTCTGTTGCATTGATTTCATGCAGAAGACTCTAGGTTGACAATTTTCTGTTCATATTATGCTTCAGTTGCAAGATATGCCTTTGGAATTTGTGAACAAATGTAAAATACAGAAATAGCAAACACCGAGAGTGCATGCATGTTCATATACATATCTATTCGTGCATATATATAAATTCAAATTGAAGACACGAGAAGGATGTACACACCAAAACAGATTTCTCGGCCAAGTATAGATACATGAGCCAAAGAAAAACAGTGACATAAATAAGAATCAAAAGTATAGAGGAGGTACCATTGGCGTCCATGAATGCTTCTTCTTTGAACACATCTCCAATGCAGGCTCCCTTATGAAGCTGATACAAGATATCATAGAGGTCGTTCCAGTAAATTGAAAACCACATAAAAGCAATATTAGATACCTTGAGAAAACAAAGTACAGCTCATCTACCTCTCAGTTAGCTATACCTTTGCCAAAGCCGATTTAATGCGACGAAACAACTGTTTGGCATTTGTTCTCCGTGAACCACGTAGAATGCAAAAGCCAACATTCAAAATCTTCTCGATGTCATCACGAGAATCAACAGATCCACAAATGTTCAGAAGTTTCATGACATGAGAGACCAAATCAGTTCTTGAATCACAGCGCCGACAAAGAAATTCTGCATCCAAACCGATGCTTCCTCCAACTGTCCCAGCCAAATAACATCGTAGAGCGCAGTCTATATGGGATATGTGTCCGCAAATGTAACCATCAGTAACTGTTGCCTCACACCTAATGTAACTATACGCACCATAAGTAGAACAAACAGTTTTACAACAAAGAATACAGCAACAGTCTTGGCAAAAACCAGGTTCACTGCAACAAATGTCACAAATCATGGTCTCTGGACTCGGATTCCCTGCTACTAAGCTCGCACACATGCTGTTACCAGCCACACAACTAATGGTTCCATGAGAATCAGATTTCATGCCTGAAGATGTGACCTCAGCATACCAGTCACCTACAATTTTTCAGACAAGGAGGACAAATTTGGAATCATGTCCAGAAGTAACTCGCTTAAGCACAAAAAGAAACACTAAAAGATTTGCAAGCAACTGACATCATTCAAATTTATAATCATACAGGCAGCTCACTCGAAATGAGAATTCTACAGATAAGCAAAAGAAATAGATCTTTATGGGATTATCTGCTAGTTGTAATGGGGAGAAAGTGTGAAATTGAAGAAAGTAGCTTCGTGCACATCCTCAACATAAACTTAAAGGTCCTCATAATTAATCAAGTTATTTAGGTCTCATCTTTGAGAGATCGGCAACAGTGTACCAAATGCCAATGGTGTCTTTAGAGTAAACACAATCGTTACAGAGGATTAGGTCAGATTGTATTTGGTATAAAAACATATATGCAGATGAGGCAGAAACGTAATATAGGACCTGTTTGGCTATAGATTTTGCAAGTTCTTTTTGAAAATAAAAATTGATAATCTGTTTGGCCATAGAATTTGTCTAGTCTTCTGGAAATTTTGAAAACCAAATTCCCAAAATCTACTAAGAACTTGTTTTCGGGCCAAAATATAGCTATTGATTTCTTTTAAAAAATTAAAACTCACCCCAAGCTTTTACAACAACAACAACATACCCAGTGTAATCCCACAAAGTAGGGTCTGGGGAGGGTAGAGTCTACGCCCATACTATTACCTCAAATGAAGTGGCGAGGCTGTTCCTAAACCCCAAGCTTTTACATTTTGAAAAAATTCCATCTCTTTATGACCCCAACTAATTCCTATCTACCCTTTTCGATCATCTCATCTGGAAATGCATGTTCGTCGTGAAGAGATTGTTTAGTAGAATGTAGGAAGATCATATTAAAAAATAGCTAGTTACTACCGTTGTTATTATTTTTTTTTCACTGATGGATCTTTGTAACTACTTGTAATTTGACGAATTGTAGTAGCTAGTGATTGTGTTATTTAGTACTCTCTCTGTCCCAATTTATATGACACTTTTCTTTTTAGTCAGTCCCAAAAAAGAATAACAAATTTCTAATTTAGTAACAATTTAACTTTAAAATGTCAATTTCACCCATAATGAGATGATTTATAGCCACATAAACACCTGACTTATTTTAGACCACAAATCTCAAAAGTTTTTTCCATATTTCTTGAACTCCGCGTACAGTCCAACTACATCATATAATTGGGACGGAGGGAGTAGTTTTTATTAAAATATAGTGTTATGATTTTAGTGCCCGTTTGGATGGGCTTTTGACTTAAAAGCCAGAAGCCATAAGTTAGAAATCCTAACTTATGGCTTTTGGCTTATTTTTTAGCATTTTAAGCCAAAAGTCATAAGTTAGGATTCCTAACTTATGACTTTGGGCTTATTTTAAGCATTTTAGCCAAAAACCAAGTGCTTATAAGCACTTTTTAAATTTACCCACACACTTCAAAAGTGCTTAAAAGCTATTTTTAGCTTAAAAGCACCTAAAATAAGCCAATCCAAACGGACACTTAGGATGATGTATTTTCTAGTTCATTATAAAAATGATAATTTTGGAGTCAAACTTATGGATATTTTTTATAATTTTTAGAACTTATGGATATAAGTCATGTTTCATGTTTTTCAAAAAAAAGTGCAATAGCACCTAAGAGTGTGGCCTAGTGGTTCAATGAAGTTGGGTTGAGCACCATGAAGTCAGGTTCAATTCCCAACAAAGACAAACACTAGATGATTTCTTCCCATCTGTCCAAGTTAATTGGTACCTGCTGCTGGTGGGAGGTGGGAGGTATCCCGCGGAATTAGTCAAGGTGCGCGCAAGCTGGCCCGGACAGCCCGGTTATCAAAAAAAAAAGTGAAATATGTCTCCAAAAATTATGGTCAAACACATTTTGAAACTTTAATCCAAACTTCATCCAAATCTGGTTTCCCAGAAATATTTGGGAATCTATGGCCACGCTAGCTTAATTTCATAGAGTCCCTCTAAGATTAGAATAGGGCGATATTTTTGGCTCACTTGTACAGAAAATCCAGCACTGCCTTTGTGTTGTTTCAGAATACAATTATTACTACAACAACTATGTCGTAGTCCCAAATAGTTGGGATCGGCTATATGAATCCTCATTTCGTCATTTACGCTCATACCATATTATCATGAATACAATTATTACTAAAAAAGGGCAGCCCGATGCACTAAAGCTTCCGCTATGCACAAGGTCCGGGGAAGGGCCCGACCACGAGGGTCTATTGTACGCAGCCTTACCTTGCATTTCTGCTTAAAATTTTAAAAAAGAAATAATCAGTTAAATTATCTGGCATGTATAAATGTCCACGCCAAATGTGGTATCCCGAAGAAGTAAGCAACTAGTTACTCTGCCTGAAAAATTATGACACAAGCCGTAATACGATGGTCAAAGCATCAATTTTAAAGTGAATTCAAACATCAATTCCTCAATCTTAACAATAATATACATATTTGAGAATTATATAGAAGGTACTCCCTCTATTCCATTTTATGTGGCTTTCCTTTTTAGTCTTAGATAGTTTGTTATTTTTTACGAATCCAACATGCACCCTTCGGTATTTTTGAAGAGTCTGAGCAACATTGGTTAGTATAGATATATATTTAATACTCCCTCCATCAAATTTTATGTGAAACAATTTTCTTTTAATATTTCCCAAAAAGAATTGCACCTTTCTATACTTAGAAACAATTAAAAATTTAAACTTTCCATTTTAACCTAAATGAAATGATTTTATAGCTAACATAATGTCTATGGCCTTTTTTTTAGGTTGTATCTATGGCATGTCTTAAACAACGAGTTTCAAAAGACTTTCTTTCTTTCTTGAACATAGTACACAAACAAACACCTTTACATAAATTTAAATGGATGGAGTATTAATAATTCTTTCATTGCTATATACATTTTGACGCATAGCCTCTCAAAAATGGATGGAGTATATACATTTAAATGGATGGAGTATATACATTTGAGCCGGGGGTCTTTCGGAAACAGCCTCTCTATCTCACTCTGAGGTAGTGGTATGGACTGCGTACACTTACCCTCCCCAGACCGCACTTTGTGGGAATATACTGGGTTCGTTGTTGTTGTTGTTGTAGCCTCTCAAAAAAAATCAGGTATTCTTAAATTGGTGTAATGGCATTACAGATAAGCAAATATAAATAGGCTCCCCAATTTGGTGAAAGAGAGGTCAGCAAAGAGCATACATGGAACAGAGTCCAGGACGAAGTTACATATGCAGAGCCCAAAGCCTAAGATCAGTACTTTCGGATACGCACTCCTAGTTGCACAATTTTTCCTTGAAAGTGGTGCATCCGAGTGAGCCATTTTTAAAAGTTTCTTACTAATCCCAAGAAGAGGAGAAAATTCAATGTACTAAATGACAAAAAAGTCGTATCGAAGCTAACCTTTTAATAGTTTTGAGGGAATCTTCCAACTGAATGAGGCAAAGAATTCATTGATATCCACGTTCGGAAACTCAGACCGGACAAATTGTTCAACTGAAAGCCTACTTGCGAAAGAACTTTGCTTTCCACGAAGATGTTTTGGAGGATACAGATATCTATCAAGAAAGTACCCAGCGGATGCAATTCTTTTCCCAACCTTCCAGCACCATTTATCACCTGGGTTCGGCCAATTTTCAGGAGCATATGGTAAACCTTCACCTGAATCACTGACAGAAACAGGATAAAGGTGAAGTTCATTTTTATTGGTACTAGGTGTATTTCCATTATATGCAGCAGGACTGTCAATCTCCACAGGATCCTCGTCGGATGACATGTAGCAAGATGTTTTAACTGTGTAGATAGCCAAAGAAAAGAATATATATCAACTTAAAATCTAAGAAAGGCAGAGGTTCGTTAAATTACTATCTTACAGAAATGCATATTACTACGTAGCTTTCTAATAGAAGAATGAAGAAGACATACTACAAGTCCAAATCAGAAAGCAGACATATTTTCAGTTGATTAAAATAATGAAAAGCAGCTTAAGATAAGAAACTCAAAGCGGGCACTTACGCCTTTGTACAAATGAGTTAGCTAATAATTGAACTAAATAAAGAATACGATAGCAAAGAATACAGATAAAGGAATAGTCCAAGCCAAGGGATCTCCATTCTCCACAAAATCAATATCTCTAACTTGTCCACAAGAATAGAGACGCACACTCTACAAAGCCAGAAGATGTACAGATTTATGGAGAAAAACTTAAGTGGGTTGAATTGTGATGGAAGAGGTGTGGTTATGAAGTCCTCTGCCGCTGGCATAATCTACCGAAATGTCAAGCACTAACAGAAACCTCTCAAAACGATCAATTTCGAGGTGAACCACAGGTTTATCTAAACCTTGTACAAAGAAATCTTAAGAGTTGAAACAAACCTCGCGACCTTTCATGCTCTGAAAGATCTTAAATTCTTTCAAGTGGATAAAAAAGAATATTGAAGCCTATTAAAAATGAAAAGTAGTATCGATATTTTTCTTATCCAGTATATCCAACAATTGACGGCCTTCCAAAATATTTACCAAAAACATTAGATTGTGAAAGGTCATAGTGTTGCCGAAACAACACAAGTCATCCATATTTGATGATAGTCAAAAATTCGAAATATGTGTGAAAACTTGGGACTAGAATATGATTCTTTCCATCCTTGACGAGGATGAGGATGAGAAAGAAGGTGAAGATGAAGGTAGCATGGTACCAAATAGCGAGGAATATTAAGTCTTTATAAAATTTATCCTTATCTTTAACCATTTGCGCAATTATTATCTACGTAAGTTTTATTTTTCCTAAACAATGTCCTAAATTCATGATATTTTTGTTATAGCGATATAAGTTTCTGCATTAACTTCAAATGTAATTTGATATTGGACTTTTTTAGACTGTTAGTTTTATTTTCTAGATCTATCCAAACTTTAACCAATACATGAAAAAAATTTCTCCAATAAAATCAGCTAAAAATAAGTTCACAACTTCAACAACATTTTCACAAAAACAAAGTATATTCACTACTTATTTTATTTTATTAGTCACTCGTCAACAAAGTTCATCCAAATTTTAGAGACAAATAAGTGCAAATGATCACAGTAGCACAAGTCAGTGCTATGAAAAGCAACGGCACTTAAGAATTTCAGAAAACGGCACTTAAGAATTTCAGAAATTATGTTCTACAATGCAGAAACACAATGGGAGACAGATTTTATATATATGTATACACAAAAAACACACCATAAGAATACAACAACATACCGAATGTAGTCTCACACAACACCATACTCAATCACAACGAAGTCTCACAAAGTGGGTCCGGGGAGGGTAGTGTGTATGCTGGCCTTACCCCTACCCCTATCCCCACCTAACTAGCATTGATTCTCAAGTCAAATTTTTGGGTTACCCAACGCCCCTACCCCCTATCCCTACCTAACTATCATTGATTCTCAAGTCAAATTTTTGGGTTCCGCAAAGCCCCTACCTCCTACTCCTACCCCTACCCCTCACCTCCACCCCCTACCCGGCTACCCCTAGAGGCTGGTTCTGATAGACCCTCGAATCAAGGAAAAACAATCTAAAACAATCTCGAACTAGAAGTAATGGAAGTACAAGAAACAACATATAGTAACAACACAACACAGACAATCAAGGTACAAGGAACACCACACCATAGGAATACAAAGAATCAAAACAAAAAGAATGATTCTTTTTGCAGAATGGGCACTGATACATCAATCATCAAATGGCATTGGAACAAAAACAAACAAACAAAAAAGGAAAAACAAGAATGTCCAAACTCTACAATTCTAGAAAAAGACAAACAAAACAAAAAAAGCAACTCCAACAATCACAGTAGTATATCAAACACCATTTAATCCAAAAAAAAAAATCTCAGAAATGTCCACTATTAATCCACAAAAATGTACCATTTGATTAATATTAAAAAAAAAAAAACTAAAAGACAAAAAACACTAGCTCATTCTTCATTCTTCCATCTGTCCTACCCTTAGTGACAGAATTACGTGGTATCTATTGATGCTGAGAGGTGTCAAATATCCGTGGATTTAGTTCAGGTGCGCAATAATTAGCCCAGACAGCACCATTATTTAAAAAATACTAATCACAGAAAGACAAATAGCTTTATATAAGTATTTTCAAGAAAAGAGATATTCATGAATTTAGTCAAGTTGTGCGAAAATTGCCTAGACATCACGATTATTAAAAAAAAAAAAAATCATTGAAAGACAAAGAGCTTTATAGAAGTATTTTTCAAGAAAAAAAAACAGTACTTGTGTGTTTTCCGGCGACTGTTGGGTATATCTGCCGCCAATTTCTTGTTTTTCCGACAAGACTTTTGGAATTCTCCTGAATATCAGCGGAAAATTTGTTCAACTTTTAAACCTAAGTGGAGTTTACTACACTTATATATAATCGGTTGTGCAGCATTTTGCAAAACCAAATAAGGTAACTATGTTACATGTCACATTTTTATAAAATTGCACCTTGCTGTTTCATATTTTAAGATTTTTTGTCCTAGTTTATTTATTTCTTTTTTTTTTTTTCACAAGATCTTTAATAAACATCATTTTGTGAAGGGTAAGGGCGGAGGATTGAAATGTTTAATTAGTGATTGCACTATTATCAGGTTTTTTAATAGTGTGTTTTTCAATTTTTATTTATCGTAAGTAAGTAAGAATGTTCTTTGCAAGCAATCAACGTGGTTTTATTGTTGGGTTTGAAATCGAGAGGGCGTCATGCGCAAGCTTATAGTTGCAAACCATCAATGTGATAAATCAGATACACATAAAACAATACTAAAAACTTAATATTATTATATGATTTGGTCAAACGACCTACATATAAAAACCTAATATTAAAAAAAGCATACAAATTATTGGGAGAAATCTCCTCCTAAACAAGACTCTTTGATGACTATATTGTGGATGTTATTGTGTTGTGATTTGAGAATAAGGGTATTTTATTTATAGAGTTTCAAAACCTTTCCTCCAAGAAAGAGTTTAACTAATTATAGAAGAGATCTTTTTCTACAAAGAAACTTTTTCCACAAAGAAAATCTTTTTGAAGTAAAACACAATTATGGTAAAATTCAAGTAAACTTGGAAATTTAGGACAAATTCTAACATTTATGACGGTTATTTTCGAAACAAAGTTTAGAAGTAATCAATATTTTCTAAAAGGAAAAACTATTTTGTTGACGGCATAAAATGATGATTTAAAATAGCTAGTAAATCCATGTTGAAAAATTTGCCCCATGGTAGCTTTGTTATCAAGTTTTTTAACTGGGTGTTTCTCGATTCTTACTTTTAAGTAAGCAAACAAGAATATTTTTCGTGAGCAATTAACGTAATTCTACGACAGTTATTCTTGAAGCAAATCTCAGAGGCAACAAATGTTTCTTGAAAGGAAATTCTCCTAATCAACACATAGTAATTATTGTTGGAGTTTGGAAGGGACAGGGGCAGACCTACGTATAAAATTTGGGTGCTCGAGCACCCATTGAACTCGACTTAGAGTACGTGCAGTTATACAAAAAATTGAAAGAAACGTATATATTATGCTAGCAAGCACCCAGTAACAATAAGATTGATTGGGTGCTTTGGTTAAGGAAGGGTGATGAAGGCTCGCGAATGTGAGGTGGCGCAGGTTCGAATCTCTCTCGAGGATCTATGTTTTTCATCGGAATAATTACTTTTGCCCATTTATTAGTAATTATTATTCCCCTTTAAGACCATAAAGCTTAGGTCATGTTTTAAGTTCTTTTTGACAGCCACTGTTTTGACCCTTTTTCACTGCTTTTGTATTACCTTCTTTTTATTTTACTTTTTCTTTTTTTTTTTCCTCCCTAATTTTTTTCTCGCCAATTAACTTTTTCATCAACGATCCATGACGTCTATACTACAAAACATGAATAATTCTAATTGAATTTTTTGTTGTGTAACTTGTGTTCTAATAAATTTATACTATATGATTAGTAGTAACTTTACGTTAAAAAAAAATAGAGCACCCACAGATCCAAAATCCTGAGCCCGCCACTGGAAAGGGAAGGAGAATAACGACAAACAAGAGCGATGGATTGAAATGTGCTCCTCATGGCTGCATTTTATGTTATCACATTCTTTAATTGGGTGTTTCTCAACTCTAATTATTTATCTCTGAGCAAGCAATGGTATACTTCGCGAGCAATCAACGTGGTTCTATATATGATTGTTATCGCAAAACAAAGTTGGCAGTTATGTTTGTCAAAAGGAAAAGAGAACAACGAAGGATAAAGACGGAGGATTGAAATGTTTGTTTGGTGGTTCCTTTGTTATCAAGTTTTTTGACTTAGTGTTTTTCAACTCTCATTTATCAGTAAGCAACTAAGAATACTTTTCATGAGCAATCAACGTAGTTATATTACTGCTATTCTTAAAGCAAAATTCAGGGGCGAGGCTATCAATGTTGCTCAAAAGAAAATTATTCTAACCAGTTTCAAAGGAAAGGAGAACAATAAAGAGGATTCACTTTACAAAATTTCAAGTGACATGATTTCTCCTTCAGAAGCTAAAATTGAATGGTCATAATCTCTTTTAAATGATCAGTCGATGAGATCATGTCTGTCTGGTGAAACTTAAGTTTATGATAGTAAAACTTAATATGAGAACAATCTAATTTAAAAAACTGACATAATTTTAGGATTGGAAAACTTAATGATTGTCACAAAAACATATCATTTAACATTACTTTAATTAAGAAAACATAACTAAATCCATAACATTTATTTGAATTATCTTCAACGGAAGAAACTGAATTTTAAGAACTCATATAATAACAAAATAATTTATTTTTAAAATATCCAACATGCAACACATGTCTTTGTTGACTCATCATGTGCATTATATTGACACGTATTATGTGTCGAGCTGACTCGTCATGTGCATCAACACATGGCATGCATGCTGACATGTGTTGCACTGACTCATCATGTGTTGTTACATTTTAATATTAAAATAAAAATATTGAGTGCATGATAATTAGTAGGCATAAAGTAGAGAAAGTGGTGTCATTAGTCTTTGTAACTTAAATAACCACAATGTCATTATCTACCACGTTATGCCTTGTAACTCATGTAACTTATATAACATCTAAACATTCATCTACCTCACTTAATATTTCGTTACTTCCTCATTTACTAGATGGAAGAAATACTACAACTATATAAAGGGTGTTTTCTTCCTTTTGTGTTGTAGAGAGGAGAAGTAGTATGTTGTGAGATGTGAAGTGTTATATTTTGAGCGAGTGTAAAGAGAGAGTTGAGACAAAGAAAAATATTCTTAGTCTTTAACTATATTTACTATACAAAAGAGAGTTTTATATGTTGAAGGAAGATGTTCTTTTGGTGGAGCTTTGGACTCTTCAACTAATTTAGAGTTGCTTGAGTTGTACATCGTGATGGGCTGTTGTATCCTGGAGGGGACAAGTCAAGAGTGATACTGCTGGATCGGTGTAGATTATGTCACAGTGGGCTTGAATCTTCTTAAAGAGAGCGAGATATCCGCGTCTCAGCCTGAAGATATTTTTTATTCTTTTTTTTTTGTTTAATTTACTTTTTCAACTGTAATTTAATTATTGTGGTATATTAAATCAACATTATGCATGCTGACAAGTATCATGTATGTTGATACGTGTTATGTTTCTCAACCATTTTGTTTATATATGCACACTTCTTTTCTCTTTATATTGAATTGTGCATTTCTAGGCTTGTAAATAGTTAGTGAAAAAAGGAGTAGCCTTGCGCACATGAGAAATGACCTTACAAGGCGAAATGACTCGATTTTCTCCATATGCACGAGATATATGCGAAATATACACGAGGCCTAATCCAAATTATATTTTGTAAAAGATTTTTTAAGCCTACCAGAAGATATGTCCAAATACATCCTTACCAAAAAAGATGTTTAGATTCGTTCTCCGAAATTAGCTGTGCCGAATTATAATTTGGAAAACTTACATAAATTCCAATAAGTTTATCCCTAATTACTCTCTATCCCTACAATTTACAAAAAAAATTAAAATTTTTGAATTGGCAATTTTCGGATACATTATATTCCATCAGATACATCCATGTTGTTAATTAATACTCATTATAAATGGAAATAACGGAAATCTTTTCAATTTTTAGAACAAATCACGCGACATCAGTTCTATTAACTTCTGAAAATCCCCATAATTAGCTAATTCATTCAAGATTTGAATTTCAAAAATAGAATCATCATTCTTTTGGCTTAAACATACTTCATGCCCTGTATTTAGATAAATCAAAACACAATATTTAGTAGTTATATTATTACTTGATAGTACATGAAATAATGTTGTATGCTAATAAATGTATCAGTAGTATAAACGTTACAGTTAACAACTAATATTTGAGATACATTACTTCAAAATAATATCTAGATCAAATCAGAAAATGTATCTCACAATATAATCTGGAGTATTTAATAGAGATACATAATTCTTAAATGTATCTGTATTGTAATTATTTCAGATATAAATTATGTATATGTATCTGGTACAATATATCTTATATGTACCTGTGATGTACTTATGAAAGATACAAATTATATAGATGTATATCTGGCACATGTATCTATGGTGTAAACATGAAAGATACAAATTTTGTACTCTTCATTTTGCACCATGAGGAGTACGTTGTGAAGCACCAGAAACTCCTTTTTGCCACCAAAACCTCCTTTTTTCTTTGCTTTAAGTGTTTCCTTTAATTTCTTTATCATAACGGGATCGTTGCGGTGTTTTGATCGATTTTCATGAATATCTTTAGAGTCCTTATCAAAAACACCAGGAACAAAATTAACAATTTCGTTTTGGTTGATGTTTTCTAATTGAGAAATTCCTATACTAAAAGATGATCCAAATTTTGGATCCATTATATAACTTAAAAATGAGTTTGTAACAGTTAGTTGAACCAAATATGGCTCAATACTTCAAATTACTCAACTTTCAACATCAATGAAAACAAACTAACCTCGGAAAAATGAGGTTGAAAGTTTACTATCGATGAATGTTTTGAGAATTGAGAGAAGTTGTTGAACTTGTTGAGATGAAAATTGAAGTTGAAGATGGGGGAAAACTTCCACAATTCAAAAATCGGATAATGGGAGAGTAACTGCAGAAACTGCTGCTTGATTTGCGCTGTTGTTGATGTTGTTGCCGGTTGTGTTGGGAAGTATCCGAACTTTTAGGGATGATAAAAAGATGTATCCGGTGTTTTACTTAAAAATGTTAAAATAAGAAATTTTTATAATTTTTATAAAGAGAGGGAATTTTAAGAAGTTTAGGTAACTTAAGTTGTGGTTTTAAGTAATTTATCCTTATAATTTGTTGCCTTGATAAAAATTCTTCGGCCATTATGTTCATAACTAATGGGATGTTTTATTTCCTCACCATAACATTCAATTTTTTACGCATATATATTTAAGATGTCTTCTTTCTGTGAGATATACAACACACAGGAATTAATATTCTCTCCTTCATTTATCTTCTTTCTTTGTGAATTTTTGGAGAATTGTATTTGTACAACTTCAAAGTTTCAATTATGAGTTCATGCATTTGAAAAGAGCTATGAACCTTGAAAAGTGACCAAAATTAAGTATTTTCATTCGAGTCGGACTGAAATCGCTTTCAACAAAATGACTTGTCTCAATACTGTATATATAATAATTGTTTACTTTTATAAAATCATGTGTAATATTAATATTATAGTATTTTTTTCAAACACTAATCGTGTCTTTGCAATACAACTCAATTTTTGTACTGAAGCCTGATTCATAGTGTACATGTTGTTTTTCGGGTTTGGTAAAATCTGTATTTTTCAACAATAACTTCAATCACATAGTCAAACTAAATAAGAACAATCACATAAAATTGTAACTTTGTATTTCACAACTTTGAACCTCAAAATAGGTTCAACTCAACTTATGAACATCAACAAAATGAAGTTCAAACTATTTTTTTGGAAAATAGCAAAACCGTAAGAAAAAGATGAAGACAGAAATGGAGAATCAAGTCCACCGAATTCATGGTATGTCCTTAAGGAATTTATTCCCCTCAAGTATTCGAGGTTATGAAATCTTTCCTCCCATGATAAAATGATTCACTTCAGTAGAATAGTGGTCTCACTCAACGATTTGATGATAACTCAACGATTTGATGATCACACTTGAGGTTTTTTTCAAGAAGAAGAGAGTGTTTTCCTTTCACTAAATGCGTCACTATACCTAAGGAAAAATTTAGGTATTTATAGCCAAAAGGTGGTGCTTTAGAAGAGAAGCAATGATTCATGAAAAGAGATAACTTTCTGAAATATCGCGACCACCTGCGTCCGCAAATGCTTAATTCGACAATTTCCAGAAATTCCCAGTGTCCTGCATTCCAGGTGAGCGCACAGGTCGCTTCTCAGAGGCCAACCAGTGTGTTTCTTCCTCGAATGGACGTGACCATTTGAGGTGCATTGTAACATGCGTCCACACATACTCAGGTGCATCCGCAAATGGAGAAAACTTTTCGTATCAAATTTTTGGATTAAAAACTTCACTAATTATCAAATTTCAAATGAATTTTATCCAAAAATATAATCTCTCAATCGATCATTTGACAAATCCAAATCCAAATCCGAAGCCAAAGTTGAAGCCGAGCAGAGCAAGCGACGACAAGGACGACGACGGTGCGAGGCTTAACTTGTTCTTTCCTCACTATCCACATAAAGGAATGCATCTCAATATATGCACAAGAAAGTTTCTTTCTCCCACCAATGTGGGAGAAACACTCTTCTTTAAAGTGAAACCACAATTCACTTCTTTCCTCCATTTGTTTCCTCTATTTTCCATTCACATTTTGCACTAGAACCCAACAATCCCCCACATGAATGGGGAATAACTATTTTATTTAAAAATATTTGGACAAGTGTGTGATCTACAAGCAAAGACTAATTGCATCTGGATAACTAGGTTTTCCTTTAAACTTTCCGTAGTGAACTTGCATCGGATGCACTCGGTCAATTGGTAGATGTGATATTTTTGAACCGTCGAACTTTAGTGTACACCTAGATAACACAAGTCACACAACCAGCCTTTTACCGTTTATGGTTCTTACGGTTTTGTTCGTTTCAGCCATGAACACGATCTGATTTCATGAGAGCGTAGAGAATAAGCCTTTACTATCATTCTCCTTGAAGCGGCTTCCATTTCACCCTCACATATGTGATTCCTAAACGTTTCAGTCCTATACATCAAACTATTTGGTCAAATCTGCCAAACTTAGAAACCATTAAAAGACTTCCAACCTTAAGTCTTATCCTTATTTCCTAAACATTGTCTTCATCATGAGAATGGGTTGAGTTTATTGACAATGTTGAACCGTCAATCACAACTTTATTTGATATCTTTGAACCTAGCTCTTGGGATCTCCAGTTCGCTAGGTAGAGTTACCGCCGTGATGACTTGTCCTAGGCCGTAAACTCATTTTCTTCGATGATCTCTCAACTCCCTCTCTAGATAGGCCATTTGTAAGTGAATTCGACATATTATCCTTTGACTTCACATAGTCAATCGTGATAATTCCACTAGAGAGAAGTTCTCTAACGGTATTATGTCTCCTTCTTATATGACGAGATTTACCATTATACATCATGCTCCCTGCCCTACCTATCGCAGCTTGGCTATCACAGTGTATGCATACTGGTGCCAAAGGTTTGGGCCAATAAGGAATATCTTTCAAGAAATTTCGGAGCCATTCAGCTTCTTCACCGGCTTTATCTAACGCGATAAATTCAGATTCCATTGTAGAGCGGGCAATACATGTTTGTTTGGATGATTTCGAAGAGACTGCTCCTCCACTTAAAATAAATACATATCCACTCGTGGATTTTACTTTATTTGATTCGGTGATCCAATTTGCATCACTATATCCTTCAATTATCGCAGGATATTTGTTATAATGCAAAGCATAGTCTTGAGTATGTTTTAGATACCCCAAAACTCTTTTCATTGCCATCCAATGAGTTTGATTGGGATTACTCGTGTACCGACTCAATTTACTAATAGCGCATACTATATCTGGTCGCGTACAATTTATGATGTACATCAAACTTTCTAACACTCTTGCATACTCCAATTGTGAGTCACTTTCAACTTCATTCTTTCGAAGTGCATAGCTCACATCCAATAGAGTCTTGGCAATATTAAAATCCAAATACTTGAACTTGTCAAGTACCTTTTCAATGTAATGAGACTGTGACAATGCCAACCCTTGTGGAGTTCTACGAATTCTTATCCCTAAGATCACATCCGCAACTCTAAGGTCTTTCATATCAAACTTGCTCTCAAGCATTCGTTTCATAGCATTTATGTCAGAAATATCTCTACTGATGATCAACATGTCATCCATATACAAACAAATAATGACTTTGTGATTTGGAGTGTCTTTAATGTAAACACATTTATCACATTCATTTATCATTAATCTGTTTGCCAACATGGTTTGGTCAAACTTTGCATGTCATTGTTTGGGTGCTTGTTTTAGTCCATAAAGTGACTTAACAAGTTTGCACACTTTCTTTTCTTTACCAAGAACCACAAAACCCTCGAGTTGTTCCATGTAAATTTCTTCCTCCAATTCTCTATTTAAGAATGTTGTTTTCACATCCATTTGATGGATTTCAAGACCATATACCGCGGCTAATGCAACCAGCATCTGAATGGACGTTGTCCTTGTTACTGGCGAGTATGTTTTGAAATAATCAAGGCCTTCTTTTTGTCTACAGCGTTTCACTACAAGTTTTGCCTTGTATTTGTTAATAGTACCATCAGCTTTCATTTTTCTTTTGAAGATCCATTTAGAACCTAAAGGTTTATTGGCTGGAGGAAGATCAACCAACTCCCAAGTATGGTTGCTCAAGATTAAATCAATCTCACTATTGACAACCTCTTTCCAAAAGGATGAGTCCGCAGACGACATCGCTTTTTTAAATGTTAGAGGTTCATTTTCAAGAAGAAATGTTACAAAATCTGATCCGAATGAAGTCGACATTCTTTATCGCTTACTACACCTTGGATTCTCTTCTTTATGTACATTCTTCCTTGGTTCATCCCTAGGTCGTTTAGACCCTTCACTAAACAACTCATGTCTAGTCTTATACGGATAAATGTGTTCATCAGCATTATCTGATTCAATTATCATATTATCATGAATATCCGAATGTTCAGATTTATGAACCAAAAATCGACATACTTTACTGTTTGTAGCATATTCGATGAAAACATAGTCCACAGTCTTTGGTGCTATTTTCACCCTTTTGGGTATAGGAACTTGGATTTTCGCTAGACACCCCTACACTTTGAAATATTTCAAGTTGGATTTCCTTCCTTTTTCATTTCTTATATGGAATAGGTTGTGTCTTTTTATGGGGCACTCTATTGAGTATTTGATTAGTTGTAAGGATAGCTTCCCCCCACAAGTTTTGCAGTAAACCTGAACTTATAATTAAGGCATTCATCATTTTCTTCAACGTTCGGTTCTTTCTTTCCGCAATCCCATTTGATTGAGGTGAGTACCGGGCCATAGTTTGATGGACAATTCTATTTTTCAAATATATCTCCGCAAAAGGAGATTCATATTCTCCACCCCTATCACTTCTTATCATTTTAATTCTTTTATCCAACTGATTTTCAACTTCAGTTTTATATTGCCTAAATGCATCTATTGCCTCATCCTTACTATTTAGCAAATAGACATAACATTATCTAGTGTAGTCGTCAATAAAAGTTATGAAATACTGTTTCCCACCACGAGATAATGTCGACTTCATATCACAAATGTCTGTGTGAATTAAGTCTAAGGGATTGAAATTCTTTTCAACAGAATTATACGGATGCCTAGCATACTTCGATTCAACACATGTTTGACACTTTGATTTACTGCACTCAAAGTTAGGCAAAACTTCCAAGTTAATCAGTTTTTGCAAGATTTTGTAATTGACATGTACCAAACGTTCATGTCATAATTCATTTGACTCAAGCAAGTGACAAGAAGCCTCAGCTTTATTCATTTCAACAGTCATTACATGAAGTTTGAAAAGGCCCTCAAAGAGGTAGCCCTTTCCTACAAATATTTCATTCTTGCTTGTTTCAACTTTCTCCGAAATAAACATACATTTAAATCCATTTTTAACGAGTAGTGTTATCGACACTAAGTTTTTCCTAATAGTAGGAACATGGAGAATTTTGTTGAGAGTCAACACCTTACCGGAAGTCATTTTAAGGAATATCTTCCCACTTCCTTCAACCTTCGTTGTTGCATTATTTCTCATAAAGATCACTTCTTTGAGACCAGTGGTATCATAAGTAGCAAAAACTTCTTTATCCGCACAAACATGTCTAGTGGCTCCTGAATCTAACCACTGTTCATTTGGATTTCTAACTAGATTATATTCTGTGATCATTGCACACAGATTTTCAATCTTTCCAGTTGCTTCTAACATGTTTATCTTGTTCCTTTTCAGAACTTGACAACTTAGAGCTTTGTGGCCAACTTTACTATAATTGTAGCACTTGCCTTTGAACTTTTTCTTGTTCTGCTCTTTCTCTTGTCTAGAAGAATTCTTCCTCTTCATATTATGTGCAACATTATCTTTAACAAGATTTACACACATCATTGCTGATTTTTCACGCAACTTAATGTCCTCTTCTATCTTGAGATGAATCATAAGATCTTCTAAACCAAACACTTGGTTTTCAAACATTTCTTTTTCTTAAACATGAGGATATCTAATTGTGAACATTTGCATTTCAAGTTTGGTCAGTCAAAAGAACATCATTTGCTGCCATTCTTTGAAGTTCACACCAAAATATTTTTTCGGTCTCTCTGTCGCTTCCATTGCTTCAGCAATATCTGAACGACTTAATGACGCAACATTGATTGCCGTTGGGACAACACCAATTACAACCGAATCAATTCGTTGTTCAGTTTCATTCGTCATTTATTTCAGAATACTAACAATAAAGACTTTAATCTTTAAACATTTATTTCTAGTCAACAATGAAGTTTTTATGTCTTCAAATTATCAACCGAATGGGTTTTGAAATCTGACGAAGCTTTTATATTCTTCAAATCAAACACAAATTCAAATAGAGTAAAAATCCATAGATTTTAAACTCCAGAAACTAATACAAAGAGTTCAACGAATCGGTGAAATTTTTATATTTTTCGAACCGAATTCACACACTGATTTCTCAATGAAATTTTTATATTCTTCTAACCAAGGGAGTAGAAATCAAAAGATTTAGTCTCCAAAAAATCAGAACGATACATATTAACTAAATACTTACAAATTCCTTAAGATTGTTGTTTTTGGGGTTTGGTAAAATCTGTATTTTCCAACAATAACTTCAATCACATGTTCAAACTAAATAAGAACAATCACATTAAGTTGTAACTTTGTATTTCACAACTTTGAACCTCAAAATAGGTTCAACTCAACTTATGAACATCAACAAAATGAAGTTCAAACTATTTTTCTGAAAAATAGCAAAACCATAAGAAAAAGATGAAGACAGAAATAGAGAATAAAGTCCACCGAATTCACAGTGTGTCCTTAAGGAATTTATTCCCCTCAAGTACCCGAGGTTATGGAATCTTTCCTTCCAGGATAAAATGATTCATTTCAGTAGAATAGTGGTACCTCAAATTCTACCAAACAACGAACTCACTCAATGATTTGATGATCACACTTGAGTTTTTTTTCAAGAAGAAGAGAGTGTTTTTCTTTCACTAAATTCGTCACTATACCTGAGAAAATATGCAGGTATTTATAGCCAAAAGGTGGTGCTTCAGAAGAGAAACAATGGTTCATGAAAAAAGACAACTTTCTGAAATGTCGGGACCACCTGCGTCCACAGGTGCTTAATTCGACAATTTCCAGAAACTGCCAGTGGCCTGCGTTCCACCTACTCCTGCAGGTCGCCAGGTGCCAGCGCAGGTCGCTTCTCAGAGGCCAAACAGTGCGTTTCTTCCTCGAATGGACGCGTCCCTTCGAGGTGCGTTGTGACATGCGTCCGCAAATGCTCGGTTACGTCCGCAAATGGAGAAAACTTTCCATATTGGATTTTTGGATTAAAAACTTCACTAATTATCAAGTTTCAAATGAATTTTGTCCAAAAAGATAATCTCTCGATCATTTTCCAATTCCAAAGCTGAAACAGAGCGAGCGACGACGACGACGGCGCGAGGCTTAACTTGTTCTTGCCTCATTATTCACATAAAGGAATACATCTCAATATATGCACAAGAAAGTTCCTTTTGTGGGAGAAACACTCTTCTTTAAAGTGAAACCACAATTCACTTCTTTCCTCCATTTGTTCCCTTAATTTTCCATTCACATTTTGCACTAGAACCCAACATTATACACATTTTTACTTAAAGTAAATGAAATTTAAATACTAAAATAAGCAAAAAAAATTAATTAAAATACATATTTTGGAAAGCTATTAAATGGTGTATACACTGTCGATTTGATTTATCTACTTTTCTAATAAAAACTAAAATAAGTATGGCAGTATTACGGATTGTTTAAAGAAAAATATTATCCATTGTTTAAAGTTTAACACCATACTAAAATTGAATAACATCTAGGATTATTAAGTCATTTTTCACCTTTTCAGTTCTTTTAGTCTTTGTAAAATCATGACAGACAATTTGTGAGGGAGAAACAGGCTAAATATTTATTCATATTTGTTTATATCAAACTAATAAGTGCATGTCATATATTTATATATATATTTTGTTTTACTAAATCATATAATTAATAAATACAATTATTACCTCATAAAATCACTTAATCATAATAAGATATTTTTTTTATGTATACATCCCATTAAATTTTCACCAAAAAACATGAATTATACGCTTTGGACCATTGTAGCAGCACCTTAGCCTCCCATTACAAAAGTTTACCTAAATCTCTCTTTTATTTTACTCTGAATTATGCAATCACATCATCTAAGAATTTATATTATTATGTATACTTTTATTTATCAAATTATATCTTCAACACACACTTTGTTGCACGTCTAAATCTTTTCTATGGATCAAGCATGTAGACCTAGCAGTGGAAGTGAGACTTGAACGCAAAACTTCGCTTTGCTCTTGTACCATATTAAATTGTTTGATCACCTCATTCGAGAACCTAATCCATTGGAAAATATACATTTTGTAGGCTTTTGGCCATGAAAACTAAAAAAATTTGGAGTTGGAGTGGGGTTGAAGTTGGAGTTTTGTTTGGCCATGAAAATAAATTGGAGTTTTTTTTGACTTTTTGTGAAAGAAGTTGAAGTGAAAAAGGTGAAAACACTTTTTCAGATTGTATTTGGAATTCTTATGGTCAAACACTACAATTTTCACTAAAGTGAAATAATTTTTCGAAAAAAAGTGAAAAATTCTCATGGCCAAACGAGCTCTTTATCTATTTAATTATGTCTATAACAGTGTAATTAGCTTGTGTTGCACACTATGTTTTCTTTTGAACCTGAAACCCCATAGCTCTCAACCAGCTTCATTGACCACTAAACCACACCCTCGATGCACAATAATGATGTTTTTGTTGTGGCATTTTGATTGCAAGTCAGTTGCCTCTCACTTCTGCCTAATTGGATTCTCCTAAACAGTTCTTATTAAAACAGCAGAAACATCACACTAATAGAGTTCTACATAGGATGAAAAAAAAGAGAGTTCTACATAGATCAAATAAAATAAAGGATCAGGATCCTCCCACCCACCCCCCCTCTCTCTCTCTCTCTTTGAATAAGAGATTCATGAAAACTAGATAACCTACAAGAAAAAAAACTAGTGGCAAAGAAGGGAGACCAAATTCCTGAGGCTTGAAAACACAAATATAACAACAGATGTAGGATCAACATGAAGGCACAATGTACAACAGAAGGTTCAATTAGATGGAGAACCCCTTGAGTGGAGCAAATTTGGTCAATATCTCGACTTCCTTCTCTGCTGATTTCTCTTTCTTGAGCTTCCATTCTGAGCTCTGGGAGTTAGCCACCTGAATTTCATCTACTATCTTCGGAAGATGGTCCATGACTATTCTTTGCTTTGATCTTGCTTCAGCTATCTTCCCGTTGGTTCTGTTGGCAACCTTGGCTAATGCAGCTCGACGTGATTGCAAGGTGGCGATCTTTTCATCAATTTCCTGTATAGCTGAGGAAGTAGAGATATCTTCAACCTCAAGTAGAGCTATTTCTTGCTTTGAGGCTTTGTAATCATCCCTTAGCGTAGAAACACGAGTCACTTTAGCCTCGAGATCAGCAAAGAATTTGTCAGCTTGTTTAGCTACTCGCTTAGCTTCTAGGAAATCATTGCTGGCTAGTGGGATTTCTTGGATTAGCTTCAGCATTGAAAGCTCTTTATCACTTATGTCAGGATCATTCTGAAGCTCCAAAGACAAGGTTTTAACTTCAGAAAGTTTGTCAGAGGTAAATAAAGCAGGAAAACCAATACGTAGGAGGTTAACAAGTTTCTTTCGAGCTCCAGTCATTTCTTTTTCTCCGCAAGAGCCAGTGATAATACTTGGACTTCCGTGAATAGGCATAAGTAGAATGTCATCAAGTGAACTAATGTAGTTATCGAAATCCTCTGGAGTTACTGCAAGAGGAGATTCCTTGAGAGGAGTTGCTAGTTCCTGGTGGCAAGCTAGAGGAGTAATGGTTGCACAGTCATCGTACACTGGAACACTCTCAAACAAAGAACTTTGCACTTTATTTGGTGCTTCATTGTTTTCTATGCTCTCTTCCTTAACTAGGAGTGCATTGGGGACTTCGGGATAAGTATTGTTAGAATGAACTTTCTTCCATAAATACCTTCCTTGCTGCTTTAGAATGGACTTCCTTTTCCGTGAAGAAGATCCTCCTCCTTCACCAGTTTTACGGGCCTTTCCAGAATTAGGTGATTGACCAGTTTTACGGGCCTTTCCAGAATTAGGTGATTGACCAGTTTTACTGGCCTTTCCAGGATTAGGTGATTGAGAAAGGGGCATAGGTTCTGCTGTAAAAGAATGTGAATTGTACAAATCAGAAATATCAAGGAATGATAAATAAGTTAAAATGACATGTTCCACAAAAAGGGCTTAAAACCAAACATCATCAAGACATAAAGTAAATACAGAGGTAATAATCAACATGGATATCAGAAAGCAACTACTTTTTGTTCTGCTAATTATCGGCTAGAAAATTGGGACAGAATCTTTGTGGTTAGTATCATGACAAAGTGAAGACAAGTCTATGTATGACGAACATGGTCTAAATATTTCTAAATGGATTAAAAGTTATCAAAATCAACATCTTTAACAGCTACAAACAAACAGCCAGTTTAGTTTTCAATATTGTTCTTATGAATGAAGGTTTACTACAACAACAATGACAATATATATCGAATGTAGTCCCACAAACTGCAGTCTGGGGTGGGTAAAGTGTACACAGACCTTTAATGGGTATGGAATCCTCGATTTTATGGAGTTTATTTGACGTGAATTTTTGATTGAGAGTAGCCATTTTATGTGCATATATTGCTAATTTTCCGTGAATGTGTTTGGGTTTAACATGAGAGCCAAATGAACGAAACGAAGAGGAAACAAGTGGAAATCCCAGGGCAAGAGAGTGTGCGGTCGTGCGTCAGGAATTCCCAACCGCACAGGAGAGGCAGAATAAAAAAATCTACTACTAGCGCTGCGCGATCAGGGTCCCAGGTGAGTGACCACGCCGCAGGCGAGTAGATTCAAGTTGAGGGTTGTAAAGAAATGGATCTTGGGCCTAACTCAACCCCAAAAGCTATCTTATGAGGAGAGGATTGTCCAAGTCCATTTAAACTCAACCCCGAAAGCTAGCTCGTGAGGAGAGGATTGTCCAAGTCCATATAAGGAGACCAAGTGCCCATTCCTTTTCTGACATGGGACTCTTAACACTCTCCCGCACGTCCAGACCTTGTTAACTCGAGCGTGGACAATATAATATGGGGGCCCAACATCAGTGAACAAAGAATTGAGATGAGCCTGGCTTTGATACCATGTAAAGAAATGGATCTTTGGCCTAAATCAACCCCAAAAGCTAGCTCATAAGGAGAAGATTGACCAAGTTCATTTAAGGAGACCAAGTGCCCATTCTTTTTCCGATGTGGGAATCTCAAGTCTTAACAAGGGTAAATCTGGACTTTTACGAAACATAACCCATGCTATATAAGTTGGAAACTCGTCCTAAACTAGGACATCTTGAAGAACGCTAGAGAAGCGAGGGATTAACATTATTCTCCAATCAAAAACGAAAGTTGGGATTGAGAGATTAGTTGTAACGTGTTCTAGCTTTTTCCATCTTTTTGTTAATTCTTCCTCCTCTAGGGAGTAGACTTTTCATAGGGAGTTTGGCATGAAGCGATGTGTCATCATTAACTAGATTTATAATTCTCATTAGGTTGATGTTATTTTCCCATTTTCCTACATTTGAGTGTGGATTCGTTCAGCAAAACTTTCTATTCAAAGGAAGGATTGTTTGATGATTTAATTCATATACTTGGTTAAGTCTTCTTGTTTATTGTTTAAAGTAATCGAAAGAGCTTGTTGATTTTTGCGTGAAGATTTATTGAGAGAAAATAGTTGGAAAGCGTTTTCTTGTTCTGAAACTTGTGGCATTATGGCGAGAACATTTGCAGTCCTAATATTATTGTGTTGAGGAAGAGCAGATTATTCGAATGAAAATCTCGCTTCTCTAAGATACAATAAGGAACGATTGAATTCACAAGAATCAATTATAACTTAGGCTGAATTTTGACTGAGAATTACTATTCCGGTTAATGAGAACATATATGTGGATTGCCAGTCTCCCTCAATTCTCATAGTGATAAGAAGTTCAAGTCTTGTTTCTGCTTTACTAAAATTACAATGTATTTCTTCAACTCATAAAAACCATAAGTTGATCACTCCTCACTTTTGATTTTATAACTTATATGCCATTTTTGTTTGTCCAAACCCATTTGGGAGCCCCCACAAGTCATCAAGACCCAAAATACCAAATAAGACAAGTTGGTTGTGCCATTGCATTATTGAACCTCCAACAAGTTCCAAGAACTTCAATTTAACTAGACTTCGTACCTTATGGTCTTGTCCAAGTTTCTACTCCAAGGTCTATCTCCCCCACTTCACTTGACTTGCAGTTGATCTCCCCATGATGCTATCATCTTTATAGTATAGGGATTTGCAACTCTTGAAAAAACTAGGACTCTAACTCAAAAGATAAAATTGGATGATTCTAAAATCTAAGATAAGGTTATCTCTATTTTATTTCTAACTAATAACTAAAAAGATATGATCAAAGATAAAATTATCTTTAAGACAACATTATCTTATTCTTATGTCTAACTATGAGATAAAGATAACTAACATTGTCATTATCTATATCATTCTCTTCCGGATGAAGAAATTTAGGTACTGATGAGTGAGATTGCTACTGTAACTCCCAAAAGACTTGAAGAGCAGAATGTGGTAGCTGATTCTTCCGTCGAATGAGGCACCTCTCACACCACAAATGAGAATGATGAAAAGATGTTGTTGAATGATATGGATTGTTTTATTTGTGGAAAGTAGGCAGACTGGTTCTTTTATAAGTAATGAGTGCAGCGTAATGAATTGTAACTTTAGCTCCGATGCCAAAATTGATGGAGCACCAGAAGAGAGAAGGGAAAAAGGAGAGAAGGATATAGAGAAATAGGCAGAATGAGATAGAAGAATAGGAAGGGACCCATTCATAAAACGGTACTCAATTCAAGTGTCTTAAACAAAGTATGATGGTCCTTAGAAATACTCAACACTTATCTCTAATTAAGAAGACATGCTTGAACATAACCTTATATCTAAATAAAAGTATCATTATTTTATTTTCAACTAATTTATGGAAAAGATAGATCAAATAAAACCTTATTTTAATTTTTAACAATAAGATTGTCTTTATTTATTTTTGACTAATATATAAAGATAAAGAACCTTCACACGATCTACATCACAAGGGTGCATCTTCATGTCCTAGCACCCAGGAAGTCATGATCTTTAATACAGAGCAATTGCAGGCTGTTTGGATAAACTTATAAGATGGTCAAACCAGTTTATCAGCATTTTTTGACTTATCTACATGTTGGTGAACACCAAAAGTGTTTACAAGCCAAAATCGACCAAATCCATAAGTTGGTCATCTCCATCTTATGAATTTCTATTTATAAATAAATACTTTTGGTTTGACCAATTTTATCTGCATTATTTTTCGTAATCCTTGAAATGTCTTTCGTAAAACAGAACTTCTAACTCTCTCTCCATTCCATATTCGCTAATCATCCTTCTCATGTAAGGATACATTTGAATTTATTTATTTTTTATATAGTTTTAAGGAAATTTTAGCCCTTCTTTTTCAAAACACATCAACTGCTTTATGTCAGCTTCATCACTTCTATCCAAGGACATATTACTCATCTATAAAATCAGCTTCAACACTTGATGTTTATCAGCTACTTTCAGCTAGCTAAGCCAAATGGACTCTAAGTCAATAAACTGGACAAATTAACTTATAAGACTTATTTGCATGGTTTATAATCTCCGAAGGTACTTTTCCAACATCAAAGACAATAATTAATCATCCCCGACTTATTACATTTTATCTAATAAGCACTTTCGGTTTGATTTTTACAATTTTATCCTTATAATTGTATTTTGCGATTTTATCCCTATATTTTTTATAATCTCAAAATGCCATTTCCAAAATAAAACCACTAACATCGTCTCTGTTCCATTTCTATCCTTCTATCCTTTTCCAACAACATACCCAGTGTATTCCCACAAGGGGGTCCGGGGAGGGTAGAGTGTACGCAGACCTTACCTCTACCTCAGAGGTCAGGTAAAGAGGTTATTTCTGATAGACCCTCGGCTCAAGACAAAAACAGTCTAGAAAAAAACGTATGGAAGTACAAGAGACAATAGGTAGTAACAAAACAACATCTAGTAGTAGAATAGTACTACAACAAAATAGTTCTACAACCGAACTACACGAAACAACAAATATCAACAAAAATCGAAGAACAAGAAACTACAAGCATAACACTATGACTACTAGTAAGGGCAACAAGATAATACACCCCTACCTACTAGCATGGACACACTCCTACCTACTAACCTTCTACCATAATCCGCGTCCTCCATACCTTCCTATCTAATGTCATGTCCTCGGTAAGCTGCCACTGCGCTATGGCCTGTCTAATCACCTCTTCCGAATACTTCTTCGGTCTACCTCTACCTCTCCTGAATCTATCCATAGCCAACCTTTTACACCACCGCAATGGAGCATCCGTGCATCTCCTCATTACATGCCCGAACCATCTCAGTCTCGCTTCCCGCATCTTGTCTTCCACCGAAGTCACTCCCACCTTGTAAAAAATATCCTCATTTTTAATACTATCTCTCCTAGTAAATTCATGCATCTATCGCATCATCCTCATCTCCGCCACCTTCTTCTTCTGAATGTGAGAGTTCATGACTGGCCAACACGCCACCCCGTACATCCTTCTGTCCTTTTCCACGTAAAGATATTTTTAAATTTATATTTTTTGTAAACAACTTTTAAGGCCATTTTATTTTTTAATGAAAAAATGCTTATCACTTTTTTACCAAGCACATTAACTTCTTATTAGTTGTATGACTTCTATTCAAGCACATAGCTGTTTATTTATGAATCAGTTTCAAAGCTTACAAGTATTTCTATGAGCTTGATGCTTGCTAACTACTTTTAATTTGTCAAACCACACGGGCTCCATGTTGAAAGTCAAGGATGTGGAGAAGATTCCTGGTCCTACCCTCTACTAATGTGTTAATGATTAATGCCTCTAGGATATTGCAATATTCAAAGCAAAGGATTACAGGTGTCTGCAAACAAGGAAGAAGCATAGAGAGACAAGAAAAATCCAGCATTAGATTAACACCGAAAGAAAACAAGCAATATCGCAGGTATGATGCTTTGAAACAGAGCTACGATAGAACCTAATCAACTCAAGATGGAGAGGGAGCAGCAAGTAAACAGTTATAACAAGGAGAAACAATAATAACGCTATTTGAGGCAGCTCTAAACATTAAGTAATTACACCATGTTTAGAAAAGAGAATGGAACAGATGTAAAACTATTATGCTAATGTGGTTGCGAATTTTCAAGTCTAAAGATCCTATACAGAGAACAAAAACGGAAAGAAAGAGAGCCAAGAGACAGAACTGTGTAATCATAGAAAGAGAGTTTATCTATCTCTTAACAGTAAATTATTCTCAGAAAAACCTAATAATACATGATATTGTACAAATATCTCATCAAGAAGTGTTAGAAACTTGCATAGTTCTCGTACTAACCTTTTCCCTCAGGTGACATGAAAAAAGCATTGAAATCAGCTGGAACTTCCCAAACAAATGACGAGAAAAATGCATTGATATCAGCTTCAGGGAAGTTTGTTTTGAGATAAGTTTTAAGAGATAGCTTACTCAAAAACCACATTTTCTTTCTTGGGTTTTCTTGAAGGCTTGGTGGAGCAATCAAGTACCTATCTTGAAAGTATCCTGAAGCTTTGACTCTTCGGCCCACTTTCCAAGTCCAAATATCACCTGGATTTGGCCAATTTTCGGGAGCGTAAGGTAAGCCTTTTCCTGACTCCAACAATGCAACAGGCCTGACTTGAAAACCATCCATTTCTTTTGGAGTCGTGCAGATATTGTTTGCCTCTGGAGTGCTAATCTCCTCACCACCTTCCACTATGAACATGATAAAGATGCTGAATCAATTTTATATTTTTATAAGTATGATGCACAAAGATCTATGGATATAAAACATGATCACTTTGAAAGTGCTTTGAACTATTTGATTTATGACAATCTTTTACATTCTTATTGTAGCATGATTATCATCATCATCATACCCAGTGTATTCCCACCAGGTGGGGTCTGGGGGGGGGGGGGGTAAAGTGTACGCAGTCCATACCACTACCTCAGGTGAAGTAGAGAGGCTGTTTCCGATAGACCCCCGGCTCAGAACCGATAACAATAACAAACAAAAATCATTAAAAATAAATCAGAAATCAGAAACCATAAAAATCATAAAACAATCATAAAAATCATAAATCAAAATCATAAGAATCATACAAATCCTAAGAGTCGTAAAAATCATAAAAACCAACAGCAAAAGGGGTAACACAATGCTACCAACTCGACGAAGCAAGGCACTCACAGATCAACACTATAGGCTAGTTAATTAGGATCACAAATAACACCAAAGCAGCACGAACAAGACTCTGCCTAAGAAACAGCAGTCACAGAGACATTATTGTAGCATGATGAGGTGCTGAATTATCAAATTCGTTCACTTCTCCATTTGTAACTTGAAAGAGATGCACAATACAGATTATGTTCAAGAGTCATGCTACTGAAGCTGGAGAACTTTCTATGCTGAAGAAAATGTAATAAAGTGAACATCGTGGACTATCTCCCCTTATTCTAATAGTGTTTTCCAATTGTAAAAGTAAAACCACCTGGCAATCAAGAAGCCATCCAAGAGAGAAGAACCATGATTATGAAAAAAATTGGTAATTTTATTCTTATAATCGATACTAAAAGACAGAGTACACAGCTCTATAGTTATGAAGAACCAAACAAAGTTCATTCATCCATTGTTTAAAAAAGATCCACAAGAATCAAGAGACTGCACAGCTTGAATGTTGTATACAAGGGAGATACTAGAGACTTGAATGGTGTAGTCAAAGGCGCGCTTAAGCCCCGAAGCGAGGCTCAAAATGTGTTGAGCGCTTCGCCTTGCTTAATGTGCGCTTCAATGTCGTCATCGAGGTTCTAAGATATACTTTCCTTGCCAATGAGCCTCTCTCGAAGAGACGACACTAAACAATTGTTATTTCACTTTATAGTAAATTTTTTTCCAATTTCTTTGTTTATATATTTGTAATTCATGCTTGTAATTGTTAGTCTTGGACTAAACATATATATTTTGTATTTTTTCTCCCTTTGCACCTTTTTGAGTTAAAGCCCACGCTATATTTGTTGTTTGCGCCTAAAGCCCCAATGGATCTCAGAGCTTCTTTGAGCTTTTTGCTTTTGATAAAGCTAGACTTGAAACAGAAAATATAAAACCAAACATTGCATGTTTTCTGCTAATTAACACTTTGAAGACAGATCAATTAACAGTGTTATTCACTACATTGTGCATTTAGATTTCTGGAAAGGTGCCAGAATATATGCACTCTTTCCAAATTAATAGTCTTGTTTTACTTTATGATGGTAAAACTGCAACATCTTATCTTTAACTAAAAACCTTTCTCTGAAATTTGCATAAGTGCCATATTTTTGCATCACTTGTATAGTCTATGTAACTTCTAGATATCTAGCACTTTTTCAAATGATTAAAAAAAAAATTGGTAACAATAGGAAATATTACCATTAACCAGCAAAAACTAATACACCTAAAGAGCACCTAAACTTCACAATCACTTTCTAGGAAGGGTGTTATGAGTATTAGGCACCCAACAAGCAACTAGTTGCACAAAGAATCTCTGTAACAACCTACTGCATCTCTGAGATTTCTTAGACAGCCTAAGTAAATCTAATCTCTCTACGTCTTTCTTAACCTGTATCACTACCATGTCAGTATTTTCAGTAACTCCCCCAAACAATTTCCAGTTTTTAGCCCTCCAAATATGATATATCACTCCACTCCATAATGTGATAAACTATTTTTTTTCTCAATTGAAAACTAGTATTAACCAATAAACACTCAAGACATCAGACAACAGTGCATTCAATGTGGAAAAAGCGGGTGTAAACTGTGGGGTTAAGTGGTTTGCAACATGACCAGAAATGAAAGATTTTTCTTTTAGGACAGTGTTGTCCAGGCCAGCTAGAGTGCACCTTGATTATTCTACCGGTAACTGCTACCTCCACCAACACAGGCACCGGGGAAATCTAGCCACCGAGGCTTAGGCATATGGGAAAAACTCACATACTTCCTCCATTTCAATTTGTTTGTCTTACTTTCCTTTTTGGTCCGTTCCAAAAAGAATGACTTTTTCCTTTTCTCAGCAACTCTTTAATTTAAGATTTCCACATGTAATGTTTAAGACCACAAGATTAAAGGATATTTTGGTACATTTTACATATCTATAGTTTAAGATCACAAGATTCAAAAACCTTCTTTCCTTTCTTAAACTCCGTTAAAAGTCAAAACCATACAACTAAATTGAAACGGAAGGAGTATTAACCAATAAACACGCAAGACATCAGACAACAGTACATTCAATGTGGAAAAAGTAAGTGTAAACTGTGGAGTTAGGTGGTTTGCAACATGACCAGAAATGAAAGATTCTTTTCTTGGACTACATTGTCCTGGCCAGCTTGCGCACACCTTGATTATTCTACCGGTAGCTGCTACCTCCCACCAACACAGGTACCAGATAGGTCTAACCACTGAGGCTTAGGTCGACGGGAAAAAATACATAGCTTTTTTGCCTCTGCTGGGATTCGAACCTAAGATCTCATGGTTCTCCTCCCACTTCATGAAAAAAATAGAATAACTATGGTTTTGAACATGATCAACACTAAGCATTTACAAAAATGGAGTTCTACTCAAAAGCAATAAATCACTCATACAATGCATCAGCACATTAACAAGGCTTTCTAGGATTTGTGATTAAAAGTGACAAATAAGTTTGTCAATTAAGTAGGGTTCCTTCAAGTTTTAAAAATTAAGTAAAAGTGACAAATTTTTTTTAGCTTTTTATTTTTATACTTTCGCCCCAACAACTGTAAAGTTTGTCTCAACAACCATAGAAGTTGTCCCAACAACTATAGAAGTTGTTCGACAACTATTGAGATTATTCAAGATTAATTAGCTTAGCTTAATTATATAGTCTGTTCAATTAGTTGGTTAGTTCGCTAATTAGTTGTTCTGTTAGTCATTGTCAGTTGTTTGATTTGTTAGTTAAAGTGGGAGCCAGTTGTCACTTCATAGTCGGCTAGTGTAGGCTAGATATTTTCTTTTCCTTTGTGTATATATGCATAGACTTGTACTGATTTGATTACTTTTCTTATTCACACATAATGAGAAGCAGTTTCTCTTCATAACTTTGCTCTCTTCTTCAGCATTTCTCTTTCTTCTCTGTATCCATGGATTCTCCATGTTTGTAGTGTGTTTTCCTTATGGAACTTGACATGGTATCAAAGCACAGGTTGCTTGATTCTAATTCTCCAGCTTTCTATTTCTCTTTCCACTGCGTTAATCCCCAATTTTCTTTTTTCGATCTCTGAATTGCAATTTGCGATCGAAATTGTCGCATGCAATTGGAGTTTTTCTCGTGTTTCTGTTGCATTTCATCAATCAAAAATCGGACCAAATTTGAGCAATTATGGTGGAATTAGGAGCTATGGGAGCTACCTCAGGAACCACTTCGGGAAGCAACACTATTGATGTAGGTAATCCCCTGTACATTCATCCCTCTGATAGTCCAGGTACCGCTTTAGTACCTTTCTCTTTTGATGGAACTGGTTATAGATCATGGCGGCGAAGTGTACTGAGAGCACTGTCTACTAAAAACAAGTTAGGTTTCGTTAATGGAGAATGTAAGAAACCTGACTCTAAATCACCACATTATCGTCAATGGGAGAGATGTGACGATATGGTTACTTCGTGGATCCTCAATTCCTTGTCTAAAGAAATTGCAGATAGCGTAGAGTATGTTTATGATTCACTTGAATTGTGGGCTGAATTGGAAGATAGATACGATCAAGCAAATGGAGCAAAACTTTATCAAATTCAAAAGGAGATAAATGACTTGACTCAGGGATCCCTAGATATAACAGGATATTACACTAGGATGAAGAAACTCTGGGAAGAATTAAACATACTAACAACTAAGAATCAATGCGGCTGTGAATGTGTTTGTGGAGCTAAGGAGTCTATGCATAAGAGTGAGCAAGATAGGAGATTGATTCAATTTCTTATGGGATTAAATGAGGTATGTACAGTAATTAGAGGAAGTATATTGATGATGAATCCTCTTCCATCCATGGGACAAGCTTTTGCCCTACTCATACAAGAGGAAAAACAGAGGGAAATTAAACCACACAATCAGTTGTTTGGGGAGTCTACATCTTTGAATGTTGGAACTTCAGGAACTAAACCTTTTAGGACAAACTATGGTTCTAATGTCACTGGTAACAACAATTCAAGGCTTTTCTGTGACTACTGCAAGAAACCCGGACATACTAAGGATAGGTGTTATAAGCTCCATGGTTACCCTCAGAAGATGGGACAATACACTCAGAACTATTTTAGTAACAATGCCAGTTATCAGAGGAACAACTATAGACCACAAGGATAAAAGTCAGGTCAAGGTTATAACAACAACAAAGGGAAAGGAGTTATTGCTAATGCGGCACATGGAGTAGGATCTGATCTACAGGTCAATAAGGATGATGTTCAAAGTGAGAGCTTCAATTTATCAAAAGAACAATATGGTCAGTTGACTAACCTGCTGCAGCATTTCCAGATAAATGGTGGAGGTGACAAGTTTGATAACACTCAGTTACCTGGTGGAGCTGTCAACTTTGCAGGTATTTTAGCTTGCCATTCTTCTATTGATTTTGACAAATTATCATGTAGATGTTTCAAAGCTAGGACTGACTTGTGGATTCTAGACTCAGGTGCCACACATCACATGACCTTTGACAAACACAATCTCATAGATGTGTCAACTCTACCTTATCCTTTACTAGTTAGACTACCAAATGGTAATAGAGTTAAGGTGACAGAAGTGGGCAATGTTACAGTCTCTCCTAATATCATTTTGTACAGGGTGTTGTTCATTCCTTCTTTCAAATATAACCTGATTTCTATCAGTTCTCTAGCATCACACCTTAAGTGTACTGCCTCTTTTTCTAATACCTCATGTGTATTGCAGGCCCCTTCGCTGAAGAGGCCTCTGGAGATTGGTAAGGTTCATGATGGGCTCTATTTTCTTTGTCCAACATGTCTTCAGAAAGGATCCTGTGTCAGTGATGAGATCAGTTCTTTTTCTTCTTGCTGTTCTTCTGGAGTCAAGTCTTCTGTTTCTACTTCTAATGATGTAACTAGTAAGAGTCATCATGAGTGTCATTCCCATTCCTCTTGTCCCCATGTAAATACCATTTCATGTGGCAATAAAACTGGTGTTTCTGATATGTCTTCCCATCTGTCTCATGAGCATAATGTAGATGTGTTGTGGCACTACAGACTAGGACATGTACCTTTCATAAAAATGAAAGGGATCACTTCCATTCCTGCATCCTTTTCCCCTAAACAACCTTTTCTTTGTCCCATTTGTCCCATGGCAAGACAAGCTAGACTACCCTTTCCTACCAAGGACAAAAGTACAAAGGCAAAGACAATTTTTGAATTGCTACATGTTGATTTGTGGGGACCTTATCATGTTGCTACCCACACTAAACATAAGTATTTCCTAACAATGGTGGATGACCACAGTAGATGCACTTGGACACACCTATTGAGCTGTAAAAGCAATGCCACCCAAACTTTAAAAGCTTTTGTGTCTATGGTTGAGAATCAGTTTAATACTACCATTAAGATCATAAGATCTGACAACGGACTGGAGTTTACCAATGATGAGATCACATCTTTCTTTCTGACCAAAGGAATTTTACCCCAGAAAAGTTGTCCATATACACCACAACAAAATGGGGTAGTTGAAAGAAAACATAAATATCTTCTCGAAACATCAAGAGCCCTTCTTTTTCAGTCTCACTTACCTCAAAAATATTGGGGTGAATGCATCCTAACTGCCACCTACATTATTAACAGACTACCTTCAGTCCTTCTTGCACATAAAAGTCCTTTTGAAGTGTTGTATAATGAAAAACCTACCTATTCTCATTTGAGAAGTTTTGGATGTCTTTGCTATCCTACAACCCCAAAACCTCATAGAACTAAATTTGATCCTAAAGCCCTGCCTCGTGTCTTTGTGGGATATCCCTTTGGAATTAAAGGTTACAACGTCCTAGATCTAGCCACAAAGAAAATTCACATCTCCAGGGATATATGTTTTTATGAGACAGTGTTTCCTTTTTCTATGTCCAAGACAAAAATTTCTTTTCCTTTGTCCTTGCCTAAATTTTTTACTTCTGAACATGTACCTGTATATGATGTCTTAAGTGACACTAGCATTGTAGTGCACACTCCGTCACCAGACACTGTAACTGTTCCATTAGACGAGCTTGAGATTAGTTCTCCTGTCCCACCATTATCACCTGCACATGCCTCACCACCAGTACCTGCATTTTCTCATTCTCCATGTCCAATACCCTCTCAGTCTATTGCATCTAATCAACCCTCTAGAAAGTCCAGTAGAATTCACAAACCACCTGCATATCTGCACGATTATCGATGCTCGCTACCATCACTTGCTAAACCTGATCAGTCATTCCCTACAACTACTTCCCTACAAGCTTCTTTTTCTCACATGCATCATATTACACCTGATGTTTTGGATCCCACTAGTCAACTTCTAGTCATGAATGTATCTCTTGATAGTGCGCCATCTTCTTATGAAGAAGAAGCTGTAAATCCTGCTTGGCAGGCTGCAATGACTCAGGAATTTCAAGCACTTTATGACAACAATACTTGGGATATAGTTCCTTTACCTACTGGTAAGAAAGCTATAGGTTGTAGATGGGTTTATAAGGTCAAGCATAAAGCTGATGGTAGTGTAGAAAGATTCAAAGCTAGATTAGTAGTGAAAGGCTATACACAACATGAAGGTATAGACTACACTGAGACTTTTTCTCCGGTGGTCAAAATGACCACAGTCAGAGCCCTTATTGCCACTGCTTCTAAGAAACACTGGGAGATTTATCAGTTGGATGTCAACAATGCCTTCCTTCATGGTGATTTATATGAGGAAGTTTACATGGCATTACCTCAGGGTCTTGAATCTACCACACTAGGTCTAGTTTGTAAGTTGAACAAGTCCTTATATGGCCTGAAACAGGCAAGTAGGCAGTGGTATGCAAAGCTCACTGAAGCTCTCAATTCAAGAGGTTATGTTCACTCTCCTTATGACTACTCTCTCTTCTATAAGAAAAATGGTCCTTCTGCTGTCTTTGTTGCAGTTTATGTGGATGATGTACTGCTTACAGGTACTGATACTCAAGAAATCCTTCACCTTAAGTCTTTCCTGCATCATCAATTCAAGATCAAAGATTTGGGCAAGTTACACTACTTTCTTGGTTTTGAGGTCTTATACAAGGCAGATGGTGCACTCATTTCCCAAAGAAAATTCACTCTGGATTTACTTAAAGAATTTGATTGCCATCAGTACACCGCTTTAAGCTCTCCTCTTGATCCCAACATCAAGCTCAAAGCACATGAAGGTGCAGCTCTTGCTGACCCCACTTATTATAGAAAACTTGTCGGAAAATTAAATTTTCTTACCAATACAAGGCTGGATATAGCCTATGGGGTTCAACACTTAAAGTCAATTTATGCAAGATCCTCGGGAACCCCACCTCAAAGCAGCCTTTCACATGCTCAGATATTTGAAAACTGATCCTACTCTTGGTGTCTTCATGTCCAATACTCCTGACTACTCTGTCAAGGCCTTTTGTGACTCTGACTGGGCTTCTTGCCCTGACTCCTGGAGGTCAGTGTCTGGTTTTATTGTTCTTCTAGGGGATAGTCCCATCAGTTGGAAGTCCAAGAAACAAGAAACCATCTCCCTCTCCTCTGCAGAAGCAGAATACAGGTCTTTGAGAAAGGTTGTTGGCGAACTTGTCTGGATCCATCATCTACTTACTGAATTGACTGTCCCATTCACTACTCCTATTCCCATCTTTTGTGACAGTCAATCAGCTCTCCACATTGCTAAAAATCCTGTATTTCATGAACTTACTAAGCACATTGAGGTTGATTGTCACTTTGTGCGAACCAAACTTCAAGATGGCCTCATTTCCCTTCATCATGTCCACACTGCTGATCAACTTGCAGACCTCTTGACTAAAGCTCTTACTGGCATCAAGCACTCCTCAGTTCTTAGCAAGCTGGCCGTGACTTCATCCCTTCCACCTTGAGGGGGGGGTATTGAGATTATTCAAGATTAATTAGCTTAGCTTAATTATATAGTTTGTTCAATTAGTTGGTTAGTTCGCTAATTATTGTTCTGTTAGTCATTGTCAGTTGTTTGATTTGTTAGTTAAAGTGGGAGCCAGCTGTCACTTCATAGTCGGCTAGTGTAGGCTAGATATTTTCTTTTCCTTTATGTATATATGCATAGACTTGTACTGATTTGATTACTTTTCTTATTCACACATAATAAGAAGCAGTTTCTCTTCATAACTTTGCTCTCTTCTTCAGCATTTCTCTTTCTTCTCTGTAACCATGGATTCTCCATGTTTATAGTCTGTTTTCCTTATGGAACTTGACAACAACTGTGCAAAGTTGTTCGACAACTGCGCGAAGTTGTTCGACAACTGAATAGTTGTTGGGACAACTAATGCAGTTGTCGAACAACTATCTCCAATTGTTTGAGCGACTTTACCTTTTCTGACTTAATAATATTGCGGAACCCACTCGTCCCTTTTAATTAATCGAAGACTTGAGAGGCATTCTCACCTCAATTTTTCAGGCTTCCTACATTCCACTCCTAAATTTTGACCCTAATTCCATATCTTTTTCGTTCATCTTATGAGGGTTAAAGAATCAAAAAGATCACACTTTTCTTAATTAATTTCTCCAATCCTTGTTAAAATAAGCCCAAAAAGAGTAAACCTCAAATTTTCTTGGAAATAAACATGCAATGAACACAACATTAAAACATAGAAATGAAAAAACTTACTGTTGACAGTGAGAACTTTAGTCCAAATCAAGAAAACCCACAATAGTTTTTTGCTGAAAGATGAAGAGAAAGAATTGAGAAAAGGGGGTTTTGTGGTTGAAAGTGAAAGTGGATGATCAAGATTAAAGAGTTTGAAGAAGTGGATTTTTGGTGTGTACTGATGAACTGAGTCAGAGTTTGTCAGTAATTAGTGATAAAGAGGTACTTAATGGCCCATTGGTTTAATTGAGTTAAGAGAATATCAAGAAATGAAATACTACTATAGGTTAAGAATAATGGAAAGTCTAATCAACAACAACACATGTAGTGTAATCTCATTTTACGGAATCTAATAAGGATAAAATAAATCTCATGTAGAGAATTATTTTCGGAAGATTTTCAACTCAAATAACCTATCACATAATTTTTTTAGTCAATTTCAGTGATAACCTTTTATAATAACATAATATTTTGAAATAGTTTCACCTTGATTATGATAATTATTAGTATATTAACATTTGTTATAATGATCAAGTTTTCTTTTTTCTGGAATAAGTTTTGCCTTTTTTAACTCTTTAAAACTTACAACTTTCTAAATTTTGTACCCATGTTTTATCATAACGATTACTTTTTCTAAAAACTTGATTTTGCATGTTATGTTATATTATATATTCTTTATAAAAAATATTTTACTAACAAAGAAAAAATATTAGGACAAATAATATCGTTATCGAGAAGTCTAATTATATATTAAATATGTGAATTTATTATAATGTTCAAATGTTGTGAATAATTAATATTTAAAATTACAAATTTTACAAATCTTATTTCTTTTTAAAATTGTGTGTTAGTCAAATTAAGTCAACAAAATGAGATGTGAAAACTATGATCCATTGGTTAATATACTTAAAAGAGGGAAATATGATCATAATTCTTGCAAATGAAATTCATTAGAGTAAAATTCCTTTACTTTTCATTCAGAAAGTTGGACAAAAAGGATTCTTTTTCCAAAGCAAACAATGTTCTATTATTTATAAGGAACAAAAGTGTCTATATATTTCTTTTGGTACATAGAAAAGTATCCATATATTTATTTTGGTACATACAAAACTGACCATAAATTTCTTTTTGGTAGATATAAAAGCATCCATATGTCAATAAAACAGCATATCTAATTCAGAATAGGCTTAAGTCATCAATGGTCCCTTAAAGTTGTCTAAATAATTCACTTAGACATCTTAACACAGTCTTGTACCTATTGAACACTTGAACCATTCAAAATCTGTACCTATTAGGCATTTTTTTGATAATCAACCAAAAGTATTAAATGTATGTAGCACACTCGAGATGACGTGGCACAATGACCAATTAAATTAATACATGTGGCAGATGACTTCAAAAAAAAATTGTTAAAAAAAAAAAAACTATTTGAATACTTGTCGTCGCCACCCTCATCCATCAGCCTTCACCTTCATCTCCATGGCTAAAGCTATTGTCCCATTTTCAAGCTCATCAATGACATAAAATTTTAAAACAAAAATCAATGCAAAATTTATTGAATAAATCCAATGAAAAAGGTCATTTTTAACTTTAAAAATTGACAAATCATTAGAATCAAAGAATTAGTATTTTCATGCAATGATTAAAAAAATGAATTGAATTTGAAAAAATGAAAATTTTGACATTATCTACGTGTGAGTCCACCAGATTTCTTGTTCTTTATATGTTTTCCCTCATTCCACTCTAGATTACTGTTTTCTTTTCTTTTTTTTTTAAATTTGTTCTATTTCTTTTATTTTAGATCTATTCTTCAATTTTTCCCCTATTCCAATTTTGTTATGTTGGGAAGAAGAAAAGGTGGGGGCGTGGGTGGGGGTTGGAAGAGGGAGAGGAAAAGAGAGAGAGACAGAGAGGAAGTATAAATTTGGGTGGTCTCCATTTTTTCCAAAAAAAAAAAAATGACGGAAGGTGATAGTGGATTTGGAACAAGAATACAATGAGGAAGAAGATAAAAAAAAAAAAAAAAAAAAAAAAAAAAAAAATTAACAAAAATACCACTTCACACGTGCCTATTTCAGGTGTGAGCCTTCAGAATATGTATTGAAGATACAATATACAACAAGCTTAGCTGGGTTGAAGGATATTTTAGAAAATAAATAATTATTTTTTTTGAGTTTTTGCTAGCAGAAAAAAACGGAAATGAAATATCTTGTTTTATTACAATTGAATATAAAAAATAAATTTTGGATATCTCTTATGTGTAAAAATCAAGATCTCTATGATAAAGACATAAAATTAAAATAATAAAAGGTTTGTAAAAAATTAAAAAATCATTTCTCTTGAATGTTATGGAACGTATTTTCGCTACTTTAAAGAAGTTATTTTCCTCATTTTTAATAAACTTATTTTCCTAGAGAATTTTTCAAAATTTAACTTACCGAACATGAGAAAGTCAACGTCTAATTATTACATCCTTTATTCTTAAATACTTGTCATCCTTACTAAAGATAAATCATAATATTTATCATTTTTTAAAATCAAGACATAATTATTAGTTGTTTGTTTTCACTTTTACTCTTAGTCATAAGTATAAAGAGTTATCAATATGCTACAAAAGAGAGAAGTATTACTCTCTCCTTTCCTAAATACTTGTCACATTTTTGATTGACACACCTTTAAAGAAAAACATTAGCTAGAGGGTAATTTGACTAAATTACTCTTATTTATTACTCCCTCCGTTTCAAAAAGAATGACCTAGTTTGACTTGACACGGAGTTTAAGAAAATAAAGAAGACTTTTGAATCTTGTGGTCCTAAATTAAAGTTATGGCAAATGTACCAAAATGCCCTTGAATCTTGTGGTGTTAAACATGCCACGTGGAAAGTTGAAATTAAAGTGTTTCCAAAAAAGGAAAGAGGTCATTCTTTTTTAAACGGACTAAAAAGAAAAATAGGTCATTCTTTTTGAAACGGAGGGAGTACTTCTTTTCATTTAATACTCTTATTTTCTACACTATATTAATATCTCTCCATATGTATAACAAAGGGTAAAGATGAAAAAAGATAACTAATTATGTTTTGATTTTCTAAAATGATAAGTATTATGAAATATTTATTTTTAGTAAGGACGATAAATATTTAGGAATGGAGAAAGTAAATAGAAATGAGTAATAAATTTAGTTAATGTTTCTTTTTAAGGGATATGCAAATAATGTGATAAATATTTAGGAACAAAGAGAGTATTATTATTATTATTTTAAAGAAAACGACATACTATTCCAATTGTCTTTACACGTGCATCAAATCCAAGACCAAGTAACATGTGGTTGTTTTATATATTTATAAATAATATTTTTCCTAAAAAGAATCAAGAATATACATTAAGCACTATAATTTGGTATGGGAAGTATAATATAGGGGAAAAAAATTCAAATATGTCATTCAATTATTAAAAATGATTTATTTTGGTTATTCATTAAAAGTTTGGCTCATTATGTCATTGTCAGTTAAAGTTTGGCTTATTTATGTCACTGCTATTAAAAGTTGACTCATCTATGTCACTGTCATTATAGAAAAAGTTCATTCGTGACATTAATTTTAACGATGGTCTAGCAAAATCATTTTTGTCACATGACCTCTTATTAGAAATTCACGTCACTAAATTCAAATCAATCAATATTACTTAATATCAAAATTAAAAATCAAACCCATTAAAATAAAATCTGACACATAATGTTACAACAAAAATCGAAGTCATCAAAATAAAAAATCGTACTATTTAATTGGGTAGGGTGTGGGTTGACTTTTATTTAATGGGTCCAATTTTAAATTTTGATTTTGATAATATTGATTGATTTGGAGTTGGTGATATGAACCTCTAATAAGAGGCCACGTGGTAAAATATGGTGTTAGGACCGAAATATTCAGGTGTCATGCAGAAGCTAACAAAGCAAACCTCAAAAGACCATGAATAAGAAGACAAACGAGAAATATACCAAAAAAGACACAATAATTTAACGTGGTTGAATCAATCGACCTACATCCACAAAAGGAGATGAGCAATCCACTATATAAAAGAGAATACAAAATATCGAGAGAGACAACCTCACTCAATTCATTCATAATAAAAAGAAGTCTACACAAGTGACACCACAACATTTGTGTTTCACAAATCCCCCCCCCCTCCCAAACAATACTCTTAAAGCCCTTATGACTATATTGTGGATGTTACCAAGTTAGAAGAAAGGAGCCTCTATTTATAGAGTCTATAACCTTTTTCTACGAGAACAAGGATTAGCCAAATATGGAGAATTCATGTTTTCCTTTTTCGAAAAGGAAAATCCAATTATGATAAGAAAATCATGGCAAATACCAACAATTTTCCCCCTTGGCATGAATTTCTGACAAAATAAATTTGTACCACCTTCTTCACGTAGTCTTCAACAAATTCAATCTTCATCTCCAAAATCTCCTCCATTAAATCTTTGTCTCTACATAGAGTAACACTTTGATAAAATTTCTCAAACTAAAATCTTCATTCTCGACAAATAGGTTGCGACTAGAACTGAACCCGCTAAGATGAACATCCGTTTTAACCTCGCTATGATACCACTTGTTAGGGCCGAAATAATCGGGTATCATGCAGAATCTAACAAAGCAAACCTCAAAAGACCATGAACAAGAAGACAAACGAGAAATATATCAAAAGAGACACAATAATTTAACGTGATTCGGTCAATCGACCTACATCCACAAAAAAAAAAAGAGCAATCCACTATATAAAAGAGAGTACAAAATATCGAGAGAGACAACCTCACACCATTCACTCAGAATAAAAAAAAAAAAAAAGGTCTACACAAGTGAAACCATGACACTTGTGTCTCACAAATTCTCCCCCCAAACAATACTTTCAAAGTCCTTATGACTACATTATGGATTCTACCAAGTTAGAAGAAAGGAGCCTCTATTTATAGAGTTTATAACCTTTTCCTACAAGAACAAGGATTAGCCAAATATAGAAAAATCATGTTTTACTTTTCCTAAAAGGAAAATTCCATTATGATAAGAAAATCAGGGCAAATACCAACAATTGGTATCAGAGCCTAGGTTCGACAGGATGGGTATGATGATGTGGAGGAGTGATGAGGTGCGGCGGCCTCGATTTGCATACTCTTACGGGCTTAAAGATGCACACACAAAAGAAGCTAGTTGCGGGCTTCGGTTATCGTAAATACTCAAACAATGTGGGTGACACACAGTGAATCTCAAAAATTGACCCGTGGATCGTGGTGATGGGCCAAAGTCCCAAATTGATAGCTAAAAGGACTGGGAAAATACATATAAGGTGTAGGATCTCTTAATGGTGTAAGACCTTTTGGAGAAAATAGTACGGGCTTGACCCAAAGCAGACAATATCATATCATAAGAGTGTCTTTGGGCTGGCTGAGACCAACAACTGGTGGTACAGGTCTCACATTAATTGGGAATGGACTGGTGGTTTGCTTATATGGACTTGGACAATCCTCCCTCATAAGCTAGCTTTTGGGTTTGAGTTAGACCAATGTGCCATATCAACACATGATATCAGAGCCAGGTCCATCCCCGTTTGAGCTCTCGGTCCACGCGTCAGTTAGGCCCTAGGCGTGAAGGGGGTTGTTAGAGTGGGTAAAAGTCCCGCATTGGTTAGGAAATGGACTGGTGGTTTGCTTATATGGACTTGGCAATCCTCCCCTCATGATCTAGGTTTTGGGGTTGAGTTAGGCTTAGGTGACATATCTTTACACATGATTTTACAAAATCATCGTTAAAAAATAATGGTACGAATGAACCTTTTCTGTAATGACAGTAGTATAGATGAACCAAACTTTTAACGAATGACATAACTGTGCCATTTCTAATCGTTCAATGATATATTTGAGAATTTTCCTAATATAAAATGGATACTCCCTTGTTTCAATCTATTTATTTTAATTTTTTAGTTAGTTTCAAAAAAATTATATTCTTTAATAATTTTTTACATGACATATTTAAGATCATAAAATTAAAAATTATTTTAAATATAATTTTTAAAATTTTATAGCAAGTTTTTTAAAAATTTTATAGCAAGTTTTTTAAAATTTTTATAGCAAGTTAAAATCAAATATAACTATAGAACGACTCTAATCAATACTTCCATCGTCTCATATTAGTTGGTCATTTTTCATTTTACACACATGCTAAGAAATCATAAATAAGAAGGTAATTGTACTAATTCACTCCTTAAAAAACTTCTTGAGAACCTTACAAACAAGTGTAAACACTTTCAAAAAGAATTAATTGTAAGGGTAATATGAGAGAAACTTAATTAATGCTTTCGTAATTTAGTAAGGTGGACAACTAATATAAACAATTATTTTTAGTAAGATGACCAACTAATATGGGACGGGGGAGTAATCATATATAAACAGTGATGATAAAATGATAATTCAAGTTCCCTTCAAAAGGAAAAGACATCAAATACATTCTGAACTTGTCCCAAAAAGTTGATTATGCACTCAAACTATTGAGGCGACCTATTACATATATGTATTACTTAAAAGTGAATTTATTTACACCCCAAAAACTGATGCGGCAAAAAATTAAAAAAAAGAAGAAGAAAACATGTGCGATTTTTCTTTTTTTCTTTTAAAAATGCAGCCACATGGATTTTTTACTAATAATAAAAGGTTTTAAAAAGTGTAAAAGGGGAAGTTCATTTTCCCATGGATATTGTTTATTCCTATTTGAATAAAATCTAAACAAAAAAAAGGAGGGCAAATTTATAGATCCATCTCCTCCATTGACATTCCTGTAAGACAATAAAATTCGCGACCGAGAAAATAATAATCGGGACAGGAAAAAAATATTGCAACAATCGTTTATTGATTTCAATATGTGAGTGTTACAATCTCTATGAATCCTCTGATTCGCCTTTCTAAATATAAATTCAAGGGCTTCGAGCTTGATCTTGAATTTGATGAACTTGAACTTGATTTGTGGATTTAATGAACTTGATCTTGACTTGTGAATTTGGATTCAAGGGCTTTTGAGCTTGATCTTGAATCTTCGTCTTGATCTTCAGTTGTTTATGAACTTGAATGCTTGAACTTGTAGCTTGTAGAGAAATTTATGGTGTTTGATCCACGAGCTCTCTCTTGCTTCTTGTTCGAATTGTTCGTCTTTTTTTCTGAATTATGAGACCCCTATTTATAGTTGTAGGAAGGAAAGAGTCATAGTGAAGATGAGCTTCTTTTGGCCAATCAGATTTAAGTGACGTGGCGCATTCTTATGGGCTTTTGATTTCACTAGGCTTGCTGCATCATTTTGACATGTGGCACAGTCCTATTAACTCCTTTACTTGACTTGGCATGCCACGTCATTTGACACGTGGCGCCAAATTGGGCCTCTAGAATAAGATGACATATTGGGCTTAACCAAGTGGGCTCATTATTTGTAGCCCAAATTAATGGACTAGCCCGATGAATTTTGGACTTTAATTAAATCCATATTTATTGGACTTAAATAATTAATCCAATTATATTAATCCACCATATTTATTTGGACTAATATATTTAAAATTCATATGATCACAAATGCCCTCACTTCGAGACTTGTCGGAGATATTTAATCTTTCGAAGACTAGGCTCGAAGTATTGACTTGACTTTTTTCTTGTTTGCACGTCTTCAGGATACTCCTTTCCATTTCGGGAATGAAATTCTTCTACTCCATAACCAATCATTCTCCAATTAGAATTAGGATGTCTATATTCCTACAAACTTGAACTGTCCCAATTCCACTCCAATTAGGAGTATGCCACCTCCTTAAGGACTTGAAAACTTCTCCTAGTTTTATTTCAACAAGGAGATTATTAATGTCTTGCTGCATCTATAAATAGATGGATGCTCTCTATTATTTTGATATTGCAGCATTGGGAGTTACTCAAAGGAGAACAATGCCGGGTAATATATTCTTCTCTTTTAATTTTCGTCACTTTTTTTCAGCCCAGCATGTTAGTGGTAGAAAATTCATATCTCATTGTAGAAATATTGAAATCCTGAACGGTTTAACATTCCAGAAACTAGACTTCGAGATCTACAACATATCCAAAATTCAGAATTAAACTCCTTCAATTTCGTTCTATACAATTTCTTGAAACTTAGGTTTAAATTCTGTCATGCTGAGAATTTCAGATCTGCATATCTTCACCAAAACTTGCATATCTTGATGTAGGAATGAAGAAATCACAAGCCGCTTGATTCTTCTGAAACTAGACATCCAGATCTATAATATATCCGAAATTCATAATTTAATACATTCGGTGTCTTTTCAGATGTTATCCCGAATTCAACTTTGGATTTTGGCGCACCGGCAGTTTTAGATTTGCGCGACGACACCAAAAAAATTGTTTATCAATATGAGAGTACCGAAATCATGATCCGTTTAATTCTATAGATACCATAAACATGCAGCTATAACATATCCAAAATTTAGAATTTAACACCTTCTGGATCATTCTAGACAAATTTTTGAAGTTGACCCTAAATTCTGTCTCGCAGAGAATTTCAGATTTGCATTGTCTCACTAAATAATTTATATCATGATGTCGGACCATCACCATCAAAAAGGTGTTTTGATTGATGGAAACCAGAATTTAAGGGATTCATTCTCACCAAAACATCTTGTCTCAAACCTATACGCGTTGGTGATGTATGGCTTCCGAGTTTGAAACGTCTTGACAGGTAACAATCTCTCTTCTTCTTGTGCCTTTTTTTTGTGTTGTCTTTTCCTTTCTTCTTTTGCAGGATTGAAACAAATAGCATTCATGAAAGGTCAGCTTAAGGTGCGAGAGTTTAACTTCGCCTCCGTCACCTTGACACCTGACAAGTTCGGCTTCAAGTATGGTCCCTTTCAACAGTCAGCTTAAGGTGCGAGAGTTTAACTTCGCCTCCGTCACCTTGAGACCTGACAAGTTCGGCTTCAAGTATGGTCCCTTTCAAGTATGGTTCCTATGCAATGGTCAGCTTAAGGTGCGAGAGTTTAACTTCGCCTCCGTCACCTTGAGACCTGACAAGTTCGGCTTCAAGTATGGTCCCTATGCAATGGTCAGCTTAAGGTGCGAGAGTTTAACTTCGCCTCCGTCACCTTGAGACCTGACAAGTTCGGCTTCAAGTATGGTCCCTTTCAAGTATGGTCCCTTTCAAGTATGGTCCCTATGCAATGGTCAGCTTAAGGTGCGAGAGTTTAACTTCGACTCCGTCACCTTGAGACCTGACAAGTTCGGCTTCAAGTATGGTCCCTTTCAAGTATGGTCCCTATGCAATGGTCAGCTTAAGGTGCGAGAGTTTAACTTCGCCTCCGTCACCTTGAGATCTGACAAGTTCGACTTCAAGTATGGTCCCTTTTACCGATGTTCCTACGCAATAGTCAGCTTAAGGTGCAAAGGGACAAATTTTGTCCACCTTAAGGCATGGAAGTTTAGAAGGCCTCAACTTGAAACTTGGAGGTTTTGATGGTTCCACCTTGCAAACTTGGCGAATTTGAAGACTTCAGCTTGCAGACTTGGTAGATTTGAGATTTCATCTTGCAGAATTGCTGAACTTTGACGACTTTAGTATGCAGATGTGGTGAACCTGAGACTTCAACGTTACTGACTTGGTGAATTTTGACTTCAACAAGCGCGCTTCAATTCGCAGGCTTGGAGGACTTACAACTTCAACTTGTAGTCTCGGAGAACTTGAGGGTCTCAAATCCTATTGCAGAAGCTTACCTTTTATGTGGAGCTCTGCCCTCATTGAGTCATAAACATTCTGTGTAAGCCCAAAGTTTAATCAAAATATTTGCAGACTTAACCTTCGTATGGCGGATCAAGCGGGAACATATATTTTTTGACACTCATGCAACTGAACTTAGAATGAAACTTCTAAGCGCCTACGTACCTCGGTGAAGAGGATCAAGTCACAACGTAGTTCTGGAAGAGTGATTTTTTTATTTATTTATTTATTTATTTTTTTAGTCCTAACTTTTGCCTAGGCCGCCTCTTTCGAGATTTTCAACCTAGCGGACATTTTTTTTTATTTTTTTTTTGAGTCCTAACTTTTTCCTAGGCCGCCTCTTTCGAGATTTTCAACCGAGCGGACATTTTTTTTTTTTTTTTTGAGCCGTACACAGTTTATACTCTTGCGGGCCAGGAGTGGACATGCAGTTTATGCTCTTGCTTTAAGGAGCGTCATCTTCCCTCAAGGATAGTACTTCTTCAAGAATTTGGCGTTGATAGGACCAATTTTCACGCCATCTGCATCGACAAGCTTGTAAGCGCCATTTGAATATGCCTCTTGTATGACATATGGTCCATCCCACTTAGAGGTGAATTTGCCCCAGATTTATGAGAAGTGATAATGGGCTTCCTTACTGCTAGAACTTGATCTCCAACTTGGAAACACCTCAAGCGAACCTTTTTGTTGAAAGAACGAGATAGACGGGCTTGATAACATTCAAGATTTTGTTGAGCCTCCAGCCTCTTCTCATCAAGAGCTTCTAGCTCCGCAAGACGCAACTTAGCATTTTCTTCTTCGGTGAGACCTTCTTGAATAGCAAGTCTTAAAGAAGGAATTTGACGCTCAAGTGGCAGGACTGCTTCAACTCCAAAAGCAAGTGAGTATGGGGTTGCTTGCGTCGGTGTGCGGTGAGTCGTCCTATATGCCCATAAAGCTTCTTCCATTCGTTCATGCCAGTCTCGTTTAGATTTGGAGACAACTTTCTTCAACAGGTTACATAAAGTCTTATTGAATGCTTCGGCTAGACCATTGGCGGCAGCGTGGTACATAGAAGATTTACGTTGCTTGAAACCGAAGAGATCACAAATCTTGTTCATCAGCTTGTTATCAAATGGCTTGCCATGGTCAGTTATTATGTAATGGAGAATTCCAAAGCGGTAGATGATATTTACTCGTATAAAGTTTGCAACATTTTCCTTCTTCACTTCCTTGAGTGCAACAGCTTCGGCCCATTTTGAGAAGTAATCTGTCGCAGCCAAGATGTACAAGTGTCCACCAGAAGATTTTGGTAGTGGTCCAACAACATCCAATCCCCAAGCATTGAATGGCCAAGATGCGATAGTGGGGTGTAATATTTCAGGAGGTTGATGTATGAAATTTGCATGAAATTGACAGGCCTTGCATCTTCTAGCATAGTCCAAGCAATCTTTCACCATCGTTGGCCAATAATATCCCATCCTTTTTATGTGAAAGTGGAGCTTCGGTCCAGATTGATGAGATCCACAAACTCCCGAGTGTGCTTCCTGCAAAGCTTGAACTGCTTCTTCCTCTCCCAAACATCGCAAGAGTACTCCTTCGAATGACCTTCTGTATAACGTGTCCTTGTAGTAAAGGAAACGAGGTGCACGACGACAGATGTCAGTCTTTTTCCTTGGATCTTCAAGAAGTATTCCATAACACAAGTAGTCAATAATCGGTTGTCGCCAATCTTCCTTTACGGCTTCAGACACAGCGACAAGATGCTCAAGTTTGTTTTCTGTACATTCTTCCTCATTCGGTGGTGGTACCACCCATTCTCGGCGGATAGTAACTCGTGTTTGATTTGGAAGAGTTAGTGTCGAAGCTAAAACAGCCAATGCATCGGCCTGCTTATTTTCCTTTCTTGGCACGTGTTGGAGGGTAACTTCTCTAAGCCATCCTATCAACTTCTGAGCATAACTATGATATGGGCGTAACTCGGGCTTTTTGACTTCATAGTCGCCCAAGAGCTGCTTGATCACCAATTGGGAGTCACCAAAGACTTGCAATTGTAGTTGCTTCATGTCGACGGCCATTTCAAGTCCAAGTATCAACGCTTGGTATTCAGCGACATTGTTAGAGCAACATTGTGTCAAAGTAAAGGAGTATGGGATAACCTCTTCCTACGGAGTGACAAACACTACGCCAGCACCAGCTCCACCACGGTGTGCCACACCATCAAAGTACATCTTCTATGGAGGTCGAACTTCAATAACCATTGCATCCTCATCAGGAAGTTCATCAGTTAGCTCCCAATTATCTGGTATTGGGTGGTCTGCCAAAAAGTCTTCTAATGCTTGTCCCTTTACGGCCTTCTGAGGGATGTATATGATCTCAAACTGTTGAAACTGAAGGTACCACCTTGCAAGTCGATCACTGAGGACTGGTTTCGACATTACAAACTTGATGGGATTTACTTTAGACACGAGATGAACAACATGAGCTTGAAAGTAGTGCTTCATCTTTTGGATTGAGAAGACCAACGCCAAACACAACTTTTCAATAGGTGAATAATTCAGCTCATTTGGCGTCATCATTCTGCTCAGTTAATAAAGAGAGTTCTCTTTACCTTCACTATTTTCTTGGGCCAATAATGCTCCAACTGACCTTTCTTGTGCAGCGATGTAGAGAATCAACGATTTTCCAGGTATAGGTGCCGCAAGAACTGGAGGCTTCATCAAGTAAGATTTGATATTTTCAAAGGCCTTACTACAAGCTTGGTCCCATTTTAAAGGGGCACCCTTCTTCATGAGATGGCTAAATGGTTGACATTTTCCCGCCAAATTTGAGATGAACCTCCTTAAATATGCTAGCTTCCCTTGAAGACTTTTTAATTCATGAATGTTTCGAGGCTCGGGCATCTTCAAAATTGCATCAACCTTGTGTTGATCAATTTCAATTCCTCGGTATCGTACAATAAAGCCAAGGAACTTTCCGGAAGTAACTCCAAAGGCGCATTTCAACGGATTCATCCTAAGCTGATATCTTCGGAGCAACTCAAATACCATTCTTAAGTCTTTCAAGTGGTCGTTCTTCTTTCTTGACTTTACCACTAAATCATCCACATAACATTCAACATTTTTATGGAGTAGATCATCAAAAATGTTTTGCATAGCCCTTTGATAAGTGGCACCAGCGTTCTTCAAACCAAAAGGCATCACCTTGTAACAATAAATACCTTTAGGCGTACGAAATGCAGTGAGCTCTTCATCTTTTGGTGCCATGCGAATTTGGTTATAGCCGGATAATCCATCCATAAAAGACATCGCCTCAAAACCAGTAGTAGCATCAATCATCAACTCTGGAATAGGAATTGGAAACTCATCCTTAGGGCATGCGTTGTTGAGATCCCTAAAGTCGACACAAACTCGAATTTGGCCATTCTTCTTCCGTACTGGAACAATGCTTGATATCCATGTGGGATACTTAACTTCACGAATAAAGCCTGCTTCAATGAGTTTGTTAACCTCATTTTCAATCAATGGAACCAAGTCGGGTCTGAAACGTCTTTGGGCCTGCTTAACAGGACGAGCTCCATTCTTGACTGCTAACTGATGAACTGCTACTTTTGGATCTAAGCCAGGCATCTCCTTATAACTCCAAGCAAAAACATCCCTATATTCTTTGAGTAAGTCCATGTAAGCAATTTCTTCATCCATTTCTAGAAAAGCGCTTAGGAAAGTTGGTCTTGGGTCTTCATCAGTGCCAAGATTAACTTCCTTTAGGGGATCTACTGTCGCCTTTACTCCTTCTTCAAGTTCTGACGGAGTATCTCCGGCATCTTCCTCTTCTTGAGGATCATTGTCATTGACAGATATATGGCAACACCAGGAAATATCTTCCAACTCTTCAACCTTTATTAGAGATGATGTATCGTACTCACTCTGGGTTGTAATATAATATGAAGAGCCTACACTCTCTTTGTCATCCTCATGTTCCTTGGTATAAACCACAGTATGAGTCTTTGCCTTTAACACCTCCTTGCACGAAATCACAAGCTCCGTCTGTCGCCTCATTCTAGAAGGAATCAAACTTTGAAAATCCTTATGGATTCTAGGTGAAGAGTGTGTCATAGTGCCTTGATAACTTCTACGAGGTTTGTTACTTTTCTTTTTCTTCAGTGGACCCAACCTCTCAAACACAGAAGTTCTTGTGGTTGATTCTCCAAGTCGATCAAAGACAGAAGACCTTTTGTTGGAAGTAGTAGACTCCTCTTTCACAGTGATGTAGTCGCTAGCCACCCTTCTAATAGAGATACGCACCGGCGGTGGTGGCATGTACCCTAAGCCTTCGCGTGCTTGCCTGGTAGTGGCTTCTGATGGGATTTTCCCCAAATTTGGTGGCTCATTAGGGTTATATCCAGCCTTTACAAATAACTTGTAAGCGTTTGGATCAAAACCCTCTTTCGTACGCTTTGAAGGGAGTGTCATCTCTCGCGATGAATTTTGAGCTACAAATTCTCCAAATGGCTTTGAGGGCAAATTTATTGCATCTATTCGCTTTAGCGGAAGAGTTAGACCCCCTAGTACATTACCTTGGACATCGGATGAGTGTCGTACTTCTTTCCCCACTTTTGGTACATAGCGGAGCACAGGAGTTGCCTTCTTCTTTAAGTCCGCGACATTCCTTTTATTCGAAGTGGTGGGAGGCTTTTTAATGACAACACTTTCAACAGAAACCTCGACCTTCTTAGTTGCAAGATCATCACACTTGGTTGATGTGACATCATCCACCTTTTTCTCCTTCACGACATAATTCTTCAAGTAGAATTTTGCATCTGCGAAGTGTGATTCAGCTTCAGTGAATGGCTTATCATCGGCCACTATCTTTCTCTCCGCTCCATTTTCAAGATACTTCAAGCATTGATAGTAGGAGGATGAAACAATTTTGTTCTCGTGTACCCAAGGCCTACCAAGCAATATATTATATGAAGTCTTGGCATCGATCACATGCATCAATACATTTGATCGTAAATCGTCCATATTGATTTCTAACTTGATGGATCCTATGGCTCTCTGACCTCCTTGATTGAACCCTTGGATCATCAAATGGCTTTCAGTAAGTTCATCAGTTGTGATGCCCAGTTCCTTCAGTGTGCGAATAGGCAGGATGTTTACTCCAGACCCTTCATCTATCAGGATTCTATTTATCTTCTTCTCTAGAACATAACCTACCATATACAAGGGACGATTGTGTAGTATTTCACCAAACAAGAGATCATCGTCTGTAAATGTGATTTTTGCATTACATACATGTGCTTCTTGGTGAAGAGATTTAGTAGGATTTTCAAGAGAAGGAGGTCCCATCAATAGGCTTTCGCCCTTTGCTTCTTCTTTGTCAGTATTGAAACAAGATGCCTCAATGTTGTCTTGAGTAGTCTTGGCGCAGAACCAACTTGGAAAGAATTCTTCCAAGGTCACAGGACACCGTGGTTTTTGGTGGTGATGCTCCACTACACTCGCCCTCTTTGGTAGCTCAACCAGCCTCTGTTTCCTCGGTTTCTTCACCATTCTCCTTCTGGTTGGCTGCTTGGATGAGTCTTTTCGTAGACTCGTCATCTTGTTGCGTCTTCGCCGAGTCACCAAAGTCCAACCTTCATCATCACCTTCATCAATTAGAGACTTGTCATGCTTTAATGGCTCCTCATTACGCTCTTTGAAGTTGCATATTTGGACCGGATCGAGTGAGCCAAAAGTGATGGAGATTTGATGAGAACTGGCCTTCTCATCATCAAGCACGATCTTTTTCTCATTAGCCAGTTGCATGATTTTATCCTTGAAGACAAAACATTTCTCCAAAGGGTGACCCACAAGCCTGTGATACTTGCAATAGTTTGGGTCATTAGTTTTTCCAGCTTCATCGGGCCGCTTCATTTCTGGTAGATCAATGAGCTTCATCTCAAGAAGTTTATCAAAAATTTCGAAAACGTCAGAATCAAGGAATGGGTATTCTTTTTCTTGCATCTCCTTGAAAGTTAACTTCTGGTTTGGACGCGCTTGAGAAGTAGTCTTTACGCTTTGCTTCTTGCTCACCTTTGTGGTGAGCTTCACAGGAGACACGTTGACATTCATGGATTCTTTGTTGTCGCTTTTGGGGACAAACTTGGTCCATCTCCTGGGTTCCTGTTTGTCCTTTCCCTTTCGAGGGTCATGGATGGGTGCTACTCCTTTTCCGGCAGAAGACATGCTCAACTCCATGTCGTGAGCACGAGTAGCTAACTCTTCAAAGGATTTTGGCTTAATTCCTTGCAAAATATAGAGAAGCTCCCAGTGCATTCCTTGGATACACATCTCTATTGCGGAAGTTTCACTGAGCCTATCTTTACAATTTAGGCTAGCATTACTCCATCGATTGATGAAGTCAATAACTGGCTCATCCTTTCTTTGACGAGTATTTGTGAGTTCTACCATGCTCACTGTACGCCTCGTGCTATAAAATCGATTTAGGAACTCATGCTCTAGTTGCTCCCAGCTATCAATTGAATTGGGTTCGAGGTCCATATACCAATCAAAGGCATTTCCCTTTAGGGAGCGGACAAATTGCTTGACGAGATAATCACCATATGTTCCGGCATTGTTACATGTCTCAACAAAGTGGGCGACATGTTGCTTTGGATTTCCTTTGCCCTCAAATTGTTGAAATTTGGGGGGTTGATAGCCTGCAGGCATCTTGAAGCTATCAATCCTAGCAGTGTAAGGCTTGGCATACGTCAGGGAAGACTTGGTAGTAACGTCGTACTTGTCCTTAAGGGTCCCTTCAATGAACTCCTTCAATAGATCAATTGGGATCATTCCGCCAGAAGCGACTGGCACCTCATTAGTAGGCGGTGTCTGTTTGGTAGGAGGATCTATCTCTTGAACTTCTGGAGCCTTTCCAGGTGCATGGCTAGAATCTCCATCTATTAAGCCTTCCATTCGATCCATCAACTTATCAATCCGAGTGTCTTGAGTTTGCACATACTTGGTCAAACCTTCAATAGCTTTCGCCATATTCGCAAGTTGCTCCTCCATGGATGAGACATCAGTTACCATTGTTTGCATGATTATTGGAGACATCGGAGAGTAGCACGGATTGTCACATAAGTTGATCTCTGAAGTCCTTGGCTCGCGTGGAGTAAGTGGAGATGACATGTTGGTTGAATGACCATCATTCTTTGTCCCAGAGTTTTTTGAACCAGAGAGATCAAGTAGAGCCAGAGTTTTCTTGATTTTCTCTGCCACACTGCTTCCTTCTTCTGAAGCACTTGTAGAGGACCTTGTTCTTTTTGGGGTTGAAGACCCAAAAATTGGAGTTGATGTCGTCGACACTCGATATGTTTGTTGCTCCATCATGTTGGCCTTGCTCCTTGTGACAGCCCCAAAGCTTCCAAAAGTAACATCAAGGATGCTTTCTACCTCGGCGGAGAACTTGGAATTACCAGCCTTAGAGGTAGTGGATTGAGAGTTGACCTTCTTGGAAGTCATTTCGGTATTCTTGAGCTTTGAAGTTGGAAAGTTGAGATGAGAGGTAGAGATCGTCCCACTGGGCGTGCCAGAATTTGTAAGACAATAAAATTTGCGACTGAGAAAATAATAATCGGGACAGGAAAAAAATATTGCAACAATCGTTTATTGATTTCAATATGTGAGTGTTACAATCTCTATGAATCCTCTGATTCGCCTTTCTAAATATAAATTCAAGGGCTTCGAGCTTGATCTTGAATTTGATGAACTTGAACTTGATTTGTGGATTTAATGAACTTGATCTTGACTTGTGAATTTGGATTCAAGGGCTTTTGAGCTTGATCTTGAATCTTCGTCTTGATCTTCAGTTGTTTATGAACTTGAATGCTTGAACTTGTAGCTTGTAGAGAAATTTATGGTGTTTGATCCACGAGCTCTCTCTTGCTTCTTGTTCGAATTGTTCGTCTTTTTTTCTGAATTATGAGACCCCTATTTATAGTTGTAGGAAGGAAAGAGTCATGGTGAAGATGAGCTTCTTTTGGCCAATCAGATTTAAGTGACGTGGCGCATTCTTATGGGCTTTTGATTTCACTAGGCTTGCTGCATCATTTTGACATGTGGCACAGTCCTATTAACTCCTTTACTTGACTTGGCATGCCACGTCATTTGACACGTGGCGCCAAATTGGGCCTCTAGAATAAGATGACATATTGGGCTTAACCAAGTGGGCTCATTATTTGTAGCCCAAATTAATGGACTAGCCCGATGAATTTTGGACTTTAATTAAATCCATATTTATTGGACTTAAATAATTAATCTAATTATATTAATCCACCATATTTATTTGGACTAATATATTTAAAATTCATATGATCACAATTCCTTCGTCTTTTTTTTTTTCTTTCTTCGTTTTTCCCCTCTCCTCTTCTCCGTTGTTCTTATTATTGTCACTTCACTTGTTTAAATTTATTTCTTTTATTAATTGATTACTTATTACTTACTATTTGGTGGTGGAATTGGTGAAAAGTTAATAGTGGTATATTTTTAGTTGATGATTGACAATGACAATGCTGTGATTTTGATGGTGAATACAAAAATTTATGGTGATTGTTGTTGTGAATTCCGATAATAACAATGGTGGTGGATCTTGTGAAGGGACTTAATATATAACTTTTGGTTTTAATTTTTCGTGGGTCATTTTAAAATATTCTTGCAAAGATCTGAGCTTTTTTTAATAGTATTGAAATAAAAACGAAAGTTTTTAAATAAATTTGTGTAATTTTAATAGCAACGAAACAAAAGATGATTGATTATAATGGTGGATGACAAAGAAGAATAAATCACTAATAATAATGATGGCTGATGGCGAGAAGAAGAAGAATTCAAAGTAATATAGTGGCGGTGAGAAGCAAAGAGATGATAGTGATACTGGTCGAATATGGTCTTTATAGTGAAATTAAAGATGGAGTGGGTGGAGTTAGTGATGAAGAAGACATAATTATTGGAGGATTTTAATGATTAATTAAGAATTAATTAGTATATAATATATTTAACAAAAAAAAAGTTAATAAATAAAGAAAAGAAGAAAAATAATATAAAAATTATACTCCCTCTATTTCAATTTATATTTTATATGATACACTTTTCTTTTTAACCAATTCAAAAAAGAATGATACATTTCTATATTTAGTAATAATTTGACTTTAAAATGTCTATTTTATCCTTAATAAAATGATTTATAGCCATATAAATATCTCTGACTTATTGTAGACCATAAGTTTCAAAAATCTTTCTTTCTTAAAATATATATTGAATTAAACTATATCATATAAATTGGGATGAAGGGAGTAATGTTTTGAAATTGTGTATGCTACATAGTGGCTAGTTTATTGTGAGAGTGGTGTTATATATTTTGGGATGATACTAAATTTATATTTAAATAGTATAAATATGTATTTGGTTACTTCACTAATTTATGTTTCTTAATTTTTCAGATATAATTTAAGGTGATTTTATCTTTTTCATTAAAATAAAAATAAAAATATATCCATTGAGCACATCAATTCTCACTGGTGCAGGAACGTAGTAGAATTCTCTAAACACAACAAAGAAGAAAAATGGCAGCACAAGGAACATGCCTTAACCATGTCTCCAGAGAATCCTCTGATATCAATCGCCTAGCCCAATTTTACATTCAGGTTTCATAAATCACATTCACTATTATATTTTTCATAAATTATAGTAGAATTAACACAAACTTCATACAATTTTTTTAATTTTTTTTTGTAGATATTTGGGTTTGAGAAAGTAGAAGCACCAAAATTTGAATTTGATGTGATATGGTTGAAGCTAGCACCGTGTTTTTATCTTCATCTTATAGAGAGAGACCCGAGTACGAAGCTTCCAGAAGGTCCATGGAGTGCCACGTCAGCTGTAGCTGACCCAAAGAATCTGCCCAGAGGTCACCATGTCTGCTTCACTGTCTCCAATTTTGATGATTTTGTGAAGAACCTCAAGGTTGATTTTAATCCTCTATTTTCAATTAATCTTTTATGATTAAACGAGAAAAGTTAGTTTGAGGAATTGGATTATTAGATTATTAAATATTATATCCGTTTTAATTTGTTTGTCTGGTTTTGACTTTATAAAGAGTTTAGAACGTAAAGAAACTTTTGAATATTGTGATCTTAAACTAAAGAGAGGTAGAATGTAACAAATCTTTTTGATGTTGGGTCTTAAACATGCCACGTAGAAAGTTGAAATTACAGAGTTGCTAACAGAAAAAGTGAAGTTCTTTTTGAAACGGATTAAACAAGAAGTAAGACAAACAAATTGCTGATGATTATGTTAAATGTGATGTCAAAGTGCTGGTATCATCCTTAATTTGATCATTTTTGTGTCTTTTTTTTTTTTAAACCCGTTAGATGATGTTAATTCTTGTAATTATTATTTGAAAATAAAATTGTGTAAAATGAGGTTCCCTTTGAATGAGATATATGATGGGTTCCCTTTGAATGAGATATATGAAGGGCCATATAGGAAGGACATGTTGATTAATTGTTACCTCTTTGAGGTTTCTCAATCCTTCAGTTGATTTGTTAGCCTCGATTATTGTATTTTCTTGTTGTTGTTCCTTCTTGTTGCTACTGTCGTCTTTTTCATCTATTTTTGAGCTAATGATCCATCGGAAACAGCCTCTCTACCTTCTCAAGGTAGGGGTAAGGTCTACGTACACACCGCTCTCCCCTGGCCCCACCTACAGTACACTGGATTTGTTGTTGTTGTGTTGTCTTTGATTTTTATCAAGGGGATTGGCCAAACACATTAGCTTCTTCGTAATGTGGGCTGAAGCTTAGCAATTGAAAGTTGGATTAATAACACAAGCAACAGTGTTTCAAGAGCTAGATAAAATAATGTACAGGTTGATAGCTATAGCTGTATTTGTTCTAGTATGTTAATGAGAGTATGACTCATAGACCAGCGTCTAGTGTTCAAGAACCTCTTTAGTAATGATGGTTACAAGGGTCAATATCAAAAACCAAACTTGATATGGATTTGCTAAAATCAATGGCATATCCATTGACAGATTATAGCCGTATAAAATAATGTTAACATGAGCATGAATTGTAGACCAGTGTCTAATGTTCATGAACTTCTTTTAGTGATGAAGTCTGTAAGGGGTCAATATCAAAAGTCAAACTTGATATGGATTTGCAAAGCATATCCGTTGACAGAGCTATAGCCGCATTTGTTTTAGATAATGCTAACATGAGCTTGAATGGCACATCAATGTCTAATGTTCAACAACTTCTTTAGTAATGAAAGTTTATTAGGGTATCTATACTTGATATGGATTTCCCAAGATAAGAAGCATTCGCCAGTTGTTAGATTAGACTAGTTTCTTCCACAATTCTTAGTTATCCATGACTAATAGATCGATCACTGCTTTTCTCTTAACTTTGCCATTCAGGAGAAAGGAATTGAAGTTCACGAGAGGACTCAACCAGATGGCAAAACCAAACAAGCTTTCTTCTTTGATCCAGATGGTGAGATTTTCCTTTTATTTATCACATTGCTTCCGAAGCGATAGTGTTTTTAAGTTTATTATGAGTTGGTTGACTATCTACTCAACCTCAGAGAAGGAGAAGAACATGAAAAATGGATGTTCTTTGTACTTCTTTCGAACATCTTAACCTGATGTCTATGCTAGTGTTTCAAATCCTTTGCAGTTCTGCACTTGATTAGGTAAAGTTTTCAGTTCAATAACATATGGTTTTCAATCTGCAGGAAATGGTTTGGAAGTAAGCAGTGGGGCTCCTGCCTCCTGAACAATGACTAAACTCTGGTGTCCCGCGTACTTGGTGGCCATAAGTTTAGAGTATAATAAACCCACAGGCCTCAGGAAACGTTAGCTCGTATGATGACCTGGTGTAAATTTGCCAATATTGTATGAAAATATTTGTGTTGTTTACTTATGCTTTCTCCTTGCAATTGCCTCCAAGAAGCTTGTAATCTGATTGTAGCCACTATATAGCCAGTGCCAATTGACTCCAAATCGATAGCGTAAGGGATGTACGTATGTAGATTGATCTCTCAATATGACAATACTAGTGGAGCTAGTAGTAAATAGTAATATCCACAGAGAGATTTATACTGTAGTATTTTACACCTTATCAACAAGAAACTGATAGATATTAGCCGTGATCATTAAGAAATTTGAAGGAATCTGAAAATTTGGATTCTGCTTTTGCTTTTCTGTCGGATGCAGTAAGTTCATATAACTTGTATGATAGGCTGCAATATCCACAATCATAATGTTGAGATGATAAAACTGCTAAAACTACTTGCTCGATTGACAAAATTAGTTTCCAAAACTGCATTATCTGTTTCAAGTCATGTAACAAAAAATGAATTGGTGTAACAAATATGAAGCGAGATTTGCTCCTGTTATTTTCTTGAGCTGTGTCTATTGAAAACAATCTATTCATCTCTCTCGAGGTAGGGGTAAGATTTTTGTACACATTATTTTCCTCAAACTGTATCTAGAATTACACCCAATATGTCGTTAGAAACGAGATTTGTTACCTCCCAATGCCGGAATAGTTGGTGGCACAAAAAAACAAATAGTATAGATGAACAACATATGCTGGTCCTCGGACATCAAAGAAAATAAGAAAATAACCTGACAATTAAGGTCTCATTTATGTTTTTTTTTTCAGTAACCTGTTGATAATAAAGACTACTACTAATAATTCGAATAACTGAAACGAAACAATTCTTAATTAAGTGACTTTTAAGTAAAAATTAAAGTCTAAGTAACTTTACGAAAGAGCGCCTTAATTGAGTGAGCATTTGAAATATTAACTCGACTTGTTAGTGTTGTTCCCCAGTACGCAAGTTATCTTTATTATTCAAGAACATTCAACAACGTTACAAATCTGAGTCACCGTTCGTGCTTACTAGTCCACCACGTTAGCACAGAGCTACAACGTGTCAGCCCTGGAACATCTCCAACACAAAACAACTTTCCTAGAAGAAAATAATCGAAATATATTAACCCGTTCCCTATTTTTTGAAAAAGAAAATTGTAATTGTAAAGCATACATACATATCAACAAACTGCAAAACATCAACAAGAAAAGATGAGTCAAGGACAACCTCAAAGGCCTGAAAAAGAGCAGCAGCATTAGGAGCCCCTAAAATATGGAGATGTTTTTAATGTAGAAGGGGAGTTAGCTGATCAGCCAATTGCACCACAAGATGCAGCCATGATGCAAAGTGCTGAAGCTATGGTATTTGTACAGACACAAAAGGGTGGTCCTGCCTCTGTCATGCAGGTTGCTGCTGCTAAAAATGAAAGAAGTGGAGTTGTTAGTCATGAGGATACTACTCAGGTTGCTGGTGATGAAGGTGTTACTGTCTCTGAAACTCAAGTTCCTGGCAGATGTATAGTTACTGAATCAGTTGCTGGACAGGTATGTAACTTTCCTGACTTTGAATTTCTCATTTTGTTCCTAACAGACTCGTTTTTATTGAGACGTTCTTATGGTTATAAAAATGTTATGATTTGTTTATACAGGATGTAAGGATTTTTTTTTATATGATTAGAAAAATGTAATGAATTTTTTATACAGGACTATTACAAGATTTTTTTGGTGTGTGTTAATCTGTTTAATTTCACACTTAAAGTAAATGCTATCAAATATACGAGTGCACCAAATTTAGTGAAGGTCAAGTTACTACATTTTGAGAGGCGTTTGGGCGTGAGTCCGGTCGAGATTTGAAAAAGAGGAGGATTTGAAGTTGTAACTGAAGTGTATTTAGAAGTTGAAATGGTGTTTGGACATGAAATACAAATCTTGGAATATGTCATAAAACTCCTCTATAAATTATTTTCTACTTCAAGTTCGATTCTATATTTTGTACTCTTGAAATAATGGGCAAACTTGATAAACATAACACATATTTAGAATTTGATAGACCTTAGCATGTATTTAAAATAATCTCTAAATATAGTATTTCGAATACTTGGAATCTTACCAATGGCTAAACAGTTTATTTCCTAATTGTGTATGATTCTTCCCCTTCAGGGATTGTTGTGTGACAAGTGCATAATGTCCACTAGAGCACCCATGGGTTTCGCAACCATGACCTGCTGAAAATAGAAATATTGCCATCTTCTTTTGTCCCTTATCATTAAGTTTGCTTCTCATGGAGTCGAGTTCATGATTTTCCTTGGAAATTACATTAAGCAGTTTGTATAATATGAACGTAGATAGAGTAAATACACGAGAATTTGAGATTATTGTAGATATTGGGGCAATATGTTGAGCCGCTTCCAGTAACGGTAGGCGCAGGAGCAGGAGCAGAGGAAAATGTGGAGGAGGTACCTAAAACAATAGGAGAAGCTCCGGCAGCAACAGCCCTCGTAGCAGGGGAGAAACCGGTGGAGCAGAGCGATGCAGCCGCGATACAAGCGGCTGAAGCCAGAGCCACCGGTTCTAGCGTTGTAACCCCAGCGTTGTAACCCCGGGAGGTTTAGCAGCCACAGCTCAGTCCGCAGCCTCGTCTAATGAGAGGTTGACTCAAGATGTTGATAAAATCAAAACTCAACGATCTCTTGACGGTAGAACTCTCAGCACTTTGGCCTTCCATTATAAGATGGATTTTACATTTATATACGCTAGACACCATAAATTTTCACTATCAAGTACTTCCTTCGTTTCAATTAGGTGTCCTAGAAACAAGGAAGTATCGAGTCTTATGGTCATAATCAAAAACTATATAGATATATTATTATAATGTACAAAAATGTCATTTGAATTTGTGGTTCATGATTTTGGAATTAAAGATTATTTTGCTAATTAAATATTTTATATTATTATTAGGAGTTGCTAAGTACAGCAGGTGTCATTTATTTTTAATGCTATGATATTAAACACACGTGAGATTTGGGGATGGAAGACTAAATAACATAGGGAGCATTTAGATATTTTTTTTTAAAAAAGGAAGCTAGACACAAATTGAAACGGAGGGAATAATGTATACTTCAATTTGATGGTATAGAACATATTTCATTACTAGTCTACTTTCAACTCTTCTGAGAGTTTATCTTAATTTTGTGTGTGAAAAGTATACTCTGTTCTAATTATCCACACATATTTAGGGACGGATGATTGTAGAAGGTTGCCATTCAACCAAAAACAAAAATTGTTCTATATTCGTAATGATGACAAAGTCTCTTTTAATCTTGATAGTTAAAAGAGCAGAAAAAGGCGAAGGCAAACGATTCATGAACCTCACCACCCTTAATCAACTAATTAATTATACAGCTCCTTTCTGATTAATTAGGACATGTAGTTGATGAATTATTTGTGTGGTGTTTTGTCATGAATTAACATCACAGGGTGCTGCTGCTAAATTACCGGCTGATAAGGCAAGACGCACAAGGGGTGATGGAAGCTGAGCTTTGGAATAATCCAAGTCTGACTGCTTATCCTGGTGGAGTTGCTGCATCTGTGGCCGCAGCTGCAAGACTAAATGAAAGAACTTCATAATTAATCTTGGCTCAATATGCATGTATAATATTACTAAGTAGCAATATACTAACCAGGTGTAGTTTTGTGTTCCTCTTGATCTTGTACGTTTTGGTCCCTTTGTAATTACTAGTTAGGCTGTGTATAAGTTTCTACTTTCTAAAGGTTGTGTTGAAGTTCCTACATTGTAAATTATGTAATTAGTTCCGCTCTGCTTTATGCATATATATCGTCATCAATCCGAAATGGAAATGTGTGTGTGTTTATTCAAATCGGCTCTAGCTTTCTAATTGCTGCTTTGATCAACTAAGGCTAACGGAATGCGATCTCTTTGTTTTTGAAATCCCTACAATCGAACAATAAATTGGCCTACATCGAAAGTATATGTTACTATTATATATTTTGAAATTTGATATCATTACTGGAGGGTTCAAGTACATTTTACAGTTGTTTCAATTTATGCGACAATTTGGAAAGATTTGACTTTCGGAGATGTGTTTTCAAATTTTTTAAATTTACTCTTTTAACAAAACTGGCCTTCAAGTCGATTCTTCAGTGCAAAAAGTTAGCAAAATGCAAATCAATCTCAGATTTTTTTTTTTTTCTTATGGGGACATATTTTTACATAGATTACGGCAGGGACAAGTGCGATTAGTAATAATAATGCATGATTTGTTATGCAATATTAATAACAAGAAACAGGTTGCAATGTTAAATAGAAATTATTAGTGCGTGGTTGGATTGTGAGGGGGGAAGGGGGCAATGTCATTTAATTATTTGTTTTACTGATTAAAAAAGTTTTATTTGGGGATTATTTTCAAAGAGTTCAATTTTCAAAAAAACATATTTTAAAAATTTTAGTTAGACATTTTTTAATAAACATGAGAAAATAAAAAATATTTTCTCTACTTTTAGGTAAATAACTCAATCTTAAACCAAGTGAACCATTTAACACTTTTGTAGCATAGGTGTCGATAAATAATATTATACTAATTTTATAAAATATACATAAAATACCTAATTTTACATAAAGACCATAAATTCAAGTGTGTCCAAAAGTAAGCTTTAAATTCGCCCCCGATTACACACCCTTAATCTCACATTATTCTAGTTGTGTGGTGCAAATGGTACAAAATTAAAGAAAAAAGTTTCGAATATCTTCCAACCAAATTAAACAGGGGTTAAAACAAGTAAAAATATCATTAACCATAAACAAAATCAAAGTTGATATGAACATAGCAATAATTCGTTTGCTATATATATGAACTTTAGGCGATTGATAAAAATAAAAGCAGTGGATAAGGAACATGTCCGAATAATCACACTCCACCATAAAAAAGCTTAGTACTTTGACAAGTGGCCTGCCACATCTATAGTTTAACGCCACCAACACTACTACTTCACTAGCCACTTGTCCCAAAATCCCTCCATCTTCTTCCATATATAAGTAATCAAATTTTTTCCTCTAGCCCTATCCAACGTCTTGTTTAAAATTTCCAAGCAAATTCCCTCAATTCTCAGTGTGATTACGTTTTAGCCTAATTTTAACCAAAATGAGTCAACAACAACCACCAAGAAGGCAACAAGGTGATCAAGCTACCGAACCAATCAAATATGGTGACGTTTTTGGTGTCAAAGGTGAACTTGGAGAAAAAGCTGTTAAGCCAGAAGATGCAGCCATGATGCAGAGTGCTGAAACTGCTGTGCTAGGGAAAGTGCAAAAAGGCGGTCCAGCGGCTGCCATGCAATCGGCAGCTAATGTTAATGTGAGTGCGGGTCTTGTTCAACCTGGTGATGTTACTGATGTTGCTGCTAGGGAAGGTGTTACTGTTACTGGAACGACGGTTCCTGGAGCTAATATAATTACTGAATCAGTTGCGGGACAGGTAATTAAAGTAGTGAGATTATATTAGTCGTCTGTTTGGTCAAGCTTTGATTAGTAATTAATTGACTATCAAATGTCTTTGATTAGCTTAAAGATAATACTATGTGATAATATTACCTACCTATCGTTATCATATGTCTTTGATTAGAGTACTCATAGAAAATGGTTATTGAGAAAAGATTCTGCAAGTAAGGTGGTAAATTTGAGGGAAAAAAATACAATTAATACTCTTTTGATTAGGTGAAATACCACCCAACTTAAATCAAAATAAGATAAAAGACCAAAATAATATGAATCGGGTTATTTAACGAATAACAAAACTAGAGATATATTTTTTGAAAAACGAATCGGAGGGAGTAAGACATTGAACGAAGACAAATGGGTGACTTGTATGAACTTACGAGGGAAATGAATACCTACAATTAGTGTCATTGTCAATTGTTATAGTCGTCGCTTCTTACTTGACCAACACTTGACCTCTTGAAAGGTCTCATCAAAAGATCAGCTAGTTCTTCTAGTCGCGCTTTGGCTCTAGCAGCTTGTCTTATCCTAATGTTGTGACATATAGGTAGTTGGACAATACATCCAGCCAACAGGAGCCGGCACTCAAGGAGGCAGCGCTGGTGGTGGAGGACAGCAACAAGCGGTAACTGGTGTTGGTGGAGGGGGGCAGCAACAAGGAGGAGGTGGAGGAGCGATTACAATAGGACAAGCTCTTGAAGCAGCAGCACAAACAATACCGGGCAAACCAGTGGATCAGTGCGATGCAGCAGCAATCCAAGCAGCTGAAGTACGAGCAACAGGCAGCGATGTTATCACTCCTGGCGGCGTCGCAGCCACTGCTCAGTCGGCTGCGGCCTATAATGAATCCATTTTGAGAGACGAGGACAAAGTTAAACTCGGAGATGTCTTGTCCGTAAGAAACAAATTAAATTATTCCCAACATTTTTTTACCTATTGCACATAATTTAACTTTTTTTTACTTTCGTTTTAGGTATTTAATCAATTTGTTCGTCAGCAAACAAATATTTTCACCCGCCTAGTCATGGTATTCTTGGTGTATACTACCAGTCTAGGCTAAATATATATATTTTTATTCGTCTTGGTAATAATAGATATATCGTTCGACTTCGCCTTTGTATATATACTTGGTGTATATTAATTACATGATTGTAGGGCTAAAAATATTTTTACCGTACCTATGTTAGATTGTTGACACTGTATACCAAGTGGTATAGTCTAACATTTGCGTTCATGCATGCTTCATATCAGCTAGGTATTGTGTAGGTAATTATATTTGAGAAATCGACACAAATAGCCGCCCACTAGTCAAAATAATTGTATATTATAAAAATATACATAAAATATGCATTTTGATATATAATAATGCATATCTTTATACATGATAATGTATATTTTTTGTGTATTTAGCTAACGAATGTAACTTTTTCTGACCGACTGGCAAATGTGCAACTTTCCACCAGGACTTTGGGTTGCTTTACTTAAAAAACTTGGTCAACCAATTTTACTTGTGGTATAGAGATAAGTAGCTGATTATGGAATTGCAGCTAATCTTTAGCGGATTCAATTAAAACTATCGGGATATAGTTAAAGCTAGATTCAAATGAAAATAAGTACCACCACATTATAATTGTTCTATGATGATTCTCTCATATTATGAGGATTTTTACATGCACGCAGAGTGCTACTAAGGTGTTGCCGGCGGATAAGCCCGCGACAAGGCAGGATGCAGAAGGAGTGGTGGGGGCTGAGTTACGAAACAAACCAGACATGTCCACAACTCCTGGTGGAGTTGCTGCTTCTGTGACGGTAGCTGCCAGGATGAATGAAAGGAGTCAACAACAATCTTAATTTCTCCATATGATAGTTGGTTTACCTTTCCCTTTAAGGACTATATATCTTTGTTGTGCTTAGTACATCTTTTTGTTGTGTTGTGGTTGCCTCGAGACTTATTATATAAGCAACCAACACTTTTGATTGAATGGTTGGTTTACGCATGTATATATGGTGGTAGTAGTAGTAGTCGATTATAATCGAAGAAATGTTGTATGTTATTTGCTTGTTTTTTTAGGCCGTGCTCGTCACTATGGTTAATTAATTACTGCTGCTCATGTTGGATACTGTTCGGAATTTATGTACTTTCTTAAGTTCTTTCATATGTAAATATGAGTTTCAACTTTCAACTAGCATAACGTAAACAAAATTTTTTAAGTCATTTGCATCGATCTAAAGAACAAAAAAGATTGATCTTAGTATGTTTCAGATGACGATAGAAAATGCACATGATAATAAATGAAATCATGAGAAGTATGTAAGACGGATAAATCGCTATATAATAACTAAAATTGTAAGTTCAAATTGTATTTGTAGTACATAGATTGTGTATATGTCAGGGTACTTGTAACTTAAATTGTTCGTAAAATTAAATAACAGTCACTCCTCAGAATAGAAACGTTCCAATGATTATCGATTTTATTTTCTTCCACATCCTGCTATTTTAAAGAGCATAACGGCATTCAAATCTTTATATACAGTAGGCACTCAACAATAGTAACATTTTTATCTCAGATATTTTGATACGGAAGAGTTTAATCAAGAAAATTGTTCAGAATCTTATAAGATAAACATTTCAGGAAACGAATTTGATCGCTATCACATTTTAAAACTTTATTCGCTATTTTTGGTGGTCTTTTTTAAATTAATAATGGTACGGTTGAGAGCTAGTTCACGGTAACCTTGTTAATTGAAAAAGAACCCCGCCACTGCCAAGGAATGACAGTGGGGTGGGTTGAAGCTTAATCCGTAAAGATTCAAATCCTCCCCGCCTCACGTACGGCCAAAACCGGCCTTGCCTTGCATCATTGCCGCCCCAGCTCTGCCTTCTTACCCATGCTCGTAACCTCCTCGACCCCAACCTGGATCCCAAATAACGACATGGGACTTGACCCTGAATCTTGACTCGTGACCCCGACTCTGATCATCTATATCCTGACTCTTGACACCCAACTCTCAACGATATCTTTCGGATAGAGAAAAAAATGAGTGTGATATGATTTGGATGTGGTTAAAAAAGTGGATTGGGCCAATTTAGGGTTAAAAATAAGGAAAAATTGCGTGGAGTAGAAACCATCAAGTCATAATTATCAGACGCAACTAATGTTTAAAATAAGGATAAATAACACAAACATACACCCTAACTTATCATATTTACACAAAATACCACCTTTACAAAGTAATTACAAAAATCGCAACTATCCCTTTTTCTCTCTAAAAAATCGATATATAACACTACCCCCAAATCCCAAATTCAATTCATTTTTTTCCTCCATACCAGCTGCCCCAAATCCCAAATCCAATTCAAACACCCTTTTCCTCCTCTGCTAAAATATTTGCTTTCAGTTTCTAAAGAATTTTTAGCAAGATCTCTCTCAGAGAGGTTCGTAGAAACCGATACAAGGTTCCGTCGACACTGCGGAAGGCCTCCGCCTAGAGGACAATATGGTTGAGATCCGAAAGAGCAAGAGAGAAGAGAGCTTGATTAAGAAGCGTCGTGAAGGTCTTCAAGCCCAACAACAATAGTTCCCTTCTAATCTTCAAACTTCCACCATTAAAAAGAAGTTGGAAAGTATTTCAATGGAGGTTGAAGATGATGATGTTAATGGAGAGACATACAAATGATGTATCTGTTAAGGTAGTTTTGAAGATGATCGATGATGTTAATGGAGATACATACGAATGATATATCTGTTAAGGTAGTTCGGAGATACATAAGAATGATGTATCTAGTTGAAAAGGATAAGAAGATACATCACGCGACCCTCCACCAAATGTACAAAGTTATGTATCTTATTGAATACTATTAGGTTACAGATACATAAGACTTATGTATCTGAATATATCTCAGTGATATTAATATATAAGAGTTATGTATCGGTACTTATGTATCAGATGGTGATGCATTGCAAGTCTTAGCTATGTACCGCGATAATGAATGAAAAATCGAGATTTTACGTAAATATAAAAACAGTCGGGATTTTATGTAATTAGGTACTAAACTGTTGGGATTTATGAAAATTGATTCACTTGCAGCTAATTAAGATTTAGATTAAATAGCTAAATATATATTTCTTTTATATTTGTTTATTTATATATTTTGGACTTATATAAAAATCTCTAATTCTAATACTCTCTAATTTCGGGTTCACATACGTTTGGAACAACTATGTATAATTTATTTTATTTTTAATAGCGACAAAACTCAAAAGTGACCTTTTTCCGATTTATATAACACAAGAAACAGATACATAGTTCACCTTAACCCAAATTCAGCTAGTTTAGGGTTTTTCACCTACAACAATATATGTCGATGCCATTTGATTGTGGAACAGATGAAAAGGAATTGCCTCCGGAGAAGAAATTGAAACTAGACATTGAGACCGGATGTGATTTGGATAGAGACTTAAAAGGGAAGGAAGAGACGCCGGAATATGATTCGGATGATTGGGAAACTTGGCCAGATAAGGATGTCTTTATTAAGTACTTTCAACAGTTACGCGAGAGCGATGTATGTTTTTTCCCTACCATTACTTTTCCTTATTTCATTGTTTTATTTTTCATTAAGCACTTATCATAATCGCCATGCAAAATTGTATGCATTTACTTACTGAAAAACAACAACAACATCAACGTACCTAATGGAAGTACCAGTATAGAGAGAGGTTGTTTCCGGTAGACCCTCACTTCCAAGGAAAAACATTTCAAATCAGTTTAATTTGGAAAAAGAAATAGAACTAGAAAATTTGCTGTATATTTGTCCGAGCCAATAGTTTAATCTACTACGCTTTAATTTGTGCATATAGTCACGAGCTATTTTTGACTAGTAAATGTACTACCCCTTAAATTGTGATACTTGAGTTTAGGGTGAAAAGGAGTCGCCCCCGAGAAGAAATTGAAACTCAAGGTTGAGACTTCTTTTTTGCTACTACATAACAACAACGTGCCTAATGTAATCCCATAAATGGGTGGGGTGGGGTGGGGTGGAGTGGTCTGGGCCTCTAGTGTTGGGAGGTAGAGAGGTTGTTTCCTATAGATCCTCTGTTGAAAATATGTCTCAGAAATAAAGTAGTTAACTATTAGGATTTTTAAATTATTTTTATTAGAGTCCGGTGTGGCTTGAAGTTGGGAGTTAGTTTCCACTTTGTTTGTTATTTGAATTTCAAATAAGTTTAGTAGCATATTTTTATATGTTCTAGTTAGAAATTTAGCTATAAATGTATGTCTTTGAGTTAATAGTAAAATAATTTCCTTTCACAACACAATTACAGTATTTTTTCTCTAAGTCTTTCTCTGTTATTTCTTTAATTTCAAAGCTAAAAGCCAACAATTGGTATTTAGAGCCATTTTCTTGAGGGACCTGTGAGTGAGATGAATTCTGAAAATAACTTTTCTCAAATAACTCCTCCTGTCTTTGATGGTGAGAATTACCAACTTTGGACAGTAAGAATGGAGACTTATCTTGAGACTTTAGATCTTTGGGAGGCTGTGGAGAAGGATTATAATGTTCTTCCGCTGCCCAATAATTCCCCGGTTGCCCAGATCAAAAGTCAAAAGGAAAAGAAAACCAAAAACTCAAAGGCGAAAGCAACTTTCTTTGCGAGTGTGTCTGCAACAATTTTCACGATAGTTATGGCTCTCAAATCAACAAAAGAAATTTGGGATTATCTGAAGGAAGAATATACAGGAGATGAAAGAATACGAGGCATAAAGGTGTTGAATCTAATAAGGAAATTCGAATTGCAAAAGATGAAGGAATCTGAGACCATCAAAGAGTACTCAGACCGACTTCTTGGCATTGTTAACAAGCTAACATTGCTTGGCACAAAATTTAAAGATTTAAGAATTGTTAAAAAAATTCCTGTTACAGTGCCTGAAAAATATGAAGTATGCATAACTACCTTGGAAAATACAAAAGATCTGTCCAAAATTACCTTGACAGAGTTGTTAAATACATTGTAGACACAAGAGCAAAGGAGGCTTATGAGGCATGATGGTATGGTTGAAGGAGCCTTGGTAGCCAACCACAAGACTCAAAGCAAGGGTAATAATTCAAGGAAAAATTACCCACCTTGCCAGCACTGTGGCAAAATAGGTCATCCTCCATTTAAATATTGGATGAAACCAGATGCACAATGCAAGATCTGCAACCAACTTGGTCATGATGCTGTGATTTGCAAAAGCAAATCTCAAAAATATGAAGCAAATGCCCAAGTCACCAATGAAGAAAAAGACCACTTATTTGTGGCGACATATTTTTCAACCAAGAAATCTGACTTTTGGATGATTGACAGTGGTTGTACAAACCACATGACATATGACAGAAATCTTTTTAAAGAGCTTATGTCTATGGAAAATATGAAAGTCAGAATTGGGAATGGTGACTATATTCCTGCAAAAGGAAAAGGGACTGTTGCAATCAAAGCAAATTCAGGTACAAAAATAATTTCTAATGTCCTTTACGTGCCTGATATTGATAAAAGTTTGTTAAGCATTGGTCAGCTAATGGAAGAAGGATTTAAATTATTATTTAGAGACAAATATTGTCGAATCTTTGATTCCACTAATCAGGAGATTTTACAAGGTGAAATGAGAGGTAAAAGCTTCTTATTTAATCCAACAGAAGATGCACACAAGCCTTGCAAGACCAAAGATGAATTGGCAGATTTATTAAGGAGGTCAAATTCAGCGGAGATAACAATCTACAATTTCTGATCCAAGCAGGAGTGTTGAAAATATGTCTCAGAAATAAAGTAGTTAATTATTAGGATTTTTAAATTATTTTTGTTAGAATCCTGCGTGGCTTGAAGTTAGGAGTTAGTTTCCACTTTGTTTGTTAGTTGAATTTCAAATAAGATTAGTAGCATATTTTTATATTTTCTAGTTAGAAATTTAGCTATAAATGTATGTCTTTGAGTTAATAATAAAATATTTTTCTTTGACAACACAATTGCAGTATTTTTTCTCCAAGTCTTTCTCTGTTATTTCCTTACTTTCAAAGCTAAAAACCAACACCCTCAGTTCCAAGGAAAAACATTTTCAAAGCAGACATTCAAGGGTATGACCTAGTGGTTAATGAAGTGGGTTAAGATTTAAGAATCATGAGGTCTCAGGTTCAAATCTCAACAGAGACAAAAGACACTAGGTGATTCTTCCTATCCGTTCTAGCTTTGGTGGACAAAGTTACTCGATACATGTTGCTGGTGGGAAGTGGCAGGTATCCCATGGAATTAGTCGAGGTGCGTGAAAGCTGGCCCGGATACCACGATCATCAAAAAAGAAACATTTCAAAACAGGTCAGAAAAGAAAATAGAACTTACGGAAAAAGAAATTTTCTGTATTCTCGAAGCCAATACTTTAATAGACTACGCCTTAATTTGTACATATAGTCACGAACTATCTGTTGACTTGTAAATATACTAACCCTTAACCCAGACCTTATCGTCTATCTTGGGAGTTAGATAGGTTGTTTTTGATAGACCCTCGACTCAAGGAAAAAGATTTCAAAAGCAGGTCGGAAAAGGAAATAGAACTTATGGGAAAAGAAATTTGTTGTATATATGTCCAAGCCAATAGTTTAATCTACTACGCGTTAATTTGTGCATATAGTCACGAGCTATTTTTGATTTGTAAATGTACTACCCCTTAAGAATTGTGATACTTGTTGTAACTAACTTGTTTATTCCTCAAAATTTAACTGTAACAGCAGGAATGGAACTAGATCACGTGTTTCTAGCTAGGAGATAGTGTTAAATATTGCAATTGACTTCCCTGTCAAATAGATGCTTACTAAACTAACACCCAAAGAAGAACACAGAGAGACTTTCCTATTCCATTATATTTTATTTTCGTTAGCCAATTATCACAATGTCCATTAGAATAATATGGAAAATTGTATGTAGTAACTTATCACAGTCCAGTTCAAATCTACTCTTCAAAAGATCCTTGTGTATTCCCAATCAAATAGATGGTTATTTATATAAGCACTGCAACTTTTTTTTTTTGATAACCGTGGTGTCTGAGCCAGCTTTTGAGCACCTCGACTAAATCCACAGAATACCTGCCACCTCCCACCAGCAACAGATATCAGTTAAATCTGTATCACCTAGTATTTTTTTTTTTGGTCTCTGTTGGGATTTGAACCTCAAACCTCATATTCTCAATCCACTTCATTGAGTACTGGCCTAATTGCATTTTGACCTTCTGTTAAATGCAAGGCACCTTGCTTGGCTGTATGTGTTTTGGTTTCATGTGTTCTTTGTTCTTGAGGCATAAAGTTGACTGTATTTTCTGTGAGTTAAGCTTTGGAAGAGGAAGGGGAGGTACTAGTTTGAAGCTTGTGGGAAGGTCAAAGCAAAGAGGGTGTATGTTTGACCTTCTTTCTCTTGAATTGACTACCTGACTGGTAAAACTTTTTGGCCTAAATATGTGTATTTGAATTTTGAAGGATATAGAATTTCTGCCTAATATCCCTGCAGAATCTAGCGATCTCTTTTCGTTCTCTTTGTTGTTGATTTATCACGGCACGGCCACCTTTTTTATCCTCTCCCTTCTTTTGTTGTTCTCACATCAGTGTGTTCGGGTGAACTTGATACACATTGACGGTTTTTCTGTGTGCCTTGATTTATTGATTTTTACATGTAGGATGGCCCAAAAATTGATGGTAGAGATGGAATTGAAGTTAAATGTTTGATGTTTCTTGTGCTTGCTTTACTTATTCTGTTGTACATTTTCGCCTTATTAAAACTCTAAACCTAATGGGTAATACTAATTTACAAAACAGTAACTTGGTTTTCCTAAACAAATGGGAAAATGAATTCAATACTTGCTGGAATTGAAGTTGTAAATAAGACTATAAATTACAGCTAGTGTATACAATTGTTCTTTTTCTTTTTGGCTTTTTTTTTTTTGGGTGCTCTCTATGGTATGGTTTAGGTTTATGGAAAATGTATATGGTTTTGTAGACTTTGCTTTTGGTTTTAAATACATTTTCATGTCACCAGCCAACTATCCACTACAATTGGAAGTGTTCTTTTTTGTGTGGACAACGTAAATGTTGGAAGTTCATAACAACTTCTCTTTCACCCTCGTCTGCACGGACATACATATGTGCATGCATAACTTGGTATAACGCAGAATCTGCTCCTTGAACAACACACATTCTATTGTGGTACAAGTTTTCAACTATCGAATTTGTGATTATATTTCTCTCTTGTTCAGATCTCTCATAATTCGAATGCTGAATTATGCTCTCAAATATAAACCTTTTACTCTGTTGCTGTTCTCATCTCTTTATTTGTGTGTATCTTAACAGGGTTTTGATTTTGATGAATACCCTGGGTCATGCTTGTTTGCTCCCATCTACCCAATTCTAGAATTTGAACTATTTCCCGAGTTTGTGGATAGGATCAAGGGCTATGCTTCAATTGCAATCAAGCAGTTCTTTGGCGATGATGTATGATCTATACCTTGTTACTTGCCCATTTTCTGCTGTGCAATTCTTCTAAAGTATTGACTTTTACCTATAATTAACTGCAGGGGAAGGAACGCAATATTACGAAGATTCTGAAGCTAAATGCAGGCTGTCCTCGTGACTTTACCTACTACATTACCTTTAAAATTGATAATGAGGGGAAGGAGGAAACTTTTCAAGCTAAGGTAGAACGCACAATTATGCAAGAAATAGAAGTTCCAATTTGCAGGCGCAAGGATTAACAACCTGCAGTGACCTGTGTCTTTTGGCCCCTCGCATGCACAAAAACTTTGCTCTCTATTACTAAAAAGTTGAGCTCTAGTATTATTGTTTCTCTTATCTGCTATTGACATCTTTATTGGCATTGTACATGCTATTTATTTTGATGCTTGTGACTTGTAATTGCACTATCTAAATGTAATGGCTCCATGTTTATGACTAAATGCAGTGCTTTTTCCTCTTTCGTTTTGTAAGACAAGTTTATTAGTACTACTACTGCACTACAATGACACCTTTCTTACCCTACTGGTCCCTAGAGCATTTTTTTTTTTTTTTTTTTTTTTTTTTGGTAATTTGGATCTTTTATGTGATTCTTGACGATGTACTACATCATTTATACTCTTCTGAGTGCTATATATATTGATTGTCATTCAATCTTTTCGACCATGGTTTCGTAGGAGCAAGTCAGAAAGATTGAGAAATAGAACCATCTGTTTTAATTCGTTCTCAATAGCCACAAAATGATCATTTTAGGGTGATCCTTTTGTCGGCAGATGCTCTTATTACACTCGTAGTCTCTGAAGGATGAGAACCAAATATATAGCATCTACATCGAGAGTTCAAGTATTTTATACGTTATTAGTCCAATCATTTGTAGGAACTACCCGTAATAACGAACTTGCAAAATGGGTTTGTTTATCATAAATAGATTCGTCGTTCCTGACCTGCTTCACCTTAATTGTTATTTGAAAAAGTAAAAGTCCTGTCTTGGTCCGCGTGGGGATATCATTTCTCTTCTGCATGTTCCTGGAGTGTTGAAAAATCTAAACATCTCAGAGATAGATAGAGGTAGGAATTTTGTTAGGGTTTTTGTCCTGATTTTCTTACCAAATTTAAGTTTTACTTTTCTTGAAAGGAAAATAAAAGTAATACCATAATTACTTTTACTTTTCCTAAAAAGAAAATATAAAACTCTTCCATATTTGACTAACCTCTTTATTGTAGGAAAGGTTTGGACCTCTATAAATAGAAGACCTCTCTTCGCATACCATAACACAATAACATCCACAATGTAGTCGTTTAAGAGTTTTGTTTAGGGGGAGATTTTCCCTCAATAGTTTTATGTTTTAATATTAGTTTTTTATAATATGTAGGTCGTTTGACCAAACCATATCAATAATATGTTTTTAGTATTGTTTTATTTGTCATCTGATTTATCGCCTTGATGATTTGCAACTTTAAGCTTCCGCATGACGCCCTCTCGATTTCGAACCCAACAAATTTCTCGAATGAACCACACTACTTCGTTTAATTCAGGAGTCCATTGATGAGAAAGGGCTGGGAAAAGCTTGAACCCAATTTCTATGCTAATGAATATGAGCGCCATTAAAATTCTTGGGGAGTTATACATTTGTATATTGATAAGACTGTGTTAATCCAATGCAATGTCTATTATTCATGTGTATTTTGGAATATATTTTCCTGATAAGCAAAGTCCAAAGATCAATGCATATACATATTTTTTAACAAATTGGATCACAATTGTTGTTCTGCAAACCAGTGATCCACGTTTGAATATGTTGCAATGCTAGTTAGTGTCACGACCCGAAATCCCATTCGGGCCGGACTGGCACCCGAAGCCGACATGGCCCGAGAGAACCAATCTTTGCTTATGAACACTCGCATGCATCTTCTCATATGGACCTGATGAAACCCCATGCAACTATGCAAAAGTCATGGATATGGAAACGGATATGGAAACATATTCCATAGATATATATATCAACTTGGCCGTTGGGGCCAACAAACCAAAATGAGCATGCATGTCTTACATTCTGTTCCCACATAAGTCTACAAAAGCCTCTACAGATACATTGCTATTACAACCCTAGAGTCGGGACAACACCCCGCTCTATACTCGTATACAATACCAAAATGAATGTACATAGCAACTAAGGAAGCCCCGAACCAACTGGAGCTCACCAAAAGTCGGCAAAAGATCCGCAACCTACAGAGGAGGCCTACTAGTACCTGCGCCTGCAGCAAGTAAGGTAAATCCCCCGAGAGGGGTCAGTACGGATAATGTACTGAGTATGTAAGGCCATAAGAAACTTGTTATCAAGACATCAATAGAATCAAAATGTAATAGGATAGGCAACATGAACAACTCATCGATTTGCATATGTGGAACAGTGTAGCTTACATAAATTAAATTCTTCTCTTTATGATTTATTCCTCATTGCTCATATCATAACGTACCCGGGCCCCGACTGATCAGTGGGTAAATAATATACTATTGGGATCGTTCCAGCCAGGCTTATGCCCCTTAGATTGCGATCCATCATAGCATAGTTTTTAGGATCGTTCCAGCCAGGCTTATGCCCCTTAGATTGCGATCCATTCCAACAAAACAGGTTCGTTCCGACCAGGGTGTTCACCCCTCTGGATTGCCCCCTGTGCTCAACAACAACCAATTAAGCATTACTTAATCCTTACTTTTGATTGATTGATACTTGTGAGGAATTGATTCATCCTCTTATGAGAGAGTGATACAATCAATGATGAGAGATTAACGTATGTACATAGCCACAACATTCTTGGAAACTCAAGGACACAACATGATTGAGACTTTTGGAACATGTCCATAATTATGTAACCCATGAACCACAATAAATCGTGAATGAGGAGTATAGGACTCAACAATAGATAACATTATTGGAATCATGCAACACAAGTCAATGAACAAGAGGTATGGGTATAGCCACTATTGGCACTTTGGAACATAACCTTTTTGGGTTTTTGGAACATTGACTAACGAATATGAGACATACAATTCCCACGTGATCAATGAGTAGGAAATATGTAATAATAACCATTTCTAAACGGATATAGAATACCTTAGCACATTTCGGGATAGGACTAGCATAATGCCAATGTGAATACGACGTACCGCAAAAAGATACGAACAAAGTAACCTTACATACCTTGTATTATCAATACCAACACACAATCTTAAATGAGTATACAATCGTTCAGTTCCTTCCTTATGTTCCACTCTACAACAAAAATACACAACGGAGCCAACATTATACACTAATATTTGTTTTCATCTAGAGTCTCATGAAAACGAACTATCCATCTTGGCTATACCTTATTTTGCCGTAACCTGACCCTTAGTATTTCCTATTGCATTGCGGCTTAATGAATCACTTTTGCTTTCCCCGAATGTTGTCATGTCTCAACATTATAGTCTTTTAATATTTCCAACCACCCTTGCTATCTGTGATTTAGATCTTTCTATTTAAAGATATATCGCAAGCCTATATATATAGTTGGTTTTCTCAAACAACTCTCACATCTGCTAACTCCATATCATGTGTTGGCTAATTCCTCTCGGTGATCACAACTATTTTGAGGCATAAGCATACTATTGGGATCGTTCCAGCCAGGCTTATGCCCCTTAGATTGCGATCCATCATAGCATAGTTTTTAGGATCGTTCCAGCCAGGCTTATGCCCCTTAGATTGCGATCCATTCCAACAAAACAGGTTCGTTCCGACCATAGGTTGTTGTATTTCTGGATCGGCTAGAGGCTTTGTAGACATATGTGGTTTGTGGATGTAAACGACAAATGTCCGTTTTGACTTGATGGCTCCAACGGCCAAGTTTCCTACATATAATTATATAGCGTATGTTTCCATGTTCAGGTTTTCCGCATAGTTGCATAAGATATCATAAGATTCATACGAGGATATGCATACGGAGGTTCATAAGCAAAGATTGGTTCTCTCGGGCCATATCGGCTTCGGGTGCCAGTCCGGCCCGAATGGGATTTCGGGTCGTGACAGTTAGGTAATTATGTAGATTTAGAACAACTTAGGAAGTTACACTGAAAGGAAACATTACAAGATAAAATAGGCATAATACATAAATAAGACACACACTCAAACTTGATCTTAGCTGGCAAGTAAGCATTCTAACTTTGAGAGTGCACGACTGACATCTAGACACCTCAACTTGGAAGTTGGAGTTTTTCGGTTGACACAACGGAAACGAATTGAGGTGTACGTCTGGATGTGCTGTAACTGAGACCAAATTTAAATGTTTGTTTATGTTATGCCAATACAATTCTCTTGTAAATTGTGTAAAGGGGTGAACAAGCAGTGTACTCCAATATCAGTGCAAATTATCTTTATTTGAATTGCAAAGTTTCAGCACGTAATTGTTGTTATTAGGAGCACGTAATTGTTGTTATTAGGACGCTCTCTAGAAGGGTAAAAATTTACCCGCATCTGGTGTTTATACTAAACCACTGAATGTATGATAAGTATCAAAAAAAGGTCCACAGTGGCTATAAATTAAAGCTGAAATTCAAAATGATTCGAACTTAAAGAGTGCTTGCTTTTTATTCGATATGAATGGGGAGTTGCCATCTATCAGTATTTACTAGGCCTTTAATCTGCCAAGGAAGGTCTCCAAAAGTATTATATATACAAATTTCTTCTTGGAACTGGCCAAGAGTTCTCAACTTGACAGCTACACAATTGACTTCTTTATAACAATATCGAGTTCTATCGTGCATGTATATTTCGACCTCCTAGGCAGTACGTTCAATTGAATATTGATACAAGTTGTGTAACGTGGCTGATAAATTCTATACTTCACCATCTTCCAAGTCCATGTCATGCGATATATCTCATGGTCATGAAATATATTCCATTTTGAATTTCAGCTTTAATTTATAGCCACTGTGGGTCTTTTTTGAGGATATAAAAAATTGCAAATTTTTTCCGATGCTGCACGGTAAATGATCGCTTATAATTATTTTCAAATTAAATTAAAAAAATTTATCTTTTTAAATCTCTCAAGTGTAAACGTAAAATATTGTTATAAAAAAATATAAAATTAAAAATAAATTTATGAAGGACTACAAGATCAAAATCTCCAGTCGTCTATTTATTAGTCCATGAAATTGACATTTTAATTTCACTTTGTTTGGTTTTCACATTTTTTTCCTTCCTAAATTTATTTATTAATCTCTTTTAAACAAAAATGAGGACAGAAAGACTGTAGGCGGGGAACCCCAAAATCCACAGTCAAAGCAGCCGCCAAATGGATGTCACATTAAATAAAAGGTATAGATAATTAAAGTATCTGCAGGTTTCAATTTTCTGGAAAAAACTGAAATATATATTATAATACTATATAAGTATAATTGTGCAATATCTCAGGTTTTCTATCACAATTTTGTGAAAAACTTTATTTTCTGTTTTATACTATCATTGATATTTGATGTACATCATAGTATATAATTGTGCAAGATTCTTTTCCCTCACAAGTTGATAGAAATTGAATCTTACACTTATAAATCTACTTACTTGGGTCATACAATCTTTAAGGTTTTGAAAAATAATTTACATATTTAGAAGTTGCATAAGAAATACTATAACCATAAGTCACAAGAATTAACTATTTAAAATATTTATAAGGCATACGAAGAAATTGTGGTTTTTTTATATTTTTATTTGACTCTTAAAATTCGAACTATGTCATATATAAATTTGACATTGGAAAATCATGGGTAAAGACATCAAAATCACCCTAAACTATACACGAAAAGTCAGTTTCACACTCAAACTAATGGGGCGACCTATTACACCCCTAATCTTGTTTAAAGTGAAATTAATGCCCCCTTCTTAAGACAAACCCAGATTTTATGTGGGGTGATTTTATACACGTGCTTGAACACGTGTATAATATCATTTTTAACTTCTCTATTTACCTTTTTCTCTTAATATTGCCTTTTTTTTCTCAAAACAATTCTCTTTTCTTCCTTGACTCTTCCTCTTCCACCATAGTATATTTTCCCTAGTATATTTTCCCCTTTTAAATCTCTTTTTCTTCATTTTCTATCATCGATAAATTGAAGTAAAAAGAGAAATCCAAAAAGAGAAACAAACAATAGTAATACATCTATGGAGTATAAAAGCTGTTGGCGGTGATATGTCGATAGGCTGTGGTAACGCCATTGTTGCCGGTAGCAAGGAAAATTTTTTAGATCTGTAAAATTTGTAAAATTCTTCAAAAATCCTGATAATTAAAGATTAAAGTCAAGCATTTTATTGATATTTTTTATGTGTATAAGAAATTAAGTATGTTATTGAGTATTTCGGACTGAAATAGCATTGTGGTGGTTGTGGTGGTGCTCCAATGAGATAGAACAGACAAAGAAAAAATAATCGTCTTCTCCGATGAATTTTAGATAAGTTTAGGTAAAAAATTTCCCGATGGTCTTCTCCGATGAATCGTCTTCTTCCTTAATAATTTTTCCCGATGGTCTTCTCCGGTTGGATTTTTCGGTGAGTTTGAGCAAAAAATTATGAATTTCCTCAAAAGGAATCATGAACTTTTCAGTAGAAGCCATCATATTTTTCACTCTTTTCAATTTTTTTACTAAAGTTTCTCTTTAAAAGTTTAAAAGAAAAGTATTAGAGATGCTTCCATGGGGGATTTGGAGTTCCTCCGCTGAAGAAACACAAAAGAAAAATGGCAAAAGTTTAAAGAAGGCTGAACCCACAAATAAAATTAATAAATAAGAAAGGGAATTTAACATAATTAATCTTTTTTTAATTGAAAAAATAATTAATCCAACTGTATATATTAGAAGAAAAACTAAGAGTACCTCATTATAATGACCAATAAAATAGTGACACGTGTACAATTTTGTCATTTAAAGGCTTTTTCCTTCCTCTCACGCACCTTAGAGAAGATGAATACACTTTCTCTGCCATGTCACCTTCTAAGGTGGAAATAATTTCACTTTAAACAAGGTTAGGTGTGTAATAGGTCGTCTAATTAGTTTGAGTGTGAAGTCGACTTTTCATGTATAGTTCTGGGTGGTTTTGATGTCTTTTCCCGAAAATCATCCCTTCAAATGTATGAACAATAAGAAAATGTCACGTGAGGTTTAAAAGAGTCAAACTTGACATGAGTTCATCCGTTAGTTTATGACGGGTATGTTTGGCCTAAAAAACAAACCTTGAGGGTATTTTTACTTTTTAGACCCAAAAATAGAAAGAGGATATTTATAAATCATTTCTCACATGTTAGAAAATTATTTGACCCTTTTCTGTGTTATTAATGATTTACGATCAACTAACACAAACTGACTCTGAAGCCAAAATGATAATACATTTAATTATTCAATTAGTCCAAATGATACTCCCTACATTCCTTTTTAGTTGCTCTCTTTTCCTTTTTAGAGTTAAATAATACAAACTTTGACCAACATTTTAAGATGTATTTCTTAGTCAAATTGAAAAAAAGGAAAATTACAATTTATAATACTTTTCATGTAGTTTTTGAATATCTAAATTATAATTTTAAAAAATTAAATTAATCTAATCTAATTTAGCTTTGAAACTTAGTCAAATTGACTTACGAAAAATGAGGGGAGCAATTAAAAAGGAATGGATGGAGTAGTATTTAATTTCTATGCAAGTCAATTTCTCATATTGTCACTCAACTTAAGAAAATGTCCCACTAAAGTCATTTATCTTTTTTTTATTCCAATAATTTCATTCAAGTTTGTACGTTTTCCTTACAAACTAATAATTACTAAAAATGACTTAAAAGATGAGAGAAAAATGATCAAAATAGTCCCTTAAGTTGAACTTTGAATTTAAATAATCTTTATTCTTTGACATGAAATATTAATAGGCCTCCAACTATTTTTCACGTTTTTTCTTCATCAAATAGAATTTTTATATATTTTTATAGATAAGTACATAAAATTATTTAAAAAGACATAAATCATAAATATTAAAAAGAAAAAAAAGGATGTTAATTTAGAGCGTAAATATTTTTAAATGAAATAAAGAAGAAAAACATTTATTGTTCAAAATTGGGAGATGTATTTAGTTTTTAACATCAAGTTGAAGAGATAATATAATTTTCTCCCAAATAATATCACAAGATTGACAAAAATAATATTTAAAATCTAATATTTTTAAATTACACAACGGTTATATGAAATCTCCTAATTTTATTTGATGTCAAATGATTTATACTATTATTATGATGTCCTTTAATATGCATCAATATTTTTTTCTTATAGAAATTCTTTAAAATATTTATTTCTACTAATTAGAGACCCTAGGTTTTTTTTTTTTTTTTGTTTGAAGGAATTCATCGTCTTCTTTATAAATTAGGAAATTATGAATTTTCTGACAATAATTTTTGGAGTAGAAGAAACTAACAACTAAATTTGAACTATTTTATCCAAAAAAAAAAAAGAGAGAAGAGATTAATCATAAAATGAATAAATATAGAACATTATTTTATTATGAACTCCTAAGTTTCTAAATAAATAGAGTACATATAAGCTTTTCTAACAATACCAATCGCAATTTTTGGTGGACTACGTTATATTTTAATACCACAATTAGAAGTTAAACTAAAATTGTACTCACTATTTTTATAGTTAAAAGGTTAGTAGTATTTCATATTGGTAAAGAATAAGGATCATTCCAATTCAAAGTTCAAACTTAAGGGACTATTTTTGTCAATTTTTCTCATTTTTTAAGTTATTTTTAACAATTATTAGTTTATAAGAAAAATATACAAATTTGAATGACATTATTGAAACAAAAATAAGATAAATCACTTTAGTGAGATATTTTCCTAAGTTGAGTGACTATATGAGGAGTTGACTCAGAATCTTCATATAGAAAAAAATAGATGTAAAGATTAGAAAATGTTGAGAAATTTCAAACAACATCAACCCAAAATGAAAAAAAAAAAAGCAGAGAAGATTTCTTTAAGAAGTAAAAGTATAGTACTTCAAGCTTAAAAAGTAAAATTTAAAAACTTTCTTTTTTTAAAAAAGTCAAAAAGAAATAGAAAACTTGTCTACTGCCAGTTCAACTTATGCCCAGTAGCACAGACAAAATGACAACTTTGTAGACAAAATAAGAGGCTCATTTATGAGAATCAGTGGTAGGGGTGTGCGAAAATTATAATCGATAAACCAAATCGAAAAAAAATGTTATTAATCTATCGATATCATGTTATTGAGTTAATGATTTTTAAAAAATTTTGTAAATTCTTTGGACTATCATTTCGGCTCTCAATTCTAAGGTTTTGGTTAGTAGTTAAATCGATAATTCAATAAGATTATAAATTTTTTAACTATATAATAGTTGCTTAGATTATAAATATAACCCTAGTATCTTTTACATTTTATAGTCATTCTCTTGGTGCTATTGTTTTTTTGCTCAAGTCGTTGATTTGTCGGGGTTCTACTCATCAACGTGAATTGTGAACTTATCGATTAAACCGAGAACTGAACCATTAAGTACCAAAAATGAATTAATCGAAAACCGATAACAAATATCTTATTGGTTTATTTATCAATTTAGAGTATCTACAAATCGAAAACCGATAAACCTAACCGATAATACACAAATTAAAGCTAAATATTTTTATTTAGCAAATAGTTTTTTCCAACTATTATAACTGATATTATATAATTAGAGATGTCATAAATTAGCAGTATTAATTAATATATATTGGAAAAATTACACTTAGTAGTACTTTAGAAAGAATATACTTTGGCATGATCTTATGTTACTACCATTTATGCTAAGTTAATTAAGTAATACATATCAAAAATCAAATATGTACAACATATATATGCTAAGTTACTTGCTACATTAGTAGTTTACATTTACATATCGTAGCAATAACAAATAGTATGATAATCGTAATCTAAATAACTATATGCTACTCTACAGCCTACGGTACGGTAAGTAGTCCATATTTTAATGAAAGATAATAGAGTAGCCTTATAAGAAACCATGCATTGTTTCTTTCCGTTATCGTTTCGTCTCATTGACTTAAGACATTCGAAAAGAAAATTGGTAGCAGAGGATAGAGGTGGTGTTGGCTGATGTTGTTGGTACGTTGTAGCTAACGATAATGGTGACTGATAATAATGATTAATGGTGGCAATCAGTAATTGTGGGATATGATTGTGGTAGCTAATGATGATAGAAATTACTTATAATGATTAGTGACGTAATATACATATATAGTTGATGATAGTTGGTGGTGATGATTGTAAATGTTGACTAGCTAGTGATGGTGATAATTAATCGGGACATAAATTGGGACAAAAGAAAAAGTACTATAAATCATAATACTTAACAACTTGAAATATTTAAATGATATATAAAAATTTAGTTGACTCTCGAAATTGTATCGAAGCCACATAAATTGGGACAAAGGGAGTAATATATATCATTTTTTCTGCTGCTTATAAGAGGGAGTTAACCAGCTGAAATAGGCAGCAGGTCGACATGCCTGCTTAGATATTTTCTTTTATATTTTCTCCGTTTTAATTTGTTTATATATATTTAAAAATTACGTAAAAAATACTACAAATCACATAAATATTTAAAAGATATAATTTTTTTTTATTGACTTTCGAAATTTTATCAGTGCCACATAAACTGGGACAAAAAAAAGTACTATAAATCACAATACTTAACAACTTGAAATATTTAAAAGATATATAAAAATTTAGTTGACTCTCGAAATTGTATCGAAGCCACATAAATTGGGACAGAGGGAATAATATATATCATTTGATAATTAAGTAAAAATTATTATAAATTACAACAGTTAACAAATTAATACATCTAAAAAACATATAAAAAATTTGATTGACTTTTGAAATTTTATCGGTGCAACATAAATTAGGACATAATAAAAGATACTATAAATCACAATAACTAACAACTTAAAATATTTACAAGATATATAAAGAATTTAGTTGACTTCTGAAATTGTACCAATGCCACATAAATTGGTACAAAGGGAGTAACATATATTATTTAAAAACTACGAAAAAATATTATAAATTATAATAATTAACAACTTAAAATATCTAAAATAATATAAATTTTTTGATTGATAATCTAAATTCTATCGATGTCACATAAATTGAAATAAATAAAATAATATATATTGGGCCCGTACTAATACGAGCTCTTTATATCTAGTTTCTTTAAGAAGTAAAAGTATAGTACTTCAAGCTTAAAAAGTAAAATTTAAAAGATTTCTTTTTTTAAAAAAGTCAAAAAGAAATAGAAAACTTATTTACTGCCAGTTCAACTTATGCCCAGTAGCAGAGAGCCAGAGACAAAATGACAACTTTGTAGACAAAACAAGAGGTTCATTTATGAGAATCAGTGGTAAGGGTGTGCGAAAATTATAATCGATAAATCGAATCGTAAAAAATTGTTATTAATCTATCGATATCATGTTATTAAGTTAGTGATTTTTAAAAAGTTTTGTAAATTCTTTGGGCTATCAGTTTGGCTCTCGATTCTAAGGTTTTGGTTAGTAGTTAAATCGATAATCTAATAAGATTATAATTTTTTTAATTACATAATAGTTGCTTAGATTATAAATATAACCCTATTATCTTTTACATTTTATAGTCAGTCTCTTGGTGCTATTGTTTTTTTACTCAAGTCGTTGATTTGTCGGGGTTCTACTCATCAACGTGAACTGTGAACTTATCGATTAAACCGAAAACTGAACCGTTAAACACCAAAAACGGATTAACCGAAAACCGAAAACAAATATCTTATTGGTTTATTTATCAATTTAGAGTATCTACAAATCAAAAACCGATAGACCTAACCGATAATACACAAATTAAAGCTAAATATTTTTATTTAGCAAATAGTTTTTTCCAACTATTATAACTGATATTATATAATTAGAGATGTCATAAATTAGCAGTATTAATTAATATATATTGGAAAAATTACACTTAGTAATACTTTAGAAAGAATATACTTTGGCATGATCTTATGTTACTACCTTTTATGCTAAGTTAATGAAGTTATACATATCAAAAATCAAAAATCAAATATGTACAACATATATATGCCGAGTTACTTGCTACATTAGTAGTTTACATACCGTAGCAATAACAAATAGTATGATAATCATAATCTAAATAGCTATATGCTACTCTACAGCCTACGGTACGGTAGGTAGTCCATATTTTAATGAAAGATAATAGAGTAGCCTTATAAGAAACCATGCATTGTTTCTTTCCGTTATCGTTTCGTCTCATTGACTTAAGACATTCGAAAAGAAAATTGGTAGCAGAGGACAGAGGTGGTGTTAGCTGATATTGTTGGTACGTTGTAGCTAACGATAATGGTGACTGATAATAATGATTAATGGTGGCAATCAGTAATTGTGGGAGATGAATGTGGTAGCTAATGATGATAGGAATTACTTATAATGATTAGTGACGTAATATACATATATAGTTAATGATAGTTGGTGGTGATGATTGTAAATGTTGACTAGCTAGTGATGGTAATAATTAATCGTGGTGATTGATGACGATGGTGGTCATGACTGATCAAGAGAGTGGTGATAGTTGATAATGGTGACTGACAGCGATGATCGACTAGCGATGAAAGTGGATGGAGTAATAATCAAATGTTATTTTTCACATAAATTCTTTAATGCATATTATCTTAATGATATTAAATTTATTTTGTAAGCAAATCTTAATCATTTAAATTTTTTCAGTTTCATTAAATGATTGTAAGCGGAAAAAGATAAATGCACTTAATAATTAACTGAAATCTTAATAATTAAAAATCGGATCTAAAACCAAATAACTTAATAACTGCAATATGAATTACTAAAATTAAGACCTTCATTGATGTCTATAAATTAATGAATGCCTAGATCATGTCCACAACAAAAATTAGGAATGCTAAATTAAATAGTTTTCAAATGTAAAATTACATACAACAACATATCAAGTGTATTATCACCAAGTAGAGTTTGAAGAGTTTAGAATGTACGGAGATCATACCTTTACCTCGGAGGTGAGGTAAAGAGGTTGCATGTTTCCAATAGACCCTCCCCCGCCCCCCTCAAGACAAAAACTGACCAAAAAAGACATAATGAAAGTACAAGAGATAATAGATAATAAATGAAAAGAATAAATAGTCGCAAGACAATATTACAACCAAATATTACTACAGTAGGAACAAAAATAATCGGTAGTAAAAGAAGATGAACAAGAAAACTACCAGAGTAATCTTACGACTACTAGTAAGAGCAACAAGACAATGCACACCTACCTACTAGTAAGGATGCATTCGTACCTACTAACCTTCTACCCTAATGCATGTCCTACACACTTTCCTATCTAAGGTCATTTCCTCACTAAGATGCAACTGGATCATATCCCGTCTAATCACCTCTCCCCAATATTTCTTTGGTCTACCTCTCCTGAATCCATCCATAGCCAACTTCTCACACCTCTGCACTAAGACATCTATGCATCTGCTCATCACATACCCGAACCATCTCTAACTTTTTATATACTCCATGTCATTCTTTCGAAACAACTTTTTTGAAAATATAAAGACTATCACATAACTAGTGAGACAGTTGAAACAGGCAAACCGGCAAAGCGAAAATAGAATTACCATTTACAGGAATGTTTTGGTCGAAGTCAACAAAATAAATATACTACCCTACAATCTAAAAAATACTATTGACAGAGAGGTTTTTTCCAATATATCTTTGGCTCGAAAAAAGTGTAATCAACATAAGAAATGATAATAGAAATAATACTAATAAATATCAAGATGAACAACGTAAATAAAGCAACATTGAAATTTTCCGTTATTGAAAGGGGTCCAACGAGTTATATACATACATAAAAAATTATATACAAAGTATAATTTTTTGACGAAAAAATTCAATTGAGTTCTCTTCTACTAGCTCTATCGCTATCGAGTATATATTTGTGAAAAATTAGAAAAAATGGTAGTTAATTGGACGAGTTATGCTGGAAGGTTTTTTTTCCGGCTTGTTGATGCTAAAAGTTAAGAGTGTAGTTCTGTTTGGCCATATATTTTGAAAGTCTTTTTTTTTTTTTTTTTCAAAAAAGAGAATTAAAAATATTATTTACTCATGGAATTTGATTAGTGTATGAAAAAATATTTATGTTTCAAATACTGGTTCCAACCAAATTTTTGGTGAAATTTTTTTTTTTTTTTCACTTACAAAACTTTATCTTTTTTCAAGTAAATGCATGTCGTCCAAACAGAACTTTAAGTTCCAAAAATTATTGGATTCTACCGAACGTATAACACCAATACTGCCTCTGCCTCTGTAGATACCCCGTAAAATAGTCAAAATGTGCATAAATTGACCCGTATATCATAGTAAAAACATATTGATAACATAAATTTTATTTTACACTACCAGTGTATATAACTTTTGCCGACCTCGTAACAACAATACTGACTCCACCTCTGCTGATACCCATAAAATAATTAAAATGCGCGCTAACTAGTCCGAATGCCACCAAGAAAAAACACCGATAATATAAATTTTATTTTACATTACAATGTATATAACTTTTGCGACCTCGTAACAACAAAACTAACTCCCCCTCTGCAAATACTCGTAAAATAATTAAAATGCGCACAACCTGGTCCGAATGCCACCGAGAAAAAAAACACCGATAAATAAATTTTATTCTACACTACCAATAGCAATATGTATACTAACTTAAATAAAAAAAAAAATCATCTGATCTTTTTATCAGGAATTACAATAAACTTTTAAGAATACTTTTGCAATAATTTGACAAAAACTATCGACGTAAAAACATAATATTGAGGTTTCCATTTTAACTAAAATTTTATTTCTTATATTTACTTAAATTGTTTTGGAAAATTTCTTTTCTCTTTCCTGAACAGTATGGTACTATAATAGCTAGCTCCATTAGTTGCAGGTGCAGCCTTGTACAACTCCATTTGCAAACCTTCCTGCAAAAGAAAGGTTTGTTTTCTTTCATTTTCCATTTTCTTGCTAACACTATTTGCAACAAATACTGAAGTAAAAGAAGAGAAAGAATCGATCTTTTTTACATTTTTCGATTTTATTTCACGAGTAAAGGTTTGAACTTTGAAACCTTGTTGGGTTTTTTCTTTGGGGTGTTTTTGTTAAATAAATATGGGTATACTGTTCTTCGTTGAAAAAGTTATGGTGGTGAAAATAAATGGTTGTGTAGAAGAAAAAAGTGAAGATTTTACGTGAGTTTAAAACCTATTTTAGATTTTCGTTACTTTACGTAAAATGGAGGTGAAAGGTTTGAACTTTTAACACACCATTGCTGGATTTTGATTTTTTTTTTCTCTTTGTGTGTTTCTCTGTTTCTAGTACTTCGATACTCGTGTTACTTTGTGGTAGTGACTGTTCCATTTTTAGTATGTGTTGTTTGTCATGCTTTCTTTGTCATTTTGTTTTGGCTTCTTCACTCTCCGTGTTACTTTGTAATATTTTGCCTTGAGCCGAGGGTCTATCTCTTTATCTTGTAGAGCTAAGGTCTGTGTACACACTACCCTCCCCAGACCATACTTGTGGAATACACTGGGTTATTGTTGTGGTTGTTGTTGTTGTAGTAAGTTTCTCTGTTGAATAGATGGTAGTAGATGTTGAGAAAATGATATGGTGTAAGCTTAGGGTTATTAAGATGACTAGCTTAAAAAATTACTTTTTTGACGTGAGTTTAACTATTTTTGTTGATTGGCATTCCGCTGTTTCAGAATGTCAAGCAAAGCCGACTATAGCAAGCTACCAATGGAGAAAGTCACTATTAATCGGCCAAGTTCATCGAAGGATGAAGATCCACTTCTATGTGAGGCTGATTTCTTCAAGGACACAGAGGTAACTCTCTTTTTACTCTAATTTGACTTGAACATTTATTTTCTTGCTCTTGAATTTATTTCAGTTGGGTAAACTGTTAGTGGTTATAGTTGAGTGTTGTGTAGCTTATCCGGTCATACTAGTAATGGTAGTAGTACTCTTGTAGTTTCTTTTATTCGATTTATTGTTTCTTGTACTTTGATTATTGTCCTATTTTAATGGAGTTATTGTTCCTTCTAAGAAAGCTTTATCATGTTTTTAGTATTTTATTATGGCTTCATCCTTTTCTTGACCTGTTTTGTCATGCTTTTTATTAAGCCAAGGGTCTGTCGGAAACCACCTCTCTACCATCCAAGGTGGGATTATACTGAGTATGTTATTGTTGTTGATGTATTTGCAGTAATGTACATTGTCTATGTTAGTCTTATATGTTAGCTGACATGCATGGTAGTATCATTAGATTTTTGGGATAATGGATAATAATTTTGAGAAAAGACACAAGATTATTTTATCTTATAGTTGGTTTGATCTCTTATTAATCAACTTGCATACTTGTTGAGAAGCTTGAGAGTCCCTGAAACAACCATCTCGTGATGTCCTGTTACCTGAACCAACTCCTACCCCATAAAATGATTCACCCGATGCAACCACTGCGAGCAGCTTTGGAGGTTGAGGCATTGTCACCTCATGGAAGGTGTTTTGATACAAAGAGCTTAATGCTGCTACCAAGGGATTATTGGAGTAGCTTGGTCAATGTTCATGGTAGTTATGGAACTGTGTTCCTAGGGGAGCTATTGGATTCCTCACTCATGGCTCTTGAAATACCTGGTGGTTGTCAAAAGGAATTTCGCAGAGTTATGCACAATAGGAAACATTCAGCATGTCAATTTAGTGAGTTTGAGAGGATTTTGTTCTGAAAATTCTCATAGGCTTCTGCTTTATGAGTACATGTCGAAGGGTCCTCTTAGCGCATATCTAAGGCGAATGGTGAGAATCTAGTTGGGATGTTAGATTCCTAATTGCTGTTGGGACAGCAAGAGGTGTCACTTATTCACACGAAGGGCGTCACAATTGTACAATAATCTGTAACATTAAACCAGAGAAAATTCTGCTAAATGAAGATTTTTCAGCAAAAGTTTCTGATTTTGGACTAGCAAAGCTCCTAAGGACTTTAGTAGAGTGTTGGCAAGGTACTTGGGGCTATGTTGCACCCTAGTGGATCTCTATATTGGCGATCACAACAAAAACTGATGTACATAGCAATTGCATGACATTATTGGAGACCGATAGGTGGTGGTTGACACAATGTAGAGGCACCACCTTCAGCTAGAGGTGAAGAGGGTGGAACAGAGGAGAGAAGTGGTTTTTTCCCACTGTGGGCAGCACGCCAGATTGTCGAAGGGAATGTTGCAGCAGATTCATCGATGTGGAACGTATATACAATGTCACAGAGGCAGAATGTGTAGGATTCAGAGCTATTAGGTGCATTCAGGGTGACCAATCAATGAGGCCTTCCATGAGGTGATAATGCCCCATGAAACAAAATCCTCTCAAACTCACTAAATTGACATGCTGAATGTTTCCTATTGTGCATAACTCTTCGAAATTCCTTTTGACAACCACCAGGTCTTGTAAGAGCCACGAGTGAGGAATCTGATACCTCCCCAAGGAACACAGTTCCATAACCACCATGAACAAGCTTCTCCGATAATCCCTAGGTAGCAGCATTAAGCCCTTTGTATCAAAACACCTTCAAATATTCATTATAGGAAATACATCTTTTTTCTTTTTCCTTATTTTTCTCCTCCTCAATATCAAGAAAGTCCCAATTCCAACTGGCAGAATTGCTACAGATCATTTCAATCAAAAGTAATTTGCCGTGAATCTGCTTCTTTAAAGTATTCCCTGAAATCTTTATATATATAGTTTATCCTCAACGTATAGTAATACAAACCAACACAAGAACAATTACCCAAACATTCTTTCTTACACTCACTTATCTGGTTCCAGTAATTGAAACTACCCTTATTCCATCATATCCAACCAACCTCCTCAAACCCGTCATTCTCACTACAAACTTCATTACTCTCGTGGCAACAGCGGCCTGAAAAGTCCCCTGCATCCCATGGATTCAATGACTTACTATTACAGAACCCAAAATTCCCAGACAAACCATAAGAACCACACAGATTCTCTGGCTGTGATCAGAATATGTTCCAACTTTTGTGCCTGTTGGATCCAAGTGAACTATTTTGTTTAATCTGTCCAGTGAAATCCACTATGAACCTGGTTAGAGGGGGTGGCTCTCCAGTCTCTAATGGCACCTCAGAGTATCCAAATGATACCATAGGGATAAAGGGTGCTATAAAATTGAATTTGTATATGTAAGAAACAGTTATTTCTTGCACCACCCCCAACAAATGCATTTTCAGTCCAATACCCAGTGGATCAATATGGATAAGTACCATTATGAAAAGGAACTATTCCACCATAGCTAAAAATGTTTAAACGGTCTTTTTTGCTGGACAAAGTTGTCCCCAATAAGTAGCTCGGGATAGGTTTTGGACTTTGAACAACGGACTGCTACCATAATTTTTAGCCTACTACATATAATACAGAATTGAGTACTCCTAGAGACAAAGCTTTTTCAGCTAATACAAGCAATGAAGGTGAACGCATTCGGCCTTTACTTAGTTCTTTAATTGGCCTGACATCTGCTAAGTGCTAACATATTTGGCCTTTACATAGTTCTTTAATTGCTTTATGTTATTCTCTAATTCTTAGGTTGTCTTTCTTTGTGTTGGTTAATGCAGACTAATTGGTCTTGGGTGGGAAAAGGTTGTCTTCGTGGCGTGGAAGATCAAGGGAAGTGCTGTAAGTTTGATAAACTAACAGTTGCCTTTTCCTTTCATATATTTTGTCCATGATCTTACAATCTTTGCGTTTGTGGGATTATTTTTCCTCTTAAAAGGGGCATGTTGGTCTTTTGTTGGAGGGGAAGCCATTACTGCTTTATACCACATTAAGCTGAAGGAGAAGAGACCTCTGTCAAAACAACAGGTTGTCGATTGCTTTTACCAAAGAACCAGGGAGCCGACAACTATCAAATACTGCGTGAAAACCAAATGCTTCTGTAGTCATTACAACAAGTACTACAGATTTGCAATGGAAGAAGGAATATTTTCTGATACTGTGTATCCCTATTTTGCCAAGAGGAAAAACTGCAGGTGCCATAAGCTAAGAACTGAGGTTAGTACATGATGTTGGATTTATTGTTTTTTGGGTTCAATATCTTTTGCAAAATATTTTTTACATCTTCCAATTTGTGCAGGAAAGAACAAGAATTACAGGGTTTCAGAAGGTTGTGAATCTCAACTTGGACAAAGAAGGAATCAACAACTTAATTAGGCAGCAACCGCTTAGTGGATGTGTGGAGTATGTGAATAGCTTTAAGCACCATCAGGGAAAGGTAAAATAGCTTTTAATTTTGTGCTTGTTTACTCTTTACTTTGTTTATTCAAATTTCTTGATCGGCTTTAAGTTCCTATTTATTTATTTATTTGATAGGAAATTTACATGGGTCCAATAGAATGGGAGAACAACTCCGAAAATCTACTTAGAGGTGAAAGAGAGCCAAGTGAAGGACGCCATGCTGTCTTGGTTGTGGGGTATGGTGTTGAAAATGGGACTGAGTATTTTGTGATAAAGAACAGCTGGGGTGTAAATTGGGGATACTGGGGATATGCTCGGATTGAGAGAAGCCTCGTTACGAGCTTGTCTTTCCCGGAGCTTGATGTGTAGATAGAGGCTTTGATCCTGACTGGGTTAACTATTTCTTGATTGTTCGTTTGTGTTACTGATATAGATTTTGGTATTCCTGGCTGGATTAACTATTTCGTTACTGTGTTTTGTGCTACTGTTGCAGTTTTTGTTAAAAAATTAAGAATCGTAATGAAGAATTTGTTGTATGTACGTGTCGTGTGTTTGTTTGATTTGCATCCATATGGAACTGTGAACCAACCTCAATGGAGGACTACCAAGATCTCCCGAGTCTTGACTGAAACAATGTGTAGTCTTATATGGTCATGCCAGTTTCTTCTTATGTCAGGTATGATGTTGGCAAGACCTCCCAATTGAATGGCTTGGCTCCATCATTTCGCGCTGAAGTTCTTCAAAATACAATAAAAATGTTGGATACTTTCTTTCAAAAATGTGAAACATTAGCAACAAGACCATAACTTTGTTGGCATCATAACATTTTTTGGGATGTTAATTTGTACAGAACCATCTAAAAATTCACACAAAATCACCAATTCAATTGCGGGACGTGATGAGAAGGCTGTACAGAAGCTGCATATCATGACCAAAAGATTGAGTCGTTAGAGAAGTATTAGTGACAGAGACCATTAGTTAGATAGTTCATAAGCACAATTATCTATTCAGCCAGAAACTTAACAAAATTAGCAACATCTAAAGGTTAGTGAGCTTAGAGCACTTCCAATTTAACTGGAGGATGCACTTGGGCAAGAAGCAAAAATAACCTGCAATAGGGAACAACAAAAAGCAGACAATTTCTTAAAGATCTTTGAACTGAACTCCGTACAATATTATACTTTCCACATTTCAAGTTTAGAGGCAAAGAAAGACATTATAACCAAAGGATGCTATTAGTATGGTGTAAAGCTTGCGAAAGGTAAGCACATCCTTAATAATAGGATATATCTAAACACTATGATTAAAATAGTGATAGATAATAGATGTTGTAGTTGATATTTATGGAATCTACCGTTACCTAAGAGAAAGATATAGTGTGTATATTGTCCTGGGTGATTTGGAACAGTCTGAGATACATCGGGATTTTGGGTATTATAGGTGTATTAAGGTTGAGGAGGTTAAGCACGCTATTAGTAGGATGAGCAAGGCAAGAGCGACCAGACCAGATGAGATTCCGGTAGAGTTTTGGAAGGGCACAGACATGGCAAGTATGGAGTGGTTGACTGGTTTGTTTAATGGTGGTGGAAAACAATGATTCTATTGTACAAGAACACGGCTGCTATCCAAAAAAAATTGTAACGGGGTATCAAGTTGCTAAGCCACACTATGAATATTTGGGAGAGAGTAGGGGAGCTGAGGGTGAGGAGGGGTACCAATTAGATTCATGCCGGGCTATTGATGACAGAAGCCATCCATCTTGTGAGGAGACTGGTAGAGAAATATTGGGAACAGAAGAGAAACCATACGCATTGACATAGAAAAAGACCTATGACGACAAAGTTTCGAGGGAAGTCCTCTAGAGATGCTTGGAGGCTAGAGTGCACGATGGCTTACAATATTTATCTGCCTATAATGCAATCTCAAAGAGTTAAGCCGATTTTACTTTAATGTATAAAAAAAATTAATATGTTCATTTGTACTTATTCGGTATTGACCTAACATATTTTTTGAGGAACAATATATATAATGACAATTTTATTATACCATTCTTTAAATATAATAAATTTAATATTTTAAAAATATGATAAAAAGTATCTATGAGTAATAATAAAAATAAATTAAAAATTATCTTTTGATTTTTCAAATTAAATATATCTATTTTATTTTTCTAAGTCCACTTCGTTGACCAATAGGCCACACCCTTAGGTATTCCATCCCTATTTGTTTGGATGTATTAGAGCAATTTTGTCTTTATCTATACTTTTCCATGTATTAGTAGGCATGTATTGTTAATATATTGATTTGCTATTTATTAATTATACATCTTATAATACTAAAGAGGATGTATTAGTTATACATAAGCTCACAACCTTACTAAACAACTAATTAAATAATACTATAACTAATACATGTATTAAATTCTCAACGAAAAAGGGCCAACTGAGTTTTTAAGACTTTGTCGCCGGATTTTTAAAGATGGATCGAATTTTTAATAAATAATACTATCATTAATTGTACACGCTTTGTCGCCGGATTTTTTAAGACATGAGCTGATTATCCAAGCTGACAGCTTATGTAGACAGGTCAGACGACGTTTTTTATCCACGTGAATTGCCTGGTGGCATTTCGTTAGAGTGAGAGGTATTTTTGAGCCAAAAAACAAATGAAGAATATTTATTTCTCTATTTCAAATAGATCAGGGATAGTTTTGACCTTTTACCAAATTCTGAAATACATTCTACCAAACTAGCCCTACAAGTATATAAGGAAAAAAGGGTAGAAGTCCTTTTCCCAATTCTGAAATATATCCTACCAAACTAACCCTACAAGTGTATAAGGAAAAATGGGCAGAAGTCCTTTTCCCAATTCTCAAATATATTCTACCAAACGAGCCCTACAAGTATATAAGGAAAAAACGGAAGAAGTATTATGACTAGACGGGTAAGACCCATATTGAAAGCAACAACTATTTCAGCTTAACCGAAATTCAGCTGGTTTAGGGTTTGAGCTACAACAATGTCGACGCCGAGTGAAGTTGAACCTGTGGCTGTGAGCTCGTGGCACTCTTCTTCGGAAGAGGAGGAGTCGCCCTCGGAGAAGAATTTGGAACTTGAGGTTCAGTATGGTTACGATGATTTGGAAGTTAAGGATGAGACCGTATCTGTTTTGAAAGTTGCGGATGAGAAAGTATCTACTTCGAAGGTTGCGGATGAGAACGTATCTGTTTCGAAGATTGCGGATGAGAAAGTTCCTGTTTTGAAGGTTGAGGATGAGAAAGTTCCTGTTTCTAAGGCTGCGGATGAGAAAGCATCTGTTTTGAAGGTTGCGAATGAAACTGTATCTGTTTCGAAGGTTGCTGATGAGAACGTATCTGTTTCGGAGGTTGCTGATGAGAACGTATCTGTTTCGAAGGTTGCTGATGAGATAGTTTCTGTTTTGAAGGTTAAAGATGAGACCGTATCTGTTTTGAAGGTTGAGGATGAGAACGTATCTGTTTTGAAGGTTAAAGATGAGAAAGGATGTGATTTGAAGGCTAAAGATGGAGGCAAAAGTGGGAAGGAAGAGTCGCCGCCTGATTATGATTCGGATGATTGGGAAACCTGGCCAAATAAGGACGTCTTCATAAAGTACTATCAGCAGCTACGCGAGAGCGATGTATGTTCATTACTACCCTTCCTTTTCCTTATGGGTAATCAAATTTGCGAATTGTTTACTTTTATATATACTATGCCTCAAATTTGATACTTGTTGTAAATGCCTTCTAGGAATATTGAAATAGTGTTAGAGTTTAATTAAATCGTGTTTTTCTAACTAGGAGATAGTGTTAAATCATGCAATTGAGATTGTTGAAGTTTCAATTTCCCCATAGCTAATGCTCCTCCTGAAAGATTCAGACTTCCAATTTTTATACCTGAGAATTGGAACTATATGTACTTACATCCTTAGTAAGTTTCAAGGAATCCACTACCAAGTTCCTTAAACATCTTTTATCCAGTTCAAAGTTGCTCTGAATACAAATATGTTCTTTTAGCTCGCCGTTAGTGAAGATTTGCAAAACAAAGTTGTATAAGTTATTTTATTTGTTGTTTGCTTGGGGGATGAGTTTGGTATAATGGTGATAATGTGTGAAAAACAAGAAATAATGGAACAAATCCCACCTAAATATGTAGATGATATGAACTGTTATCAACTTGATTATATGCGGGAAGTGACATTGAGATGGTTAGGGCATGTGAAGAAGAGAGGTGCAGATGTCGCGGTTAGGAGGTGTGAGAGGCTGTTCATACTAGGCTTGAGGAGGGGCAGAGGTAGGCCAAAGATGTATTGGGTGAGATGATTAGGCAGGATATGGCACATCTCTAGCTCACCGAGGACTAGGAGGGTGTGGAGGTCGAGGATTAAGGTAGAAGATTGGTTAGTAGTTAGGCGTTTTTTGTGCCCTTTCTCTGAGTTTTAGTATTATTTGTTTCTTTCCCTTATTTCTAGATTTCTATCACTACCTGTTGTTTCAAATCTTCTTATTATCTTGTTATTGTTTCTATTTGTTGCTATTGCCTCTTTTTCACTGTTTGCTTAGACGAGGGTCTTTCGAAGTCAGCCTCTCTACCTTCTCAAAGGTAGGGGTAAGTTTTGCGTACACTGGGTTTGTTGTTGTTGTTTTGAATGTGAATATTACTGTGATTACTAATATGATCTGAATTCTTAAAAATGGGGTCATTACGGTGATTTGATCATTTGTTCAATTCTTCAAATATCAACAGTGCTTAGGAAAAAACTTGCGAACGCCACTAGTATCCACTACAATTAACAGTGTTATTTCTTGTGTTATAACTGGTCTGTTGGAAGAATCATAACCAACTCTTTCACCCTCTTGTCTCCATGCATGACTTGTGTACATGATAGGATCTGTTCCATGGGAAAACATTCTATTGTGGTACAAGTTTTCAACTATCAAATCTGTGATGAAACCTACTCTCTTTCTTTATATCACCTCAGAATTCAAATGCTGGATTATGTCCTAAAATATAGTACCTTTTGCTCTGTTGCTATTCTCATCTGTTTATTTTTATGTATCTTAATAGGGTTTTGATTTTGATGAATACCCTGGGTCGTGCTTGTTTGCTCCCATCTACCCCATTCTAGGATTTGAACGTTATCCTGAGTTTGTGGACAAGATCAAGGGTTATGCTACAATGGCAATGAAGAAGTACTTCCGCAAACGCAATCATGTATGATGATTTTTTCCTTTTTATTTTCCCATTTTCTGCTGCCCTGCCATTCCTTCAGAAGTATTGAATTTACACCTATTGTTAACCGCAGAAGAAAGAACGCTATGTTAAGGAGATTGTGAAGATAAATGGAGGTGGTCCTCGTGACTTTAACTTCTACATCACCTTTAAAATTGATAACGAGGGTAAGGAAGAAACTTTTCAAGCTCAGGTTGTAAGCACGATTGAGGACACAATAGAGATTCCAATATGCAGGCGCAAAAAGATGTAACTTGTTACTGAGATATCTGCAGTGACTCATGGCACAATTTAGACTTGTAATGGTTCTAAATTGAAATCCCTCTAACACAATATGCTACAAGTATTTGTTCACAGTAGTATCTGAATGGGTTGGTAATTAGTTCACTTTGGAGACAGCTTTAGACTTAATTGGCAATATGCAGGCAAAATATGTGGTATCTTTTGATTAGGTTTATTTTCTACGTGTATATTTTACCGGGATTACTGTTTCTTATCCTATTTTGCCAGGATTACTCTTCTTAACTTTATATTTGTTTTTTGTTTTTTTGTGTAATTAAGTGTTTTGTAGTTTGGTTTGTTTTGTACGTCTATATTTGCAGGGTAACGTTATGTACCTTTTTATCGTGTACACTTGAACTTCCTAATTTGATAGATTCTTGTCGAAAGCACAATCTAAGATTAGTTCCTGTTGGGAAGTCCTTGATACGTGTGCATACAGTGGTATATGTCAAAAGTAAAAGAAAGACTATTTAGGACGTACTCATTAGTCATATTTTGAGGGGTTGGGAGCTAGTTCACTTGATGAGTCTTCTGCTTTCTACAGTTGAGATGAAAGATTCAAACCAGTAGTATAGCATCTCCATCCCCCTTCTCGTGCTCCCTTGATTTTTTTTTTTTTTTTGACATAATACATAAATACGCCCTTTAACTTGGCCTCAGCTCACGTCTATGACCTCCAACTTTGGGTGTGCACAAGTAGACACTTAAATTTGTATAAAGTTGAACAAGTAGACACACGCGTCCTATGTGGCATAATACACGTAGGACACAAATTGAAATGAGTAGGGTGTTGTAATGGGAGCCTGATAAAGAAGAAAATGAATCTGCAACCTGAAGAGTAGTATTTAGAAGTCAAACGCCCTCCTGTGGCTGTTACATTTTGACACATTTCAGTCCAAAAATGAACTAATGCTCATGTAAGATGCTATAGGTTTTTCAGATATCAAATGAAATTTCTTGTACGGGTATGTTGTTGTAACTTTTCTTGAACCAAGTCCATTGCAGCATCTGTTGTATTGCATCATAGTGCCCATTAATGAATAAGTCATTTATATGTGGCTGGCTCTACATGGGGATACCAGGTGATGTAAACATATTTCTAGAGTTAATTCCTCAAATGGTCATCGAACTTATAGTTTTATCTTGCCAAAGTCGCTAAACAGTTTTTTGTCCCTAGAAAGTCAAACTTACATAGTATTCTCTTAGAAGAAAATTATAGTCGGAAAACCAACTAAATCTCACCAGAAAACCACATAAGCAAGCTAAAATACCATGTTCACTCAAATTACCTCAAATCCATTTTTCTTGATCATATTTTTTATGCAAATTACACACTCACTAGCACTAGCTAAAGCCTAACCTGATAAGGTTCATTCTTGGCTTAATTAGCTTGCCAAAATTCCCAACTTCTCCACAAAATTATCATTCGATATTACTGGGCTCGAGGTCATTCGTCTCATTTCACGGTATGCAAGAAATTTGAGTATTTACCGTTAATTACATACTTGAATCATAAAATGATGATAGATAGGTGAGTCCGGCGTCAAAAGGAACACTTTTTTTAATACTATGTCCCAAAACGGACACTCTCTGAAGATACATGCCAAAAGGGACACTTAGCCCAATGCCTGGCGAACTGTGTTAACTCCCTTAACGGTTGTTGGTTTACATAACTGAATAAATAAATAAAATTAAGGGGTAATTCGAGTGCCGGGCGAACTCCATTTCTATAAAAAAAAAATTGTAGTTTGCCCGACACTGGGCGAACTACAATTCCACATTTTTTTTTAAAAAAAAAAAGTTCCCACCAAAAAATGCATTTTTCATAGTTTGCCAGGCGGTGGGCGAACTACATTAAAAAAAATTGTAGTTTGCTCATTGATGGGTGAACCATGACAATTTTTCAGCTTTCCATCCATATATTCTTCACGTGAAAAGATGGCAGATTCTTGAGAAATCATTATAAGAACAAGAAGCAACATTCACTATAAGGAAAAAAACTTCACTATACTTCATTCGAATTCACTATAAAATACTTCATTCGAATTCACTATAAAATACTTCAGGAACCACTTTCTTTCTTAAAAAAAATAGTTGTAGTTACGTTTGAATTTTTTATAAGGAAAAAAGGAATGGATGACACCATTAGAGTCAGTCTATATTGGGGTGGTGAAGTTTTGTATGAAGGTGGTTCAATTAGATATAGCCTTCCTCCGGAAAAGGTTCAAGTGTTTCCAATAACACTCAAATACGACCGTCTTGTACGTGTTTTTCGGAGTAAAATGAAGGTTTATGATCCCGAAATTTCAATTTTTATAACCGGTCGATATCCCATATCAGTTATGGGTAATGGGCAGCTTATTTTTGAGGAGACTCGAATGTGGAATGAAGACTCTTTATCAACCTTTCTTCATAGTCCTGAGATTTTTCGCAATCAGATCCGTCTAAAGACGCTTGATATGTATGCAAAAACTCAACAAGCCATTCAAGATGAAGAACCATTCGATAATGAGTTTGATATTCGCAGTACTACATATGTGCTTAGTTTCAATGTTGGTTTACCGAGCAGTTCTATTCAACAACAAACAATAGCAGAGTTTGGTAGACAAAATGACGGTTTGTCTTCACTGAACCAACACAATGCATATTGGAGTTCTCAAAACTGTGAGGTTGGAGAACCGAGCAATCAAGAATCAACTTATTTACATTGTCACACTCCAATCGAGTAAAATTATATTTTTTTTTCTTTTCTTTAAGGGGCATTATAATGTTTGAATTCTAAATATTATATTTTTTGACTTTTTTTAGGTGTAACTATTTTGAAGACAATTCCGCTGTAACACCCCGTATTTTATATACATTAATTCTACTTATATGGAAATTGGTACGACTTTGTGGTAATAGGGAATGGACTTAATATTTTATTTAGGGAAGTATAATACCCTATACCATAATACCCTGTACATTTCCGAACTTATGCAACTACCTTAGCATTGATGGAAGTATTTAAACTAGAGATAGTAGGTGAATCATCTACTAAATTTAATGGGCTGAAATATGGCACATGTTTATGGACTTAATTAAGGCCCAAATTAAGTAAAAAGACATGGGCCCAAAAAGAAGATGATCCATTTAAAAATGGACCAAGTATACACATCATTTACTTAGACTTTTTGATCAAAAATGTGGCTAAGATTGGACTAGAGAGGGGTGGTTTGGAGGGCCTATTTAAGGCTGAAATTCAGCTCATTTTCCACACATTACACTTGCAAAAAATCAGATTTTCAAAGAGATATTTTCTTCTCTCTCGAACCCTAGCCACCCTAATTTTCCTAAGGACTTTTTGGACAAATCTTTCACTTGCAAGCCTTGGTAGGTGTTTACCCTTATAGATTAATATATTATATGCATAAGAGGTTGTGTAAATCATGTTGGTTATGTTTAAAAATGTCACGCCCCGAATCCCAACGAGGCATGATTGACACTCGTAGCCGACAAGGCCCGAGAGAACCAAGCTTTATCCCTATTTGTTCCCATACATGCCATAAGAAACCCATAAGCACACAATAGCTATAAATACCCGCAATGGAATTTATGGAACATTATATATATATATATACATATGCGAAACTTGGCCGTTGAGGCCACCAAGTCAAAATCGACATATCCCCTCTACATTTATACACCCACATCAGTCTACAAAAGCCTCTAACAAGTGCATTGACCAACAAGAACTAAAAGTCGGGACAAGTCCCCGCTTTATATCACATGTACATCACCAAAACATATATACACTCTGACTCGGAGAAGCCCCGAATTAACTGGAGCTCACCAAAGATCTGCAACAGCTAGCAACCTACTGAGGAAGCCTACTGGGACCTGCGCCTGCAGCAAGTAAGGTAAATTCCCCGAGAGGGGTCAGTACGAAATAAGTACTGAGTATGTAAGGCGCAAATGAAACTTTATAACACATGAACATACTAATGAACTCAATACAAATGAATAGACAATGTGAGTAAGTCACTATATTGCATTTTGGGAACCATGTGGATTGCTTTCATTACTTTTGTCACTTTCTTTACAATCAATACTCACTTGTTATCACATATGTCACAATGTACCCGGGCCCCGACTGGTCAGTGGGTCTTTCATATCATCATATAGGGATCGAGTCGAGCTAGGCTTATGCCCCTAGACTTGCCACCCTTGGGATCGAGTCGAGCTAGGCTTACGCCCCTAGACTTGCCACCCATAAATCCATATCTCGGGATCGAGTCGAGCTAGGCTTATGCCCCTAGACTTGCCACCCGTACTTGATCATTGACCACATTTGCGTTACTTTGATCATTACTTTGAGATTGTTACTTTGATAGTCATAACATCACTTTGGAACTTTTGAACATCACATTGTTGGAACCTTTGAATCATTGACCAATGAGTAAGAGACATAGGAATAAATATCAATGAGAAATATACATTACTAGCACCATGATACCATTGGAACCATTGGACAATAATCCATGAACAAGGGACACAAGTATAGGCACTAGTAAAATATTGGAACATAACCATATTTGAGCTTTTGGGACATTGACCATGAATATGAGAAATGGGATTCACAATTGTTCAATGAGTAGGAAATATATGACAATGACCATGGATAAGTGCATATGGGATACCTTAGTACATTTCGGAATGGAACTAGTGAAATGTCAATGTGAACACTATTGGCCGTAGAAAGATACGGACAAAGTAACCTTACATACCTTGGATTCGCAACACGAATATACAACCTTAGATGCGTAGATAATAATCCCTCTCCTTCTTTATGTGTCACTCTACAAATACATAACGAAATTCACATTAACCACCAATTACTTTACAAATGCATACCATGTTAATGAATTACATGTTTGGCTTTAAACATGTCATTTCCCCTTGACAAAACCATTGATCATACTATTATTCCAAAAATTCCATAATATTCCCAACATTGACCAATACATGAAAATCAATACATTTCACTACAATACTTCTCCTTTACACTTTCTTATCCATAACACATCACAAATAATCCATCAAAGCACCTTAATTCAACTCATAACACATATCGGCCAAAATCCCATAATTTCCACTTTTAGCCAAGAACAAATTTAATGCCAAAAATAACACCATACATGTTCATATTTTGTCCATACCATGCCTTTTCATCAAAGGCACAAGGCCTAATTCACACTTGAATTCCATATACCACAAATCTCATACAAAATCACCAAGTACCATGACCAACTTTTCCAAGCACAACCAACATGATATACATATTCTTTTATGCATATAAGATATTAATCCATGAAAATAAATACTTACCAAGGCTTGGAATATGTTGATCTTGTCCAAGGAGTCCAAAGGAATATTTTTCTTTAGGGTTTGGAACTTGGAGAAATGTTGGAAATATCCCCAAAAAGGCATGTGTGTTTTAAGAAATAAAAATCTGATTTGTGGTGGCTTTATATAGACCCTCTTGGCCATCCTTAGCCACTAATAATGCAAGTCTAGAAGGTCAATGGAAGAATGGGTCCTTTTGACCCATTTGGGCCATGTCTTTCTTCTACTTTTGGGCTTTAATTTGGGCCCAATAAGACATATCCATTTAACCCATTAATTTCCATGTATTATTCACCATATATCTCATGTTTACATAATTCCATAATGTCACGACAATCTTCTCTTAAAAGATTCTCATTCGTCCTTTCGATCGCAAAAATTGGAATTCTAGTCGCCCTTGGTTTCATTGGACATTTTGGATCACTATTCACATTTCATGATTTGATCATGTAGGAGTATGTAGGAGTGTATTGAAGTGTTTGAAGCTTTAACAATGCTCAATTAACTCCAAAGAACCAAAAGAAACCATCGAGAAATCGTCGTAGAATTGCATTACGAAACGACTCCGGAAGGGCATAATTATTGTGCCTTGCGCCACACCCCTGAAACAGGGTAGTGGCGCAAGAATGCTGCCCTCTCTGAATCTCCAGCCTGCAGGTGGCTTGCTCCACACCCCTGAAACAGGGTAGTGGCGCAAGTTTCAGCACTTTGCTGAAATTTCCGGCCACTTATCCAATGTTTACGTATCGTCCAATCCCTTATCAAAACACTACAAAATACTTACTTAGTGATCTTAACCATCAAGTAAACATGACTTAGAGTCACCAAATGAGGTTAGAACGTCTACGAGTTCTTACCCAAATGCTCCTCGAAATCACAACACACCTCCTACGAAGATCGAATCGCCCATGTTAAGTCCGATATCAAATGTTTCACCAATGACACTATAAAACACATATGCATGGCATATCAACACCTATGTAGGTATGATCCAAGGTATCAAGTGAGGTTAGAAAAGTACGGGGTGTTACAAAAAAGTGTTGAGCAGTCCACTTTATTTGTAGCAGTCCACTTTTGCTTAATCGGTAAAGGATTTGCCTTCTAGGTGGTTTAAACTTGAAAAGGGACTTAAGGTCTTGAAGGAATTGAATTAGATGGATGAAATTTCAATATGTTTAAGTGTGGTGCTGTCCCTAATTCGTTACTCCTTGAGTATGACTTGTGGAAATATTTATACGTAATTGTGTATGGAACGTTTGACTTAGTGAAAAGAGAATACTTTCTTGTTATGTTAAAGTGAATTCTGAAACTGTGTGGACTGTTTTGGTATATTGTTGTGGAAGGTATTTATGTGACTTGATGGAATAAATATGTGGAGTTGCATTTAGGTAAAAATGTGAAGTATGCACTTAGTGGAAATCTTGTCGGTTTGTAATGTTTATGTTGGTTTGTGGACTGTTTTGGCATTGTTGGTGTTGTGAGGCAGTAAATTGTAATGTAGGAGGGTGGAATGAAGTTATATGGCAGTAGGAAAGAAGGTGGAACGATATGCCATGTGGTTGTGATGTTGGATAGTTTTTACTCCCCGTTAAGTAACTAATTATCGTCTTATGAACTTGTAATGTAGTTAGTTGTTAATGTTAGCTCTTTTATGTACTTGTGTTGTAGAGTAACACGTAAGGAAGGAGCTGAATTGTTGTATTCACATGTTGGAAAGATAAGGTATGTAAGGTTACTCTTTTCCGTATCCTTTGGCAGCACCTATTTGTAACACCCCGTACTTTTCTAACCTCACTTGATACCTTGGGGTCATATATACCTAGGTGTTGAGATGCCATGAGTAGGTGTTTTATAGTGTCATTGGTGAAACATTTGATATCGGACCTAATATGTGCGATTAGACCTTCGTAGGAGGTGTTTTGTGATTTAGTAGAGCATTTGGGCAATACCCCTTACACATTCTAACCTCATTTGGTGACTTGGAGTCATGTGTACTTGATGATTAAGATCACTAAGTAAGTATTTTGATAAGGTATTGGACGATATGCAAGTATTGAAGAAATGGCTGAAAAATTCAGCAAGGTGTTGAAACTTGCGCCACTACCCTATTTCAGGGGGTGTGGCGCAAGCCACTGATTTAGAGAGGGTGCATTTCTTGCGCCACTGCCTTGCTTTGCAGCAGTGGCGCAAGGCACAAATATTGTGCCCTTCCGGACTCGTTTTGTAACGCAATTCTACGACGATTCTTGGATGGTTTCTTTTGGTTCTTTGGAGTTCTTTGAGCATTGCTAAAGCTTCAAACACTTCAATACACTCCTACATACTCCTGCATGATCAAATCATGAAACATAGATAGATATCCAAAATGTCTAATGAAGCCATGGACGACTAGAATTTCTATTTTTGCGATCGAGACGACGAATGAGAATCTCGTAAGAGAATATTGTCGTGACATTATGAAATTATTTAAACATGAGATATATGGTGAATTATACATGAAAGTTGATGGGTTAAATGGATATGTGTTATTGGGCCCAAATTTAGGCCCAAAATGGGATTAAAAGACATGGCCCAAAGGGCAAAATGACCCATTCTTCCACTTTGACCAAATTTAATGCAAAGGAATGGCTAAGTATGACTTGGGGTCTATATAAAGGCCCCAAAATCAGATTTTATTCATCCAAAACTCTCATGCCTTTTAAGATATTTTCTCAAACATTTCTCTAGTTCCAAACCCTAAAGCAAAATAATTCCTTGGGACTCTTTGGACAAGATCATCCTATTCCAAGCCTTGGTAAGTATTTATTCTCATGGATGAACATATTATATGCATGGTAGATTAGGTATATCATGATAGTTGTGTTGGCAAGGTGGTGAATAGTGTATTTTTGCTTTTGGTGAAAAATGTGCCATCTTTGTGATTTGAATGTGAAAAGAGACTTGATGTCTTAATGAAAGAGCATGGTATGGATAAAATATGAACATGTATGGTGTGATTTTTGTTATTAAACTTGTTATTTTTCTAAAAGTGTAAATTGTGGGATTTTGGCCGATATGTGCTATGAGGTGTATTAAGGTAATTTGATGGGTTATTTGTGATGTGATATGGATAAGAAAGTGTAAAGGAGAAGTGTTGTGGTGAAATGTATTGATTATCATGTATTGGTCAATGTATGGAATATTGGGGGATTTTTGGAATAAGAATTTTATCAATGGTTTTGTCAAGGGGAAATGACATGTTTAAGGGCAAACATGTGATTCATTGATGTTATATGCATTTGTAGAGTAGTTGATGGTTAATGTGAATCCCATTATATATTTGTGTTGTAGAGTGACACATAAAGAAGGAGCGGGACTATTGTATACACCTCTAGGATTATCTATTCGTATTGCGAATACAAGGTATGTAAGGTTACTCTGTCCGTATCTTTCTGCGGCAAATAGTATGCACATTGGCATTTCGCTTGTCCTATTCCGAAATGTGCTAAGGTACCTTATATCCAGTTATCAATGGTCATTATCACATAGTTCCTACTCATTGATCAATTGTGAATCTCATGTCTTATATTCATGGTTAATGTTTCAAAAGCTCCAATAAGGTTATGTTCCAATGTTCCAATAGTGATTATACTTATGTCTCTTGTTCATGGATTATTGTCCAATGGTTCCCATGGTGTTATGGTTCTAATAATGTTATGTTGCCAAGTTATTCACATGTCTCTCACTCATTGGTTAATGATCCAAGCTTCCAACAATGTTATGTTCCAAAGTTCAAAGTGATGTTATGACTATCAAAGTATCAATCTCAAAGTAATAAACAAAGTAATGCATATGTGGTCAATGATCAAGTATGGGTGGCAGCTTTGGGGGCAAAATGCCTAGCTCAAGCCGATCCTGAGGTTGTTGGATCAGGGGGCAGTCCTGGGGGCATAAGCTTAGCTCGGACCGATCCTGACAGGGGGCAGCTCTAGGGGTAATAACCTAGCTCGAGCCAAACCTGAAATGTTATATGGGTGGCAGCTCTAGAGGTATTAACCTAGCTCGAGCCGATCCCGATATATACATTGATTCATAGGGTGGCAGCTCTAGGGGCATAAGCCTAGCTCGAGCCTATCCCAACATAACGATATGTTATGTTAAAACCCACTGTTCAGTCGGGGCCCGGGTATCACAGGTCAAAGGCAAAGGTAAATAACCATGGAAGTAAAGATACAAAGAATGTAATGAAAGCAACATACATGGTTTCCAAAGTACATCATAAGTGACTCATCTACATTGTGACTTATCTATATTCGTTATGCATTCGAACATGCGTTCTTGACATATTTTTCATATCTTACAAGTTCCATATGGCCTTACATACTCAGTACATTCTTCGTACTGACCCCTCTTGGGGAATTTACCTTACTTGCTGCAGACGCAGGTACTAGTAGGCCTCCACAGTAGGTTGCCAGTTGTTGCAGATCTTTGGTGAGCTCCAGTTAGTCCGGGGCTACTCCGAGTCACTATTGTACATATGTTTTGGTGTTATACATGTTGTATAAAGCGGGGACTTGTCCCGACTTTTAGTTCATTTTAGTCAATGCACTTGTTAGAGGCTTTTGTAGACGGATGTGGGTGTATGAATGTAAAAGGGATATGTCGTACTTGACTTGGTGGCCTCAACGGCCAAGTTTTGCATATGTATATATATATCATGTTCCATGAATTCCATTGTTGGTATCTATAGCTATTATGTGATTATGGGTTTTTTATGGCATGCATATGATTGATTAGAGACAAAGCTTGTGTAACACCCCGTACCTTCCCAACCCTATTTGATGATGTTGAATAATGTTTTCTTAGGTGTCAAGAGATATAAGTATGTATTTGGTAATGCTAACGACGGGAAAATTGAAATTTGGCCACGTACATGCAATTAGACTTTCATAGAAAGGGTTTTGTGATTTCGAGGAGCATTTGTGTAATACCCCGTACACATTCTAACCTCATTTGGTGACTTGGAGTCATGTTTAATTGATGATTAAGATCACTAAGTAAGTATTTTGTAGTGTTTTGATAAGGTATTGGACGATACGCAAGTGTTGGAAAAATGGCCGAAAAATTCAGCAAAGCACCAAAACTTGCGCCACTGCCCTGTTTCAGGGGGTGTGGCACAAGCCACTGATTCATAGGGCAAGAAAATCTTGCACCACTGCCTTGCTTTGCAGCAGTGGCGCAAGGAACAAATGTTTTGCCTTTCCGGGCTCGTTTCGCAACGCAATTCTACGACGATCCTTAGATGGTTTCTTTTGGTTCTTGGGAGTTATTTGAGTGTTGTTAAAGCTTCAAATACCTCAATACACTCCTACATACTTCTACATGATCAAACCATGAAACACAAGTAATTACCAAAAATGTTCAAGGAAGCCATGGACGACTAGAATTCCTATTTTAGCGATTGAGACTACGAATGAGAATATCGTAAGAGAATATTATCGTGACATTATGGAATTATGTGTACATGAGGTATATGATGGATTATTCATGAAAAATTGATGGGCTAAGTTGAGATGTGTTATTGGGCCCAATTTGAGGCCCAAAATGGAATAAAATGCATGGACCCAAAGGAAAATGATCCATTCCTCCAATATTGACCAAGTAAAACTTGTATTAAATGTCAAGAATTGGATAAGGACAACATGAGAGGCCTATATAAAGGGGCAAATCAGATTTTATTCACAAAATCTCTCATGCCTCTTCAGATATTTTTCCAAATATTTCTCTCAAACCCTAAGAACCCTAAAGCACTTCTTGGGGCAAGATCACTCATTTGCAAGCTTGGGTAAGTAATTATGCTTATGGATTCATATATTATATGCATGGGAGAGCATGTAGATCATGATGGTTATGCCTAAAAGTGTAAGTGGTGCACTTTTGTGTTTTGGTAAAGATGTGTCATTTTTGTGAATTAAACTTAAAAGGTGACTTGATGTCTTGATGAAAGTGAATGGTATGGACAAAATATGAACATGTATGGAGTGATTTTATTATTAAACTTGTTATTTTTCTAAAAGTGTAAATTGTGGGATTTTGGCCGATATTTGCTATAAGGTGTATTAAGGTAATTTGATGGATTATTTGTGATGTGATATGGATAAGAAAGTGTAAAGGAGAAGTGTTGTGGTGAAATGACTTGATTCTCATGTATTGGTCAATGTATGGAATATTGGGGGATTTTTGGAATAATAATTTCATCAATGGTTATGTCAAGGGGAAATGGCATCTTTAAAAGCAAACATGTAACTCATTGATATTATATGCATTTGTAAAGTAATTGATGGTATAATTATGATGTTGTGATGGTGGAGAGTGGAAGGTATGAACTTGGGGTGACATATGGTCAATGTTGGGCATGTTATGGTATTATTGATATGACCATGCCGTAAATGGTATTGTAGCGAAAGAAATAACATGTTAAAGCCAAACATGTGACTTATTGTTATTGTATGCATTTGTAAGGTAGTTGGTGGTTAATGTTGGTTCCATTATGTACTTGTGATGTAGAGTGAAACGTAAAGAAGGAGCGGACTTGTTGCGCTCACATATTTGATTGTGTACTTACATTGGAAAGATAAGGTATGTAAGGTTACTCTTTCCGTATCCTTCTACAAGATATTGTTCTTATTGACATTGGGATTGTTTCAATTTCGAGAGGCTTGAAATATATCAATTCAGGGTGACGTATATTGTTATTCATATGTGCCCTATTCTTAGATGAATTATGATTTACTTATCTCTTATTCATTGATTGAAGTTCCAAAGATGTCATGACGTTGTAATTCTTAAAAGAACTATCCCAACGAGAGTAATGAGGTAAAGAGAGCTTGTTTAGTTTGAATAGCATTATTCCGATCATGTCTTGTTCCAAAGTCCTATAGTATGATGATTATCCTTTTGCCAATTGTTCATAAGTAAGAGGACCAATCTCATACGAGTAGGAAGAGAGGTGATGTGCAAATTAGTATAAGTAGTCCTCATAAGTGAAATTGTAAATCTCATGAGGTAAAAGAGTAAAGTGAGATGTGCATATAAGTGTGTGCTTAGTTAAGGTGATCTCATGAAGTATAAGAGTAAGGTAAAGCATATTGGTGTGTTTCAATTAGTGTCATGATCCAAAGTTCCAATAGAAGTTATTCATATGTCTCTCACTCATTGATTATTGATCCAAAGTTTCTAGTAAAGTTATGATTATCAAAAGTATTAGCAACGTATCAATCTCTCACAAGTGATTGTATCGATCTCTCATAAACAAAAGAATCAATCTCTAAAGTAAGAAATGAAGTAAGAATGAAGTAATGCATATTGATTGTGTTCATGGGTGTTATCCATGGGGTACAAATGCCCACATGATGATGATAGTTTATCCACGGGGTGCAAATATCCGCGTGATGATGGCCATTTATCCATGGGGTGCAAGAACACCCGCATGATGACATGATCCTATCCATGGGGTAAAAAGAATACCTGCATGATGATGATATTTTATCCATGGGATGAAAAGATCACCTGCATGATGTATCCATGGGGTGCAATGAATACCTGCATGATGAGGGCCCTAACAGCATATGAGCAATGTAAAAGTAATGTAAAGTAAAGGCAAGGAAAAGAAAGAATATAATATACATGGTTTCCAAAGTACAGAAAAGTGACTCATCTACACTGTGACTTATCTATATTGGTTATGCATTTGAACTTGAGTTCTTGACATAGTTTCATATCTTACAGTTTCATTTGAGCCTTACATACTCAGTACATTCTTCGTACTGACCCCTCTTAGGGAATTTACCTTACTTGTTGCAGGCGCAGGTCCTAGTAGGCCTCCACAGTAGATTGTTAGGGTCGCAGATCTTTGGTGAGCTCCAGTTAGTTCGGGGCTTCTCCGAGTCACTGTTGTATATATGTTTTGATTTTGTACATGTTGTATAAAGCGGGGACTTGTCCCGACTTTTAGTTCATTTTGGTCAATGCATTTTGTTAGAGGCTTTTGTAGACGGATGTGGGTGTATAAGTGTGAAGGTACATGTCGTTTTGACTTGATGGCTCAAACGGCCAAGTTTTACATACATAGCGATGACTTATGTTTTCATGTCTATGACTTCTATATAATTGCACAAGGTGTAATAAGATTCATATGAGGTTATGTATGTGAATGTTCATGAGCAAAGGTTGGTTCTCTCGGGCCACATCGGCTTCGGGTGCCAATCACGCCTCGTTGGGATTCGGGGCGTGACAACTTGGTTCTCTCGGGCCTTGTCGGCTACGAGTGCCAATCCGTCCCGATGGGATTCGGGGCGTGACACTATTGTTCACATCATTACCGCACTTGTTTCCACTCCGAAATGTTTTAAAGTATCTCATTTCAGGTTTGTTAGCAGTTGTTGTTCACGTGTCTCTTATTTGTTGACTATTATTCCAAAGCTCCAATAATGTTATGACCAACGATGTAACAATCGCACAAAAAGTAAAGAATGAAGTAATGCATATTTGGTTGAGTACAGGGGGCAGCTCTGGGGGCGAAAGCCTAGCTCGAGCCGAAACTGATTTATTGGATACAGGGGGCAGCTCTGGGGGTGAAAACCTAGCTCGAGTCGAACCTGATTTATTGATTTATGGGTGGCAGCTCTGGGGGTATAAGCCTAGCTCGAGCCGATCCCAATGTTATTTACCACTGATCAATTGGTCCCGGGCATTGCATGATGTATATTGATATGAAGGTAAAAGGAAAGAAATGAATGTAATGTAAATGGTTCCATGTAACACCCCGTACCTTCCCAACCCTACTTGATGATGCTGAATAATGTTTGCTTAGGTGTCGAGAGATATAAGTATGTATTTGGCAATGCTAATGACGAGAAAATTTAAATTTGGCCACGCACATGCGAGTAGACCTTCGTAGGAGGTGTTTTGTGCTTTCGTGGAGCATTTGGGTAATACCCCGTACACATACTAACCTCATTTGGTGACTTGAAGTCATGTTTATTTGATGATAAAGCTCACTAAGTAAGTATTTTGTAGTGTTTTGATAGGGTATTGGACGATATGCAAGTGTTGGAAAAAGTGGCCGAAAAATTCAGCAAAGTACCAAGACTTGCGCCACTCCCTGTTTCAGGGTGTGTGGCGCAAGCCACCTGATTCAGAGGGCAGCAGGATCTCGCGCCACTGCTTGCTTTGCAGCAAGTGGCGCAAGGCACAACATATTGTGCCCTTCCGCGCTCATTTTGTAACGCGATTCTACGTCGATTCGTAGATGGTTTCTTTTGGTTATTTGGAGTTCTTTGAGCATTGTTAAAGCTTCAAATACTTCAATACACTTCTACATACTCCTACATGATCAAAGCATGAAAGATAAATAGTTATTCAAGATGTTCAATAAAGCCATGGGCGACTAGAATTCCTATTTTTGCGAATGAGACTACGAATGAGAACTCGTAAGAGAATATTGTCGTGAGATTATGGAATTATTGAAACATGCTATATATATGGTTGATTATACATGGAATTTGGTGGGCTAAGTTGAGATAAGTATTGGGCCCAATTTGAGGCCCAAAGTGAGCCAAAATGAGAAGAAAAGCATGGGCCAAAATGGGTCAAAAGACCCATTCTTCCATTGACCTTCTAGACAAAGTATTAAATGCATTATTAGTGGCTAAGGATGGCCAAGAGGGTCTATATAAAGTCCCCAAAAATTAGATTTTTAATACACACAACACACATGCTTTTCTATCTTTTTTTCTAGAATTCTCAAGAAAGCTTCTTTTGGACTCTCAAACCCTAAGTCCACTTCTTGGGCAAGAGCATCATCCTACAAGTATTGGTAAGTGTTTATTCTTGTAATTTAATATATTATGTACATGAGAGGTTATGTATATCATGGTAGTTATGGTGGCAAGGTGTTGAATAGTGCACTTTTGGTTTTTGATAAAAGATGTGCATTCTTGTGAATTAAACTTGAAATATGACTTGTGGGTTTGATGAAAAGGCATGGTATGGATGAAATACCAACATGTATGGTGTGATTACATTAAGAAACTTGTTATTTCCATAAAAGTGTAAATTATGGGATTTTGGCCGATTTGTTGTTGTGAGGTGTATTGAAGTAATTTGATGGCATAATTGTGATGTTGTGGTGATGGAGAAGTGTAAAATATGAACTTGGTGTGACATGATCTTGGCTATCATGTATTGGTCAATGTATGGAATATTGTGGGATTATTGGAATAATAAATTCATAAATGATATTTTGGTCAATGTTGGGCATGTTGTGGTATTATTGATATGACCATGCCGAAAAGGATATTATCAAGGGGAAATGACTTGTTAAAGCCAAACATGTGACTTGTTGTTATTGTATGCATTTGTAAGGTAGTTGGTGGTTAATGTTGGTTCCATTATGTATTTGTGATGTAGAGTGAAACGTAAAGAAGGAGCGGAATTGTTGCTCTCACATATTTGATTGTGTACTTACATTGGGAAGACAAGGTATGTAAGGTTACTTTGTCCGTATTTTTCTACGGCCAATAGTGTTCACATTGACATTTCACTAGTTCTATTCCGAAATGTACTAAGGTATCCCATATGTACTTATCCATGGTCATTGTCATATATTTCCTACTCATTGAACAATTGTGAATCCCATTTCTCATATCCATGATTAATGTTCCAAAAGCTCAAATAAGGTTATGTTCCAATATTCCAATAGTGCCTATACTTGTTTCTCTTGTTCATGGCTTATTGTCCAACGGTTCCAATGGTATCATGGTGCTAGTAATGTTATATTTCTCATTGATATTTATTCATATGTCTCTTACCCATTGGTCAATGATTCAAAGTTTCCAACAATGTGATGTTCAAAAGTTCCAAAGTGACGTTATGACTATCAAAGTAACAATCTCAAAGTAAAGATCAAAGTAATGCAAATGTGGTCAATGATCAAGTACGGGTGGCAAGTCTAGGGGCGTAAGCCTAGCTCGACTCGATCCCGAGGTTTGGATTTATGGGTGGCAAGTCTAGGGGCGTAAGCCTAGCTCGACTCGATCCCGATGCATTGATGTATGGGTGGCAAGTCTAGGGGCATAAGCCTAGCTCGACTCGATCCCTACACAATGATATGATATGAAAGACCCACTGATCAGTAGGGGCCCGGGTACATTGTTATCAGTGAGCATTGAGATAAAGAAAGTAATGAAAGTAATGAAAACAATCCACATGGTTTCCAAAATGCAACATGGTGACTTACCCACATTGATTATTCATATGTTTTGAGTTCATTGACATATTCTTGTATTGTACAGTTTCATCTGAGCCTTGCATACTCAGTACTTATTTCGTACTGACCCCTCTCGGAGAATTTACCTTACTTGCTGCAGGCGCAGGTACTAGTAGGCCGCCACAGTAGGTTGCCAGCTGTTTGCGGTTTATTGGTGAGCTCCAGTTAGTTCGGGGCTTCTCCGAGTCACAGTGGTTCATATGCTTTGATATTGTACATTGTGTATAAAGCGGGGACTTGTCCCGACTTTCAGTTGGTTTTGGTCAATGCATCTGTTAGAGGCTTTTGTAGACGTATGTAGGTGTATGTGTATAAGATGATAGATGAAATCTTGACTTGATGGCCTCAACGGCCAAGTTTCTCATATGTATATACGTCATATGTTCTATGCTTCCGATTTTAGCCCCTCATGTTTCTATGTGATAGTAGTGTTTCCTATGACATGTATATGAATGAATAGAAGCAAAGATTGGTTCTCTCGGGCCTTGTCGGCTTCGGGTGCCAATCACGCCTCGTGGGAGTTCGGGGCGTGACAAAAGTGGTATCAGAGCAGGTCGTTCTAAGGGTGTCTACAAAGCCGTGTCTGAGTAGAGTCTTGCTTATGGATGTGTTGCGCGCCACATTGATAAGCAGGAGGCTACGGGACATTTAGGAGTTGTTTCTTTCATTCACCTCTAGATCGTGCAATAGAGCCAAAGTTGTAGGTGGGCACATATGGACGTATTGACATTGGTTTTATTTTGTATAGTCAAATGCGGTGTATCAGACAAGATAAAGACAAAGGTGAGCAGGTTGATATGCCTGCCAAAGTAGAAATGAGTAAATCACCACGTGACCAAGTTAGTCAAGGTGGATCTGACATGAAATTTGTTATACGGGTCTCTTTATCCAAAAGATAGAGAAGTATCCGCAGAACCATCTATAAATGCCACTGAACGGGATGTAAGAAATGTAGGGGATATGTTGACTCAGATAGTTGTTGTATAATGTCATGGGCAAGCTGGCCCAATAACGAGTGATGATGGCGCGGCTCGAGAAGCTAGTCGCCGCACATAAGATTTTCTGAAAAATTAAACTCCTCTCCCATGTCCACCGAGTTGGATATGAATGAAGACCCACAGGACCTTATAAGATCACACTAAAAGAGATGTTATGCATGTGACACGTGCAGTGATGTACTTTCAGCTAGTTGGGAGGAACTTTAAACGAGAATCTTTGACTAGTGTCTTCCATATGGGGTCCGAAAAGCTTATGCGGACCAATCGCTAAATCTTTGCTAACGGATTATGAGTATCAGAAAGTACAGGCTTCGATTTAAGTCTTTGGCTAGGTATGCCCCAAAAGTGATAACCATTATGATCGATAGAATGCATCGGTATATACACAAATGGATTGCACCATTGCGACCTTGAAAAGAGATATGGATATAGTCCGAATATAGGCATTGTGCACAGCTAATAAAAGAACAGAGGCAACAGAAAAGGACACAACTATTTGAAGAAGGGTCGCCAAAGAGAGAGGGCTAGACCTATGGGACAGTTTACGGCGTCCCAGGGAGAAGTTAGGTCTCGAGTGTTTAACAGACCGCCTAGATCACCATTTCCTTAGTCGATAGTAAATGTTTTACCTCGATTCTAAGGGTTTAGAGACAATCGAATTGGTACAGAAGTGAGATTCAGGATTCATTCAGGACAAGCACGTAGAAAGTATGAACCAACGGAAGTCTCTTTGTCAGCCGTGTTAGTCCTGCGGATGTTATCATCTAGGTGAAATGTTGGTTGGGGCCAAATGTTGGTATTGGTGTGATATGTCGGGCCATAAAAATTAGGCTTATCCTGATGAAGCTGCAGGTACCGTATATGTATTGATTAACCCATATTTGACAATTGCATATGTTATTTCATTAAGGGTTGAAAATTCAAACGAGCACCAGAATTACTAGATATGTCATATGAGGTCTATACATTAGTCGGAGAATCTATTGAAGTTAAAAGAGTATATCATAAGTGCATAGTAATTGTTTGTGGTCATAAGACACCGGTTGATCTTATTGAGCTGGAAATAGTGGATTGTAATGTTATAAAGGGGTTGTGCCATAGTAGATTGCCGAACTAAGAAGTTATATTGTCGTTTTTCCCAAAAGAAAGAAGAAATGTGGGGGCACTAAGAGGAAAAAAATTGTTCCCTATAGTAAAGTAAGTAAAAAAGGTACTCTAAAGGATACACATGTCACTTGGTAAGAGACCACCAACTCTTCAAGCAGTTCTGGTGGTAAACGAATTCCTCGATGTATGAGCTGGTATTACTGCGATGTCAGGTACTTAGCCTATGTTTTATTTCTTCATATAGTATAGCCCCGATAAAGTTAGAAAATGTTAAAAGACGTGGTGAACGAGGGATTCATAAGACCTAATATGTTCCCTTGGGGTGCACCAGTGTTAATTGTACAAAAGAAAGATAGTACGTTGAGAATGTGTGTCGATTATCGGCAACTGAATAAGATGACAATTACGAATAAATATTCCCTCCCCAGAGTGGATGATTTGTTTGGTTAGTTATGGGGTTAGAAAACAAAATGGTGAAATGAATGATGAAATGATGAAATGAATGACGGCGAAATGAAAAAAAAAAAAAAACAAAAAAAAAAGAATGATGATGATATACCCCAGACAACATTACAAACATGGTATGGTTGTTATGAATTCCTAGTATGTCAATTGGGTTAGCGAATGCACCTGTAGTTGTTATGGGTTTAATAAATAGGGTGTTCAAGACACTTTTCAATATGTGTGTGACCATATTCGGTGATGGTATTCAAAAAAAAAAATCACAAGAGGACTATGCTTGGCTAAGGCCTACGATGCTTACAGAGATCTATCGATTTTGGTTGATCATTATATGAGAATTGTAGAAGGATCTTCTTCTATCCCTACATCCTTAACAAAGCTTATACACAAGTCAATCAAGTTCCAATAAAATGATGCATGTGAGAAAAGTGTCCAAGAGTAGAAAGATAAAGTAACTTTCACACCAATTGTAAGTGCCTTCCGAAGACATCAGAACGTTAGGCAATGTATGGTAATGCTTCCGGGGTTGGCCTCGGAGGTATATTGTTGTAGCATGGTAAAGTAATAGCATATGCGTCACGACAATGACGGCCACATGAGAACACAAATGATTACCAAACACATGACCCTAAACTAGCGGCTGCGCTATTTGCTTAAAGTTATGGTGTCACTATTTGTAAGGGGTTCGTATTGACATATATTGGTCATAAGAAAATGGAATATATTTCTACGCCAACGGACTTAAGTCCGAGGTAGCGAAGGTGGCCTGAACTATTGAAAGATTAGGACATTGCTATCTTGTATCATTCGGGAAAAGTAGATGGGGTAGTTGATACATTAAGCTGCAAGGCAGTAGAGAGTATGAATGGCCAGCTCACAGAAAAGAAAGATATAGTCAGGAAATCTATATTAATGAGGAAATATGGGGTTTTGTTTCTTGAAACTCCAGATGAAAGAATTATAGTGTCAAATGTGGTAGGATTTTCATTGATATTGGAGATAAAGGAAAAAGCAATAGGTAAATGCCATTTTTAGTTCACTTGGAAAAAAAAATATGTGTACAGCAAAGTCGACGAGAGTATTTGAACAAATACAAGGGGGGAGTACTTTAACACCAATGCAGATTGTGTGTACTGGGTATAAACGAGTTAAGAAAATGAATTACGACAGAGGAACATCGTTCACAGTATTTCATTTACTCGGAAGCAACCACAATGTACCATGGTGTAGCAGAGAGGTCTGGGGAAGGATACTTGAGAAGCACATTGTAGAACTTGTAGCTCAAGGTCCACGTGGTCACTAATTGACAATATAGCATCAGAAGTCTGTATGGTTTATGCTATATTATCCTTCCAGTTTGGAAGTGGAACATGAATAATATGGATTTCATCACAGGGTTGTCTCATACACTGTGAAGGTTGATTCCATATCAGTGATAGTTAACAGACTTACCGAGTCAGTGTATTTCCTAGCAGTTAAGACCACCGATACAGCTGAACATTATGTAACGTTGTATGTTACGGAGATAGTACGATTACATGGGATTCTAATCACTACTATATCAAAGGGGAGAGCTTACTTTATTGCATAGTGTTGAAAGTCCTTTCAGTAAAGCATGGGTACACAGGTAGATGTAAGTGCGGCTTGTCATCCTCAGATGGATGGACAAACAGAACACATTATACTAACATTTGTACATTGGACTTTACAGGTAGTTAGGATGAACATCTATGGTTTATTGAAATTGCTTACAATAAAAGTATCAAAAGGCATCTACGAAGCTTTATGTGAAAGAGAATATAGATCATCAATTGGATAGGTTACAGTTGACGGAATTTGCTTCACTTGGGTATCGAGAAAGTGAAGGTGATATAACAACAGCTACAATGGCCCAAAGTCAATACAAATTAGATGCCGATATTAAAGATGAAAAGGAAAGAAATAATGAGAATCGGAAAGAAAGGGAAATTGTCCAAAGATTTGGGCAAATTGAGTGTCTATTAGCACTAGTCCAGGAACTTTTCACAGTTCATTCAGTATCTAATATGCGATGCTTTGAAAGTGTATAGGCGATTATCTTATATCGTTGCCAGTGGAAATGTACAAATTACAGGGGATTTCACATGTGAAAGAGGTACTTATTGTTACTAATTGTTATGATACATCGATAAGTGAAAGAATTAAGAGATGCCGGAGTAACAAGGGAGACCTATGAAATAATGACCTTTTAAAGTATTTATCATTGTTATGCACGGAAGAAAAAGATCAAAATACGGAAGTGGAGTCATAATAAGTAAGTCTTTACAAGTGATACATGTGTACATGATGATATGAAGAATTCACTTTGACTTATGTTGTTACATTGAGACAATGTTACTAACATTCGAGGACGAATGTTTCTAAGGGGGGAAGAATGTAACACCCCGTACCTTCCCAACCCTACTTGATGATGCTGAATAATGTTTGCTTAGGTGTCGAGAGATATAAGTATGTATTTGGCAATGCTAATGACGAGAAAATTTAAATTTGGCCACGCACATGCGAGTAGACCTTCGTAGGAGGTGTTTTGTGCTTTCGTGGAGCATTTGGGTAATACCCCGTACACATACTAACCTCATTTGGTGACTTGAAGTCATGTTTATTTGATGATAAAGCTCACTAAGTAAGTATTTTGTAGTGTTTTGATAGGGTATTGGACGATATGCAAGTGTTGGAAAAAGTGGCCGAAAAATTCAGCAAAGTACCAAGACTTGCGCCACTCCCTGTTTCAGGGTGTGTGGCGCAAGCCACCTGATTCAGAGGGCAGCAGGATCTCGCGCCACTGCTTGCTTTGCAGCAAGTGGCGCAAGGCACAACATATTGTGCCCTTCCGCGCTCATTTTGTAACGCGATTCTACGTCGATTCGTAGATGGTTTCTTTTGGTTATTTGGAGTTCTTTGAGCATTGTTAAAGCTTCAAATACTTCAATACACTCCTACATACTCCTACATGATCAAAGCATGAAAGATAAATAGTTATTCAAGATGTTCAATAAAGCCATGGGCGACTAGAATTCCTATTTTTGCGAATGAGACTACGAATGAGAACTCGTAAGAGAATATTGTCGTGAGATTATGGAATTATTGAAACATGCTATATATATGGTTGATTATACATGGAATTTGGTGGGCTAAGTTGAGATAAGTATTGGGCCCAATTTGAGGCCCAAAGTGAGCCAAAATGAGAAGAAAAGCATGGGCCAAAATGGGTCAAAAGACCCATTCTTCCATTGACCTTCTAGACAAAGTATTAAATGCATTATTAGTGGCTAAGGATGGCCAAGAGGGTCTATATAAAGTCCCCAAAAATCAGATTTTTAATACACACAACACACATGCTTTTCTATCTTTTTTTCTAGAATTCTCAAGAAAGCTTCTTTTGGACTCTCAAACCCTAAGTCCACTTCTTGGGCAAGAGCATCATCCTACAAGTATTGGTAAGTGTTTATTCTTGTAATTTAATATATTATGTACATGAGAGGTTATGTATATCATGGTAGTTATGGTGGCAAGGTGTTGAATAGTGCACTTTTGGTTTTTGATAAAAGATGTGCATTCTTGTGAATTAAACTTGAAATATGACTTGTGGGTTTGATGAAAAGGCATGGTATGGATGAAATACCAACATGTATGGTGTGATTACATTAAGAAACTTGTTATTTCCATAAAAGTGTAAATTATGGGATTTTGGCCGATTTGTTGTTGTGAGGTGTATTGAAGTAATTTGATGGCATAATTGTGATGTTGTGGTGATGGAGAAGTGTAAAATATGAACTTGGTGTGACATGATCTTGGCTATCATGTATTGGTCAATGTATGGAATATTGTGGGATTATTGGAATAATAAATTCATAAATGATATTTTGGTCAATGTTGGGCATGTTGTGGTATTATTGATATGACCATGCCGAAAAGGATATTATCAAGGGGAAATGACTTGTTAAAGCCAAACATGTGACTTGTTGTTATTGTATGCATTTGTAAGGTAGTTGGTGGTTAATGTTGGTTCCATTATGTATTTGTGATGTAGAGTGAAACGTAAAGAAGGAGCGGAATTGTTGCTCTCACATATTTGATTGTGTACTTACATTGGGAAGACAAGGTATGTAAGGTTACTTTGTCCGTATTTTTCTACGGCCAATAGTGTTCACATTGACATTTCACTAGTTCTATTCCGAAATGTACTAAGGTATCCCATATGTACTTATCCATGGTCATTGTCATATATTTCCTACTCATTGAACAATTGTGAATCCCATTTCTCATATCCATGATTAATGTTCCAAAAGCTCAAATAAGGTTATGTTCCAATATTCCAATAGTGCCTATACTTGTTTCTCTTGTTCATGGCTTATTGTCCAACAGTTCCAATGGTATCATGGTGCTAGTAATGTTATATTTCTCATTGATATTTATTCATATGTCTCTTACCCATTGGTCAATGATTCAAAGTTTCCAACAATGTGATGTTCAAAAGTTCCAAAGTGACGTTATGACTATCAAAGTAACAATCTCAAAGTAAAGATCAAAGTAATGCAAATGTGGTCAATGATCAAGTACGGGTGGCAAGTCTAGGGGCGTAAGCCTAGCTCGACTCGATCCCGAGGTTTGGATTTATGGGTGGCAAGTCTAGGGGCGTAAGCCTAGCTCGACTCGATCCCGATGCATTGATGTATGGGTGGCAAGTCTAGGGGCATAAGCCTAGCTCGACTCGATCCCTACACAATGATATGATATGAAAGACCCACTGATCAGTAGGGGCCCGGGTACATTGTTATCAGTGAGCATTGAGATAAAGAAAGTAATGAAAGTAATGAAAGCAATCCACATGGTTTCCAAAATGCAACATGGTGACTTACCCACATTGATTATTCATATGTTTTGAGTTCATTGACATATTCTTGTATTGTACAGTTTCATCTGAGCCTTGCATACTCAGTACTTATTTCGTACTGACCCCTCTCGGGGAATTTACCTTACTTGCTGCAGGCGCAGGTACTAGTAGGCCGCCACAGTAGGTTGCCAGCTGTTTGCGGTTTATTGGTGAGCTCCAGTTAGTTCGGGGCTTCTCCGAGTCACAGTGGTTCATATGCTTTGATATTGTACATTGTGTATAAAGCGGGGACTTGTCCCGACTTTCAGTTGGTTTTGGTCAATGCATCTGTTAGAGGCTTTTGTAGACGTATGTAGGTGTATGTGTATAAGATGATAGATGAAATCTTGACTTGATGGCCTCAACGGCCAAGTTTCTCATATGTATATACGTCATATGTTCTATGCTTCCGATTTTAGCCCCTCATGTTTCTATGTGATAGTAGTGTTTCCTATGACATGTATATGAATGAATAGAAGCAAAGATTGGTTCTCTCGGGCCTTGTCGTCTTCGGGTGCCAATCACGCCTCGTGGGAGTTCGGGGCGTGACATTCCATATATACAGTACGGTGGTATATCAATGTTGTTTATTCACTTGTATTTGATTCCATTTGAGTTCCTATATTTCTTACAATTACTTTTAGCCTTACATACTCAGTACATTCTTTCGTACTGACGTCCCTTGGGGGACCAACCTTACTTGCTGCAGGCACAGGAGCTAGTAGACCTTCACAGTAGGGTACGAGTCATCTGCAGATTTTGGTGAGCTCCAGATTGATTCGGGGATTTCTGAGTCATTTGTATATATTTTTGGTACTGTGTAGTAGTTGTATAAGGTGGGGACTTGTCCCGACCTTAGTCATGGTTATATATCTGTTAGAGGCATTGTGGACATTGTAAAGTCAAACGTAGAAGTGTCTTACCCTTTTTGACGTTGTGGCCCCAACGACCAAGTCTCGTATCTATTTTGAACGTCTATCGATGACTTTCGTTATCGATATATTATATCTACCTGTGGCAGAATTTTAGTTCATTTAGTGACATGCATATGAATGTACATGATCATAGGTTGATTCTCTCGGGCCTTAACGGCTTCGGGTGCCAGTCCGCCCCAATGGGATTTGAGGCGTGACATCCGCATTGACTCAACTCACAGAAGTGGTGAACAACAATGAACTAACTAATGATGTAGTTGATCATGATTCGGATAGAGATAGTTTATAGTTTAAATGATAATGATCAAGTGTCGGATGATGATGGCAATTTAGATGAGGACAATCCCTCGATCCCCTCACGTGATGGTAGTATTAATTATCACCCTAACACCATCCCTTATTTGGATAACACAGAAGAAGAGCTAGATGATTTTGCAAGTTTTAGAGATAACGATTCTGTTGGGGCTACACTAAGAAATCCCGAAAACCTAAATATCTCAAATCAGGTAAAATATTTATTTGATAAATAATATATCAATGTATTTAATATGTTCATTTTAGCTCTTATTGGTTGACAAAATTTTGTATATTTATTTAGGCATGATATTTCAAAGCAAAAAGCAAACAAAAGATGCACTAAGACAACATTGTATCGCAATAAGGAAAGAGTTCATTTGTGATCGGTCCAAAGGAAAAAATTGAAAGGTGACTTGCAAGTGGAATGAAATGGGATGCAAATGGATGATTCAGTTTAGAGAGCTTCCAATTGGTTTGTGGTTGGCTGGAAAAATGATCGAAGAACACACTTGTTTAACAGATAATTACGAGGATCATTATAATTTAAGTAGCTGCATGATTTCTACTTTGTTGATTCCATCGATTATGGTCGACGCACACTTTAGTATTAAAGCAGTGCAGGTACTTATGAAATCAAAGTTTAATTATACTCCCAATTACAAGAAAGCTCAAAAAGCCCATAGGAAAGCTTTTGTAATGATGTATGGTGATTTTGAAGGTTCTTTCAAAATATTGCCTCGTTACATGACTGCCCTACAACATTTTAATTCGGACACCGTTGTTGAGTAGGAGTATGATTCAACTACAATGGAAGGAAAACAGATTTTTAAATTTGTGTTTTGGGCTTTTAAACCAAGCATTGATGATTTCACAAGTTGTAGGCCCGTCATCTCAATAGATGGCACTCATATCAATGGTAAGTATGATACTAAATTACTAATCACTGTTGAAATTGATGCGAATGACAATATTTTTCCACTTGCATATGTTGTTGTTGCACGCAAGAACTTTGATTCATGGACATGGTTTCTTGCGTTATTATGGAGGTACGTTGTGTGATCGGCGAGGTGTTGGACTTATTTCTGACCGTCACCAAGGCATCCTGGAATGTATCCAAACACATGAATGGTTACAACCACCCTTCACATATCATAGATTTTGTGTCTGCCATTTGAAAGCCAACTTTAACAAGAAGTTCTTGAATAGTGACCTTGAGAACCTAATGTGGTTGGCGGCTATAGAGCATCAGGAGAAAAAGTTCAAGCACCGAATGAGACAAATTAAATTAATATCCCCTGTTGCATATACGTGGCTAAATGATCGTCCTCTTCAAAAGTTGACATTGTACAAGGATAATGGTCATAGTTGGGGGGCTATGACGACCAATGTGTCTTGAGTCATATAACGGTTTGTTGAAGAAAGCTCGTGGCTTGCCTGTTACTGCCATGGTTAGATTGACCTTTAAAAATCTTGTTGATCGATTTTGTGAAAGAAACTCTCTCGCGTCATTGTTAATTGCAGAAAATAAGCCTTGGCCGCTCAATGTTGAAAATAATTTTTTAGAATATTGGGAGCGGACCAATCGCACACAGACAAGATGCAGTACAATATCGAAAGTGGCACTTTTGAGGTTTTAACATTTGCACGTGGTGGTAGGGGTGGAAACCTATGTTAGTAAGTACTACTGTTCAAAAAGGTACAAGCAAACTTACAGTGCTGAATTATACCCACCATCATGCTTACAATATTCAGTAGGATCCCGCAACGAGTTTAGTTAGACAAATGATGAATAAGTTTGTTGATTATTCTGTCAGTGCTTTAAATGCTGCTGCTCAGGGATCTAGGTTGAGCTTTGAACCGGACTATACTTTGCCGGAAGAATATGAAAACCAACCAGAAGTGCCAATATGGCCTCGCCATCGAGCTACTAGAGTTAGAGTACCTCGGCGTGGTGCTAACCGACCTAATCAAAGAGGTGTCGTTCACCAGCTAGTTGATGAGGAAGAATGTAACATCCCGTACCTTTTCGACCTATGTGATGAACAATGGTTACTTAAGTTTCGAGACGCTATGAGTATGTATTTTGTAAGGTTGGTGATGAAAAAAAAATTAATTAATTCGAGCCTCGTACATGTGATTAGATTTTAGTCGGAGATGTCTTGTGTAATACCCCATACATTTCCAACCTCATTTGGTACCTTGGAGTCATGTTTACTTGATGATTAAGGTCACTACGTAAGTATTTTGTAGTGTTTTGATAGGGTATTGGATGATATGCAAGTGTTAGAAAAAAATGGTTGAAAAATCCAGCAGGCCACTGATTCAGAGAACCTTCAATTCCTGCGCCACTGCTGCAAAGCAAGGCAGTGGCGCAAGGCACAACATAATTGGCCTTTCCGAGCTCGTTTTGCGACGAAATGCAACGACGATTCTTCCATGGTTTCTTTTGATTCCTTGGAGTTCCTTTAGCATTGTTAAGACTTCAAATACCTCGATACACTACTACATACTCCTACATGATCAAACCATGGAATACAAGAATTTACCAAAATGTTCAAAGAAGCCATAGGTGACTAGAATTCCTATTTTTGCGATTGAGGCTACGAATGAAAATCTCATAAGTGAATATTGTCGTGGCATTATGAAATTATTTAAACATGAGATATATGATGGATTATACATGAGAATTGGTGGGCTAGGATAATATGTGTGAATGGGCCAATTTGAGGCCCAAAATGGGATAAAATGCAAGGCCCAAAGGGGAAACAAAAGACCCATTCTTCCATTGACCAAATGGACATGGAATTTAATGCCAAAGAAGACTTGAGGGCCTATATATATGTGGAAGAATCAGATTTTTATTCCAAAAGACACACATCACTTTTCTAGAATTTTCAAGATAATTCCCTTTTGGCTTTGCAAACCCTAAGTCATCTTTTGGACAAGATCAACATATTCCAAGCCTTGGTAAGTATTTATTTTCATGGATTAATATCTTATATGCATAAAAGAATATGTATATCATGTTGGTTGTGCTTGGAAAAGTTGGTCATGGAACTTGGTGAGTTTGTATGAGATTTGTGGTATATGGAATTCAAGTGTGAATTAGGCCTTGTGCCTTTGATGAAAAAGCATGGTATGGACAAAATATGAACATGTATGGTGTTATTTTTGGTATAAAACTTGTTCTTTTCTAAAAGTGGGAATTTTGGGATTTTGGCCGATATGTGTTATGAGTTGAATTAAGGTGCTTTGATGGATTATTTGTGATGTGTTATGGATAAGAAAGTGTAAAGGAGAAGTATTGTGGTGAAATGTATTGATTTTCATGTATTGGTCAATGTTGGGAATATTATGGAATTTTTGGAATAATAGTATGATCAATGGTTTTGTCAAAGGGAAATGACGTGTTGAAAGCCAAACATGTAATTCATTGACATGGTATGCATTTGTAAAGTAATTGGTGGTTAATGTGAATTTCGTTATGTATTTGTAGACACATAAAGAAGGAGTGGGATTATTGTCTACGCATCTAAGGTTGTAGATTCGTATTGCGAATCCAAGGTATGCAAGGTTATTTTGTCCGTATCTTTCTACGGCCAATAGTGTTCACAATTGACATTTCTTTAGTTCTATTCCGAAATGTACCAAGGTATCCCATATGCACTTATTTATGGTCATTGTCATATATTTCCTACTCATTGATCAATTGTGAATCTCATTTCTCATATTCATGATTAATGTTCCGAAAGTTCAAAGAAGGCTATGTTCCAATATTCCAATAGTGCCTATACTTGTGTCTCTTGTTCATGGCTTCTTGTCCAATGGTTCCAATAGTATCATGGTGCTAGTGATGTTATATTTCTCATTGATATTTGTTCACATGTTCTTCACTTATTGGTCAATGATTCAAAGTTTCCAACAATGTTGTGTTCCAAAGTTCCAAAGTGATGTTATGATTATCAAAGTATCAATCTCAAGTAATGATCAAAGTAATGCAAATGTGGTCAATGATCAAGTACGGGTGGCAAGTCTAGGGGCGTAAGCCTAGCTCGACTCGATCCCGAGATATGGATTTATGGGTGGCAAGTCTAGGGGCGTAAGCCTAGCTCGACTCGATCCCAAGGGTGGCAAGTCTAGGGGCATAAGCCTAGCTCGACTCGATCCCTATATGATGATATGAAAGACCCACTGATCAGTCGGGGCCCGGGTACATTGTGATATATGTGATAACAAGTGAGCATTGAGATAAAGAAAGTAATGAAAGCAATGAAAGCAATCCACATGGTTCCCAAAATGCAACATGGTGACTTATTCACATTGAGTATCCATATGTTTTGAGTTCATTGACATATTCCTTGACATATTCATGTGTTGTATAGTTTCATCTGAGCCTTGCATACTCAGTACTTATTTCGTACTGACCCCTCTCGGGGAATTTACCTTACTTGCTGCAGGCGCAGGTCCCAGTAGGCCTCCTCAGTAGATTGCCAGTGTTAGCGGCTCTTTGGTGAGCTCCAGCTCATTCGGGGCTTCTCCGAGTCAAAGTATATATGTTTTGGTATTGTACATGTTGTATAAAGCGGGGACTTGTCCCGACTTATGGTTCATTTTGGTCAATGCTCTTGTTAGAGGCTTTTGTAGACCGACGTGGGTGTACTAGTGTAAATGACACATGTTGTTTTGACTGGATGGCCTCAACGGCCAAGTTTCATATGTATGCCTAAATATGTCCCTTGTTCTCCTTTATTCGTATTTCATAATATTATGCAATGGTGGTTATGAATATTATATGCATATGATTGAGCATAGGCAAAGGTTGGTTCTCTCGGGCCTTATCGGCTACGGGTGCCAATCATGTCTCGATGGGATTCGAGGCGTGACAAAAGTGGTATCAGAGCAGTCGGTCTAAGGATGTCTACAAAGCCGTGTCTGAGTAGAGTCTTACGTATCGATGTGTTGTGCACCACATTTATACGTAGGAGGCTACGAGACATTTAGGATGTTGTTTCCTTTCCTTCATTCTAGATCGTGCAATAGAGCCAATGTTGTCAGTTGCATTATATCTGATCTTGGTAATTATTTTTCTTTGGTATAGTCAAAATGCCGAACACTAGAAGAGGAAGAGGAAAAGGTAAAAGTAAGCTGCTAGATAGAATTGCTGGTGAAGGAGCAAGTAGACCACCACCTGAGCAAGTTGATCAAGGTGGGGCTGAAACTGAGTTTGCAACGCGAGCTTCTTCTACTTCTTCAGCTCCAGAAGAGACGAGAAGAAGGGAAGTGCCCGTGGAACCACCGACAAATGCCACAGATCAGGATCTTAGGAATGCTGTACAGATGTTGACACAGTTAGTGGCGGCACAAAGCCAGGGAAGAGCTGGTGCAATGGCACATGATGATGATGCGGCTAGAATGGCAAGTCGCAGAACACAGGATTTCTTGAAACTGGACCCTCCTATATTCACAGGGGCAGATCCAAAAGCAGATCCACAGGACTTCGTGGATCAAATTCAGAGGGCATTGGAAGTTATGCATGTGACAGGGATAGAAACAGTGGAACTTGCCGCGTACAGGTTGAAAGGAGAAGCAATATTGTGGTACGAGGATTGGAAGAAATCCCGTGATATTGATGCAACCCCACCTACTTGGGAAGAGTTTAAAGTGGCCTTCCTCGATCATTATCTTCCATATGAGGTTCGGGAAGCACGTGCAGACCAGTTCCTGAACTTGCGTCAAGGGAATATGAGTGTTCGGGAATATAGCTTGCAATTTAATTCCTTGGCTCGATATGCGCCAAATGTTGTGGCTACGATGACAGACAGGGTCCATAGATACGTGGACAGACTAGAGCCATATTTGGTAAGAGATTGCACTATTGCGGCCTTGAATAGGGACATGGACATTGCTCGCATACAAGCCTTCGCCCAGAAAATGGAGGATCAGAGACAGAGACGCAGGGTACATGAATTTGATAGGGGACAGTCCAAAAGGGCTAGACCTATGGGACCACCTATGATGTCCCAAGGAGGAACTAGGCCCCGTATGTTTCCTAGACCACCTAGACCGTCGTTCTCTTATTCCACAGGGAGTGCTTATCCTCAGTCTCGAGGGTTTCGAGGTGGTTCAGTTGGACAGAGTAGTGGGGGTCATGGATCACAGTCAGCAGGTTTCCCTCGTCAGCAGTGTCAGCACTGCGGGCGTATGCACACAGGTCCATGTCGGACAGGGATGAATGTCTGCTTTTGGTGTGGTATGCCGGGACATATAGCGAGAGAATGTCCACAGCGGAGTATGGGTGGTATAGCACGACCAGCTGGGTCGGCTGTTGCGTCTTCAGCCTCGGTTCCTTCACAGGGCCGAGGGGTGCAGCCTATTGGTAGAGGTAGAGGTGCCAGAGGAGGAGCCAGTACTAGCGGGGTCCAGAATCGTACTTATGCTTTGGTGGACCGCCAGAATTCAGAGGCTTCCCCAGATGTCGTCACAGGTACATTATCCATATTCTCACATAATGTATATGCATTAATTGACCCAGGCTCTACATTTTCCTATGTTACTCCATTGGTTGCTGCGAAATTTGCAAAGGCACCGGAATTATTAATGAAGTCAATTGAAGTGTCTACACCAGTTGGTGAATATATTGTTGCAAAGAGAGTGTATCGTAACTGTGTGGTAACTGTGTGTGGTCATGATACGTTGGCTGATCTCATTGAATTGGACATGGTGGATTTTGATGTAATTATGGGAATGGATTGGTTGGCTTCGTGTTATGCTACGGTAGATTGCCGGGCCAAGAAGGTACAATTTTGTTTTCCACAGGAAAATGTTCTAGAATGGCAGGGTAAGGTAGGGGCACCACGAGGAAGATTTATTTCCTACTTGAAAGCCAGAAAAATGATTGCCAAGGGATACGTATGTCATTTGGTACGAGTGAAAGATAATGATGTGGAACCATTAACTCCACAGTCAGTACCGGTAGTCAATGAATTTCTTGATGTATTTCCAGAGGATCTTCCAGGTTTACCCCCAGAACGAGAAGTGGAATTCGGTATTGATGTGATTCCAGGCACTCAGCCCATTTCTATTCCTCCATATAGAATGGCTCCAGCGGAACTGCGTGAATTGAAGGAGCAGTTGAGAGATTTACTGGATAAAGGCTTCATTAGGCCTAGTATGTCCCCATGGGGTGCACCGGTATTATTTGTGCGAAAGAAGGATGGCACCTTGAGAATGTGCATCGACTATCGTCAACTGAATAAAGTAACGATCAAGAACAAATATCCCCTCCCTCGCATTGATGATTTGTTTGATCAGTTACAGGGTGCCAGGTGTTTTTCAAAGATTGACTTGAGGTCGGGTTACCATCAAGTCAGAGTTAGAGAAGAAGATGTACCCAAGACAGCTTTCCGAACACGGTATGGCCATTATGAATTTTTGGTTATGTCATTTGGGCTAACAAATGCGCCGGCTGTGTTTATGGATTTGATGAACAGAGTATTCAAGCCATTCCTAGACGTGTTCGTGACAGTATTTATCGATGACATCCTTGTTTATTCAAGATCACCAGAAGACCATGCTTATCACTTACGGCAAGTGTTGCAAATTCTCCGTGAGCGTAAGTTGTATGCAAAATTCTCCAAATGTGAGTTTTGGTTAAAATCAGTCGCGTTCTTGGGTCACATTGTATCAGATGAAGGCATACAGGTTGATACCCAAAAGATTGAAGCAGTGAAGAATTGGCCAAGACCTACAACACCCACAGAGATTCGCAGTTTTCTAGGTTTGGCAGGTTATTACCGAAGATTTGTAGAAGGTTTTGCTTCTATTGCGGCACCATTGACAAAGTTAACTCACAAGGCAATTAAATTTCAATGGAATGATGCATGTGAAAGAGGGTTTCAAAACCTGAAAGACAAGTTGACTTCTACACCAGTGTTAGTTCTTCCTGAGGGCACAGAGGGCTATGCAGTGTATTGTGATGCTTCCGGGATTGGTCTCGGATGTGTGTTGATGCAGCATGGGAGGGTGATAGCATATGCCTCACGACAGTTGCCGCCACATGAGAAAAACTATCCCACACATGATCTTGAATTGGCTGCGGTAGTTTTTGCTTTAAAGATATGGCGTCATTATTTATATGGTGTTCATGTTGACATCTATACGGATCACAAAAGCTTGCAATATCTTTTTAAGCAGAAGGAACTCAATTTGAGGCAACGAAGGTGGTTAGAGCTTTTAAAAGACTATGACATTGATATTCTTTATCACCCAAGCAAAGCAAATGTCGTAGCTGATGCATTGAGCCGTAAGGCAGTCGAAAGCACTAGTGGTCAGTTGAATGAAAAGCGTGAGATAATCAAAGATTTGAATCAATTAGCCAGCTTGGGAGTTCGCCTTATTGAAACCTCCGATGATAGAGTTATGGTACAGAATGCAGCAGAATCCTCCTGGATAGCTGAAGTGAAAGAGAAACAGTATGCGGATTCTATTTTATTACAGCTAAAGGAGAATGTGCAACGGAATTTGACCAAGGCATTTGAGATTACACCGGAAGGGGTGCTTCAATGTCAAGGGAGAATATGTGTACCGGATGTAGATCAGCTGAGGACACGAATAATGACAGAGGCGCACCATTCACGCTATTCCATTCACCCGGGTGCTACTAAAATGTACCATGAATTGAAAGAAGTGTATTGGTGGGGCAACATGAAGAAGAACATTGCAGAATTTGTCGCGCAATGCCCAAATTGTCAACAGGTGAAAGTGGAACATCAGAAACCGGGAGGTTACATGCAATGTATCAATCTTCCAGTCTGGAAGTGGGATATGATTAATATGGATTTTATTACGGGCTTGCCTCGTACATTGCGGAAGTTTGATTCCATATGGGTCATAGTGGACCGACTTACCAAGTCGGCGCATTTTCTACCTGTCAAGACGACCTATACAGCTGAGGATTATGCGAAATTGTATGTAAAAGAGATAGTACGATTGCATGGTATTCCACTTTCTATTATATCAGACAGAGGAGCACAGTTCACAGCACACTTTTGGAAATCTTTTCAGCGGAGTTTGGGTACTCAGGTGAATTTGAGTACGGCTTTCCATCCTCAGACCGATGGCCAAGCAGAACGTACTATTCAGACACTTGAAGATATGCTACGAGCATGTACGTTGGATTTTCAAGGTAGTTGGGATGACCATTTGCCTCTTATTGAATTTGCGTATAACAATAGCTATCATTCAAGTATTAAAATGGCACCTTATGAAGCCTTGTATGGAAGGAAATGTAGATCACCAATCGGATGGTTTGAAGCAGGTGAAACTGCTTTACTTGGGCCAGATATTGTGCACCAAGCCATGGAGAAAGTTAAAGTTATCCGACAACGGTTACAAACGGCTCAAAGTCGTCACAAGTCATATGCCGATGTTAGAAGAAGAGGGCTTGAATTTGCCATAGGTGATTGGGTGTTTTTAAAGGTGTCACCGATGAAAGGGGTAATGCGGTTCGGAAAGAAAGGGAAATTGAGTCCACGTTACATAGGCCCCTATGAAGTTATTAGAAGATTTGGGCAAGTCGCATATGAATTAGCCTTACCTCAAGAACTTTCCTCCGTCCATCCGGTATTTCATGTGTCGATGCTTCGGAAATGCATAGGAGATCCGTCTCGTATTGTTCCCGTAGAGGATGTTCAAGTTACAGAGGATCTCACTTATGAAGAGGTGCCCATTGCTATCCTAGATCGACAAGTAAAGAGATTGAGAAATAAAGACATAGCATCCGTAAAAGTCCTTTGGAGAAATCAACAAGTAGAGGAGATCACATGGGAAGCGGAAGAAATGATGAAATCCAAGTATCCCCACTTATTTCAAATGGACCAAGAAGTTCACAGTACGGAGGTGGAATAATAACAAGTAAGTCTTTAATAGCATTATGTCTATTGGTATGTTAAAGTAAAGATACATTTGTTGTGTATAAAACATGTTGTTAACATTCGAGGACGAATGTTCCTAAAGGGGGAAGAATGTAACATCCCGTACCTTTTCGACCTATGTGATGAACAATGGTTACTTAAGTTTCGAGACGCTATGAGTATGTATTTTGTAAGGTTGGTGATGAAAAAAAAATTAATTAATTCGAGCCTCGTACATGTGATTAGATTTTAGTCGGAGATGTCTTGTGTAATACCCCATACATTTCCAACCTCATTTGGTACCTTGGAGTCATGTTTACTTGATGATTAAGGTCACTACGTAAGTATTTTGTAGTGTTTTGATAGGGTATTGGATGATATGCAAGTGTTAGAAAAAAATGGCTGAAAAATCCAGCAGGCCACTGATTCAGAGAACCTTCAATTCCTGCGCCACTGCTGCAAAGCAAGGCAGTGGCGCAAGGCACAACATAATTGGCCTTTCCGAGCTCGTTTTGCGACGAAATGCAACGACGATTCTTCCATGGTTTCTTTTGATTCCTTGGAGTTCCTTTAGCATTGTTAAGACTTCAAATACCTCGATACACTACTACATACTCCTACATGATCAAACCATGGAATACAAGAATTTACCAAAATGTTCAAAGAAGCCATAGGTGACTAGAATTCCTATTTTTGCGATTGAGGCTACGAATGAAAATCTCATAAGTGAATATTGTCGTGGCATTATGAAATTATTTAAACATGAGATATATGATGGATTATACATGAGAATTGGTGGGCTAGGATAATATGTGTGAATGGGCCAATTTGAGGCCCAAAATGGGATAAAATGCAAGGCCCAAAGGGGAAACAAAAGACCCATTCTTCCATTGACCAAATGGACATGGAATTTAATGCCAAAGAAGACTTGAGGGCCTATATATATGTGGAAGAATCAGATTTTTATTCCAAAAGACACACATCACTTTTCTAGAATTTTCAAGATAATTCCCTTTTGGCTTTGCAAACCCTAAGTCATCTTTTGGACAAGATCAACATATTCCAAGCCTTGGTAAGTATTTATTTTCATGGATTAATATCTTATATGCATAAAAGAATATGTATATCATGTTGGTTGTGCTTGGAAAAGTTGGTCATGGAACTTGGTGAGTTTGTATGAGATTTGTGGTATATGGAATTCAAGTGTGAATTAGGCCTTGTGCCTTTGATGAAAAAGCATGGTATGGACAAAATATGAACATGTATGGTGTTATTTTTGGTATAAAACTTGTTCTTTTCTAAAAGTGGGAATTTTGGGATTTTGGCCGATATGTGTTATGAGTTGAATTAAGGTGCTTTGATGGATTATTTGTGATGTGTTATGGATAAGAAAGTGTAAAGGAGAAGTATTGTGGTGAAATGTATTGATTTTCATGTATTGGTCAATGTTGGGAATATTATGGAATTTTTGGAATAATAGTATGATCAATGGTTTTGTCAAAGGGAAATGACGTGTTGAAAGCCAAACATGTAATTCATTGACATGGTATGCATTTGTAAAGTAATTGGTGGTTAATGTGAATTTCGTTATGTATTTGTAGACACATAAAGAAGGAGTGGGATTATTGTCTACGCATCTAAGGTTGTAGATTCGTATTGCGAATCCAAGGTATGCAAGGTTATTTTGTCCGTATCTTTCTACGGCCAATAGTGTTCACAATTGACATTTCTTTAGTTCTATTCCGAAATGTACCAAGGTATCCCATATGCACTTATTTATGGTCATTGTCATATATTTCCTACTCATTGATCAATTGTGAATCTCATTTCTCATATTCATGATTAATGTTCCGAAAGTTCAAAGAAGGCTATGTTCCAATATTCCAATAGTGCCTATACTTGTGTCTCTTGTTCATGGCTTCTTGTCCAATGGTTCCAATAGTATCATGGTGCTAGTGATGTTATATTTCTCATTGATATTTGTTCACATGTTCTTCACTTATTGGTCAATGATTCAAAGTTTCCAACAATGTTGTGTTCCAAAGTTCCAAAGTGATGTTATGATTATCAAAGTATCAATCTCAAGTAATGATCAAAGTAATGCAAATGTGGTCAATGATCAAGTACGGGTGGCAAGTCTAGGGGCGTAAGCCTAGCTCGACTCGATCCCGAGATATGGATTTATGGGTGGCAAGTCTAGGGGCGTAAGCCTAGCTCGACTCGATCCCAAGGGTGGCAAGTCTAGGGGCATAAGCCTAGCTCGACTCGATCCCTATATGATGATATGAAAGACCCACTGATCAGTCGGGGCCCGGGTACATTGTGATATATGTGATAACAAGTGAGCATTGAGATAAAGAAAGTAATGAAAGCAATGAAAGCAATCCACATGGTTCCCAAAATGCAACATGGTGACTTATTCACATTGAGTATCCATATGTTTTGAGTTCATTGACATATTCCTTGACATATTCATGTGTTGTATAGTTTCATCTGAGCCTTGCATACTCAGTACTTATTTCGTACTGACCCCTCTCGGGGAATTTACCTTACTTGCTGCAGGCGCAGGTCCCAGTAGGCCTCCTCAGTAGATTGCCAGTGTTAGCGGCTCTTTGGTGAGCTCCAGCTCATTCGGGGCTTCTCCGAGTCAAAGTATATATGTTTTGGTATTGTACATGTTGTATAAAGCGGGGACTTGTCCCGACTTATGGTTCATTTTGGTCAATGCTCTTGTTAGAGGCTTTTGTAGACCGACGTGGGTGTACTAGTGTAAATGACACATGTTGTTTTGACTGGATGGCCTCAACGGCCAAGTTTCATATGTATGCCTAAATATGTCCCTTGTTCTCCTTTATTCGTATTTCATAATATTATGCAATGGTGGTTATGAATATTATATGCATATGATTGAGCATAGGCAAAGGTTGGTTCTCTCGGGCCTTATCGGCTACGGGTGCCAATCATGTCTCGATGGGATTCGAGGCGTGACAAAGAAGTTGGTGCAGATCAACAGCAAGAAGAGGCTAATTACGGTAATCAAAGTCCATACTATCCAGTTATGGATATGCATAGCCCACAGTACAATGCAACAACATCCATAGACATGGTTACTCCATCATCTCAGACTTTTGGATTTGCTGCATCTAGCAATTCACCAGGTTGGAATCTAGGCGGACATGTTGCATGTAATATATTTGATCATGAGGCGGGCAACTCAACACAAATTTGGAGGCAAGAGGATGGTAGAAGGTTTGGCTTTATAGATGCAATTGATCCAGTCCAACACGTAAGTTGTTTCTTTAAATTATCAAGTTATTATTTTTAAGTTGTTTTTTTAACGCCCTTTTTAATATTGTACAGAATCTTGAAGAGGTTGATGCGATGGATGAACTGCGTCATTCAACAAGGCCTCGTCATCCTACTAACTGTGGCACTGGTGGCAAGCTTAGAGATCATTAGATATATAAATTTTTGTAATATATATGGTAACTTTTGTTAATCATCAAACATCGTTCAATAAAGTTCTTTTTCACTTTCTTCTTTGTTAATCAAGATCCAAGTCGCTAGCTTTGATCATTTATAATAACCAAACATCATTTTTTCTACTTTTATATTCATTAAAAGTATAAAATCTTCACTTCACATATGATACATATCACAGTTATTCTCAAGAATATAAAATTTTCACATAAATTAAAAGAAACGGAAGAGTAAAACAAAGGAAATGCAGTTTTTAATAGTGCATTTCGATGAAGTTTATGGTGAAGTTTTCTTCCTTACAGAGATGTTGCTTCTATGTAGTGTTTAGGGCATCAACAATCTGCCCTCTTCATCGTGAAGAATATGGAAGCTGAAACCTTATTCATGGTTCGCAATTTTAAGGGCAAACTACAAAAAAATTATTTTTTTTATGTAGTTCGCCCATTGCTTGGCAAACTATGAAAAAAATGGAAAGTTAGCTGATTGTTTAAAAATTGGGCAAACTTTTTCTTTTTTTCTTTTAAATGGAAATGTAGTTCGCCCAATGCTTGGCAAACTATGATTTTTTTAATAGAAACGGAGTTCCCACCCTTAAATTTTTTCTCAGTTAGTAAACGCGCCAGTTAAGGGAGGTTATACAGTTCGCCAGGCCAGTGGGCTGTCCCTTTTGGCATATATCTTTAGAGAGTGTCCGTTTTGGGACATAGTGTTGAAAAAGTGTCCCTTTTGGAGCCGTAGGCCAACAAAGATATGATCTGCTGATCGTTCTTGATTTCTCTTTGATATTTTTATCCTTGTCATCTCCTTTAATTCTCTACAAGAAAAACTTGATTAGTACTACCAAACTACAGATATCAGCTCATCTCTTGATTCTTTGTTGGTAATTTTTCTAGAGAAGTAGGGAATTTAGGCTTTAGCTAGTGAGTGTCGTGCCATTCAACGAATGAGCTTTTGGAACTAGAGATCGATTAAAATGGTTGAGTCATGGTTCTAGCCATTAAATATAGACACATATTTGAAAGGTCCCATACATGGTTTTATGTATACAGTTAGAAGGTCAACTATCGAATTTGTGATTACATTATACTTTCTCGTTCACATATCTCATTGTTCAAATGCTGAATTATGCCCTCAAATATAAACCTTTTGAATCTGCTGCAGTTATCTTTTTATTTTTATGTATCTTAACATGGTTTTGATTTTGATGAATTCCCTGGGTCGTGCATGTTTGCAGCTCCCATCTAACCCATTCTAGAATTTGAACTATTTCCTGAGTTTGTGGATAAGATCAAGGGGAAATTTGGTTCCATGTTTATGACTACAAATTGGAAAAATAGAAATTCGACTTTGTAGTATGTTATTTGCTTGTTTTTTGAAGGCGGTGCAGCCACTATGGTTAGTTAATTACTGCTCCTCAAAGTCATGTATGGGTTTGCCTCATAAGTCATAAGACACTGTTTGAGTTTATGTACTTTCATAATCATTTATACAATATCGATATATTATATATACATTACATAATTAATTATACAATATTAATACATTACATATGTTGTATTCTTTTTTTGTCCCTAGTACACTTTTGGGCTATTTTTTGTGATAAAAAACATGACTATACTGGTTGTAAACTAATTACTTTATTGTATATATATTGAATTTTTCCAAAAAAAAAAATGTGAAGCACATAATATTGGAAATTATTTTTATGTAATGAACTTGATAACTTTATTAGAGTTAAATATTTTTGATTTAGCAAATAACTTTTTCCAACTATTATAATTGATATTATTTAATTAAAGATGTTATAAATTAGTAATCCTAACTAATATTGGAAAAATTACACCAGTGGCAGCACTTTAGAAAGAATATATTTTGGCACATGATCTTCATTTTAATATCTTACTTATGTTACTATCTTTTAATTGTAATATTTTGATATTAAAAACAACTAAGTACTACTACCACTACTATTACAACAACATGAGTAATCTAACAAGTGGAATTTTGGGAGGGTGCAGGTGTGTATGCAATTTTATCCCTATCTTGAGAACAAAAGTAGAGAGATTCTTTTTAATAGATCCTGGACTTAAGTAATACATATCAAAAATCAAGTACGTAATTGTTAGACCCTCAGCTTGATGGTTCAGATAACTCGGGCGTGGCTTGGGATTTATATGATAAACCTAGCCATGACCTAATAACTTCAGTTAAGGTCAAGTTTACTTAAGGCTAGTCTGCCTGCATGGGCATATTGACAGGCATGACACGTGTCGGCATGGCATGGCAAGACCTTTGTAGTGGCGCTGCTAAGGCATGCAAGGCAAGGCGTGGCTAAGGCATGACAAGGGTTGGGCAAACTACCAAGCCTAAGGCAAGACATGTTGTGACAACGTGGCTAAGGCAAGGCAAACTGTCACGCCCCGAATCCCAACGAGGCGTGATTGGCACCCGAAGCCGACAAGGCCCGAGAGAACCAATCTTTGCTTCTATTCATTCGTATGCATGTCATAGGAAATACTACTATCACATAGAAACATGAGAGGCTAAAATCGGAAAGCATAGAACATGTAACGTAAATACATATGAAAAACTTGGCCGTTGAGGCCATTAAGTCAAGAGTCCATCTATCATCTTATACACATAAACACCCACATACGTCTACAAAAGCCTCTAACAGATGCATTGACCAAAACCAACTGAAAGTCGGGACAAGTCCCCGCTTTATACACAATGTACAATATCAAAACATATATACACTCTGACTCGGAGAAGCCCCGAACTAACTGGAGCTCACCAATGAACCGCAAACAGCTGGCAACCTACTGTGGCGGCCTACTAGTACCTGCGCCTGCAACAAGTAAGGTAAATTCCCCGAGAGGGGTCAGTACGAAATAAGTACTGAGTATGCAAGGCTCAGATGAAACTGTACAATGCATGAATATTTCAATGAGTTCAAATACAAATGACTAATCAATATGAGTAAGTCACCATGTTGCATTTTGGAAACCATGTGGATTGCTTTCATTACTTTCGTTGCTTTCTTTACATTCAATACTCACTGATAACATTGTACCCGGGCCCCTACTGATTAGTGGGTCTTTCCATGACTTATCGTCATGTTGGGATCGAGTCGAGCTAGGCTTATGCCCCTAGACTTGCCACCCATAAATCAATGCCTCAGGATCGGGTCGAGCTAGGCTTATGCCCCTAAGACCTGCCACCCATAAATCAATGCCTCGGGATCGGGTCGAGCTAGGCTTATGCCCCTAAGACCTGCCACCCATAAATCAATGTATCGGGATCGAGTCGAGCTAGGCTTGTGCCCCTAGACTTTCCACCCATACTTGATCATTGACCACATTTGCATTACTTGGTTCTTTACTTTGAGATTGATACTTTGATAGTCATAACATCACTTGAACTTTGGAACATAACATTGTTGGAAGCTTTGAATCATTAACCAATGAGTGAAGGACATGTGAATAAATATCATGAGAAATATAACACTACTAGCACCATGATACCATTGGAACCATTGGACAATAATCCATGAACAAGAGACACAAGTATAGTCACTATTGAAACATTGGAACATTAGAACATAACCTTATTTGAGCTTTCGGACCATTAACCAAATAGGAGACATGAGATTCACAAATGATCCATGAGTAGGAAATTTATGACAATGACTATTGATACACGGATACCGGATACCTTAGCACATTTCGGGATAGGACTAATGACATGTCAATATGGATACTATTTGCCGCAGAAAGATACGAACAAGGTAACCTTACATACCTCGAATTCGCAATACGGATATACAACCTTAGATGCGTATACAATAATCCCGCTCCTTCTTTATGTGTCACTCTACAACACAAATACAATACGGAATTCACATTAACCATCAACTACTCTTCAAATGCATGTAACACCAATGAGTCACATAGTTGTCCTTAAACATGCCATTTCCCCTTGACAAAACCATTGATCATACTATCATTTCAAAAATTCCATAATATTCCCAACATTGACCAATACATGATAATTGATACATTTTACCACAACACTTCTCCTTTACACTTTCTTATCCATCACACATCACAAATAACCCATCAAATGACCTTAATACAACTCATAACACATATCGGCCAAAATCCCACAATTTCCACTTATAGACAAGAACAAGTTTAATACCAAAAATAACACCATACATGTTCATATTTTGTCCATACCATGCTTTTTCATCAAAGGCACAAGGCCTAATTCAAGTTCAAATTACCAAGATGACACATCTTTCACTAAAGGCAAAAATACACTATTCATCACCTTGCCAACACAACTAGCATAATATACATAATCTCCCATGCATATAATATATTAATCCATAAGAATAAACACTTACCAAAGCTTGGAATATGATGATCTTGCTCCAAAGATGACTTAGGGTTTGAAAGAGCCCAAAGGGAGCTTTCTTGAAAATTCTAGAAAATGAGAAAATGTGATGTGTGTCTTTATGAAATAAAATCTGATTTTTGTGCCCCTTTTATAGCCACTAAATCATCCTTAGCCACTCTTTATAGTATTCAATACTATATCTAGAAGGTCAAGGGAAGCATGGGTCATTTGACCCTTTCTTGGCCCATATCTTTTAGTCCATTTTGGGCCTCAATTTGGGCCCAATAACACATCTCAACTTAGACCACAAATTTTCATGCATGATCCCTCATATATCACATGTATCAATAATTTCATAATGTCACGACAATATTCTCTTACGAGATCCTCATTCGTCGTCTCGGTCGCAAAAATAGGAATTCTAGTCGCTCATGACTTCATTAAACATTTTTGGTAAATACTTGTATTCCATGGTTTGATCATGTAGAAGTATGTAGGAGTGTATTTGTCACGCCCCGAATCCCATCGGGACATGATTGGCACCTGTAGCCGATAAGGCCCGAGAGAACCAACCTTTGCCTATGTTCAATCAAATGCATATCATAATCATAACCACCACTGTGTAAGAACATGCAAGACGAATAAAGGAAAACATGGGAAATAATTATACATGTACATGAAACTTGGCCGTCGAGGCCATCCAGTCAAAATAACATATGTCTTTTACACTAATACACCCACATCTGTCTACAAAAGCCTCTAACAAGAGCATTGACCAATACAAACCAAAAGTTGGGACAAGTCCCCGCTTTATACAACATGTACATCATCAAAACATATAGCTACTCTGACTCGGAGAAACCCCGGATTAACTGGAGCTCACCAAGGAACCGCTAACACTGGCAATCTACTGAGGAGGCCTACTGGGACCTGTGCCTGCAGCAAGTAAGGTAAATTCCCCGAGAGGGGTCAGTACGAAATAAGTACTGAATAGGTAAGGCTCAAATGAAACTTTGAAACACATGAACATACCAATGAACTCAATACAAATGACTAGACAATGTGAATAAGTCACCATGTTACATTTTGGGAACCATGTGAATTGCCTTCATTATTTCCATTACTTTCTTTTATATTCAATGCTTGCTTGTCATACATGTGTCACAATGTACCCGGGCCCCTACTGATCAGTGGGTCTTTCCATGACTTATCGTCATGTTGGGATCGGGTCGAGCTAGGCTTATGCCCCTAAGACCTGCTACCCATAAAGCACTGCATCGGGATCGAGTCGAGCTAGGCTTATGCCCCTAGACTTGCCACCCATCAATCACTACATCGGGATCGAGTCGAGCTAGGCTTGCGCCCCTAGACTTGCCACCCATAAATCAACACATCGGGATCGAGTCGAGCTAGGCTTATGCCCCTAGACTTGCCACCCATACTTGATCATTGACCACATTTGCATTACTTTGATCTTTACTTTGAGATTGCTATTTGATAGTCATAACATCACTTGAACTTTGGAACATAACATTATTGGAAACTTTGAACCATTGACCAATGAGTGAAGGACATGTGAATAAATATCAATGAAAAATATAACATTACTAGCACCATGATACCATTGGAACCAGTGGACAATAATCCATGAACAAGAGACACAAGTATCGGCACTATTGAAACATTGGAACATAACGTTATTTGAGCTTTTGGACCATTAACCATGAATATGAGAAATGGGATTCACAATTGTTCAATGAGTAGGAAATATATGACAATGACCATGGATAAGTGCATATGGAATACCTTAGTACATTTCGAGGTAAGACTAGTGAAATCGCAATGTGGGTACGTTTGGCCGCAAAAAGATACGGACAGAGTAACCTTACATACCTTGTACTCTCAATACGGATATACAATCCTAGATGTGCATACAATAGTCCCGCTCCTTCTTTATGTGTCACTCTACAACACAAATACATAACGAAATTCACATCAACCATAACTACTTCACAAATGCATATAACGTCAATGGGGTACATGTTTGCTTTAAAACATGTCATTTCCCCTTGACAAAACCATTGATAGCATCATTATTCCAAAAATCCTCTAATATTCTCAACATTGACCAATACATAATAATCATTGCATTTCACCATAACAAATCTCTTTTACACCTCCTTATCCATACCACATCACAAACAATCCATCAATTCACCTTAATACACTTCATAGCACATATCGGCCAAATTCCCACAATTTACACTTATAGACAAGAACAAGTTTAACAACAAAAATAACTCCATAGATGTTCATATTTTATCCATACCATGATTTTTCATCAAAGGCACAAGTCCTAATTCAAGTTCAAACCCCATGGATCACACATCTTATACAAAAGCACAAAATACCATATCCAACATTTACAAGCACAACCAACATGATTTACATACTCTTTCATGCATATAATATATTAATCCATAATAATATTCACTTACCCAAACTTGTAAAGGGATGATTTTGCTCCAAAATTGCCTTTTGAGTCTTTAGGGTTCTTGAGAGAATAGTGTAGAATGTTTGAGAAAATGTGTAGAAAGCATGAGAGGTTAAATGAATAAAAATCTGATTTTGTGGGTCTATTTATAGTCCTTGGGTCATCCTTAGCCTTTCTTGATATTTAATGCCTTAATTGACTAAGTCAATAGAAGATTGGGTCATGTGACCCATGCCTTTTATCACATTTTTTTTGGGCTTTTATTGAGCCCAAATCACTTAACCCAATAAAATCAATAATTTTTCGTCTTTATACGTATTACAATAATGTTCCCACTCATAATATTCATATCCGTAGCCTCGATCCCAAAAACAAGGGATTCTAGCCACGTTTGGCTTATTTTGACCTTAGGGGCAAAACTGTCATTTTGACCCCAAATTTGTTCTCGAGTAATTTTATTATACCAATGCAATATGTCATTCATTTCATGTATATACTCTTGGTTGTAGAAGAAACGTAGCAAAAATTGGCTCGGTACGTCCCCGGATACCCTTGGGACTTAGAAATTTCTAACTTTCGAAAAAGTGGAAAACCCAAGGTGGCATGCTCCTGGGCGAGCCAACTTGCTGCCTCTGGGCTAAAAATTTTAGCCCAGAGCGGCGTGGCACGGTTCCAAACGCGCCCCTCTTTCATTTTTTCCGAAAATTCCATTTTTCGACTTCTCTTCGCGGGTTTGGTTAAATACGTCAAGTCCTATTCTTTAACTCACTTCTTAACCTTATTATACTTTGTTTAGAGGTCTTCTTAGCCTCATTTTGAACCCCACAAATGCGCAATGAAAATTTTAAAACACCTTCCATGCAAGTTTAACCACATAACAAGAGCCAAAATTCAATTATCTCATCAATAGCCTTACCAAATGCATACTCATAGCTCTCGATACCTATGTACATATTATTTAATGTCGTCAAGTAGGGTTGGGAACGTACAGGGTGTTACAGTCTTCCCCCCTTAGGAACATTCGTCCTCGAATGTTAATAATACCGTTTTATTACAATCAATGCATTTCTACATTAGCATACATATACATAAACTTCTAAGGCTCGTGGAGACTTACTTGTTATTGCTCCACCCCCGCACTTTGAACTTCTTGATCCATTTGGAATAGATGGGGATATTTGGATTTCATCATCTCTTCCGCTTCCCATGTGACCTCCTCTACTTGTTGATTCCGCCAAAGAACTTTCACGGAAGCTACGTCTTTATTCCTCAATCTTTTTACTTGTCGATCTAGGATAACAATGGGTACCTCTTCATAAGTAAGATCCTCTGTAACTTGAACATCTTCAATGGGAACAATACGAGTTGGATCTCCTATGCATTTTCGGAGCATGGAAACATGAAATACCGGATGGACTGAAGAAAGTTCTTGAGGTAGTGCTAATTCATAAGCAACTTGCCCAAATCTTCTAATAACTTCATATGGGCCTATGTAACGTGGACTCAATTTCCCTTTCTTTTCGAACCGCATTACCCCTTTCATTGGTGACACCTTTAAAAACACCCAATCACCTATTGCGAATTCAAGACCTCTTCTTCTAACATCCGCATATGACTTATGACGACTTTGAGCCGTTTGTAACCGCTGTTGGATCACCTTAACCTTTTTCATAGCCTGATGAGCAATGTCTGGCCCAAGTAAGGCAGTTTCACCTGCTTCAAACCATCCTATTGGTGATCTACATTTCCTTCCGTACAAAGCTTCATAAGGTGCCATTTTAATACTCGAATGATAGCTATTGTTATACGCAAATTCAATAAGAGGCAAATGGTCCTCCCAACTGCCTTGAAAATCTAACGTACAAGCTCGTAGCATATCTTCAAGTGTCTGAATAGTACGTTCTGCTTGTCCATCAGTCTGAGGATGGAAAGCTGTACTCAAATTCACCCGTGTACCCAAACTCTGCTGGAAAGACCTCCAAAAGTGCGCTGTGAACTGTGCTCCTCTGTCTGATATAATGGAAAGTGGAATACCATGCAATCGTACTATCTCTTTCACATACAACTTCGCATAATCCTCAGCTGTATAGGTCATCTTGACCGGTAGAAAATGCGCTGACTTGGTAAGCCTGTCCACTATAACACATATAGAATCAAACTTTCGCAATGTGCGAGGCAAACCCGTAATGAAATCCATGTTAATCATATCCCATTTCCATACTGGAAGATTGATACATTGCATGTAACCTCCTGGTTTCTGATGTTCCACTTTCACTTGTTGACAATTTGGGCATTGCGCGACAAATTCTGAAATGTTCTTTTTCATGTTGGCCCACCAATATATTTCTTTCAATTCATGGTACATTTTAGTAGCACCCGGATGAATAGAATAGCGCGAATGATGCGCCTCTGTCATTAGTCGTATCCTCAACTCATCTACGTCCGGTACGCATAGCCTCCCTTGACATTGAAGCACCCCTTCCGGTGTAATATCAAATTCTGCTGCACATTTTCCTTTAGCTGCAATAAAATAGAATCCGCAAATTGCTTCTCTTTCACTTCAGCTATCAAGGAGGATTCTGCTGCATTCTGCACCATAATTCTATCATCTGAGGTTTCAATAAGGCGAACTCCCAAGCTGGCTAATTGATTCAAATCTTTGACTATCTCATGCTTTTCATTCAACTGACCACTAGTGTTTTCTCCTGCCTTACGGCTCAATGCATCGGCTACTACATTTGCTTTGCCTGGGTGATAAAGAATATCAATGTCATAATCTTTTAAAAGCTCCAACCACCTTCGTTGCCTCAAATTGAGTTCCTTCTGCTTAAAAAGATATTGCAAGCTTTTGTGATCCGTATAGATGTCAACATGAACCCCATATAAATAATGACGCCATATCTTTAAAGCAAAAACTACCGCTGCCAATTCAAGATCATGTGTAGGATAGTTTTTCTCATGTGGCCGCAACTGTCGTGAGGCATATGCTATCACCCTACCATGCTGCATCAATACACATCCGAGTCCAATCCCGAAAGCATCACAATACACTGAATAGCCCTCTGTGCCTTCAGGAAGTACTAACACTGGTGTGGAAGTCAACTTATCTTTCAATTTTTGAAACCCTCTTTCACATGCATCATTCCATTGAAACTTAATTGCCTTGTGAGTTAACTTTGTTAATGGTGCTGCAATAGAAGCAAACCCTTCTACAAATCTCCGGTAATAACCTGCCAAACCCAGAAAACTGCGAATCTCTGTGGGTGTCGTAGGTCTTGGCCAGTTTTTCACTGCTTCAATCTTTTGGGTATCAACCTGTATGCCTTCATCTGATACAATGTGACCCAAGAACGCGACTGATTTCAACCAAAACTCACATTTGGAGAACTTTGCATACAACTTCCGTTCACGAAGAATCTGTAACACTTGTCGTAAGTGATTAGCATGGTCCTCCGGTGATCTTGAATAAACTAGGATGTCATCTATGAATACCGTGACGAACACGTCCAAAAATGGCTTAAACACCCTATTCATCAAATCCATGAACACAGCTGGAGCATTTGTTAGTCCAAATGACATAACTAAAAATTCATAATGGCCATACCGTGTTCGGAAAGCTGTCTTGGGTACATCTTCTTCTCTAACTCTGACTTGATGGTAACCCAACCTCAAGTCAATTTTTGAAAAACACCTGGCACCCTGTAACTGATCAAACAAATCATCAATGCGAGGGAGGGGATATTTGTTCTTGATCGTTACCTTATTCAATTGCCGATAGTCAATGCACATTCTCAAGGTGCCATCTTTCTTTCACACAAATAAGACCGGTGCACCCCACGGGGACATACTAGGCCTAATGAAGCCCTTATCTAGCAAATCCTTCAATTGCTCCTTTAATTCACGCAGTTCGGCTGGAGCCATCCTATACGGAGGAATAGAAATAGGCTGAGTGCCCGAAATCACATCAATGCCAAATTCCACTTCCCGTACTGGGGGGTAAACCTGGAAGATCCTCTGGGAATACATCTAGAAATTCATTGACCACTGGGACCGACTGCGGAGTTAGTGGTTCCACATCATTATCTTTCACCCGTACTAGGTGACATATGTATCCCTTGGCAATCATTTTTCTGGCTTTCAAATAGGAAATAAATCTTCCTCGTGGTGCCCCTACATTACCCTGCCAGTCAAGAACATTTTCTTGTGGGAAACAAAATTGCACCTTCTTGGACCGGCAATCTACCGTAGCATAACAAGAGGCCAACCAATTCATTCCCATAATTACATCAAAATCCACCATGTCTAGTTCAATGAGATCAACCAATGTATCATGACCACACACAGTTACCACACAGTTACGATATACTCTCTTTGCAACAATATATTCACCAACCGGTGTAGACACTTCAATTGATTTAATTAATAATTCTGGTGTCTTTGTAAATTTCGCAGCAACCAATGGAGTAACATAGGAAAATGTAGAACCTGGGTCAATTAGTGCATATACAGCATGTGATAATATGGATAATGTACCTGTGACGACATCTGGGGAAGCCTCTGAATTCTGGCGGTCCACCAAAGCATAAGTGCGATTCTGGACCCCGCTAGTACTGGCTGCTCCTCTGGCACCTCTACCACGACCAATAGGCTGCAACCCTCGGCCCTGTGAAGGAACCGATGCTGAAGACGCAACAGCCGACCCAGCTGGTCGTGCTATACCACCCATGCTCCGATGTGGACACTCTCTCGCTATATGTCCCGGCATACCACACCAAAAGCAGACATTCGTCCCTGACCGACATGTACCTGTGTGCATACGCCCACAGTGCTGACACTGCTGACGAGGAAAACCTGCTGTCTGAGACCCATGAACTCCGCTACTCTGCCCTGATGGACCACCCCTAGACCCTCGAAACTGTGAATGAGCACCCCCTGTGGAATAAGTGAACGACGGTCTAGGTGGTCTAGGAAACATGCGGGGCCTAGATCCTCCATGGGACATCATAGGTGGTCCTATAGGTCTAGCCCTTTTGGACTGTCCCCTATCAAATTCATGCACTCTTCTTCTCTGTCGTTGGTCTTCCATTTTCTGAGCGAAGGCTTGTATTCGAGCAATGTCCATGTCCTTATTCAAGGCAGCAATAGTGCAATCCCGTACCAAATATGGCTCTAGTCTGTCCACATATCTATGGACCCTGTCTGTCATCGTAGCCACAATATTTGGTGCATATCGAGCCAAGGAATTAAATTGCAAGCTATATTCCCTCACGCTCAAATTTCCTTGACGGAGATTTAGAAATTGATCCGCACGTGCCTCACGAATCTCATAGGGCAAGTAATGATCAAGGAAAGCAATTTTAAACTCTTCCCACGTAGGTGGAGTTGCACCAATATCACGGGATTTCTTCCAATCCTCGTACCATAATATTGCTTCTCCTTTCAGCCTATATGCAGCAAGTTCCACTGTTTCGACTCCTGTCACATGCATAACTTCCAAGGCCCTCTGAATTTGATCCACGAAGTCTTGTGGATCTGCTTTTGGATCTGACCCAGTGAAAATAGGAGGGTCAAGTTTCAAGAAATCCTGTGTCCTGCGACTCGCCATTCTAGCCGCATCATCATCATGTGTCACTACACCAGCTCGTCCCTGGCTTTGTGCCGCCACTAACTGTGTCAACATATGTACAGCATTCCTAAGATCCTGATCCATGGCATTCATCGATGGCTCTACAAGTACTTCTCTACCAATTGGCTCTTCCGAAACGGGGAGGGTAGATGAAGACCGCGATGATATTTCAGCATTTGCTCCATCTTGACTAGCTTGGTCAGGTGGTAACCTGCTCATTCCTTCTCCAGCAGGCACATCTACCTGCTTCCCTTTACCTCTACCTCTCGTGATTGGCATCTTGACTATACCAAAGAAAAACAAAATACCATGATCAGACAAACTTCAGCTGACAACACTGGCTCTATTGCACGATCTAGAAGTGAAGAATAGAAACAACATCCTAAATGTCCCGTAGCCTCCTACTTATAAATGTGGTGCACAACACATCGATAAGTAAGACTCTACTCAGACATGGCTTTGTAGACACCCTTAGAACGACCTACTCTGATACCACTTTTGTCACGCCCCGAATCCCATCGGGACATGATTGGCACCCGTAGCCGATAAGGCCCGAGAGAACCAACCTTTGCCTATGTTCAATCAAATGCATATCATAATCATAACCACCACTGTGTAAGAACATGCAAGACGAATAAAGGAAAACATGGGACATAATTATACATGTACATGAAACTTGGCCGTCGAGGCCATCCAGTCAAAATAACATATGTCTTTTACACTAATACACCCACATCTGTCTACAAAAGCCTCTAACAAGAGCATTGACCAATACAAACCAAAAGTCGGGACAAGTCCCCGCTTTATACAACATGTACATCATCAAAACATATAGCTACTCTGACTCGGAGAAACCCCGGATTAACTGGAGCTCACCAAGGAACCGCTAACACTGGCAATCTACTGAGGAGGCCTACTGGGACCTGCGCCTGCAGCAAGTAAGGTAAATTCCCCGAGAGGGGTCAGTACGAAATAAGTACTGAGTATGTAAGGCTCAAATGAAACTTTGAAACACATGAACATACCAATGAACTCAATACAAATGACTAGACAATGTGAATAAGTCACCATGTTGCATTTTGGGAACCATGTGAATTGCCTTCATTATTTCCATTACTTTCTTTTATATTCAATGCTTGCTTGTCATATATGTGTCACAATGTACCCGGGCCCCTACTGATCAGTGGGTCTTTCCATGACTTATCGTCATGTTGGGATCGGGTCGAGCTAGGCTTATGCCCCGAAGACCTGCCACCCATAAAGCACTACATCGGGATCGAGTCGAGCTAGGCTTATGCCCCTAGACTTGCCACCCATCAATCACTACATCGGGATCGAGTTGAGCTAGGCTTGCGCCCCTAGACTTGCCACCCATAAATCAACACATCGGGATCGAGTCGAGCTAGGCTTATGCCCCTAGACTTGCCACCCATACTTGATCATTGACCACATTTGCATTACTTTGATCTTTACTTTGAGATTGCTATTTGATAGTCATAACATCATTTGAACTTTGGAACATAACATTATTGGAAACTTTGAACCATTGACCAATGAGTGAAGGACATGTGAATAAATATCAATGAAAAATATAACATTACTAGCACCATGATACCATTGGAACCAGTGGACAATAATCCATGAACAAGAGACACAAGTATCGGCACTATTGAAACATTGAAACATAACGTTATTTGAGCTTTTGGACCATTAACCATGAATATGAGAAATGGGATTCACAATTGTTCAATGAGTAGGAAATATATGACAATGACCATGGATAAGTGCATATGGAATACCTTAGTACATTTCGAGGTAAGACTAGTGAAATCACAATGTGGGTACGTTTGGCCGCAAAAAGATACGGACAGAGTAAACTTACATACCTTGTATTCTCAATACGGATATACAATCCTAGATGTGCATACAATAGTTCCGCTCCTTCTTTATGTGTCACTCTACAACACAAATACATAACGAAATTCACATCAACCACAACTACTTCACAAATGCATATAACGTCAATGGGGTACATGTTTGCTTTAAAATATGTCATTTCCCCTTGACAAAACCATTGATAGCATCATTATTGCAAAAATCCTCCAATATTCTCAACATTTACCAATACATAATAATCATTGCATTTCACCATAACAAATCTCTTTTACACCTCCTTATCCATACCACATCACAAACAATCCATCAATTCACCTTAATACACTTCATAGCACATATCGGCCAAATTCCCACAATTTATACTTATAGACAAGAACAAGTTTAACAACAAAAATAACTCCATAGATGTCACACCCCGAATCCCAACGAGGCGTGATTGGCACCCGTAGCCGACATGGCCCGAGAGAACCAATCTTTACTTACTCAATCATATGCATGCCATAAGAAACCCATAAACACACAATAGCTATAAATACCCGCAATGGAATTTATGGAACATGATATATATATATACATATGCGAAACTTGGCCGTTGAGGCCACCAAGTCAAAATCGACATATCCCCTCTACATTTATACACCCACATCAGTCTACAAAAGCCTCTAACAAGTGCATTGACCAACAAGAACTAAAAGTCGGGACAAGTCCCTGCTTTATATCACATGTACAGCACCAAAACATATATACACTCTGACTCGGAGAAGCCCCGAATTAACTGGAGCTCACCAAGGATCTGCAACAGCTAGCAACCTACTGAGGAAGCCTACTGGGACCTGCGCCTGCAGCAAGTAAGGTAAATTCCCCCGAGATGGGTCAGTACGAAATAAGTACTGAGTATGTAAGGCGCAAATGAAACTTTGTAACACATGAACATACTAATGAACTTAATACAAATGAATAGACAATGTGAGTAAGTCACTATATTGCATTTTGGGAACCATGTGGATTGCTTTCATTACTTTTGTCACTTTCTTTACAATCAATACTCACTTGTTATCACATATGTCACAATGTACCCGGGCCCCGACTGATCAGTGGGTCTTCCATATCATCATATAGGGATCGAGTCGAGCTAGGCTTATGCCCCTAGACTTGCCACCCTTGGGATCGAGTCGAGCTAGGCTTACGCCCCTAGATTTGCCACCCATAAATCCATATCTCAGGATCGAGTCGAGCTAGGCTTACGCCCCTAGACTTGCCACCCGTACTTGATCATTGACCACATTTGCATTACTTTGTTCATTACTTTGAGATTGATACTTTGATAGTCATAACATCACTTTGGAACTTTGGAACATCACATTGTTGGAAACTTTGAATCATTGACCAATGAGTGAAGAACATGTGAATAAATATCAATGAGAAATATAACATTACTAGCACCATGATACCATTGGAACCATTGGACAATAATCCATGAACAAGAAACATAAGTATAGTCACTATTGAAACATTGGAACATAACCATATTTGAGCTTTTGGAACATTAACCATGAATATGAGAAATGGGATTCACAGTTGATCAATGAGTAGGAAATATATGACAATGACCATGGATAAGTGCATATGGGATACCTTAGTACATTTCGGAATAGAACTAGTGAAATGTCAATGTGAACACTATTGGCCGTAGAAAGATACGGACAAAGTAACCTTACATACCTTGGATTCGCAATACGAATATACAACTTTAGATGTGTAGACAATAATCCCTCTCCTTCTTTATGTGTCACTCTACAAATACATAACGAAATTCACATTAACCACCAATTACTTTACAATGCATACTATGTCCATGAGTTACATGTTTGTCTTTAAACATGTCATTTCCCCTCGACAAAACCATTGATATACTATTATTCCAAAAATTCCATAATATTCCCAACATTGACCAATACATGTAAATCAATACATTCCACCACAATACTTCTCCTTTACACTTTCTTATCCATAACACATCACAAATAATCCATCAAAGCACCTTAATTCAACTCATAACACATATCGGCCAAAATTCCAAAATTTCCACTTTTTGACAAGAACAAATTTAATGCCAAAAATAACACCATACATGTTCATATTTTGTCCATACCATGCTTTTTCATCAAAGGCACAAGGCCTAATTCACACTTGAATTCCATATACCACAAATCTTATACAAAATCACCAAGTACCATGACCAACTTTTCCAAGCACAACCAACATGATATACATATTCTTTTATGCATATAAGATATTAATCCATGAAAATAAATACTTACCAAGGCTTGGAATATGTTGATCTTGTCCAAGAAGTCCCAAGGAATTATTTTGCTTTAGGGTTTGGAAATGAGAAATGTTGAGAAAAATGTGTTAAAGGCATGAGAGGTCTTGTATAATAAAAATCTGATTTGCCTCTTTATATAGGCCTATCATGTTGTCCTTAGCCAATTCTTGGCATTTAATAATATGTCTAGAAGGTCAAATGGAAGAATGGGTCTTTTGACCCATTTGGGCCATGGATTTCTTCCACTTTTGGGCCTTATTTTGGCCCAAGAAGACATATCCATTTAACCCAACAAGTTTCATGCATTATTAACCATATCTCTCATGTTTATATAATTCCATAAGGTCACGACAATATTCCCTTAAAAGATTCTCATTCGTCCTTTCGATCGCAAAAATAGGCATTCTAGTCGCCCTTGGTTTCATTGGACATTTTGGATCACTATTCACCTTTATTCACCTTTCGTGATTTGATCATGTAGGAGTATGTAGGAGTGTATTGAAGTGTTTGACTCTTATGCTCCATGAAATCACAACACACCTCCTACGACGATCTAATCGCACATGTTACGTCCGATATCAAATGTTTCACCAATGACACTATAAAACACATATGCATGGCATCTCAACACCTATGTAGATATGATCCCAAGGTATCAAGTGAGGTTATAAAGTACGGGGTGTTACATTCTTCCCCCCTTAGAAACATTCGTCCTCGAATGTTAACAACAGTGTCTTATATACAACAAATACATCTCTACTCTAACATACCTATACACATTCACATAATGCTTTTAAATACTTACTTGTTATTGTTCCACCTCCGCACTGTGAACTTCTTGGTCCATTTGAAATAAGTGGGGATACTTAGATTTCATCATTTCTTCCGCTTCCCACGTGATCTCCTCTACTTGTTGATTTCTCCACAGGACTTTTACGGATGCTATGTCTTTATTTCTCAATCTCTTTACTTGTCGATCTAGGATAGCAATGGGCACCTCTTCATAAGTGAGATCCTCTGCCACTTGAACATCTTCTACGGGCACAATACGTGAAGGATCTCCTATGCATTTCCGGAGCATCGACACATGAAATACCGGATGGACTGACGAAAGGTCCTGGGGTAGTGCCAACTCATACGCAACTTGCCCAAATCTTCTAATAATTTCATATGGGCCTATGTAACGTGGACTCAATTTTCCTTTCTTTCCGAACCGCATTACCCCTTTCATCGGTGACACCTTTAAAAACACCCAATCACCTATGGCGAATTCAAGACCTCTTCTTCTAACATCGGCATATGACTTGTGACGACTTTGAGCCGTTTGTAACCGCTGTTGGATCACTTTAACTTTCTCCATGTCTTGGTGCACAATATCTGGCCCAAGTAAAGCAGTTTCACCTGTTTCAAACCATCCAATTGGTGATCTACATTTCCTTCCGTACAAAGCTTCATAAGGTGTCATTTTAATACTTGAATGATAGCTATTGTTATACGCAAATTCAATAAGAGGTAAATGGTCATCCCAACTACCTTGAAAATCTAATGCGCAAGCTCGTAGCATATCTTCAAGTGTCTGAATAGTACGTTCTGCTTGTCCATCAGTCTGAGGATGGAAAGCCGTACTCAAATTCACCCGTGTACCCAAACTTTGCTGGAAAGATTTCCAAAAGTGTGCTGTGAACTGTGCTCCTCTGTCGGATATAATGGAAAGTGGAATACCATGCAATCTTACTATCTCTTTCACATATAACTTCGCATAATCCTCAGCTGTATAGGTCGTCTTGACCGGTAGAAAATGCGCTGATTTAGTAAGTCGGTCCACTATGACCCATATGGAATCAAACTTCCGCAATGTACGAGGCAAACCCGTAATAAAATCCATATTAATCATATCCCACTTCCAGACTGGAAGATTAATACATTGCATGTAACCTCCCGGTTTCTGATGTTCCACTTTCACTTGTTGACAATTTGGGCACTGCGCGACAAATTCTGCAATGTTCTTTTTCATGTTGCCCCACCAGTACACTTCTTTCAATTCATGGTACATTTTTGTAGCACCCGGGTGAATGGAATAACGCGAATGATGCGCCTCTGTCATTATTCGTGTCTTCAGCTCATCCACGTCCGGTACACATAGTCTCCCTTGACATTGAAGCACCCCTTCTGGTGTAATATCAAATGTCTTGGTCAAATTCTACTGCACATTTTCCTTTAGCTGCAATAAAATAGAATCCGCAAATTGCTTCTCTTTCACTTCAGCTATCAAGGAGGATTCTGCTGCATTCCGCACAATAACTCTATCATCTGAGGATTCAATAAGGCGAACTCCCAAGCTGGCTAGTTGATTCAAATCTTTGATTATCTCATGCTTTTCACTCAACTGACCACTAGTGCTTTCTACTGCCTTACGGCTCAATGCATCAGCTACTACATTTGCTTTGCCTGGGTGATAAAGAATATCAATGTCATAGTCTTTTAAAAGCTCTAACCACCTTCGTTACCTCAAATTGAGTTCCTTCTGCTTAAAAAGATATTGCAAGCTTTTGTGATCCGTATAGATGTCAACATGAACCCCATATAAATAATGACGCCATATCTTTAAAGCAAAAACTACTGCTGCCAATTCAAGATCATGTGTGGGATAGTTTTTCTCATGTGGCCGCAACTGTCGTGAGGCATATGCTATCACCCTACCATGCTGCATCAACACACATCCGAGACCAATCCCGGAAGCATCACAATACACTGCATAGCCCTCTGTACCCTCAGGAAGTACTAACACTAGTGTGGAAGTCAACTTATCTTTCAATTTTTGAAACCCTCTTTCACACGCATCATTCCATTGAAATTTAATTGTCTTGTGAGTTAACTTTGTCAATGGTGCTGCAATAGACGCAAACCCTTCTACAAATCTTCGGTAATAACCTGCCAAACCCAGAAAACTGCGAATCTCCGTGGGTGTCGTAGGTCTTGGACAGTTTTTCACTGCTTCAATCTTTTGGGTATCAACCTGTATACCTTCATCTGATACAATATGACCCAAGAACGCCACTGATTTTAACCAAAACTCACATTTGGAGAATTTTGCATACAACTTACGCTCACGGAGGATTTGCAACACTTGTCGTAAGTGATAAGCATGGTCTTCTGGTGATCTTGAATAAACAAGGATGTCATCTATAAATACTGTCACGAACACGTCTAGGAATGGCTTAAACACCCTGTTCATCAAATCCATAAACACAGCCGGTGCATTTGTTAGTCCAAATGACATAACTAAAAATTCATAATGACCATACCGTGTTCGGAAAGCAGTCTTGGGCACATCTTCTTCTCTAACTCTGACTTGATGGTAACCCGACCTCAAGTCAATCTTTGAAAAACATTTGGCACCCTGTAACTGATCAAACAAATCATTAATTTGAGGAAGGGGATATTTGTTCTTGATCGTTACTTTATTCAACTGTCGGTAGTCAATGCACATCCTCAATGTGCCATCTTTCTTACGTACGAATAATACCGGTGCACCCCACGGGGACATACTAGGCCTGATGAAGCCTTTGTCCAACAAATCTTTCAACTGCTCTTTTAATTCACGCAGTTCCGCTGGAGCCATTCTATAGGGAGGGATAGAAATTGGCTGAGTGCCTGGAATCACATCAATGCCAAATTCTACTTCCCGTTCTGGGGGTAAACCTGGGAGATCCTCTGGGAATACATCTAGAAATTCATTGACTACCGGTACGGACTGTGGAGTTAATGGCTCCACATCATTATCTTTCACTCGTACCAAATGACATATGTATCCTTTAGCAATCATTTTTCTGGCTCTCAAATAGGAAATAAATCTCCCTCGTGGTGCCCCTACATTTCCCTGCCATTCAAGAACATTTTCTTGCGGAAAACAAAATTGCACTTTCTTGGCTCGGCAATCTACCGTAGCATAACAAGAGGCCAACCAATCCATGCCCATAATTACATCAAAATCCACCATGTTCAATTCAATGAGATCGGCCAGCGTATCATGACCACACACAGTTACCACACAATTACGATATACTCTTTTTGCAATAATATATTCACCAACCGGTGTAGACACTTCAATTGATTTAATTAATAATTCTGGGGCATTTGCAAATCTTGCAGCAACCAATGGGGTAACATAGGAAAATGTAGAACCTGGATCAATCAGTGCATATACAGTATGTGAGAATATGGATAATGTACCTGTGACGACATCAGGGGAAACCTCTGAATTCTGGCGGTCCACCAAAGCATAAGTGCGATTCTGGACCCCACTAGTACTGGCTCCTCCTCTGGCACCTCTACCTCGACCAATAGGCTGCACCCCTCGGCCCTGGGACGGAACCAATGCTGAAGACGCTGCAGCAGACCCAGCTGGTGGTGCTATACCACCCATGCTCCGCTGTGGACATTCTCTCGCTATATGTCCCGGCATACCACACCAAAAGCAGACATTCGTCCCTGTCCGACATGGACCTGTGTGCATACGCCCGCAGTGCGGACACTGCTGATGAGGGAAACCTGCTGACTGTGATCCATGAACCCCACTACTTTGCCCTGCTGAACCACCTCGAAACCCTCGAGACTGCGAATAAGCACCACCTGTGGAATAAGAGAACGACGGTCTAGGTGGTCTAGGAAACATGCGGGGCCTAGGTCCTCCTTGGGACATCATAGGTGGTCCCGTAGGTCTAGCCCTTTTGGACTGTCCCCTATCAAATTCATGCACTCTTCTTCTCTGTCGCTGGTCTTCCATTTTCTGAGCAAAGGCCTGGATTCGAGCAATGTCCATGTCCCTATTCAAAGCCGCAATAGTGCAATCTCTCACCAAGTATGGCTCTAGTCTGTCCACGTATCTATGGACCCTGTCTGTCATAGTAGCCACAACATTTGGCGCATATCGAGCCAAGGAATTAAATTACAAGCTATATTCTCTGACGCTCAAATTTCCTTGACGGAGATTTAGGAATTGATCCGCACGTGCCTCACGGATCTCATAGGGCAAGTAATGATCAAGAAAAGCCATTTTAAACTCTTCCCAAGTAGGTGGATCTGCACCAATGTCACGGGATTTCTTCCAATCCTCATACCACAATATTGCCTCTCCCTTCAACCTGTACGCAGCAAGTTCAACTGTCTCTACCCCTGTCACATGCATAACTTCCAATGCCCTCTGAATTTGATCCACAAAATCCTGTGGATCTGCTTTTGGATCTGCCCCTGTGAATATAGGAGGGTCCAATTTGAGGAAATTCTGTGTTCTGCGACTTGCCATTCTAGCCGCGTCATCATCATGTGCCATTACACCAGCTCTTCCCTGGCTTTGTGCCGCCACTAACTGTGTCAGCATCTGTACAGCATTCCTAAGATCCTGATCTGTGGCATTCGTCGGTGGTTCCACGGGCACTTCCCTTCTTCTCGGCTCTTCTGGAGCTGAAGAAGTAGAAGAAGCTCGCGTTGCAAACTCAGTTTCAGCCCCACCTTGATCAACTTGTTCAGGTGGTGGTCTACTTGTTCCTTCACCAGCAATTCTATTGATCAGCTTACTTTTACCTTTTCCTCTTCCTCTTCTAGTGTTCGGCATTTTGACTATACCAAAGAAAAACAATTACCAAGATCAGATACAATGCAACTGACACCATTGGCTCTATTGCACGATCTAGAATAAAGGAAAGAAACAACATCCTAAATGTCCCGTAGCCTCCTACTTATAAATGTGGTGCACAACACATCGATAAGTAAGACTCTACTCAGACACGGCTTTGTAGACACCCTTAGAACGACTGCTCTGATACCACTTTTGTCACACCCCGAATCCCAATGAGGCGTGATTGGCACCCGTAGCCGACATGGCCCGAGAGAACCAATCTTTACTTACTCAATCATATGCATGCCATAAGAAACCCATAAACACACAATAGCTATAAATACCCGCAATGGAATTTATGGAACATGATATATATATATACATATGCGAAACTTGGCCGTTGAGGCCACCAAGTCAAAATCGACATATCCCCTCTACATTTATACACCCACATCAGTCTACAAAAGCCTCTAACAAGTGCATTGACCAACAAGAACTAAAAGTCGGGACAAGTCCCTGCTTTATATCACATGTACAGCACCAAAACATATATACACTCTGACTCGGAGAAGCCCCGAATTAACTGGAGCTCACCAAGGATCTGCAACAGCTAGCAACCTACTGAGGAAGCCTACTGGGACCTGCGCCTGCAGCAAGTAAGGTAAATTCCCCCGAGATGGGTCAGTACGAAATAAGTACTGAGTATGTAAGGCGCAAATGAAACTTTGTAACACATGAACATACTAATGAACTTAATACAAATGAATAGACAATGTGAGTAAGTCACTATATTGCATTTTGGGAACCATGTGGATTGCTTTCATTACTTTTGTCACTTTCTTTACAATCAATACTCACTTGTTATCACATATGTCACAATGTACCCGGGCCCCGACTGATCAGTGGGTCTTCCATATCATCATATAGGGATCGAGTCGAGCTAGGCTTATGCCCCTAGACTTGCCACCCTTGGGATCGAGTCGAGCTAGGCTTACGCCCCTAGATTTGCCACCCATAAATCCATATCTCAGGATCGAGTCGAGCTAGGCTTACGCCCCTAGACTTGCCACCCGTACTTGATCATTGACCACATTTGCATTACTTTGTTCATTACTTTGAGATTGATACTTTGATAGTCATAACATCACTTTGGAACTTTGGAACATCACATTGTTGGAAACTTTGAATCATTGACCAATGAGTGAAGAACATGTGAATAAATATCAATGAGAAATATAACATTACTAGCACCATGATACCATTGGAACCATTGGACAATAATCCATGAACAAGAAACATAAGTATAGTCACTATTGAAACATTGGAACATAACCATATTTGAGCTTTTGGAACATTAACCATGAATATGAGAAATGGGATTCACAGTTGATCAATGAGTAGGAAATATATGACAATGACCATGGATAAGTGCATATGGGATACCTTAGTACATTTCGGAATAGAACTAGTGAAATGTCAATGTGAACACTATTGGCCGTAGAAAGATACGGACAAAGTAACCTTACATACCTTGGATTCGCAATACGAATATACAACTTTAGATGTGTAGACAATAATCCCTCTCCTTCTTTATGTGTCACTCTACAAATACATAACGAAATTCACATTAACCACCAATTACTTTACAATGCATACTATGTCCATGAGTTACATGTTTGTCTTTAAACATGTCATTTCCCCTCGACAAAACCATTGATATACTATTATTCCAAAAATTCCATAATATTCCCAACATTGACCAATACATGTAAATCAATACATTCCACCACAATACTTCTCCTTTACACTTTCTTATCCATAACACATCACAAATAATCCATCAAAGCACCTTAATTCAACTCATAACACATATCGGCCAAAATTCCAAAATTTCCACTTTTTGACAAGAACAAATTTAATGCCAAAAATAACACCATACATGTTCATATTTTGTCCATACCATGCTTTTTCATCAAAGGCACAAGGCCTAATTCACACTTGAATTCCATATACCACAAATCTTATACAAAATCACCAAGTACCATGACCAACTTTTCCAAGCACAACCAACATGATATACATATTCTTTTATGCATATAAGATATTAATCCATGAAAATAAATACTTACCAAGGCTTGGAATATGTTGATCTTGTCCAAGAAGTCCCAAGGAATTATTTTGCTTTAGGGTTTGGAAATGAGAAATGTTGAGAAAAATGTGTTAAAGGCATGAGAGGTCTTGTATAATAAAAATCTGATTTGCCTCTTTATATAGGCCTATCATGTTGTCCTTAGCCAATTCTTGGCATTTAATAATATGTCTAGAAGGTCAAATGGAAGAATGGGTCTTTTGACCCATTTGGGCCATGGATTTCTTCCACTTTTGGGCCTTATTTTGGCCCAAGAAGACATATCCATTTAACCCAACAAGTTTCATGCATTATTAACCATATCTCTCATGTTTATATAATTCCATAAGGTCACGACAATATTCCCTTAAAAGATTCTCATTCGTCCTTTCGATCGCAAAAATAGGCATTCTAGTCGCCCTTGGTTTCATTGGACATTTTGGATCACTATTCACCTTTATTCACCTTTCGTGATTTGATCATGTAGGAGTATGTAGGAGTGTATTGAAGTGTTTGACTCTTATGCTCCATGAAATCACAACACACCTCCTACGACGATCTAATCGCACATGTTACGTCCGATATCAAATGTTTCACCAATGACACTATAAAACACATATGCATGGCATCTCAACACCTATGTAGATATGATCCCAAGGTATCAAGTGAGGTTATAAAGTACGGGGTGTTACAATAGATGTTCATATTTTATCCATACCATGATTTTTCATCAAAGGCACAAGTCCTAATTCAAGTTCAAACCCCATGGATCACACATCTTATACAAAAGCACAAAATACCATATCCAACATTTCCAAGCACAACCAACATGATTTACATACTCTTTCATGCATATAATATATGAATCCATAATAATATTCACTTACCCAAACTTGTAAAGGGATGATTTTGCTCCAAAATTGCCTTTTGAGTCTTTAGGGTTCTTGAGAGAATAGTGTAGAATGTTTGAGAAAATGTGTAGAAAGCATGAGAGGTTAAATGAATAAAAATCTGATTTTGTGGGTCTATTTATAGTCCTTGGGTCATCCTTAGCCTTTCTTGATATTTAATGCCTTAATTGACTAAGTCAATAGAAGATTGGGTCATGTGACCCATGCCTTTTATCACATTTTTTTTGGGCTTTTATTGAGCCCAAATCACTTAACCCAATAAAATCAATAATTTTTCGTCTTTATATGTATTACAATAATGTTCCCACTCATAATATTCATATCCGTAGCCTCGATCCCAAAAACAAGGGATTCTAGCCACGTTTGGCTTATTTTGACCTTAGGGGCAAAACTGTCATTTTGACCCCAAATTCGTTCTCGAGTAATTTTATTATACCAATGCAATATCTCATTCATTTCATGTATATACTCTTGGTTGTAGTAGAAACGTAGCAAAAATTGGCTCGGTACGTTCCCGGATACCCTTGGGACTTAGAAATTTCTAACTTTCGAAAACGTGAAAAACCCAAGGTGGCACGCTCCTGGGCGCGCCAACTTGCTGCCTCTGGGATAAAATTTTTAGCCCAGAGCGGCATGGCACGGTTCCAAATGCGCCCCTCTTTCATTTTTTCCGAAAATTCCATTTTTCGACTTCTCTTCGCGGGTTTGGTTAAATACGTCAAGTCCTATTCTTTAACTCACTTCTTAACCTTATTATACTTTGTTTAGAAGTCTTCTTATCCTCATTTTGAACCCCACAAATGCGCAATGAAAATTTTAAAACACCTTCCATGCAAGTTTAACCACATAACAAGAGCCAAAATTCAATTATCTCATCAATAGCCTTACCAAATGCATACTCATAGCTCTCGATACCTATGTACATATTATTTAATGTCGTCAAGTAGGGTTGGGAACGTACAGGGTGTTACAGTATTGAAGTGTTTGAAGCTCTAACAATGCTCAAAGAACTCCAAAGAACCAAAAGAAACCATCTAAGGATCGTCGTAGGATTGCGTTGCGAAACGAGCCCGGAAAGGTAAAACATTTGTTCCTTGCGCCACTGCTGCAAAACAAGCCAGTGGCGCAAGAAATGCACCCTCTCTGATCTCAGGGGCTTGCGCCACACCCCCTGAAACAGGGCAGTGGCGCAAGTTTCCATGTCTTGCTGAATTTTTCGGCAATTTTTCCAACACTTGCGTATCGTCCAATACCTTATCAAAACACTATAAAATACTTACTTAGTGACCTTAATCATCAAGTAAACGTGACTCCAAGTCACCAAATGAGGTTATAATGTGTACGGGGTATTACACAAATGCTCCACGAAACCACTAAACACTTTCTATAAAAGGCTCGTCACATGTACAAGGCCAAATTTTAATTTTTCTCATCTTTAACATTTCCAAATACATACTTATAACTCTCGACACTTAAGTAAACATTAGTCAATGTCATCAAGTAGGGTTGGGAAGGTACGGGGTGTTACATTCTTTCCCCCTTAGGAACATTCGTCCTCGAATGTTAACGATGTCACTTCAATTACAACCAATGCATCTCTATAGCGTACATATACATAAACCCTTAAGTCTCATGGCTACTTAATTGGTCCACTTTGATTTCGTCGAAGAACTTTTCTTCACTTATAAACCTTCACACTTGACTTCATTAGTGAGATCCCCCAAACTTGATATCTTTTCCATGGGAAACTCTTATATACTTTTACCAATTTCACATGGCATGTAGTATAGGGTCAATTTTTCCCCTCTTTCTAAATTTCATTATACCTTTCATGCTCACAACCATCCACTGTACCTTTCACTATACTAAATTCACCAACAGGTGGAAATATTTTTATTGGCTTTGCTCATAGCCCTAGTGGGCTATTAAATTCACGGTAGTCAATGGAGTAATGTACAATGGAGTAGGGCTCAAATCAAGCAATACATATGCATCATGTAAAGTATGGTAATATACCTAAATACCTGTATCGTCATTAGGAGGTGCTTCCTCATTCTGCCGGTCCACTAACGCATAGGTGCGATTCTGAGCTCCACTGGAACTAGCTGCTCCTCTCATATCTCTACCACGAACCATAGGCTGCACCCCTCGGCCCAGTGAAGGAACCGATGCTGAAGACGCAACAGCCGACCCAGCTGGTCGTGCTATACCACCCATGCTCCGCTGTGGACATTCTCTCGCTATATGTCCCGGCATACCACAGCAAAAGCAGACATTCGTCCCTGTACGACATGTACCTGTGTGCATACTCCCGCAGTGCTGACATTGCTGACGAGGGAAACCTGCTGCCTGGGACCCATGAACTCCGCTACTCTGCCCAGATAGACCACCCCTAGACCCTCGGAACTGAGAGTGAGCACCCGCTGTGGAATAAGAAAATGAGGGTCTAGGCGGTAACATTCGAGATCCCGATTCTCCTGGGGATACTATAGACTGCCCCATAGGTCTCGCCCTTTTTACTGGCCCTTCCTCAGATTTTTGTATCCTCTTTCTTTGCCTTTGGTCTTCCATCTTTTGTGCGAAGGCCTGTATTCTAGCTATATCCATATCTCGATTTAAGGCAGCAATGGTGCAATCTCGTACCAAATATGGCTCTAATCTGTCCACGTATCGATGGACTCTATCTGTCATCGTCGCCACCACATTTGGCGCATATCGAGCCAAGGAGTTAAATTGTAAACTATATTCCCGAACACTCATATTCCCTTGACGCAAATTCAGGAACTGATCTGCACGTGCTTCCCGAACCTCATATGAAAGATAATGATCAAGGAAAGCCACTTTAAACTCTTCCCAATTGGGTGGATTTACACCAATGTCACGGGCTTTCTTCCAATCCTCGTACCACAATATGGCCTCTCCTTTCAACCTGTACGCAGCAAGCTCCACTGTCTCTACCCCTGTCACATGCATAACTTCCAAGGCCCTCTGAATTTGATCCACAAAGTCCTGTGGATCTGCCTTTGGATCTGACCCTGTGAAGATAGGAGGGCCAAATAACACATCTCAACTTAGACCACAAATTTTCATGCATGATCCCTCATATATCACATGTATCAATAATTTCATAATGTCACGACAATATTCTCTTACGAGATCCTCATTCGTCGTCTCGGTCGCAAAAATAGGAATTCTAGTCGCTCATGACTTCATTAAACATTTTTGGTAAATACTTGTATTCCATGGTTTGATCATGTAGAAGTATGTAGGAGTGTATTGAAGTGTTTGAAGCTCTAACAATGCTCAAAGAACTCCAAAGAACCAAAAGAAACCATCTAAGGATCGTCGTAGGATTGCGTTGCGAAACGAGCCCGGAAAGGTAAAACATTTGTTCTGCGCCACTGCTGCAAAACAAGCCAGTGGCGCAAGAAATGCACCCTCTCTGATCTCAGGGGCTTGCGCCACACCCCCTGAAACAGGGCAGTGGCGCAAGTTTCCATGTCTTGCTGAATTTTTCGGCAATTTTTCCAACACTTGCGTATCGTCCAATACCTTATCAAAACACTATAAAATACTTACTTAGTGACCTTAATCATCAATTAAACGTGACTCCAAGTCACCAAATGAGGTTATAATGTGTACGGGGTATTACACAAATGCTCCACGAAACCACTAAACACTTTCTATAAAAGGCTCGTCACATGTACAAGGCCAAATTTTAATTTTTCTCATCTTTAACATTTCCAAATACATACATATAACTCTCGACACTTAAGTAAACATTAGTCAATGTCATCAAGTAGGGTTGGGAAGGTACGGGGTGTTACACAAACAGAGTTGACATGGCAATGCAAGGCGGCTGGAAGATAATAATGTAGTGGCATGGGCGCGTGCCCAGGGCCCTAGTGTGAAATTGGCATGACTGCTGTCAAGAGTGTGTCGACACTGGACGTGTGTCTTGCACATGCTGGCAGTTGGGCAGTTACAACCGACTTGGCCATGTGGGCAGACTTTGTTGTTATTGTAATTTGAGTTATGTCTTTCAGTTGGTGATGTCAATTGTTTGTAGATAAAGTCATGTGCTTGGCAGGTGCTGTACATGTACCTGACATGTGACTGGTTGTGGCCTATAAATAGGCTCAGGCAGTCACAGGGTAGATTGACTATGTTGGCTAATTTTGTAAGGCTGATTTTCATGTGCTTCTTTGTGGCACGAGTTTAATACAAAGTTGGGAAGTGATTTCATGTATATGCTTGTGTCTTTAATTTTGTAAGCCTAAGCAAATTAAGTGTTGAGGGGAAAAAGTGAGGACTGAAGCCGTAGGTGCGTGGCTGCCGAGTGGTGTCTAACCAGAAAAAGTTGACCTCATTGCACAACCTATAGTAAGTGATCCACATACCGAAGTAAAACCAAATAACATGATAACAGAAGCTAAATAACTAATGCTACGTTACAACCTATGGTAAGTAGTTCACGTTTCAATGAAAGCTATAAGCCTTATAAAAATATGCATCTTTTCTTGTTTTTGTTTCATTTCATTAAGACATGTGAGTTCATTTCTTTTTGAACAACTGAAAAGGAAATTGGTAGCGGAGTTTGTTCATATTAGTATATATAATCCAGTCTGAATATCCGAAAATAGTACGTAAAGCACAAGCACAACTCTATTTCCAAAATGCTACCTACAAATAGAAAAGTTTGATTTCTTTCGTTTTTTTATTTTATTCAATAGCACTCTACTTGCAAAGAAATACAAATAGTGAAATAGAAAAATAGAAAGGGTTGATATTTTTGCATTTTCGATTATCTTAACTGAGTCAATTAAAGGTTGAACTTTGAACCCATTATAGTAAGTTTTTTTGGTGTGTTTCTATTGAATAAATAAATTGATAGTGATCTTGGTTGAGAAATTGACGGTGGCAAAAAAATTGAAAAAGTGATAGTGGTGTAAACTTAGGGTGATTTAGTTATTATATGAGGTTATGATTGTGTACGAGAAAAAGAGTGAATATTTCACATGATCAGCTTAAAAAAAAATATTTTTGATGTGAGTTTAAGACCCTATTAATACTGATATATTTTCGTTGATTAGTTACAAATGCCAAGCGAACCAGGATGCAAAAATTTGTTTGCGGAGCAAGTCATTGTTTCACGGCCAAGTTTTTCATTGCCTAAAGATCCGCGTATGGTATAGCTGAATTCTTCAAGGACACGACAAGGGCGTCTGAATTAGTGGCCTTGAGTCAAATTTAAATAAGAGGCCTCAAATATATGCACATACAGACAATAATAATATTAATTTAAAATTATCTTATTATTCTTAGATACTACTAGTTTATAGTGTAGTATTTTTGAAAGACATAAAACCTTCAACTTCAAATAATAATATTATTATTTATAAAAATAATAATTAATTCTAGTTAACAAAATGTTAGTCATTTGCTTGCATACATCATCTTGGATGTTGTTGTAAAAACTTTATTTATAAATATAAAGATTTGAGATATTTAATTTAAAGGTTTAAAATATTTCTAATAAAAAAAAGATGTTTTTCTTTTTTTTCTTTTTGTATATAAATTTTGTACTTTTTTCTTTATCATTTTCAATATTGTTTTAAATGAAAATAAAATCATAAAATTCTATATTACTATTCTATCATAATGTGGTAGGGACATACTTATATTGTTGTAATATGTTAGGGCCTTTGTACATGCTATTGTAGTATATTTTTGGGATATTATATTGCTTCCGTGGACTTATTGGGGTGCTAGGTTGATCTCCTTCACTGTCGTTTTTGATAAGCCTTGAGTGTGGATTGAGTTGAGATATGTAGTTGCTTTACTTGCCATTTGTTTTGATCCTATTGAGTATTGCATTATAAAATATAATTATGTGCATATCACTTCTGTATTCATTGTGTGGTTGTATTTCTAATACTTATTAAAGTAGCGGATCGAGGATCTTACTTGGTTATATATATATATGGACTGGCGAGTCTGTTCACATAGATTTTCAACTATATTGTCTGATTCTAAGGTTAAATTACTTTCTTCGGCGTTCACCCTTCCTATAACCCTCTAATCCAAACATACATTGTATTCCTGCAACATTATAGTATGTCTATTTTGTTTTTGTTCTTTGCACTCGAAAAAAGTAAGGTGAAAACTTTAGTTTAAGTTATGGAAACTTAGTGTTACACCCCGTACTTTTATCATCTCACTTGATACCTTGGGATTATATCTACCTAGGTGTTGAAATGCCAAGAGTATGTGTTTTATAGTGTCATTGGTGAAACATTTGATAGCGGACCTAAAATATGCGATTAGACCTTTGTAGGAGGTGTTTTGTGGTTTCGTGGAGCATTTGGTTGATATCCCGTACCCATTCTAACCTCATTTGGTGACTTGGAGTCATGTTTACTTGATGGTTAAGATCACTAAGTAAGTATTTTGTAGTGTTTTGATAAGGTATTGGACGATATGCAAGTATCGGAGAAGTGGCCGAAAAATTCAGCAAGGTGCTGAAACTTGCGCCACTACCCTGTTTCAGGGGTGTGGCGCAAGCCACCTGCATTCTGAAAATTCAGAGAAGGCTGAGATCTTGCGCCACAGCCTGCTTTGCAGCTAGTGGCGCAAGGCACAAATTTTGTGCCTTTCCGGACCCGTTTTGTAATGCAATTCTACGACGACTCTTGGATGGTTTCTTTTGGTTCTTTGGAGTTACTTGAGCATTGTTAAAGCTTCAAACACTTCAATACACTCCTACATACTCCTACATGATCAAATCATGAAATGTGAATAGTGATCCAAAATGTTCATTGAAGCCATGGACGCCTAGAATTTCTATTTTTGCGATTGAGACAACGAATGAGAATATCGTAAGAGAATATAGTCGTGACGTTATGGAATTATGTAAACATGAGATATATGACGATGAATAATACATGAAATTTGATGGGTTACATGGATATGTGTTATTGGGCCCAAAAATAGGCCCAAAATGGGATTAAAAGACTTGGCCCAAAGAGGAAATAACTCATTCTTCCAATAATTGACTAAGTAAACATATCATTTAGTGCCAAGTGTGGCTAAGGATGACTTGAGGTCCATATAAAGTCCCCAAAATCAGATCTTATTCACAAAGGCTCTTATAACTTTTGGATATTTTCACAAACATTTCTTTCATTTCCAAACCCTAAGGCAAATAATTTCTTTGGACTCTTTGGGACAAGATCATCCTATTCCAAGCCTTGGTAAGTATTTATTCTCATGGATTAACATATTATATGCATGAGAAATTATGTATATTATGATAGTTGTGTTAGCAAGATGGTGAATAGTGTATTTTTGCTTTTGGTAAAAGATGTGCTATCTTGGTGATTTGAACTTGAATTAGGACTTGTGCCTTTGATGAAAGAGCATGGTATGGACAAAATATGAACATGTATGGTGTTATTTTTGGTATGAAACTTGTTCTTGTCTATAAGTGAAAATTGTGAGATTTTGGCCGATATGTGTTGTGAGTTGTATTAAGGTAAATTAATGGATTATTTGTGATGTGGTATGGATAAGAAAGTGTAAATAAGAAGTGTTGTGGTAAAATGTATTGATTTTCATGTATTGGTCAATGTTGGGAATATTATGGAATTTTTGGAATAATAATTTTATCAATAGTTTTGTCAAGGGGAAATGGCATGTTTAAGGGCAAATATGTGACGCATTGATGTTACATGCATTTGAAGAGTATTTGGTGGTTAATGTGAATTCCGTATTGTATTTGTGTTGTAGAGTGACACATAAAGAAGGAGCGGGACCATTGTATGCACCTCTAGGATTATATATTCGTATTGCGAATCCAAGGTATGTAAGGTTATTTTGTCCGTATCTTTCTGCGGCAAATAGTGTTCACATTGACATGTCACTAGTCCTATCCCGAAATGTGCTAAGGTATTCCATACCCGGTTAGCAATGGTCATTGTTATAAATTTCCTACTCATTGATCAATTGTAAGTCTCATGTCCTATATTCATGGTAAATGTCCCAAAGTTCCAATAGTGATTATACTCATGTTCCTCGTTCATGGATTATTGTCCAATGGTTCCAATGGTGTCATGGTGCTAGTAATGTTATATTTCTCATGATGTTTATTCACATGTCTCTCACTCATTGGTTAATGATTCAAAGCTTCCAACAATGTTATGTTCCAAAGTTCCAAAGTGATGTTATGACTATCAAAGTATCAATCTCAAAGTAATGAACAAAGTAATGCAAATGTGGTCAATGATCAAGTACGGGTGGCAAGTCTAGGGGCGTAAGTCTAGCTCGACTCGATCCCGAGGTATGGATTTATAGGTGGCAGGTCTAGGGGCATAAGCCTAGGTCGACCCGATCCCGATGCATTGATTTATGGGTGACAAGTCTAGGGGCATAAGCCTAGCTCGACTCGATCCCAGCATGATGATATAAGGACCCACTGATCAGTCGGGGCCCGGGTACATTGTGACACATGTAATGACAAGTGAGCATGGAAAGTAATGGAAGTAATGAAAGCAATCCTCATGGTTTCCAAAATGCAACATGGTGACTTACTCACATTGATTGGTCATTTGTATTTGAGTTCATTGAAATATTCATGTGTTGTACAGTTTCATCTGAGCCTTGCATACTCAGTACTTATTTTGTACTGACCCCTCTTGGGGAATTTACCTTACTTGCTGCAGGCGCAGGTACTAGTAGGCATCCACAGTAGGTTGCCAGTCGCTGCAGATCATTGGTGAGCTCCAGCTAATCCGGGGCTTCTCCGAGTCAGAGTGTATATATGTTTTGATGTTGTACATATTGTATAAAGCGGGGACTTGTCCCAACTTTTAGTTCATTTTGGTCAATACTTTGTTAGAGGCTTTTGTAGACAGGTGTGGGTGTACAAATGTAAAAGGTATACGTCGTACTTGCCTCGGTGGCCTCAACGGCCCAGTTTTGCATATGTATATATATATATATATCTAGTTTCATGAATTCCATTGTTGGTCTCTATAGTTGTTATGCGCTTATGGGTTTTTTATGGCACGCATATGATTGAGCATAGGCAAAGGTTGGTTCTCTCGGGCCTTATCGGCTACGGGTGCCAATCATGTCCCGATCGGATTCGGGGCGTGACAAAAGTGGTATCAGAGCAAGGTTGTTTTCAGGGTGTCTACAAAGCCGTGTCTGAGTAGAGTCTTACTTATCAATGTGTTGTGCACCACATTTATAAGTAGGAGGCTACGGGACATTTAGGATGTTGTTTCTTTTCTTCATTCTAGATTGTGCAATAGAGCCAACGTTGTAAGTTGCATTGTATCTGATCTTGGAAATTATGTTTCTTTGGTATAGTCAAAATGCCGAACACTAGAAGAGGAAGAGGAAAAGGTAAAAGTAAGCGGATAGATAGAATTGATGGTGAAGGAACCAGTATACAACCACCTGATCAAGTTCATCAAGGGGATACTGAGCCTGAATTTGTGTCACGAGCTTCCTCCACTCCCTCTGTACCAGAAGAGTCGAGTAGGAGAAGCGTACCTGTAGAACCACCAGTCAATACTACGGACCAGGATCGTAAAAATGCAGTTCAGATGTTAACACAGTTGGTGGCAGCCCAGAGTCAAGGACGAGCTGGTCCAATGACACATGATGATGATGCGGCTAGAGTAGCAAGTCGCAGAACACAGGATTTCCTCAAATTGGACCCTCCTATATTCACAGGGGCAGATCCAAAAGCAGATCCACATGACTTCGTGGATCAAATTCAGAGGGCCTTGGAAGTTATGCATGTGACAGGGGTAGAAACAGTGGAACTTGTTGTGTACAGGTTGAAAGGAGAGGCAATATTGTGGTACGAGGATTGGAAGAAATCCCGTGATATTGATGCAACCCCACCTACTTGGGAAGAGTTTAAAGTGGCTTTCCTTGATCATTACTTTCCCTATGAGATCCGTAAGGCACGTGCGGATCAGTTCTTAAATCTCCGTCAAGGAAATCTAAGCATCAGGGAATATAGCTTGCAATTTAATTCCTTGGCTCGATATGCGCCAAATGTTGTGGCTACGATGACAGACAGGGTCCATAGATATGTGGACAGACTAGAGCCATATTTGGTAAGAGATTGCACTATTGCAAATTTGAATAGGGACATGGACATTGCTCGAATACAAGCCTTCGCCCAGAAAATGGAAGATCAAAGACAGAGACGAAGGGTATATGAATTTGATAGGGGGCAGTCCAAAAGGGCTAGACCTATGGGACCACCCCTGATGTCCCAAGGAGGATCTAGGCCCCGCATGTTTCCTAGACCACCTAGACCGTCGCTCTCTTATTCTACAGGGGGTGCTTATTCTCAGTCTCGAGGGTTTAGAGGTGGTTCAGCTGGGCAAAGTAGTGGGGTTCATGGATCACAGGCAGCAGGTTTCCCTCGTCAGCAGTGTCAGCACTGCGGGCGTATTCATTCAGGCACATGTCGGTCAGGGACGAATGTCTGCTTTTGGTGTGGTATGTCGGGACATATAGCGAGAGATTGTCCACAGCGGAGCATGGGTGGTATAGCACGACCGGCTGGGTCGGCTGTTGCGTCTTCAGCATCGGTTCCTTCACAGGGCCGAGGGTTGCAGCCTATTGGTCGTAGTAGAGGTGCCAGAGGAGCAGTCAGTACTAGCGGGGTCCAGAATCGCACTTATGCTTTGGTGGACCGCCAGAATTCAGAGGCTTCCCCTGATGTCTTCACAGGTACATCATCCATATCCTCACATAATGTATATGCACTAATTGACCCAGGTTCTACATTTTCCTATGTTACTCCATTGGTTGCTGTAAAATTTGTAAAGACACCGGAATTATTAATTAAATCAATTGAAGTGTCTACACCGGTTGGTGAATATATTATTGCAAAGAGAGTATATCGTAACTGTGTGGTAACGGTGTGTGGTCATGATATGTTGGTCGATCTCATTGAATTGGACATGGTGGATTTTGACGTAATTATGGGAATGGATTGGTTGGCCTCATGTTATGCTACGGTAGATTGCCGGGCCAAGAAGGTGCAATTTTGTTTTTCGCAAGAAAATGTTCTTGAATGGCAGGGTAATGTAGGGGCACCACGAGGGAGATTTATTTCATATCTAAAAGCAAGGAAAATGATTGCCAAGGGATACATATGTCATATGGTACGAGTGAAAGATAATGATGTAGAACCATTAACTCTACAGTCAGTACCGATAGTCAATGAATTTCTTGATGTATTTCCAGAGGATCTTCCAGGTTTACCCCCAGAACGGGAAGTGGAATTCGACATTGATGTGATTCCAGGCACTCAGCCTATTTCTATCCCTCCATATAGAATGGCTCTGGCGAAACTGCGTGAATTGAAGGAGCAGTTGAAAGATTTGCTGGACAAGGGATTCATTAGGCCTAGTATGTCCCCGTGGGGCGCGCCGGTATTATTTGTGCGAAAGAAAGATGGCACCTTGAGAATGTGCATCGACTATCGGCAACTGAATATAGTAACGATCAAGAACAAATATCCCCTCCCTCGAATTGATGATTTGTTTGATCAGTTACAGGGTGCCAAGTGTTTTTCAAAGATTGACTTGAGGTCGGGTTACCATAAAGTCAGAGTTCGAGAAGAAGATGTGCCCAAGACAGCTTTTCGAACACGGTATGGCCATTATGAATTTTTAGTTATGTCATTTGTAATAACAAATGCACCGGCTGTGTTTATGGATTTGATGAATAGGGTATTTAAGCCATTCTTAGACGTGTTCGTGACAGTATTTATAGATTATATCCTTGTTTATTCAAGATCACAAGAAGACCACGCTAATCATTTACGGCAAGTGCTGCAAATTCTCCATGAGCGTAAGTTGTATGCGAAATTCTCTAAGTGTGAGTTTTGGTTGAAATCAGTTGCGTTCTTGGGTCACATTGTGTCAGATGAAGGTCTACAAGTTGATACACAGAAGATAGAGGCAGTGAAAAACTGGCCAAGACCTACGACACCTACAGAGATTCACAGTTTTCTGGGTTTGGTAGGTTATTATCGGAGGTTTGTAGAAGGGTTTGCTTCTATTGCAGCACCATTAACAAAGTTAACTCACAAGGCAATTAAATTTCAATGGAATGATGCATGTGAACAGGGTTTCCAAAAACTGAAAGATAAGTTGACTTCCACACCAGTGTTAGTACTTCCTGAAGGCACAGAGGGCTATGCAGTGTATTGTGATGCTTCCGGGATTGGTCTCGGATGTGTGTTGATGCAGCATGGTAGGGTGATAGCATATGCCTCAAGACAGTTGCGGCCACACGAAAAAACTATCCCACACATGATCTTGAATTGGCAGCGGTAGTTTTTGCTTTAAAGATATGGCGTCATTATTTATACGGGGTTCATGTTGACATCTATACGGATCACAAAAGCTTGCAATATCTTTTTAAGCAGAAGGAACTCAATTTGAGGCAACGAAGCTGGTTAGAGCTTTTAAAAGACTATGACATTGATATTCTTTATCACCCAGGCAAAGCAAATGTAGTAGCTGATGCATTGAGCCGTAAGGCAGTAGAAAGCACTAGTGGTCAGTTGAATGAAAAGCATGAGATAATCAAAGATTTGAATCAATTAGCCAGCTTGGGAGTTTGCCTTATTGAATCCTCCGATGATAGAGTTATTGTGCAGAATGCAGCAGAATCCTCCTTGATAGCTGAAGTGAAAGAGAAGCAATTTGCGGATTCTAGTTTATTGCAGCTAAAGGAAAATGTGCAGCAGAATTTGACCAAGGCATTTGATATTACACCGGAAGGGGTGCTTCAATGTCAAGGGAGATTATGTGTACCGGACGTAGATGAGCTGAGAACACGAATAATGATAGAGGCGCATCATTCGCGCTATTCCATTCACCCGGGTGCTACTCAAATGTACCATGAATTGAAAGAAGTGTATTGGTGGGGCAACATGAAAAAGAACATTGCAGAATTTGATTGTCAACAAGTGAAAGTGGAACATCAGAAATCGGGAGGTTACATGCAATGTATCAATCTTCCAGTCTTGAAGTGGGATATGATTAATGTGGATTTCATTACAGGTTTGCCTCGTACATTGCGGAAGTCTGATTCTATATGGGTCATAGTGGACAGGCTTACCAAGTCAGCGCATTTTCTACCGGTCAAGACGACCTATACAGCTGAGAATTATGCGAAGTTTATGTGAAAGAGATAGTACGATTGCATGGTATTCCACTTTCTATTATATCAGATAGAGGAGCACAGTTCACAGCACACTTTTGGAAATCTTTTCAGCAGAGTTTGGGTACACGGGTGAATTTGAGTACGGCTTTCCATCCTCAGACTGATGGACAAGTAGAACGTACTATTCAGACACTTGAAGATATGCTTCGAGCTTGTACGTTGGAATTTCAAGGCATTTGGGATGACCATTTGCCTCTTATTGAATTTGCTTACAACAACAACTATCATTCAAGTATTAAAATGGCACCATATGAAGCTTTGTACGCAAGGAAGTGTAGATCACCAATCGGATGGTTTGAAGCAGGTGAAACCGCTTTACTTGGGCCAGATATTGTGCATCAGGCTATGGCAAAAGTTAAAGTAATCCAACAGCGGTTACAAACATCTCAAAGTCGTCACAAGTCATATGTCGATGTGCGAAGAAGAGGGCTTGAATTCGCCATAGGTGATTAGGTATTTTTAAAGGTGTCACCGATGAAAGGGGTAATGCGGTTCGAAAAGAAAGGGAAAATGAGCCCACGTTACATAGGCCCATATGAAATCATTAGAAGATTTGGGCAAGTTGCATATGAGTTGGCACTACCCCAAGAACTTTCCTCAGTCCATCCCGTATTTCATGTGTCGATGCTTCGAAAATGCATAGGAGATCCATCTCGTATTGTTCCCATAGAGAATATTCAAGTTACAGAGGATCTCACTTATGAAGAGATACCCATTGCTATCCTAGATCGACAAGTAAAGAGATTGGGGAATAAAGACATAGCCTCCGTAAAAGTCCTTTGGCAAAATCAACAAAAAGAGGAGATCACCTGGGAAGCAGAAGAAATGATGAAATCCAAGTATCCCCATCTATTTCAAATGGACCAAGAAGTTCACAGTGCGGAGGTGGAACAATAACAAGTAAGTATTTAAGAGCATTATGTGAATGTGTATAGGTATGTTAAAGTAAAGATGCATTTGTTGTATATAAGACAATGTTATTAACATTCGAGGACGAATGTTTCTAAGGAGGGAAAAATGTAACACTCCGTACTTTTCTCATCTCACTTGATACCTTGGGGTTATTTCTACCTAGGTGTTGAAATGCCAAGAGTATGTGTTTTATAGTGTCATTGGTGAAACATTTGATAGCGGACCTAAAATGTGCGATTAGACCTTTGTAGGAGGTGTTTTGTGGTTTCGTGGAGCATTTGGTTGATACCCCGTACCCATTATAACCTCATTTGGTGACTTGGAGTCATGTTTACTTGATGGTTAAGATCACTAAGTAAGTATTTTGTAGTGTTTTGATAAGGTATTGGACGATATGCAAGTATCGGAGAAGTGGCCGAAAAATTCAGCAAGGTGCTGAAACTTGCGCCACTACCCTGTTTCAGGGGTGTGGCGCAAGCCACCTGCATTCTGAAAATTCAGAGAAGGCTGAGATCTTGCGCCACAGCCTGCTTTGCAGCTAGTGGCGCAAGGCACAAATTTTGTGCCTTTCCGGACCCGTTTTGTAATGCAATTCTACGACGACTCTTGGATGGTTTCTTTTGGTTCTTTGGAGTTCTTTGAGCATTGTTAAAGCTTTAAACACTTCAATACACTCCTACATACTCGTACATGATCAAATCATGAAATGTGAATAGTGATCCAAAATGTTCATTGAAGCCATGGACGGCTAGAATTCCTATTTTTGCGATTGAGACGACGAATGAGAATCTCGTAAGAGAATATTGTCGTGACGTTATGAAATTATGTAAACATGAGATATATGATGATGAATAATACATGAAATTTGATGGGTTACATGGATATGTGTTATTGGGCCCAAAAATAGGCCCAAAATGGGATTAAAAGACTTGGCCCAAAGAGGAAATAACCCATTCTTCCAATAATTGACTAAGTAAACATATCATTTAGTGCCAAGTGTGGCTAAGGATGACTTGAGGTCCATATAAAGTCCCCAAAATCAGATCTTATTCACAAAGGCTCTCATAACTTTTGGATATTTTCACAAACATTTCTTTCATTTCCAAACCCTAAGGCAAATAATTTCTTTGGACTCTTTGGGAAAAGATCATCCTATTCCAAGCCTTGGTAAGTATTTATTCTCATGGATTAACATATTATATGCATGAGAAATTATGTATATTATGATAGTTGTGTTAGCAAGATGGTGAATAGTGTATTTTTGCTTTTGGTAAAAGATGTGCTATCTTGGTGATTTGAACTTGAATTAGGACTTGTGCCTTTGATGAAAGAGCATGGTATGGACAAAATATGAACATGTATGGTGTTATTTTTGGTATGAAACTTGTTCTTGTCTATAAGTGGAAATTGTGAGATTTTGGCCGATATGTGTTGTGAGTTGTATTAAGGTAAATTAATGGATTATTTGTGATGTGGTATGGATAAGAAAGTGTAAAGGAGAAGTGTTGTGGTGAAATGTATTGATTTTCATGTATTGGTCAATGTTGGGAATATTATGGAATTTTTGGAATAATAATTTTATCAATGGTTTTGTCAAGGGGAAATGGTATGTTTAAGGGCAAATATGTGACGCATTGATGTTACATGCATTTGAACAGTAGTTGGTGGTTAATGTGAATTCCGTATTGTATTTGTGTTGTAGAGTGACACATAAAGAAGGAGCGGGACCATTGTATGCACCTCTAGGATTATATATTCGTATTGCGAATCCAAGGTATGTAAGGTTATTTTGTCCGTATCTTTCTGCGGCAAATAGTGTTCACATTGACATGTCACTAGTCCTATCCCGAAATGTGCTATGGTATTCCATACCCAGTTAGCAATGGTCATTGTTATAAATTTCCTACTCATTGATCAATTGTAAGTCTCATGTCCTATATTCATGGTAAATGTCCCAAAGTTCCAATAGTGATTATACTCATGTTCCTTGTTCATGGATTATTGTCCAATGGTTCCAATGGTGTCATGGTGCTAGTAATGTTATATTTCTCATGATGTTTATTCACATGTCTCTCACTCATTGGTTAATGATTCAAAGCTTCCAACAATGTTATGTTCCAAAGTTCCAAAGTGATGTTATGACTATCAAAGTATCAATCTCAAAGTAATGAACAAAGTAATGCAAATGTGGTCAATGATCAAGTACGGGTGGCAAGTCTAGGGGCGTAAGTCTAGCTCGACTCGATCCCGAGGTATGGATTTATGGGTGGAAGGTCTAGGGGCATAAGCCTAGCTCGACCCGATCCCGATGCATTGATTTATGGGTGGAAAGTCTAGGGGCATAAGCCTAGCTCGACTCGATCCCAGCATGATGATATAAAGACCCACTGATCAGTCGGGGCCCGGGTACATTGTGACACATGTAATGACAAGTGAGCATGGAAAGTAATGGAAGTAATGAAAGCAATCCACATGGTTTCCAAAATGCAACATGGTGACTTACTCACATTGATTGGTCATTTGTATTTGAGTTCATTGAAATATTCATGTGTTGTACAGTTTCATCTGAGCCTTGCATACTTAGTACTTATTTCGTACTGACCCCTCTTGGGGAATTTACCTTACTTGCTGCAGGCGCAGGTACTAGTAGGCCTCCACAGTAGGTTGCCAGTCGCTGCAGATCATTGGTGAGCTCCAGCTAATCCAGGGCTTCTCCGAGTCAGAGTGTATATATGTTTTGATGTTGCACATATTGTATAAAACGGGGACTTGACCCGACTTTTAGTTCATTTTGGTCAATGCTTTGTTAGAGGCTTTTGTAGACAGGTGTGGGTGTACAAATGTAAAAGGGATTTGTCGTACTTGCCTCGGTGGCCTCAACGACCCAGTTTTGCATATGTATATATATATATATATATCCTGTTCCATGAATTCCATTGTTGGTCTCTATAGCTGTTATGTGCTTATGGGTTTCTTATGGCACGCATATGATTGAGCATAGGCAAAGGTTGGTTCTCTCGGGCCTTATCGGCTACAAGTGTCAATCATGTCCCGATCGGATTCGGGGCGTGACACTTAGCTAAACAAGTTCTCTATATTCATGAATATATATACTTTACAAAATTTCATTATGAGCATTTTGTTACTAATTCTAAATATGGAATTTGCGAAGACAAGAAAAGGTTTTCTGCATTTAGTGAAGATTGGAAAAATCAACTTGCATACTAGTTGAGAAGTAAATCAAAATTTAAGCTTGAGAGTTTCTGAACTATATTGAATGTTGGAGACTATAACCTGCATGCATAACTTTCATTGTTAACATAACATAACATAACATTATTTCTCTCATTATTATATCATCTGCTTATGATAGATAATTCAACAAGAAGTTGTTATATGTGTCATAACAAAGTTTTAGACATATTACATATAATGCATAGTTGTACTTGAGTCTATAGAGACAAATTAGCTTTTACAGCTAATATAAATAATGTTAATGATAAGGGTCTCTTGTTTAACTAGTCTTTTAGATTTAGAAAAATCTTCTGACTGGCATGTATCAAACTTGAATACCAATTATCTAAAATCAATCTCCATATAAAATCAATTAAGATCTCAGAAAAATTGAACTTTCCTTAGAATCTTTGTAAGGAAATTCAGGAAAACCTATCATATGCTTTGATTATATCCACTTTAATCAATATATCAGATGACATTCATTTTTCTGATTTTCATTACGATACTCCATGGTCTAATAAGATAATCTTCTTATTGATTTGTCTTTTACAAATCCAGCTTATTATGATTATATGAATTTGATCTCATGCTTTTATTCTTATAAATCTAACAGTAATAACCTTTAAGGAAACCTTATTAACAAAGTAGCATAAACTGATTGGTCTGAGATCTACTTATGTATTGGGTCGTTACATAGTTCTTTTATTGCTTTATTCAGCCAAAGAAGGTGTTGAGCCAGAAAGTTGCTTCATGGCAACACACAGAAATCACAATCCTCGGGCTCATAGCCCAATTAATTGGGCTTCAGTTGATTATATGTGAAGTTTTTGTATGAATTGCCCCTATTTTGTGATGATCTTTAATTTTTGCTCTCAAATATTATAATGTTTAGTTTATATTTTTATTTTATTTTTAATAAAAATTTATATATTAAGAAGTATCCTTATCTAGAACATAATTTAATTCTTAGATTGTCTTTTTCTATGTTGATGATATAACGCAGTGTAATTGATCTTGGGTGAAAAATTGAATGTCTTTGTGCTATGGAGGATTAGCAAAAATACGATAAGTTTGATAAACTTAACATTTACATATTTTTATTTTATATATTTAATTTGTTTATGATTTTACAATTTTTGTAGTTGTGTGATTTTTTGTTATTAAAAGGGGCATGTGGGGCTTTTGTCGTTACGGAAGTCATCACAACTCTTTATTACATTAAGTTGAACAAAGATAAAACCTTTGTTAGAACAACAAATTATTAATTGCCTATATACCATAATTAAGGAGTCAAAAAATATTCGATACAACAAAAAATAAGATGCTATACTAGTCATTACAATAAATATCATCAATATATAATAAAGGTAGATATTTATTCTCATAGGTTATATTCTTATCTTGTCAAGAATAACAACTGATGTATCTTGTCAATGTTTTTTTGCAAGATATATATTATAAAGTAGTAATTAAAAAAATATCTTTTAATAAGTACATGTCTTGATTTATGTTTACATCTTTTAACTAATGCGGGAAAAAACTAAAATTAAGCAGCTTAAAAATATTAATTTGATTTGGACAAAGAAGTTATTGAAGAGTTAATTTGAAAGCAACTCATTAGTAGATGTGTAAAGTTGGTGGAAAGCTTTCAATTGCATGAAAAAAAGTCTTTCCTTTGATTAACTTCTTGTGCTTGTTTAGTTCATGTTTTCTTTATTCTAAATTTATTTATTTTTATAGGATATTTATATGGATCAAACTATAGAAGATATTTACTTTGAAAACATACTCAAAAGTAGAAATACGCTATCTAGAATGCATCATGTAATATTAACTGTGGTCTTAGGCATTGAAAACCGAATCGACTACTATTTGATAAAGAATTGTGGAGTAAATTTGGGTTATGTTTTGGGTGAGAGGAGCGTGTTTACGAGTGTCTTTTCCAATTCTTTATAAGTAGATAATCTTTTATTCCTGACTGGGCTCAGTTAAGTATTTCTTTACTATTGTTTTATGCTACAATAGTTATTTATTTAATTTATAGACTTTGAAGTTGAGCTAACTAGATTAATTAATATTTCTTTACTACTGTTTGTGCTACTATTGTTGTTCTTTATTGAAAATTATGACTCGCTAATCATGAATTTGTTGTATGTATGTGTCGTGTATTTACACCTTACATAAAATTATAGAGCAGCCTAAATGAAGGGTTATCAAAAATGATCGATTGATTTTTAATTGAAATGATGTGTATGAGGCTACTTCACAATTTCATATAGGATACAATCATGTCGATACAGTTCTTATTATGTCATATTCATGCCAATCTAATTTTTGTTATGTCAGATATGATAAGGTGAGCAATTTTGATTTCATTAATTTATAAACGAAAATTGTCTCGATTTGAGATTTTCTAATGTGTTAGGACTTTACATAGTTCTTTTATTGCTTTATCCAGTCAAAAAAGGTGTTGATCGAGAAAGTTGTTTCATGGCAACGCACAAGAATCACAATCCTCGAACTCATAGCCCAATTTAATGGGCTTCAGTTGATGATTTCGGAAGCTTTTGTACAGATAAATCCTGTTTTGGATGGTCTTTAATTTTGCCCTCAAATATGATAATCTTTCATTTATATCTTTATTTTATATTTAATAAAAATTTATATTCAAATTATCCTTATCTATAACTTAATTTAATTCTTAGGTTGTCTTTTTCTATGTTTGATATAATTCTGTGTAATTTGTCTAGTGTCAGAAATTAATGTTTTTGTGATATGAAGTTAGGAGAAATGTTGTAATTTTGATAAACTTAACACTTACATTTTCTTTTATAGAGTTTGTTAATGATCTTACAATTTCTGTGTTTGTGTGGTTTTTTGCTACTAAAGGGATCATATTGAACTTTTGGTGCGGCAAAAGCCATTACAACTCCATACTATATTAAGTTGAATAAGATGAAACTTTTGTCAAAATAACAGGTCATTGATTGCAATTTACCATAATCAAGGAGTCAAAAAATATTCGATACAACGAAAAAATAGAATGATATACTAGTCATTACAATAAATATCATCAATCTACAATAAAGAAAAGTATTTATTCTGATAGGTTATATTCTTATCTTGTCAAGAATAACAATTGTTGTATCCTACCAAATGAGGTAAGCAAATGATATTGAATTTATTATTTTGTTTTTTGGTTCAGTAGTTTTTGCAAAATATATATTATATAATAATAATAAAAAAGTATATCTTAATAAGCACATGCCTTGAGTTGTGTTTACATCTTTTAATTGGTGCAGGAAAAAAAATTAAATCAAGGAATTTAAAAGTGTTGGAGATCTTGATTTGGATAAAGAAGATATTGAAGAATTAATCTAGAAGCAATCTAGAAGCAACCCATTAGTGGATGTATAAAGTTGGTGGAGAGCTTTCAGTTGCATATAGGATAGTCTTTCCTTTGATTAACTTCTTGTGTTTGTTTAATCCGTGTTTTCTTTATTCTAAATTTATTTATTTTGATAGAATATTTATATGGGTCAAACCAAAGAGGAGATTTAAATTAAAAATAGATTCAAAAGTAGAAATACGTCATCTGAAGGGCATCATGCAGTGATAATGGTGGTCTTAGGCATTGAGAACCAAATCGAGTGCTATTTGATAAAGAATTGTTGTGGAGTAAATTAAGGTTATGCTATGATTTAGAAGAGCATTGTTACGAGTTTGTTCTTTTTGATTCTTCATGAGTAAATGGTCTTTTATTCCTGACTGGGCTCGGTTAAGTATTTCTCTTTATTATTGTGTTTTGCTACAACAATAATTATTTGTTTATAGGCTTTGGAGTCGAGCTAACTAGATTAACTTGTATTTCTTTACTAATGTTTGTGCTACTGTTGTGATTCTTTGGTGAAAATTATGACTCAGTAATGATGAGCTTGTTTTGTGTGTTTACATATTACATAACATAATAGAGAAGTCTCAACGGAGGGCTACAAAAAATGTTCAATCGAATTTTAATTGAAACAATGTATATAAGGCTACTTCACAATTTCATGTAGGATGTGATCATATCGATATAAATCTTATTATGTCAGATTCATGTCAATCTAACTTTTATTATGTCAGATATGATAAGGTAAATAATTTTGATTCCATCATTTTATAAATGAAAATTATCTCGATTTGTGAGCAGCTAATATATTTGGTCTTTACAGTTCTTTTGTTGCTTCATCAAGTCAAAAAGGTATTGACAGAAAAGTTAATTCATGGCGACATATAAGAATCACAATCCTCGGGCTCATAGCCCAATTTATTGGGCTTCAGTTGATTATTTTGAAAGTTTTTGTACGGATTACTCATGTTTTGAGATGGTTTTTAATTTTTTCCTCAGATATAATAATCTTTAATTTATATCTCTATTTTATATTTAATAAAAATTTATATTCAAATTATCCTTATCAATAACCTAATTTTAATTCTTAGATTGTCATTTTCTATGTTAATGATATAATTCAGAGTAATTGGTGTAGGTTGGGAGATGAACGTTTTTGTGCTACGGAGGATTAGGGAAAATGATATAATTTTGATAAACTTAACACTCACATTTTTCTTTTATATATTTTATTTATAATTTTATAATTTGTGTGTTTGTGTAATTTTTTGCAATTAAAAAAGGTACATTGGATTTTTATCGTGGCGGAAGCCATCACAACTCTATACTACATTAAGTTGAACAAGATGAAATCTTTGTCAAAACAACAAGTAATTGATTGTCTATATACCATAATCAAGGAGCCAATAAATGATCGATACCGCAAAAAAATAGAATGCTATACTAGTTATTACGATAAGTATCATTAATCTAAAATAAAGAAAGATATTTATTCTGATATATTATATTCTTATCTTATCAAAAATAACAATTGTTGTATCTTACCAAATGAGGTAAGCACATGATATTGAATTATTGTTTTTTTGTTTCAGTATATTTTGCAAGATATATACTATATAGTAGTAATAAAGAATTATGTCTCAATAAGTCATGTCTTGATTTGTGTTTACATTTTTTAATTAGTGCAGGAAAAAATTAAAATTAAGGAGTTTAAAAATATTGGAGATCTTGACTTGAACAAAGAAGATATTGAAGTGTTAATTCGGAAGCAACTCGTGGATGTGTAAAGTTGATGGAGAGCTTTGGTTGTATAAAGGAATGTCTTTCCCTCGTTTAACTTCTTGTGTTTGTTTAATTCATATTTTCTTTATTCTAAATTTATTTATTTCAATAGAATATTTACATGGGTCAAACCAAAGAGATTTACTTTGAAAACCCACACAAAAGTAGAAATATGTCATCTGAAGGGCGTCATGCAGTGTTAATGGTGGTCTTTGGCATTGAGAATCAGATCGAGTACTATTTGATAAAGAATAGTTGTGGAGTAAATTGGGGTTATGCTTCGTTTGATAGGAGTGATGTTATGAACTTGTCTTTTACGATTGTTTATAAATAGATAGTTGTTTATTCTTGGCATGGACCGATATAGTATTTCTTAACTATTATTTTGTGCTACAATAATAGTTATTTGCTTATAGGCTTTGAAGTTGAGCTAACTAGATTAGCTAGTTATTTCTTTAGTATTATTTATGCTACTGTTATGGTTCTTTATTGAAAATTATGAATCTACAATGATGAGTATGTTGCATTTATGTGTCGTGTGTTTGCATATTACATGAAATTATAAAGCGGATTCAATAAAGGGCTACGAAAATCATCGATCAATTTTTAAATGAAATGATGTGTATGAGCCTATGTTACATTTTCATGTAAGATGTGATCATGTCAATCTATATCTTATTATGTCGGATTCATGCCAATCTAGCATTTATTATGTCAGATATGATAAGGTAAACTAATTGTGGTTTCATCATTTTATAAACAAACATTATTTTGTTCTGAGATTTGCTAATGTATTAGGTCTTTACTTTTATTGTTTTATCCAGCCAAAAAATGTGTTGACCCATAAAATTGCTTCATGGCGATGCACAAGAATCACAATCTTCGGGCTCATAGCCCAATTGATTGGGCTTTAGTTGACTATTTTGAGATTTTTTATAGGACTGTCTCTTTTTTGGGATGATTTTTAATTTTTACCCACACATGTGATAATCTTTAATTTATATACCTATTTTATATTTGACAAAAGTTTTAATATCAAAGTAACCTTATTTATAACCTAATTTAATTCTTAGATTGTCCTTTTCTATGTTGAGATATAATCCAGTGTAATTAGTCTGGGGTGGAAATGAATGTTTTGTGCTATGGAGCATAAGTAAATGTATTGATTTGTGTTTACATCTTTTAATTGATGCAGGAAAAATCAAGGTTAAAGATGACTCCTAGAAAGTCACCAAAATACGAAGTTCTCTTCTCCAAATTAAGGAGTTTTAAATGGTTGAAGATCTTGCCTAGAAGGAATTGAAGAGTTAATCGGGAAGCAACCTATTTGTGGATATGTAAAGTTGGTGGAAAGTGTTCAGCTGCATAAAGGAAAGTCTTTCCTTTGATTAATTTCTTGTGCTTGTTTAATTCATGATTTCCTTATTCTAATTGCATTTATTTTGATAGGATATTTACATGGGTCAAATCAAAGAAGAGATTTACTTTGAAAACCTATTCAAAAGTAGAAATACGCCATCTGAAGGGCGTCATACAGTGTTAATTATGGGCATTGACATTGAGAAATGGATCGATTACTATTTGATAAAGAATAGTTGTGAAGTAAATTGGGATTATGCTCTGATTGAAAGGAGCGTTATTACGAGCATATGTGTTTTCCGATTCTTCATTAGTAGATAGTGTTTGATTTTTACTATTATTTTGTGCTACAACAGTAGTTATTTGTTTATAAGCTTTGAAGTCGCTCTAACTGGATTAGCTAGTGTCGTAGTTATTGTTCTTTGTTGAAAATTATGACTCTGAAATGATGATTTTTTTGTATATATGTTACGTATATTGCGTCTTACATGAAATTGTGAAGCAGCCTCAATGGAAGGCTACAAAAAATGTAAATATCATAGATAATTTACATATGTTATTAAAATATTAATAAATAGTATGTAATTTCGTATAAAGCTAAATGTTTAGACGTTGGAACTTAGACTATTCTATCTTGATGGAAATGTTTCCTTTTTTTATAATTGATTAACTAAGAGAGTTACTTGTACCTTTTTTTTTTTAATATGTATTGCTACATGTGTAATATGTTAGTATGATATAATTGAGATTTTTTGAAAATTCAAAGTCATAATTCATTATTATATGAGTATATATTAGTCAAAATTGACAAACTGTGGTTATTGATTTACCATATCTCAAACTACCGATACTGAACTTCAAAATACCGAATTAATTTGGTATGATAATGATATAGTATTTTAAAAATTGAATACTGAACCAAAATTTCAAAGGAAAAACTAAATGGCATAGCAAACATAAGCCCCTAATTATCTTACATAGTCTAAGTTTCAATTAATTACCATCCATAGCCTATTTCTCTAATTAAATATAATTTTTAAATTTGTGGTTCCCAATAAAAAGACTTGAACAAAAAACCCACTCTTGCCAGGAGTCGAATCCACGCACACCTGGATCGCGGTACTTCAAAGTGCCTTCCTTTCCACTGAGCCAACAATCAATTTGTTTATGGGTTCCATCAGAAAATACATATTGGTTTTAATATATTTTTAATGTAATTATAGGTTCTACCGTGGTGGGTGTGGGTTCCTGAGAACCCTCACCCGCTACTGTAGATCCGCTCTTGCTCATCCCTCTTCCTCTATCTCGCTGCCTCTCTCCTCTCTCCTCTCTCCTCTCTCTTTCTCGTTCTCTTTTTTTAGAAAAAAAAACTTTCAATTTAAAGAGACAGAGAAATTGATACAAATGTATCGCCTCCCCCCCTCCCCCCCCCCCCCCCCCATCTCGCTGCCTCTCTCCTTCTTTTTTTAAACTTCAAGTTTTGTATCAGTTTTTTTTTCAACTTCCAGTTTTGTATCATCAATGTTGCCAGTTTTGTATCAATTAGTCACTGTATTTATATTTTATATCAAATACAGTCAGCTACATATAATTGATACATTGGCTATGGATAGTAATTTTTGAAAGTGTGGCTAGCATCCTCCTATTTGCTGAAACAATGACTATTTTCTGAAAGTTGTCATACCATGTCCATCCTAGCTTCAAGTACTAAAATCATTTTTTTTAAAAGGGAAAAGGACATGAGCTGACTCTTTTCAAAACTAATGACCCAAGTTTGAACTATTGTACAAAATATGACCCTTCGATGAAAATATTTTCAATTTATAGCCAATGATAGAGATACAGGTGGACCGCCCACCTCAAATAGGAAATATACAAAGCTGCAAAACATAGATATTTGGTAACCAAGGTCTTTTTCTAAATTTTGCCCCCTTCTCGCTCTTTTGATTCCCAATTGTTTATCACATCACTATAAGATTTCTTTCTTTCTTCTCCATTTCCTGGGTGTATTACACACACATATAGTTCGATTTCTAATAATTGATTTGACAAGTTTTCTCTCTTTTCGATTTCTAATAATTGATTTGACAAGTTTTCTCTCTTTCTTTAGACTTACATATTTATGCAATTGAAGATCTGCATTTTGCCTTTTTGGATTCAAATTTTCTATAAAATGTTTTCATCTTTTTCAGGTTGATTTCTGTGTTTATTCTTTTTAAAAAAGGGTTTCTTCTCCATTGTATCAACTCTGATTTGCTATTGTTTCGTTTACTTCGAATTTTCTTCTTCTTTTTTTGTTCTTCTATACAATTAAATAAAACTTTATAGAAATTGTATAGTTGTTGTATAGAATGTGTATCATTGTTGTATAGAATATGTATATGTATAGTGTATCGAAATTGTATAATTGTTGTATAAAATATGTATATGTATAAGATGTGTATCGATACTGTATCATAGTTATATAAAATATGTATATGTATCATTGTTGTATAAAATATGCCATTTTTATGTAACAAATAAAAATATACTCTTTTGTATTTGATTATACATTTATTACACATGAATTCTACAAAAACAGACTTTTTTGAAAGGTTACACTACATTGACCTTTTTTTCTATTCTAACTATCTCTACTCCATTGAAAAAAAAAACTACAAAATCATATTTGTTTAAAAAAAAAAAAAAACATAGCAGCCAAAAAAAAAATGGCAGAGAAACAAAAAAATAGAAGAAGGCAATACCCAACAAAATAGCTAAAAAACAAAAATAAAAAAGAAGAAGAAGAAAGGTAGTAGCGACAAAATAAATGGCTAGAAAGTGGAATTATAATTCATTGGCTATTATCGTGTCATTGTTTATAGTCAAGTGGTCATTTTTGTCCTTTCCCCTTTTTTAAATTCTGAAACTTATTTAATATTATTTAACAATAATTATTTATGATTAAAATATAATAAATTAATTAAAAAATTATTAAGCCAAAATAAGCCAAAAATAATAAATTGAACAATCCTAACTTATTATTTTTTACTTAAAAATTACAGTACTTAACTTAAAACTTTAATTTGAATTTCACCAAATGCTCCAAAAAGAACTTTTAAAAAAAGCTTGAAAGCAGCTTTTAAACCTGTCTAAACAAGCTCATAAAACATGAAAAAATAGGTGAGAATGACTTTCAAGTCTTCAACTAATTAAAAGGGATGAGTGGATCCCATAATATTATTAAGTTAGAAAAGATAGAGATGCTCAAACAACTGGAGATAGTTGTTCGACAACTATATTAGTTGTCCCAACAACTGAATACTATTCAGTTGTTGAACAACTTTGCACAATTATCGAACAACTTTACACAATTGTCAAACAACTTTTATAATTGTTGGAATGACTTTTATAGTTGTTGGAACGACTTCTATAGTTGTTGAGACAACTTTTACAGTTGATGGAGCAAAAGTATAAAAATAAAAAGCTGAAGTTTTTTTTATCACTTTTACCTAATTTGTAAAACTTAAATCACCCCCACTTATAGCCTCTTTGGCCAAACTTCTTAAAACAGCTTATTTTAAGAAGTGTTTTTTTCAAAAGTGCTTTTCAAAAAAGTACTTTTGGTGAGAAGCAGTTTGTGTTTGGCCAATAAAATTAAAAAATCACTTTTGAGCTGCAATTAGTATTTGGTCACGCTTTTAAAAATGTTTTTAAGTATATTTTTCTCATAAGTGTTTTTTTCAAAAGTGTTTTTGGAGAGAAACTATTTTTTTTAACTTATGAAAAATTGTTTTTTTACTCTCCAAAAGCACTTATTTTCTTCCATAAGCTTGGTCAAACACCTCAATTTTTTAAAATAAGCACTTTTGAGAAAAAATAAGCACTTTTAAAAAAAAAATAAGTTTAACCAAACGGGCTATTAATTGACAAACTTATTTGTCACTTTTAATCATAAATCCCCATATTTATATTTATGGGGTTGGGGTAATTTATATACTCACAAATTGCTCACGTTTAGACTCGAAACTCTGCCGGTGAGTGGAAATTTTCTATGGCAGGGCCCTCTATAAGGAAATTGGAACTGGAAGATGAAATTAACAAGTACGATTTGAAGGTTGAAGAAGAAGAGTCGTTCGGTTATGATTCGGATGATTGGCAAACTTGGCCAAATAAGGACGTATTCATAAAGTACTTTCAACAGATAAACGAGAGTGTATGTTACATTACTACCCTTCTTCAATTTTGATACTTGTTGTAACTTGTATTTGCTTGAAGAAATTGTAAGTGAAAGGTGAATATTGAAATAGTGCTGGTCTACAAAAAATCTACTAGATGATTTCTTCCATATGTATTAGCCTTAGTAGACAGAGTGATCTGGTGGGAGGTGGGAGGTATTCCGTGGAATTAGTCTAGGTGCACATCATGGTTATTAAAAAAAAAGAAGAAAGAAATAGTGCTGGTCTGCTGGAATTGAGTTATATTGTGTTTTACTAACTAGGAGATAGTGTTAAATTATGCAATGAGATTGTTGAAGTTGCAATTTTCCCATCGCTGATGGTCCTGAAAGATCATTAATCTGGTCTTGTTATACCTAGAGTTCCAATTTTTTATACCTGAAAATAACTGGCATGCTCTAAGAATTGTACCTTTATGTCTATATACATTGTTCGTAAGTTCCAAGGAATCCACTTACCAAACAAACCGAAAAAATGAGAGAGAGAGAGAGAGAGAAGAAGCTACGAGTTCCTCTAACATCTTTTATCCAGTTCAAAGTTACTCTGCAAGACATTATAATGTAGATGCTTATAAACAGTACAACTTGTTCCAATATGTTCTACTATCTCACTATTAGTGAAGATCAGCAAAAGAAAGTTGCATAAATAATGTTGTTTGCTGGGTGATGAGTTTGGGATAATGGTGATAATGTGCAAAAAATAAGACAAGTACCGGAACATATCCCACGTAAGTATGTAGATGAGATTATATGGTAGCAAAATCTAGTAGACATGAACAAATCTGTTTACGTTGAATTCTTGTTGCCTTTTCTGTTTGAAATAAAGGGTGTATTAATAGGAGCCTGATGAAAGAAGAAAATGAATGTGTAGCCTGAGACCTGATAATATATTTAGAATTCAAACTCCCTCCTATTGTGGCAGTTAAATTATGACAAATTTTAATGCAAGAAATAAACTCGTGTGCATGTAAGACGTTACGAGTTTTCATATAGGAAATGTAAGTTTCTTGCATGTGATGTTGTACCTTTCCTTGAAACAAGTTGACTGCAGTGTATACTATGAATATCCTGATTCCCTTTGGAGTGTACAAGATGAGTGGCATGGGCAGGGAAAAGGGGTATTTACAGCCTTAGCAACTACTTACCGGTGAAGGCTGTGGTTACTCCATTGAAGAATCCTGCGTGGATATAGATTTGCCACCCTGATTTTAAGTCATAGTACTGTTTTTTTTGTTAAAGGAGCACGTGGTTTTTTACATGTCATTGTTGTCATCAATTCCATAAATTCTTCAGATTGTTCATTTGATTGTTGTCGTGTAGAAAAGCATTAATTTCCCTCTAAAATAGATGCCTAATGACCAAGTAACTGGCTATACGCCTATACCTACTACTCCTTTCGTCCACTTTTACTTGTCCACTATAATAAAAATAAATGTCTACTTGCTTGGTTGTATGTAGTTTTGGTTTGTCTACACAACTGTTCCTTTTCTTTTTGCCTTTTTGTGATTGGATGCTCTCTAGGATATGGTTTGGGTCTGAAAGGAAAATGATAAACGGTTTCCGTAGACTTCTCCTGTTGGTATGTAAACATGTTTTCATAAATATAAGAATATATAATGTCACCACTCCTCACAAGTATCTCTTGGTTTGGTGGTGAAGGCACCACATTTCTGCGAGCATGTTTGAGGTTTTGAACCTCAATAAATGTACTCGGTTTTTAAAAAATCTTGAGCCTTGATCTGCGTAAAAATAAGACCAGGCTTGAACCTCCAACCTTTTACCAAGTTAGGAACTGAATATTCAAGAAAACTTGAATTTAATATGATCTGAATTTTTAAAATGGGATCATTACTGCGATTTGATCATTTGTTCACTTCTTTAAATATCGACACTGCTTACAGAAACCCTGCGAACGCCAGTGCTATCCACTACAATTTGCGGTGTTATTTTTGTGTGACAACTGAAATGTTGGAGAATCATAACAACTCTTTTGACCCTCTTGTTTGCATATAACTTGTGTATATGATAGAATCCGCTCCATGGAAACTCATTCTTTTGTGGTACAAGTTTTCAGCTATCAACTTTGTGATTAAATTCTACTCTCTTTGTTTAGATCACTCAGAATTCAAATGCTTAATTATGTACTAAAATAGTAACCTTTTTACTCTGTTGCAATTCTCATCTGTTTATTTGTCTGCATCTTAACAGGGTTTTGAGTTTGATGAATACCCTGGGTCGTGCATGTTTGCTCCCATCTACCCCATTCTAGGATTTGAACGTTATCCTGAGTTTGTGGATACGATCAAGAGTTATGCTTCAATGGCAATCGAGAAGTACTTCCGCAAACGCAATCATGTATGATGATTTATTCCTCTTTATTTGCCCATTTTCTGCTTCCCTGTCATTCCTTCACACGTATTGAATTTTCACCTATTCTTAACTGCAGAAGAAAGAACGCAATATTAAGGAGATTGTGAAGATAAATGGAGGTGGTGGTCGTGACTTTGAGTACTACATTACCTTTAAAATTGATAACGATGGGAAGGAAGAAACTTTTCAAGCTAAGGTGGTACGGACAATTGAGAAAACAATAGAGATTCCAATTTGCAGGCGCAAAAAGGTCTAACTTGTTGCTGAAATATCTGTGGTGACTCATGGCGTTTGTCGCCTCTTGTGAAAAAACTTTGCTTACTTTTACTAGAAGAGGGCTACTTCTTTTGATGCTTGTGACTTGTAATGGCTCTAAATTTGAATCCCTCAAAGACAATATGCTACTAGTACTTTCTCAGCATCTGAATATGTTGGTAGCAAGTTCACTTTAGATTCAGCTTTTGACTTTTGATTTGGCAATATGCTGGCAAAATACATGGTGTCTTTTGATTTGGTTGGTTCATTTGATATTTCTAAAGTTGTTGTACTTGAGTTACGATTTACAAAAGATATTAAAGCTATGTTTTAGGCTATTGAGCCACACACAGTATAAGCTATTGAACCACACCGATTTCACTTCAATTCCATGTATGCGCCTACATGTATGTTCAGGTAAAGCTGATTCGTTTGGTCAAGTTATGGTATCACAGTTAAGACATCGAGTGTCGGTCCGCTTCACCCAGATTGGACCGTGACAGTAGGGGTACGTGAATATATTTATTGGATTTCTTGGAAGTAGTTTGAAGTGTAAAGTGGCCAAGAGTTGAAAATGTTGATCGGAAGGAAGTGTTTGGCCAGGGTTCCGCGTTGAAGAAGTATCCCTTTGCGTCTCGTTTACCAAAGGTTCGCCATTTTGATATTTCTACAAAATATTATGGCTTTCTACTAAGGGATAATTACACAAAATTACATCTAGCAAATATATTTTATATTTAAGTAGCCAAAATATACTTTACACTTTATAGCCCAAAATCTGATTTGGTCATTCACTGTAAACTAACTTTTCTTTTTAGTTATATAGAGAACAAACTTCAATTCTTTCCCAATTATCTCCCAAAAAACTTCAAACAAATTGTTATTCAAGGCGACAGCTCGAAAACTTCATATTTAAAAATGGAGAAGAAAGAACGCTATCTTAAGGAGATTGTGGAGATAAATGGAGGTGGTCCTCGTGACTTTTAACTTCTACATCACCTTTAAAATTGATAACGAGGGGAAGGAAGAAACTTTTCAAGCTCAGGTTGTAAGCACGATTGAGGACACAATAGAGATTCCAATATGCAGGCGCAAAAAGATGTAACTTGTTACTGAGATATCTGCAGTGACTCATGGCACAATTTAGACTTGTAATGGTTCTAAATTGAAATCCCTCTAACACAATATGCTACAAGTATTTGTTCACAGTAGTATCTGAATGGGTTGGTAATTAGTTCACTTTGGAGACAGCTTTTAGACTTACTTGGCAGTATGCAGGAAAAATACATAGGTGTCTTTTGATTTGGTTTGTCTTCTTTTTTTGTATATTTCTGCCAGGATTTCTTTTCTTATCCTATTTTGCGAGGATTACTCTTCTTATTTCTTTTATTTGGTTTGTTTTGTCTGTGTACTAAGCTCTCACTATACGTGGATTGGGAAAGGGTCAAATCACAAAGGTTTATTATATTTATACGTTGTCTTCTATAGAGATGGAGGATTTCACTATTGTAGCACCATATATATGAGATAACTTGTCTCACATTATAGTACAAAATAGTGAAATAAATAATTTTGAGATTAACTAATACCCCTAACTAAATACATGATAAAATAATCTTGCATTTTATTTCGGTATTATTTTTCCTTGTTCCTCATACCAAACGACATAAAAATAATATGATAAATGAAAGCAATTTCAACTATATCTTGATACACTTTATTACTTAGTTTAACTTTAAGTCATTTCAAATTTCAGTCGAGAGTCGGTATAACAATTTGAACGAATTGAAACAACAGAATAAATGTGTAATAAACTTTATATTTCATAAAATTGTTATTGTATGGTAAAATTTATCATCTAAAATAGATAAATTGATCTCATAGTCTTCAATATATTTTTTACTCAAATCTTTAAAATTAAGAACACTTGTTCCGAACTTTATATGGATCGCAAAAAGTATCTCAATATAGTTCAAAGGGCTAAATTGGTCAATTTTCCCTTATTTTGGAACAATCATTAGGTGGAAAGGTATTGTTGGTCCATTTGAATAGTTGAAGAATATTTTTGACCCAAAAACGTAACTAAGTATAAATTTGACATATTTTAAATAGTTGAAAGGGATATTTTTGACTCCTATTGTTGGGATCAAGTCCCACTCTTCTATGGAGAAGGATTCGCCCTCTGACAAGAAATTGGAAGTCGAAGATGAGAGTAACAAGGATGATTTGAAAGTTGATGATGGAGAACAAAATGGGAAGGAAGAGGAAGAGTCTTCTGGGTATGATTAGGATGATTGGGAAACTTGGCCAAATAAGGAAAACAAATTTGCTGTATATTTTATCCAAGTCAGTAGTTTAGTGCTAGTTTGCCTTAAATTTTGATACTTGATGTAAGTAAAGCATGTTTATTTCTCGAAATTTAACTGTAACTTGTATTTGCTTGATGCAATTAAGCTCCCGATTGTTTAACCATAGATTTTGAAGTTGACACTTGAAATATTTGAGCTTTTTGAAGTTGTGAATTTTTTGAAATTTAAAGTTGTGTTTGGACATGTATTTTACTTTGAAAAAAATTTTGAAAGATTGTGAGCAGAAGTCCCAGAAACTGGCGTAAACCGTTCTTTGAGAACCTAAAAATATTTGAAGATTCAAATTTCATGGCCAAACAGATAGTTATGTCATGTTACCATCTGTTGTTTTTGTTATTATCTACTATTGCTCGTACTTCTATTACTTATTCCCCAGATTGTTTTGGATTGTCTTTTTTTTGAACCGGGGTCTATTGGAGACAACCTCTCTACCTATGTATTGTAGTGTTGAAAGTACTAGGTAAGTTGTTGTTATTGTAGTGAAAACGCTAGCTTAAGTAAAAGGTGAATATATCAAATCTGCTGAATTGAATTAGATCATGTGTTTCTAGCTAGGAGATAGTGTTAAATCATGCAGTTGAGTTCCCTTTCAAACAGATGCTTACCAAATAAACACCCAACGAAGAAAACAGAGAGATAGAGAGAAGAGGATTCAAGTTCCTTGAAACTTTTATCTAGTTCAAAGTTAGTCTGCAAGACATCCTTGTGTTTTTCTGCAAAATAGATGCTTATAAACACTACAACTTTCTGATTCCATTATTTTTTACTTTTCATTAGCCACTTATCAGAATCTGCTGTGTTTTTTTCAGCCGAGGATCTATCGGGAACAACCTCTCTACCTCTGAGGTAGGTGTAAGCATACACTCTACCCTCTCTAGACCCCACTTTGTGAAACTATATTATTGGGTATTTTTTTGTTGTTGTTGTATTTTTGTAGCTTAGTTAGTGCCGAGATCTCCGTGTGTTCACATGAATTATTTTTTTAATATACAATTTTTTTCTGTATATGGCCCAAGGCAGTGAGGCACTATGGAATTTTATGTGCAAACACACACTAATAACGCATTCCTCCTTTCTGGATCATTCGGCATCTATATGCAGTAAAGCTTGTTCAACTCAACTATTTTTCACGGGTTGGATGGGATGGGGGATAGTGTACTGATAATATGTATACTATATCCATTAAAAATGCATGTTTCTGAGACACTGCACTCTATGAAATAAGATGGTGAATCTTTTTCACCACAGTGTTTGCGAGAGCACTGCTTAAGAAGGCATTAGACAGGGGCTAATTGCATTTTGACCTTCTGTTGAATGCAAGACACATTTCTTGGCTGTATGTATTTTTGTTTCATGTGTTCCTTAGTTCTTGAGGCATAAAATTGACAGTATTTTCTTTAGTTAAGCTTTAGAAGAAGCACTAGTCAAAGAGGGAGACTATGTTCAAAGCGGTATGGTTCTAGTTTTTTGAAAAACTATAGCTTATCACTAATCGCTTATACCTGTCCTTCCGTCCTTCCTGATAGTGAGTTCCTTTCAAAGTTGCAAACACAATCCCTAGCATAAGTTGTAATCAACTCGATGCACTTGGTCGGACTAATGAATATAGGACCTAATTAGAGGTGGTTGGAGGTACTATTTTGAAGCTTGTGGGAAGGTCAAAGCAAGATGGTGTATGTTTGACCTCCTTTCTCTCTAGTACGAGTTGAATACCTGACTGGTTAAAAACGTTTAGGCCTAAATATCTGTATTTGAATTTTCAAGGAAATAGCCGTACAGAATCTGGCGATATCTTTTCCTTCTCTGTTTTTCATTTATCACGGCCACCTTTATTTTTCTCTCCTTTTCTTTGTTGTTTCCACATGAGTGTGTATGGGTGAACTTGTACACACCTTGACGGCTTGATGATTTTTGTCCTCGGGCCTTCTTTCTTTTTACATGTAGATGGCCCATAAATTGATTGTATAGATGGAATTGAAGTTAATATTCTTCTGTTAGATGTTTGAAGTTCTCTGTGCTTTTCCTATATATGCTGTTGTACGTGTTTGCCTTATTAAAACTCTAAACCTAATACAACATACTAAGTGTAATCCTATTGGATAATATTAATACACAAATCACTAACTTGGAATTTTCATAAATGAATGGGAAAGAGAATTCAATACATGCTGGGATAGAAATTAAGAAGTCTATAAATTACAGTTTGTCTATACGATGTACCACTCTTTTCGGCTTTTTCCCCTTTTAGTGTGCTCTTTACAATATGGTTTGAGTTTGAAGGGAAAATGATTTATGGTGTTTGCAGACTTATGATGTTAGTTTCTAAGTATGTTTTCATGTCATCAGTCAACTATCCACTACAATTTGCAGTGTTCTTTTTTGTGTGACAACTGAAGTGTTGGAAACTCTTAGCAACTTCACTTTCACCCTGTTGTCTGCATAAACATACATATCTGCGTGCATAACTTGTGTATATGACAGAATCCGCTCCATGAAAACACATTCTATTATGGTACAAGTTTTCAACTATCAAATTTGTTATTAAAATTTTACTCTCTTTGTTTGAATCACCCGGAATTCAAATGTGGAATTATCCCATAATATAACCTTTTGAATCTGTTGCAATTCTCATCTGTTTATTTTGTATGTATCTTAATAGGGTTTTGATATTGATGAATACCCTGGGTCATGCATGTATACTCCCATCTGCCCCATTCTAGGATTCAGCATATTTCCCGAGTATGTGGAGAAGATGAAGCGTTATGCTTCTATGGCAATCAAGCAGTCCATTGAGTATAACAGAGGAAATGATGGTATAGCAATGAACATAGGGATGATACTAGGAAATATGGTCCGAAGAATCTCGATAGTAGTTCCATGAACAATCCTTTGCGGGATTGGATTTTTTTATAGTGGAAAATGCCATAAAGCACGACCCAAGATCCATGATACGAAAACCAAATTCAGAATAATGAAGAAAAAGACATCGTGATGTAAATCTGTTATTCCTTGCATTATAGGTGTTGCTGCGTCTTGAGATCCTAATTGTCATGGTTCCGCGGCATCACAAGAAGCAATTGTGAATTAAGCCATTCCTAATAGGAAGTTTCCCTGGTGAAAGCTGCTACACCCTTGCTTCGCTCTTTCCCGCCTAACTGAGAAAGTAACTCCCTGTACTCCAACTCAGTAGCTCATTCCGTATAAGCTAGTGAATTTTAAGCCGGAAGGAAAAAAAAGCGAAGTAAGCATCCAACTCTGGTACTAGCAAACAATGACTCAGGAAAGTAAGGGAAGGATAAGGGATTAGTGAGCGGATGGTGCAGCCTTAATCTGTTTTCGATGAAAAAAAATCTCGATCTCCAAAAGCGTTTTCCTTCCCCCTCCGCACCTCCCTCCCTTCGTCGAGCCTTTACTTTAATGGTTGGGGAAAGCATTCCCTTATCTGAACTTTGTGGGCATTCTTTCCAGCCTTAGTAAACTAGGGGGTGGGTTTGGCTTGAACGTAGGCTCAAACAGAATATGAAGGGTCCTAGTTATGCCATGCGTTCAATACAAAATCTGGAAAGCTGCAGGGAAGACAAAAAGAGGGCGCTTTCTGTGTTGCACTGAAAAAAAGGACCAAAGAGACGAGCGTCTTCTCTTAGGTTTCTTCCTCCCGCGTCTTACTTACATGGAGTGGTAAAAAGCAAAATTGGGAGAAATTTGACATCCTGTCTTATCTTATATCGATTTTGCTCTTTTTGTCTTTCTGTGCCATCTTCAGGCGATCGAAGACTTTATCTAAGAGGTGAATTTCCCAAGATAGTCGGGCATATTATATATGATGGATACGAGTAGGGAACCCGTTTCCCGATCATCACTCTGCTGAGTCTGGCCCATCCTCTAGGCATCTTTGGAAGGCAGGGAGTGTGACAACGTACACGTTTTCCTCTACTCCATAGGGCCTTCTCATCAGTTGTAGGGTTTGGCGACCCGAAATTGACTTAGCTTTGCCAAAAAGCCTCATCTCTAAAAGCCCGGCTCGCGAGGCATCCCTCTCGCCGTAGGGTTCCAACCCTCGCCTCGCTCTTGTGACATGCTATGTTTCCAGCACCAATTAGGGGGTACAAGAGATAGTTGGATCGTAAGACTCTCTCACATCCCATAGCATCTCTGAAGAAACATATTGAGGAAAAGAAAGAAGCATGGGGATAAAGTGCTAAGCCTGGGATGTTATAAAGTTTTGGGTTTGACTTTTTCTTCTCAATGAGATCCTAGTAGGCCTTTCTCCTACTGAAATTGCCCAATTGGATTGGGAGACTGAAGAGAATGCCGTCTACTGTGGCAGACTCTTGGAAGAAATCTGTGGGCAGGCAAAATACCTGTCTGTTAGGCAGGACAAGCTCACACTCGAAAAATTAGTAGACGTCGTCAGAGCGCGAGCCCCACGTTGCTCCCAATCGCCCTCCGGATCAAGAGGCGCCATCCTCCTTATTTTATTATGTCAACTTTGACCTCGACCGAGCCACCAGGAGACTGGTAGTCGAATCTTATCGAATATTCAAAAATCTCTCTGTTGTGAGAGAAAGCTTAGTGGATAAACAAGAAATACTTTTGTAGCCCATTCCTCCAATACGAAAAAAAGTGTAAAACCGCTTAATGTCATACTGATGGGCAAGGCCATAAAGGCCTAATGGGGAAAAGAATTCATGAGACACCTAACCGAGACTGGTGATAGATCTAAGCGGAGCCCCTATTCCTATTTAGGGAGTTGAGGCAAAAAATGGCTAGATGAATCGTTCGCCATGCACCGGCCACATTCACTTGCTTATCGTAGAGGCTGTAAGTACACAGTGCCCCACAAGTAGGCTGGTTTTTTCAGAACGCAGTTCGAGATAACCGTAACCGTGTATATATAGAAATATATCTTCGACGTTGTCATTTTGAAATGTCCTCTTCAACCGCTCTTTCACCTCCCAAAGAGCAAAGTTGGTCCTTTTAAGAAGGAATACCCAACTTTTGGGGTCAGCTTTGATCACAAGGAGAGAAGAGCAAACTATTGAAAGTCTCAATTCATATCCGCCCAAAGTAGAGAGTTCGATTTCAAATAAAATGATTTATTGACCTACGAATCTGCTATTCTCACCAAAAGGTGATTGGGGTGCTAAGATCCTGGGAAGCGGGATCTTCCCATCATGATCGACTAAAGGAAAAGTCGCAAAAGCAATATTGGTTCGAATCCAATTCATGATTCCAGTTCAAAAGGACTTCATTTAATCGAAGAAAAGAAGGAAGCATTTACGAACAGATAGCCAAAGCAGACAGGGTGAGAATATGTGACAACCAGAAGGAACCCTTTCCCCTTTTAATATAATAATAAGGTAAGCTTCCAAAGCTCCTTTCTTCAACTGGTGCGCGGGAGCGCACTTTCATTTTCCCCTTTACCTTAACAAAGGGCTTTCATACCATATCCTTCACACATTCAGTCTAATCTTACCTGCGCTATTGCCAGATCATAGCTGTACTGTATTAGATTAGTTATCCGTCTCCCCTGCCATGTTAGAACAATCTGGTCTGTAACAACACAACCTGAAAGGAAGCCATTCCGAATAGGAAGTTTCCCTGGTGAAAGCTGCTACGCCTGAATGACTTTCTAGACAGATCGTTCCTGCATTTCGGATATGAAGTCTCCTTCGAAGCTTTAGACAAAGGTGCTATTGAGATATTGGGCCCTTATGGTATCTCGTACACATTCCGACGATTGGTCGTGCGAATAAGTCAACTTCAAAGTGGATTTGTTGTGCGAAGAGTGCGTTGAAGCATAAAAGTGAAATAACAATAATAAGAGGGTTGACGGTCATCTTACCTGTCTCCTACGCTATGCTCTCAACTGGATCAATCGCTTTGTCCTGATTTACTGAACAGGTGCCCTGTGGAACATGTTTTATGGAATTTCACTCTTTATCCATATTTCTCTTTGGCGATGATGTATGAACAATACCTTGTTATTTGCCCAGTGCCTGCTATCCTGCCCTTCCTTCATAGTGAATTTTACCTATTAGTAACTGCAGGGAAAGGAACATCATATTAAGGAGATTCTGAAGATAAATTCAGGTGGTCCTCGTGATATTACCTACTACATCACCTTTAAAATTGATAATGAAGGGAAGGAAGAGATTTTTCAAGTTAAGGTGGAACTCACGATTGAAAGAACAATACAAATTCCAATTGGCAGGCGCAAAAAGGTCTTAACTTGTTGCTGAAATATCTGTGGTGACTCATGGCGTTTGTCGCCTCTTGTGAACAAATCTTTGCTTTCTTTTACTTAAAGAGAGCTAGTATTGTTGGTTTTCCTATTTGTCTTTGACATCTTATTAGCAAGATACACATACTTCTTTTAATGGTTCTCAAACAATATGCTACAAGTAATTGTTCCTAGAATCTGAATGACTTTGTAACAGTTTCACTTTGGAGACGGCTTTCTGACTTATTTGACTTGAAGGAAAAAAATACTCCCCCGTCCACTTTGAACTTTGCATGCCACTTAAGAAACAATGATTAATATTTTGTCATTGCGTGTGTTTGATCTGGGAAAAAAGTGTTCTCTAGATTTAAGTATCTCGCAAATTAGAATAAGAAATCTGAAAGTACTCCCAAACCCGTCAACCGGGCCGGGCCGGGTCAACCCAGCTCCGGTTCGGTATTTTTTACCGGGCTCGGTCCGGGTCCGGTCCGGTTGCAACTCGTACTGGGCCGGGTCATTCCGGGCCCAACAGTAATAAAACCCCAAACGGCCCAGCACCGGCCCATGTAAAATGCATTACCGGTTGTAATGAGCCGGTCCGGGTCCCGACTAAAAAAAAAAAATTTGAACTTTGATTGTTTTTTAATATAATACTACTTAGAATACGACCTTAAAAAACATACATATGTATGTACATTCAATATATACTACTTTAAAGAACATTCATACATATATACATTCAATATATACTACTTTAAAGAATATACATACATATATACGTTCAATATATACTATTTTAAAAAATATATACATGTATTTACATTCAATCTATACTACTTTAAAGAACACACACATGTATTTACATTCAATATATACTACTTTAAAGAATATACATACATATATACATTCAATATATACTACTTTAAAGAACATACATATATACATTCAATATATACTACTTTAAAGAACATACATATGTATACATTCAATATATACTACTTTAAAGAATATACATACATATATACATTCAATATATACTACTTTAAAGAATATACATACATATATACATTCAATATATACTACTTTAAAGAACATACACATGTATTTACATTCAATATATACTATTTTAAAGAATATACATACATATATACATTCAATATATACTACTTTAAAGAATATACATACATATATACATTCAATATATACTACTTTAAAGAACATACATATGTATACATTCAATATATACTACTTTAAAGAATATACATACATATATACATTCAATATATACTACTTTAAAGAACATACACATGTATTTACATTCAATATATACTATTTTAAAGAATATACATACATATATACATTCAATATATACTACTTTAAAGAATATACATACATATATACATTCAATATATACTACTTTAAAGAACATACATATGTATACATTCAATATATACTACTTTAAAGAATATACATACATATATACATTCAATATATACTACTTTAAAGAATATACATACATATATACATTCAATATATACTACTTTAAAGAACATACACATGTATTTACATTCAATATATACTATTTTAAAGAATATACATACATATATACATTCAATATATATATATACATTCAATATATACTATTTTAAAGAATATACATACATATATACATTCAATATATACTATTTTAAAAAATATACACATGTATTTACATTCAATATATACTACTTTAAAGAACATACATATGTATGTACATTCAATATATATTATTTTAAAGAATATACGTACATATATACATTCAATATATACTATTTTAAAAAATATACACAAGTATTTACATTCAATATATACTACTTTAAAGAATATGCATACATATATACATTCAATATATACTATTTTAAAGAATATACATACATATATACATTCAATATATACTACTTTAAAGAACATACATATGTATGTACATTCAATATATACTATTTTAAAGAATATACATACATATATACATTCAATATATACTATTTTAAAAATATACACATGTATTTACATTCAATATATACTACTTTAAAGAACATACATATGTATGTACATTCAATATATACTATTTTAAAGAATATACATACATATATACATTCAATATATACTACTTTAAAGAACACACACATGTATTTACATTCAATATATACTACTTTAAAGAATATATATACACATATACATTGAATATATACTACTTTAAAAAATATATACATGTACTTACATTCAATATATACTACTTTAAAGAACATACACATGTAGTTACATTCAATATATACTACTTTAAATAATATACATACATATGTACATTCAATATATTCTATTTTAAAGAATATACATACATATATACATTCAATATATACTACTTTAAAGAACACACACATGTATTTACATTCAATATATACTACTTTAAAGAATATATATACATTCAATATATACTACTTTAAAAAATATACACATGTATTTACATTCAATATATACTATTTTAAAGAACATACATACATGTATTTACATTCAATAGATACTACTTTAAAGAATATACATGCATATATACATTCAATATATACTACTTTAAAGAACATACACAGTATTTACATTCAATATATACTACTTTAAAGAACATACACATGTATTTACATTCAATATATACTACTTTAAATAATATACATACATATGTACATTCAAGTATTTAAGAAATCATACGTAGAATTCCATCTAACATCTATTTCTTCAGGCATTAATCTCGGTCTAAGTCCATTTTTCTGACATTTTCTTTTAAATTCGGTAAGTCTAATTTTTCTATTATTTCCTTGAATAAAGCCAACTGCAAGTCTAACTTTTTCAATAGCAGACTCAAAAAAAGCAAGATCATCTTTTACAATTAAATTATATATATGGCAAGCACACTTAACATGAAATATTTTGGGTAACGGTGGAGAAAGTTCAGTTTTTAACAACTTCATAGCAGCGTTGTTGTTAGATGCATTATCAAAAGATATACATAAAACTTTACGGTCAATACCATAATATCTTGCAACTTTTGTAATAGATTCAGAAATAAATTTTCCAGTGTGTCTACGGTCTTCATCATAAAAAAATGCTAAAATACGTTTTTGCATAACAAAATTACTATCTACCCAATGACAAGTAATTGTTAAATAATCATTTTTATTAATAGCACGACCAAGATCAGAAGTTAAAGCAACTCTACATGAAAGATTTTTTTAATAATGCAGATAAATAGTAAACATATTGTGCATGGAATCTAAAAATATCGGACCGACAAGTACTTCTAGGAATAACCTCTAATATAGGATTATAAATTGCCTGAATATAATGAATAAAAGCTTCAGAAGAAGTAAAAGAGAAAGGCAAACAACCCACAACTATCATTTTGGCTAATTCTTCACGATCCTTCATTTTATTATAATTCTTAACTAATTTATCGATTTTTGGGTTCAATCTAGTTTAACTTGGGCCCCCAACTGTCCCACCACCATTTACCTGAGCTAGCTCTATTGGGTGTTTCTCCTTCAAATGTCTCGACAACTGACCCGTACCTCCTTTATTACCCCCGGTCTTATGCTCGTATTTTGACTGACAAATATCGCATTCAACCTGAGTGGTTCCTTCTATTCGAGTAAAAAAATTCCACACAACACTAGTTTTTTTACGAGATTTTACATGGGGCCGGGGAGGAAGATTAACCGATTCAGATTGAACATTAACATTACCAGATTCGGGTGTAACATCAACATCATCATCATTTTCATCTACATCAACAAAATCTAGTTCATTCTCTTCTTCTATACCATAATTTTTCTTGGGCCTCAAAATAATTCATATCGTGAGCACCTACACGTATTTCATTCTCAAATGGTTCGCTAATTGGTACCGAAGGCACACGAGTATATCGAGTATTTGAACTCCCTCTACCGAAACCAATTTATTTCTTACTACCACTACCACTACCACTTCCGAGATAAAAATTTCTAACACTTTTACCGACTTTCCTTAATTTATCCATATTACAAATTAAACTAACAATTACTCAAAAAACACAAAAACAATCCAAATAAATATTCAAAAAATAATACACTAATTAAAAATTAAAAGTAAGAGATGGAACGATAATACCAAATTTTTGAAGTATTCGAAAGTTGGTCAATTGAGTACTTTTGAAAACTTCCACGTAATATTTGTAATTGCAAATTAATAAAATATAATAGAACACTTTATGAGATAATTTTAGCAAATTTGAGAGAGAATGAGAGAATGAGAATTGAGATTGTAGGAAATATTTTTTGAAATGGCATGTATTTATAGGAAAAAAAAAATTGAATTAATTTTTTATTTTTTTAATTAAAGCCTAAAAGGCTGTTTGGCCGTTGGGCCTCAACGGACCAAAACAGCCTTTGCAGGCTTGGGGCCCAACGACTCTTTAATTTTTTTTAAAAATAAAATTTTGTTACCGGGCCGGGCCGGTCCGATTTCCTAACTGGGCCGGTCTATCGATCTCAATACCGTGTCCGGCCCAGCCCCCTAAAAACCCCCAAGGCCACTACCTATACCGGGTCCGGTCCGGTCTGATCCGGTCGCTAAGTGGGCCGGTCTAAATGGGCTGGTTCCGGATCAACCCGGCCCAGTTGACGGGTATAAGTACTCCCCAGTGCTGGTTTTCATTAACGTATCAGTGTAAATCTTGAAAATTATATGCATATTGTGCTCTTTGCATATACATATTCTTTGTTTAGTTAAGAGAAAAGACATAAAGACATCGAAGTTGTCCCAAATTTTCAAAAAAAATACTTAAAGTTTGCGAGGGTTCTATTACCCCACAAAACTAGTTAAGAGCATTATAAATAGGGAAAATTATGCAAAATGTCCATTGGGAAAAAAAATTACACAAAAACTAACCCACTTTTTTTTTTTTACTTAAAATGGCCAACCGACCAAAGTAATTACTAAAAATGGTCGGTCGGCCAACTGCTACCAAAACTTTGGTATGCAATATACCTGAATGTTTGGCCATTTGGCCATTATATTTTTAATAATAAAAAAAAAAGTTGATGTGCTATTTAAAAAAAAAAATCGTTGTTTAAATTTTTTTGTTGCATTTTTTTTAAATTTTTTTTTTCTTTTCTAATTGTTTCACTTTTTTTGTGGAAAAAATGAATATCTATGTTGTTTTGTTATTTTTTGTTTATATTTTTATTTATTAAGGTGGGAATGCATGATAGTCAAATAAATATTGACATCGATACATTTTTATTTTTGTTATCTATGTTGTTAATAAATATTTTTATTACATAATTGTGTATATAATATCGATACATGATTATACACCATTCATACAATGTCAATACTTTACATACCTATTTATACAATATCGATACACGTCTAATCTAAATATTATTTATACAATATTAATACACTCTTGTACACCATTTATACAATGTCGATACGTTACATAACTATTTATACAATATCGATACACGTTTATACAATATCGATATATTACATATACACTACATAACTATTTGTACATCATATATACTTATTTATACATTACATATACACTACATAACTATTTTTACATCATATATACATGTTTATACACCATTTATACAATACCGATACATTACATAATTATTTATACAATTTCGATACATGTTTATACACTATTTATACAATATCGCTAAACGTTTGTACGCTATTTATACAATGCCGATACACGTTTATGCACTATTTATACAATATCGATACATTACATATACACTACATAACTATTTATGCAATATCAATACATTATATATACACTACATAATTATTTGTTCATCATATATACATGTTTATAAACCATGTATACAATATTGATACATGAAAAAAAATTGCACGGAAAATGTTTGAAAAAAAAAGAGCAAAAATAATTTTTTTTAAAAAAAAATTAACGCTTAAAAAAAAAAAAAAGCATAAATGGCCTAATGGCCTTGGGCCATATTGAACTTTGTTGAGCCCATGACCCTTTTGGCTATTTTTTCTGTAAATGAAAAGTGGGCTACTTTTTTTGTAAATATTTTATTTTTCTGTATATAATTGAATTTTTCCCTTATAAATACCCTATTTGACCTATTTTTTCACCAGCTTTAGACTCAAAGTCACCTCGTGTAATACACTTCATTTATATATTATTATTTATTTATTTTAATTAACCCATTTAGTAAAGGGTTTTTTTTAATTTAAATTTGGTGCATTGTCAGTATATCACTTTTTTACACTATTAGATAAATATTACCTGTTATAATAGGTTACCGATTTTTTGATATATTTTTTTCTTTTTTTAAAAAAAATTCATCTGATTTTTTAATCTCTCTTTCTTCCCTTCAAACCTTCTATCTTCATGTCTTTCAAATAGTCGATTTGCATTTTTTTTTCTTTGTTTTTCTACCGCCATAGCCTATATGCTCCTCCAATAATAGAATTCCCTTGTATTCATGAAATACTTTTGTCAGATTTTTGAATGGAGAATTCAATTTTGAATGCATTATAAGCATCTTTAACATTGAAATATAATTTTTTATTGTTAAAATAGTAAACACTAAAAACCTTACAAAATATTGGAGATAGGGACTATCGTTTACAATGTTAAAGAGTTAAAGAATTGTTTTAGCATTGATCTTTAGAAAACTATCATGAAAGAATCAAAATGGTAAACAAAGATCTAGAAGGAATTTTTTTTTTTGGTTATACAGTAAAAGGAAAAAAAATAATTTTGGTTAGAGTACAAATAGGAATCAACTTCCCTTTAACGGTATCATTATATACTCTTTAGTAGTATAGAGTTTTTTATTGAAAAAAAAAAGGTATATAATGTTACTTAAAAAAATTACTGTATTTATCTTTATAATTAGCTGATAGTGTAAAAGATTTTGTACATTAACGGTACGTAAAACTTAAACTCTTTCTTTTTTTTTTCTTTTTTCTCTTTCTTCTACTTCTCCACCATAGCCTCCCGAATTCCACCTTCGCCACTGCAACTGTCACCAATTCTGTTGTAGGGTGACAAAATAGTTATCAAACTACCACTAATTAATTATGAAAATCAAACCCATTAAATAATCAAAATGTGAATACTCAAATTACCACCAATTAATCAAAATCAAAATACTCAAGTTATCACCAAACTAAATTTGAAATTGAAATCACCATCTTTTCTAGCTTACCTCCAAATTGAGTACCCCACCACTTTCAATCTCCATTTTTGTAGGAGAAAAAGAAGCCACTGAAATAATTTTTTTATTTTACTTAAAAAAAATAAGAAAGAAGAGAAATCAACACTATTTTTTCAAAACAAAACTGCAAAAATCGATTCAATAGAGTCAAATAAAACATTAAAATTGTCCTTTTCGATTTTGGTCGGATAATTGCAAAATCATAATTTCTGAGTGTTTTTCCCTCACTATTACTAAAATCACCTACAATGACCAGATAGGAAAAAGAAATAGAAAAAGAGAAAAGAAAAACGAAGAAGAGAAGATAGGTTGATTTATAACGAATTATTCATTACACGAGGCATTTTTTAATTTGCTGGTGCAATAAATTTTCTCACTCACGCGTGTCTCTTACTTGATAACATGATGGGCTGAAAATGGGTCAAAAGGCGTATTTATAATGGTCTTAACTAGTTTTGTGGGGTAATAGGATCCCCGCAAACTTTAAGTGTCTTTTTGAAAATTCGAGATAACTTCAGTGGTGTCTTTACGTCTTTTCTCTTTTGTTAACATAGTTAAAATGGTTCAATCCTACTGTGAATTGAGGGTCTATCGCGAACAGTCTCTCTACCTCCCAAGGTTCCTAGGAGTAAGGTCTGTGTACACTCTACCCTCTCAAGACCTACTTGTGGGATTTCACAGGATATGTTTGTTGCAATTAAGTAAGGGTAATTTCACATACAATCACTCAGCTTTTATTTAGTTCATTGAAGTCATTAATTTTTTTGTTAATTTTTTTATAACAAAAAAATTACTCAACTTTACTTAAACTTTACGAAAATGCATTGTATTTTTTTTTTATTGTGTGTACATATTTAAAAAAATTCTTAATACAAATATATTATTTGAGCAAAAATTATTGAATTTGATCGAATTTGTATCTAAGCTTCTACCTTGGCAGCCCCTGGACGGACAGAGGAGGGTGTAGCTGAATTCTTGTTGGGACTTCGTTTGGTTGGGAACAACTTATCCCGGGATTAGTTATTCCGGGATAAGTTATCCCACCATGTATGTGGGATAACTTATCCCATCACTAAGGCAAAAGTAATGGGATAAATAATCTCAATCCCTCACACCAACCGACGGATAACATTATCCTATATTTTATCCCGAAATTATTTATTCCAATCCCTCACTCCAAACGACCCCTAAGTTAAAAACACCTTAACCACAGGACTATGATGTCATTTTTTTTTACACTATCAAGATACCTTTACCTATTATATCAGATAATTGGAATCATTTTTAAGATGACAAGTTTCATTTTAATATAAAAGTTACATATAGATATGTCTCATCGTGTCCCGTAACATTGCCATCTCTAAAGACAATGCACATGGAAAACAAGTAACTCTACTAATAGTTTAGTTATTGTATTTGAGGATGTCATGTGTACTTGTATGCAAGTTAATTACTCAACCTCAAATCAATAATAATAATATGATGGGGTAAAAGCTATACCTAGCTAGCTAGGTAGGTGCAAGATAAGTAGCAACTACAACAACTACTACAATTAATGGGCTACAAGTTATCCTTCTAGCTAATCATATGGGCCAAACTAGTGGGCTAGCTCGTACATTATCTAATCCACTTTCAGATCCTATGCTTCCTTTATCACCATGAAACAATGGTACCAACAAAAGATGTTGGGCGACGGATGAGGCTGCTCCCCCTTAATCAAAGGTCTTGGTTTCAAGTTTTAGGTATGAAGAGATCCTTGGTAAGGAGTGCTTCCACTAAATGGGCTTTATGTTGTGCAAATTTGGATTATTTGAACTCCAGTGCAGATACCGAACACCAAATGGGAAAAACAACAACATGAAACAATGGTGATAGAGGTGATTTGTCAATCATCTCTCTAATTTCTTTTTATGTTCAAAAAAATAATTTAAAGTTGTAGAAGATCAAAATTGGTTACTTTTGGTATTTTAATTTATTCCTGTCTAAATAGGATTTAGTAAAAGAAATTATATAGGAATAGGTTTTCCTTGATTTAAAGTAGGTGTCGTACTATTATAAATATAAATATTATTAGTTATTTTAATATTGTGAGAAACAGTGAAGAATTGTAAAAAAATATTCAAAGATTTGTTTGTTTATGAATAAAATATTTTCCTTCATTCGATGTATTTTTATGTATACTGTAAGCAACTCTCAAAATTTTACCGGGTGTATTTCTAAAATGCACTTTTATTATCCCTTTCCTATTGTTGCTTTAAGGCATTCTGTCTAGCTAATTCACATTTGTTGGGTTCGAAATTGAGAGGGCGTCATGCGGAAGCTTATAGTTATAAACCATCAAGGCGATAAATTGGATGACAAATAAAACTATAATAAAAAACATATTATTTGATATGATTGACCAACAAGCCTACATATTGTAAACTAAATCAAAAAGCTTAAAATCTATTGGGATAAAATCTCCCCTAAACAAGACTCTTTTAACGACTACATTGTGAATTTTGTTGTGTTATAATATGAGAAGGGGAGTCTTCTATTTATAGAGGTTCAAATTCTTTCCTCCAAGAAAGAGGTTAGCCAAATATGAAAGAGTTTTATATTTTTCTTTTAGGAAAAGTAAAAGTAATTATGGTATTACTTTTATTTTCCTTTCAAGAAAAATAAAACTCAAATTTAATAAAAAAATCAGGGAAAAACCTGACAACATTTGTGTCAGATAAGTCTAAGGGTCTTTATTTTCGAGTTTAAATTCGTTTCTTATTTAACTTTGCTAGCTTAATTGATAAATTTCTCAACTGAAAAATGATATATCTACTCTTTTTCTATATACCAAAATCACAATTAATTTTGAAAATCTTATGGCCACAAATTCTTTTTCAAGCATAATGTTGCTTTTGTAGAAATGACATGAAATAATATTCAGTGGACATATTGATTGAAAACATAAGTGCAAATTATGGAGGTGAAGTTGGCGTTTTGTAACTTTGATTCACATTGGAACAAATTAAAATGGACAAATAATATTATAGCTACCTAGGCTTAAGTTGGCTTAACTGGTACTTTCGATTGGAATGGGATCTGTACGATTTTCTGAGAGATCGATACGGAATGTTATTGTGTTTGGACTAGGGTTGCAAAAACTGATTTAACCGATAAATCAAATCATAACAATGCTATTGGTTTGTAGATATCAGATTACTGATTTTAAGCGATTTTGTAAAAAAAAAAAATTATTAGGCTATAGATTTGGTTTCTGATTTTAAGATTTTAGTTAATGGTTAAATCGATAATTTAATAAGATTATATTAAATTAATTTTTTTTATCTCTAGTTATGTAATAGTGGGTTTAAATTTGAATAAGTTTTAGATGACCTTTGGATATATGTGACTTCAGGGAGTGAGGAGTACTGCTCTTTCAAGCACATGCACAGAAATCAGTATGAAGAAAACATATTATTTTTTTTGTGAATTTCAGTGATGTATCAATTTATATTATGAAAAAAAAACAATTAGAACATTTTCTTATTGGTTAAATCGAAAATCAAATCATTATGGACCACTAACCGATTAATTGAAAATTGATAACATATCTTATTGATTTGATTATTGGTTTAGCATGTTTATAAATTGAAAATAGCTAAATCGAATCGATAATATACAAAATCGGACCGAACCGATCGATAATCACTTCTAATTTGAACATGAATTTTACGAACAACAAATTCAGTTTTGTGAGCAAAAACAATGTTTTACTTGAAATACTCCTTAATTCAGTTTTTCAACTCCGAGCTTTATATCTCTAGTTGAAAAAATTAAGATAAGGATCAAGTGAAACAAACATTGGTCAGCAAATAATATTTCAAGCTGAAGATAGCATGTAATAATACGACATAATATCCATGACGAAACGGAGAAGCAAATTAAATAACTATACAACATTTTTATTTTAAAAGGAAATTTTTTTAACTGCTGAGAAGCTTTGAAGCAACGATAAAGTTATCTCTATGTGACTTATAAATCACTTGTTCGAACCATGAAATAAGCATTAGGGTAAGTTGTCTACTTCATGGGGTGTGACCTTTCTCCGAGCCTGCCAATCTGAATGCTTTGTGCATCGAGCTGTCTTTTGCCCATTTTGAAATTCTGTTAACTCAAAATTTCAATTGATTGCCCAAAAGATTTACATATTATAATTATTTCAAGTGAGCAATACATATATAATTGCACGTAGACTACACTTTACTATTTTGTAAACATTTCAATTGGTGAAATTAACTGGGAAAATGGTTAGAGGATTATTGGGTCTACTTGGATATGCAGGCTATTAAATCACTCTCTAATCCCCATTTCTGCATTCGTTTGTAGAAATGAAAAATTAGAAGTTGGTTACACGTTGTTTTTTTTTTGGTATGAATCATAATTTCTGGCTTGGATTTTCCCCCACTTGAAAAAATACATAAAAAGCGCTTAAATTACAAGAAAACAATATGATAATCAATCGGATAAGAAACAACAAATAATAACAGAAAACAAAGAACAAGCAACTATAAAAGCAATAATATGACTATATGGTCAAGACAACATACTGTTATCTACTGACCTTCTACCTTAATATGTGTTATCCACATCTTTCTATCTAAGATCATGTCCTCGTTAAGCTGAAATTGGTTCATGTATTGTCTACTCAACTCTCTCCAAAACTTCTTCGGTCTTCCTCTACCTCCCTTGAATCATCCATAGTCAACCTCTCACGCCTTCACATCGAAGAATCTGTGCATCTACTCTTCACATATCCGAATCACCTTAGTCTCACTTCCACATATCTTATCCTACACCAAAACCACTCTCACTTTATCTTGAATATCCCCATTTCTAATTCTATCTCTCTAGCTATGCACACACATCCAACGCAAATTTCATCACACACACACCAAAAAAAGTTATAATCTTAAGTTTGTCATTTAAAAAAAAAAAAAAAAAAAAAAAATCCCGGCGAAAACCAATCAGGAATGTGATGAATAGTAATTAACATTATATAAAAGCACTTGTATGCATGTACCCTTCAATCACTATCTATCGTATTACTCCTATATCTTCTTCTTCACACCCACCCCCACCCCTTTACTATCTCTCCTCCCCCACCCACGGCGGCGCCACCATCACCACCACCACCAACATCCACAAAAATGCCAAGAATTCTACAAAAAAAATTCTACCATTGCTTCCCAAACTTCAAATGCCTACCCACACTTCTTTCTCTCCCTTTGGACGAAAAAGATGAAGAAAAAACAGACCAAAAAAATACTATCAACAACTTCAACACTGTTTTTGACATAATTCCTTCCAATTCCACCACTTCTAAATCTCTCACTAATTCCTCCACAACTACAGAAGAGGAAGAAACAGACAATCATAATTATATTTTCTCTTCTTTCGAAGATTCAGATTACTCCGATCACTCCGATTCCAATAATAATATTCCAGATTTCTCAAACATCTTCGCTTCTCAAAGATTCTTCTTTTCTTCTCCTGGTAATTCCAACTCAATAATCGATTTTCCGGCGACGAGAACGACACATTCGCCGGAAAATGAACAAGTTGTCACTGGTGGTGTTGCTGTTCAGACGTACTCGCCTGATCCGTATTCGGATTTTAGACGATCAATGCAGGAAATGGTGGAAGCTCATGAGTTGAAGGACGTGAAAGATAATTGGGAGTTTTTGCATGAGTTAGTACTATGTTATTTGAACCTTAATCCGAAACATACTCATAAGTATATTATTGGTGCTTTTTCGGATCTTGTTGTTTCTCTTATGGCTTTTGAGGATTCAGGAAAAAAGATGGAAGGTACAACTAGGTCGTGAACAGACAACTATCGTACTGTGAATGTTTGATGGATGCGATTTGTATGTATTATTAGGGCTTGATGATTCTATCGACTAAATTCATCGAGTTGTCTCAGATGATAATGGTATCTGGAGAATAAGAATCAGCTAACGACTACATACCATGAAAATCACCAGAAATTCCACGATCAACAACAATATGGTGTCGATATTCAGAAGCGACTCCAGAATTTTGAGTTAGCTTACGGGATTCTCCATAAATTATTTATACATATTAAGTGAATTTCTTAACAGAAATAGAGTACTAGATTTTGTCCAAAGCTACTATAGGGTTCTGTTGAAGCTGTAACCTCATTGTCACCGGTTGGTTTAACTTTTCTTTTTTTGTTTCTTTTTAACTTTCTAATTATGTTTTGATAGTTAGATTTAGTTTTGTGTATTTTTCTTGAATGGCTTTGTCTAATTTGGTATGACAAAGTTTGACATGTTTTCTTCTAAGAAGACAAAGTTGGAAAAATCAAAATCTATAAGAAAACCAAGGAAAGCGTGGGACGTTAATATTAGTGCCTCGATGCATGTAATTTTTCTAACCTACATAATATTGTAAAAATAAAAATATAACGTTGCAGTAAAAGAATGTTTTTTCCTCGTTTCAGTGAATGTTTTGAATCATATTGGGAAATGTTAAATGGATTCTTGATTTTATTTTTTAATTGGTTGTTGATTAAATTATGTAGAAAAAATATTTGTTGTGTTTGGAGAAAGTGAATGGACAAAAGAACAGGTTCTTATGTTGTCCTAACTATTGCTTTTGTGGTCCATACAATTTTTTGGAATTGTTAAGCTTTTTAGTACACAGTCACAAGCAATTTCTGGGTTTCATTTGTCATCTAGAGAGCTACTAACAAGTACTGCTAGCTGCTGGACTTCTAGTTTGCCAAGAAAAAAATATATAAATTTGATAAGTTAATTTATATCATGTGTTATTGTCGTTTTTTGGGTTATCTATGCAAAGTCAAGTCAATTATACCGTGCCATCGAGTCGTTAGTTTTTCATAATCTAGTGAAAACGAATATACGATACTAGTGATGGTGTATATAATTTAAAATATTTTCAGCAAAAAGAAAAATATAAATATAGGTCTACTAAGGAAGAAAGTAATTAAATACACACTATTTGTTTGGTCACGGCAGTATATGTGCAACGAATTTATATTTGTTCTAAATCGCTATTTTCACTACTGTTCTTTCTCCTTTTTGAACGGTTTGGCAGGTTTTAAGCTAGGGGTCTTTCAGAAACAGTTTCTCTATCTCTACGAGGTAAAGGTGAGGTCTGTGTACACTTTACCCTCCTCAGACCTCATTTTGTGGGATTTCACTCGGTCTGTTGTTGTTGTTGCATGTATATATTTGCTCTAAATTGCAAAATTAGAGGGTATATTTGTCCATTTCCCCCTCTTCTAAAAATGTATTTTGCTTCTTTATTTGTTACTTTTCTATCATCTTCAAAGGTCTATTATTATTACTACGTACTATATGATTCAATGGATTGTCATTTATCCACTAAGCTAACTCTTATCTAAGATAGAGAAAAAAGGAAGCAGGTGGGGTGTGGAAGGATAGATTTTCTTTACCTTTCTATTTTTATTTCTTTTTCAAGAATCTTGATAATTAAACCAGCCAACAAGTCAACAACAAGCAAACAAACCCAATCAAACAATTTTGTTACTGTATCATATCATGGTTTAATTATAATAAGGTGCGAATAAAATAAATGAATAAGGTGCGTGATTTTGGGCATGAAATGAGTAGTGCAGCATTAGAGAATGAACCACCAACTTTCTGTATATATATGTGGTATCCAAAGGCTAGCTAGTAGTATGCTAGCTAATTAATTAATCTAATTAATCAAGTATTATCATCTTGGGAAATTAATTAATTAATATTCCTTCTAGCCAAGCTTAAGGGTGAAAATATTCCTGGAGAATTATTTTATGCAAGTAATTAAATAGACAATTATTTTGCTGAAGTAAGTGAATAAGAAGAAGAAAGTATAACCACACAAATAAAATCTTACAATGTATGTCAATAAATGTGATTTAACAAATTAGAGGAGATTAACTAATATACACTGACGGTATTTTAATATCTATAATAGGTAACTTTTCAAATATAATCACTTTTAAAATATTTACTACGTTTTAAAAAGAATGACCTACTTTTCTTTTTAGTCCGTTTCAAAAAGAATTACCTTTCTTTTTTTGGCAACAATTTAATTTCAACTTTCCACATGGCATGTTTAAGAACACAAGATTAAAGGGCATTTTGGTACATTTACCATAACTTTAATTTAGGACCACAAGATTTAAAAGTCTTCTTTATTTTCTTAAACTCCGTGTCAAGTCAAACTAGGTCATTCTTTTTGAAACGGAGGAAGTATAAGGTAACTTTCAAATATAATCACTTTCAAATATAATCACTTTTAAATTAAAAAAATGAGTAGTATAAGGTAACTCAAACACCTATATTTATTCTAACAGAATGTTTTTAGAAGTATGATCCTATTTACCAAAAATATAAAACACTCCATCTTTTCCTTTTTCTTTTCATTATTTTTAGTTCTACGTTTTTTTACTATTCACCATCGAAGCAAAGAAGCAACATTCGTCATTGAAGCAATCACAATTACCACTTTTAGAATAATTTTTTATACCCCATTCCAGTTGTATATATACATTTGACGTACGTATACACCAAATAAAGTTCAATTTATTTAATCGGTTTGATTTGATTTCTCAGTTTAGGTCAATTTTTATCTGAACAGTGAACACCCCTAGTAGGAATATACCTCAATCACATTAAAAGAATTTCATATGGGGAGAAATTATAATACTCTCTTCGCTGGATTACGAGAATCAAACAAGAAAATATTTTACACAATTTCTTTGTAACCACGCTTGTATTGGTACTAAAACTAGGAAATTGTTCCATAAAATCAAAAAAAAAAAAAAAAACTTTACTTAGAAGGATATGAAGCGGCAAATCTAAAAATATCTCTGCCAAAAAACTCTGTAAAATCTTAGCAAAAATAGTGTCAAATCTTGCAATTTTGTGTTCAAATGAATATAGATTATACATTTATGGATAATTTGACAGAATTAGTCAATTAGAAGAATGATAGAAGACATAGATTAGGAGAGATAACATCTGAAAATGGATTTGGAGACATATAAGGGAAGAGAGAGTGGGGGAGAGAATTATGGAGAAAGGAGGGAATTCTGGAGGGGAGTTCAAAAATAAAAAAGAAAAAAGCTGAAAATATAACTAAAAATAGTGATAACCGGCTATTTCAAGTAAAGTAACCTGATAATGTAAAAAAAATGTTGCACTGTTAGTGTATATTAGTTAATCTCAAATTAGAGGTACAATGATATTTTCCTTGTTTTAATGAGGAGCGACAGAGGGATGGAGCATTACTTTCACATAGTGTAGATTATAATTTATAGGAGAGTAAGAAAGATTCATTACTTCTCTATCTATCTTTTTAATTTCTTTGAAGTGTGTTAATCAAGCTGAAATTCTTTTGGAAATATTTTTTTTACTTTCACCGTATAAGAATAAAATTTGTGTACATTTTATTTTTTTCACTTTCCGCATATAAAATTACATTGCATATGTTATTGTAAGAAAGATCCAATTGAATCACTGGAGAATATATCGTGACAATTTAATATACTAGTTTGAATTGTAATCTTTTATACTTCTCTTCGTTTCAATTAGTTACGTGACACAGTTTGACATAGTTTGAATCATCACAAAATTAAAGAAACAAAAACAAGAATTTAAATTTTACGGTTTTAAACGTATATATCACAACATTTTTATGGCTATAAATTTTTTGAACTTTGTAATCTTAAATACGGCATAACATTTGTGTTGTTATAAAAACCTCCCATTAAAGATAAAATAGAAGTACAAAGCTAATTATTTTAAAATTCAGAAATGTATCCTTTTTTTTTTAAAACAAATTTAAAAACAAAGTATACTAATTGAAACGGAGGGAGCATACTTTGATAAGTATTTCCTTAAGAACGACGGATTTGATACAACTAATCATTGTATTTATACTCTATAGTCTATATGTACTCTTCACATCAAATTAAATATCAAGGCAAAACATTATCTTTTAGTTTGTTCTGATTTTAGTTATATTCGAAAATAGACGCTATTAATTATTTAATGCAATGAACAAGTGACTATATAACAAGGATTTTGGTTATATTCGAAAACAGTGTGAAGATTTTTAAAATTATTACTGTAGTTTTATCTGCGGGCAATATATTATCATTTTTATCATATTATATTATCATCTATTAATGTTTATTATAGAGATCTAAACCATCACTGTATAGAACTCTCTTAATTAAGACGTTAAATTAGCTAAGATTATGAATTTGACGACGTCAGTAAAAAGGGTATCCAAGGAGGATTAAGAACTATCCCTATCAGTAATGAAAATATTAGTACACTTTCTGTCATATAATTACATTTTATTAATAATGGGTTTAGGTAAGTGACAGCATATAACTACTTTTGAACAACTTTATTTAAGCATATTAAACCTGCATTAGGTATGAATATTTTGTAGGATTTACATGCCACAAACTAAGCCCCCAAACAGTTTTTGGAAGATGAGCTTAAAGGTGGACAAATTTGACTCTGAGTTTTTGCTAAACTTCAGTAAGCAAATAAAATAATTAGTTCGTAAAGAAATTTTTAAGAGAGCCAAATAAAGTCAAAATTGGATTAAGTTGAAGACAAAATGCATAGATTGGGAACATAACAATATTGACAAGTTGGCCTAATTATGTAGATTGTATCAAGGAAACTTAATTTTGTCCTTGACCCAATTCTGTTTACCTATCATAGATATTAAATAATCTTTTGAAGTTAATGATAAATTTGCTTTTCTTAATATGAGAAATAGTAGCGGAGTCAGGATTTTCATTGAGAGGGTTCAAAAGTGCACACACGAACTAGCCGAAGGGGTTCAATATTTATTATATATACATAAAAAATAATTTTAACCATGTATAAATAGTGTAATTTTCTGCCGAAGAGGGTTCGAAATTGTATGCTAGCTCCACCCCTAATGAGAAACCCTAAAGAAATGATAGACACTAAAAATGCTGGGGAGATTTCAACTCTATTGTAAGTTACGATAGTAAAATAAATTTCTGATAAACATTTTTTTAAGAGAAATATCACATTAACACGAATCAAGTAAATTAAAACGGATAAAGTAAGTTCATTATTTCACTAGTTAAGCTTACTAAATGAGTCTAGCAAGCTTTATTTAATTAATTAGATGCAATGTATCAAAATCTCACGGAAAATGACACTTGATTTTGAGTGTTTTTTATTTCTTTGACTGTTGGAAGTTTTAGGGGAAATAAAGTATTTAATTAATACATCCTTTCAATCACCTAATCACACGTGAAAGTTCCAGATTATGACATGAAATCTCTAACGTAATTACTCTCTTCGGTCTTTTTTATTTGTCATAATTATCTTTTTGAGAGTCAAGTTATATTAATTTTCATTAACATTTTAAGGTGTATTTTTATCATATTGATATGAGAAAAAATGCAACTTATATTTCTTTTGTATAGTTTTTGAATATTCAAATTTTAATTTTAATATATTAAAATAATTTAATCTAACTTTGAAAATTAATCAAATTGACTTTCGATAATCAAAACGTGATAACTTTTAGCACAGAGGGAGTATTTGGGAAGAGCACAGTTTGCCAAATGAAAATCAAATAAGAGTGACCACAATATTCACTCAAAATACTATGAAAATGTATCTTTCGAACTCATTGAAACAAATTATATATTTACCAAAATGATTTTCTCAAAAAACACAATATTATTAACACGCTTAATATGAAGTACTGATAGACTTCCAAGTGCAATTTGTCCATCTTCCACAAAATTACTTAAAGAGGTTCTTGTAACATCTTCTCTATTATTAGAAGGCCATTGTAGTGGATAAGTTATGAGTTCATCTGGACCTTGTAAATTGAGCTAGGACTTTATATATGTGTAGTAATTAATTAAATAAATATTAATTGATTCTGAACTAATAAATCGAATTTAGAGTACTTTTGAGTTCGAGCCCATAATATTTAAATTTTGAATCCATTTCTATATATTATATTCTTATTTATGTATATAATTAGTATTGAGTATTCTTTTTTTTAAAATAAATAGTATTGAGTAAATCATCAAAATATATACATCAAATGGGCTTATATATTACATATCTGCACTAAATTAGCCAATTCACTCTTTTTTTCCATCTTTTTATTTAGGTTTGAGATGCTAGGGGGGGAAAACACTATTCTTGAAATACAAGAAACAAGAAATTAAACCAAATAGTATCTTTTTTGGTGATCGATATTCATTTTATATTGGAGAGACAGATAAGACATCCCGGCATATCGAAATCTAAATATTTATTATAAAAATATATTTTTTTGGGTAGAATTATGTGTAATATATTATGTTTATTGTCAATTCTATTACAGTCAAATCTCTCAATAGTGACAGTATTTGTTTGAAGATTTCACAACTGTTATACAGAGGTGTTGTTATATGTATACTGGCATCTGATGTTCAGATGTCATTTAGCTATTATAAACAAAAGTATGCAAAATTCAAAAGAACATGAATATAAAAAAAGACAAATATTAGTAGCTTTTTTCTCGTGCAATTATGAAATAACTGATACACACCATTTAAATATAATTTTTTTCTTTAAATTAGATATTTGTACTTGAGATTTACTATGTGCATGACATTAATGATGACTACCATAAATATTTTGGTATTTTATTTTTACATAATATTTCTTATAAAATATTATTGCATAATATTTGAGTATGTTGTTATAGAGAGGTAATTTTACAAAGAGTGTACCGCTATTATAAACGTCATTGTTGTTGTAGGTAGAATGTCGTTATAGAGAAGTAAAATATAACATGAAAAATCGATTCCGGAGAAAATCAGGTTGCTACAGTGAAATGCCGTTGTAACGAGGTGATGTTATAGAGAAGTCTGATTGTATTTGTTTTCGTTCTTTTGCCCCTATTTTGTGCTGGATTTTAACTTTTGTCTTTCAAGATAAATATTTTTTTTTGTAGGATATAAAATTATATTTTCGCATCATAATATATATTTCTTAAGTTATATTTTGTGTCCTTATAGAACTTATGCTACGCTTAGCATTATTTGATTTTTAAGAGCAAAAATTAAAGACCAACTCATTTGAAGAAGAAAAATTGTAAAGAAATGCATCATGAATCTAACTCAACCTTAAAAGTTAACTCGTGAAAAGAAGATTGTCCAAGTCATATTAAGATCACCCACCCCTTTTTCATTTAATAATGCGGGACTCTTCAACACCTCGCCTCACGTTTATGGTTGGATATATATCTGGTGCGTGGATACTTTAATTTGGGTGCCCAACAACGTAAACACTAATTGGGATGAGTCTTGTTTCGATATCATGTAAAAAAGTAATTTTTTAATCTAACTCAACCTCAAAAATTAACTCATAGGACTTCATAGCAGCCACGTACACTAAATTAAGCTACCCCCACTATGCTCCAGATTAGGGAAAGAATCGAACCACAAAACTCTGTTGTACATAAACTTACCTATATTTCTACGAGAAGCTAGCTACTTCCACGACTTAATAATCCGAGGTGGGACTCTTCGACAAAAACCGTGCAATTAAATGATTTATGTCAATCAGAAATACTATTTAGGTATCTCCATTTTCCATTGTGAGACAAAGACAGTATGATGGAATAGTAGTAGGGAGTTTCATATTTGACATCTAATGACTAATAATTGGATTGCCATGCAAATTAAATAATCATGATGATCTATTTTCAGATTGAGGAGTCATTTCAATCAAATCAACCCTGGTTCTTCCCATTCACTTTCCTATTTCTATCTTTCTTGACAGATGCCTTTCGAATATTTACAGTGAATATTCACATATATATATATACCACAAGTTTAAAGTAAAAAGGAAAGTCCTAAATTTGAATATCAATAACAGAAAGGTAGATGTGATGTATTATTATTCAAATTTGTTTGTAGCCTGCAGAAGTACTGTACCCCTCCATTATTTTTTCGAAAAATTATGTGTCATGGTAAATTAAGGCACTACATTGATTCAAAATAGCGGTAGATTAAAAAAATGACATAATATAACAATGATTTGGAGTTTTTATAGGTTGATATACTTATTATTCACGCAAATACAATTAAATAGAGATAATATATATGCATATATACACTCATTATGCATGCAAATACAATGTACTTCACTATTACTATGTGGCGGATGCGCGAATTTTGCTTGCACACTGCTATAGTGTAACTGTTGCTACATTATATTTCATAAATAGACAAACTATCGATATATTTTGTAATTAACAACGAAACTATCGCTATTTACAAAATTTTCTCATATTTTTTTAGAGATCTTTACACAAATAGTCTACTAGATTCACTATTTACTTTATCTAATCAGTATTTTATGTATTAATTATACATGATTATACACTTGTCAGCTATTGTCAATTTAAGTGATTGAGTAAGTGATTTATTTAGGTTAATTCTTCATTTTTTTAATGGGAAAAGAGCAAAAATGTTCTTTTAACACTGGCATCAAGTGTGAGTGAATGCCAGACGTTTGATAATCTCTCCGCCGATCAGGATAAAAAATCCAATTGAAGCGGCTAATTCCATGCATATTGTATGGACATCTGGTCGCCCAAATTGCATAGTATATTATCCATACCCCGGGAGAATTTATAAACTAACACAACTCTTCGGTCATCCTCGATACTGAGATATACTATATAAGACCAATAAGTTGATTTGATTGCTCGTTAATAATCCCTTGACTTACAAAAGTAATTTTTCTCGTTAAAGTCGGTTGATTAGGATAAAATTATATGGTATCCCTCAGAAATCGGACATACGCCATTTGATGTATACAGTTCAAAAAAATTGTGAATCGGTGTATATATTTCGGTCCTCTTAATTTCTTTTTTTTCTAGAAAGGCTCTTTCTTATTTCTAAAGAAAGGGCTTGATACATATATCAAATATGTTGTTACCATATCAAATATGGAAAATAGAACAAACTTGTCCTCCATTTGAATTTGATACATGTATATCAAATATGTTGTTACCTTGTTGGACTAGCTCAGATTTGCCATAACTATGAGAAATAAAATAAATTTAGCATTATGCAGCCATGTTTCTTGTTTCTTTTTCCAAATTTAGCAAGCTTAGTTTATTTATATATTTATTGATCATTTTTCTTCTCATTTCGTTTGTTCACTGAGTTCTTAATTCTGAATATTCATAGACCTAAAGTCCTAACAAAAGCTTGCTCCAAAGTTTGATGAATTAATTTCACTGGCAGAAATTAAAGCAACCTATCTGAAAAACTGTTTAACGATTCTTTTGGAACTGTGAGACAATCTAATGAGACACTCACTTTCACAGCAAGTGCTATTTATGTACGTAAAAGTTAATTAAACAATACATATATTCATAAATATTGTGTTAGAAAAATTAAGGATAATTTAAAAGGAAATGTCCCTCGTAAATTAAAAAGAGCTCTCTTTTACATTTAATAATTAAGGATTTGTCCTTAAGTGAACTTGTAAAGAGCTAGAAAATAGAGTGGATTCACATACGTGAAAAATGAGCCTGAGAACAAAGAGGTGAATTTCTCCTCGAGCAATAGAGATGTACGTAGGCCTAATCTAATTTTGATGTAATATTCTGAATGTCTCACCTATATAAAATATTTGCTTGACCATAGTAATCTTTACTCGATTAAATTTTGACCATTGAAAAGACCAACCTCTCGTGACCAAATATACTTGGATTTTAATACTGTAGGCCAACTCCATCTATTAGATTTTAATTGGAGTCGTCTAGTCACAGGAATTTTTCTGACAAATTCTCCCTATTAAATGAATGACTTTTACTCACCTGTGATTGAATTACAGTAGAGATTTTTTAAGTTTTAATTTGATTGTCTGGTTTAAACTTGACATTAAATTTAAGAAAGTAGAAAAAAAAATTTGAATTTTATGTTTTAAATTAAAGATATGTAGAATATATCAAAATATCCTTTAATCTTGAGATTTTAAGCATGTCTCGTGGAAAGTTGAAATTAAAGTTGTCAAAAAAGAAAGAAATGTTTTTTTTTAAAATAGATTAAAAGAGAAAATAAGACAAACAAATTGAAATGGAAGGAGTATTTGATTCTGTAATATTTTTTATTAGATTTCCGAGCAAATAAAAAAAGTGTTTGAAAAGAGATATAAAATTAGTTGTTCGGGGAAACAATTTAGGAAAACTTACAGTCAAATACCATTCGGATATCTAGTTTACAAAATATGTACACAGTACATAAGTAACGTATATTTTATACCAAATATATATATACCTATGTATATAATATACTTACATATATACTACATATATAATTAAATTGTATCGGTCCTTAGTAATGTATATTTCAATCATATTAACAAACTAGATGATCGAAGGGTACTTTTACGTAAGTTTCCCAACAATTTATTACTAGTGTTTATAGTTTTCAATTCAACCCAACGATATTTTCAAAGGCCCCATATAGCTATAATCATTTGGAGAAGATCCATTGACCATTACACAGGAGCTTGGGATGTGGGCTTGGCACATTACCTTTTGGGTCTTACTGTTTCAATTTGAAAAAATTACACAACATAGAAAAAAAGAGTCTATAATTACTTGTCATGGTTAATGTTTAAAATAATTACCTGATATAGTTAAAAATTAGTTAAAAGACTATTATTTATGTGGGCCTACATATACAAATATATTAACTTGTATACAGTTCCCTTTGTGAGCATGCATTTAATCATTCTCATCTAATTGGCTAAAATTTCGGCTGACTTAAATGGGCAAAAGATTTCTTACTTCAAAACATGTTTCTTTTTTTTTTTCTGAAGAAAACTAACTTGAGTTTTATTCGAGTAAATTCCTCAGATTGTCACTGAAGTTTTACAAACATTCCACAAATGTCATTTATGATTTTTTTTGGACAATGTTATCACTCAACTCTAAAAATGTTCCAAAAAATAAAAACTCATATAAGTGTAAGGTTTTTAACGGAAGAATCTTTGTACTTTTTTAAAAAAAATATTTTTTATGATCCATATTTCACCCAATACCCACTAACCCATAACCCATGTTTTGAACCCACTAAAAGTAATTTTTTTTAAAAAAATGTATATAACAGGAATAGAACTAAAATTGAATAGAATTTTCTTTTTGTTATACTTTTGTTATTTTTTTTAATCGAAGCATTAAAAAAGTTCTTCGTAGAATGGCGAGGACTATTCTTGCTAATACAGCGTGTTGCGCGCACTTACGATGTAAACAACGATTAAGTTTCAACCTTCAGTTAGTTCAATAATATGAATTTTTATTGTCAAATGTACTCCATTCCTAATTCTATATTAAAATGATAGCAAAACAGATATGTTTGACATTCCAACGAGAGGCTTAAACAAAGAGAGGAACTAACAAGCATAGATAGCAAAAGACGTTGACATTCCATTTTCATAACGGCTAAAATGATACTCTTAATGAGCAATGTTGTTAGACTAAGCATTGCTTCATATGCAACACTAGCAGACACTAGCTGATCATATAAGTTAACAAAAATGTACATATGAATATCAATTTTAGCAAAAGACGTCACAAAAATTATGTCTAAAGAAGTGTTTCACATGACCAATAAAGACACTAACATAACTCCTACTATATTTTACTCTTCTTCTGATCAGTAACCATATAATTTGATATGACTTTTCTTTTAAGATGCCCGTCGCTCTTTGACATAGAAGAAGATCTAGCAGGTAGTTCGATAACTTGCACAGAGGTCTCACAATCAGCACCAAGTCCACCCAATCCATTCAATACCTCTAAAAATTCTTTAGCAACATGCAATGCTTCATCGGGTACTTCAGTAGCAAGTGATTTCATAGTTTGCGCACCTCCCTGAAACAGAAAATAAAAAGAAGCAACTAAGTAATAAAAGTGAATGAAATAAAACAGATCAAGAACTTTTTACTTGAGTTAAGTTCAAATCCACATGAGAGTTAATCCACACTTGAGAGTTATCCCAAAAGTCATCATTTTGAGCTTGTTCAGTTGGATTTGTACCCTCTTCAGGTTGACTGAAAGATGCCTCGGCAGATCTTTTTGCCCACTTATAATGGCCTCTCGCATTATGACCACTATTTTTACAAATGGAACATCTTCCTTTTCCAAAACTCTTCCTGGATAACTTTTGAGTTCCTATATTCTCAGTTTTTTTCTCAGCTCTCAGCTCTCTTTTCTGTATTTTTAGCAGCTACAGCTGCTTTTTTCGTTTCTAATTCTTCAGCATTTTCCTTTCTATTTTTGGGCTTCCTCCCTTTTTTTTTCTTCACGATTTTAGGAGGAAGAATTTCTACACAGTCCACAGCTTTTGGCCAATGGTCTTCATGGTTTGTTGGGTTGATGTAATGTGAATATACACTCTTGAAAGTATCAACATGGTAGAATGCATTCACATTCTTCTCTATTTTTTCATGGTTTCCAATAATAAAAATATAAGCATGAGTACACGGCAACCCTGTTAAATCAAACCTCCTACAAGTACAACTCTTAGCCATCATATCCACTACAGATGGTCCACCAGGCGCAATAACTCTAACCTTTGGCCCCCCTGAATATTCCGATCTAAACATAGCAGCCTCAACGTTGATTTTGTTTAATTTCTTGACAATCTTTGGACAAATCATGCCTTGATACTTGTCAATCCAGATTCTCTTTTTGTACAACCTGTTCATTAACTTAATCTTTATCATTTCTAGCATCGTAATGATTGGTTTATCTCTGGCATCAAGAATATACCTAAAAAATAAAAGATAACATTAGTTAGACACATTTATAATAGCTAACTGCTTATGTTTGACAAGAGTTTTAAGTTCTGGGCTATTATACCTTTGGGAATCCACTAAAAGCAGATTATTATTTTCATTTTTGAGTTGTTAAAATGAAGAAGAAAAACCAAAATGAACACCATTAACAAATTATCTAGTGACTTCTTTGAGGTTAACTGTCCCTCCAAAACTCAATTGTTTTGAATATGCCATGAAAATGTTCAATCAACCCACTCAAAAAACTCCCATTACACCATGCCTAGTACTTCCACCACCACTATTTTTGAGACATATTCTGTTGAGCCCATTAATATAATTATTATCACAATTATTATATGCACTGAAATAGAAAATACAAATGAACACTATTACGTTGCAGAATCGTAAAAGGTAAAAGGTATTTTTTGTTTACCTGTTAAAGCTTTCGCACAAATTGTTGAGCAACATATCACATCTAGTGTTTATGCTAAAAAATGCTCTAGTCCAGCTTTCGAGTGGTCTCTCTGAGTGATTGAACCATTCTTTTGCTTCTTTATCTTCTTCCTCAATATCTTTCATACATTTCTTGAATATTACTTCATTACTGGCCATTGCTGCTTTCCATACCAAGTCTTTCAAAGCTTTGCCTTTGTGTTTTCCTCTAAAATTCTGATACATGTGTCTAACACAACTTCTATGATCAGAAGATGGAAATAAGTTTGTGACCGCTCCTATTAAGCCCTACAAAATTATTAAAAACAACATTGAAACTTTAAAGTGAATAAAATAAATAGCATCTCAGAAAAACATAAATGTGACTTACCTTTTGTCGGTCGGACATAAACGCAATATGATGACTGTTCCTTATTTCTAAATCATGTCCAAGATTTTCCAGGAACCAACTCCAGGTTTCTCTACTTTCATTTTGAGCTATTACAGCATATGCGATAGGAAAAATACAATCATTGGGGTCTATAGCAACTGCAGACAACAAGTTTCCTCCAAAAGTTCCTTTTAGCCAACATCCATCAAGGCTAATAATAGGCCTACATCCTGACTTAAATGATTCTTTCAGTGCTCCTAAACATACATAAAAACCTTGAAATTCTCCACCATCTCTCCAAATCACAACAGTCGACTCAGGGTTAGAATCCAACAACTCAGCTCTATATGATAAAAGTTGATTATATTGAAGGCCCTCTTCTCCATGAACCCATTCCAATGCTTTTTGTTTGGCCCTCCATGCCTTCTTATATGATATTGTGTAACTACAATCCTTCAGCACAGCTGCAATTAGTCCTTTTACACTCTAGTCAGGATCAACTCTAAAATTTTCAAGATATCTTTTAGTAATATACTCTGGTGTCATGTGAAAATTATCAAACACGTTGCCGCCTATATGAGTCAAATTAATGGACTTAATCTGAACAGTAGGATCATCTTGACTTAACTTACTAGCATGAACCCTAAATGGACAATCATTTTCCTTGCAGGTGCATATCACTCTTATTGTATCACTGCTAGGAAAGTGAAGTTGTCTTCTATGTTTAATACCCCAGTCCCTACAAGCTTGTTTAAATTCCTCAAAACCTCCAAACTTCATCCCTAGTGCCAACATAGGTTTATCTCTATGTTTTGTTTCATTGTACTCTTCATATGAAACCTCTTTTTAAACCTCATCGTTTTCTTTTTTCAGAATCAAACTCTTCAAGCAATTCATCTGAATCTGCATAAGCAGAATCAACATTAGCAGTCTGTTGTGGTACTACAATCAAAGCCCTAGATGACAGGCCTGATGTAGAGGCCACATTTCTAGGCCTTCCTTTTCCCCTCCTAGTGTTTTCTTTCGCTATAACCTCCTGAAAGTCATCATCTTCATCAGATATGTTATAATCTGGATCACAAAAATCTTCCTCGCCATCACTATCCCATCTTTCCATGATAACTTGTCTTGTATTTAGATTATCATCCCCAACACTAATATGACTCAAAAAGGATTCAAATTGTCGCACTTGTGCGTTTGAATACTCCTACAATAAGCAAATGAAATCGACAAAAAAAAGCATAAGCATCAAATTAAAGGGACCAAAAAAGACACATGCTGACACTAAAATATCTCGACTTTTATAGGAAAATAAAGTTTAAATTTGTTTGTCTCTAGATCAAGCTTTTCCCCTTCACTTTTTCTTATGGTTAATACTACTCCTATCTTTTACCAATAGAAGAAATATCAAGATCATGCAAATACATAGTTAACATAGTTATGAGTAAGTAGTGTTGCTCTTGATTTTTCCTCTAATATATAGATTAAGTACTTTGAAATTCTTGAACCAAAGAACTGATAACGAGGGAAAGCGGAATCCAATTTTCATATGATTATTAAGAGAAAAAAGAAAAGAAAATGAGGATTATTCAATGATAAGTAATATTGTACATGTATTTTGGGGCGTGCATTTTAAAAGAAAAAATACACAGAATACACACCTTAAAACATGAAATTATCGCATAAAAAACCACCAACCATAAGCCTGTAGTCGATACAGAATTCGAAAAGCTAAAACTCATGTCGATTTCAACACAAATGAAAATAGCTTTAAGAAATTACTCCAACAACATGTTGGTATTTGAAAACAATTTATTCCCCTAAAAAGATTTTTAAAAAAATAAAATACAACAATAAAGAAATGGAATTTACCTCTTGGTGGCTCCTTCGATCGACATCAGAGGCTTGTGGGAGATGAGTAGTCTTCCCATGCTCCATTAAATTAGTTGGAAGCTTTGATTTTTCTTGGACTGCATATAGCCCCAAATTGAAGAAATGTTGTTTCTCTTCTACTAAGGTAAACTATCAGTCTCTTCTATCTTCTAATGATGGAGTAAGGAGCAAAAGGGGTTTTCTAATCTGCTAAAGGTGGGGGTCAAATGGGTTACGGGTTATGGGTTATGGGTTAACAGGGAAATGAGTGTTGGGTCAAATATAGTACAAAGATTCTTCCGTTAAAAACTTAACACTTCTGTGAGTTTTTTATTTTTTGGAACATTTTTAAAGTTGAGTGACAATATTGTCCAAAAAAAATCATAAATGACATTAGTGGATGTTTGTAAAACTTCAGTGACAATCTGAGGAATTTACTCGTTTTATTCAAGTTTTAGGATGAAAGGGACATATGAACACGCTTCCAAGTTTTGAATGTAAGCATAAGTGCGGAAATTTACATACAATTCAGTACATGTGTTTATGGAATAAGATCCCAAATTTAGATTTTCAAAAGTGACATAGGCAACATTTATCCACTGCAAAAATCACAGGCAGGAAGAGAACCACCACCATATGGACCACTTCCAAGACTTCCTCCATCCCACTTCCTGCTGGATCCTGAACCTTTCTGTAGCTATCTATTTTTTTCATCGAAAATACAGTAACAAAAAACACGCTAATGAAGTTGATGATGGACCAAGAGAAATCAGTGATAGTGTTCAATCGCCATATAGAATGCTTGAATTTTACCATACCTCTCTCGACGTAAGCCATGGTTTGTTGGTAATCCCTTCAAAAAAACATGCTTCTTTGTCGTCCTCGTCGCATTTTCTGGAGACCCTCACCCATCTTCCTCGCCGCCTTATTCTCCGGTGAAATTCCATGGGGACAGATCCCCCTCCTCATCATCATCCTCATCTCATTTTTCGTGAAATTCCACTGGGAAGATTCGCCTCTTCTTCGTCCTCGTCGTTTTATTAGTTGAAATACATTTACACAAATGTATATTTGTATCTATGAATTTTTTTAGTCATAAAGTGAATCTGTTTGTATATTTGTATCAGCGCGTTTGTATTTTTGTATTTATTTTGTTATATTTCCTTCACTCTTCAATCGACGTCATTTTGAATGCATTTATACATTTTGAATTTGTATACATTTATATATTTGAATTTGTATATTTATATATATAATCTGAATTTGTATCCATTTTATACATTTGAATTTGTATCAATTCGTGTTTATCTTGAAGATATGAGCAAATGTATATTTGTATCTCTGAATTTTTTAGTGATAAAGTAAATTTGTTTGTATATTTCTATCAGTGTGTTTGTATTTTTGTATATATATGTATTATGTATATACATGTTCTTAATTGTATATAATTGTATGAACATATGTATTCTGTATACTCATTTGATTAACTATATATACATGTCCTTAAATTTATATTATGTATACCTATTTGATTAACTATATATACATGTTCTTAAATTATATACATGTCTTCGCACATGTATTCTTAGTGTATTTTGTATATGGATTATATATACTTAAAGCCTTAATATTCAATATTTTGTTGTTTCCATTCTATGTATATGTATATATATATATACATACATTTAATTGTTTTATATATGTATACTCTATATATATGGATCAATTTCATAAAATCCATTGATATTATTATATAGGAACATCATATATCTGTTTCAAAGGATAAATACTAGTTTAGAATCCGCTGAATACCTAGAAGAAAACATGATGGTGTCCTCAAAAAAGGGATGATGTAGAAATGGTAATAGGACGAGGGAAAAAAACAAGGAAAAATAACATATACATACACATTAACTTACTATATTTACACAAATCTCACCCTTACAAAGTAATTACAAAAATCTCAACTAATTATGTATCTTCGTTGGATGTATCGGGATCTAATTATGTATTTCAACAAACCCAAAATCGAAAAAAATGTATCGGAAGCTAATTATGTATCTTTACAAAGGAAAAAATATACCTTTGTTGGATGTATTATGTATCTCAACAGACTCAAAATCGAAAAAATATATTGGGAGCTAATTATGTATCTTTACAAAGGAAAAAATGTATCTTCTTTGGATGTATCGGGAGCTAATTATGTATCTTGATAGACCCAAAATCGAGATTTTCAGTAATTATGCACAATATCAAAATTTTCTGTAACTAAGCTCCAAACTGTCGGGATTTACGTTGTTTGTCCAAAAAATAAACAGTGAAGGGTTGGAACTTGGAAGAATGAAAATAAGGACGTCTAAAATTTAGTGTAGAAGATCTGCTATGGCATATGCATATACATATATGGAAATAGATTACTATGGATAAATTGGAGTAAATATTGGATGCTGATTTATACCTCATTCCTTATTAATCTCTACTGTAACTAAAAAGAGAGAAAAAAAGGTTTTATGTTTTTTGTATAAATGATCCTTAAATACATATAGACACTATCTGTTGTCTATAGATTGTAATTATTGAAAGTTAGAATATGAAGTTAGTTGGGGGTTTGGGGGGGGGGGGGGGGTCTAAGTTAGTTATATGTGAAGTTTTGCCTTTCAATTTCTCTAGATCTGGATAGGGGTGTGCAAAAATCGGTTCAATCGATAAAAATGTTATTGGATTATTGGTATCGGGTTATTGGGTTAATGATTTTTAAATGATTTTATAAATCTTTTTATTGGCTAGTGGTTCGGTTTCCGATTTTAAGATTTTAGTTAATGATTAAACCGATAACCCAATAAGATTATATTAAAATTATATTTTTATTCGTAATTATATAATACTGACTTTAGATTTTAAATACATATCTTATTGTCTTTTGCATTTTATAGTTGTTGTCTTAGTACTTATAATTTGTGTAGACTTTATGCATGAAGATAGTGTAGACCAAATGAAAATACGAGAAAGTAAAAAAAAAATTAGGGGAGTATTTTCTTATCGGTTAAAACGAAAACCAAACCGATAAAGACCAAAAAACGGTTAACCGAAAACCAATAACAAATATCTTATTGATTTGGTTATCAATTTAGCGTGTTTACAAATCGAAAACCGATAATACACAAAATCGAATCTAATCGACCGATGCACACCCCTAGATCTGGGTTGCCAAGCCCAAGTCCAGATGTATCCTTCAAAAAACAAAAACTATTGGAAGATGAAAATGATTGACAAATGTAAAAAAGAAGCAACCAAAATATTGTCACTGAGAGGGAAAAAAGTATACAATTCTATCTAATCATTTTTAGTACACTGAGAAAATAAGACCTAGTTATCAGATTTAGTAAAATCTATTAGTATAATTTTTAAACATTTGTTGTGTAATTTTAGAATCTATAAGCAATATTTTCACAAACTGATGGTCTGCCGCCAACAAGAAGCTCATAGCTATATAAAGAATTAACAAATTAAAGGCACAATTCCACATTTTACCATCAACGGTTTTGGTGTATGGATATTATCTCTCTATCTTTAATTAGAGGTCTAAAGTTTGAAGTTCTAAATAGAAAAAAATTGATGGAAAGTGCTTCCCCTTTATCTGTCTTGCGAATTAGAATTAATTGAATGCCAAAACGAGTATCGAACATTGAGAGAGAACAAATTAGAATTTTAACTTCTTAATCGATCCATACCTTTTTTCAGCCAGCTCAGAAAATATTTATATGACATTTCTTTAGACAGTTACTGTATCAAAAAAAAATACGATTTTATAAACTCGCAAAAATAAAAAATCCAAATTTAGTAGGCGTTTGGCCATAAATATTATTCACAATATTTCGGAATACGTTTTCACTTTATTTCGGAATACTTGTTTGGCCATGAAAATCAAAAACGTATTCCGGAATACTTTTTCACCATTTTTGGTTTTTTGAAAAGAGGTGTTTTCACTTTTTTTAAACTCGTTTTTCCTATTACTTTATAAAAAAGTATATCCAAAGTCTAAAATATTTTTGAAAATACTATGGCCAAACACAACTCCAACTCTATTTTCAACTTCAAAAATACCAAATAAAGTGAATACGTTTTTTATTTTCATGGCCAAGCGGCTCCTAATAGCTTTTTAATGTGCTAATGATCATTTTATGATATTTTTTCACTACATAACTCAAGTTGGTAAATCATATTATATATTTACATCAAATCAATAATAGCATAATATGTCTACATATTCTTTTATTACTTAACTCTGGTTAAAATCAAATTTTTGAAAATAAAGAATGAGTAAATTAATACATAAAATTAATCAAATTATAATAAATCCTCTACTCCTTTCGTCCATCTTCACTTGTTCACGTTGATTTGACACACTTGTTGAGAAACCTGAAATTGATAAGAAGACTGAGAAGTGGATGACTGCTATCATAGTCTCTATGATTGGGGCTTCACCCACTATTTCTAGCATAGATAGGCTCATTACCAAAAAAATGGGATTTGACTGCTAAGCCTAAGATTTTATACCACAATGATGTGTACTTTGTTATCAAATGCACCTCTTTCAATGATAGGAATTTTATTTTGTAGGTTGGCCCTCAAATGCTTAATACTAGGCCTATTATTCTCAAAGCTTGGACACCGGATTTTAATTTTGCTTCTGAAGTATTAAAGACTATTCCTTTGTGGGTGAAGTTTTTAAACCTACATCTCAATTGTTGGAGTGTTGAATCCCTTAGTAGAATCAGTAATGGGTTGGGAACCCTTCTATATGAGGATGAATGTACCACCCAACTTGAGAGGATATATTATGCACGAATGTTGATAGAAATGGATGTAACGAGGCCTCTTCCAAATAAAATATTGGTGTTGGTAGGATGTTTGAACAAGCTATACTGTATGACTGGAAGCCCGTATATTGTGGTACTTGTTGCAAACTTGGGCATGACTGCTCTAGAGATAGAACAAAGCCAGCAGAACATAAGCAACTCAATCCAGAAAACATAGTCCATTGCTCAGGATGGTGGATAACAGAAGCAACAGAGAGATGGGATGAACATTAGAAGACAACTAGCTCCATTTAAATAAGGCCCCCTAAAAACTAGGCAGGAGTGGCATACTTTAAGAGATGGTAATCTGCAGGGCGAGCAAAAGGAGAAACTGAAAACCCAAGGGTTGAACAAAAAGGAGGAGGAATGACAAATTAATAAGAGGAGATCTGCAATAAAAGGGGTGGTAACCTATACCCCTGACACCATTTCTACAGGCAATGGGTTTGAGGTATTATCGCCTATGTTGACGTTAGGACATGGACCTTCTGTTGCACAAAAGGCCAGAGAGATGCGACATTTGAAGGTGGTGCACCTTCCCTATCTATTGTTTCCTAATGCAGCTCGTCACATGGAATGTGAGGGGCTTTAATAAGATGTATAAGCATAGAGAAATGAATAAGTCTATTAAGGAGAATGATGTAGGTTTTATAGCTATTATAGAGCACAGAGTCATCACAAAGCATGCATACAGAATAGTCAAGAGAATAGCACCAGGGTGGCACTAGGATCATAACTACAATAATTCTGATCAAGACAGGAGTTGGATATTATGGGACCAAGCTCGGATGAATGTTCAGGTGTTACAGAATGATGCAAAGTTTATGCACAGTAGTATCTCTGTTGATGGACTATATTTTATATTGACTGCAATATATGGGTACCACATTGTAGAAGGTAGGACAGAACTCTGGGTTGAACTAGAGAAATTACATCCTATTACTACTGAACCTTGGATCATCATTTGGGATTTTAATGCAATCAGTAATGTTGATGATAGAATTAATGGTATTGTGGTGCAGGAACAGGAAGTATGAAAGTTTAATAAGTTTATCCAAGATACTGGGTTGAATGAACTTAGCATCGTTGGAAAGCACTACACCTGGAGCAATGGACATATTTTTAGCAAGATTGATCGAGCTCTTGTAAATCAAAGTTGGATGGTATATATGCAGATTACTATTGTGGTTACAATGGAGCCTTTATTTTTTTCTCACTCTCCCTTGAGTATTGTGATTGCAGCTCAGAGAATTCGCTAACATCAACCTTTTAAATTTTTCAACTACATGGCTGACCATCAAGAGTTCTTACCATCTTTGAGGGAGCGCACTAGAATCACTCTCCATACTCCTTTTTGTCTCATATCTGAAAAAACTTGATGCCTACAAAGGGTGGGATAAAGGAGTTGCGACACAAGGAGTTTGCAGGAGTTGATGAGAAGTTACAGCTGGACAGAGATAAACTCTATGATATCCAACAGTTAATAGTTGATGGTATGCATCAGGAACTCATAGATGAGGGGAAACAAGTACGTCTCCAAAATAAAAAAAATGGGTAATCATTGAGGAGAGCATCACAGGGCAGAAGTCGAGAGTGCAATGGTTAAAATTTGGAGACTCAAATTCAGACTATTTCTTTGCATCCATGCGAGGGAGGACTGCTCAGAACAAGATTAGTGGGCTTACTACTGATTGTGGAAGACTAGTGCGTACTGAAAAGGATACAGAGGAAGATATCTGAAAGTTCTACAACGGATTCTTGGGATCTAGTTCAAAGTCACTACCTACCATGCATCCACAAGTCATGCAAAAAGGATATCTTCTTGATAAAGTCCACAAATTACTTGTGGAAATATATCAGGTTGCGCATGATATTGATGGTTTGAAAGCGCCAGGCCATTATGGCTTTAATGCTCAGTTTTTTCATACGGCATGGTAGGTTATTGGCAAGGATATTACGCAGGTTGTACTGGTTTTTTTTATGATTTGATTATTTCTAAGGAGGTCAACTGCACTACTGTGACATTAATCCCTAAGGTTAAGAATCCTACTATTGTGAAGCAATATAGGCCCATCTTTCATTGTACTGTTCTGTACAAAATAATCTCCAAGATTATTACCAAGAGACTACAAGGTGTAATGGAGCTTATTATGGAAAATAAACAAACTGTGTTTGTTCTAGGGAGACTCATCAATGATAATATCATAGTAAGCCATGAGCTTGCAAAAGGATGTGAAGGAAGGGTGTCTCACCTAGGTGTATACTTAAAATTGATATGCAAAAGGCATACGACTCAGTGGACTAGAGCTTTCTTGAACAAATTCTTACCAGCCTTAACTTCCCTACTATCTTTGTAAGTTGGATCATGAGATGTGTAACCACCGTATCCTATGCTATAACTATAAATGATAAGTTGTCAAAAGCTTTTCCTGTTAAGAAAGGGTTTCGACATGGAGACCCTTTATCTCCCTATTTATTTGTGATATGCATGGAATATCTCAATAGACTACTCTATGGGGCTGAAGAGTGACCTTGATTTCAACTTTCACCCTAGATGTGCAAAATTGGGTATTGTCCAGTTAGGTTTTCCAGACAACCTGTTGTTGTTTTGTAGGGGAGATGAATTGTCCATCTTGAAGTTATATGAGTGCTTTCAGAGTTTCTCAGCAGCCTCGGGATTGATAGCCAACAATGCCAAAACTTGCGCCTATTTTGGAGGGATGAACCATGATACTCAGCTCACTGCATTGGCTAAGTTGCAGTTTACCAAGGGCACTCTACCATTTAAGTATCTTGGGGTGCCCTCGAGTACCAAGAGAGTATCTGGGACGCAATGTTTGCCCTTGATCAATGCTATAATGAGTAGAATTAATCACTGGACCTTCAAAATATTGAGTTATAGAGAAAGGGTTCAGCTGATTAAGTGTCTGCTTTTTCCCATACAGACTTTTTGGGCACCTAAATGGATCTTCATTTTATATTTAGCAATTCTCAACAGGATGTACACAAGGGACAGACTCTTGAAATGGAAGCTGATTGATCGTAACTCTTGCCCTCTATATGAGACCGAGGATGAATCATCTAAACACCTGTTTTTCAAGTGTCCATTTTTGACTACTGTCTGGAACAAGTTTCTGGTGAGGTAAGGCCAACATAGGTGTGCAATGGAATGGTGGCTCATGTGAACAACAAAAATGCGCATGTGCAGTTGGTGTTATCTACGTACTCTGGTAGGAAAGAAATAACAAAGTTTTCCAGGGTAAGAAGAGGACTCCGAAGGTGATTATTAGGCTGGTTATCCAATTGATTGTGATGAGATGCAGTCTGAAGGCCAAGCTAGCAAACAGGATCTTAACTATTATCCTTGAGTAGATAATCATGTATGTTTGAGATATTGTATGCTTTGCTACTGGGTTGTTAGGGCTCTGTCCAACAACCAGGATTTCTCTGTGCATCTCTCATTTTGGCATATAAAATGTCGTTTATTATCAAATTTTATTTTTTTTTCTTTTAACTAAATCACCCTTAGTAACATTTAATAACAAAGGTAAAGGTAAAATAGACACAAAATATAAACTCTCTCTTAATTTGCCAATCTGAATAAGTAAAGTTAAAAGACAATTATTTTTAGTATATCGAACGACGGAAGGAGTAATCAAGTAAAGTGGGACCCAACTTACTATTTGTCAACTTTTAAAGAAGTCTCACAAAGAAATGTTTGTTCTATAACACACAAAATAAAAGACTTCCATTACTCATCTAGTCATCCTTTCCAAGTTTTTCTCAAACATAGCTGCAATTAGCAAAAAAAAAAAAAGCTCATATAACTCTGCAACAATGGCACATCCACTTTCCTTCTCACAATCCCCACTACCTCTCCCCTCTTCCTCTCCACCCTCTTCAAAATTCCATCGCCACGTCACCACTTTCTCAATAAAACCCACACCCATTTCGACCCGACCCGCCATTTTCACTTCCATTTCCAAAAAACCCAACTCCTTAACTCCCCCAAAATCCATCCAAGATTCCAACCCCAACACCTCCTCATCGGAAACTGAGCAAAACCCACTTCAAGAAACCGGTAAACTCGCCGGAAACCAAGTCGCCGGCGCCGGAGAAGAAGAGAAGTTGTCGGATGTGGGGTCGGAGATAAAGAATTTAATGAAGGAAAGAGAAGAAAAAGAGCCGGATTTTTGGAGTGGTGTGGTGGAGGAGATAAAGGAAATTGAATGGCCAGTTTTCGGTAAAGTGTTGAGTACTACTGGTGTTGTGATTGGTGTTATTGCTGGGAGTAGTGTTGTTTTGCTTACTGTTAATGCTCTTTTGGCTGAACTTTCTGATCGAGTTTTTGCTGGTAAAGGTGTACAAGATTTCTTTGGGTGATTATCAAGATAAGGATTCAAAGAATATCTTCTTTTTGTGTTCTTTTTTCTTTTTCTTTTCTCCCTTGTAGTAATAATTTTCAACAATTTTTTTCCATTTTGTTGTTGCAAAATTTGATTGAGAATACTCAAGTATATGAAAAGCTTAAGATCAAGTTTTTGTCTATGAAGCCTAACGGTAATAATTTAGCTTCTTTTTTTTATTTTGGATTTTACATCTAGTGTTTGGTATCCGCATGGAGCCGACTAAACTTAGATTCGTGTCTTGCGAGATCCATTTTTGCAGCCCGCACTTTCAATTAGATTTTTTCTATTTTCAGGAATTTGAATCCGAAATCCCTTGTTAAGAGCGAAGATATTCTGAATTATCCCAATAAACCCCATGGTTTTTTTGGAAACTCCAGGAAAACCCGCAGCCGCTACAACCTCTGCCACAGTCTCTGCCCTTCGGGTGAGCACTTTGTGCGCACTGGATAAACCCCCTACTGTATAATAACCTGCAAACCACACGGGGGATGTAAACCGTACTAGGCAAGCCCCATGCGACAGGCTCGATTAAGAAGACATTAGGGCGAGCTCGATCCCCCAACTTCCCCCTTAGGGAGAAGTCAACCCTCAAACCAACTCAACCACACCCGAAGGTGTAAACCCCATGGTTAATGATGATAATTTAGCTAATGAGTCTTCAATGTACTGTTAACTCCATTTTCCCAATTTAAATGAGTAATAATGTTCCTCTTTAATCTCTTTTGATAATAGTACTATTTTCTATCACACACCGAAAGGAAAAAGTCTTTTCAAACGAAGTCACTAAGTAATTCACTTACCTAGAAGAAAAAGAACTTTGTTGTCAATGTTAACAACAAAGCCGCAACATACTCGGTATAATCCCACAAGTGGGAGCTGAGGTCTAAAGAACGTTAGATGTACGCAGACCTTATCCCTACCTTTGTGGGGTAGAGACATTCCCGATAGACTCTCGGCGCGCTTGTCAATGTAAAACCAAGTAAAAATATGCAACTTGAAGCAAAACTTCCATGAACGAGAAGCAACAGCTCTATAAATTTCTGTTAAAAAGCCAGAGTCACAAATGTTGTAGAAACAGTAGAATTACAATAGCACTAAAATATACTTCAGTGGTTCCCATACTTTAAAGAACATGGCCACTTGAGGAAAGAAAAGGCCTTATTTACTAGCAGGAAGAGAAAAGTTCAGACGAGAACATTCTGCTTTCATCAGAAAGCCCACTTCAGAAACTATGGTAATCAAAGGACAAACTTCAAGGCTCCACGGTCATGTTCTCTGCTTCCCGTCTGACAGATTCAAAGAGCACAGAGGAAAGATATCGCTCCCCGAAGCTTGGGAAAACAACCTGCATACCAGTTTCAATTAGCTGCAAAGTAGAAGCAAAACAAACCTCACAGATGTTGAGAATATTATTCCATCATGCAAATGATACATCAACTCAATACTTGTATAGTTCAAGCAAGGAATGATTATTATGTGCCCAAAACTTTCAAGTTAAACATGCTACTAACACTAACGGCAGGAAGCACAAGATGGATCAGCGATAAAGTAGTACGTTCAACAAGTTCCAAAATTACAGTGTTTTACTGGACAGGATGAAAATCTATTTCACATACAGGAGTGAGGTGACATTTGTCTTAGGAACATCAATAAAGCTACTCATTTTTGAAGTAGGCAGACCACAATTGAGTGTATTCAGCAATTGCAGTAGGCACAAAAATCTTGAGCTTTATAGCACAAAGACAACCAAATTATTGTGTCTTTCTGGTCTCAAGCACTGCCAATGAAGCAACTAACCCCAACCTACGCCAAACTCAGACCTTCCAAACTTTGATATATCAAGCGTCTAACCCCACACATCCAAAAAATCCAGATGTATTCGTAAGAAAGGAACTGAGGAACAGAAGAAACACAAAAACTAAAAAGAGGTGAACTTGTTCCACTATATTGGGTCATCTGTAGTGTTAATGCAGGAAACAAGAACTTCTTTTCGACAAATATGCGGAGAAGACGATAACAATTAAATGAAGCACTTCCTACCAATATAAGATGAACTGGATCAAAAACATTTCATCACGTCAATCACTTAGATGCCCAGAAATTCCACGAGTCCATTAAGATACTGATGCATCTTTTATTCTTTGTTTGGTCCCACACGATATTTCAATTTTTTGCATAACATAACTTATCAGCTTCGGCTAATCATGATTTATCTAGCATTTCATAAAAAGTGATAGATACTTACAACAATGAGTTTCCCAGCATTTTCAGGGCGTTTGGCAAGTTTAATAGCCGCAGCAGCAGCAGCACCAGATGATATTCCCACCTGTTAAATGCAAATTTTCATGATCCAAACATGTAGGACACTAGGGGAGTGCAAAACTGGAGCATTACTATTACAATGCTAATAGTTCTTGCACACCGTTTTTTAATTTTATTTTTCCCGTGGGAGTCTTTTTTTTTACTTTTTATTTTTTTTGGGAGCCGCCGGGGGAAGGGGGGACCACAGCTAAAACAGTCAGAACTTACAAGCAATCCTTCCTTCAACGCCAAAAGCTTTGCCATTTCTATGGATTCTTCACTTGAAACCTGATTTTATCATAACGAATAAATTCTGTCACATGCCTACCAAGTTCAAGATCAATAAGATAGAACAAAAACTGGGATTCACTGTTTCACTTAGTTCAATAACTTTGTCAAAAGGATTTTCTGAAAAGTAAATATCTTACTTGAACTACTTCATCAATAAGGTTAACTTCCAAAACACCAGGAACAAAACCAGCACCAATCCCCTGAATCTTATGTGGACCTAATGCACCAAAGGAAAATTGTATGTCAAATTGAATAATATAACAATGACATCTTAAATTGTTTACAGAGCAGAACTTTCAACACGGTCATAATGACTTCTCTGTTCCACTTCTTCCCGTTTGATGCCGCGGGGGGTTGGTATGGGATTGGTTGGGGGGGGGGGGGGGGGATCGGATAACCATTCAGAAAGGTGGTGCAACTTTTATCTCTTCACTGACAAAAAATTTCTCCTATATTTCTGGGCTGATACAAAATGCAGTTCAGAAGGGGCAGGATTGTTATACCAAACTCTTTAGGCATTCAAGAGTGAAAATTACAACTACTATTACCCAAATTACTACTATTATACATAGTCGATCCCAAATAGTTTAGTATTGAAACTTACTTACTGTATACGCTTGGGGATAAAAACATAAATACTGGTAAAGATAGGAAGAGTATAATCTCAGTTGCCCTTTTTGGCATAAGAAATTATAAAATCAAAATAGCATTTCAAACATAGATTGGCGCTAAAATTTATATACAAATATGATAAATAATTTAAGTGTAAATTGTATATTGCTCATGCTCTAATCTTTGTACAGGAACTATGAACCTGAAAGTGCTGGGAAAATGTTTAAACAGCAGAGTAACATTTCTTTGTAGATAGGCTTTTACTGTTTTACATGCTAACATATTACTCCAGTAAAACAACAGAGTATGAATTATAGTAAAAACAGACTGCTAAAAGACAAGCAAAGCAATTTCTTTTACCTTTCTGCTTTTCCAAACTAACTTTAGCATACTTTAGGGAATCCCATTTTGGGTGTTGCATGTAATCTTCAGTTCAACTTAAGTTTAACAGTTTAGTTAAAGGGTAAACAAAAAGTCCTCAAACATTTACCATAAAGCTCTTTTTCTTTTGGTTTTGCAAAGGCATGGGAAGGGTTAATAAGCTTCCTAGGACTAGGAAAAGGTTATGGTTTAAATCAGCACATGGACTGTGGATAAGACTTGATTATTGAACTCCATCATACGTAATGCTGTCACAGCTCTCCAGAAAAGTATTAGTAACAAATAAAAGCTGATTCCGTGCCAATATATCATGCAAGCAAAGTGACCACTAAGACGCCAAGACATGCTAATCAGACAACAAGAAGGCCAAATAAATCCTAAACCTTTAACAAGTAATGTTTCCGGAGAAGGAAAGGAGCACCAAGATCAATCAATATATTTTACTGAGATGGTCACGGGAATTTTGTCTTCCAGAAACTGCCTACTCCTCTAAATTAATTTTACAAATCCCACCTACTCATTTACTTTGAGATTCTATTTAAAAGTCAATTTCAGCTATACCAGTCTCTAGGTTTTGTGTGAGATGTAGCATTAGTTACACAAATAGCTACTGTTACAATACTAAATGCCCTTAGGTCCTACAAGAAGAACAATAATACTCGATCCCGTTAGTAGATGTAGTGCTGTTCACTTAGCTCAATTAGTTACACCACCGAGACTTCCAGTGGCTTTGTACCACTTTATAAGAATACAACAACACCACACCCAGTGTATTCCCACTACCTCAGATGAGGTAGAGAGGCTGTTTCCGATAGACCCCTGGCTCAGGACACAAAACCGTAAAAAGACATAGTAAAAACAAAACAAAAATGGAATAACACGCCAATAGATAATAACAGAAACAAGACACCCACATAGTAGTTACAAGACACTACGAACAGGAAACTACTAGACACACGCATAGCACTTAGGACCACTGGCCCGGCTACAAACAAAGCAATCCTACCTACTAACAAGGACGCACTCCCACCTACTAACCCTCTACCCTAATACGCGTCCTCCACACCTTCCTATCTAGGGTCATATCCTCCGTACTCTGTAAATACTCCATGTTATATCTAATCACCTCCCTCCAATATTTCTTCGGCCTACCTCTAACCCGACTGAAACCATCCATAGCCAACCTCTCGCACCTCCAAACTGGGGAATCCATGCACCTCCTCATCACATGCCCGAACCATCTCAAACTCACTTCCCACATCTTGTCTTCCACCAAAGTTACTCCCACCTTCTTTCGGATAATCTCATTTCTAACCCTATCTTTCCTAGTAAGTCCACACATCCATCGTAGCATCCTCATCTCCGTCACCTTCAACTTTTGGAAATGGGAGGTTTTGACTAGCCAATACTCCGCTCCATACAATATAGCCGGTCGGACTGCCACTCTGTAGAACTTGCCTTTTAGTTTAGGGGGCACCTTTGTATCACACTAACACTTTATAAGAATGCTAGTTAGATGTCGCTCAAGGTGTTGAAAACCAGAAATAATGTTGAAAGAAGTAAATTATGATAATGGTGTGAGACCCAATAACTGATAAAGAAAGACCAAAAATTCTCCCTCCCACAAACTTGATTTCTCTGAAATGTGCACAAAGTAGAAAAAAGGGGCAAATGATAATGTTTGAGAAAGAAAAGAAAGCTCACCAGGCTTTCCACCAGAGAGGATAGCACTTTCAACTGGTTCCACGCCATACAGCTATCATACAATTGCAAAAAGGAAAAAAGGAACCATTTTTACAAATCATGACAACATCAATTGATAATTCAGCATAATTGATAATTCAGCATATAGATAGAGGTCAATTACTAATCAAAACAGCATAAAATGTTTTGTACTACAAGTCATTAGCCCAAATCTTAAACAAGCTCACCTTGATGTTGGGGTTCTTCTCTCTTAAATACTTGCCTGAACCTGTTATTGTGCCTCCTGTTCCAATTCCAGAGACTAGAGCATCCACTTTCCCGTTTGAGCCTTTCCAGATCTCAGGACCAGTGGTTTCATAGTGTATCTATATTATGGTTATATTTGAGTTAGCCATATCCGCATCAGAGAAAGTAAACTTGGCTTGGGAAAAGAGTACCTTTGGGTTTGCAGGGTTTTCAAATTGCTGAAGAATATAGGAGTTGGGTGTTTTGGCCTTTATCTCTTCAGCCTTCGAAATAGCACCTTTCATCCCTTTTGCTGGATCGGTAAGCACCAACTCAGCACCGAAAGCACGCAGAATAATTCTTCTCTCAAGACTCATTGAAGAAGGCATCGTAATGATGAGTTTGTAGCCTTTAGCAGCAGCCATGAATGCCAATCCTACACCGGTATTTCCACTTGTAGGTTCGATGAGGACACTCTTCACAAAGAATGGAAATACTAAGTCAATTTGCTATACAAGTTAGATCAAATCTTCGATATAAATGGCTTCATTCCTCCTTGGAGACAATCATCACATCCACCAAATTGCAAAACCATTTCAACCACAAACCAAGAAACAAGCATTGCAAAGTTATTTCAGGAAATAAGGGGAAACATGGGTAACTAACCTCACCGGGTTTGATTAAGCCCTTCTCCTCAGCATCCGTAATCATACTATAACCAATCCTGAGAGTAGTAATAACAACAGATAAGCAAAACAAAATCATCCTTGATAAATACATAGCTCCATAACATTCAGGGAGACGAGTGATTCTTGTAAAACACGAAATGTCACAAATATTCTTGTGAAGGAATATCAACAAGCAAAATAAAGTTTTACCTATCCTTAACACTAGAACATGGCTCCATGCTTTCCAGCTTGGCAGCAACACGTCCAACACACCCATCCACAACATTATTCAGGTAAACCAAGGGAGTGTTACCGATCAACTGTAGGTCAAAACCGCAAATTAATACAATCAAGTGGTATACAAATTCAGAAGAAAAGCAATACACCGAAAGGAACCAGATACAACAGGTAGTCGACTTACTTCAGTTACATCCTTGGCAATTCCATTCTTTTCTGCCGCCATATTATCAGGTTAATTCTGCAATGATTTATAGCAAAACTTTATAGAATCAAAACGCAGTTCATCAAATCAGCTACTCATTTAAACTTATCATTGCAAATCAATTAATCAACTATGCCTCAGTCCCAAACTAGTTTGGATTAACTATTCGATTCCACTCTACTTGGCTAATTTCGTTCCTAACAAAATGAACCAATTTTCAATATTAAAGGGCAGCCCGATGCACTAAAGCTACCGCTATGTGCGGTGTCCGGGGAAGGGCCCCACCACAAGGGTGTATTGTACGCAGCCTTACCTTGCATTTCTGCCAGAGGCTGTTTCCAAGGCTTGAACCCGTGACCTCCTGGTCACATGGCAGCAACTTTACCAGTTACTCCAATATTCAGGAAAGAAAAAGAAACTGAAAGGAACATCAGTTTCTTCTTAATTCTTTTCCTTTTCCAACATCCACCAATTACAATTATTTACCAGCTAAATCGGGGGGGATACCGAAAAGCTCAAAACTATGTATACTAACAAATTCAAAGAAGAACATGAGCATCTTTTTATCTTATCCCTTTAACTAATTACTAAAGATTTCATTTTTATTCAATCCTCCCCAATTCATACAATCTCAAAAAACAAAAACCCAATTCTCAAAATCACTTTAAAGTTACTACTTACAATTAAAGATTCCATTTTTATTCCATCAACACCAAGAATCCATCCTCCCAAATTCATACAATCTCAAAAAACAAAAATCCCAATTCTCAAAATCTCTTTAAAGTTACTATAATTTAAGATTCCATTTTTATCTTATATCTGTTGCTGGTGTGACACGACACAACAGTTATTAAAAGAAACAAAAAAAAAAAAGATTACATTCTTATTCAAGCAACACCAAGAATCCATCCTCCCCAATTCATAAAATCTCAAAAACCAAAAAACCAATTCTCAAAATCACTTTTTATCCCATATTAAGAAAAGATTCAAAACTTACAAGTAAAACCCACAAATCTTGAGCAAAAATCTGATCAAATGGAAGAAGAAAAAAAACAATAATCTTGGCAAATGTACAGACAGTCAAGAGCAAAAATATAAAGGGCAAAGAAAAATTACCAGGGATTTGATAAAGACAAGAAGAGAGAGCAAATGTATGGGGACAGTCCAGGAGAGGGGAATGAATGGCCTTATATATATACAATAATGTATGCAGTTTATACAATAATGTTTTTGTCTTTGTTTGACTAGCCTTATACTATCGTGCAAATTTGGGCATCTTGCCATTTTGTTCCATTTATGGATTGTATTTTTAATTTTTTATCACTTAAGTATTTTCTTTGAATGAAATGAATTTTAGTAATTTTTTCCTTTTTGAAAAATAAATTTATGTTTAGTAAGACATAAATTCTTTAACAGTACAACACATAATTTTGTCATATTATAATGTAAAGTTAGATCACGAGGAAAGGATTGTTAAATTATATTAAGGAGACCATCAATCCCTTTTTCATCTGATGTCGACTTTTCAACATCCTAACTCACGCTCAGAATTGGACATGACGTCAACATCTGGTGTCTTTTCTCTAGAATAGATACTTTTTGAATCTTGTCAACAAAGGGTTTGCTCTATCTTAAGTTCCGTTTGAAATTGAGTGTAATCTTTATGATAAATATCTTGGGGCAAGGGATGTCCGGTAGTATTTATATAAAGGCGATCATTGAGCTCCCAAGACATCTCTCCATCCTCTTATAACAGACGATAAGGCTCAGCAATTGGAGGTATTGTGGGTTCACTAGGGTTAGGTATTGGGAGAGTTTGTGATTGGTCGTTTGAGACTGGTTTCGAAATCATTGGGGGAACTACTTCCAAATTCGAAATAATCAAGGGAATTGCTTTCAAATACATTAGTCTAACTGAAGTCCCTTTCCTCCGACACCTTTCACCTAATCGTGCCAAAGGCCTCTGAATGAGTCATCGTGTTACATAACTCCAACTCATTGGTTTTTATTGACACTTTTTTTTTTTAAAATCAAATACACTAATTCTTTTACTAGTGACAGTTTCTGTATTTTTATACAAACATGTAATTACTTATTTTTAAAATCGATTTCAACACTAAAATATTTTTAAACATTTAAAGTTTATCATCTATTTACAATCAGCTAACCAAATAAACTCTTAGGAATCGTTGAGTAATAAGGGATAATAATTCCAAGATAAAATAAAATGCATGATTATTTTATCCTGTGTTAGGTTAGAAGTACTAGTTAGTTCTGCGATTATATATATGCTGAGAATTGAGATAACTAATCTCATGGAATAGCTCAATTCCATGGTATGAATTTGTTTATCCTATCCCACACCAAACGGCCCCTTAGTGCCAACATTTATTCACGTAGGCATTGAATATGAATTAAATGATATTTGAAGTTAAAATTAGCAACAAAAAAAAATAATTAAAAAGTTAAAACTAGAAAAATCAGATTTGGATTTTGGAGCGTAAGGTGTCCTTTCTGATTTGTCTCAGTCTAAGTGAGGTGTCCTTTCTGATTTGTCTCAATCTAAAGTGACTGGATTCCAAACAAATTTTCCTTGGTATAAATCGAATTTGATCTTAAAACTCAAATATCTTATCAAGAGAACAATTATAATTATGTATTTTTTTGGTATTGCATATGCAGAATAAAGAAAGATCAAAAAAGATTAATATTCCTCTTTACTTTTCAAGAATATACTCCGTTTTGTTCTACAATTACTTTTTTTTTTTTACATAATATTGAAATTTTTCATATCATTCATAATTGTTTCTTGATCACAGAAATAAAATATCTTAGCAAAAGAGTAATTAAAATATGCATTTAATATTCCTTCAAAACCAGTTCAGTAGTTAAAATACCATAATCCAACTATACGAACCATAGTAACATTAGCTTTTTTTTAACTTGATATCTCGTATTAGTATTAGGGTCTGATTAAATATGAATTGGCGCATTGCAGAGTTCATTTTTAGGGACATTGCTTGAAACAAGATTTTTTTCATTTACATAAGCTCAAATCCAGGGGCGGAGCCACATGGTGTCAAGGGTGGTCAGATGAACACCCTTCACCGAAAAATTATACTATGCATATAGATAAAGTACTACTCGACTGGATTAAATATTAAGTTTTGAACACCCTGACAGCTTTGGGTGTGCAGGTAAAGCTTTGGCGCGGCTGCACGGGACGGTTCGAATACCAGTAGTTGCTTGTGGTGTTCTTTTTTTAAATCAAAGAGAAGTTGTGCATCCTAAGCAATTTTGTGCTTTAATAGTAGATAATTATTTTATTTTTTGAATTATTATTTTAAAATAGCCCTTTTTTAAAAAAAAAATTTAGGGGGTGGAGAAAGGAGAATTGGTGAAGAAATTATAACGTAAAGAATCGAATCCTTATCAATAAGATGAAAGTTCTCGTGTCACATCCAATATATACATCAAACCAAAGAATGTAAAACATGTATGTATATACACACTATGATATGTATTATAGCCAACCAATTATGCAACTAATTAAGATTTCCTTTACAAATTAGTGACCTACAACATAAAAATCTCTAAAAAGAATGAAAGTATCAATAGTCAATTGGGTCTCAAAGGATGTGTTGTTGACTTTCTTTTACTTTTCATTAAATTTATTGAATAGCACTTAAAAATAATTTTATAATTCTGTCAAAATCGAAAGCGGAAATGCTTCACAGAGAAATAAAAAAAATGCGTCTAATTCTATTTTCTGTTATTCGTGTCTCACTACTATCGTTGTCGTAGCCAGAGGTCGGTGTGAAAGCTTAAAGCCTAAATATGATTTCTTTCTAGGCTGAACTCACTTTTTTTTTTGCTTCGTCCGTTCACTTCATATTAAATTAAACATGTTCTTATTAGAGTTAAATATTAATCATTGATTTAAAAAATTTAGTGCATTCACTCATTAAGAAAAAGTTCAATTGCTAATATTGCGTAGATTGAATTTAAAAATTTTGGTGCACCAATTTGTCAAAAAAAAATAAAAAAATCTTATCAAATACTTGAACACCTTTTATGAAATTTCTAGCTCCGTCACTGTTCGAATCCTAAACCTCTGATTAAGAATAAATAGATTTCAGTCATTCTACCACAAATGTTTGATAATAACGTTAATTTTGATTCAACAACTTCTAGTACTCTATTAAACTTTGTAAAAGAAGAAACACAAATTTTTGGATAAATTTATTCTAAAAATAAAAGGCATAAGATTATTGGAGAATTTTATTAATAAGAGACATAAAATTATTGGATAACTTATTTTAAAAATAAATATGATTGGCCGGTTATGATTGCATCTAACAACTCAGTAAGAAAATTTTGATTAAACTTAGAAACAAATATACAACAACTTATTCATCATTTCTTGGTAATTATTATTCTATTATACTACTATTATTAGTTTAATATAAAGTTTCAGTCAAATTGGCCCTTGAAGATTCTGAAGGGTCAAATTTGCACCATTTAGAGTACTGTCTTTTTGGTATCATGGTGAATGAGCTAGACTGGCACAACAAGTCAACTAACCAAACAATATTGAAAATATCAAAAGTTAGTTTGAAACTCCAAGTCTTTTGCTAGAATTCTCATCCAATGTTTTTTCTCTAGAAAAGAAATATAGTAATTTTCTCTATCTCAATTTATATAATACATTTTCTATTTTAGTCTGTTCTAAAAAAAAATATCGTTTTTTTATAATTAGTAATAACTTAAATTTACAATTTTATTTTTATTCTTAATAAAATAATTTGTAGCTATACAAATATTTAAGATTTATTTTAAATTATAAAATTTTAAAATCTTTTTTAAAATTTTATGTATAATTAATTATGCCATATAAATTGAGATGGAGGTGAAAATGTCAAGGTCTTGTTAGCGATGACTTGGAATACCTCCAAGAATATAGAAACAAAAGAAAGAACCGGTCCATTAACTAAAAATTGGACTATTGGAAAAAAAATCGATAGTTCTCCAAAAATTCTTATTTGTGCAGATTGAACTTTCATTCTAATTCATTTTTTCTCTCAAAAAGTAATATTACTTTCGAGACTTTTTAAATATCAACTTTAAAAAAAAAAAAAAATCATTTTTTTATTTTGAACGATGGTATTCATAGCATCTCATGTGCACTCATATTATTCATCGAGTACATACATCTTTATACATGTTGGGAAATGGAATAACATGTTTGTAGTTTTGAAGTTTTGATGATTGACAAAGTAAATTATAGTGCATTGTTTGTCATCATTAAAAAGGGGAAAATTGTTGAAAAATGGGAGAACATATATGTAGTTTTGATGATTGACAAAGTGAAGCCTTTTGTATACTCTACGTACTAGGTGAACTAGGTCCCCTCGCCCCCAGACGCAAATGTCGACAACCTCTACAGATATGGAAGATAGGAGCAAAGAATGAAAGAAATAACTATGAGAAATAAAGGAGCAAAAAAGAAAAAAAGAAGAAGAAATAGAAGGGCAAGGAAGGACAAAAATAAATAGGAGAAAATAGAGTCCAGAGAAGAATCAAAGTTTTCTTATAGGATTCAATCTTCTTAACAGGAAGGAAATCATATATGTCCTTATAAGAGCAATTATTGCATATTCACGAAATTTATAATCTTTAGAACAATAACCATTGGAGCAAAACTGCAGGACTTCGTCACAGCAATACTGGAACCTGGTTCACTAATAGTCTTTGAGTCTATACTATTGAATACAAAAGTGTCGTCGGTTAAAGGCTAGAGTTATTAGTCTTTGTTGAGTTCATCAGTTAGAATAAATTGATGAGTTATTTTGTGTGATCTTTGGATAGTTAAAGGCTAGAGTTATTAGTTTTTGTTGAGTTTGTAATAGGAGTTTTATTGAGTTGTAAATATTCCTAATTGTTGCAGTGTGATCATGAATTTTTTAGGCTTGTAACAAGAAGAGAGTTTATCGTCTTGGAGAGTTGTTAGAATAGTTAGAGTTAGCAATTGAGTTGAGGTACTAGAGTTAGTCCTTTAAATTATCGAGTTGTTATATATCTAAAACCGCTTTTTAAAGTTAGTGAAGGTTACGTTACAAGAAATCCTACATAATGTAGGTCATCATTTTTACTCCTTTGAGCGGGGAGGCTTTCCACGATATATCATTGTATTCTCTATTGTTTTAATTTGCACTTTATTTCAGTAGCTGAACCTGATTCACCTAACTCAGTTACACTTCATTTCAATAGTTGAACCCAATTCACCTAACTCAGATCTATATAGTACATAGTATTGAGGCGATTGTTGAATGCTAAGTATTTCAATTGGTAACTTTATATATTCTTCACTTTATCATTTAGACAAACTTCACGTTACTTAAGATCAGTAATGAGTGCTAGTTTTATTTTCCTATGTACATATGTTGAATAATTTTGTCCATGGAAATAGATGAAAGAATTATTGTAACTTTTTTGTTTTTATCGAAAGTTGATTTTTAGTCTTCCATGAGCTCCATTTTAGGTTTACTGTCCATCAGATCACATTTTAGGTTCATGAAAGAAAGCCAACTTATTGTTGAAATTGTGAGCAATTTCGTTCTCTCTCTCTAATTGATGGCTCTTAGTTACTTGCTCATTCGTAATTATTAGCACAAGAAAGTAGTCTTTATTCTCTAAAGAAGCTTACACTGTACTCCATAAATTATCTAACATTCTATCCCTCAAGTATACCTCATACTATGATAAAGCTTACTAACCAATAAATTAGTTTGAATTTGTATACATAATGGAATAAAATTCATCATTATTTTTATACGTTCTTTAGTTGATCGTCATATTATCTTGTTGAGTTTACCGTTCAAGATGATTTCTTAGATTATTTATAGTACTTTGTCGTGGCTTCTTCATCATCGTTATTTCTTTTGCTAGACTGCTTTTTTTCGTGAGCTGAGAATCTATCAGAAACAACCTCTCTACCTCCAAGATAGTGATAAGCTAAGGTACACTTCATAGAGGTCTATGTACACTTTAACTTCCCTAGACTCCACTTAGTGAGATTATGATGGGTGTTGTTGTTGTCGTTTTGTACCCTCCCAAAATCCCACTTAATGGGATATATTATACGGAAAAGGGCCTAAAATACCCTTCACCTATTGAAAATGGTACAAAAATGTCCTTCATCCACCTTTGGGCTCTATAATGCCCTTCACATCCACCTTTGGGCTCCAAAATGCCCTTCACATCCACCTTTGGGTTCCAAAATACCCTTTATTTAACAACTCCAATATTAAATTTAAAAAAAAAACTTCATTAATGACGTGTCAACTTTCCATTGGCCCCTATTTAATTAATTAAAAAAATTAAAAACACCACCCAAAAACTAATAGACCCGATTCAGATTATCTTGAAGTTCTTCTTGTATAAGCTTCGGCGAACTTAATAACCCTTTTGGAATCGAGCTATTTAGATAATCTTCTCCCATTCTAATCCTACTAAGTGATTGACACTCACCCAAAGATTCTGGATTTGAGCCAAACAAATAGCTTTCAAGAGTGATCAATGTCTACAAATTATTGTCGGTACACATGTTTAGAGACAAATTTCCAGTTAATTTATTGGTACTTATATCAGGGGTCTTTAATACACGGGTTTTGCCTAAACCCATTGGAATATTTTCAATGAAGTTGTTTTTCCATAGCTGCAATACTTCCAGTTTCATACGCCTCAAAACTAAATTCCTCATTCTAAAATGTAAAACCCATAAAGCTAATGTACACACAATCTATCAGAGATCAAGAATTTCTTCATGTAATTCAATAATTCAATTCCTCGATCTAGTTTGAGACTCTTTTTCGCGCATTCGGAGAAATTGAATAAGACCCATAGAACCCATATCCTCATTGAGATCAAGAAATAATCAAATTAGATAAAAACTTAGATAATAATATTCAAATTTTTTGGTGTATATTTTCCATAGCAAGATATGAAATCAAATTCAAATTCGAAATCATACAGAAAAAATGCAACAAAGCAAAAAAATACCCATGCACAATTTTTAACAAAAATATATTAATCAAGAATAAGTATAATAATTATTCACCAGATCAAACACGAAAACAATGGAAAAAAGAGTAAAAGAGACAATGGGTTATTTAATATTTTAATTAATTAAATGAGAATCAATGGAAAGTTGACACGTCATTAATGAAACCTTTTTTTAAATTTAATATTGGAGTTGTTAAATAAAGTGCATTTTGGAACCCAAAGTTGGATGTGAAGGACATTTTGGAGCCTAAAGGTGGATGTGAAGGACATTATAAAGCTCAAAGATGGATGAAGGGTATTTTTGTACCATTTTCAATAGGTGGAGTGCATTTTAGGCCCTTTTTCGTATATTATATTACACTGACTACGTTATTGTTGTCCGTTAGTTGGCGTGCAGAACTACAACATCAAGAATCAACTGGGCTTAGAAAAGATCCAATTGCACTTCTGCATAGAACACCTTCCAAGTCAGATTATTCCAAGCTCAATCTTACAATATTTCAAGGAAATCTTACTATTCAAAAAACAAAACAAAAAAAGATGTTGTAGATAAAAAGGCCCACTAGCAAAATTCAAGTAGAACTAGGAGTCCAATCCATCACTAAGGTTCAGATGCTTTGCGAGTCCACACGAGAATAATTGGAACTTGCTACCAAAATAAGGTAGAGAGTATTAGGCCCTTCTTTTGAATCTTTAACAAAGGTCACTTGTATTTCTTTTATAATCATTCGTTTGCTCTAAACAAATTTTCTTTACCCAAATTATTAAAATCTTGTTCACACGATATTCCTGTAAATAGTAGAGTATCATTTTTTACCATAAGTTTATTTGCTGTCATTGCACAACCATTACCACCAACCTTCCACCAACCTTCAGGGGTGGAGCCACATATGACCGAGAGGTTCATCCAAACTATCTTTAACATAAAATTACACTATAAGTTTAATTCTTTATATCTTGATTTTTTAGTAAAAATTCTGACTCCGTCATTATCAACGAGCTCCACCATATTGCTTCCAACAACCTCCACTGCAAGCACCGAACTACATGTGTGAGCCACCTCCACCGCCCACTCCCGACGCTGCATAACCATCACCAAGACATGCTATTAATTATTGTCACCTACTAATACTACACCAACTAGCTCTTAAAGTGTATTTAATTTATTATTTTATGTAAATTTTAATATTCAAATGAACATAAATTAGACGCATTAAAATATTAGTAATAGTTTAATTTTTCAGTGTTAAGATTTAGAAATATTACTTCCATTATTAGCTATATCTGTCTTTATATTCAATTATAAAATAATCAGGAGTCTTGTGAAACTTAGACGATATCTAAATAAATCGAATACCTATGCATAAAATTAGAGCAAAGATGCTTAAATGTTATTAATCGACGACTATACGAGGTGAGGTATTGTAGGCTTTGTTGTAGCAAATAATTTGTGAGCAACAAATGCTATTTTCCCGATACACTTTCATATGTACCCCCTGTCTAATGTAGAAAAATGAATGTTCCCAGCATTTTACCTTTGATTTTAAAAAATAATAGGATCAATAAATAACTTTTTACTTTTTATTTTTTCAAATCTACGTGATTTTAAAAGAAAATGAAAAGGACATGGAGGCTTTCCAACTGATGATGATGTACTTGGTGCAAGTGAGTTATAACTTATAAGAGATCTTTCTCTCTCTCTCTCTCTCTCTCTCTCTCTCTCTCTTATTTTGGTGTGGTTCAAAAAAGAATCTTGTAACTCACTTAAGCACCAAGTACATATCAGTTGGAAAGTGTTTGTGTCCTTTTCATTTCTTATTTACTTCAGTCTTCACTCATTTGGTTTCTAAAATACTTCTGATCATATGGACTGATTCATTCAACTTGTTTTTTCACTTCTAATTGCTTTTTGCGTTCACTATTTCTTATCATTTCTGATACCAACTAATTCATTCGAGCTCACTCTTTACTATTACAACATGCAATTTACTGTTATTCCCTCCGTCCAACAATAGTTGTCCACTATTGACTTGACACATATGTTAAGAAACAATAAATAATAGGAGTAATTTTATTATATTACCTTTTGAATATAATAAATTTAATCTCTTGGGAAATACATTGAGTGATAAATAGTATTTAATAGCAAGGGTAAAATGGGTAAAAAATGATAAATTATCCATTAATTTTTCAAACTGGATAAATATTATTAGACATCCATTTTTAGTATAGTAGTCAAGTATTGTTGGACAAAGGGAGTCAACACAAGACTCAATATATCATTAGAAATCAAAGACAAGATATTTCTCACAGATGAACTACAAGTGAAAAGGAAAAAATTATTTTTAACATAAAGATTAAGTAAAATAAAAGAGTTGATTTGCTTTTTAAATAGATTTATTTTAAATTTTTGTCCTTCAAATGAGCTGGTCTTTAAATTTTGCTCTTAGAAATTGAACTTATACCTAGCGTAACATAAGTTCTTTAAAGGATCATTTGGTAAAGTGCATACATTAGCTTTGTATATTACTAATATATTGTTTATCACACTTTTTCAACTTATGCATAACTAATGCAAGTAGTAGTTATACACTCTATTTATTATTAGTACATGAAAATCCACGGTATTAGTAACGTAAGAAATTTTAATGCATACATTAACATGATTAAAGACACAATTGTTCATCAAAACTTTTTCCACATCCTTTCTACCAAATTTGTGAAAGATATTTTTGTAAGAAAATAGTTTTTTTTTTTAAGAAATCATGCGATGCATGTTATTTTTAATACATCAAACCAAATAGTACATTAAAAAAAAGTTCAACATAACTAATGCAAGCATAACTAATATCATCATTACTAATGCCTACATTATAAATACACCATATTCAACACTATTCTTATACACTACACCAAATGACAAGGATCATTTGGTAGATGATTAGAGTTATGCATGTATCAGTAATGTAGGGATTAAATATGAGAGAATCTATGTATTGTTTTATGCATATATAATTAGTTACTTCACCTTCTATCTGCATAAAGTAATACACAAATTCCCCCATAATTTATCTTTGCAAACTAAACACCATATTAATTTTATATATGAATACTTCACCTCTTAACCAGTTACCAAACATGTTTTTACTTATGCAGAATTTAATGCCTGCATAACTCATCTCTAAATTAGCTACCAAACGACACCTAAATGGTCATTTGGTAGCTGGTTAAAGTTGCACAAATATTAGTAATGTGGGGATTAGTTATGAGAGAATCTATGTATTATTTATGCTGAGATTAGTTATTCATGTATTCGTTTTACATGTATTGCTTATTTCACCTTCTATCTTGTACATCATACATAGATTCTCTCATAACTTATACATAGTTTAGTTATCCGGGTTTCTAAATTGAAAATCAAACACCACATTAATTTTATACATGAATATTTAACCTCATAACTAGCTACCAAACATGATATTACTTATGCATGATATAATACCTGCATAACTCAATTCCAAACCAGCTACCAAACGACCCCTAAGGGTAGGGGTATCAAAATGATCCCAAATTGAGTTGACCCGCCCAAAATTTAATGGGTTGGGTTCAAGATAATTTGATATTGGGTAAATCTCAACCCATTAAGTCCCAACCTATTTTTAAATTGGGTTCAACTGAGCCCAATTCAATCTCCATTTTAACTCGTTTAATAGAAAAATGATTTCCTTAATGAATGTAGAAAAAAAAGTGACAATATGTCTTATACCACTATCAAAATCACCCATCTCACCTCACCCAACCCCACCACACCCCCAACTTAACCCACTCCCACCCCGCTTTTCTTAATTAAATTATTTTTAATTTTTAAAAAGCTTTTTTTAAAAAAAAAAAAAATCTTGCCCCCTCCCCCACTATCCTACCCCCCCCCAACCCAGAACAAAAAAAATTATTTTAAATTTTTTTCTTAACCCTCGGTCTAAACCCACCCCTCCCCCTCCCCCGCACCCCTCCCCTTCCCCAAAAATATTAATTTTTTTAAAAATAATATTTTCTAAAAAAAAAAAAAGATTCTTTTTTTTAAAAAAAAAAAATCTTACCCCAACCCCCATATCCCTCTATCCCCTACCACAACCCCCTCCCCCCATACGACATATCCCTTCCTCAAAAAAAATATTTTTTTAAAAAAAAAAAATTCTTATCCCCTACCCTCTACCCCCTCCCCCCATACGACATACCCCCTCCCCCAAAAAAATATTATTTTTTTTTAAAAATAAAAAGTCTTACCCAAACCCCCATATCTCCCCTAACCCCTTTGCACTACCCACCCCCCTCACCCCTACACCCCACCCCCATACGACATACCCCCTCCCCCAAAAGTTAAATTTCCTTTTTTTTAAAAAAAAAAATCTTACCCCAATCCCCATATTCCCCTCACCCCCATCTCCACCATCCTCGCAACCCCCACCCCGATACGGCATACCTCGTTCCCCAAAAAAATTAAATTTCTTTTTTTTAAAAAAATTTCTTACCCCAACTCCCATATCCCCCTCCCCCCCCCCCCCCAAATACGGCATACTCCCTCCCCAAACAAATTATTTTTTTTAAAAAAGAGAAATTTCTTTTTTTTTTTAAAAAAAGTTCTTACCTCAATCAAAATCCCCCACCCCTACCCCCAAAAAATTAATTTTGTTTTAAAAAAAATCTTACCCCCCCCCAACCCCTCCCCCCCCCCCCCAAAAAAAAAAAAAAATTTTTTAAAAAAAAAATCTTACCCCACCCCCATCCCCCACTCCCAACCCAACCCCTAACGCCACCTAAATTTATTTTTTGAGTTGGTATTCAAATTGTGGTTATAAGGAGTAAATATTAATATGTTAATATTTTTTAGACTAAGTCGGTCAAATTGGATGGGTCAAGACCTAACCCGATTTTTAATTCATTTCAATCCAAAGTAAATTTGGACGGGTCATGACCCAACCTAATATCTAATTTAATCCATTTAATATCTCTAAATTTAATCCAATCCATCCATTTGACACCCCTATCTAAGAGTGTGAAACACTAATTGTGAAATATTATGATGTGAAAATATAAACTTATGTCCTGATAAAACTTATTTGTCTTGAGGGTCAAAAATAAAAAACCAACACAAATTAGGGGGACAAAAGTGCAAATGACCCTAAAAGTATCTTTTGATTTTCTAATTTCTTCCCCTCGAATGTGTACACATTTGCAAAGCCCTTACACATCATTTCTCATTTTCAACCCCACTCAAATTACCTTTTGCTGTCTTTTTTTTGCTTTCCAAATCTCTCCTTTTCCATCAAAATCTCACACTTCCTCACTAATTTCTCAGGTATTTCTCTAAGTACATGATGAAAACTTGCTTCAATTTTCTTATACATCTATGTTTTTCAGTAAACTTTATTTCTTATAAATCTTGAATCTTGATTTCATTTCTTGGGGTCAGCTTATTTTAGGTGTTTTTGCATGTGAAATTTAGCAAGTCTTGCTGTTAATTTTTTGTGGGTTTTGGGTTTTAGGGCTTTCTTGAAGTTAAATTTTTTATCTTTTCTTTAATATTAATTGAGTTGAAATGTTTGTAGTCTTGGAGATTTGTGTGAGGTTTTTACTTTGAGGATTGTTTTTTTTTTTTTTTTTTGTGGGCATATGATGTCTTTTTTAGTGTTATTTTTTTGAAATTATTATTTTACATCTACTTATTCTAAGTTTGTTGTTTGTGTTGTGTAGTTTGAAGTTGTGCTCTTTGATGTGGGTAAAGTTGATTGATGATGGAACAAGGGTTTGGTTCTAATGCTAATGCTTCAAATGGATCCACTATGGATAAGACTAGGGTTTTGGATGTGAAGCCTTTGAGATGTTTTTCACCTGTATTCCCATCCCCAAATGGAATGTCATCTGTGTCAACACCACAACCCTCACCTTTTGTGTGTATTACTCCGACTGGTCCGTACCCGCCTGGGGTTACTCCATTTTACCCTTTTGTGACTCAGAATGAGTCGGGAAGGGAGGGTGAAAGTAGTCAACAAGCTGCAAATCGGGGGCAGAATCAGGGTAATTTTGGCTTTGGGACACCTATTTCTCCAGCTCCTGTTAATTCATTCAGAAATGCAAGTGCGAATGGGAGTAATGTGCATGAAGGCTCCAGTACCGGAAGAAAAAAGGGAGTACCAAAAAAGCCGCGAAAATCTCTTGAGAATATTGTGGAAGTGGATGTTGAACCTTTGTTAAATCAACTGCTGATGTCTTTTAGACTTGTTGAGTTGGATCAGGTCAAGAAAGCTGATGGTGACAAGGAGCTAGTGGGGAGGATACTAATGGTTTTTGACTTGTTCAGAAGAAGGATGACCCAAATGGATGAACCAAGGTACGGTGCAGGTTCCGGTAGAAGACCAGACTTAAAAGCTTCTAAGATGATGATGACAAAAGGAGTTCGTACAAACCAAACAAAGAGGATTGGAAATGTAAATGGGATTGATGTTGGTGATATTTTCTTCTTCAGGATGGAACTATGCTTAGTGGGATTGCATGCACCAACTATGTCTGGGATTGATTATATGAGTGTCAAACTAACAAAGGATGAAGAACCTCTTGCAGTCAGCATCGTGTCTGCTGGAGGATATCATGATGATGGAGGTGATGGAGATATGTTAATTTACACTGGCCAAGGTGGAGTCCAGAGGAAGGATGGGCAAATGTTTGATCAGAAACTTGAGAAGGGAAATCTTGCCTTGGAAAAGAGTGTGCATCGTGCCAATGTGGTAAGAGTGATTAGGGGCGTTAAAGATGTTGCAAATCCAACTGGGAAGATCTATATTTTTGACGGACTTTATAAGATTCAGGAATCATGGGAAGAGAAAAACCAGTCGGGCCTCAATGTCTTCAAGTACAAATTTCTGAGAGTACCTGGGCAGCCTGAAGCATTTAAAATATGGAAGTCAATTCAGCAATGGAGGGATGGTGTGACGTCACGTGTTGGAGTCATCCTACCAGACCTTACATCTGGTGCAGAGAGTCGGCCAGTTTGTCTTGTTAATGATGTAGATGACGAGAAAGGACCTGCCTATTTCACATATATTCCTAGTCTGAAGTACTCAAAACCTTTCTTAATGCCTAGACCCTCTTTGGGTTGTCCCTGCCTTGATGGGTGCCAACCAGATGACACCAATTGCCCTTGTATTCAGAGAAATGGAGGTCTTCTTCCTTATAGTTCACTTGGAGTTCTTATGACTTACAAAACCTCGATACATGAGTGTGGTTCAGCCTGTTCATGCCCTCCTAATTGCCGAAATCGCATGTCTCAAGGAGGTCCTAAAGTTCATTTGGAGGTCTTTAAAACAAGAAATAAAGGTTGGGGACTCAGGTCTTGGGATCCTATACGAGCAGGTGGTTTTATTTGTGAATATGCTGGAGAAGTCATTGATACTGGTAATGACATTGATGACAATTACATTTTTGATGCTACCCGTATATATGAGCCACTGGAAGTCGTGCGTGATTATAATGATGAATCTCGGAAAGTCCCTTTTCCCCTTGTAATAAGTGCAAAAAATGGTGGAAATGTTGCTCGTTTCATGAACCATAGTTGTTCACCTAATGTTTACTGGCAGCTTGTTGTACGAGAAAGTAACAATGAAGCATACTACCATATCGCCTTTTTTGCCATCAGACACATTCCTCCCATGCAAGAGTTGACCTATGATTATGGTATGAACAAAGTAGATCATAGGAGAAAGAGGTGTTTATGTGGCTCATTGAACTGTAGAGGTTATTTTTATTAGTCTTCAAGGTCTGATGATGAAGAGGGAGTTTGATAGTCACCAATCAACTGGATCAGGTTAGGTTTACTCCTTTCAAAAGTCAAAATTCTCAGTGTAATGGCTCATTTTTCTGTTTTAACGCATGGGTAGTGATTCTCATGTGAACTTTATTAAGTAAATTAGCGAGTATTTAAAGTCTTGTTAATGTACTTTGAGTAAGTTGATGAATATTTGAAATTATGTGAACGTTTTTAAGTAAGTTGTTCAATATTTAATGGTCATCTTTAGTTATTATGTAAATTGTTCAATATTTAAAGTGATCGTCAGCTTTAGTTACTATGACTTACACCTGTTTAGTCAGTACAAATTTCCAAGTCGACTTGTTGTCCTTTTAATTTGTTTCGACCTGTTGTATAAATTTTGTGAAGGTCCTTATGCCTTGTTACACAAATCTTCCGCTTTACTGTTGCCTTGTGGTGTCAGTACAAAATGATACTGATGCACAAGTGTGAATATGTGACGGATTTGACTCGATGCGGATAAGGTAGAAAGAATGAAAGAGAGAGAATACCGTGAAATCAAGAAGAGATGAGCAGGATATTGCTGGTCTGCCATCGTTGCCATGGACAACGGGACTTTAATTTTAATAATGCTTTTGAACATATAAGAAAAGATGCACAGAGGTGCAATCCATTTTTTCCCCTTTTTTCCTCTTTAAGTTTAGTTTTTAAATTTTCTTAAGCTGTAGATGTGTTAGATATAATAGGCTGAAAACAAATTTCAATAAGTGTGTGATCTTATTTAGGCTACATATCAGTTTGGTTACAAACGTGTGATCTTATTTAGGCTACATATCAGTTTGGTTACAAACACTTTTTTTTCTTTCAAAAACAAGTCTTTTCTAGTTTTGAACAAGCCCCCAAAAAATAAATACGTTGGGCTACTTATAAGATTCTTATATCTTATCAAAATAAGTTAAGACTACTCTTGGGTGAAATATAACAACTTAAGCAATTAGGTTTATTTAACATCACTAGAATAACATAAAATGGTAGATCTAGCAAAATTGTTAATTGAAAGAAATATATGTTTCACTAAGTCTAATAAATTGTCATATGTATCTTACCATTTATTTGGACTATTTCGTCACCCCTACTCGTACTTAGATCCGTATTGGTGAATCCTAAAGTTTTAGAAATGGCGACCAAGACCTTTAGGTCCCTCCATGTATCAAATACTTGCACCTTTATCCATTTAACATGGCATTCTGTTTCCTTCCCTATTCAGTGTTGCTATCACCTCTCCTTTGCTCTTTCTTGATTTTAATGATTATATTCGTTTCATCACATTTCATGTGGAATATTTTTTTAGTCTAGTTTAAGAAGTTAGTTGACTTTTGTATGTTCATATTAGATATACTACTGTTATACCTTGTTAAAATTTATTTGTTTAGTGTCAAAATTGTTAATTTGAGTTGGAGCAGACATAAACTCATCCAAATTAGGAAAAGGGAACTTGAACTACTGGAAACTGCAGTAGTTACCATAATGATTAGATTGTCAAAGTATCTTACCATGTTTTAGAGAGTTTGGCCTCAAAATCAAACCACGTTGCACGAAATTGTCAAATGACATTTATATTCTATGATATAGGAGTGGATAGCCTTACAATAGTTGTTAAAGTGTGATTTTAATTGGATTTTCTGGCTTAAATTGGAACTGTTTGATGTATTTGAGTTTTGGAACTTGGCTGAAAGGTGTGTGGGTATTAATTTTGTCACGTGCAAGTTTCCCTGCCCTGGTAACTTACCTTTGTTAGAGGTCCTGTTAAGATTACTGGTAGTTGTTAATTTGTCATACTTGGTGTCCTTAGGATGAAACATCTTCACCGCAACTCCTTAACGTATCAGTTCAAGTTTTTAATGCGGAAGGCAAGGCACGTGAGAGATGGCATGATTTGCAAAATAAAAAATTCAGTCAGTTTCTGTCCGCGTCCATTTTATCACTGGTTCTGGGCGTTTTCCATTTGTGTTTTTGCAAAAATAATTTTTTTTCCTCCCTTCTGCATGATTGTTTTTGCTGAAGGTTTCCTATTCCTTAACATCAACTAATTATCTTAACAAGTTACGTTCCTACTTTCAGGTAACTTGATATTTTAAAGCGAAAAGTTAAGTGTACTCTAGTCGGGTTAGAAACTTTATTCTCTGGCAAAATTTCTTATTGCAAAGATGGGAAGTTGTTATGAATTTGTTTTGACTTTTTGGGAATTTTCTATAATGAAATGGTCATTAGTGCTCTGGCTATTGTAGCTTTATAGGTGTGTAGAGAGATAGATCACAGGGGAACGGAATTGAGGTTAGTTGAAAGTGTTGGTCTATACAGTAGAGAAGTTTGGATTCATTCTGATTGCTTTGTTTTTTTATGGAATAAGGTATTATATTCACAAAAGATTGCTAAGGAAGTGTTACACAACTGTATATCTTATTATCCTGTTGTAGCTCCGAGGAGCTTCAGGTGGTTCTCTTCTTTCCTTGTCAATAAAGTTGCACCAAACATTGAAAAATCTAATACATTCAAGAGCGCGACGGCTTGTCCTTCGGAGCATTCCTGTTCATCTTCTTTCATGAATTCCGCATAATCTGTGGGGTGTTTCATCCCAAAACACTTTAACCTCCTCCTTCACGGGAATCATAGTTTATAAGCAGTCTATCAGAGATTTTGGCATTCCTATTTAATATTTTATTGCAGGGAGACAAAAATATATTCCAGTTCTCTTACCTACTTTATAATGAAGTAATAGATGTTTTTTTGATTCTTCAGCAACTTCATGCAAAAAAGCATGTGTTAAGTCACTCTTTTCCTCCACTTTATCCCATTAAAAAAAAAAGAATAAAGCCATGTTTGCCACAGGGCTTTGGTCGGTTAGAGCGCAACACGTGATGTGCAGGTTAGACGGACGTCACATGTTCAAATCAAGCACCCCGATGTGTTCTCCACTCAATATCCATAGTCCCTTTTTTCAGGAATTTGGCATTGTCAGTGCCTCAGTGGTCAGCTTAATCGCCACCACACTAGCAGTCTCTAGTGTTTTATAAGTCTACTTTCAAGTGTGCTCTCCGATGTGTTCTGCGATCGAGGATCGAGGAGTGCCTCTTACGCCAAGAATCATAGGATCTGAGGCAGTTTAGAATCTTAAATCTGTTAATCACGTCTTGTAGTGGTTTGTACGATTAGGCTACCAGAGTTTAGACCTGAATATGTTTTTTTTTTTTTTTTTTCCAGTACACTGTTTAGAGCATGAAATGCATCCTCTTAGACTAATTCATATTGCTTTTTGTGTAACCAGTACATCTATCTTTTCATCCATCACAATGGCCAAAAGTTGAAATCTTTGCTAATGTTAAAGCACTTGTGAATCTGTAGTGCGACTTTAGGCGTGGTTCTACTTTCAGTGAAATGTTTCTGGCATGTGACATGGGCTTCTTTCGAGGATTACTAGAATTTATATATTCCCAAAACTAACCACCTGTAGAATTCTTTCGAGAGAATTCATTAGCTCCTTGTTTTTGGCTTAACAGCCATACTTTTTGCTCGTTTAGGGAAATGGCTCAATGTTATATCTGTAGGTTTTTGTATCTAGGAGCTTTCCCTAATTTTCTTTGTACTGTTTTCAGCATCTTCTTGATGCCAGTCAATATAACAATTATTTCATCAAAAAAATAAAAATTCTTTCGAGAGAAGACATTAAATGCACCTTGAACTTATTTTGAAAAGTCGATTACACACTCCAGCTATAGTGGCGACCTATTACACGGTACACCCCTATCTTTGTTCAAAGTGAAATTAATTAATGCCTCCCTGAGACATATATAACCAGTTGCGCTAGGAGAGGCGTTACACACGCCCTTTACGTCTTTGCCATGTATTGCTACGGGAGATGCAATTTATTTTTTCTTTTTTGGTACTGTTGCTCGTTAGACATTATGAATGGCTAATGACATTATAATTTCAAAGAAAAATGAAAGCTTTATGAAAGTGAGTTTAAATTTGAAATTTTTGGTCAGATCAATTTGTTAATTTCATAATAATATCAGCATAAAGAAGGTTAGTATGAAAGATATGAATATGATTCAAGCTAGATTGGAGAAAATGAAAGCTCGCTGAAAACAATGGTTCTCATTGGCTTCAACTATTTATTTCATTAGATTCAATAATTTGAAAATTAAAATATTACTTTGAGTAAAAAATTAAATTAACTAATATAATCTATCATAATTTATAACCGAAAGAATGCAAGAGGGGCACGAAATTATGCAGATTAATATGAGAAAAATGCCGGTAGATATATAGAGGAAAGAGAGAAGGAAGTATGAGAAAGAAGAGGGAAAAAGCAAGAAAAGCTAAAAAGGAAAAGAAACCCACAAACAATTAATTTAAGTATAAATATAAGAGTTCAATTAAAAACTGAAACGTGGTCAATTTAGTCAGTTCTAGAAAATTCTCCACTCACGTTCATCAAAACATTAATTTTTGCTTTGCCACTCATTCTTCTGGGTTTAAAAAGGGGTAAATAAATGTTTGAGTGTGTAATAAATCGCCACAATAATTTGAATGTGTAATTGATTTTTCGAAATAAGTTCAAGATGCATTTGATGTCTTGAGAGTGTGATCGACTTTTCGGGACAAGATCAGGATGTCTTTGATGTCTTTTCTCAATTCTTTTTGAGGAACAAATAACATAATTATACTTTAATAGCTTAATACATAGCCAACTCTTTTAATTTTGTCAGGATGTTCCATTTGCACACTAACTAAATTTTGTTTTAGTTGAACACCTCAATTACCATAAAGTGTTTCAATTAGACACTTTCGGTTTAAATTTTGAAATTCTTTTTATTTGTGTTTTTATTCATTTATTAGATAATTAAGATAATCATATAAAACATATAATTTCCTTTAATTATATTCGCCTCAATAAACCGTAAATATATTTTATTCTTGAGGTTGATTAATTCTTGTGTCTTGCTTCAATGGTGTTGAGAAGAACCTCCTCCATTCACAGGACAACAAACATTAGCCTCCAAGTTCATAAAAGAAAAGGCTAAAACAAAATTAAATTTGTTAATCACAAATTTACTTTCTCGGAATCGTAGAATTTCATAATTCATAGGCATGTGCCTAATTGAGGCAAACCCCACAAATACGTAGATGACGTGTGCAACTCTGGATTTTATCATTCTCGCCTTTTAGCTTTTTTTCTTCTTTTGATAATTTTTTTCATGCAAAATTTATTAGAAAATATGCGAGAATAAAATTATTTAAAATATTTGATATTTAATATATAAATAAATTATATCCAACATCATGCATAGTTATAATAATGAGTCTCGAGCAGGGGCAACTCAATAAAGTAGGTGGTCTAAAGCTAAATTTAGTAAGGGGTCCTTGTTAAAAAAAATTTAAAGAAAGGTTCATATATATTTTTGTTCAAAGTTTATTTTTCTGTAAGTGATGAGAAGTTATTAATAATTAAATGACTTATAATAGATTTTTTTTAATAATCCTTTTTTCAATTGAGAATATAGTCTATTCATTTAATCTTTCTTGAGATATTAGTTTATAACTATAAACTAAAAATTATCTTTAAAAAACTAATATAAACTAAAATGAAAAATTAAAAAAACCATTATAATAGAAATCGATTGTTGAAGTTGCTACTTGATATCAAACAAATTTCACAACTTCATTTGCTAGTAATGATGCTTGAAAAATTAAAAACGAATTTAAAAAATTATGCAATTCAATTTATTTTATACTATCAACCTTACTTTTGAGGTAATATATATAGCTAAGACAAGAGGAAGAAAAGAAAATACAAAGTAAGAAGTTACTTTATGAAAAAGGAAAGAATTCTTTTTCCTTTGAAACAAAGATCTTCAGTATTTAATCACCTTAGAATATAAAATATTTAGAATAAAAATTAATTAAATAAATAGAACCTATTTATTATTTCCTCTATCCAATAATACTTGTCCACTATACTAAAAATAGATATCCAACAATACTTGTTCAGTTTGAAAAATCAATAAATAATTTATCCTTTTCTACCCATTTTACCCTTGCTATTAAATATTATTCATCATTCAATGTATTTTTCAAGACATTAAATTTATTATATTCAAAGGGTGATATAATAAAACTATCCCCATTATTTATTGTTTCTTAACCTGTGTGTCAAATTAATAATGAACAATTATTATTAAACGGAGGAAAAAATAAAATATGAGGCCTAAGAAAATGGGGGCCTAAAGCTTAAGCTTTAGTTGCTTGGCCCTTCAGCCGACCCTAGTCTCGAAAAGGTCCTTGTAATAAGTGGCAAAAATGGTGTAAGTATTACTCATTTGATGAACCGCAGTTGTTTACCTAATGTATATTGACAATTTGTTGTACGAAAAATAACAAAATGGTATACCATCATATCGTTTTTTTGGCCATAAAATACATGACATATATTTTAAATATAGACAAAGTAGATCATAAAAGAAAGAAATGCTATGTGGCATGTTTATATGACTTGTAGAGGTTATTTCTTAGGGTCTGATGATGCAAGGAAGTGATTAAGTTTCTACTATTTAACAATCAAATTTTTATTGTAATTGCTCATTTTTCCTTTTTAGTGCATGGATAATGATTATCATGTTAACTTTGTTAAACAAATTGATAAGTATTTAAAGTCATGTTAATATACTTTTGTAAGTTGGTGAATATTTGAAATCATGCGAATGTTTTAATTAAACTATTGAAGATCTAAAGTAGCTCACTGTTACATGAATCTTTCACTTTTTGTTGCCTTGTAGTATTGATACAACATGAACATGGTGTCTTCAAGGATATAAAACCACTAAAGCATTTATTTCAAGAGTACTCAGAGTCACCCGAAAACTTAATTTTTATTATATAATTAGTTATTGATACGTGTTTATAATTATAGCTATGTATATAGTGAATCAATATCTTATATATAAGTAGGGGAAGATTCTTTGAAGCTATTAAAATTTATATATTTGTTGCAATACTAATCATTAATTCTGGTTCTCAAAAATCTTATTGGTAGATAATATATTTTAAGTAATTTGATTCAAAATTCTAAAATATCAAACAAAGTTTTACTGTAATTTAACTTTTAACATAAAATTTGAAAAAATAAATTCACTACATTCCTGATGTCGTGACTATATAAGGAAATAATAAATTTTTCTAAATACTAATTGTAACTTTGTAATACATATAAAGGGGTTTGAATATTTTTGCCCTAATAGTGCAAAGATTAGTACAAATATGAGAACATTATCTCAGATTTGAAGCAGCGCTAGGTTTAGAGAGAGAGATTTGAGAATTAAAGAGAGTTAAGAGAGGTTAGATCGATATATGACTGAAGTTTTTGTATATATCCTCTTTCTAAGACATGGCATGCCAACTAAGAGAGAAGGCTGCTTTTAAAATGTTTAGTATTTTTTGAGGAAAATAATAATAGTTGAGTGATATTGTGGTCCTAAATGAAACATAAATGATGTTTGAAGGAAATTCTCAAAACTTGAGTGACTATTTAGGGAATTCACTCAAAAACTAACATAGGCACAATGTTTCCTTCCCTTTTCAACTTTGCTTTCATCTCTCTTTTTCTCTTTCTTGATTTTAATTATTATACTCGTTTCATCATTAAATCACACTGCGTCACACAAAATTGTTCAAATGTCATGTGTATATTCTTTAATAGAGGAGTGGATGGTCTTAAGAAGTTAAAGTATGATTTTAATTGAATTTCTGGCTTAAATCTGAAATGTTTGATGAATTTGAGTTTTGGAAGTTGTGTGGATATTAATTTGTCAAGTGCAAGTTTCTAAGCCCAGGGCTCGTCCCTGATTACTTCTTCGGATTTGTGCGGAAGGCAAATGGTATTTGGACGAATGGACAAGACGTGATTTTCATCTTGATAAAGTGTAGAACAAAGGTCTTGGCTTCTGAGAGGATATCGTGTTTAAGCAATAACCAAGGCGCCAAGACCCTTTGTTGACATATCTGGTCTGATTACAAGCTTACCTATTGTCATATTTGTATTAGGAGATACCATAGTGACTTGACTTACAACATATTCTCCATCTGTCAAACTTACCAAGCATTCGGGTTGAAGAAGCAATGTCACTCGATCATTATCAAATTAACTGTAATTTTTTTCTGTGCGTAAAAATCACCAGAATGTCTTTTACTTCTCATCTCATATATTATGAACTAGAACATAATCGTTCTCAACAAATCCATAAGAGACCCCATTTTTCATCGGGTCCGGATAAAGACCAAAAATTTTGAGCAACCAATCCGACATAACTTCACGAAGATTAAAAAAAAACAAGGTATGATTAATCTCTCCATGCTCGTTCCAAGCTCGAAGTACCATTTTGTACAAATAAAAATCCCCTTCAATTACATGGTTTATTCTTCTTACATTAGATATAGGATCTATGAGGCAATTATTTTGAAGTACAGTTTGTCAACTAGGATCCCATAATCCTAAACCGATCTCACCTGGGGATTTGCTCATCGCCACAGAGACGTAGCAATAAACGTCCATACACTAACAAAGTAAACAACAGAGCTCATGTTAACTATAAATAACCTTAGGGGACACAACACATTCAGCATCATCAGCTGTTTACCCACAGAATTAATATTCTCAAAACAGATTAAAGTTGTCTCCGCGCCTCATCAGTCATTCCTGCCAACACCTAATACTCGTTTGTTAAGCATATTGATTACTTTTCACAACCACCTAATACTACACATTCAATTAACATCAGAAATACAACCTGCAGTTTTGCGAAGCAAGACAGCAGGATAGAAGTCAGAATTAGGAATTAACACACACATAAAGCTACCATTAAAGGTTAGTGATTACTGATTACAAGCCATATAAAAAAGAAATTTAGATTGTGTCATCATATCAGTTGTCACCAGTTTAGAGCATGTTATGTCTATCGGTAGTAAGCCTGCTGGTAAGCTGGGGCCATTCCATTGCAGTAGCCTCCATATGGAGAGTAGTTCACTGGGGTGCCTGGATATGGAGCAGCTTCTGGGGAGTAAGGGTAAGGCGGGCTCCTGCTACTGTAGATGGCTGGTGGTGAGGCATATGCTGGAACTGCTGCAGGGTATTGAGTGTGTTGTGGAGACCTAACAAATGCTGGAGCCACAGGGAAAGATGAAACATATGCATTTGTTGAACGGCCTGCCTTAGCAGGAGGCATAGGACCACCATTACTGACTCTCGTTCTTTTGTTTGCTGGTACAGCAGCTGGGGACCTCTTTTTCTCATTCTTGGGCTTCTCCAACTGCTCAAGCTGCTTCTTAAGGCTGTCTGGTGGAAATTCAGCTTCAAGCTTGTATTCTTCAATGCACTTGAGAACAGAACGAATTGCTGATTGCTCTTTCTTAGCAGCAAAATGCTGTTACACATGCCAAAGCAATAGGTAATTTAGAACAATAAGTAGTGTTTTATCATCCTTAAATTACCCCCATGTTTCTTTCGTCGTAGTAAAACTGTACTGGAAAGACATACACCACAACATCATTAAACTTTCATAAGAACCTTTGAGCTTAGAGCTCAATGGCTTCAACCGTACGCATATCAAGACAGACATGCTGCGAGGGGAGCTAAATCTCTTCCATTAATAAATCAACCAGTTAGACAACATGTCACTGACTATGTCTAGACCATCTGGTTTCTACAAGCACAAACAAGAGTATGCAAAACTTGACAAAGCTAAACACCTAATATATTTTTTCAATGAAGGGTATAGAAAGTATGACTGAACGCTGACATTATTGGCAGAAAGAGAATAGCAAAAAGAGACGGAGACAAACATAGCCAACTAACCCTACTGTCGAACAGGACAATTGAGACCATCTGGAAATAGATTTAAACAAGATACAGGAAAGCTGGATGCAATATATATAATAGGAGAAAAAGAATTGGATGATACCACAGCTCGACCAGAATTATTTGGATCTTCCACGATTGCAGCAGCAGCTTTTTTAGCATCCTTTAGGAACGCTTTCAGAAGGGGAACAGGAGGGAATTTATCTGCAAGTCCAACTTCATATGTGAAATGTACGGCATCAACTTGCTGTCCACGGCTGATCAATTCTTCAATCATTTCTGCAGACAAAATAACAGTAAGACTACATACCAAGAATCTTTTCTTGGAGTAACATAGACAAAAACGAAACTGAACATAATATAAATGTACAGTGACAATCCTTAAACCTACTGCGTCATCACATACCTACAGACAAACAAAACCCATTAAGATGGCATATAAATATGAAAGCATCAGCAACACAAGTAATAATGCTCTCACTACAACAATTTAGCAGAACATATTAGCATAAAATGAAAGGGTGAAAAGATATTAGCATAAACTAAAAGACCGTTCCCTGACTAGGTAGAAGACACCTCAACAAATACAAAAGTTCCCTTATAAAGTAAGATTTACTGACACCAATAGTAGATATCAGTAGGAAACAGTCTAATTTATCGAGAAAACATCCCATACGGAATCCCAGCTCGGAAATGGGAAAAAAAGAGGGCAAAATGACAATATTGCACTACATGGTCACTCAATCAAAGCAACTAAGCTAAATTTCCAAATTAACAAGACCTTGTTTACTCACAAGCACACTTAAATCCCCCAAAATCACATAGTTACGACTTATGCAAACCAATAACATGGAAAACTACCCCTAAATCCCAAGCTAGTTCACGATCCACTTCACGTAATTTAGACCCACTTCATCAACACACATAAGACCATGAAAGACAAATTACTCAAAATTTTCAAGCCAAAGCAACAACATAAACAACATGGTATAACATAAACACAACAATTTACCAGGCATTTTATCACCAAGTCCAAGAGAGATAGCAAGTTTAGGCATCTGTTTCCTCCAAGCAGATCCAACAACAAGCTTCCTATACAAATCAAAATCCTCATCCTTCACAACTCCAAAAGTCACCAAATGCTGCAAGAAAGTATGCACATCCGGCGTCTTCACATTCTCAATCCCTCCTCTTTCATCCAAACTCTTCTTCCAAATCTCTGCAATTTCATTCGCCTTATCCTTCACACTTGGTGTCACCAATTTCCTCTCATTCCCCAACACAGGATCCATCATCACCGGAATCAACGATTCCAACATCAACACACAAGCCCAACCCAAATCATTGTTCCTATCATTCCCCCCTTCCCTCTTATCCTCAGGAAACACCGTGGATATCGCTTCCAACACAAACCTAGGCGGATCTACACATTCACCTAACGCTTTCGGGATTTCAACCCGTAGTTCATCCAAGTCTTTCTTCTTCATTACCAGAAAGTTCCAGAAACTTCTCGAATCCATCTTAACACAGAAACTCTTCAGCTTCAACATCAATCCAGTAGAGTTATCAACTTCATCAACATCCGGTTCATCATCTAGAGCTAAAATAGCAGCTCGTTTCTTCTCACCAACTTTCTCTAAAGCAACCGAAAGCGAAACCTTCATTGAATTCTCACGATGTTCTAGAACTTTCAGTGAAGCTTTAGTCTCCTCATCCAACGTTGTTATCTTCGCTTTCAACGCTTCGGATTTTTTAAGGATGTCTTGTTCAAGTGAAGTGAAGTGGTCGGAAAGTTCCTTCCAAAGAAGTGTGCAACTTGTCATTAGAGAAGTTTGACGTTGGAACTCGTCGAAACTCGGCGGCGGCGCCACCGAGTCGAGTTCGCCGGGATCGGCGAGTGAACCCATAGGGGCAAAATTGGAAATTGAGGAAATGGAAACCCTAATTTGGGGGGATTTGAGAGGGGGGAAATGGGGGAAGGGGACAAAGTTGTTATTGGGGTTTGGTGGTGATGATAAGTTAAGGTTGGGGGGGAACAGTGTAAGAGTGATGACGTGGACGAGATGTTTGTTGGCACGTGTGTGTTTCTGTCTGCGGAGTTTGTGTTTTAGGAAATTTCTATTTTTCAACTAGAGGGAAAAAAAATAGTTACTCCCTCCGTCCAGCTTTACTTATTCGGTATATTAAAAATACTATTTAGTATTAATATTTGTTCAATTTAAAAAATTAATAAATAATTTATTTATTTCTATCTATTTTATCCTTAGTTATTAATTATAAACATTACTCAATATATTATTTCTCAAATCATTAAATTTATTATAATAAAAAGATAATATGATAAAATTATTCATATTATTTATTATTTATTAACCTATGTGTCAAATTAATTATTGACAACTATTAATGAACGGAGAGAATACTTACCCATAATTGATTTTAACATTTAGGATAAAAAATCAATTTAACATTGAACGTTAGATGTTTCTTATAATTAGAAAATCTTTGAAGGTTAGTGATGCGCAGTTTAAAATTTGGTGGATAATGAAAAATCTATCCATCTACTTTTACTTAAATATATAGTTTTCCAACTCATGATGTACGTCTTATGCTTTTATAATTAGGTTAAAATCAAATAACAATAACATATTTAGAGTAATTTTATAGGTAGAGTTTCGAATGGAGAGACTTTCGTTGTTGTTAGTTTGTTGTTTCTTGTACTTTCATTACTTCCTTTATTGAGATTGCTTTGGACTTCTTGAGCTTAGGGTCTATCAAAAACTACTTGTTTGAGTTGAGGAATTATAAAAAACAACCTCTCTATCTCTTAGGTACATATAAATTATGCTTACAGTTTATCCTCTACGGATCCCATTTTATTGAACTACATTGGGATGTCGTTGTTGGATTTCGGAAGGATAGAATATACAATCTTATTCCTATCTCATGGAGATAGAGAGGTTGTATTCGAAATATACTTGAATAAATGTTTTAATAATATGTGAGGTTCATAATTAAAAAAAATAAGATAAATTTATCTGTTATAATAATTAAAATAATATAAAAATTATTTACGTTAACTATATTTATGATATTTTTTATTTTTGAGTGAAAATCGTTTACACCCCCAAACTTTATCTTAAAATTCAAACTCCCCCCATAACTTTAAAAAATAATCAGTGTCCCCCCTTTTTCCTAATTGACTTTTTAAAATGTTTATTCTACCCTTACATTAATCTTTATTGATTTATTTTTACATCTTTAAAATCATGATATTTTAATTTTTAATCTATGTAAAAAAAAAAATCCTATAAAAAATATTAATATCGTTGAAAAAAGAAAAGTGAGAGATATTGTCACGAACCAATGATAAAATCTTGAAAATTACCATTGAAAATGTTCAAATCCGAGCTCCCAAATTCAAAAATGGTGGAAATAGGGTTTAATCTCGAAAAGAAACTATTTACAACTGCCACGGACTGCCTTCTACGCTCGTGGGTGTATAATCGTGATCGTGACCAACCAGGAGTAGTCCCTTGCGAACGCGTTACTCACGTGAACACGAAGGTCATTCTCGACCCCGACCCGATTTACGTACTCTACGGGAGTGAACACGAAGGTCATTCTCGACCCCGACCCGATTTACGTACTCTACGGGATTGCGAGCCCACCTTCGTGATCCCGATGACCAGAAATACTCCCTTCTTCGGGAACGCAATAGAGGCTCGCGAACGCAAAGAAGGATTTGCTGCACCAGACAACAACAGTAAAGGTCAAAGCCAATAATCTTCAAACAGACCTTGAGGATTCGTTCAAGACCCCACAAAAATAAACCATATATCCTACTAGACTGAATTCGACATTCCGAACTCAACAGTGCAACCAAAATTTTCAATGAAGGTCATTTTCATCAGATGTTGACCAAAGTCAACCTTAGGTTATATCTTTTCAATATATCGTCTAAAAGCTCAAAATCACATCGGAAGTCTCGGGACCCGAATCAACCATGCTACTAACCCAAAATCGACATTTCGGAGCTGATGGAACTGACCAAATTCTGACACGACGCTTGAATCTCCAATTATTGATCAAAGTCAACAATTCCAACTTAAAGACCTTCGAAAACAAAAAACACACTTAATTCCTGACCAAACACCTCAAGAACCATGCCACCCACTCCCACAATCCACAAATATCAAAATGCAACTACGAGGAGGAGTAAAACAATCAAAACGCTTAAAATTTTAAAAATCAAGGTACAGATCATTACGGATATTGATTGAGTATATAAGTTCATGTCATTCTTTAATGAATCACATGAACAAAACAAAAGAAAATAATGTTATTAATATTAATGAAAATCTATAATATGATAACCTTATAAAAATATTAAGTTCGATGCAAGCTAGAAAAAAAATAATTGACGAAAATAAAGGTATAATTCATTAAAAAAATAAATTAAAAGACTTTTTTTTTTGTCTAGTAAAAAAATGGGCGGAACTAGAAAAATAAATTCAAAGACTCTATTTATATAGTAAATAAATTTTAAATTATAATTTAAAAAATATTTTATTAATGACAAATACAATTGCTTTATCTATGTAGACAATAGAGAATAAGAGATAAGTGAAACCTAAAAATGCATGCACATAATACATATATAATATATGTAATATTAAAATAACAATCATAAAAAATAATATTAATTTTTGTGATAAGTTCATAAAAAAGATTATTTTACTTCTAATATTAATGAACTTAGATAAAACAAAAATATATTAATATCTCAGTAAAAAAAATAAAAAAATAATATTTAAAGATATTCTATAAACAGAGAATTGCAAATGTCAGGGATAAATAGACATTGTATAGGATAAAAAGAAGAGAATAATTATTTCTCAAAGTTAAAAAAAAAATTAATTTTTAAATCAAAATTTGGTGTATAAATGATTTTCACCCTTTAGTTTTTTAAAATTTTTTGTAATAGAAATCACTCCACATGTGCTTGGGGAATGTAAGGTGGAGTGTTGCTTAAGTTAAGGATTATGATTCCTGTGGTTTCAGAAATAACAATCTTGGTCTCCTAACGTTTTGTTTTGTTTTATTATTTTATTTGGTTGATTGTCAGTTTCATTAAGATTTAAGTATTGAGGATTGTATATTAGGTTTTTTGTTTCTTTCAATCAAACGGTTTTGGAAAATGTCGGTATATTTATGGTCAACAATAAGTCAAATTGTCAAGATTACGAAATCTAATTTCAACGATTATTTATCTTAACTAAATTTTCTTTACACCTTGTTAATTATGAGGAAACAATTAGATAGCTTCATTTAAAAATGAAACTTAGATTTTCATCGAATCAAATTCAAAAATTATTCTTAGTTTGGTCATTTTCTAGATTTTGTTAAGTTGTAAATTAAATTCTCTTATATCATGATCAGTAGTGATTAATTTAGCTGTGATTAAACCGATTTCAAACTTTATATTTGTGAAGCTTTTATGCATATAGATTTTAACAGCTAACTGAAAATTATCATCACAGAATAAAAGAATATACTTCTTTACAAATCAATTCTTGTTCGAGTAAATGATTTATACAATTTTCTAATTATAAAGTATTTGATCAACTATAAGTTATGTTGTTCGAACTCTTTAAAATTATCGGATGCATGTCAAATCAAAAAATGAGGGGGAGAGGGCATATTTTTTAGAACATAAATACGACAACATTTTTGAAAAGTTTAAATAACATATATAAGTTAAAAGTCATCTTGAAAATCTAAAAAAAAAAATTTAATCAAATCTTTATAACTAATGCTATTAAATATTTTTCTCAATAGGAGTATCAATACTTTAAACAACATAACGTCGAAGAAAGTACTTATTTGTAATCTATTTTAACTTTCTTCAAACACATTTATTCAATACTTGTGCTTTAAATTGTAAGAAAAAATCGACGAGTTAGTACTCCTTTTTTAGACCCAGTGTACCACATCTCTTTGGAGCCAGATTAATTTAAATTCATGTCGAGAATTATTATTTCAAAAAGATAAAAGGCAACTAAATTGTTAGGTCTCCATCTCTCAGTCTCTTATAACAATTAACAATCACCCAACCACAATCTCTAGTTAGGTTAAGCTACAGTCCAGCTACAGTCCTATTTATGATCGAATTAGGTAGAATCCGAAAGCTTTTATAGAACTAATAAACTTTCATTTTACGAAGGATTGACTTAAAATAGTACACAAATTGACTTATAACTTTATGAAGCATTGTAATCTTATGAGAATCAAATTCGAACTTGGTAGGCTGAATTTTTATATATATAGCAGCTAATATAATACTATCTATGCTGATTTTAATACATCCATAGTTTACTTCATAAACGATCACTCAATGATCAATGAATTAGTTCAGATATTTTCACCAATCTCATGAAAAATAGTATCTTTCATCTCAATTTATGTGACATTATTTGACTTGATACAAAGTTTAAGAAAGAAAATAGAATTTTAAATTTTTTACTTATACATTTGTAATGTCTAAAATATTTCTTATAAAGTTACATTGTTTTTATTATGAAATTATAATATTTCTTAGACATAAACTTTAAAAAGCATGTTACTGTATATAAATTAATACTCCTTCCATTTCTTTATAAGTGCTTCTTTTAAGTTGTGATTTTATTTCTAAATATTTTGATTATAATCTTCCTAATAAGTCCTTGAATTTAAATATAATAATCAATATCAATTTATTAAGTTTAATTTTTTAAAAATAAATAGTTTATTAAATAATATTCCAAATCAAAAAGAACCCTTCTTTAAAAACGGAGGAGTAACATATCGATTTAAAAAGTAGTACAAAATGAAATGGACTAGTGTACAGTATAGAACCATCACCTAAAGCATAAACATAAATGCATAGTACTAGACCACTGGTAGTGTGAAACGGAGGGAGTATATATACATATAGATAGATAGTCTAAGAGACTAATGAATGATATTGTATTTTGTTGAATAAAATTAAAGTTGGAAAGGTACTAGTAACCTAGGTTGATAGATATTTAACAATGGGAGCATGTGAGTGAAGGAGAATGACGTGAGAAGACACCTGTTTGGATAGTGGAGGAAAGGTAAAATTTTCCCATAAACCAAACAAGTAAAAAAGCAAAAGAAAAGAAAATAAAAGCCTGAGAAAGTGGCAAGTGGGAAGGTGGGGACCAATTAAATAAATCTGAAACCCCTCACATGCATAGCTCAGACAAAGTAAAGTCATTTGCCGGCCTTCAAACACTATACAGTAAACACTACTCTACTCTATCCTCTGTTACTTAGGGTAGGTACCTTCTCTATTTCTACAGGGTCAATGAAACCTACAGTTAGAAGTTTTAGTCAAAATGAATGAATAAATAAAGGGAAAAGAGGCAAAAATACCTTTTTACTTTGATAAATTAGTTAAATTTATTCCTTATTATACTATTGAATCAAATATATTTCTGGTGTTATACTATAAGACTAAATATACCCCTGTCATTAGCAAAGTTATCAAAAATACCTTTTTTTTAAAAATATTTTTTCATCATGGCAAGGTGAGAGCCACGTGGTATGATATTTGGGTCAGACAAATGCCACCTCAGCATATAATTTTTTTTCCTTTTTCATGTTAAACTTTTTGCTTCAATTTTTATTAATTAAATACAAAAATTGATAAATTGATAAATTATGGGGGTCTTTCGAAAACAACCTCTCTATCTCACTTCTGAGGTAGTGGTATAGACTGCGTACACCTACCCCCCAGACCCCACGTGGTGGGAATATACTGGGTATGTTGTTGTTGTAAAATAAAATAACCGTCATTATTAATAAACGTCGAACTTTTCTTACCAAACGGAAGAGAACCACCACCAAAGGCGGCGGAAGGAAAAGATATGCCACATGTCGAGCTGTAAAGAGCAAAAGCGGCGAGTTTGGAAACTGAGTTTTCGGAGAAGATGGTGGATTTTAAAAAGTCCGACGAAGAGATGCCGAAAAAATGGGTGTTTAAGGTTAGCGAAATGCGAGGAAAAGTTGACACCGCCATGGATGTTTTACTACTAGTGATAGTGATTAGTGATCAATAATTAATCTTTTTTTGTGTGTTAAATACTCACATATATTTAAAAAAATTGATAAAATAAATAATTAAGTACTAAAATTTGAAGCAAAAAAATTAAAATGAAGAAGGAAAAAAATCTGATACTGAGGTGGCATGCCACGTGGCATTCATCTCACCCAAATATCACGCCACGTGGCTCACATCTTGCCATGATGGAGAAATATTAAAAAGTGGGGCATTTTTGATAACTTTGCTAATAATAGGGGTATATTTGATTGTATAGTACAACAACAGGGGTATATTTAGCCCAACAGTATAACGAGGGATAAATTTAGCCAATTTATCAAAGTAGAAGGGTATTTTTAACCCTTTTCCCAATAAATAAAGGACAATGAGTAGTTAAAACGATAACATATTCAATGTGATTTTATAAATGCATGTGCATCCGGACAAAATAGTGTGTGTGTGCAGCTTATCCCGCCTACCTTATGAATATATAGAGACTATTTCTGATGAATACTCGATCTAAGTAAAAAAATAATATAAAAAACAAATAAAGTAATAAGAAATCATGCTAAAAGTAATTGATAAGCGAAGAACGACAATTACAAATACTATGATAGCATAAGCAAAAGATTATAAAAACAATTACAAAAAAATTGAATAGTACAATAATAGGAGAGTACTAATACTAATACTGATAGGGAAAATTAGATAACAATCAATTATCTACTAACCTTTTATCTTGATTGTTGATCTCTATATCCTCCTATTTAATTAAGGTCATGTACTCAGTAGGCTGTAGGTGAGCCATGTCCTGTATAATCACCTTTTTCGATACTTTTTCAGCTTACTGCTACTTCTCCTCGGGCCCCCTATAGCTAACTTTTTACACCTCCTCATTAGGACATCTGCTCTTCACAATCTCAGTCTTGCCTCCCTCACCCTGTCCACCACAAGGGTCACTCCCACCTTGCCCAGGATATTTTTGTTCCTAACTTTATATCTCCCTACTATTTCCACACATCCGTCTTAGCATCCTCATTTTCGCTACTTTTATCTTTTGGATGTACGAGTTCTTGATTGGACAGGACTTCATCCCACAACATAACTGGTCTAATAACCATCACTTTATAGAACTTACTTTTATGTCTTAGTGGCACATTCTCATCACAAGACATTGAATGCGAGTCTCATTTCACTTTAATATGGTGAGTAATATCCTTATTGTTCTCACCGTTATCCTGGATTACAGGCCCAAGATACTTGAAACTTCCTCTTTTGAAGATAACCTGAATACCATTCTTCACTTCCATATTTGCCTCGTGGGTTGCATCATTGAGTTTGCACTCTAAGAACTCATCTTAGTCCTTCTCAAATTGAATCCTTTAAACTCCAGGATCTTCCTTCAAATCTCCAGCTTGTTGTTAACTCTGTTGCGCGTCTCGTCAATTAATATTTGTCATCTGCAAAAAGTATACTCCATAATACCTCTCTTTGGATATGCCGCATCAGTTCATTCATCACCAAGACAAATAAAAATGGCCTAAGAGTTGATCCATGGTGCAATCTCACCACAATTAGGAACGACTCCGAGGTGTATGATATCCATTTTCTGTTTTTGGCTCGTTTAATTTAAATTTGTGCTGAAAATATTTTTTTTAAAAACTTTATTTATTAAAAAAGTAGTACTCCTCTGTCAAAATAATTTCATTTTAAAAACTCAAATTAAATATTAATGATTAACGATGAACTAGAGTCCCGACTGACGAGTACAACCTATTGGTTCAGTCGAATCCATTAGTTTTGATCGAAGCCATATATTTATTTAAAAAATTATAAAATATATAGCACAAATTATTAGTTTAGAATTAAAAAAAATTAAAAAATTAAAATTTCACAACCCATAAACTTTAGATTTTAACTCCACCATTGAATACTACTCCATTATTACCTCTGGTGGTTGTATTTGTACAGTTCATTCCAGTAGGATTCTACCTTTGGGCCAACTTGTTTGCCCTAGCAATTTATTGCAAAACGTAAAGATAAGGTATTTAAAAATAAAAACAAACAATCATTTCACGCATAAATGAGTTGTACTATTCCCATTTTTATATAGCAAAAAAAAAAGAGATAAGAATATTCATGACTTGTTTTTTTTGGGGGGATATTTTAAAATATTTGCCTACAGTGGAGCTTTTTAAGTTGAAATTGAAAAAAATAATTGTTTGAAGTAAAAGTTAAAGTAATTTGTCAAATTTTTATTAGGATTAACAAGGTTAATTGGCTTTGTACCTATTTTAATATTAATAATCAAGATAGAAATGACCTTCCAATCCCACAAGTCACAACGCCACAGGAGGGATAGGTGGGTATTTAACTAAAAGAATTTATGAAAGTTGAATAAAAATGGTCAATGCCTTTTATTTTTTATTTTTTTGGAGGGAGGGGCTGGGACGAGTTAGAAGTGAGGAGTACTTAACATTCGAACAAAGCCATGCTTTTTCTCAAATGCAAAATATTTATTCAAAAAAAGTTCATGTTCAAACTGAACAGATTTTTTTTTTTATAAAAAAACTCTTAAATTTCAGATAGTACTTATTTATTTATTTCAATTAAAACTTTCCCACTCAACTCCAAAAACTAACTCCATGCAATCAAACTTATGTATCAAATATATTTTAACTTACGTAGAATATATATATATATATCAAGTTATCTTTACTATGATCAAATCAAACATATTATCTTATAAAATAACACTAAAATAGTACCGTTGATTTCTGAATAAAACTATTTATTTAACTACGCTAAAATCATTATTTTTATAACTCTTAACATGATAAAAAATGTAATATCGTATTCTCAGTTTAAATGTGTCAACCAAGATATTTTAAATCTCATTATTTCCTGAGAAAGAGGGAGTAAAGATGCTTTATATATTTTTTCTTCGACATTTGTCATTTGACTTTTGTAGGTGTAAGCTTGTTCAAATTATCACTCTCAAATCTTGATAAAAAGAAAATGATAACCATAGGCTCTATCAGTCTGCGTGAAACTGGCTAGTTTATAATAATATGTGAGGTGATGATTCATATAATCGTTCCCAACTTATTTAAATACGAGACTTATTATTAAAAAGACTGGTCAAATTCGCTCCAAACATACATACTAAACGACATAAAATGCTTCTTACCAAGAAATTATTCATTATTTGACTTGTTGGATAGAATTATGAAAGTAATAGTAATTCATGAATCAGTTAATATGTTGAATATTAAAGGAGGAGGAATTCAATTATCCTATCACACTCTGTGTACTGGAATTCAATGTTACAGTGTATCAACGTGGAGTGGAATGATAGGAAAGGAGCAGAAGATAACAGAATTGAACAGGCATGCGCACTCCCTCCTGTCCTCTGTCTTTTTTACTTTGTTTATTTACGTTCGGTGTTGTTAGGTTTGAAATCGAGAGGGCATCATGTGAAAATTTAAAATTGTAAATAATAAAGACGATAATTCAGATGACAAAGAAAACTAAAATAAAAAATATATTATTTGATATGATTGACCAACAAGCCTACATATTATAAACTAAATAAAAAAAGCTTAATATCTATTAGGAGAAAATCTTTCCCTAAATAAGACTCTTTTAACGACTACATTGTGAATTCTATCGTGTTTTTTGGTTTGAGAATAGGGGTCTTCTATTTATAGAGATCCAAAACTTTTCTTCTAAGCAAGAAATAAACCAAATATGGTAGAGTTTTATATTTTTCCTTTTAGAAAAAATAAAAGTAATTATGGTATTACTTTTATTTTTCTTCCAAGAAAAGTAAAACTTAAATTTGGTAAGAAAATTAGGGCAAAAACCCTAACAAGTATTTGATATTCATATTAAAATTCGTCTAAATTCAGATTTGTATATTGCAAGACTCACTTTTAGAGAGAATACTCTCAATATAATTTTTTCCAATATCATAGATTCGAACTCAAACTCATTATCTCTAAAAACGAAAGGAGAAATCACAGTCATCCCACCAAAACTCAAGTTGATATTGTCCCTCTCTATCTACTACCTTTAGGATAAGTGAATAAATAGTATAAAGTAAATGGAATCTTATGATGAAATGAAACCACAATATTCTAATTTGAATATGTGGGTATTATTATTATGAGTGCATGTGATTAACCTTGATTAATTATGCTTCTTTGATCTTGACTCTTTGTTGTTATTAGATAATTTTCATGGACAATAATGATATCCATTTGCCATCTAGTTGCCTAACTTATTTTTCAAATTTCAAAAGTATGTTTTTCTAACATTAGGAGTTTGTATTTTTCATGTCTTTGGTATTTGCCATTTTGACCCTATAACCACATACACACACTGTAATTCTACAAGTGAGATATTACCGCAATGTTGAGTTGCTAATCTTAGATAATTTAAAAAATTGTCGCAAAAGTTGAAAGTTAAATTTTAATATTACTGTTTAAATATTAGTTCCTCTGTCTCATTTTTTATGTAACACTATTTAACTTGATATGGTATTTGAGAAAACAAAGAAGAAGATTTTTTAAACTTGTGGCCTAAAATTATCCTTAGATATTTGTGTGATTGACAATCATTTCAATAAAGGTATAAGGAAATTTTAAAGATAATTGTTTCTAGTTATAGTAAGGTGATATTCTTTTCAATACTGACTAAAAAAAAAAAAGTGTGCCACATAAAACGGAGCGGAAGAAGTATGCTTTCTTTTAACTAAATTAAGTAGCTTTGGGACAGTACTCCGGAAATTCTTCATGTATTTGGCATTGGCATTGGCATTTTGACCCAATGGCTTTGTAATTTAATGGTGTTATTTTGACCTATGCCTTATGGCGTTATTTAAAGACTAAAAGAGTATATCAATCTTTCATAATTTCGTGCAAAAACATAGACGAGGAACCCTTTTAGATGACAATTTAATCCCAATGAAAAAAGATAAAATGCAAGATGACCTTTAGTATAAAGTTTAATCAAGGTGATATATACTTCCAAGAGTATTATTTTATGGCTCTTATGTTAATTATTGATTTGAGAAACACTAAACGCAAGTTCATTCCCCCTTTTGGGGTTAATAAGTCTAGTCCATACAATAACATACCCAACATACCACAAAATGGAGTTCGGAGAGGATAAAATGTATGAAAACCTTTTTCCTAACTCAAGAGGTAGAGAGGCCGTTTCCAAACATGCCTTATTCCTAACTCAGAAATAGAGAGGTCGTTTCTAATAAAGTTTCAACTTAACAAAGCTATATATAGCTTTTCAAAATTAAAATTAAACAAAATAAGTAGAACTCTGCCAAAGACACCAACAGAGAATTGATTCCCTCTAGACCACTAAAGTTTGGAGAGGGATAGATAAGGCACTTGAGTCCTACTTTTGACTGAAAAATATTCCCCTCTCCACAAAATCCAAGGAGGAAAAGAAGGAAGTTTTACAACTTCAAAGTGACATCAAATCTTAGTAACATTACGTTTAACAAAATCTTTAAGCAAGATCATCGAAATCGACTTGCACAAACTACAATTAAAAACAAAATTTTCAAGCAAGATCAATGAAATCGACTTGCACAAACTACAACTAAAAGGAGCACTGCTCATCATCTTTCATATGTATCAAGAATAAGTGCTCATTGCTTGATTTTGTAATACTTGTTTGTATCAAGTACGTTGTGGGCGATGGTTCGTTCATACGAGAACGAAACTCTGTAAAGCAATGGGAGTGAGGCTTATTTGGGTTGTATACCTTCTGAATTTTAATTAGTTGAATCTGCTGCCGGTATTATTTCACGCCGTTCCATACATGAGCCTCTTCAAACGGGCTTATCATTCTGGTAATACATTTCAAATATAATGAAAATGAGTTTAACTAACTAATAAGAAAAAGAACGCGATCATAAGGCAAAGAACTGAACCTGAAGAGGAGACTTGCTCGCGTATGATACTTTATCCAAGCTGCAGCAGAATTTCACTTCAATCACTGACTAGTGCTTAAGAAATTAGCGTGCAATAATGAATTCCTTGTTTTCAGGTCGATTTTTTGAGGAGTAGTTCATACAAATATCTGCAGGGGAACCATCCTAAATTAAACCTTGAAACAAATATTTGAACCATGATCATATCTACACTCCCAAATGGTACACAGCCGGACAAGGACAAGAACAATCACAGAGGCATTGGACTTGAAACCGCTAGCCTTGTGCCACAATGTTCACTGCAAGCAAAGGGAAAAAGGCATGCATGGCATTTAAAACTTAGTTCTACCGTTATCCCAGAGAAGCCCAGCCCACCAATTACTAAGGGCAATAAAAGTAAAACATGAAACCACATATCTAGAGCAGGGAATTGAGTGATATTCTCAACTGAAGCACATCTTAATGGTTCTAACAAGATGGCTTGTAATCCAATTGGATAGCAATGGTAATCTTCTTTCGGAAGTCACAATCAACCTTCTCTAAGTGGTTATAGAAGACTCTTTTTTCTCTCCAGTCCTGTGATCAAACTTGCAAAGGTCAGGATTGTTCTCATCCTCCTTGCCTAGAGTCAAGGGCTGCAGTCGAGCCCAACCATTTCTCCCATGGTTATCTTTCTCAAAATATTCAGCTAACCGCATGGCTTCCACAAAACCTGATTGGTCACTTGCAAAGTTAACCAGAGTAACACCTAAATGACTGTCTCTGCTATACAGCTCTGAAATGGAATACCTGAAAGCAAAATTGGCAATTGCAGACGTAGAGCTAAAAACAAGCCCGTGCCTTGTAACAAGTTCCACATACATAAATTGGTGGCAACACACTTTCTAAAGCAAAATAGGAAAATGAAACATAGGAGGTGCTAAGAAAGATATAATCATAAAAGAAACAGCCATTACAGAACAGCGCTAACTATGATCAGTTCCAGACACACACACTAATATGATAACAAATGTTAACAGGAAGTTTCGTCTATCCTCTCAGCTCTTCGTTTTAGAAAAGGTGAAGAAGAGGGACTGCTAATGAACCCAAGAGTGAAACCAATAAAAATAATCATGTAATTCCTATAACACCAAAAGTTCTCAAGCTCGCAAAGAAATGGTAAACATCAAAAGACAAACCGACTTCGCATTAGAGCACCTTCAGCGAATGGATTCAAACTCAAGTTAATCATTGTATATGGTCCATGGATCTCAAGAAAAAGGCAATGCACCATTCCTATGAATATAGATCCTTCAATAGAAGCAAGATGCGAACAGTTCCTAATTACTCTAACTGTACATTCTTCATAAATTTGATGGCAAAACCATCAAGTGTTCTTTAACATCCCCAAAAAGCAAATCGATGAGAACCAATGTAAGTAAACTAGAAAAGGAGAACAAAACTACCTCTCCCTAAGCAACCAGAACCAAGTTTATGGACCAGAAGATACTACACATCTGAAAAGAAACTTCAGGAAGCTGAGGTCTAAGCTCTTGCAGAGAGAAAATCAAATTGCAAACTCATACATGTTGACCCCAGGACCCCGCCCGGGCCCGAGACACCACCCCCCCGCCCCCGTCCGGGCCCGAGACCATGCTCAGGCCCAGGACCCCGCCCCTCCCCAAACCCGAGGCCACGCTCAGGCCCAAGACCCCGTTCCCGCCAAGGCCCAAGGCCACTCTCAAGCCCAGGACCCCGCCTCCCGCCCAGTCCTGAGACCACGCTCAGGCCCGGACCCTCGCCCGCCCCCCCGCCCCCGCCCAGACCTGAGACCACGCTCAGGACCGAACCCCCTCCACCCCCGCTCAGGCCCGGACCCCCGCCCGCCCGCGCCTAGGCCTGAGACCACGCTAAGGCCCGGACCCCCGCCCGCCCCGCGCCCAGGCCTGAGACCACGCTTAGGACCGGACCCCCGCCGCCCGCCCCGCGCCCAGGCCTGAGACCACGCTTAGGCCCGGACCCCCGCCATCCCCGCCCGGGCCTGAGACTCAGGCTCGGACCCCCGCCCGCCCCCGCCCAGGCCTGAGACCACGCTCAGGCCCGGACCCTCGCCCAGGCCTGAGACAACGCTCAGGACCGGACCCCCGCCACCCCCGCCCAGACCTGAGACCCTGCCCAGTCCTGAGACCGGGCTCAGGCCCGGACCCCCGCCACCCCCGCCCGGGCCTGAGACCACGCTCAGGTCCGGACCCCCGCCCGGGCCTGAGACCACGCTCAGGCCCGGACCCCCGCCCTCCCCGCGCCCAGGCCTGAGACCGGGCTCAGGCCCGGACCCCCGCCACCCCCGCCCAGGCCTGAGACCACGCTCAGGCCCAGACTCCTGCCCGCCCAGGCCTGAAATTGCGCTCAGGCCTGGACCCCCCCCGCCTGTCCCCTGCCCAGGCCCGAACCCCCGCCTGTCCCCTGCCCAGGACTGAGACCACGCTCAGGCCCGAAACTCCCCCTCCCCCTGGCCTGAGTCCATGATCAGGCCCAGGACCCTCCGTCCCTGCCAAGGCCCAGGCCTAAGACCACACTCAGGCCCAAGACCCTCTCCTAGGCCCGAGACCATGCTCAGGCCCAGAATCCCCGCTCCCCGGGCCCCCCTCAAGCTCAGGACCATCTAAACCCACGTCCCCCACCTACCAACCCTCACCTATCCTTGTTCTTTTTAGTTTGTATACAAATGTTTTTAGGATAATATGTTTTACTTATTTATCAAATCCAAGAGAATTTATCTTTTTTTCTCAAATTTTGGACATTTTTCCTTAATTTTTCCTATTTGATATATTAGAAAACCTAAAAATTATTTCTTAATTACAACTCTTAATTTATAAGTGGCAATTTATAATGTAATAAAATAAATATAAATCAAAAAGGGGCTAAGACATTTAAGGAAATGAAAGATCTATGATTTAGTAGGTGATATGACACTTCTATATGACAAAAAAACTATTAATTTTTTTCTATTTTTTGCTTGTTATATTTATTTTCCGTGCTAAAATTCTGTTATTTTCTTTCCTAACATAATAGTTGTAACTTTAAAATGAGGGTGCTTTCATTATTAAATTAAGCAGGGTGTAAATGTTCATGTTTAAGAATTCTAAAAGCCAACTCTTTATTTATCTTCCTCTTCTTTCTTCTACATCAAAAGTAAATCCATCCTCCTCCTTTCATAATGCCTTCCTCTCTTTAATTTCTTTTATTCCTTTCACTTTCTATCGTTAATCTCCCTCATTTCCTCTTTTGTTTTCTTAATACAAATAATGTGTATCTGTTTTAGTGTTCAATCTGATAAATGATGCTCAATAAATTTTACAGCATAATTATTGGATCAATAAAGTGCAGGATGCTACCTTTGAAGCTCTTCTTTTAGGGTACTCTATAAAGGTTCCTATATTTATTTCTTAATTACATTCTCTTAATTATCCATCTCTTTTTCATATTAGAAAGTTCAAAAGTCATTGTCATTAATTTATAAGTTGCAATTTATAATGTAATAAAATAAGTATAAATTAAAAAGGGTTAAGATATTTAAGGAAATGAAAGATCTACGATTTAGTAGGTGATATGACACTTCTATATGACAAAAAAAACTATTTATTTTTTCTATTTTTTTTCTTGTTATATTTATTTTTCGTGCTAAAATTCTGTTATTTTCTTTCCTAACATAACAGTTGTAACTTTAAAATGAGGGTGCTTTCATTATTAAATCAAACAAGGTGTAATTGTTCATGTTTAAGAATTCTAAAAGCCAACTCTTTATTTATCTTCCTCTTCTTTCTTATACATCAAACGTAAATCAATCCTCCCCCTTTCATAATGCCTTCCTCTCTTTAATTTACCTTATTCCTTCCACTTTCTACCATTAATCTCCTTCATTTCCTCTTTTGTTTTTTCAATACAAATAATGTTTATCTGTTTTAGTGTTAAATCTGATAACTAATGATGCTCAATATATTTTACAGCATAATTATTGGATCAATAAAGTGCAGGATGCTACCTTTGAATCTCTTCTTTAGGGTACTCTATAAAGGTTCCTATTTAAAGTATTATCTTGTGTTTAAGAAATCTTATTTGTCTTGGTTGGTGCAACTATTATACAACTTAAAGGCTATTAGTTTGATACCAAGACATGGTATCTTCTGTTTATAAGTAGTGTTTTTTGTTGATCGTCTTATAATTTTTGTGCAATAGGTTGGTTTCTGTTGACGGTCAAGCATACATTTTTTGAATATGTATGTTTCATCTTCTCTTATATGCTTATGTTTCTTTTTCTTAATCATTTTACAGTTCTTATGTTGAGGAAAAGGGCTCCCAATGACAGCCAAGAGGGGGGAAAAAGAAAAAGAAAATAAAAAATAAACACTACCATCATGCAAAGATACCTCCCCACCCCGCTTACCATGGCACCCAAGATATCACCAAATCAATACCTGGCACACATCCGCTTGCACCAAACTATTTGGAATCCACTTTCAAGTATCATAAATTTAAACATTGTCTAGGAGGTGATCGAACAGAACTCAAACACAAGCATGAGTAACTCTCTAGACAAATATGAAGGAAACAAAGAACAGAGAAAATCTAACCCCAGATTTCCTTTTGTCCTGTAAACAATTTTTCATATGACCATAAAATGATCAGATTCTCCTGCAAATAAAATTAAGGGAGAAAAAGATTTCACCTTGAGACTTCCGATGCAAGCACACGGGCTCTCCAACTTGTCCAAAGAATCTTCCTCCTGGTAAATCCTGTACTCTGCTCTACCAATTAGTGGCACCTCCTCATCACCCTCCTCCAGGAGCACCCCCTTCTTATCTACCAAGATAATAGAAAAGTTCAGCAATTACAAAACAAGAATTCATAAACAAGAGATCCCATGATTTGGTCGCACGCATTGACCTGTTGAAACTCAAAAAGGGAGGCCACACTAAAAAGTGGTAAATGTACTAAAACCTGCTCCGAATTGTCACACAATCAACTACCATCTTCATCTGTCATGGAATGCAACAAACTGGTTCAACCAGCTTTACCCCCCAAAAAGAAAATCTGGTTCAACCAATTCAGCCACACAGTGATAATACAACATCGTGAAAGTAGAAGCTACTACTCCACCAAGAAGAACTCTTTTTGTCAAAATGAGATACAATTAGAATTCTTGACAAGTTCAGAACTATGTATAGAAAAGAGCTTTTCTGTGGCCTAGTGATCTATGAAAGAAAAATATTCAAATGACAAAAGCTTTGAAAGAGTGAACGCATTGGTGTGATTCTACCAAGGTTGACTGCCTTCAAGTCATTTAGGTGATACTTGCATCACATTCATTATAAACAAAGAATGACTAAATCTCCATATGTTAAATAAGTCAAATCATGATCGTCAATCTATATATCTGAAAAATTTAGTGAGAAAGAAAAACTTAAGTCAAATACAGTTGTATTATTGGGTATCTTAAAGGACCACTAGTCAAGTATTTAAGCAGGTAAGGTTCTAGAATCGTTACTTCATATTCAACCTTCGGATCTTCGGGAACCAAAAAGGCAACTCAACTCATCACAAACTAATTTGATAAAGCATCTACTTCATGGATAGAATAAAGCTCTTCTTAGAAAATCTTTAAGAGTTTCATGGTGATCATCACAGAGGACAAGCATGGTAGAGTTATAGCTCAGGTAACCAATCAATGAAGAGTAGCTTCCAAGGCTTAAAATTGCCTTGCCACAAAGAAGAAAGAATCAACACAATAAGCTCTGTATAGCTAAAAAGCTAATCACGAGAAACTAATGAATAACATTACACATGCAGCACTAAGCTACAACTATCTATCAAATGGGCAAGTTAAGAAAAGCATATAGAAAAGGCTTCCCTTTCCTCCTCTCTCCCCCCACACGCGTATATATGGATCATGCCTCCCTTGCTTCGTATATCCGTGGCTAAACCAATAGTATTATACTTTTTAAAAGTAATCATAGGATTAAGTAAAATACGTAAACTGGGACGATGATAGAAGATGAAAACAATAAACAAATGAGGCCTCAACAGATACGCATAACTAACAGGATGGGACTTTTTACAATGCTTTATTTTACTAACATTTTCAGAACAACATACTCTGAATTCTGAGAAAAATATTGTTGTTGTTACAAGTCCTCTGTCAATTCAAAATAAAAATAAGATATTTAAAGCAACAATTTCCTGTACACTCAACATCCTTTCACGCCCTCTGAGTTATGTCACCTGCACTACCAACTACCCCCACCTCTACTAGTTATGTGAGTGTTCTTTTGGGTTATTTTTCCACTTTACAACAACTATTATTCTTGTGCATTTGTACATTATGATCCTTCATAATAACCTACTAAGCAGATAGTAAACATACTTTGATTTCACAGTCAGTATTTTCATTTCCTTAAATATATAAGTATTTTAGAACGGACTCCTACGTCGACCCATGCAGTAGATCCTATGAACTAAAGATGAGAATTAGAGAATACTTGTTACAATATGTGTAGTATTATAACACCCCTAAACCCTATATTGTGATGGCAATGGCAATGCTGAATGTGGAAATTCAAAAACAAAAGGAAATTCAATACTGACTGCTTTCTCCAAACATATTCCTGAAATTGTCGCAAATGATTAATTCAAGAACCTCACTATTCCATAAAACCAACAACATCTCAACAAAAACTTGTAGAATCTTTGACAATATAAGCAACAAGAAAATACCCTTTTTGTAGCTAATCCCCAACAATGGTTCCCCAAATGAATCGATCAATGGCTCCCTGATACAATCCTATCAGCAAAATACAGTAATTCTTTTTGAGATTCCCAATTATCACTTTCAAAATTCAATAATTAAACTCGAATTTTCCACAGATTTTCAACTCAATTATCACTTAAATGCACAACAAAAAATTCAAGAAAAAGGGACCAAAAAATACCTGGCGATTTGTAGCAGAATTTGAAGAAAAACGGCTGAATTAATTGTAGCAGAATTTGAAGAGAAGGGACTAAATTGAATTACAACGGCTCGTTTAATTGAAATTATAGTACTCCCCTACCCCCCACGCGCACGGCGAAATTATAGTACTCCCCACCCCCACCACCACCCCGCGCCACCCTCGTTTAATTGAAATCAATGGATAATTAATTTATTTGTGCTCATTTTATTGTTGATATTACATATTCAATATGTTTTTTAAAGTATTAAATTCATTACTTCATTCGTTTATTTTTACATGTTATTTATTTCTAAAATAGATTTTCATTTCTACTTATCAATTTTGACATATATCAAGAAAAAATAATTTTTTTTTTCATATGTTTACTCTTTGTATTAATTACTTATTTTTCAAATCATTTTTCAATAATACTAAACATCAATTAATAGGGGTAGTGTGGTAAAATAGATATATCAATTATTGTTTTCTAAATGGGCGAGCTAAAGTCAAAATGTGACAAATTAAAATAAATAGAGAGAATAATAAATAGAAATCAAAGGAAAAAGATAAAATTATTAGCATTTTAACCGCGGTCAGAAGACGTGAAGTTAAGGCGTGGTTCAACTCACACCATGTGATCATCCTCATAAAGGTGAGAAATCCTACTTTTAACAGTAAAACTCTACCTCCGAAGCTCTAACTAAAAACCTTTAGTTAAAAAGTCTTAATTTTAGCAATACAATGAATTTAATACTAAAATTTTACAAATTAAATCCGAATTTACCTTAGAAACAAGAATGAAGTTTTTTTTACCTGAATCTTATTAATTTTTATTTTTGCAATCATATTTTGAAAGGACCATATTTGTCCCAGCCCAGTTTTTTCTTTTAAATTTTGTCCCTGAATAAAAAAACAAGAAAGTCGCATATCGAACATATGATTATCTGCCAAACATGCTCCAAAATACTCGTTAGGCCTTTACAATCTAAAACAAACTAAATTCGAAAAGCTTTATAAGATTTCATGCAACATTACGTGGATTGCAACATTAGCTACAAAATTTTAACATGCCAATTACCACATAAGCTTAACGAACCTTGGCTCCCTTGCCCACACAAAGCTTGTTAATTTGAGCAAATTAAAATTTTATACCAACCAAGAGATATCTTTAGTTCTACACCACCCTCCAGGGGATACATGCAATTTAAGAGAACTACGATGCAAAGGAATCATGTAATGAACAATTGTGTGAATTGCACAATTTCCTTGGCAATCAAAAAAGACCAGCTCTTCTACATTCTAGTATTTTCTTCCTCATACTAACTACATAACATTCTCACTTGAAGCTTTTCTGGTAAATTTTATCATAACAATAAATAGAGACGCCTTCTTGAATTGGGTGTCGACTCAACCTCATTTCAACTGTCCCATAAGATTGATCTCATCTAGCCGAAGTATAGTATTATTTGCTTGGGGTACCAAACAACAAAGCGTGCAGAGATTCTTGGTAAAGGGAGTTTATTCACTTTGCCTAATCCATATATGCAGAAAAATGACTTCTGCTCCTATAAAACAATCTATGAACATCTATTAACATGTGTGACTATGTACTTTCCTTTTCTAGATCATACAGATCAGTCTTCAATTGTGGCTTTCTCCACTTTGACACATGACATGCTGTGAACATCACCAATATGAAAAAGGCAAATTAGAAGAGAAACAAAATGAGAGAGTCCTCACTGAACATATTTACAAACCAGCCAAAATGCTCTTTGTCCAACTCAGTTGTGCTCTGCAAGATGAGTAGTATAACTCTACTCTATTCTATCCTTTCTTACTTAGGTTAGGTATCTTCTCTATTTCTACAGTTTCTTTTAGTAGGTCTTCAAACATAATACATAAATAGACATTAAAATTTAGTTTTAACTGACAAATAAACATTTCAACTTTATTATGTATATATATGTAGACACCTTAACTTGTCTTAACTATGTCAATTGAACATTTCAACTTACTAAATGATCATCTAGATACCTCAAAAATTTATGTGGCACATCAACGTCGAGTGTCCACTAGACATAGTGCAGATAAGTTGAAGTGTTAGTTGTCAGTTAAGATCAAGTTGAAGTAACTAGATGTGTACTCTCAAAGTTGGAATGCTTATTTGTCCAGCTGAAGTCAAGTTTAATTGTTTGTTTATGTACAATACCTTTATAATTAGAGATTTGGATAGACATTGATTTAGAATTAAAATTATATTGTAATATGTAATTTATATTTTTAAAATTCTATTTTTTCTAAAATTCTATTTTTCTTACTTATTATAAATATAGTTTTTTATATAAAATTTAAAATTATAGATCAAGTTTTAATTTTAGAACACATATTCAGAATGGAAATTTGTCTTTGAGGTAAATTTGAATCTGAATGTCAAGATAAAATTGATTTTATTCGAAATGAATAAATAAATAAATAACAATAACATACTCAGTTCCATAAGAGGTCTTTTGATTGTTGGTTAAATTTATACTAAGTAATAGTAATTCAGATATTTGTTATACATGGATATAATTATTTGTTTATGAATTATTTTATCTTCTATCTCATATCATGGGCAGAGCTAGTTTTGGCTAGGGGTTCATCCGAACCCCCTCGGTGGAAAATTATATACTATGTATATATGGTTGAAATTAATTTTTATGTATATATAGTAGATGTCAAACCCTCTTCGGCTAGTTTTTGTGTTTTACTTTTTATATTTTGATCCTCTTTAATGAAAATCTTGATTCTGCTACGGTATGAAATTGTAAAATGATAGTTAAACATTGTACTTAATTTACGGAATTTTAAAGAAGAATGAATTCAGTATCCTATCACTCTCTGTACTTGAATTCAATTATCCTCTGTGTCTACTCTAACTTTAGGTAACTCAGTAAATAGTATAAAGTTAATGGAATCTTAGGATGAAATGGAACCACAATATTCTAATTTGAAGATGTGGCTATTATTATTATGAGTGCACGTGATTAACCTTAATTAATTATACTTCTTAACTCTTTGATGTTATTTGACAATTCTCATTGACAACAATGATATCCACTTGCCATCTAGTTGCCTAACTTATTTTTCAAAATTGAAGAAGAATGTTTTTGTACTGTTAGGAGTTAGTATTTTTTTATTTCTATAGTATTGCTATTCTGACCCATAATATACATAGCAGGATTTGGCTCCTCTCCATTTTCTCCAAGTTCCCATTTAGATGTGTGACACCTATGTTACTTAAAGATCAAAGGTCTAGATTAATTAGTTTTCTTAACTAAAGAAGTATAACTAATTAACCATGATTAAAGGAAGAAATGTTGGTATTAAAATTTTCAATTTTGGTAAGAAAATATCCATTTCCCAAAATTTTTACTTCAATTAAATAGCATTAAATTTTTGATATAAAATGAATTCTACCATTATTTTACAACATTGAATTACGGTTAAGATTTGGAAACATTTTATTTTTTAAAAAAAGATTCTATCTATTTTTTTTTTAAAAGTTTATGTAACAAGAAAATCAGTTTATATTTCTTTGATAATTTATGGCAAAGTAATTTTCAATACTTTTTATTTAATATCTAAATATTGAAAATTCTTTTTTATGATTTACAATGTTGTTTCTTCGTAAAATTAACTTATTTAAATGTTGATTTTGAATTGGAAGAAATTTAGTCTATGAAGAAATTAAAAAAATTACGAATGGAAAAACCAAGTTCTCTATAAATAACGAAAATGATTTACTGTAGACTGTGGTGCTAAAAAATTGTAAGATGTTTTTTTTAAAAAGAGAGCTAAAATTGGATAGACTTTAAATGGTAATATTTATCCTTTTAACCATGATTAAGGCACTTAATTCCATAAAAAATCTATACCATTGATATTTAAATAAGACAAGTGTCATCCATCTAAAAAAAAACTTGGGGGAAAAGGAGAGAAGGGAAATGGAGAGGAGCCCCTTTGGTACAATACTCGAAATCTCTGGCTTTGTAATTTAATGGGGTTATTTAAAGAGTATATCAAAATATTCTTCCATTATTTCTTGTATGTGAAACATAGATGAGGAAGTAGGAACCCTTTTAGATGACAGTTTAATCCCAATGAAAAAAAGTTAAAATGCGAGGTGACCTTTTAGTATAAAGTTTAATCAGGCTGATATATTACGACTAGAGTACTATTTTATGAGTTTTGATGTTAACTATTGATTTGAAAAACACTAAACGCAAGTTCATTTCCCCTTCGTGATTAATGACATATCCAGTGTAATCCCCACAAATTGGAGTCTAGAGAGGATAGAATATATGCAAACTTTTTTCTTATCTCAGAGGTAGAGAGGACGTTTCTAAACAAACCTTATTCCTAACTCAAAAGTAGAGAGGTTGTTTTCGATAAAGTCTCAACTCGAGTTTGTCTAGATCATATAGCTTTTCAAAACTAAAATTAAACAAAATAAATAAAACTCTGCCAAAAACACCACCAGAGAATTGATTCCTTCATGACATAAAGTTTGGAGATAGATAGATAAGGCACTCGAGTCCTACGAAAATATTCCCTTCTCGACAAAATCCAAGAAGGAATAGAAGAAAGTTTTACAACTTCAAAGTGATATCAAATCTTAGTAGCATTACACTTCACAAAATTTTCAACCAAGATCAATGAAATAGACTTTCACAAACTACAATTAGAAAAGATCACTGCTAAAAATCTTTCATAATATGCATATCTTAAGGTGTTAGATTTAAATCAAGTCAAAATCTCTCACAGTATGCATATCTTAAGGTGTTAGTTTTGATTCAAGTCAATCTTTCACAGTAGGCATATCTTAAGGTGTTAAATTTGTTTCAAGTCAGTAATCAATACTATGCTACTTGCTTCAACCACATGTATCATGAGTACTTGCTCATTGCTTGATTCTGTAATACTTGTTTGTATTGTATTAATGGGCTATGGATTGTTGATGGAAGGAAATTCTATACACGCAAATGGGAAGAATTGCCTGCTCAAAGTGAGGCTTATTTGGCTTGCATTGTAAATGCCCTGGCTAAAACCTATTGATGGTAGATGTGAAGTTTCAGCTTCCGAATTTCGATTCATTGAATCTGCAGCCCTGGATATTATCTCACACCGTTCCGTATGAGCCCCTTCAAAGCAGGCTTATAAAACTCTTAAGATCTTTCAAATATATAAGGAAAATATAACTAACTTATCAGCAAAAGAAAACTACCGAAAGGCAAAAAGCAAGATGCTGCTGAACCTGAAGAGGACAAAGCATATATCTACCTGCACATATATGATACTATTGTCTAAACTGCAGCAGAACCTAATGTCAATCTAGTGACTAGTGCTTAAGAAATTAGCCTGCAATAATGAATTCCTTGTTTTCAGGTCGATTTTTTGAGGCATAGTTTCGTACTAAAATTAACCTTGAAACAAATTTTTGAACACCAAAATGATACACCCAGCCTCAAACCAACAAGGACAAGAACAATCACAGAGTCCATTAGACTTCAAAACCGCTAATACCTGAATATCTAGAGCAGGGAACTGAGTAATATTCTCAACTTAGTGCATCTTAATGCAAATCGATTGAAGTGGTTCTAACCAGATGGCTTGTAATCCAACCGGTTAGCAATGGTAGTCTTCTTTCGGAAGTCGAAATCAACCTTCTCTAAGTAGTTAACAGTACCCAGATAACCATAGAAGACTCTCTTCTTCTTATCGAGCCCAACCATTTCTCCCATGGTTATCTTTCTCACAATATTCAGCTAGACGCATGGCTTCCATCAGACCTGATTCGCTTGCAACCTTAACAAGAGTGACACCTAGATGACAGGGCCTTGCCACCGTGAAATCCAATACCTGAAAGCAAATTGGCAATTAAAGCACAGAAATGTCAAGAGATGCAGACGTAGAGCTAAAAACAAGCCTGGAGAAAGCATGATACTGGTGCCTTATACAACAAAATACGAAAATAAAGCATAGGAAGTGCCAAGAAAGATATAACCCTTAAAGCAACAACCACTATAAAACAGCAGTAACTTAGGACCACTTCCCCACACAAACACTAGTGATAAAAATGTTAACAGGAAGTTGCAATCTGAAATTATCCTCTCAGCTTTTCTTTTCAGAAAAGGTGAAGACGACAAGGAAGAGGAAGAAGAGAAACTGATGGCATAGTGAAACCATTGGCAAAGGCACTCATGGCATGAATCCTTCAACAGAAAAACCTATAGCTATACACGATGATAATAGCAACAATACATAAAATAATAATGTGATTCATAGAACACCAAAAATCTTCAAGCTCGCAAAGAAATGGTAAGCATCGAAAGAAAAACTGACTTCGCATTAAAGCATCTCCAGAAAATGGATTAAAGCACTGTACTCTTCATGAATTTGATGGCAAAACCATCAAGTCTCTTTAACATCCCCCAAAAAAGCAAATCGATGAGACCCGATTTAAGTAAACTAGAAAAGAGCAAAAAACTACCTCTCCATGAGCAACCAGAACCAAGTTTAGCATGAACCAGAAGATACAACTCATGCTGAAAAGAAGGTTTATTGAACCCAAAGCAGATGCATTTCAACAGCAGAGGTGTATCGAACAACTTCAGGAAGCTGAGGTCTAAGCTCTTGAAGAGCGAAAAATCAAATTGCAATCTCATACATGTTGACCATGTAGTCCAACAGGTTATTTCTCGGAAGATATTTGATTATTGTAATCGTCCAAAGAAGTTCATGCCACATGCCAGAAACATCACACTGAAAGTAGAACAGATTCACCATACTGATCACTAGCAAAGATTTCAGCTTTTGGTCATTGTGATGCATGAAGAACAGATACACTGGTTACACAGAAGAGCAGAAATAGTCTAAGAGAATGCATTGCATGCTCTAAATACAAATTAGCCGCACAAATGACAGGCAGAAGCAGTATGAGGTACCCTACCCCTGCCTAAGCCCGAGACCAAACTCAGACCTAGGACCTCCCGCCCTCCTCGCCTACGCCCAGGCCCGAGATCATGCTCAAGACCGGCCCATGATCGGACCACCTCCCCCCTCCCAGGCTTGAGACCATTCTCAAGCCCGGGACCCCCGACCCCCGGCCAGGCCTGAGACCACGCTCAGGCCCGGGACCCCTAACCCCCTGCCCCTTCCAGGCCCGGGACCCCCGCACCCCTCCAAGGCCCGAGACCATGCTCATGCCCGGGACACCCCTCCCCCCTCTCAGGCCCACGCTCAGGCCCGGGACCCCTAACCCCCCACATAAGACTGAGACCACGATCAGGCCCAGGACATTCTGCCCCCTCCCAGGCCTGAGACCATGCTCAGGCCCGGGACCCCCGCACCCCCCACATAAGACTGAGACCACGCTCAGGCCCAGGACACTCTGCCCCCTCCCAGGCCTGAGACCATGCTCATGCCCGGGACACCCCTCCCCCCACTCAGGCCTGAGACCACGCTCAGGCCCGGGACCCCTAACCCCCCACATAAGACTGAGACCACGATCAGGCCCAGGACATTCTGCCCCCTCCCAGGCCTGAGACCATGCTCAGGCCCGGGACCCCCGCACCCCCCACATAAGACTGAGACCACGCTCAGGCCCAGGACACTCTCCCCCCTCCCAGGCCTGAAACCATGATCAGGTCCGGGACCCCCGCACCCATCCAAGGCCCGAGACCATGCTCAGACCCGGGACCCCTTGCCCCACAGGCCCGGGCCCTGGAACCCTCCAAGGCCAGGAACCCCCGCCTAGACCTGAAACCATGATCAGGCCCGGGACCCCCCCGCACCCCTCCAAGGCCTGAGACCATGCTCAGGCCCGGAACCCCAGCCCAGGCTCGAGACCATGCTCGGACCCGGGACCCTTCGCCCCCCTCCCAGGCTCGAAACCACGCTCAGGCCCGGGCCCCGCACCCCTCCAATGCCTCAGACCATGCTCATGCGCGGAACCCCAGCCCAGGCCTGAAACCATGATCAGGCCCGGGACCCCCGCACCCCTCCAAGGCCCGAGACCATGCTCAGACCCGGGACCCCTTGCCCCACAGAAAGCCCTGGACCCCTCCAAGGCCCGGAGCCCCCGCCTAGACCTGAAACCATGCTCAGGCCCGGGACCCCCCCGCACCCCTCTTAGGCCTGAGACCATGCTCAGGCCCGGAACCCCCGCCCAGGCTAGAGACCATGCTGGGACCCGGGACCCTTCGCCCCCCTCCCAAGCCCGAAACCACGCTCAGGCCCGAGCCCCGCACCCCTCCAATGCCTGAGACCATGCTCATGCGCGGAACCCCAGCCCAGGCCTGAAACCATGATCAGGCCCGGGACCCCCGCACCCCTCCAAGGCCCGAGACCATGCTCAGACCCGGGACCCCTTGCCCCACAGGCCCGGGCCCTGGACCCCTCCAAGGCTCGGAACCCCCGCACCCTTCCCAGGCCTGAAACCATGATCATGCCCGGAACCCCCGCACCCCTCCAAGGCCCGAGACCATGCTCAGACCCGGGACCCCTTGCCCCACAGGCCCGGGCCCTGGACCCCTTCAAGGCTCGGGACCCCCGCACCCCTCCAAGGACCGAGACCATGCTCAGACCCAGGGCCCCGCACCCTTCCAAGGCCCGGAACCCCCCTCCCAAACCTGAGACCATGCTCAGGCCTGGACCCTAACCCCGGATCCCCCACCCCCTGCCCAGACCTGAGATCACGCACAGGCCCGGAATCCCACCCCCCTTCTAAGCCCGAGACCATGCTCAGGCCCAGACCCCCCCGCCCCCCTCCCAGGCCCGAGACCATGCTCATTCCCGGGACACCCCTCCCTCCTCCCAGGCCTTAGACCCCCGACCCCCGCCCAGGCCTGAGAACACGCTCAGGCTCGGGACCCCCAGCCCCCCACCCAAGCCTGAGATCAGGCCCAGGACACCCTGCCCCCTCCCAGGCCCGAGACCATGCTCATGCCAGGGACACCCCTCCCCCTTCCCAGGCCTGAGACCATGCTCAGGCCCAGGACCCCAGCCCCCCACCCAAGCCTGAGACCACGCTCAGGCCCAGGATACCCGCACCCCACTAAGGCCTGAGACAATGCTCAGGCCCGAGACCATGCTCGGACCCGGGACCCCTCGCCCCCCCTCCCAGGCCTGAAACCACGCTCAGGCCCGGGCCCCGCACCCCTCCAATGCCTGAGACCATGCTCATGCGCGGAAGCCCAGCCCAGGCCCGAAACCATGATCAGGCCCGGGACCCCTTGCCTCACAGGCCCGGAACCCCCGCACCCTTCCCAGGCCTGAAACCATGATCATGCCCGGGACCCCCGCACCCCTCCAAGGCCCGAGACCATGCTCAGACCCGGGACCCCTTGCCCCACAGGCCCGGGCCCTGGACCCCTCCAAGGCCCGAGACCATGCTCAGACCCGGGCCCCGCACCCTTCCAAGGCCCGAAACCCCCTCCCAGGCCCGCAACCCCCCTCCCCCCCCCCCTCCCAGACCCGAGACCATGCTCAGGCCTGGACCCTAACCCCGGATCCCCCACCCCCTGCCCAGACCTGAGATCACGCACAGGCCCGAAATCCCACCCCACGCTCATGCCCAGGACCCCTCACCCCCCTTCTAAGCCCGAGACCATGCTCAGGCCCAGACCCGGGACACCCCTCCCTCCTCCCAGGCCTTAGACCCCCGACCCCCGCCCAGGCCTGAGAACACGCTCAAGGCTCAGGACCCCTAGCCCCCCACCCAAGCCTGAGATCAGGCCCAGGACACCCTGCCCCCTCCCAGGCCCGGGACCCCCTCCCCCCTCCCAGGCCTGAGACCATGCTCAGGCCCAGGACCCCAGCCCCCACCCAAGCCTGAGACCACGCTCAGGCCCAGGACCCCAGCCCCCACCCAAGCCTGAGACCACGCTCAGGCCCAGGATACCCGCACCCCTCTAAGGCCAGAGACAATGCTCAGGCCCGAATTACCTGCCCAGGCCCGAGACCATGCTCGGACCCGGGACCCCTCGCCCCCCCTCCCAGGCCTGAAACCACGCTCAGGCCCCGACCTGAGACCACGCACAGGCCCGGGCCCCGCACCCCTCCAAGGATCGACACCCCCGCCCAGGCTTGAAACCATGATCAGGCTCGGGACCCCCGCACCCCTCCAAGGCCTGAGACCATGCCCAGGCCCGAGACCATGCTCGGACCAAGGACCTCTTGCCCCACAGGCCCGGGCCCTGCACCCCTCTTAGGCCCGGAACCCCCGCCTAGACCTGAAACCATGCTCAGGCCTAGGACCCCCGCACCCCTCCCAGGCCTGAGACCATGCTCATGCCCGGTACCCCCGCACCCCTCCAAGGCCTGAGACCATGCTCAGGCCCGAAACCCCCGCCCAAACCCGAGACCATGCTCGGACCCGGGACCCCACGCCCCTCTCCCAGGCCTGAAACCACGCACAGGCCCGGGCCTCACCCCTCCAAGGCATGAGACCATGCTCTGGCCCGGAACCCCCTCCCAGGCCTGAAATCAGGCTCGGGACCCCCGCCCTCCTCCCAGACTCGAGTACATGCTCAGGCCCGGACCCTAACCCCGGGTCCCCCACCCCCTGCCCAGACCTGAGACCACGCACAGGCCCGGGATCCCACCCCACGCCTGAGACGCCCAGGCCCAGGACCCCTCACCCCCCTCCTAAGCATGAGACCATGCTCAGGCCCGGACCTCCCGCCCCCCTCCCAGGCCCGAGACCATGCTCTTGCCCGGGACACCCCTTCCCCCCTCCCAGGCCTGAGACCATGCTCAGGCTCGGGACCCCCAGCCCCCCACCCAAGCCTGAGACAATGCTCAGGCCCGGGACCCCCGCCCCCCTCCAAGGCCTGAGACCATGCTCAGGCCCGGAACCCCCGCCCAGGCCCGAGACCATGCTCTAACCCGGGACCTCTCGCCCCCCTCCCAGGCCTGAGACCATGCTCAGGTCGAGGACCCCTGCCCCCTCCCAGGCCCTAGACCATGCTCTTGCCCGGGACACCCCTCCAAGGACTGAGCCAATGCTCAGGCCCGGGACCCCCAGCCCCCCACCCAAGCCTGAGACCACGCTCAGGCCCAGGACACCCTGCCCCCTCCCAGGCCTGAGACCATGCTCAGGCCCGGGACCCCCACCCCCCTCCAAGGCCTGAGACCATGCTCAGGCCCGAAACCCCCGCCCAGGCCCGAGACCATGCTCGGAACCAGGACCCCTTGCCCCACAGGCCCGGGCCCTGCACCCCTCTAAGGCCCGGAACCCCCGCCTAGACCTGAAACCATGCTCAGGCCCAGGACCCCCGCACCCCTCCCAGGCCTGAGACCATGCTCATGCCCGGTACCCCCGCACCCCTCCAAGGCCTGAGACCATGCTCAGGCCCGAAACCCCCGCCCAAACACGAGAACATGCTCGGACCCGGGACCCCTCGCCCCTCTCCCAGGTCTGAAACCACGCACAGGCCCGGGCCTCACCCCTCCCAGGCCTGAAATCAGGCTCGGGACCCCCGCCCTCCTCCCAGACTCGAGTACATGCTCAGGCCCGGACCCTAACCCCGGGTCCCCCACCCCCTGCCCAGACCTGAGACCACGCACAGGCCCGGGATCCCACCCCACGCCTGAGACGCTCAGGCCCAGGACCCCTCACCCCCCTCCGAAGCCTGAGACCATGCTCAGGCCCGGACCCCCCGCCCCCCTCCCAGGCCCGAGACCATGCTCTTGCCGGGGACACCCCTCCCCCATCCCAGGCCTGAGACCATGCTCAGGCTCGGGACCCCCAGCCCCCCACCCAAGCCTGAGACCACGCTCAGGCCCAGGACACCCTGCCCCATCCCAGGCCTGAGACAATGCTCAGGCCCGGGACCCCCGCCCCCCTCCAAGGCCTGAGACCATGCTCAGGCCCGGAACCCCCGCCCAGGCCCGAGACCATGCTCTGACCCGGGACCCCTCGCCCCCCTCCCAGGCCTGAGACCATGCTCAGGTCGAGGACCCCTGCCCCCTCCCAGGCCCGAGACCATGCTCTTGCCCGGGACACCCCTCCCCCCTCCCAGGCCTGAGACCATGCTCAGGCCCGGGACCCCCAGCCCCCCACCCAAGCCTGAGACCACGCTCAGGCCCAGGACACCCTGCCCCCTCCCAGGCCTGAGACCATGCTCAGGCCCGGGACCCCCGCCCCCCTCCAAGGCCTGAGACCATGCTCAGGCCCGGAACCCCCGCCCAGGCCCGAGACCATGTTCTGACCCGGGACCCCTCGCCCCCCTCCCTGGCCTGAGACCATGCTCAGGTCGAGGACCCCTGGCCCCTCCCAGGCCTGAAACCACGCTCAGGCCCGGACCCTAACCCCGGGTCCCCCACCCCCTGCCCAGACCTGAGACCACGCACAGGCCCGGGATCCCACCCCACGCCTGAGACGCCCGGGCCCAGGACCCCTCACCCCCCTCCTAAGCAATAGACCATGCTCAGGCCCGGACCCCCCGCCCCCCTCCCAGGCCCGAGACCATGCTCTTGCCCGGGACACCCCTTCCCCCCTCCCAGGCCTGAGACAATGCTCAGGCCCGGGACCCCCGCCCAGGCCCGAGACCATGTTCTGACCCGGGACCCCTCGCCCCCCTCCCAGGCCTGAGACCATGCTCAGGTCGAGGACCCCTGGCCCCTCCCAGGCCTGAAACCACGCTCAGGCCCGGAACTCCTCCCCCTCCCCCCCCCTCCCCTCATGCCCAAGACCCCTGCCCAGGCCCAAGACCATGCTCAGGCCTGAACCGCCGCCCAGCCCTGGGACCACGCCTAGGCCCGAGACCACGCGTTGGCCTAGGACCCCCGCCTAGGCCACGCTCATGACTAGGATCCCCGCCCTCCGCTCAGGCCCAGGACCACCTTGCCCTACGTCCCCCACCTAGGAGCCCTACCCCCTATCCTAATAGTTCTTTTTAGTTGTATAAAAATGTGTTTAGGATTATATGTTTTACTTATTTATCAAATCCAAGAGAATTTATTTAGATGGCATGCTTCTAAAGCCACGAATGATATTTATCTTTTTTCTTAATCTCCTATTTGATATATTAGAAAACCTAAAAATTATTTCTTAATTACATTCTCTTAATTATCCGTCTCCTTTTCATTTTAGAACGCTCAAAAGTCATTATCATTAATTTATAAGTGGTAATTTATAATGTAACAAAATAAATATAAATCAAAAGGTGTTAAGACATTTAAGAAAATGAAAGATCTACGATTTAGTAGGTGATATGACACTTCTATATGATAAAAAAACTATTTATTTTTTTCTATTTTTTGCTTGTTATATTTATTTGTCGTGCTAAAATTCTGTTATTTTCTTTCCTAACATAAGAGTTGTAACTTTAAAATGAGGGTGCTTTCATTATTAAATTAAACAGGGTGTAATTGTTCATGTTTAAGAATTCTAAAAGCCAACTCTTTATTTATCTTCCTCTTCTTTCTTCTACATCAAATGTAAATCAATCCTCCCCCTTTCATAATGCCTTCCTCTCTTTAATTTCTCTTATTCCTTCCACTCTCTATCGTTAATCTCCCTCATTTCCTCTTTTGTTTTTTCAATACAAATAATGTGTATCTGTTTTTGTGTTAAATCTGATAACTAATGATGCTCAATATATTTTACAGCATAATTATTGGATCAATAAAGTGCAGGATGCTACCTTTGAATCACTTCTTTTAGGGTACTCTATAAAGGTTCCTATTTATACTATTATCTTGTGTTTAAGAAATCTTATTTGTCTTGGTTGGTGCAACTATTATACAACTTAAAGGCTATTAGTTTGATACCAAGACATGGTATCTTCTGTTTATAAGTAGTGTTTTTTGTTGATCGTCTTATAATTTTTGTGCAATGGGTTGGTTTCTGCTGACGGTCAAGCGTACATTTTTTGAACATGTATGTTTACATCTTCTCTTATATGCTTATGTTTCTTTTTCTTAATCATTTTACAGTTCTTTTGTTGAGGAAAAGGGCTCCCAACGACAGCCGAGAGGGGGTGGGTGGGTAAAGGAACAAAAAATAAACACTAACATCATGCAAAGATACCTCCCCCACCCAGCTTACTTACCATGGCACCCAAGATATCACCAAATCAATACCTGGCACACATCCGCTTGTGCCAAACTAGTTGGAATCCACTTTCAAGTATCGTAAATTTAAACATAGTCTAGGAGGTGATCGAACAGAACTCAAACACAAGCATGAGTACTTCCACTCTCTAGACAAATATGAAGAAAACAAAGAACAGAGAAAATCTAACCCCACGTTTTCTTTTGTCGTGTAAACAATTCTTCATATGACCATAAAATGACCAGATTCTCCTGCAAGTAAAATTAAGGGAGAAAAAGATTTCACCTTGAGACTTCCAATGCAAGCACACGGGCTCTCCAACTTGTCCAAAAAATCTTCCTCCTGGTAAATCCTGTACTCTGCTCTACCAATTAGTGGCACCTCCTCATCACCCTCCTCCAGGAGCACCCCCTTCTTATCTACCAAGACAATTGGAAAAGTTCAGCAATTGCACAACAAGAATTCATAAACAAGAGCTCCTATGATTTGGTCGCACGCATTGACCTGTTGAAACTCAAAAGGGAGGCCACACTAAAAAGTGGTAAATGTACTAAAAACTGCTCCGAATTGTCACACAATCAACTACCATCTTCACCTGTCACGGAACACAACAAACTGGTTTAACCAGCTTTACCCCCCCTCAAGGAAAAAAAAAAAATCTGGTTCAACCTGTTCAGCCACACAGTGATAATACAACATTGTGAAAGCAGAAGCTACTACTCCACCAACAAGAATTTTTTTTGTTCAAAATGAGATAAAATTAGAATTCTAGACAAAGTTCAGAACTATGTACAGAAAAGAGCTTTTCTGTGGCCTAGTGATCTATGAAAGAAAAATATTCAAATGACAAAAGCTCTGAAAGAGTGAACGCACTGGTGGGATTCTACCAAGGTTGACTGTCTTCAAGTCATTTAGGTGATACTTGCATCACATTCATTATATGTTAGAATGACTAAATCTCCATATGTTTAAAAGTCAAATCATGATTGTCAATCTATATATCTAAAAAATTAAGAGAGAAAGAAAAAGTTAAGTCAAATACAGTTGTATCATTGTGTATAAAGGACCACTAGTCAAGCATTTAAGCAGGTAAGGTTCTCGAATCGTTACTTCATATTCAACCTTCTGGAACCAAAAAGGTAACTCAACTCATCGCAAACTAATGTGATAAAGCATCTACTTCATGGATAGAGTAAAGCTCTTTCGAGAAAATCTTTAATAGTTTCATGGTGATCGTCACAGAGGACAAGCAGGGTAGAGTTATAGGTCAATGAAGGAGTAGCTTCCAAGGTTTAAAATTGCCTTGCCACAAAGAAGAAAGAATCAACACAATCAGCTCTGTATACCTAAAAGCCAATCACGAGAAACTAATGAATAACATTACACATGCAGCACTAAGCTACAACTGTCTATCAAATGTGCTAGTTAAGAAAAGCATATAGAAAAGGTTTTCCCTCCCTCCTCCCACACGCGTATATATGGATCATGCCTCCCTTGCTTCGTATATCCATGACTAAACCAATAGTATTATACTTTTTAAAAGTAATCATAGGATTAAGTAAAATACGTAAACTAGGACGATGAAAGAAGATGAAAACAATTAATAAATGAGGCCTCAACAGATACACATAACTAACAGGATGGGTCTTTTCACAATGCTTTATTTTACTAACAATTTCAGAACAAGATACTCTGAATTCTGAGAAAAATACTGTTGTTATTACTACTATTATTGTTACAAGTCCTCTATCAATTCAAAATAAAAATAAGATATTCAAAGCAACAATTTCTTTTACACTCAATATCCTTTCACTCCCTCTGAGTTATGTCACCTGCACTACCAACTACCCCCACCTCTTCTTCTTTTGGGTTATTTTTCCACTTAACAACTATTATTCTTGTGCATTATGATCCTTCATAATAACCTACTAAGCAGATAGTAAACATACTTTAATATCACTGTCAGTATTTTCATTTCCTTAAATATATGTAAGTATTTTAGAACGGATTCCTACCTTGACCCATGCAGTAGATCCTATGAAGTAAACATGAGAATTAGAGAATACTTGTTACAATATGTGTAGTATAACACCCCTAAATCCTATATTGTGATACAATCCTATATTCATATCAGTTCACATTCTTAGTTGGGAATTGAAGTTTTCATTATAAGCAGCAAAATAAATGTATGAGCAGAATACTCTCCACTAAAACCTACAAAATTCTAAGTTAACTTAGTCCTACATTTGATCTGATTTATTCCAAACACGTAATTTACATACCAAGCATAGATCATTTGAAGATATACAACATTAGAAATGCAAATAGAATTCAGAATACGCAACAAGACCATGTCCAAGTGGCTAAGATTAATCCAGAAAAATGCAACTCCTAATGAGACAACAAACAATTTGAACGAAAACTACATATTACAGATAGTCAAGAAGAGATGCCAAGTACAGTAAGTGAATAGAAGAGACAATGACTACTGACTAACAATGATACCTACACAAATGAATAATGGACCAACAATATCTCAATCCCAAACTAATACCAAACATCAATTAATACTAAACATCAATGTTAAAAAATTAAAAGAAATTTCAAGAACCGAACCAAATTCCTACACGCGAATTTACCAATAATCAATTCCAAATTCAATGCACAAAAGAAAAAGAAATAACTCAAAATTCACAGCCCAAACACACACCAAATACAAATAAAATTACAAATTAAAAGGAAAAGAAGAGCAAAAAAAGTAATAGTACCTGGGGGAAATGATGAATTTCAAGAAAAAGGGACCAAAAAATTAAGCGATTTTGTAGCGGAATTTGAAGAAAAAGGGCTAAATAATTGTAGCGGAATTTGAAGAAAAGGGGCAAAATTGAATTACAACGGCTCCTTCAAAACATGGCTTTTATTTGACACTAGTGAACTTTGTTCATATAACATCTTATTAAATCTATGAAATATTTTTATCTAATATAATTGAAAATTAAGAATAATCACAGATAAGCACTCTATACGTATTTCTAATTTTTTCATTCTTTTTATAATTACATAGTTTGATGTTTTCAAATATTTTTTTATAAAAATCATTTTGACATCTGTAGTTATCAATTTTCCAGTCTTTCTTTTTGTTTCGAAAAAGTTTACAATAATACTATTTACATTTTGACATCTGTAGTTATAAATTTACCACAGCTATATTTGTACTGTCTTGTTTGTGGCATTCTGGTAATGTTTAATTGTCTTGGATAGATCGATTGGAGTATTATTTTGTGGTAGTCTTATTTCTGTTATTATTTGTGGTGTTAATACTCTATGGTACCTATATTATATCTTTTATGAATTGTTTTTATCTTGAGCCGGGAGTCTATCGAAAACAGCCTCTCTACCTCACCTCTGAGGTAGTGATACGGACTGCGTACACTTGTTGTTGTATATTTTACATAATTTTGAAACTTCGTCTGTATTTTATGAATATTATATTTTATTTCTCACACACTTAATATTGATATTTTCCGATAATAGATATATAGTTACTTGTACTTCTACAGCTTTTTCCTATTTTAACATGTCACAAAAAGAACAACAAATGAGAAAACTGAAAAAAAAAAAAAAAATTAGATAAAGGCTACTACAAATAAATTAGAAAAAGACATGTATAATAAATTATTTTTTTCATTTATTTACATACTTAATGTATTAATATATGTTATTATTATTCGTACATGTTTCTTTTTTCTTATTCACTTATGTCTTCCTCTCTTTTCTCATTTTTCCCCTTCTTTTTCATCCTTACCATTACTTCATTTCATAACGTTATTCCTAATTACACAAATATATAACCAGGTCCATTTCTCTTTGTCGTTCTAATATTCTATAAAACATCAATAAATTGAAAGAGGAAAGTTATTTGAGACATTCAATTTTTGAAGAATTAGCAAAATTTTGGAGGGTGCATGAATTGATAGAAAGTTCGTCAAGCAAAGATGGTTTAATTGAGGAAGAAACAACATTTCTTTTCCATATAGATACTTGATGTTGTGAGTAATGTTGGGTGAGGTGATGGAATTTCTTTACAAGCTAAAAAGAATTCCTTGGGTCATTTTGTCTTTCGAATTAATAGGTATCTTACAATTTTAATTGGTGACATAATATTCATCTTACAAAAGTTTCATGAGGAAAATTAAGTGATAACTTTATTTTCTAATTTATTTTCGTAACTGTTATGCTCTTTCATTATTAAAGTGTAATTGAAAATTTAAGAAAAAGGTCAAAAAAAGGGGGAAAAAAGGGACAAAAGAGATATGTCATATCACCTTCTTCATTAATAGAAGGTTAAATATTGATAAGCAAATTCATTCTACCATCTCTCCCCATGTTACTATCTGTTGTGCTATTCCTTAATGTTTTTTATACCTCTTGTCAAATTTTTTTGGACTGTATTTTGTCTCGAGTCGAGGGTTTGTCAAAAATGGCCTGTCTACCTCACCTCAGAGGTAGTGATACGAACTGCGTACACTCTACCCTCCCCAGACACCATTGTGTGGGAATAAACTGATACGTTAACTGTTGCATCTCCCGCATTTACATCTTCATGGTGATCAAATATCCATTCTTCCTCCTCTAGATCTTCTACAAAATATTCATTCTTCTCATCATAAGTTCGATAAACCCACAAAATTTCTCCTTAATTAGCTACTCCCGCACGCCATCTAAATTCACCCATTACTTTCTCTGCATAAATTGAAAATGCGTGAAATCCTATTAAAAGTTGGAAGAAATTTGAGTATTGTCAATTCTATCAAAATCAAAACATGGTCATAAAAACAAATTTATTCTACATTCAATATCAGTAAAGTATCTAAAGAGACAATATAAAGAGAAATATAATGATTTCTTGAGATCATAAGTCACTTGTAGCAACACTTTCCATTGAAATGGATTATGGGTACACAATGGTGATTTCTTGTGAGAGTAAAGTATCACAGATTAAGTGCTGAATTTATATAAAAGAAACAAAGCTACCCAAGGAAAATACACGATCTTACATTCAATTATATTTATGGTGCCATCAATTATAATTATCTGACTGATTTTGTAAGGAAGGGACATGGGTAAAATTAGAATTCTAATTGGAAAGAAACGTGTATAAAAAAGCTTCATGCTTTAGCATTTATTTATAATAAGAACTACCCTTTAAATATCAATATTAATTACATTGATTAGTACTACTATACTTTATAAGGAAACGTATGGTCATATAGGAAAAGTAATAATGAGAAATGAAATGAATAGACTATATCATTAATTTGATGCAATATTTTCAATTCTAATATAAGAAAAAAATTCAAAAACTTAAAAAAAATATAATATAAATAGAGATCTTGACCAAAGAAGTATGTCACATCAGCTTTCTCATATCCTTCCTTTTTTTATATATATATATAGATAGATAGATAGATAGATAGATTCCTCTATTTCTTCCTTGTACTTCTTTCTTAAAAATCTCAATACTTGGCCTCATTTTTCTAAAAAGAAAGGGAAAAAAGCCAAATCTCCCTCCATTTTTCTTCTTCTTGTCTAACTTACTAAAGGTAAGTAAACAAAGAGACTCAAGGCATAATAGAAGGGCTATGTGGTATAACTGTCACATAAATTTGCACTTATTTTTCATTTCAAAAAACTTACAAATTTTCATTTAAACATCCTTATTTGATTAAGAAAACATAATTGATGAGTAATTATTTACGTATAGGAAAGTTTCTTCACCACAAGTGGTAATATGAATAATATGTCATATGCTTACTTTTTTATTATTTGACAAAGTTTAAAGAAAAAAAAAACTTTTCCTTCCTTCATCAATTGTGAGATCACCAATAGACGTAAATATTGAAGACTCCAAGCATAATAAAACTGTACCAACCTAGTAAATATATTCAGAATTAATACTATTAACATGTTTTTTTAAATTATAATCTAAACAGGAAAAAAAGAGCAAATATGAAAAGAAAAATAATATAATTTGCTTAGAAGGTCCTTTTTTCTTAATCTTTTACAAATTATGTTGTTGTTGTGTTTTTACTTGGTCTTGTCTTTTTCTTTATCAAGAATGATATTTTTACTGTTTTTAGTCCATAATACTATACTTTTTTTACTTCATTAGGTAGATAAACAAAGTTGATAATTTTGTATTAATTGAAAATCAAAAAATAAATAGAAGAATCAAGCGTTCATCACTTATAAGTTACAATAATAATAAAAAAATTCAAATGAAAAAAGAGGTACAGAGTTAAATAGCGATCTTTCGGGAAAAAATTGCAAATGACTTGATTGAAAGAATGCTATGATTTTCTCTAGCCAATACATTCAGTAAGTAAATCAATTCCGGAACTCCAAAAAAAAAAAAAAAAAAAACTAACGAAGCAAATGAGAAAAAATAATACACATGATACATATGCTTGAAATCCTAAAAAAATATTGTACCTGATAAGCAGAGGGCACTGCGCATGCCAAACTCACGAATATTTCATTTTCCCAAATAACAATGGCACCACACTTTCTCATCTTCCCAACAGCAGTAGCATTAAAAGTGGGTTGATAATTCTTTAAATCTTGAACAACCCTGCAATTGAAGACAAATATCAGAAATCAGAAATCAGAATCAGAATCAGAAATAAAAATAAATTATTATTAACCCGTAGCAAACAAATTCAACTCATTGTCAGCAACAATCTATTTTTGTTTAGTCGGATTTATAAGGATTTAATTTTCTCTGTAACAGTTTTGGAATATAAAGAAAAGGTGTGATTATGAGAATAAAGAGGTATAATTAAGATAATTTAGTGAGTGTCTGTTTGTTTATATTTATTACTATAGGGAACAAAGAGAGAAAGATTTTATAGTATTGATGATGAAACGAATTAAAAATGGCTAATTTTAATTTTTTGTAAATTTTAAGGTGGAATTTTTTTAGGTAGAAAACCGAGAAAATAGTTAATTATTACCGTAATCTTCTCCTCTCCCTTACTTATAAAGTGATGATGAAACATGCCTTTTAATATAATAATTATTACGCTGGTTAATTACTGCATTTTACTGCTAAACGTAAGGCTGAATAGGAAAAGTAGAAGAATTAGTAATAATGATGTGTTGATTTCAAGAGCAAGAATAACAAATAAATAACAATAAGAACAATATAAAAGACAAGAGAAATATTATAAGATAGCTTTCTTCTTTCTTTCAAGTGGATTCAACATCATCCTCAAGTCCTCTATTTATAGCATTATATTGAGGAACTTAAAGGGGTGTCATAAACATGACATTTAACTCAAGAGAATGTGGGGAAGGTTATGGGATTATGGAAGAATAAAGAAGAGGTGGTGGAGGTGTGGGAGTTACTACACTTAAAGGAGGAATTACTCATAGGTGTTATGGACCTTATGGTCATCCACAATTACTTTCATTTACAACACTCCACCTTGGATGACCATTGAGATAATACACATTGTTTGCTACCTCGTTAAAAACCTTGCCAGGAAAACCCATTGGGACAAAACCTAGGCCAAGGAAAAAAGAGTGCAACTCGTATTTTACTCCCCCTGATAAAAACATCATTTCATTTCTCGAAGACGACGCATCCCAATCTTGAATATCAGATTTTCAAATATTGAGGTTGGTAACGCTTTAGTGAACAGATCCGCCAAATTATCAACCGAACGAATTTGTTGAACATCTATTTCACCTTTCTTCTCAAGATCATTAGTGAAAAAGAATTTTGGTGAAATGTGTTTTGTTTTGTCTCATTTAATGTAACCTCCTTTCAACTGAGCTATACATGCAGCATTGTCTTCATACAATATAGTTGGAATATCCTTTTTCAAGATAAAACCACACATTTCCTGAATATGTTGAGTCATTGATCTCAACCAAACACACTCCCGGCTCGCTTCATGAATGGCAATTATTTCTGCATGATTTGAAGAAGTTGCAGTTAATGTTTGCTTCATTGAACGCCATGATATAGTTGTGCCTCCATATGTAAACAAATAACTCGTTTGTGATCGAGCCTTATGTGGATCAGACAAGTATCCTGCATCTGCATAGCCAATCATTTCTGACTTGGATTCATTAGAATAAAATAATCCCAAGTCAATGGTTCCCCGAAGATATCTGAATATATGCTTGACACCATTCCAATGTCTTTTTGTTGGGGAAGAGTTGAATCTTGCCAATAAACTTACCGCAAAAGAAATATTTGGTTGAGTATTATTGGAAAGATACATTAGTGCCCCAATTGCACTAAGATATGGAGTTTCATCACCAAAAAGCTCTTCATTATTTTCTTGAGGTCGAAATGGATCTTTATTTATGTCAAGCGATCTCACAACTATTGGGGTACTCAACGGATGTGATTTATCCATGTAAAATCGTTTTAAAACCTTTTCAGTATATGTTGATTGATGGACAAAAATTTCTTTTGTCAAATGCTCAATCTGTAGGCCAAGACAAAATTTTGTCTTTCCCAGATCTTTCATTTCAAATTCTTTCTTCAAACACTCAACAGCTTTTGAAAGCTCTTTAGGAGTGCCAATGATATTCAAGTCATCAACATACACAACTATTATAGCAAATTTAGATCCAGACCTTCTTATAAAAATACAAGGGCAAATAGGGTCATTTTTGTACCCTTCCTTTATCAAATGTTCGCTAAGACGATTTTACCACGTCCGCCCTAATTGTTTCAATCCGTATAAGGATTTCTGAAGCTTTATTGAACAAGTTTCTTGTGAACTTTTATATGCTTCAGGCACTTTGAATGCTTCTGGGATTTTCATAAAAAATTCGCTGTCCAATGAGCCATACAAATAGGCCGTGACAACATCCATTAGGCACATATCAAGCTTTTCATGAACTACCAGATTTATTATATACCTGAAGGTAATTTCATCCACCACAGGAGAATATGTCTCCGCATAGTCAATGCCAGGTCTTTGCAAAAAAATTTGCGCCACAAGTCGTGTTTTATATCTTACGACTTCACCTTTTTTATTTCGTTTTCGCACAAAAACCCATTTGTACCCCACTCGCTTGACACCTTCAGGTGTTCGGACTATTGGTCCGAAAACTTCATGTTTTTCAAGTGAAGCCAATTCTGCTTGAATTGCATCCTTTCACTTTGGCCAATCATTTCTCTGTCTACATTCATTGACAGATTTTGGTTCCAAATCCTCATCTTGTTGCATTATTTCAACAACAACATTATAAGCAAAAATATTGTCAACCACAATATTATTTCGATTCCATCTTTTTCTCGTTGAGACATAATTTATTGAAATCTCTTCATTCTCATTATTTTCAGATATTTGAATTCCCTTGATGGTCTTATCATTTGTTATGTTTCAAGGCTCTTTTTGAGAAATTTCCACCATATCATGATCATCTTGATCTTTTATTCCTTTTCTTTTTCGAGGATTTTTATCTTTGAAACCAATTGGCCTACCACGTTTCAAACGTGGCCTAGATTCATTTGCATTAACACTTTGTCCTACCGGGACATCAACTCGAACTGGAGCATTTGCAGCTGGAATATAAGATTTAGTAACCCTTGGGAGGTTAGTAAATGCATCTGGCAGTTGATTTGCAACATTTTGCAAATAAATTATCTTTTGAACTTCTTGCTCACATAGATTTGTTCGAGAATCTAAATGAGATAGTGATGATGCATTCCAATCTATCTTCTTTTCCAACTGCTTATGTTCTCCCCCTAATGTTGGGTATACTAATTCATCAAAATGACAATCAACAAACCTTGCCGTAAATAAATCTCCAGTCATAGATTCCAAATATTTTATAATAGATGGAGACTCATACCCAACATATATTCCCAGCCTTCTTTGGGGACCCATCTTTGTGCGTTGTGGTGGAGCAATTGGAACATATACCGCACACTCAAAAATTCTAAGATGAGAAATATTTGGCTCTTGACCAAAAACCAATTGTAATGGGGAGAATTCATGATAACTGGTTGGCCTTATGCGCACAAGTGCTGCTGCATGCAAAATAGCATACCCCCATATTGAAATAGGAAGTTTTGTCCTCATTAACATAGGTCTAGCTATCAATTGAAGACGTTTAATCAGTGATCTACTAGACCATTTTGAGTATGAACATGAGCAACCGGATGTTCAACTTTTATCCCATTAGACATACAATAATCATTAAAGGACTGAGATGTAAACTCACCAGCATTATCAAGACGGATAGTCTTTATTGCATAATCTGGAAATTGCGCTTTTAATCTTATTATTTGAGCCAACAATCTCGAAAAAGCCATATTGCGAGTTGATAATAAGCACACATGTGACCAGCTTGTAGATGCATCTATCAAGACCATATAATATTTAAAAGGTCCACATGAAGGGAAAATTAGATAATAATTAAAAAAACACATAAACAAAATAACATAATTTATTTCCCCAATAAATTGATCAAACTTCAGTTTTGATCTCCAAAAATCTTCATCTTCCAAATGAGTAATATCATCAAAACCATCAAAATCATCATCTTTCAAAGCCAAATTTGCCTCGACATCTTCATCATATTTTTGTGAAGGTCCTGCCTCAACATCATTTTCAAAAGTCAAGTGTGACTCCATTCGGACATTAGAAGAGGCACCACCCTTATTTTCTTTTCTTTTGAAAGAATTTTGATAAAGCCTAACAAAATGCTCATGTGCCCGGCATTCATTCTTCCAATGGTCTTTCATGATGACAAACACCTCTTGAAGGATTGTTTTGAGAACTCATTTGGTTCTCCCTCTTACAGGTACCACCACCACGACGATTATTATATCGTCCCCTGCCATTGTCATGTCCACGCACATTATTTTGGCCCTGATTTTGCCTTCTTTCAGGCTGGCCATGTGCTTCTGCCTCATTTGCTTCCGGTAATGGAGCTGCTCCAGTGGGACGAGATTCATGATTTTTCATTAAAAGGGCATTATGTTGCTCAGCCACCAGAAGGCATGAGATCAATTCAGAATATTTCTGAAAGCCCTTTTCACGATATTGCTGCTGCAATATCAAATTTGAGGCATGAAAAGTAGTAAGTGTCTTTTCCATTATATCCTCATCATTAATAGTTTCCCCACATAATTTCAATTGGGAAGCAATCCTGAATACAACAGAATTATATTTAACTACGGTTTTAAAATCTTGAAACCGTAAGTGCATCCACTCGTAACGAGCTCTTGGCAATACCGTGGCCTTTAGGTGGTCATACCTTCCCTTTAAATCAGTCCACAGTTCAAGTGGATCTTTCACTGTCAAGTATTCAACCTTCAATCCTTCATCCAGATGATGTCGAAGGAAAATCATAGACTCGGCCTTATCTTGACTCGACGCTGCATTATCTTGGGTAATGATAGCATCAAGAATTTTAGCAGCTAGGTGGATTTCAGCGTCGAGAACCCATGACAGGTAATTTTTTTCCGGAGATATCAAGTGCCACAAACTCAAGTTTTGATAAATTTGACATGATGAAAACTATCATAAAAAATAATTTAGTTAGATAAAAATACAATAACACAATCTCAAAAAGTAGACTCTCTTCTTTTTTTTTTTCATAAAAACAATACGTTTTATTTTTCATCAAGAATAGTGATTAGAAAAGAGTTCATATAAACTTTAAATTGGCAGTTATATGAAATGTTAAGACACATACAAAGTATAACATAGTGGGGTAAATCACGATTCTATAAATTTAAAGAAGCAAGATTCAATTATTAATACAAATGAAATCAAATTGATGCATACTCCAAAATTATTCATTAATTGGCTGCTATTAACATTAGACAAATATTAACAAATAAGTTAAGAATTAAAAAAAATATATAACCAACTTGTTCATGACAGAATGTAAAAATAAAAAATAAAACTTACAATCTTGAGACTTCGTGCTGATAACGTGTGTTGATTTCAAGAACAAGAATAACAAATAAATAACAATAAGAACAATATAAAAGACAAGAGAAATATTATAAGATAGCTTTCTTCTTTCTTTCAAGTGTATTCAACATCATCCTCAAGTCCTCTATTTATAGCATTACATTGAGGAACTTAAAGGGGTGTGATAAACATGACATTTAACTCAAGAGAATGTGAAAAAGGTTATGGGATTATGGAAGAATAAAAAAGAGGTGGTGGAGGTGTGGGAGTTACTACACTTAAAGGAGGAATTACTCATAGGTGTTATGGACTTTATGGTCATCCACAATTACTTTTATTTTCAACAGAATGAAATAAGTAGACTATATTATTAATTTAATACAGTATTTTTAAGGTAAATGCAAATCCTGGCCAAAGAAGCATGCCACATCAGCAGTTTTATATCCTTCATTTATATATAGATATATAGATTATAGTACACCCCCCCCCCCCACCACCACCACCCTTCCATATTTGGTTGTTTATGTTCAATAATCAATGGATAATTAATTCAAACCATTAAATTTATTATTCTCTCCATTCATTTTTAAAATAGATTTTTATTTTTATTTGTTACTTTTGATATATGAAGAAAAATAATTATTTTTTTCATGTTTTATCCTTATATTAATTACTTATTTTTCAAATCATTTTCTAGTAATACTAAATATAGTATCAATTAATAGGGATTGGTAAATAGATATGTCAATTATTGTTTTCTCGATGAGTGTGCCAAGTTAAAATGTGTCAAGTAAAAATGAACGGAGCAAGTAATAAATAGAAATCGGAGGAGAAAGATAAAGTTATTTCATTTTAACCGCGGTGAGAAGACGTGAAGTTAAGGCGTGGTTCAATTCACATTATGTGATTGTCCTTATAAAGGTGAAAAATCCTACTTTTAAGAGTAAAATTCTCCCTCCGAAGCTCTAACTAAAACCTTTAGTTAAAGAGTCTTAATTTTAGCAATACAATAAATTTAATACTAAAAATTTTACAAATTAAACTCAAATTTACCTTAGAAACAAGAATGAAGTATTTTGACCTGAATCTTACTAATTTTCATTTTTACAATTATATTTTGGAAGGACCACATTTGTCCCAATCTAATTTTTTCCTTTTAAATTTTGTCCCTGGATAAAGGAACAAGAAAGTCACATATCGAACATATTATTATCGGCCAAACATGCTCCAAAAATACTTGTTAGGCGGCCTTTACAATCTAAAACAAACTAAATTCCAAAAGCTTTATAAGATTTCATGCAACATTACGTGGATTGCAACATTAGCTACAAAACCTTAACATGCCAATTACGACAAAGCTTAACGGACCTTGGCTCCCTTGCCCACACAAAGCTTATCAATTTGAACAAATTAAAATTGCATACCAACCAGGAGAAATCTTTAGTTCTACGCCACCCTCTCCGGAATACAGGCAATTCAAGAGAACTATTTTTGCAAAGGAATCGTGTAATGAACTATTGTGTAAATGGTACAAGTTCCTTGGCAACCCAAAATGACCAGCTCTTCTACATTCTAGTATCTTCTTCCTCATACTGACTATATAACATTCTCACCTGAAGCTTATCCGGTAAAACTTATCATAATATATAATAAGTAGAGACACCTTCTTAAATTTGGTGTCAACCTCATTTCACTATCACATAAGATTGATCTCATCTCGCGGAAGTATAGCATCATTTGCTTGGTGTATCAAACAACAAAGCTTGTAGCGATTCTTGGTAGAGGGAGCTGATTCACTTTGGTCCTTTCGCCTTATCCACGGTTGCAAAAAAATGGCTTCTGCTCCTATAAAATAATCTATGAACATCTACCAACACATGTGACTATGTACTTTCCTTTCTCTAGATGGGAAAAGGCATGGTTTCCACCCTAAACTATACTCAAAAAGTCGATGTCACATTTAAACTATTGTCGCGATCTATTACACACTTGTACTACTTAAAAGTGAATTTATTTCCACCTTATAAATGTTACACCACTTTCATAAAGTGTGGTGTTCCACACGCGCATGCCACGTCTGCGCCATGTCAACGCTACACAGAAAATACAATAAATTTATTATTTTTATTACTTTGTCTTTTTTTCTTTTCCTCTACCCCCATCAAAAAATCTCCATTGTTATAGATGCATCACCATAAACAAACCCAATTATCATTCATCACCACCTTCAACTTCACCCTCTGCCAACAAAGCTTCCATCACTATCAATTTCTTCTAACCGCTTTTTATCATCCATCTTCAACCCTCTTCTCTCTTCTTCATTTCTTCTTCATTGATTTTCCGATGAGGTTAAAAAATTCTTTTTTAGAGTTAGAAGTGAGATGTGGAACGACAAAAATCCGACAAAGTTGAGGGGTAGGAATCTGTCCAACAAAAATCCGATAAAGGTTTTGAAAAAATAAAATTCGCAGGTGATGAAATTGGTGGTGAAGTTGTGACGAAATTGATAGTGGCATTGTGACGAAATTGATAGAGGTAGGCGATGAAATTGATAGTGATGGCGGTGAAATTGGTGATGATGGTAATTAGGTTATGGAGGTATGGTAGAGGTGGTGAAATGGGGTGATAAACTTGTGATTTTTGGTGGTGATAATGAAATTAATAGGGATGTGGTGGTTGTTCTTCATTAATTTTCGATTAATGTGGAGAAATCAATGGTGGTGTGGTGATTCATCTTCACTATTTTCTAGCAAAGTTGATGAAGAATGTATAGTGAGTTGGGTGTGAAGAAGAAGATGTGGGTTAGGGTGTGGGGGGTGGATTTTTATTTTTTTTATTTAATTTTTTCATTCAAACGCGCTTATTTTTTACTTTAATTAAATTTTTTTGCCACATCAGTTTTTGGGGTTAAATAAATTCACTTTTAAGTAGTACAAGTGTGTAATAAGTCGCGAAAATAGTTTAAGTGTGACATCAACTTTTGAGGTATAGTTTAGGATGGAAACCATGCCTTTTCCCTTCTCTAGATCATACACAATCTTCTATTGTGGCTTTCTCCACTTTGACACATACCATGCTGTGAATATCACCAAACTTGAAGATATTTGCAGGTGTGACTATGTAATTTCCTTTATGAGTTGTTTTTTTATTATTTGGGATATTTAAGATATTTGCATACAGTGGGGCAACATTTAAGTTGAAGTTGAAAAAAAATTGTTTGAAGTAAAACTTAAAAGTAATTTGTCAAGGATTAATGAGGTTAATTCGCTTTGTACCAATTTTATTACTTCCTCCATTTCAAAAAGAATAACCTACTTTCTTTTTTAGTTTGTTTCAAAAAGAATAATCTTTTCCTTTTTTGACAATACTTTAACTCCAACTTTCCACGTGACATGTTTAAGACTACAAAATTATAGGGCATATTGGTACATTTGACACAACTTTAATTTATGACCACAAAATTTAAAAGTCTTCTTTATTTTTTTAAATTTCATGTCAAGTCAAAATAGATCATTATTTTTTAAACGGAGGGAGTATTAACTAACAAGAGAAAATTGAGCAGCAGGTTACAAAAAAGTTTGGAATTAAAAGAAGGTGACAAGTTAACCAACTTAAGTCAAAGACTTTTATTAATTAATGTTTAAGTTAATCGGGGTATAAAATGCAATTTTTAAAACTTTTAAACTTTTAAAAGAATACAAATATAACCCACTTCCAAAATCGATACTCCACTTTAGCCCTAGCCTCTTTATTCATTTCTCTCACTTGGACTTTGGTTCTTGGCAGACCCGAGAAAAGAAAGAAAACCCTTTCTTCGGTTCCCATTTTTCTCTGCTTCTCTTCTCTCCCTCTCTACGAAATCCTCAGCTTCCAGGGCACTCCTTCTCTCGTTGTTGTTGTCGCGTTCATCATCTCCGTACTCAAGTTAGGTTTTTGATTTTTAAAGGTAAAACTTTTCTCTTTTATCTCACAGTTAGGGTTTCATCCATTTTTAAGAAAGAAATTTTTTGATTTTGGGAATATCCTTTTTTTTCTCTCACCATTAGAATTTCATCCATTTTCGAGAAAGAATCTGTTGATTTTGAGAATATGTGTTTAGATTTTGTAGTGTCTTGTTTTGGGTTTGTTCTTCTTATAGGTATGTTTAATTTGAACAGTGAATGCATTTCTTGAAAAGGAAGAACTTTGATTGACTTGAATTTATACAAAGTTATAATTTTTATAAGAAATAGTATTTTGGAATTGTTCTTGTTTTAACTTTACACTTAGTTTTATAATTTTACTGCTTTTCGAAATTCTTTATTTGACTTGACTTGGTAATGAATTATTTAGGATTGAGGCGTAGTAGTAGTAGTTCGAAGATACAGTAGAAACTGCAATTTTGTTGTCATTACTACTTTGTTTGTTAGGAGAGTTTGTTTTGGTTGTTATCTTATTAGGTCAATGTGCTGATTCAATTATTAAACTTAGAACAAAAATGGTTACACAATAATGCACTAGGTTAATTTCAATGTCCTTGTCTTTTTCTTTGCTTGGTTCTTCAAAAAGATCACACTAAGTTCAAATTTAGATTAAACTGTTAGTTTAAAGTTAAATGTTGATTTTTTCTGTCCCATAATTGATGTACGGACCGTATACTAGATCATTCTATTCATGTTAAATTCAGTTATTGTTTGAAAATCTACTACTCTTTCTCTAGCCTTACCATGCTTTGTTGGTTAAATTAATTGATTGTTTCTGTTGTCTCATATAGATAAAATGGCTCGAAGAAAAAGAAGAGCAACAACTGCCACTACTCCTACTAAAAATACTAAAAGAAAAATTAGTACACGGAGACAAATAGAAGAAGAAGAAAGCACAATGTCGGGAAAGTCTATAGAAGAAGAATGAAGCACGAGATTGGAGAAATCTACAGAAGAAGAAGAAGAAGCAGGTGGAAAAATTCTTCTTCCACTAATGTAGATGCCTCGAATGATAAATCCAAAAGTAATGAAAATGTAGAAGGTGGGGATAGAGAATTTGATGATGAACAAAGAACGGAACACCAGCACAATACACCTATCTTGGAGGAGGAGATATCTCATATTGTCGAGTCCTGTTCGGCCAGTCCTTCCCCCGACACCTCACTTGTCAAGCCTATTAGGTATTCAGATTACAACTTTGAGACCACGATTGACAAGTATCCAGGTTTAATGGGTTCTATTAATGTTAAGTCGGGATTTAGAAAGATCTTAGAGGACCAAAAATTGATGAAGTTCTTTAAATCTTCCATTTTTGGGAATTACTTACACCTACCTAATAATGTCAATATACGATTTCAAATGAATTTGGTGTACCAACTTCTTCTTCGTAAAATTAAAAGTAAAAGAAAAGAGGAAGTTTGGATAGACTATTGTGGCATGCCGATTTGTTTTGGCATGAGAGAGTTTGCGATCATCACTGGCTTGAATTGTCATTTGCCAGAAGTGTATGATGAAGAAAAAATGTCAACTAAGACATTGAGGAGGAGACAACAAATTATTGACTTGGTGGGGAAGACTTGCAAAGAGAAGGAGTTGATTGAGCATCTCAAATCCGAGGATGTTCGTAAAAGTGTAAAGAAGTCATTGTGCTTGCTTTATTTTGTGCACAATTTTCTTTGTGCAAAAGATTTGAACACAAATATTCCCTCTGAATGGATTTTGCTCTCAGCCGATAGAGATGCATTTTCTGCCCATCCATGGGGTCGTGTAAGTTATGATCTTACAATTGATTATCTATTAAAGGCGGTCAATCCAAATGTCAAGACCTCCAATCTTTATGGTTTTCCATGGGCTTTCATGGTAATTTTATTTTATTCAATATTTGTTTCTTTTTATTATTTTTGGGTCCATTCATTATTCTGATTCTCTCTTTCTCAATGTCTCTATTTTATGTAGTGTTGGGCATTTGAGGCTATTCCCCCCCTCCGAAAAAAATTCAAGGTATTTTCAGAAGAAGTGTCTTCGCCGAGAATCCTTAGATGGCTTTCGGCGACTAATAACATATCTGTTGAGATTCATGAGTTGTTTGACCCCCCCGAGGACTCGGTAAGCATCATTTTATATTTATATACAGTAGCAGCAGCAACAACATTTCTTTATCTCCTAATCACAGTGCACTGTCCAGATATTATTCTTGACACATGACTTAGCTTCAGGTGTTAGAAGAATTGATCCCTCTGTATGATTTCACGCTCAGCTTTTGTCGAGCCCTTTTTGGATCACAAAATGCAACTTATTCAAGCAGCTTTAAAAGGGAAAAAAACTACAATTAGCTTAACAAAAAACAACTATATAGTGCAGCTTTGCAGATCTAAATGGAGGGACATGGATAGTTGGGATTCATATAGCTGACCTCAACTAACGTGAGATTTAAATAATAATTGTTATGGTTGGTAGTGAATCAACTATTTTGAAACATAGTAAGCTGGAGACGTAGTTCAGCTATCTTGAAGAGACGTGTTTATTACGAACAAACATGATTTTATTCATGTCCTATATAAAAGCCAGTTATATAAACAGAAAAGAGAACACAACATATTGAATACTCTGTACCTGAATACCTTTGCTTAAATGTTCTGATTACCCTACTCAACAAAAACTGATACAATTATCTTTTGTTGGTCAGATACCTTTATGTTCTTGATGAATACTCAAAATTCTATTGCATTATAGAGATACATGTATTAGCAGATCTCAACTTGCACATAAGAAAAAAAACAATGATGGGATGAATTTAGTCTCTTTTACCTAAAGTACTGCAACACGTAAATCATATTATACCAAAAGTGGAAACAAAAATCATATATATATATCTCTAATCTCTAATCTTTATCTCTAATCTAATCTATATATTAAATTAGTACTAGTTAGCGCAACTCCAGGCAACATATAAATAGTACCAGATAACATATATAATATGATTTGTTAAGTTCATTTTTGGCTTTCTGTTGTAACTGCTACTTGAATTCTCATAATTATAATGTGATTTATCTAAAATTGTCTATGTTATCATATTTTAATATACATATTTTTTTTACATGTAGATTGTGCATCCATGGATAATTGCTACACCTACTGAGATGGAGATGGATTTCCTCACTAGATTTGTGCCTTTGCAATTAGCTAAGGATGACAAGATTGAAAAGCTCGAGAGAGATTTGAACGGTATTGTGGCTATTAAAAGAGATTGGACAGTTGTTGAGAAGGATATTGACCCTTCAAGGATAGTTGTTCTAGGTGGTAATGGTGCTGGTGAATCTTCAGAAGGTTTTGGTGTTGGTATTGGTGGTGGTGGAGGAGTATCTTCTCCAAATATTGATAGAGGTACTGATGGTGTTGGTGCCGGAGGAGGAGGATCTTCTCTATTTGTTACTAGTGATTTCGCCTGTGTTAGTGGTGGTTTTGGAGTAGGAAGATCTTCTCCGATTGGTGAGAATGTTTCGCATCCTCAAGAAACCCGATACACCACTGAGGTGCCTTCTTGTAAACTTTGTCATGAGAAGATAGACTTATTAACTACTAGAATAGAGGCCTTAGAGAAAGCTATCATCTTCATGATGTCTAAGAGGGGTATTAGGCCATCATTAAAGATCTCAGACCCATATACTCTTGATGTTGTTAAAAGGAGGAAAAAACAAATTACAAAGATACTGTCAAGCGTCCAAAAAAAGGCAAAGAGATAGAGACAGAGACAGTTGAGGCTATCATCGAGAAGGAACCGGTGCCCTAGTTGAATCAAAGACAATTTATTTTAAGCTTTTTTTTAGTTGATTTGTTATATTTTGTTGAACAAGTACATTATGTTTTGTTTAACTTTTTATGTTGCGAGGCTGCTGGAACTTGAGAATTTTTTATATTTACAATATGTTTTGTTATATTGGAGCAATTGTTGGAATATGCTGAGAATTTTCCAGCAATTGTTGTTAGTTGCTGAACGTTTTATAACAATTGCTGAAATATGGTACAACAAGTACAGTAGTTGCTGAACATTTTATAGTTCTTGCTGAAATATGCTGCAACAAGTACATTAGTTGCTGAAAGTTTTATAGCAATTGCACATGTAATCAACTAAAATTGAGTTAAATGATCATCAATTGATTCGATCAATCACATTTAATGATAAATAAGGTGGCTCTAGTCTAATTTAAGAATAAAAGTTAGATTTTATAGTGATCTTGTACAATGAAATATGCTATAGCAACTACGTTAGTTACCTGTAATTTCATAGCAATTGCTGCAATATGCTACAACAAGTACGTTAGTTGCTGAACATTTCATAGCAATTGTTGCATTTTGCTACAGCAAGTACGTTAGTTGCTGAACATACGTTAGTTGCTGAACATCTCATAGCAATTGTTGTAATATGCTACAACAAGTACGTTAGTTGCTGAACGTTTCATAGCAATTGTTGCATTTTGCTACAGCAAGTACGTTAGTTGCTGAACATGTCATAGCAATTGCTGCAATATGCTACAGCAAGTACGTTAGTTGCTGAACATGTCATAGCAATTGCTGCAATATGCTACAACAAGTACGTTAGTTGCTGAACATGTCAGAGCAATTGCTGCAATATGCTACAACAAGTACGTTAGTTGCTGAACGTTTTATAGCAATTGTTGCATTTTGCTATAGCAAGTATGTTATCAAATCAACTGAAATTGAGTTAAATGATCACTAATTGATTGGATCAATCATATTTAATGATAAATAGGGTGATATAAGTCTAATTTAAGTCCAAAAGTTAGATTTTGTAGTTATCAAATACAATGAGATGGTAATTTGAGATACACTAGACGAACAATTAAACGATTGCAAACGTAATCAACTGAAATTGAGTTAAATGATCACTAATTGATTGGATCAATCATATTTAATGATAAATAGGGTGATATAAGTCTAATTTAAGTCCAAAAGTTAGATTTTGTAGTTATCAAATACAATGAGATAGTAATTTGAGATACACTAGATGAACAATTAAACGATTGCAAACGTAACCAACTGAAATTGAGTTAAATGATCACTAATTGATTGGATCAATCATATTTAATGATAAATAGGGTGATATTAGTCTAATTTAAGAGTAAAATTTAAATTTGATTGTGATCTTAATTGAATTTACTACAACAATTAAGCTAGTTGCTAGAAATTTCATAGCAATTGTTGTATTTTGCTACAACAAGTACGCCAGTTGCTAAACTTTTCATTGCAATTGCTGCATTGTGCTACAGCAAGTACGTTAGTTGCTGAATTAAGAGTGTCAACTGGGCCGGGTCAACCCGGTACCGGCCCATTTAGACCGACCCATTTACCGACCGGACCGGACCGGATCGGATCCGGTATGGGTAATGGGCCTGGCGGGTTTTTAGGGGGCTGGGCCGAACACGGTATTGAAATCGGTCGACCGGCCCAGTTAGAAAACCGGACCGGGTCCACCGGTGCACCGGCCCGGTAATTTTTTATTTTTTATTTTTTAAAAAAATGACTGGGCCATTGGGCCCCAGCCTGCAAAGGCTGTTTTGGTCCGTTGAGGCCCAACGGCCAAACAGCCTTTTTAGGCTTTAATTTAAAAAAAAAAAAAATTCAAATTTTTTTTTTCCTATAAATACATGCCATTTCAAAAAATATTTTCTACAATCTCAATTCTCATTCTCTTATTCTCTCTCAAATTTGCTAAAATTATCTCATAAAGTGTTCTATATATTTTATTATTTTGCAATTACAAATACTACGTTGAAGTTTCCAAAAGTACTCAATTGACCAACTTTCGAGTACTTCAAAAATTTGGTATTATCGTTCCATCTCTTACTTTTAATTTTTAATTAGTGTATTATTTGTTGAATATTTATTTGGATTTTTTTTGTGTTTTTTGAATAATTGTTAGTTTAATTGGTAATATGGATAAATTAAGGAAAGTCGGTAAAAGTGTTAGAAATTTTTGTCCCGGAAGTGGTAGTGGTAGTGGTAGTAAGAAACAAATTGATTCCGGTAGAGGTAATTCAAATGCTCGATATACTCGTGTGCCTCCGATACCAATTAGCGAACCATTTGAGAATGAAATACGTGTAGGTGCTCACGATATGAATTATTTTGAGGCTCAAGAAAATTATGGTATAGAAGAAGAGAATGAAGTAGAAGACTCTGTTGATTTAGATGAAAATGATGATGATGATGTTGATGTTACACCCGAATCTGGTAATGTTAATGTTCAATCTGAATCAGTTAATCTTCCTCCCCGGCCCCCTGTAAGATCTCGTAAAAAAACTAGTGTTGTGTGGAATTTTTATACCCGAATAGAAGGAACCACTCAGGTTGAATGCGATCTTTGTCAGATAAAATACGAGCATAAGACCGGGGGTAATAAAGGAGGTACGGGTCAGTTGTCGAGACATTTGAAGGAGAAACACCCAATAGAGCTAGCTCAGGTAACTGGTGGTGAGACAGTTGGGAGCCCAAGTCAAACTAGATTGAACCCAAAAACCGGTCTATTAGTTAAGAATTATAATAAAATGAAGGATCGTGAAGAAATAGCCAAAATGATAGTTGTGGGTTGTTTGCCTTTCTCTTTTGCTTCTTCTGATGCTTTTATTCATTATATTCAGGCAATTTATAATCCTATGTTTGAGGGTATTCCTAGAAGTACTTGTCGGTCCGATATTTTTAGACTCCATGCACAATATGTTTACTATTTATCTGCATTATTAAAAAATCTTTCATGTAGAGTTGCTTTAACTTCTGATCTTGGTCGTGTTATTAATAAAAATGATTATTTAACAATTACTTGTCATTTGGTAGATAGTAATTTTGTTATGCAAAAACGTATTTTAGCATTTTTGTATGCTGAAGACCGTAGACACACTGAAAAATTTATTTCTGAATCTATTACAAAAGTTGCAAGATATTATGGTATTGACCGCAAAGTTTTATGTATATCTTTTGATAATGCATCTAACAACAACGCTGCTATTGAGTTGTTAAAAACTGAACTTTCTCCAACGTTATCCGAAATATTTCATGTTAAGTGTGCTTGCCATATATATAATTTAATTGTAAAGGATGGTCTTGCTTTTTTTGAGCCTGCTATTGAAAAAGTTAGACTTGCAGTTGGCTTTATTCAAGAAAATAATAGAAAAATTAGACTTACTGAATTTAAAAGAAAATGTCAGGAAAATGGACTTAGACCTAGATTAATGCCTGAAGAAATAGATGTTAGATGGAATTCTACGTATGATTTCTTAAATACTTGCAGTATTTATAAAGTTCCTATTACTATGACTTTTAACCAATTTGCTAGTGATTTTTCCAATTGTATATTACAAAATTCAGACTGGGCTGAAATTGATGATATTGTTAATTTTTTGCAAAAATTTTATGTAGCTACGGTTGAATTTTCTAGAGCTTATTATCCTACTGTTTGTAATATTTTAGCTTATTTAGCCGACATTTCTTTATTACTTAACGAGTATAAGTCTAAATCAGGTTACAAATATGCTATTGAGGCAATGATTGATAAATTTAAAAAATATTTTTTTCCGCTTCCCCCTATTTTCTTAGTTGGTGCTATAATAAATCCATGTATGAAATATAATACTATGTCCGAATTTACTTCTCTTATTTATTCTGCTTTAGGAGTAAAAGCTAATGAAGAACCTTCTTTGTTTACGGCTATGTCTGATGCAAATAGTTACATGGACACATTATACAATCATTATGCTGATTTACTTGACAATGCTTTACCGTCACACATTACACCGACCCCCGCTCCCCATCCTTCTGAGGAACCATCATCTTCTAAAAGACAGGCACATAATATGCCTGCTTATTGTGTTTCTGATCTATCTGTTTGGAATAGATTGCAGCCTTCATTGCATAGAACCGTAAGTCGGGAAGAGCTTAAATATTATCTTATGCAGCCTAAAGAGGATCCTAGAGGTAGAATCAACACGCTGGAATGGTGGAAGACTAATGAAAGACAATATCCTGTACTTTCAATGTTAGCTAGAGATATATTGAATGTTTCAATGTCAACCGTTGCATCAGAGAGCGCTTTTAGTCAAGGACGACAACAGATTGGAGACAACCGACACACATTGGGAGGCAATGCCATAAATGTTTTAGTTTGCCTTAGAGACTGGATTAGAGCAGAACGAAGAAATCAAGGAATGTTCGTGGAGCCGGAAGACGAAGAAGATCTTGAAGAAATAATGACTTCGAGAGAGAATTCAGCACAATCAAGTCCAATGCATGGCTTTAGTGCCATTGATTTTGACAATCCAAAGCCAATTCCCATTAATGTTAACAGGCGTGAATTGAAAAAAATGATGAAAAATTTGTAGAATTTACAATTAATCAATTGAATTTTCATTTTTTCAATTTAACTTTGTGAAATTAGTGAAATGTAATTGCAACCTTGTAACTTGTAAGTTTTCAAACATTTTGCAATCAATCAAATATTAAATTCATTTACTCTTTATATATTTTTCCATTTAAAATTTAAATTGAATATCTTGTATGAATTCAATACTAGTAATATAATAGTATAAAAGTATATGTTGTTGAATATTGTATATATGTATGTATATTCTTTAAAATAGTATATATTGAATGTACATACATATGTATGTTCTTTAAAGTAGTATATATTGAATGTATATATGTATGTATATTCTTTAAAATAGTATATATATGTATGTATATTCTTTAAAATAGTATATATATGTATGTATATTCTTTAAAATAGTATATATATGTATGTATATTCTTTAAAATAGTATATATATGTATGTATATTCTTTAAAGTAGTATATATTGAATGTATATACATATGTATGTTCTTTAAAGTAGTATATATTGAATGTATATATGTATGTATATTCTTTAAAATAGTATATATATGTATGTATATTTTTTAAAATAGTATATATATGTATGTATATTCTTTAAAATAGTATATATTAAATGTATATATGTATGTATATTCTTTAAAATAGTATATATATGTATGTATATTCTTTAAAATAGTATATATATGTATGTATATTCTTTAAAGTAGTATGTATTGAATGTACATACACATGTATGTTCTTTAAAGTAGTATATATTGAATGTATATATGTATGTATATTCTTTAAAATAGTATATATATGTATGTATATTCTTTAAAATAGTATATATATGTATGTATATTCTTTAAAGTAGTATATATTGAATGTATATATGTATGTATATTCTTTAAAATAGTATATATTGAATGTATATATATATGTATATTCTTTAAAATAGTATATATTGAATGTATATATATATGTATATTCTTTAAAATAGTATATATTGAATGTATATTCTTTTGTATGACTGTATGTTCTTTAAAGTAGTATATATTGAAGTACATATATATGCATGTTCTTTAAAGTCGTATTCTAAGTAGTATTATATTAAAAAACAATCAAAGTTCAAAATTTTTTTTTAGTCGGGACCCGGCCCGGCCCGGCCCATGTAAAATGCACTAATGGGCCGGTGCTGGGCCGTTTGGGCTTTAATTACTGTTGGGCCCAGCCCGGCCCGGCCCAGTTAAAGTGAAGACCGGACCGGACCCGGCCCAGGCTCAGTAAAAAATACCGAACCGGAGCCGGGTTGACCCGGCCCGGCCCGGTTGACACCCTTATGCTGAATGTTTCACAGCAATAGCTGAAATATGCTACAGCAACTACGTTAGTTGCTTGTACTTTCATAGCAATTGCTGAAATATGCTACAACAAGTACGTTAGTTGCTGAACATTTCATAGCAATTGCTGAAATATGCTACAGCAACTACGTTAGTTGCTTATACTTTCATAGCAATTGTTGAAATATGCTACAACAAGTACGTTAGTTGCTGAACATTTCATAGCAATTGCTAAAATATGCTACAACAAGTACGTTAGTTACTGAACATTTCATAGCAGTTGCTGCAATATGCTACAACAAGTACGTTAGTTGCTGAACGTTTCATAGCAATTGTTACATTTTGCTACAGCAAGTACGTTAGTTGCTGAACATGTCATAGCAATTGCTGTAATATGCTACAGCAAGTACGGTAGTTGCTGAACATTTCATAGCAATTGCTAAAATATGCTACAACAAGTACGTTAGTTACTGAACATTTCATAGCAGTTGCTGCAATATGCTACAACAAGTACGTTAGTTGCTGAACGTTTCATAGCAATTGTTACATTTTGCTACAGCAAGTACGTTAGTTGCTGAACATGTCATAGCAATTGCTGTAATATGCTACAGCAAGTACGGTAGTTGCTGAACATGTCATAGCAATTGCTGCAATATGCTACAACAAGTACGTTAGTTGCTGAACGTTTCATAGCAATTGTTGCATTTTGCTACAGCAAATACGTTAGTTGCTGAACATGTCATAGCAATTGCTGCAATATGCTACAGCAAGTACGGTAGTTGCTGAACATGTCATAGCAATTGTTGCAATATGCTACAACAAGTACTTTAGTTGCTGAACATTTCATAGCAATTATTGCATTTTGCTACAACAAGTACGTTAGTTGCTGAACATTTCATAGCAATTACTGCATTGTGCTACAACAAGTACGTTAGTTGCTGAATGTTTCACAGCAATTGTTGTAATCTGCAAATTATCCTAGACAGTATAAGATGCAATTTCTTGAAAACTAAACAACAACAACAATAAGATCCAATTTGTCCACAAATAACAACAACAATAAGATCAAATTTGTTTACAATTAACAACAACAACAATAAGATGTGTTCACAAATAACAAAAACAATTAGATAAAATGTGTTTCTACGGAGCATTTCGCTCGGAGCATGTAGTCCTTTTGTGTCCAACCTTTTTGCATATGGAACATTTATTTTTCTTGGTTGGAAATGATTCTCCGACTCCTTTCCGCCTTTTCGATGGACTTATTCCAACCTTACCGGGCTCAACAAATGGAGGAGATATTTTTCTTTCTAAAATCTCAATAGGAACTTGCCAAGAATCTTCAGATGGCACGGGTTTAATTTCCTCCACATATGTTATAAGGTATGCTTCTACCAGATAATACAAAGAGGAGTACTCATAAATTTGCCTCCCATAGTCTTCACCATATTGGCATCGGAGCGCTGCCATAGCATGTGGACAAGGTATTTTGTCAACGTCAAAGACTCTACAAGTGCAAGATTTGCTTTGCAAATCAACCGTTGCAACTGCTTCATGACCGGTGACAATATACCTGTAGTTGGAAATTTGATGGACCAATAGCATGTTTCCTAACTTAACATTTTCAGCAATGATTTTCTCCACCGAAGGTACAAATTTGGTTTTTGTATTAAGGAATTCCATACGCCTCTTATGAAATATCTCAACAAATCGCTTGTTTATTGCATCGAATAAAGCAGTGATGGGAAATTCTCTTTCATCAAGAAGCGTTGCGTTAATCGACTCAGCAATATTTGTCGTCATAATATTGTACCTGTAATATGCTAGTCTCAGATCCTATATTATAATTGTATGTTTTTCAAGCTGTTGTTTTACTTATTTCAGCAGTTTCTGCTTTTATTCTGGGAACAAATGCAGCAGTTGCTGGAGCAAGTGCAGCAATTGCTGAAGGGATGCAGAAACTGGGTGAAATATACTACTGAAACTACCAATACATTAATCAATATCTGCAGTTATTTACAACAATTGCTAGATTTGTTTCATCAGATATTGTACTTATTTTACTTGCTGAAATATATACAACAGTTGCTGTAAAAAACTGCAGCAGTTGTACCAACTACCAACAATAATATACTGGTAAACTGTACCTATTTCCTGGAAAGAATGCCTTGCTCCATCGGTCACATCTACATTGTACACTTTTGCTGCCTTATAAAAGTGGTGGACAATGCTCCCATTATGAAAATTATTTTGAATATTTTCTCCAAGGTGCCTTATGCAACAACCATAATGAGCTGAAGGGTACACAATTGAAACCATCTTTCCAATACTTGGATGTCTGTCAGAAATTATGCACAATTCAGGGGTATAAGTACAAAGTTTCTCATTTGCTCAAAAAAGTATTTGTAGGAAGCATCACATTCAGAATCTACTATGCAAAATGCCACTGGAAAAATATGATTCTCCGCGTCCTGTGCAACAGCAGACAACAACACACCACCGTACCTACTCTTCAAAAATGTCCCATCCATCGCTATAACTTTTCTCATTTGCGCAAAACCAAGAATCCAAGCTCCATAGGCCACAAAAAAATACTTGAACCTACCATTTTCATCAACCTCCAACGCCGTCTTACTTCCCGGATTTGATGTCCTAAGCATATGACTGTATGCATCAAGCACTCCGTATCCATGCTCATGTGTCCCTCTTACCAAAGACTTTACAATCTCGCTACCCATCCAAACCTTCCAATAACTGACCTTACAGCCCAATTCAATACGGATGGAGTTCTTCAAATCTTTTGTAGATGGACCTTTACCCTCAGGATACCTGGTTTTGAAGTATGCTCCAAGGACTTTTGCTGTGGCATGTGGATTATGGCTCGTAAGATGTTCGGAACCACATGTGTGCAACTTTTCATATTTTCTAATGTAAAACCTATCACAATTTTTAAGCTTCACAGCTCTCAACCACCACTTGCACTCGGGATGCACACATTTGTAACAATACACAGAAATGGAGTTAATCACCTTCTTCATTCTAAAATCTTTCTTCACACAAGCAATTTTCAGCACAATATCTAATTCTTGCTTATTCTTAAATGACATACCATTGTAAAATCCCGTTCCATCATCTCGAGCATGACTTGACTGAGTTGATTGTGTAGTTGTCGGTGTATTACTGGCAACTTCAGTTGAAGGAATTTGTTGACCTGCACTCTCTTTATCTGGAGCATTCATATCCACCCAACCACATTCATCATTTAACATTTGTTGGTCTTCAGATAAATTATGGTTCTCCGCCAACCTTTCAACCTTGTATATCCTTAAAATGGGTCTGGATTCATCTTCCAAATAAGTACTCAAACTAAGTTGATCTTTTATCCTAAAAGGAGCCGTTTTCTGCTTTTCACCACAACTGTGCATGTAAGTGATGGTAATATCTTTCAACTCACAATTTAGTTCACAATAAGTAATGATTTTGTTCGCAAAATCATCATATGCGACATCTCGATGCACAATCATCGTTATCGTCTCGGCCATCTCTTTATTTATCCAACGCCAAATATAACGATTGTTGGACTCAACCCATTCACCATGACAATCAATCTCTAATGCTATTTTGTCCCCCATTAATGATTTTGAAGGTACCTGGAGATATTATGATTGAAAATAAAATAAATTGGTCATGAAAGAAGAGAAAAAATAATACTAAAATGTCACAACTGTTGTAGTTTATTCAGCAACTGCTTCATCAATTGTAACAACAGATGCAACAATTGTTGTAGATTATTCAGCAACTACAACATTCTGTTTCATCAATTGCTGAATATGTTGCAGCAACTACTGCAACAAATTCAGCAACTGCTGAAAACATATGCAACAGTTGCTATAATGGATGAAGCATTTGCTGAACAAATATTCAGCAACTGTTGCATATTGTTCAACAGTTGTTGCAATTAATGAAGCATTTACTGGATAAATTTTTCAACAACCGCTGCACAATTTTTAGTAGTTGTTGCATCTGTTTCAGCAATTGTTGCAGCAGTTGCTGAAACATATGCTGCAATGGCAGGACCAACAATATAAAACTCGAAACTCAGATGAATAATACACACCAAACTACATAATTTATTTATCAACATGATCAAAAATCACCTCTTAAGTAGTTTCCAATGCTACACGAATAAAATTTAGTCCAAAATTGATTATTTTTCTCTCAAGTTCTTCACAGAAAAAACTCACAACAATAGAAGAAGCAACAACAAGAAGAGAGAGCAACAACAAAATGGAGGAGAAGAAGAAGAATGAAGAAGAGGAAAAAGAAAAAAACGGGAGAAACCGAGAAGCCGTTGGGAAAGGAGGAGAAAAAAAATCTAATTTTTCCCCTTTTAGAACTAGGGTTTTGATAAAATTTGGGTTAAAGTGTAAAGAATAAAACTTGAGAACTTATTAAAAAAAAAAGTCAATTATTTTTAAATCCTAATTAAAAACTTGTCACCTACACCTAATAGTTAAAACTTGAGTCACTTTTTTTACATTTAAACTCTTTTTTGTCACCTATAATTAAATGGCCCTAACAAGATAGAAATGTCGAAACCCCACACAGCGGCGTGTGGTCAAAGAATAGATGAAGGTATTTAATTAAAAGAATTTGTGAAAGTTATATAATAATATTTCAACTGAAATAGTCCAATTATTTCAACTGAAATAGTCCTGCAAAGCTCAAATTCATACTCAAACACAACAAATTTAAATATTCTTTTTCAGTTTCAATTTCAAATGTTTTTTTAAAATTTCATCCATGGTCACTTAGCTTTGTATTCATTACACAAAATTCACTTTTCTTTCTTTCATTACACAAAAGTCATCTTAACTTGCTCTGGTCATCATAAAAGTCACTTTGACCAGATGTTATAATAATTCCACCTGAAAAAAGACGTGACATCCTTAATTAATATATTTTCTTAATTTAATAAAGTTAATATACAATATATTAAGTAATATAGCTCCCCTCCATTATACTTTCTCTCCATTTTGTCAAGTACACGTCTAGATGACAGACATGTATCATATTTAATTTTTAAATGTCAAGGTTATATTACATTAACAAGTATCATAATCATAGTTAAGTCAATAAATTTTGAAAAAAGTACTTTCTTTATTTTTATTTTTTTAAAAAATATTTCCCACAAATTTATTCCTATTATTATCATTAACTTTATCTTATAATGTTATAGTTGAATATGAAATTACACGATATTTAAACTGAGAATTGACTAAATAATTTTCTGAGAGTCAGATCCCTAGACAAAAGGTAATAATTTTTATTACTTATTTATCCTAATGTTACTAACTGTTCGAGTTCATACGTACAACAGCAAATAACATTAGGATAAATAAGTAATGAACTCAAACAATTAGTAACTTTAGAATAAATAAGCAATGAAAATTCTGACCTTTTTTTGTCTAGTATATCAATTTATATAGTATATTAACTTTATTTAATTAAGCAAATGCATTAATTAAGGCCGTCACATCACTTTTCAGATGGGATTATAATAAAATCCGATTAAAGTGATTTTTGTGATGATCGGAGCAAAGTAAAATGACTTTGTGTAATGAAAGAAAGAAAAGTGATTTTTATGTAATGGACACAAAGCTAAGTGACCATAGATAAAATTTTCTCGCTTTTTTCAACTTCACACTTTTAATCCAGAAGAAAACTCCCTCTCAGTTCCAAAACAAACTCCATGCAATGCAAAGTTGCATCGACAATAGTTCTGTCCATCTTCATAGTTATTTTTTCAAGTGGAGTTCTTCTCCATATTGCCCAGTATAGAGAAAAGGTTTTAACTATGTGAATTTTAAACTTTGATTTGAGTACTACTTACGTTGGATTGATTTATCTATCAAAATATTTCAACTACTAGTATGATGTATAGATCAAATTTATTTTACAAATATGATCGAATCAAACATTATCATATATACAAAATAAAATTAATATAGTACTATTGATTACTGAAAAAACAATTTAGTTAACTACACTAAAACTCATTATTTTTATAACGTACTTTTAACGTGATAGAAAATGTAATATCGGTATTCGCAGTGAGTTATATGTATTAACCAAGATGTTTTAAATCTTATGATTTTCCTAGGATAGAGGGAGTAAAATTGCTTTATATTTTTTTCTTAGATTTGACTTCAGTCAGTGGGAGCTTGCTAAAATTATTGGTACTCATAACTATATATTTTATGTATGCGAAATTGTAAAATAATAGTAGTACTTATATATTGGTACTTAATAATCAATTTTGTTGAATTTTAAAGAAGAATGAATTCAATCACCCCATCACATGTTCCTGTACTTTATAATTCAATGTTATGGTGTATCAACGTGGAGTGAAATGATATGAAAGGAGCAGAAGATAACAGAATTGAACAGGCATGCCCACTTCTTGCTGTCCTCTATCTCTTTTTTACTTTCTTTGTTTATGTTTGGTAGTTGATATTCGTATTGAGATTCGACTAAATTTAGATTCATACATTGCAAGACTTATTTTTAGGAAGGCACTTTGAATATAATTATTTTTTTTCATTTTCAGAGACTCAAACTCAAAATCTTTAGATAAGAATGGAGAAATTCCAACCATCCACCGGAACTCAAGTTGATATTGTCCTCTCTGTCTACCTTTAGGATAACTGAGTAAATAGGACTTATAAAGTTAATGGGATCTTAGGATGAAATGAAACCACAATATTCTAATTTGAATATGTGGGTATTATTATTATGAGTGCATGTGATTAACCTTAATTAATTATGCTTCTTTGCCTCTTAACTCTTTGTTGTTATTTGATTATGTGATTAACCTTAATTAATTATGCTTCTTTGCCTTTTAACTCTTTGTTGTTTTTTGATTATTCTCACGGACAAGAATGATATCCATATGCTATCTAGTTGCCTAACTTATTTTTCAAATTTCAAAAGTATGTTTCTACTATTAGGAGACTTGCCATTTGGATCACATGACTTGTAAATAACTTTTTCCCAAACAATATTTTCTACTCTTTTCTCCCCTTTGCCACAATGTTGGGTTGCTAATCTTAGATAATTAAAAAAATTGTCACAAAAGTTAGAAAGTTAAATTTTAGTATTACTGTTCAAAATATTACTCCCTTCGTCCCATTTTATGGGACACTATCTAACTTGTACAGTATTTAAGATAAAAAGAAAGACTTTTTAAATTTGTGGTCTAAATAATCCTTAGATGTTTGTGTAGTTGTAAGTCATTTCATTAAAGGTATAAGAAAAAATTTAAGTTAATTGTTTTTCGTTAATAGTAAGATGACATTCTTTTCGAGACGGACTAAAAAAAATGTGTCACATAAAATAGAGCTGGGGAGTATGCTTTCTTTTGACAATTAAGTAGCTTTGGGACAGTACTCCGAAAATTCTTCATTTATTTGGGGCATTGGCATTTTGACGTATGGCTTTGTAATTTAATAGTGTCAGCCTTATAATTTAATGGTGTTATTTAAAGACTAAAAGGGTAGATCGATCTTTCATTATTTCGTGCGAAAACATAGATGAAGAACCCTTTTAGATGACATTTTAATCCCAATGAAAAAAGATAAAATGCAAGATGACCTTAGTATAAAGTTTAATCAAGGTGATCTAGAGTATTATTTTATGAGCCTTAATGTTAACTATTGATTTGAAAAAACACTAAACGCAAGCTCATTTCCCCTTAGTGATTAATAAGTTTAGTGAAGGGGAGCTTGGAGTAACTGGAAACAGACTCTGGCAGAAATACAAGATAAGGTTGCATATAATTACCCTTTGTGGTCGGACCCTTCCCCGAACCCTGCGCATAGCGGGAGCTTTAATGTATCGGACTGCCCTTTTTGATTAATGAGTCTAGTCCATACAACAACATATCCAGTGTAGTCCCCACAATTTGGAGTCTAGAAAGGATAGAATATATGCAACCCTTTTTCTTATCTCAAAGATAGAGAGGACGTTTCTAAACAAACCTTATTCCTAACTCAAAAGTAGAAAGGTTGTTTCGATAAAGTCTCAACTCAAGTTTGTCTAGATCATATAGCTTTTCAAAACTAAAATTAAAATATATATATATATATATATAATCTGCCAAAAACAACACCAGAGAATTGATTCCTTCTTGACCACTAAAGTTTGGAGAGAGAGAGAAGGCATTCGAGTCCTACTTTCGACTGAAAAATAGTCCCCACTAGACAAAATCCAAGGAGGAATAGAAGAAAGTTTTACAACTTCAAAGTGATATCAAATCTAAGGTAACATTACACTTTACAAAATTTTCAACCAAGATGAATGAAATATACTTTCACAAACTAATATTAGAAAAGATCACTGCTAAAAATCTTTCACAATATGCATATCTTAAGGTGTTAGATTCAATTCAAGTCAAATTTAGATTCAAGTCAAGTCAAATTCTCACAGTAGGCATATCTTAAGGTGTTATATTTAATTCAAGTCAGTAATCAATACTATGCTACTTGCTTCAACCACATGTATCATGAGTACTAGCTCATTGGTTGATTCTGTAATACTTGTTTGTATTGTATTAATGGGCTATGGATTGTTGATGGAAGGAAATTCTATACACGCAATGGGAAGAATTGCCTGCTCAAAGTGAGGCTTATTTGGCTTGTATTGTAAATGTCCTGGCTAAAACCTATTGATGGTAGATGGGAAGTTTCAGCTTCTGAATTTCGATTCATTGAATCTGCAGCCCTGTATACCGTTCCGTATGAGCCCCTTCAAAGCAGGCTTATAAAACTCTTAAGATCTTTCAAATATATAAAGAAAATATAACTAACTTATCAGCAAAAGAAAACTACCGAAAGGCAAAGAGCAAGATGCTGCTGAACCTGAAGAGGAGAAGGCATATATGATACTCTCGTCTAAACTGCAGCAGAACGTGATTTCAATCTAGTGACTAGTGCTAAAGAAATTAGCCTGCAATAATGAATTCCTTGTTTTGAGGTCGATTTTTTGAGGCATAGTTTCGTACTAATATCTGCAGGTAAACCATCCTAAAATTAACCTTGAAACAAATTTTTGAACACCCAAATGATACTAGCCTCAAACCAACAAGGACAAGGACAAGAACAATCACTGAGTTCATTAGACTTTCAAAACCGCTAACCTTGTGCCAGAAATGTTCACTACAAGAGAAAGAAGAAAGACATGCAAGGCGTAAATGTTCACTACAAGAGAAGGAAGAAAGACATGCAAGGCGTTTAATCACAGAGAACCCCAGCCCACCAATTCCTAAGGGCAATAGAAGTGACATGAAACCACAATATCTAGAGCAGGGAATTGAGTAATATTCTCAACTTAGTGCATCTTAATGCAAATCTATTAAAGTGGTTCTAATCAGATGGCTTGTAATCCAACCGGCTAGCAATGGTAATCTTCTTTCGGAAGTCGAAATCAACCTTCTAAGTCATTAACATACCCAGATAACTATGGAAGACTCTCCTCCCATGGTTATCTCTCTCAAATATTCAGCTGGCATGGCTTCCATCAGACCGTCTATACAAGAGCCTACCCTGAAATCCAATACGGCAATTACAGTACAGACTGTCAAGAGATGCAGACGTAGAGCTAAAAACAAGACTGGAGAAAGCATGATACTGGTGCCTTACAACAACAAAATACGAAAATAAAGCATAGGAAGTGCCAAGAAAGATATGACCAGCTCCCCACACAAACACTAGTGATAAAAATGTTAACAGGAAGTTGCAATCTGAAATTATCCTCTCAGCTTTTTCTTTTCAGAAAAGGTGAAGACGACAAGGAAGAGGAAGAAGAGAAACTGATGGCATAGTGAAACCATTTGCAAAGGCACTCATGGCATGAATCCTCCAACAGAAAAATCCACAGCTATACTCGATGATAATACAAACAATACATAAAATAATAATGTGATTCATAGAACACCAAAAATCTTCAAGCTCGCAAAGAAATGGTCAGTATCAAAAGAAAAACTGACTTCGCATTAAAGCATCTCCAGAAAATGTATTTAAACGCAAGTTAATCATTGAATATGGATCTCAAGAAAAAACGCACTGTACTCTCCATGAATTTGATGGCAAAACCATCAAGTCTCTTAGGCCCGGACCACCCCCCACCCCCCCACCCCCAGTCTAGGTCCAGGAGCCCCCCTCCCAGTCCTAGACCCGAGATCAAGCTCAGGCCTAAGAACCCCCGCCCCCGCATGCTCAGGCCCGGAACCCCGCTGGCCCGCCCAAGCCTGAGACCACGCTCAGGCCCAGACGCATGCTCAGGCCCGGAATCCCGCCCACCCGCCCAAGCCTGAGACCACGCTTAGGCCCAGGTCTAGATTCCTCCCCCTGCCCAGGCTTGAAATCGCGCTCAGGCCCGGACCCTAGCCCGCCCAGGCCGGAGACCGCTCTCGAGCCCGGACCCCCGCCCACCCCCGGTCTAGGTCCAGGAGCCCCCCTCCCAGTCCTAGGCCCGAGATCAAGCTCAGGCCTAAGAACCCCCGCCCCCGCATGCTCAGGCCCGGAACCCCGCTGGTCCGCCCAAGCCTGAGACCACCCTCAGGCCCAGACGCATGCTCAGGCCCGGAATCCCGCCCGCCCGCCCAAGCCTGAGACCACGCTCAGGCCCAGGCCTAGATTCCTCCCCCTGCCCAGGCTTGAAACCGCGCTCAGGCCCGGACCCTAGCCCGCCCAGGCCAGAGACCGCTCTCGAGCCCGGACCCCCGCCCACCCCCCTGCCCAGATCTGAGACCAGAGCCTGGACACCCGCCCAGACCTGAGGCCACGCTCAGGCTCGGACCCCCCCCGCCCAGACCTGAGGCCACGCTCAGGCTCGGACCCCCCCCGCCCAGACCTGAGGCCACGCTCATGCCCAGACCCCCCCGCCCAGACCTGAGGCCACGCTCGGGCCCAGACCCCCCCGCCCAGGCCTGAGGCCACGCTCGGGCTCGGACCCCCCCGCCCAGGCCTGAGGCCACGCTCGGGCTCGGACCCCCGCCCCGCCCACCCCCCCTGCCCAGATCTGAGACCAGAGCCTGGACACCCGCCCAGACCTGAGGCCACGCTCAGGCTCGGACCCCCCCCCGCCCAGACCTGAGGCCACGCTCAGGCTCGGACCCCCCCCGCCCAGACCTGAGGCCACGCTCATGCCCAGACCCCCCTGCCCAGACCTGAGGCCACGCTCGGGCCCAGACCCCCCCGCCCAGACCTGAGGCCACGCTCGGGCCCAGACCCCCCCGCCCAGGACGCTCGGGCCCGGACCCCTCTGCCCAGGCCTGAGGCCACGCTCGGGCTCGGACCCCCGCCCCCCCCCCCCAGACCTGAGGCCATGCTCAGGCCCGGACCCCCGCTCACCCCCCCTCCCAGGCCTGAGGCCATGCTCAGGCTCCCCCTCCCCCCCCCCCGCCCTGGCTTGAGACCGCTCTCAGGCCCGGACTCTCGCCCAGACCTGAGGCCATGCTCAGGCCCAGACCCCCCCGCCCAGACCTGAGGCCATGCTCAGGCCCAGACCCCCCCGCCCAGACCTGAGGCCACGCTCAGGCCCAGACCCCCCTGCCCAGGCCTGAGACCAAGCTCGGGCCCAGACCCCCCTGCCCAGGCCTGAGACTACGCTCGGGCCCGGACCCTCCTGCCTAGGCCTGAGACCACGCTCGGGCCCGGACCCCTCCCGCCCCCCGCCCTGGCTTGAGACCGCGCTCAGGCCCGGACTCTCGCCCAGACCTGAGGCCACGCTCAGGCCCGGACCCCCGCTCGCCCCCTCTCCCAGGCTTGAGGCCATGCTCAGGCCCGGGCTCTCGCCCAGACCTGAGGCCATGCTCAGGCCCGGACTCTCGCCCAGACCTGAGGCCATGCTCAGGCCCAGACCCCCCCGCCCAGACCTGAGGCCACGCTCAGGCCCAGACCCCCCTGCCCAGGCCTGAGACCAAGCTCGGGCCCAGACCCCCCTGCCCAGGCCTGAGACTACGCTCGGGCCCGGACCCTCCTGCCTAGGCCTGAGACCACGCTCGGGCCCGGACCCCTCCCGCCCCCCGCCCTGGCTTGAGACCGCGCTCAGGCCCGGACTCTCGCCCAGACCTGAGGCCACGCTCAGGCCCCGACCCCCGCTCGCCCCCTCTCCCAGGCTTGAGGCCATGCTCAGGCCCGGACTCTCGCCCAGACCTGAGGCCATGCTCAGGCCCAGACCCCCCCGCCCAGACCTGAGGCCACGCTCAGGCCGAGACCCCCCTGCCCAGGCCTGAGACCACGCTCGGGCCCGGACCCCCCTGCCTAGGCCTGAGACCACGCTCGGGCCCGGACCCCTCCCGCTCCCCGCCCTGGCTTGAGACCGCGCTCACCCCCGGACTCTCGCCCAGACCTGAGGCCACGCTCAGGCCCGGACCCCCGCTCACCCCCCCCCCCTCGCCCAGACCTGAGGCCACGCTCAGGCCCCGACCCCCGCTCGCCCCCTCTCCCAGGCTTGAGGCCATGCTCAGGCCCGGACTCTCGCCCAGACCTGAGGCCATGCTCAGGCCCAGACCCCCCCGCCCAGACCTGAGGCCACGCTCAGGCCGAGACCCCCCCTGCCCAGGCCTGAGACCACGCTCGGGCCCGGACCCCCCTGCCTAGGCCTGAGACCACGCTCGGGCCCGGACCCCTCCCGCTCCCCGCCCTGGCTTGAGACCGCGCTCACCCCCGGACTCTCGCCCAGACCTGAGGCCACGCTCAGGCCCGGACCCCCGCTCACCCCCCCCCCCCTCCCAGGCCTGAGGCCATGCTCAGGCCCTCCCCCCCCATTCCCCCCTACCCCACCCCGGCCTGAGTCCACGCTCAGGCCCAGGACACTCCGGCCCCGCCCAGGCCCGAGACCACGCTTAGGCCTGGACCCCCACCCAGGCCTGAGACCATACTCAGGCCTAGGACCCCTCGCCCAGGCCCGAGACCACTCTCAGGCCTATGACCCTCGCCTAGGCCCGAGACCACGCTCAGGCCCAGGATCCCCGCGCCCCGCTCAGGCCTAGGACCCTCTAACCCCACGTCCCCCACCTATCCTAGTTCTTTTTATTTTGTAAACAAATGATTTTAGAATAATATGTTTTACTTATTTATCAAATCCAAGAGAATTTATCTTTTTTCTCAAATTTTGGACATTTTTCCTTAATTTTTCCTATTTGATATGTTAGAAAACCTAAAAATTATTTCTTAATTACATTCTCTTAATTATCCATCTCTTTTTCATTTTAGAAAGCTAAAAAGTCATTGTCATTAATTTATAAGTGGCAATTTATAATGTAATAAAATAAATATAAATCAAAAAGGGGTTAAGACATTTATGGAAATGAAAGATCTACGATTTAGTACGTGATATGACACTTCTATATGACAAAAAAGTTATTTAATTTTTTCTATTTTTTGCTTGTTATATTCTTTTTTCGTGCTAAAATTCTATTATTTTCTTTCCTAACATAATAGTTGTAACTTTAAAATGAGGGTGCTTTCATTATTAAATTAAGTAGGGTGTAATTGTTCATGTTTAAGAATTCTAAAAGCCAACTCTTTATTTTATCTTCCTCCTCTTTCTTCTACATCCAACGTAATAAATCAATCCTCCCCCTTTCATAATGCCTTCCTCTCTTCAATTTCTCTTATATTCCTTCCACTTTCTATCGTTAATCTCCCTCATTTCCTCTCTTGTTTTTTTAATACAAATAATGTGTGTTTTAGAGTTAAATCTGATAACTAATGATGCTCAATTTATTTTACAGCACAATTATTGGATCAATAAAGTGCAGGATGCTATCTTTGAATCTCTTCTTTTAGGGTACTCTGTAAAGGTTCCTATTTATAGTATTATCTTGTGTTTAAGAAATCTTATTCATCTTGGTTGGTGCAACTATTATACAACTTAAAGACTATTTAGTTTGATACCAAGACACCAATCTTCTGTTTATAATTATTGTTTTTTGTTGATCGTCTTATAATTTTTGTGCAATAGGTTGATTTCTGTTGACGGTCAAGCCTACATTTTTTGAACATGTATGTTTCATCTTCTCTTATATGCTTATGTTTCTTTTTCTTGATCATTTTGCAGCTCTTATGTTGAGAAAAAGGGCTCCCAATGACAGCCAAGAACGGGGGGGGGGGGGGGGGGGGGGGGGGAAGAAAAAGAACAAAAAATAAACACTACCATCATACAAAGATACCTCCCCCACCCCGCTTACATGGCACCCAAGATATCACCAAATCAATACCTGGCACACATCCGCTAGCGTCAAACTAGTTGGAATCCACTTTCAAGTATCATAAATTTAAACATTGTCTAGGAGGTGATCGAACAGAACTCTCTAGGCAAAATATGAAGAAAATAAAGAACAGAGAAAATCTAACCCCACATTTCCTTTTTTGGAGTAAACAATTTTTCATAAAGAACAAAAAATAAACACTACCATCATACAAAGATACCTCCCCCACCCCGCTTACATGGCACCCAAGATATCACCAAATCAATACCTGGCACACATCCGCTAGCGTCAAACTAGTTGGAATCCACTTTCAAGTATCATAAATTTAAACATTGTCTAGGAGGTGATCGAACAGAACTCTCTAGGCAAAATATGAAGAAAATAAAGAACAGAGAAAATCTAACCCCACATTTCCTTTTTTGGAGTAAACAATTTTTCATATGACCATAAAATGATCAGATTCTCCTGCAAGTAAAATTAAGTGATAAAAAATTTCACCTTGAGACTTCTGATGCAAGCACGGGGGCTCTCCAACTTGTCCAAAGAATCTTCCTCCTGGTAAATCCTGTACTCTGCTCTACCAATTAGTGGCACCTCCTTATCACCCTCCTCCAAGAGCAGCCCCTCCTTATCTACCAAGATAATGGAAAAGTTCAGCAATTACACAACAAGAATTCATAAACAAGATATCCCATGATTTGGTCGCACGCATTGACCTGTTGAAACTCAAAAGGGAGGCCACACTAAAAAATGATAAATGTACTATAAACTGCTCCAAATTGTGACACAATCAACCACCATCTTCATCTGTCACGGAATGCAACAAACTGGTTCAACCAGCTTTACCCACCCACCACCCACCACCCCATCCCACCCACACACCCCAAAAAAAATCTGGTTCAGCCACAGACTGATAATACAATATTGTGAAAGTAGAAGCTACTAATCCACCAACTAGAAATTTTCGTTCAAAACGAGATACAATTAGAATTCTTGACAAAGTTCAGAACTATGTACAGAAAAGAGCTTTTCTGTGGCCTATTGGTCTATGAAAGAAAAATATTCAAATGACAAAAGCTGTGAAAGAGTGAACGCATTGGTGGGATTACCAAGGTTGACTGCCTTCAAGTCATTTAGGTGATACTTGCATCACATTCATTATAAGCAAAGAGTGACTCCATACGTTAAATAGTTAAATCATGATCGTCAATCTATATATCTAAAAAATTAAGTGAGAAAAAAAAACTTAAGTCAAATACAGTTGTATAATGTGTATAAAGGACCACTAGTCAAGCATTTAAGCAGGTAAGGTTCTAGAAACGTTACTTCATATTCAACCTTCTGGAACCAAAAAGGCAACTCACGAGATAGATGCCTTGCCACAAAGAAGAAAGAATCAACAGGATAAGCTCTAAGAAAGAATCAACAGAATAAGCTCTGTATACCTAAAAGCTAATCACGAGAAACTAATGAATAACATTACACATGCAGCACTAAGCTACAACTGTTTATCAAATGTGCTAGTTAAGAAAACAACAACAACAACAACAACATACCCAGTATATTCCCACCACGTGGGGTCTGGGGGTAAGTGTACGATGCTAGTTAAGAAAAGCATATAGAAAAGGCTTTCCCTCCCTCCTCCCACACGCGTATATATGGATCATGCCTCCCTTGCTTCGTATATCCATGACTAAACCAATAATATTATATACTTTTTAAAAGTAATCATAAGATTAAGTAAAATATGTAAACTAGGACGATGAAAGAAGATGAAAACAATAAATAAATGAGGCCTCAACAGATACACATAACTAACAGGATGGGTCTTTTTGCAATGCTTTATTTTACTAACAATTTCAGAACAACATACTCTGAATTCTGAGAAAAATACTGTTGTTGTTACTACTATTATTGTTACAAGTCCTCTATCAATTCAAAATAAAAATAAGATATTCAAAGCAACAATTTCCTGTACACTCAACATCCTTTCACTCCATCTGAGTTATGTCGCCTGCATTACCAACTACCCACCTCTACTAGTTATGCAATTCTTCTTTTGGGTTATTGTTGTGCATTTATTTGTACATTATGATCCTTCATAATAACTTACTAAGCAGATAGTAAACAAACTTTAATTTCACTGTCAGTATTATCGTTTCCTTAAATATATATAAGTATTTTAGAAGGGATTCCTACCTCGACCCATGCACTAGATCCTATGAAGTAAACATGAGAATTAGAGAATACTTGTTACAATATGTGTAGTATAACACCCCTAAACCCTATAACGTGATGGCAATGCTGAATGTGGAAATTCAAAAACAAAAGGAAACCCATAAAACATAGAGCCTGTCAAACTACCAGATTCATAACAAACAACCAAGCTTTAAAAATATTATTATTGTGAAAAAAGCATTTGGTAAACTCACCATCATCTCCAAACAGATGCACTCACATCGTACTGGAAACGATTCCCCTCTAACGAAACTGGAAACAACGCGTTGCCATTACTGCTTTCTCCAAACATATTCCTGAAATTACGATTAGTTCAAGAACCTCACTATATTCCATAAAACCAAAAACATCTCAACAAAAACTTGTAGAATCTGTGACAATAAAAGCAACAAGAAAATACCCTTTTCGTAGCTAATCCCTAACAATCGATCGACCCAGCAAACATAAGTAACAAAAAACCCATATCCCAAATGAGCATAAAAACAACAGAAAACCAAAGAAATGCCTACAAAATAGAAAGAAAAAAAAACAAATGGGTACCTGAAAAAACTCGAAATTGCAGAATCCCAGACAAGAAACTACAAACACAAGAAACAAAAACCCCAAGTCCCAAATGGGCATAAAAACAACAGAAAACTGAAGGAAAACGATGGGGGTACCCTCAAAAAATTCGAAATTATAGGGAAGCAGCAAACACAATAAATAAATTAAAAACAAGTCCCAAATCGGCATAAAAGCTAAAGAAAAGCCTTGAAATATTGAAGTTTCTTTATCATTATCATGGTTATATTTTTATTTTTTTCCTATTTAATTTGATAAAGATTTGCTTGATCTACTGGCTAATTCTTTTCTTTTACCTATAATTTCTACTGGAATTCAATTCATTTGTACTTGTAATGAGCATTTACTAAAAGTCTAACTCTCAAATATCAAAAGCAAAATTATCAAACAAATATTCACTTTTAACAATTATCTAATCGGTTTGCTGATGCATATTTCCTATTTAATTCTAAATAAGTAATATTCGTACTAAATTCTAAAAACAAATGGGTACCTGAAAAAACTGGAAATAGCAGAGGAATTGCTATGTTGAAGGGTGATGTGAAGGAGAGATTAAATTGAATTACAACGGCTATATTGGTGTTGGGCTACTTCTAAACATGGCTTTATTTGAGGGGAGGGACAAAATTGTCAAATTATAGTAAACCCACCCACCCCCTACCCCCACCCCCACCCCCACACACACATACACACACACACACCACACCCTCTTCCATATTTGATTGTTTATGTTGTTACTACAATAATATTTGTTGAATAATCAGTGGATAATTAACGTATTTGTGCTTATTTTAATCTTGGTTTTAAATATTACTAATATTTATTATTTAATGTATTTCAAAGCATTAAATTTATTACTCCCTTCATTCATTTTTCTTGTTAATTGTTTTTAAAATAAATTTTTATTTTTACTTGTTATTTTTGACATATAAGAAAAAATAATTATTTTTACATGTTTTACCCTTGCATTAATTACTTATTTTTCAAATCATTTTATGATAATACTAAACATCAATTAATAGGGGTAGTGTCATAAAATAGACATGTCAGTTATTGTTTTCTTAATGGACGTGTCAAGTTAAAATGAACGAAAGGAGTAGATTTAAAGGGTGATATAGTAAAATTACTTTTATTATTTATAGTATTTTTTAAGGTGTGTGCTAAGTCAATGGTGGACAAGTAAAAATGAACGAAGGGAGAACATATGCGTCTCATATTACTTGTTAACATTACTAAAAAAAAATTATTATTTTAAATTACTTGTCAATTTATAAAATTAAAATAATATTAATTTAAGTTCTCATTTTGCCCTTAAATTAGCTCTTTTTAAAGTATAAAATATTATAAAGTTACTCCATTGTTAATTTGATATTGATGGATAATACACATAAATATATAGAGTAATTAAAAAGAGATAGTGAATAAAGTAGCAAAATTATTTCTCTTATTTATAATTTATTAAGGGCGTGTAAAAGTAAAGTGAAGGCGGAGTATTTTATAGAGTACTAAAGCTTTCATTTTTCCTGGCATTTGCCAGCGATGAATGCCCATTTTTTAGCCTGATTAATTGAAATTTGCAGAGCATTCTCTTTTTGATCATCGGATATTGATAGATAAAAATAGTCACACAAAAAGAAAGACGAAAAGGGAGCATGCGGCAAGGGTTCCAAGCCAAGGCTTAATGCCCCCAACGAGCACAGTCAGAAGAGAACCCTTCGGGCAACTAAATAAAAATCAAAGGAGAAAGATAGAGTTATTAGCATTTTAACCGCGGTCAGAAGACATGAAGTTAAGGCGTGGTTCAACTCACACCGTATAATCGTCCTCATAAAAGGTGAGAAATCCTACTTTTAAGAGTAAAACTTACCCTCCAAAGCTCTAACTAAAAACCTTTAGTTAAAGAGTCTTAATTTTAGCAATACAACGAATTTAATACTAAAAAGTTTACTAAGTAAACTCGAATTTACCTTAGAAACAAGAATGAGGTTTTTTGCCCTAACTTATTAGTTTTCATTTTTGAAATCATATTTTGGAAGGACCACATTTGTCCATATCGAACATATGATTATCGGCCAAACATGCTCCAAAATACTCGTTAGACCTTTACAATATAAAACAACTAAATTTGAAAAGCTTTATAAGATTTCATGCAACATTATGTGGATTGCAACATTAACTACAAAACTTTAACGTGTCAATTACCACAAAGCTTTACGGACCTTGGCTCCGGTGCACATAAAAAGCTTGTCAATTTGAACAAATTAAAATTATATACCAATCAAGAGAAATTTTTAGTTCTACACCACCTTCCAGAAGATACATGCAATTTAAGAGAACTTTACTTCGCAAAGGAATCGTGTAAATGGTACAATTTCCTTGGCAACCAAAATGACCAGCTCTTCTTCGTTCTAGTATTTTCTTCCTCATACTGACTATATAACATTCTCACCTGAAGCTTTTATGGTAAAACTTATCTTAACAATAAATAGAGACGCCTTCTTAAATTGGGTGTCAACCTCATTTCAACTGTCCCATAAGATTGATCTCATCTCGCGGAAGTATAGCATCATTTGGAGTATAATTTGCAAGTGGGATATTGCCCTTTTGATCATATGGTTTGTAAATAACTTTTTCCTAAACATTATTTGCTCCCTTCTGTCTCATTGTTAGGTTGCTACTTGCTAATCTTAGATAAATTAGAAAATTTTCTTAAAATTTTTAGTATTACCATTAAAAATATTATATGCTTTTTTTTTTTTTTTTTTGGTACTAAATTAAGTAGCTTTGGGGCAATATTCTGGGAATTCTTCATTTATTTGGCATGGGCACTTTGCCCTATGGCTTTGAAATTTAATGGTGTTATTTTGACCTATGGCTTGTAATTTAATGGCGTTATTTAAAGAGCATAGAGGATTTTCATTATTTCTTGTGCGAAAATATAGACGAGGAACCCTTTTTAGATGACAGTTTAGACCCAATAAAAAAAAGATGAAACGCAAGATGACCTTTAGTCAAGGTGATATATATTGCAAGAGTACATTTCATGAGCCTTAATGTTAATTATTGATTTGAGAAACACTCAATGCAAGTTCATATTCGTGATTAATAAGTCTAGTCCATACAACAACATATCGGGTATAATTTCACAATGTGAATTCGAAAGACGATAAAGAGTATATAAACATAATCCCATCCCTAACTCAGAGGCAGATAGAGAGATCGTTTCCGATACATTTCCAGTTCAAAGAAGTCTAATCCATACAACTTTTCAAAATTAAAGGTTAAACGAAATAAATACAACTATGCTAAAGACACCAACAGAGAATTGATTCCTTCTTGACCACTAAAGTTTGGAGAGATAGATAAGGCACTTGAGTCCTACTTTTGACTGAAAAATATTTCGCTCTTGACAAAATCCAAGGAGGAAACGAAGAAAGTTTTACAACTTCAAAGTGACATCAAATCTTAGAAACATTACATTTTACACAATTTTCAAGCAAGATCAATGAAATATACTAGGGACTAGCACAAAGTACATTTAAAAAGGAGAACTGCTCAAAACCTTTCACAAAATGCATATCTTAAGGTGTTAGAATTAGTTCAAGTCAGCAATCATATGAATCATGAGTAAGAGCTTATTGCTTGATTTTGTAATACCGTTTATATCAACTAATACTGGTTTTGTATTAATGGGCGATGGTTTGCTGAACAAGGAAATTCTGTACACAATGGAAAGAATTACTCAAATACCCATGACCGAGGCTCATGTAAATGTGCAAGCTAAAACCTACTGATGGTAGCGTTGAAATTTCAGCTTCTGAATTTCGATTAATTGAATCTACAGCGCCATGTATTCACACAGTGCCATATATGAGAGCCTCTTCAATCTGGATTTATCTTTCTAGTAACAACTTTCACATATAAAGAAATTGATTTTTAACTAACTTATCAGCAAAAGAAAGCGATAAAAAGGCAAAGAGCAAGATAATGCTACTGAATCTGAAGAGGAAAGAGCATATCCACTTGCTCACATATGATACTTTTGTCTAAGCTGCATCAGAATTTGATACTTCTGATTTCAATCTAGTGACTAGTGCTTAAAAAATTAGCCTGCAATAATGACTCTTTCGTTTTCATGTCAACTTTTTGAGGCATAGATTCATACTAGTATCTACAGGGGAACCACCCTAAATTTAAGCTTGAAACAAATATTTGAAACCATGATCTCCACACACAAATGGTACACTCAGCCTCAAACCAAGGAAGCAGGACAAGGACAAGAACAATCAGCAAGTCCATTGGACTTCGAAACCCGCTAACCTTGCACCAGAAATGTCCACTACAAAGGAAGGGGAAAAAAAGACATGCATGACATTTATAACTTAAATAATCCTACCGCTGTCACAGAGAACCCCAGTCCACCAATTACTAAGGGCAATAAAAGTAACATGAAACCACAATATCTAGAGCAGGTAATTGAGTAATATTCTCAACTGAAGCACATCTTAATGGTTCTAACCAGATGCCTTGTAATCCAATCGGCTAGCAATGGTAATCTTCTTTCGGAAGTCAAAATCAACCTTCTCTAAGTCATTAACAGTACCCAGATAACCATAAAAGACTCTCTTCTTCTCTCCAGTCCTATGATCAAACTTGCAAAGGTCAGGATTGGTCTCATCATCCTTGCCTAGAGTCAAGGGCTGCAGTCGAGCCCAACCATTTCTCCCATGGTTATCTTTCTCAAAATATTCAGCTAACTGCATGGCTTCCATAAAACCTGATTGGTCACTTGCAAACTTAACCAGAGTAACACCTAAATGACCATCTCTGCTATACAAGGCCTTTGCCTTGCCACCGTGAAATCCAATACCTGAAAGCAAAATTGGCAATTGCGATATAGAAACGTCAAGAGATGCAGACGTAGAGCTAAAAACAAGCTGGTGCCTTATAACCAGTTCCACATACATAAATTGGTGGCAATACACTATCTAAAGCAAAATAGGAAAATGAAACATAGGAGGTGTCAAGAAAGATATAACCCTAAAAGCAACAACCATTACAGGAGTGCTACCTTATGATCAGTTCCACACAAACACTAATGATACAAATGTTAACAGGAAGTTTCAATCTGAAGTTATCCTCTCAGAAAAGGTGAAGAAGACAAGGACAAGGAAGCAGAGGACTGATAACGAACCCAATAGTGAAACCATTGGTAAAAGGCATGAATCCTCCAACAGAAAAACCCACAGTTAGCTATACTCCATGACCAGTAAAAGTGGTATGGTAATAATAATAATAATAAAAGCAATAAAACTACTAATAACAATAATCATGTAATTCCTATAACACCAAAAGTTCTCAAGCTCGCAAAGAAATGGTAAACATCAAAAGACAAACTAACTTTGCATTAAAGCATCTTCAGAAAACGGATTCAAACTCAAGTTAATTATTGTACATGGAACTCAACATAATTAGCACTGCACCCAGTCCTACGAATAAGGATTCCTTAATAGAAACAAGATGTGAACAGTTCCTCATTGATATTCTTCATGAATTTGATGGCAAAACGATCAGCCTCTTTAACATCCCAAAGAAGCACATCAGTCAGACCAGGTTTAAGTAACTAGAAACAGAGCACAAAACTACCTCTCCCTGTGCATCCAGAACCAAGTTTAGCATGGACCAGGAAAAGATACTACCCTTCTGAAAAGAAGGTTTATTGAACCCAAACTAGATGATTTTCAACAGTAGGTGTATAGAAGAACTTTAAGAAGCTGAGGTCTAAGCTCTTGAAGAGAGAAAAACCAAATTGCAATCTCATACATGATGACCATGTAAAAGCAAACAATTAAAATACAATCATATTACTGAGTTCCTCACAAAGAATTCCACAGGTAATTTCTGGGAAGATATTGATTATAGTAATCGTCCAAAGAAGTTCATGCCACATGCCAGAAACATCTCACTTAAAGAGTTAAAGTAGAACCATGCCTGAAGTCACACTACAGGCTCATTATACCGATCACTAGCAAAGATTTCAGCTTATGGTCACTGTGATGCATAAAAAACAGATACACTGGTTACACAGAAATGCATGAATAACAGAATTAGTCTAAGAGAATGCATTTCATGCTCTAAATACAAATTAGTAACACAAATGGCAGAGTGCGCTGGATTCCATGCAATCCAGATTATTCTTCTAAAAATGCATTGGCTGCTGACTACAGATCCAGTATAGTGACATGACTGAAGATATACAGTGTGTTCAGGGAAGCGTGATGCGGAAAAAAGCGACAAGGCTCCGCATCATGCATTACGCGAACAGAGAAACTGATCGCAACAGTAAACAGCAGAAGTGAAAAAAAAGAAAAAGAAGTGAGGAGCAGAAGTGAAAAAAACAGAGAAAGAAAACAGAGCAAAATAGTAACTGATCGCAGCAGTGAACAGCAGAAGTGAAAAAACAAAAGAAGAAAAGAAACAGTGAAGTCGCAGCAGTGAAGAGCAGCAAAACAGAGAAGAAAGAAGAAGGAAGAAAAATTACCTTAAAATCTCAGTGAAGAAGAAGAGAGATCGCAGAAGCAGTGAAGTCGCGACTCTCTTCAGAGCTAACCCTAAAAATTCGCAGAAGTGAAGGCAACAGTGACCCAACTATTTGATTTTTAATTTAAAAATGGCCCTACAAATAAAATCAACACGATGCGAGCGCATCGGCTCGCATCTCGCATCACAGGGTTATGCGCCCGCATTTGTAAAATGGCCTCGCATCAGTTACTGGCAGCAGGAAAGCCTCGCATCGCATCACCCCATAATGAGATGATGCGCTCGCATTCCAGAACACTGGATACACATCCTTTGTCGTCAAAATGCATGAGCATAGCAGACTATAAACAATGTTTTCCGCTGCTTCTGGTTCTAGTTAGCACCACTATTGCCATGCAATCCGCCAAGTTCAATTTCTTTTCTAAAGGTAACAGAGTTCTTATATAGAGCAAATTTTAAGAAATGCTAAGGGGCTTTTTAAAAGAAGTATTGACTGTGCCATCATTCCAGATAATAGCAACTAAAGAGTGTTTTGATAAGTAAAACAATTCATTTCGTCTGAAGGGCCACCACAAAGGTGCTGGAATATTTACAATGCAAAAACTCACTGTCCCTCTGTAAATGTAGGGAACTTAGGAAACCTACGAGGGAATTTATTTCATTTACATTTGAACTTTTACTACAGAAAAACGAATCCTGAAGAACGTTTAGAGCGCTTTTTTCATTAAATAAGAAGTTACCGGTGATGCCATTCAAAGTACTATCGCTAATACCAATTTTTGGATATGATTTAACACCCTAAACATAATAGCATGTTCCCTTCCTCCCTCTGCGAGTCCTTTCTTATCAATTTCCTTGGCAAATCATCTGATCAATAAAAACACATAAATTTAGGTCTAAAGTCTGGTAACCTAATTGTACAAACAACCAAGTTTGCTTTTACAGTCCACTGTAAGACGTGATTAACAAATTTCAGATTCTAAACTACCCCAGGTCCTATAATTCTTGGCCTAAGAGACACGCCTCGCAGAAAACTATCGGAGAGCACACTTGAAAGTAGACTTATAAATCATCAGCGATCGCTTGCAGTGCAAGACAGTGGTGATTAGGCGACCACTGACAATGTCGAAACACAGATCAGTAGCAAAAACTACATTGTAAATTAATCAAATGGGTCAGATAAATTAAGCAAGTACGAGTCCTGAAAAAAGGACCATAGATATTGGGTGGAGAACTTTTAGATGTGGGAAGTAGCTATGACTGTTATACGCCTGCAAAGATAGAGCAGAAAACAGGAAAATTCCCTTGATGAAACGACGGAAATGATAAGAAACAGAGATGGATGTTTTACCTCTAAGGTAACTATCCATTGCCTTGTTTCCCAAACCCTCCATGCGCCCATCATCACGTTTTCCTGTGATAGTGTTATGGATTATAACCAAAGGCGGCCACAAAATTAGATCATCTCGGTTTGCAGTTGCTTCATCAGCAGATAACATCTGATATGACTTTGAGTGATCAGGAGGTGTCAAATAGTTCCATCCCATCAGAACACATAATGCTTTGTGAAAGGCCAAATGTTCCACAAGTGAATCAGCACTATCCGGGTTGTAGGCGTGCATAATAAGAGAGTGCATATCAGGACAATCTTTTGAAGTCCTGTGTTGTTTTCATGTCAAAGTTACGAAGTACTTCAGAGTTATTCCTCAAAAATTCCAAGTTGAGATAAATATAAGTGTGAACAAAAGCAAAGCATTGAGCATTAAAAAAGGAAAGTTGGGCAGTATTATTTCAAGGCGTGAAACTCAACAAGGTGCAATGGTGCTATGTTGGGTTTTTGACAGGTTGCAAATCACAGCTAAAATTCACCCAAACATGAGATGTAAATTGCCATCAACCAACAAATTGTCTCTACACAATCTTCGGAAGTAAAGAAATCTTTTTAGAGGTTGCAAAGGGAAGTCAAACAAGTTGGTCTCAGTTGAATGGAACATTGAGATATATTAACAGCTTGAGATTTTCTCACGGTGCGGTAGGATAAAACAATATGTAGTACAAACTACCATCATACACATTCCACCTATTGCAAACCAATCAAATGAGTAACAAGTAGAAAGTAAAGCATAGAGTGGTATATGGACCGTGCGTAACTACTTTTTCTGTCTCATACCAAAATGGGGAGAAAACCACAGCTGAAGAAATTAAACAGGACAAGGACTATTTAGTTTTCTTCCTTCGCTAGTTTTCTAAAAGCAACCTTTGTCATACTATATTTTTTTCCGCTAAAAGGGTAATATATTGATTACCAGCAGTGAGTGCTGGAGAATATGCAATTAGCATCAGTACAAGTTGTGTAAAGTGCTCAAAGATGCAATCATGGCTTCAGCATCATCAAATGAAGCCATATTGCACTAAAAAGAAAGTGTAGAAATACAGTTGTATTTGACTATCTAACAGATTCTATTTTGCTTTCAAAATAACTAGTGTTACTTTCTTTGGTGGATCACCAAATGGCAAAAGCAGTATTTTCGCACTTCAATAACCACAACCAAGATAATGGAAAAGTTCAGCAATTACACAATAAGAATTCATAAACAAGAGGTCCCATGATTTGGTTGCACGCATTGACTATTGAAACTCAAAAAGGAAGGCCACACTAAAAAGTGGTAAATGTACTACAAACTACTCCGATTTGCCACACAATCAACTACCATTTTCATCTGTCATGGAACGGAACAAACTGATTCACCCAGCTTTATCCCCAAAAAAAGAATAAGAGAACAACTGGTTCTACCAGTTCAGTCACATAGTGATAATACAACATTGTGAAAGTAGAAGCTACTACTCCACCAACAAGAACATTTTTTGTTCAAATTGAGATAAAATTAGAATTCTTGACAAAGTTCAGAACAAGGTACAGGAAAAAAGCTTTTCTGTGGACTAGAGATCTATGAAAGAAAAATATTCAAATGACAAAAGCTCAGAAAGAGTGAACACATTGGTTGGATTCTACCAAGGTTGACTACCTTCAAGTCGGTTAGTTGATACTTGCATCACATCCATTATAAAGAAAACAATGACTAAATCTCCATATATTAAATAGTCAAATCATGATCATCAATCTACATATCTAAAACATGAAGAGAGAAAGAAAACCTTAAGTAAATTACAGTTCTAAAAGGACCACTAGTCAAGCATTTAAGCAGGTAAGGTTGTAGAATCTTTACTTCATGTTCAACCTTCGGAAACTGAAAAGGAAACTCAATTCATCGAAAAGTAATGTGATAAAGCATCTAATTCTTGAATAGAATAAAGCTCTTCCAAGAAAATCTTTAAGAGTTTCATGGCGATCGTCACAGAGGACAAGCAGTGTGGAGTTATAGCTCAGGTAACCAATCAATGAAGAGTAACTTCCAAGGCCTAAAATAGCCTTGCCACAAAGAAGAAAGAATCAACACAATAAGTTCTGTATAGCTAAAAGCTAACCACGAGAAACTAATGAATTACATTACATACACAGCATTAAGCTACAACTGTCTATCAAATGTGCATGAATGATGAGTTGAGTGCATGTTCATCTCATAGAAAGACGGGACATTAGATTTTCCAAGAGATCAAAGAGATCAGAACATATACTACAATGGTCAAAAAGAGAAGCAAAGTACAGTAAGTAAATAGAAAAAATGGAAGCAAAAGAGAAGCAAAGTACGGTAAGTAACTATTTCTGATTGTTGGTCTAATCAAGGATGGAACCTCAACTTCAGAAGACACCTTAATGATTGGGAAGTGGAGAGGGTGGTCAGTTTACTAAATGAAGTGGAATCTTTTCTGGCACCACTATGGAACCTGATATACTGAGATGGAGGCACTCAATGGATGGTAGATTCTCAGTGAACAAAACATATAAAAGGGAGAATAATATTATACAAGAAGATGGCTCAAGGATATGGAAGAATGTATGGAAAAACATAGCTCCTCCTAGTGAAATGCTTCACTTGGCTAGTAGTAAAGAAGGCATGCCTCACTCATGAAGTTTTGCAAAAGAAGGGAAGAGTAATGGTGACTAGATCTTTTTTGTGCAGTGAGATTGGAGAGACAAATAATCATATATTTCTGCATTGCAAGTTTACTTCACAATTATGGAATCTGTTTTTCAATCTCACAAAGATTGAGTGGACAATGCCTGAGCACACAGCTGATCTGATGAGCTGCTGGATTAGAAGAGGGGGAAGCAAGAGTCAGAAAAAATGGTGGAGGATAATACCCTCATGTATATGGTGGACAGTGTGGAAGGAGAGGAATGGCAGATGCTTTGAAGATGAATCTAAGTCAGTTCATGATGTGAAATGGAACTGCTTAGTGACTTTATTTTTTTGGTGTAAACAGAATTGTATAGAAGAAGTAGATGAGTTAATTGACTTATTAGGAGCCCCGTAAAACTAGAATTTTGTGCCTTGTAACATTGTTTTGGCGGTGGCCAGCACTCCCTAAATGCTGATGAATACAACAGTACTAATTGTCAAAAATAAATGGAAGCAAAAAGAGAAACAAAGTACAGCAGGTGAATAGAAGTGGAAAATAAATTATAGTAATGGTTATGCAGGGAAAGTACAGCTGGGTATTAAGCCACAATACTAGGTGAGTAACTGACTGGTTTGGCTATTCGTTAAGAATTTTCGGGGGGTTTCAGAGCTATGGTGCTCAACAGCCTGAGCACCTCAACTATGTATCCGGCTACTTCCGCTAGCACAAGTATCCGGTAACTTTGTCCATAAGGTCTTAGTAAAAATAGAAAGAAATCGCCGACCAAATGTCCCTGTTGGGTGTTGGGATTTGAACTCTGGTCCCCACGGTAATCATCCCAACTCAAGATATCAGTTTTTTTAAGGCATACAGGTGCCTTTTAGGGCACTCTACACTTGATTTAAATAGGTAGCATCCTCCACGCCCTGCATACGCCTCCTTTCTCAATAAATATTCTTATACAACCAAAATAGCAAAAAGAACTCAAAAGAAGCAACAAAAAAAGTAAGTAACGTAGGCAACAAATTGCCTGGGTTATTAAGACAATTTTTACTTGCTCGAGTAAAAAGGCAGGCAAAGTCATATGTTAGAGTGGATTAAAAGAAAATTCATATCTCATGCTATTGACATTTGATGCGGAGACAATAAGTGCACACATTAAAAAATCCCTTCGAGTTAGAAAAAAATAATTCCTATAATAGTGGCCACAAACAACAGAAAAGTTTTTACCCTATTATAGACTATCTCATGGTTCTAGACAAGTCCAATTAAGTTAGTAGGAAACTTTGTGCCTTCCAATTCTCACATCCAAACAATAAAAGGTATGATTGCATGATGAACAATGCAAAAACTACACCAAACCCAAAGTACTTCCAAACTAGAGAATAATTGTATACTAATTGAAACGAACTAGGGAGGAGTCCTAGTGATCATATAACAAATGGACAGAACTTTTCCTATATTTTACTCTTCTTATTTTCATCTCTTAAGATTACTAAATAATAAAAAGAGATAATTTCTCCCTTGGGTTGCCATGCATCCTGATCACATGCTTCTCTAAATATTGCTTCATCCATCAGAAGGAATAACCCCTAACTGTGCTTCGCCAGGATGGAGCAATCACTTTTCAATAACATAGGTCGCCATGGGGAAAACTTACCATAGAACTAGATCCACTATCATTAGCTTGAGAATTAGATTAGTAATAAAAGTAGCTTATCTAGCAAACTATATGGCTTCAAGAGCACCATTTCAGAAACAAGAGGCAATGATTCACAACGATACCTAAACAAATGAATAATGGACCAACAACATCTCAATCCAAAACAAATTGAGAAACATCATTTAGTATATACTAGAGGTAAAACAAATGACATTTTAAAACATAACCTACCACCACATATCTATTTTTAGTGATATTGCCATAAAGCCTTCAAAGAGATGAAGATTGAAGAGAGAAGGAGTGTGGGCGCATGTGAGAGAGAGAGTTCTAGCACATTTTCCAACATTCAACGGCAAATACAAAACTAAATTCGAACAGCCTATCAAAATCTTTTTTCTAAAATAAAAGAAGACCAGAAAACAAGCCATCCAATCTCTGCCCCAAAGGAAGTTTTTAGCAGATCTCAAAGTGCGGTGGGTAACGAGTTACACGACAAAGCTTAATTTACAATGCAAAGCAGAGTCGTTCTTTTTCTAAATTGAAGCTACCTAGTTATTTGTTGACAAGTCAAGACACAAGCTCAACCATTATTTGCCACATGTTTCCAAAATTAAACATGATCATGTCAGCACCTTAGCTCAGCATCTCTAACAACTAAAGTTAGTTATATCAGTGCTCCATAAGGATCAAACACTTTCTCCAATAACTTAAGAGCTAGCTAGTTCTTCATCTACCTACCAAACACCAAAGGCCCATAACCCCTACCTACAATCTATGATGCACGGACTCTTCAAAAATGTCAACGGATGCATGTGGAATACTCCAAAGTAGTACGTTTTGGAGAGTCCGAGCAACATAGCCTACATTACCTTCTACTACAATACTCCAAGTTTGACAGGAATAGTCTGAAAACCAAACCCTGAAATACACATTACTGACATCCGCAGCTCTATATTGAATAAAGGGTTTTAATTCAAGAGCTTAGAGGGCATAAACAAATACACTAATTAGCTTGGGCATCTAGGACAACGCACTTGATGGGTAAGATATAAGACAGATGCAGGTGTAGCCCCAAAAGCATAGAAATTAACTTTTCTTTAGTAGATGCTTTTATTATGTGCACAAAAAGTAGCATCTACTAAAGAAAAGCTGAACTGACTGTCACTATACTACTTATCCAAAGGCAGTGTGCACTAAAGCTCCCGCTATGTGCAGGGTCCGGGGAACCTATCGCAAAACTGAACCAATAAAAACAAGCATTCAATCTACAAATCAAAAAGCTAAAAATATTATACACGCGATATAACCCGAGCATATTCCCACACCTGTTACAAGCAAGACACTGCAGACGTCCCTGTTTTCCATCAGCAAAATAATTCCTTTTGAGACTAGAACTGTCATAAATTAACTTCACCATTAGTAAAAAAGACTTCTTTAATGCACTTTGATCCACCTCATTGTGCTTAATCCTACTCGCACCCGCACCTGCACCCGCTTCAAAACCTCCAGTTCTCATATACTTAGCTGGCCTAATCATTTCTTCTCCTCCTCCTCTACCTATATTCAAACTACTCGTCCCCGCCCCCGGTGGAACCGCAACATTTCCATGCTCCAACACCTGTTGCCTTAACCTATCAAGCCCATCTTTTCCCTCATCACCAAATTTCCTCTTCATTGCATTATCACCAATACGGCCACCATCTATCCCTATTGGATTCCAATGCTCCGGAAACTGCTGCCTTTCGAATCCTAAACCGGGCGGGGGCCCACGAAATTCGGGGCGGGGAAAAGCTGGAAAATCTTGATAATCATGGGGTAAAGCGAAGTAAGAGCGTACAGAACCATCAGCAAGAACTATAGTTCTACGTTCAAGCATGTGAAACCCGTATAACGGGGGTGGAGGGGGGTCACGGAAAGGGAAAGCGGGTAATCCGAAATGGGTATTCGGGTCGGGTTTTGGTGATGGGTTGTTCATCGGTTTCGGGTGAGTGGGTTTTGGAGAGGGTTTTGATTTGGGGTCGCCGGATCCGGATGCGGCGGCGGCGGCGGAGGAAGGGAGTTTGGGATCGGAAGAGGTTTTTTTAGCGGTGGTGGATGATGATTCCCATCGGGATTTACGTTGTGAGGAGGAAGGAGGAGGGGGTTTAGTGGAGGAGGATTTTGGAGGGTTACCTCCGGCCATCCTCTTGGGTGGGTGGTGGTGCAGGGGCGGGGGGCTAGGGTCTTTGATGTTGATGGAGCTGTTTGGAGGAGTTGAGTTTATATGTGCAGAGAGAAAAGAAGATAGAGGAGAGAGAAAAGGTCAGAGAGATTTGCATGAGACCTAACTATGGTATTAGGACACATGAATATTAGGGCTTATTATATACTCCGTGCGTTTTAAATTGATTAATCTATTTTGACTTACATAAAGTTCAAGAAAATACATAATATTTTTAAATTTTATGTTATTAAACTAAAGATATATCAAATGTACCAAAATATACTTTAATCTTGTGATTTTAAACATGTCAAGTGAAAAGTTAAAATTAACGAATTAAAAAAGAGTGTTCGTTTTTAAATGGACTAAAAAAAAAGTAGGTCAAATAAATTGAAACAAAGAAAATAGTACTCAATTAAAAGATTTTTTTTTTTTGTAGTTTTGTGATATTAATTTAGAGATTGGATATTTTTTTCCCTCATAAATCATTTTAAAAAGGTTTTGGAGCGAATTTCAGGATGAGACGCACTACAGAATGCACTAAGGTATGGTGGCGAGGCACAAGTATCATGGGTAAGTTTCAATATTTAAGATATTCGCTTAGGTGTAACTCCTAACATCTGGCGGTTTATTTGAGGCGTAAACCTAAAAAATTCATTTTAATTGATGAGTAACTATTGCTCGTTGGCACTTGAAAATTTTATTTTCAAAACTCGTTGGCACTTGAAAATTTTATTTTCAAAAACTAAGTCCTAATGTACGATGACGACAACAACAACTACTACATATCTAGTGTAATCTCATTAGTGAGTTTCGAAAGGATAGATTGTATGCATACCTTCCCCCAATGCATAACAAAACAATGTTTTGTTTTTATTTTTTTAAAAAAAAAAAAACAGAAAAAAGATTCCTTAACATTTTAAAAATGTGTAATAGAGCTATTTGAAGGTATCCAAGTGCAACTGAATTGTAATAGGAGGGTGTTTACAGTAATTCGGCATAACTTTGTCTGATTAACAGTTCAACCTGTGAACCAAACAGAAAGCTATCTCATACATTCCAAACTGAAGTCTTTCAGCTTCTTGAGTGTTCTGTCTGTCTATTCTTTGGTGGGTGTTCTTTATTTTTGCTTTCTTGGAAATAATTTTCCCTAAGAAAGCTAATATATGACTTTTGGGTATATCCCAGTTCTTCTTTTCTATGTTTAAGAAGAATTATATTTTGGAAGCGTCATTTATACATTCTTGATTTTTGGTGGTCCAGTTTATACAGGAACCTATTGGTATTCATGTTAACATATGTGGATTGAGTTTGAGTTCATGAACTGAAAGGGGATATGTGGTTCAAATCAGTTTACTGAATTAACTAGTTTGGATTAAGAGTGAAGGGTCAAAAACGTAGCTAAAGTATTCCGGTTTTTCGAGTTTCGTAGCTGAACTATCAGGTGCGTGAGTTCCTACATGAACTATCACCGACTATTTATCAAAACACACCTCAACTATCAATTGTTCTTTTTTCCTAGCTGAAATCTGATAAATAGTTGGTGTAAGAAACTCGAATAGTTTAGGTATGAAACTCGAAGAAAACATATACTTTAGGTGTGTTTTTGATTATTAACTCTTGGATTAATTAGCTATGTTCTTTCTTGTTGATGAGGTAATTAGCCAATGATTCTGACTTGTTTCTTATTTTGTGAAGGTTTCTTCTGATGTGTATGGGGTAGCTTGAGTTAGGATGGCTTTCTTCATTCCAATGAATGTACGTCCATTTGCCATTTCCTGCTCTAGTCAAAAGATTCAAGGCACTAACGAGTGTAAGATTTATTGTACGTTTGAAGTTTTTATACAAAGAGGAAGGACATTGTGAAGATGAGAACTTAGTGTAGATTGTTGAATTGTCTTAGTTCACCAAATTCTTATTATGTAATGCATGTCTTACTTGTGATTACTTGTGGGATTACACTAGGTACGTTATTGTTGTTGTTGTTGATGTGTGTTACTTGTGAGTTGTGACTACAACTAGGATCCCATTTACACGTATTCTCAGTGTCTGGTCTGGTTAGTTTATGACCATAATATTGTATGGAACACTATAATCTATCACCAAGATACACATATTTTCTTCTAGTGCGAAACAAATTAAGTTTTATAAAATGAACTGAGATTAGCTTACATCTAGCAACATGCTGAGTGAAGATTCATATAGCCGTATACATAGTTGTTGTTGTTGTAAACTTTGGACTGCAACAGTTCAATTGTAGGCTGGAGATAGGTACCTTACCTATAGGGACAAAGTACAACGATTGTTTTGCGAGTGAGGAACTGGAGAAACAAGTTGACTTTGATAGATATAGGATAAGAAAAAGAAGATATAGGATAAGAAAAACAAAGGAAGATAACTTTGATAAGATTACTAGGACTTCTGTTATGTGAATATGCTGAGAAGCTTTACATTGATCATCTTGATACAAATGTTGTAAGAAAATGTTTAATGAAGTAACCGGACTGTTAAAAGATATTAAGTATATTATTGCCTACAACTTGACCCTCCACGAAGTAGGGGTAAGGTCTCATACACTCTATCCTCACCAGACCCCACTTTGTGGGTTCCACTGGGTATGTTGTTGTTGTTGTATTGCCTACAGCTTGAAAGTCAAAAGGCAGAGCTAACCAGGGGACTCTTATGTATCCAATAGAGATGACATAATTGCGTCTCAGCTTCATTTTTAGGTTTATTTGTCGCTTCCGATTTCAATCATCATGAGGTTGTTTTAGTGTCCAGTCTGATCTCTTTTCTTCTTTTTCTTATGTTGTATTGTGTCCTTGACATCTATAGGCCTCTCATGAACTTTATCCACACAATATTGTGATTGAATTGTTCCTGATTGAGAGTTTTCTTTCCCTGATTGCGATTCTTTTTAACATAACAGATAAACTACAATCAAGGAGTTCTGGTATATTATCATCTAAAGAAGAGGCAACTCGTCGCCAGCTTCTTGTAGTAGGTTTTGCCAGTCCTTTGGTTTCGCTTTTAACATACAGCTTCAGCTTAACGGTACTACCAGCGTGGGCAGAGGATCAAGAGATTCAAGACAAGGATGAAAGTGTGGTTGGGGCTATTAAGTCCTTGTTTGATCCAAATGAGACAACAAAGTCAGGAAAAGTCTTACCAAAAGCTTACTTGAACTCTGCAAGAGAGGTGGTGAAGACATTGCGGGAATCATTAAAGGAAGATCCAAACGACATGTCTAAGTTTAGACGAACAGCTGATGCAGCAAAGGAATCCATCAGGGAATACTTGGGTGGATGGAGAGGACAAAAATCAGTAGTCAATGAGGTAATCCTTATTCAACCAACAAAAAGTAGATTGTTATTGCACTGTAGCTCATTGTAAAGTTCAGTACTTGCACAATGCAGTAGATTCGTTGTTTCCACATATGCATAGCATTGGAACATAATTGACTAAGGAGGAGGCTAACATGACATACTGACTTCAAATTTCAATTTTATTGAACCTTGACTTCTCAGGTGGTTATTAAAATTATATGACATTTCAAAGATCATTTCTGGTAACTCGAGCGCCTTTTAGGTGCCCTGGCGCTATATGTAGTTAGTTACCTTGCTTACTGTCAGTATAAATGAGTATAAATGAGCTTATTTCTTCTCAAACATCTATGTATACAATTTTTAAATTGTGTTGTTTGTTAAATGGTTCTTGGGACTTATTTGGCTAGGAGAACTAGATAGATGTCTAGTAGCCGTTTCCTCATTTTAGAGTCATATGTTTGAGGCGCCATAAAAAATTCAAGTTGTACAATAAGCAGACTCTGCCAGCCCAATTATGCATTTGAGTTTCAGAAAAGAAGACGGAAGAAATAAGCTTGCTGATGCACCTCTGCAGCAATTGCTGCCTTCTTTCATCACCAACTCATTGCTTGTAATGGCTTTAGAGTTTGGGAAAATCTACTATCTTGAGAAAAAGTTATAGAGATCTTGTGATATAACCTGATCAATTAGTAAAAATCCCTTTGAAGAGAAACCTTGGAGTAACTGGTAAAGTTGCTGCCATGTGACCAGGAGGTCACGGGTTCAAGCCTTGGAAACAGCCTCTGGCAGAAATGCAAGGTAAGTCTGCGTACAATTCACCCTTGTGATGGGACCCTTCCCCGGTCCCCGCGCATAGCGAGCTTTAGTGCACCGGGCTGCCCTTTTTTTGCTGGACCTAAGCCAGTCATTCCGAAAAGCACTTGCCCCCTTCTTCTAAGGTTGCTGGCACGGAGTTAAGACGGGGCTTTTTCCTCGAGTCCTGTCATGATCACACTTGTCTACACCTGGCTGATGTATAATTATTGGCATGCATTTATGCATAAATCAATACTAGCATGTACAACAAGAGTTATAACGTAATGTTTTTTTCTCCTGAAATATTTGACAGTTAAACACATCCATGTCTTCCCGAGTTTGGTTCATCTGGTCATTGTTCTGACATAGTGCTCAACTTGCAGGAGTCATATGTTATGCTAGAGAAAGCTATTAGATCTCTGGCCAGTTTTTATTCAAAGGCAGGCCCATCTGCTGCACTTCCAGAACAGGTAAAGTCAGAGATTTTAGATGATCTGAATAAAGCAGCAGAAGGATTGTAACATGGGGTGGAAAGTCACACGACGCGGTGGAATAGTCGAGGTGCCCGCAAGTTAGCCCACACACAACCTTTATACAAATGAGAATAAGAATTGTAACATTTTCTTGATATACACACCAAAAGAGGCCAGTGTAATATATTATCTTCTGTTGCAGTATGCTCAATAAGTTCTAGTCTATTTGATAAACATGCATTAATCAAACTATCTTTGGTTGCATTTTTTTGTTCATTAGGCCTGTCTCAATGATATTTTGATTGATATGGGGTTGCGTAATCTTCTGTCCTGAGCGTCACCCAAATCTTGTGACAAATAGATACTAGGCATTTTTTTTTTGAAGGGGATATACTAGACATATATTGTCAATAGATACTAGACATTTAAAAAATTCTCCTCAATTCAAAGTTCTCATTTGGGTGTAACCATGAATGTGAGTTATGCAACTACTTCCAAAGAACTCGGATATAAAATATATTTTGCAATATGCAACGTTAAAGATGAGTAATCCGGCCACCATGCAATTTATTGAACCCCTTCACTGAGCCAGTAAACCACCTCATGGATCTATTTTACGGAGTCTTGTCTTGCATTTTTTTCAAAGGGTTGTTTTCACTGCTTAGACCCTCACTTCTTGATTACACGGTGACAACTCTTACTATTTCGCCTAGGCTCTCCTCCATGAAGTGGCTGTTCTGCTAAACCAACACCACTATGCCCAAGCATCCAAGACAACGCAATCAACACCCCACCATGCATTGCGATGCTGACTGCATTTTGTCACCTACTGCAAAGATGGTTTAGAAAGTGCAATTTTCCCCATTAGCAGCATCCACTATGAAGTACTCAAATTTTGATCAAAGGCAAAAACCAAACTTATGAAAATACAGTACATATGAAGCTAGGGAGAGGGAGAGACTTCATTCACTTATTCCTACATCCTCTTCAAATATCATCCTTGTAATAGGCAACTTAAAATAACAGAGGTCACAAAACATACAAATGACCATTGGTTATTAAAAAAAAGGTTTACAACCAAAAAACCTCCAACATTTCAAATATAAAAACCGAAATACTAAAAGTAGCTGCCGGCAATTCCATTCATCTTGTAGCTTTCATGGATACCAAAATAATTTCTTGAAAGAGCTAGACAAGCATTTGATGTATTTTGATCCACCTTCTTCTACTATAGAGCTTCAATAATCATGATATATCTTGTAGAAAGCAGCGTGGTAAACTACTGCAAGGGACAAATAGAAATAAGCAGAAATCATTCCCCGTTGATATTTTCAGAAGGATTATCCATAAGAGTAACTCATTTGCATATCTCGAAATACTAAAGTACTGACCTTTGCTCAAAGAATCGAAATTTTTGCAGTTATAGATATTTCATGATCGAGACAAAACCCCTTTGGAGCTGCACCAATAAAAAGGAGGAAAATTGAGTTTCAGGAACTCTACCTTTTATAAATTAAGAAAAAAACTGAGTTTCACGAAAAAAGAAAGCAAAGAAAATTTCCCTTCTTGCTTACACACATCAGTTCCTATCATGTTGTATGTCTGTTCGACATGTATGTCTACTGGGCTCATGTTTGAACATAAAATCATGTTAGGGTGATACAGAAGTTGCTGGTGTGTTGGTGTAACAAAAGGATTTTCTAGTGAATCTATGGGGTAAACAGTGGCAACATGACGAAGGGAAGAAGACATTTACACAATAACCTCCATGATTCAGACACATTATAAGATATGTTAAAAAGCTTGAAGGAAAGAAAAAATAACCACCTGGGGACAGTTCCACCACGACGCAAGTCATATTCAGTTGCTTGCCGAAGAGCTCTAGCAAATGCCTTGAAAGTTGCCTCAATGATGTGATGAGAATTTTTTCCAGCGAGCTGTGACCAGCAAACTCCAACATTTAGTATGCAAGCACATAATACCAGAGGAAAGAAGGAAAGATAACTAGGTAAGTGACCGAGAGAACAAAAAGCCCCGCATTTACCTGTCGAATATGGAGGGTCATTCCAGAAGTGTTGACCAAAGACTGAAAGAAGTGTTCCACCAGCTAAAATAACAATGTGATTCAAATCAGCAGACCCAACGAGTAGATACAGAAATGAGCGAAAACTTGGGCATTTATGGCCAGGAGAACATTAAAATTTTTTTGGAGAACATTAAAAAAAAAATTCTTTCTTACTATAGTAACAACTAGTTGTAGAAGTATTCGACATGTACACCTCATATTGACACATGTTTTATCTTTGAAACACTTGAATGATAGAAAATTGTTACTCCCTTTGTCCCAATTTATATGAGTTAGTTTGACTCATAGTTTGACTTGGCACGGAGTTTAAGAAAGAATGGAAGACTTTTGAAACTTGTTGTCTAAAATAAGTGATAGATGTTCGTGTGGCTATAAATGATTTCATTAAGGTAAAATAGGCATTTTAAAGTTAAATTGTTACCAAATGTAGAAATATGTCATTCTTTTTTGGACTGACTAAAAAGGAAAGTGAGTCATATAAATTGGGACAGAGGGAGTAATTGTTATACCATCCCAAAGTTCAACATTCATACATTAAAAAACCTGAATCAAAACCATGATATGATGGTTCTCCTATGAAAAACCTAGTATACAAACTAAATTTGTTATATACATTAACAGAGGGATGAAAAGGTTCTGCAATAGATATTATCGAGACCTAGAAGCTAACATTAAACAGTTAATTAAGTAAATAAAGTATGCTCCCTCTAATTGCTTAAACTTTTAGATGAGATGGTCACACTTCATCATGGTATCAAAGGAAGCAAAGCTCCTCTGTTTGACCGGCACCCATTATTGAAAAGAATTGTCACGTGCTTAGGTGTTGGTCACATGCGGATGTGATTCTTTTGGATGAGATGGTCACACATCATCATGGTATCAAAGGAAGGAGAGCTCCTAGGTTCGATTCTCATCGGCACCCATTATCAAAAAGAATTTTCACGTGCTTAGCTCATAAAAAAGAATCACATTCGCCTGTGACCAACACCAGTACTCTCTTTCGGATCGTTCATGCACAACTCCTCTCTTTCATATAGTTCATGCACCACTCATTTCTCCGGCGACCAACGCTGCTACTTTGCGCGCGACTAGCATCATACTCCAAAAGTTTGAATTTCTTGTTAGTGTTTTGCAATTATCAAAAAGAATTTTCACATGCTGGACTCATAAAAAAGAATCAAATGCGCACGTGATCAATGCCACTACTCTCTTTAGGATTGTCCCTGCACCACTCCTTTATGCGACGACCGACATTGCTACTATGTACGTGATTGGTGCTCTGAATTTATTGTCGATGTTATGCCAATTTAATTTACATTGATAATGTTCTGGAGATGCAACACCATTTCTCTTTTTGGTGATTGATAATAGATTCCTTTCCAGCACCCAAGGGTGTGGCCTAGTAGTCAATGAAGAGGGTTGAGAACCTGAGGTCTCAGGTTCAAATTCCAGCAGAGACAAAACAACCTAGGTTATTCTTCTCATCTGTCCTAGTCTTGGTGGACAGAGTTACATGGTATCTGTTGCTGGTGGGACATGGCAGGTATCCCGTGGATTTAGTCGAGGTACGCAAAAGCTGGCCTGGACACCACGGTTATCAAAATAATAATAATAATAGATTCCTTTCCATGTGTAGTGCATGAAGTATTTCTTTAGTTGTGCAGTCACCAAAGACTTTCTGGAGGAAAAAATTCCGGCACTGCTTCTCTTTTTGGTGATTGTGCAAAATCCCATCGAGATTTTAGCATCAACTTTCTAAAAAAAAAAAGGGTCGACCCGGTTCATACCTACTCCGTCTACATTTTCAAAATAAACAAACTCAAGTTGGTTTCCCGACTTTGAGTTTGAGAATATATGTTAAAATATCAAGAGAATGTGCCTAGATTCATACACATCTAGATATATTGTACTTGAATAAGGACAATCATATAGATATTCACAAGACATCCACTGTTTAATAATAAGACACTTAGTTACCTTATTAGTATAGGGATTGATTACCTATCATATTATATATAGCCTAAGACTCCTACATAAGGAGGACCTATTGTACACTGTTAATCAAGTCAATGAGAAGCTTCTTCTATCTTCAACAACTAAGATTTGATCAACCAAATTCAAACGGACAATAGCAATGGAGACAACCAATCTAATACTGGGGATATAGAAAATCTTCCATCTACCATACAAGAAACAAATGCTAATTCACAACTGACGTCAAGTGATGAAGGAACTTGGAGATACTGACTGTATTCATAGTAGAATGAAAATATTAGACAAACCTGAGTGTCATATGTACCAACTCTCTGAGTAGGTATTTGTAAATCATAATTCAAATGTGGCCTTCCTGATAAATCCTACAACAATTAGATATCACATAGTTAAAATAAGCGCAGATTATGATCATAATAGATCAACATGATTTTATTTGATAAATCATGACATTTTGTTAATATCTCATCAGGTTGGTGTGACTGATACAGAATGATACAATATAGACATGCGATCATATCCCCAAAACTGTAACCAACAATTTACACAAACAGGAATTGTCTCTTCACGCCATAAGTACAACTAAATCAACATAGACTATTCAACTTTTGTATAAATTCAAAGTCCTGTAATTTCTTTCCCTCCACAAGAACCAAAAACACAATGGAACTGTTTCCAGCTTCTTTTTCCTAGCATCCAGCCTGCATAAAATGATCTATATCCAAAACCAAAGAAAGTAGTTGTTCCTATACCAGAGGAACTATTCTTTGTGTCTAATCAATGAATAGTTTATTACAATAAGGAAAATGTAGAAGATTCTATGAGGTAGTTTTGCGGTGTCAAGAAACCACGTTCCAACTTCCAAGTGAAAGAAAGAAGAAGCTATGTAGACCTTGCTTATGGAAATATGTGGAAATTCTGTCATAGCGGTGACAGATCCTATTTATAGTTGTAATTGTGCAAAAGGCTGATAGGGCAATACCCTTCAGACAGAATATCTGACAACATACGTGACTGCATTGAAACAATTTCAGGTTCCCAAAAGATTATTCCTTACCAGTGAAACATGAATCAGTGCTTCATCTAATGGAGCTGAGAAGTCACCAAAGCGATTGATTCCCTTTCTATCGCCAAGTGCTTGCAACAATGCCTGGATAGCCAAAAAATAGAAAAATAAAAGTCACCAAAAGATAGAAGTTAAGGCTCTCAAGAGAAAAGAAATAAGGAATGCAGCACACATTGAGGAGTGACTCAAGCAAGTAAAAAGAGCCTCTCCATCAAAACAGGAGGCTGCACCCCCTTCTATAAATATAAATGAGTAAAGAGACCAGCACATGGAAAGAACACAAGGAATTCTGAATGTACTTCTGAATTACTGAATTAAGCTCCCTGAGAACTCACAGTTCCAATGGCAAGTGCGACATCTTCATTTGTATGGTGATCATCAATGTGAATGTCCCCAGTAGCTTTTACACACACGTCGAACAATCCATGTGAAGCGAGTTGCTAAGAAAACATAGACAAGTTTCAGCACTAGCACAATACCAGAAGCAATGCAGATGTAGTCAGCAACAGAGCGGAGAAGTAGAAATCAAATAGCTACTCATCCACATCACGCAACATAAATTAGGTTATGAACTTTACACAAAATCCAGGTATATCATAAAAAGTAGAAAATTAACATTTAATTGAAGGAGAGAACCAAAGATAGAATCTTAACTATTGAATTATTTTTTCTTCTAGAGAATGGAGAAGGAAAAACATAAGATCTCGACACACAAATGCAAACCTTTTCCTATTATTCTGCAGTTTTCTTATTTCTTAATGGTCAACCCAAATAAAAAGTCTTGAAACAAAATGGGTAAATGAACCTTTTTTCCTTTTCCCTTTGAGGTAAATCTCTATGATTACTACTTCTAAAGCCACTTAATACAGAACAGGGGAACAAGATTTCAACAAAGTTCATATTTTTACCCAAACGAAAAGGAAATACAGTGGCAGCCCAACAAATCTTTATTGTACAGGTAGTTCAACCTCATCAATATACAGGATTTTCAAGAAGCTTACATGTTTACCCTCTAAAATCTTAGACGGTTAGATATGGGACAATATATTCCAAATCTGCAACACACCCTCAAGTGTGGACCTGATTTTTTCCCCAAGTCAAGTTCGTGGAATTTTTCTATTTAAGGATGGAGAGACATGAGCCTCATACCATGTTAATTGATGTGTCCCCCACCATGGAACACTTTTGTTATTTATTTATCAACTAACAGGTGGAAGAAAAGTCTTTTTTCATCAGATGAAATAACAACTTACATCCAACATGTGATCAAGAAATGGGATCCCAGTATTATTCTCTGCAACACCTGTTCCATCCAAGTTTATCTTCACATGCACATTCGTCTCTTTCGTAGCCCTCTTCACTTCCCCAACTCGACCTATCAAGAACCCAACAAATACATAAACCAACTTTTAATCCATAACTAGAAAAAGTCAGCTATATGAAATCCATTACATTTCATTAAAATATTATCAAAACAAATTCAGACCCAATTTCCAAAATCAGAAACCCAATAAAATACATCAATCCTTCCGCCCCAATCCAAACTAATGAGAATCAACAACAACAAAAACATACCCAGTATATTCCCACGTAGTGGAGTCTAGGGAGGGTAGAGTGTGCATAGACTTTACCCCTACCTTAGATGTAGAGAGAACATTTTCGATAAAACCTCGGCTCAAGAAACTAGTGAGAATCATCCATACGAGTTCTCTGTATCTATCATGTTCTAGTCTAGTCAGAGTCAGCTACATGAACTCTGTTCAGTACATTTCTTTAGAATACTTTCAAAAAATTATGTGCTTGTAGTCGTAGGGTTATGCGTGTGTCTTGTAGTTTCTTGTTCGTGGTGTTTTTGGTGATGTTTGTGATTTCGGATAGATTGTGTGTAGTATTACTCTGTGGGTGTCTTGTTTCTTTTATTATTTATTGGTATGTTATCCCATTTTGTTTGTTGTTTTTATGTTTTTTTAAGACTGTTATTTGTCCTGAGCCGGGTGTCTATCGGAAACAGCCTCTCTACTTTTTCTGACGTAGTGGTATGGACTGCGTACACTTTACCCTCCCCAAACCCCACTTTGTGGGAATACACTGGGTATGATGTTGTTGTTGTGCTATCAAAACCTATTTCAGTTTAATTAAAAAAACCAAAAGTAACCCAATAAATAAACTAATCCCTTTGCATCAATCCCAAACTAGTGAGAATCGGCCAAATGAATTCTGTATATCCATCATCATGTCCATTTCATTTATCAAATCCCCATTTAAGAAATAACTGTAAACCCAATTTCAAAACCCATTATCGACAATTGAGACTTGCCCAATCGGTTGAGCACCTTTAACGTCAACCGGTAGGTTGAGTGTTCGAGTCAGCTGGAGGCTGGAGGGTAAGTGGGAACACAATTGATCCTTCCAGGGGGTGGGGGGGAGGGCAGCCCGGTTGCACTAAACCTCCGGCTACGTGCAGCAGGGTCCGGGGAAGGGCTCTACCACAAGGGTCTATTGTACCAGCCTTACCAAGCATTTCTGTCAGACGCTGTTTCCAAGGCATTATTGGGGGGAAAAATAAATTAAAAAACCCGTTATTGGGGTTATGGGAAAAAGGAGTTACCTGATTGAGAAGAAGTAATGGAAGAGCCATTATCAAAAGCATGAGGAATCGTCGTTGTTTGAGTTTCCATTGAATTAGTAGTAGTTAATTTATGGTGTAATCCACTGAAGAGTTGTAACTTTTGCTGATGAATATTTGTGGAGAAGAGAGGGATTTGTGGAGCCTTAATTATTCTTGAATTGAATAGCAATGAAGGAGAAGAAGAGTTGAAGAGACGATGAGATGAAACTGAGAGCTCCATATTTGAGTTCCCTTTGTGAGCTCCTTGACCAACCAACAAAGGAGAAAGGGTGACAACATTCATACGACATCGTCCACCTTTTTTACACAATAATATTTGGCAAATTTTTAAAAATGTACCACCCAAACATAAAATATTAAGACATGTAACCCAATATTCATAAAATATTGACTTGACACATGCATTAAGAAATAATAAATAATAGAATAATATTATCTTATTATTTTTTTAATATCATAAATTTAATATCTTAGAAAATGCATTGGATAATTAATCATATTTAATGTTAAGGATAAAATAGGTAGAAATAGATAAATTATCTATTAATTTTTTAAACTATACAAGTATTATTATACATTTATTTTTAAGGACAAGTAAAGATGGACAGAGGCAGTAATACGTTATGAAGGGATCAAATTCTTCGAATTGTTCCAACAACTATTCAATTATCCAACCGTTGTTGGGTAAAAGTCTAAAAGTAAAAAAAAAATTGGGGACTACTGAAAAAAATTATCATTTTTACTCAAATTTTAAAACTTGAAAGACTCTTATTTAATTGACAAACTCATTTGTCCCTTTTAATTGCTCCTCCCACTCGATATATATTATTATACGTGAGGAAAAGCATTATACAAAATGTAACTACCCCTGAGTTAGGAATTATGTTTATATACTATCTATCGTCTTCCGACTTCACTTTGTGAAACTATACTAAAACTTTGTGAAACTATACTAAATGTGTTGTTGTATAGACTAGACTTACTAATCACAAAGGAAATATGAACTAGCATTTAGTGTCTCTCAAATCACTAATTAACATTAAGGCTCATGAAAAGTACTCTTGCAGTATATATCACCTTGATTAAATTTTATATTAAAGGTCATCTTGCATTTTATTTTTTTTATTGGGATTAACCTATCATCTAAAAAAGGGTTTCACATCTATATTTTGGCACAAGAAAATGAAAGATCGATATACTCATTTAATAACGTCATTACATTACAAGTCGTATGTCAAAATAACACCATTAAATTTCAAAGCCATAGGTCAAAGTGCCAATGCCAAATGAATGAAGAATTTCCACAGTATTATCCCAAAGCTACTTAATTTAGTAAAAAAAAAAAACATATAATATTTTAAACAGTAATACTAAAATTAACTTTCAACGTTTGTGTCATGCCCCGAATCCCATTCGAGACTGACTGGCACCCGAAGCCGATAAGGCCCGAGAGAACCAATCTTTACTCATGTCCAATCATATGCATACCATAAGAAACATCACCACCACGTAAGTATATAAAATGCTAATAGATGAAATCATGGAGCATGATATATATACATATAAGAAACTTGGCCGTTAGGGACATCAAGTCAAGAAGGACATACACCTCTTACATTCATATACCCACATATGTCTACAAAAGCCTCTAACAGAAGTACATACATGACCAACCTAAATTCGGGACAAGTCCCCGCTTTACATAACATTTACAATACCAAAACCAATGTACAACTTAACACGGAAAGCCCCGAACCAACTGGAGCTTACCAAAGATCAGTGGATATCCTGCAGCTTACTGGGGAGGTCTACTAGTACCTGCGCCTGCAGCAAGCAAGGTAAATTCCCCAAGAGGGGTCAGTACGAAGAATGTACTAAGTATGTAAGACAAATAGTAACTGTGTAAGATATAAGAACTTTCAAGAGTTCAAGTACAAGTGAATAATTAATGTAAAATAACCCATGATTCTATGTACATTTGGAAACACGTATCTTGCTTTCTTTGCATTTGCATTCATTTGTCATTAACCATTTTCATGTGATACCCGGGCCCCAACTGATCATCGGGTTACAACATATCATTGGGATCATTCCAGCCAGGCTTACACCCCTTAGAGTGTCACCCATAAATGATATATCAATAGGATCGTTCCAGCCAGACTTATGCCCCTTAGAGTGCGATCCATGAATAATAATAGTGGGAGCGTTCCATCCGGACTTATGTCTCTTAGATTGCACTCCCCAATTGAACAATTATGCATTACTTCTTTACTTTTGAGAAATCGATACATTGGTTACTATTGCATTATTGGAACATTTGGAACAATAGTGGAATATTTGGAATAATATTGGAACATCTATGTAACACATGAATAATAAGTGATCAACATATGAGGAACATGTCAGTAACAAGATAACTACTTGAGTTGGACTACTTTTGGACATTTCGGAATAATACAAGGACATTGCCAATGTAATCAATATGAGCTGCAGAAGGATACGGACAGAGTAACCTTACATACCTCGTATTCTCAATATAAATACTCAATCCTATACGTGAACACAATAGTCCCGCTCCTTCCTTATGTTTCACTCTACAACACAAATACATAACGGAATTTACATTAACCACCAGCCACTTTACAAATGCATATGACGTCAATGAATTACATGTTTGCCTTTAAAATTGTCATTTCCCCCTTGACAATACCATTGATGAAATTATCATACTAATAATCCCACAATATTCCCAACATTGACCAAAATATCATAAACCATTAGCATGTCACACCAAGTTCATACTTTCCACTCTTCATCACCACAACATCACAATTATTCCATCAAATTACTTCAATACACCTCACAACAACAAATCGGCCAAAATTCCATAATTTACACTTATACGAAATTAACAAGTTTAATAACATAATCACACCATACATGTTGATATTTTATCTATACCATGCTCTTTCATCAAAATCACAAGGCATATTTCAAGTGTAAATCCCATGGATAACACATCTTTTAGCAAAAACACAAAGTGCCATGTTCAACACTTCCAAGCATAACCAACATGATCTACATACTCTTCCATGCATATAATATATTAATCCATAAGAATAATCACTTACCTAAACTTGAAAAATGATGATCTTACTCCAAAAGTTGGCTTAGGGTTCTTTAAGAGTTGAGAGAAATTTTGAAAAATTTCTAAAAATGTGTTGTGTGTTCCTTTGAATAAAAATCAGATTTTTCCTTTCATTATGTCACCAATTCCGTACACTTTTTTTCCATAACAACAATTTCCAAAAATGACACATAAAGAGAAATCAACTTAGGGCATAACCATATCATACATGTTGATGTTCAAACCATCAACTCACTTCTTTCAAGACCACAAGGCTACTTCCAAGTTCAATCACCAAAATAACACAACTTGTGTCACATATAAACAAAAGTGCCCCAATCAACCCTTTTAGACATAACCATCAAAATCCATACCATATCTTATGCACATAATATATTAAAACAAAAGAATAGGCACTTACCAACACTTACAAAGTGATGATCTTGGCAAAATAAGTGCAGTTGTCTTAGACTTGAAAAGGGTTTCTTTTGGTTTCTTGGAATTCTCTAGAAAATATAAGAAATGGCAAGGTGTGTTGAATGATAAAAATCTGATTTTTTTGAGCTTATATATATCATCCTTAGCCAATATTTAGTCAAGGATGAGGTGTCCAAGTGGGTCAAGGAAGAATGGGTCATTTTTCCTTGTTTTGGGTCATGTCTTCATGTAAATTTTTGGGCCAAGTTTGAGCCCAATAGCCAATATGCATTAAATCCCATACTTGCATGTATTGTATACCCTTTAGTACACATACACTTAATTTCATCACGTAGTCGCATACATTCGGAAAATTTTGGGGTGTTACAGTTTGCGATAATATTCTAAGATTAGCAAGTAGCAACCTAACAATGCGGCAAAAGGAAGTTTCGAATATCTTGAATCTGTAATCTAGGATAATAGTGAAATCGACGAGGATGTTACGCGTCGTATTTGAGTGAAGTGGATGATAAAGAGGCTAGCATCAGGTGTCTTGTGCAATAAGAATATGTCATCAAGACTTAAAAATAAATTCTACGAAGTGATGATTAAATCAAGAACTCACGCGTTCAGATTACGAAAGTAGAGAAAATGAGGATGTTGAGATAGATATGTAAGCGTATTAGGAGAGATAGAATTAGAAATGATGATATTCTGGACAATGTCGGAGTGATACCCATGGTGAAGATGAGGGAGGCGAGATTGAGATAGTTCAGATATGCGAAGAGAAGATGCTCAGATTCCCTAATGAGGAGGTGTGAGAGGGTAGCTATGGTGGGCATGAGGAAAACTAGAGATAGGCTAAAGAAGTATTGAGAGGAAGTAATAAAAAATAACATGACTAGCCTGCACCTTTCTGAGGACAGACTCTAGGTAGAAGGATATGGAGATCTAGGATTAGGATAAAGGGTTAGTAGGTAATTGAGTGTTATTTAGTTTATACACTATTTAGTATTAGTATCCGTACTCTCCTACTATCTTATTATTCGATTTTTTATATTGTCTATTTTTCTTTATTATCTTTTGCTTAGGTTATCATAGTATTTACCATTGCTAATATTTTTTTCATTATTTTCAGCATGACTTTTTCACTACTGTATTTCTTTTTCATATTATTTTTTTATATACGTTACTTAGGTCAAGGATCCATCATATACAACCTCTCTACCTTCACAAGGTAGGAATAAGACTTCGTACACACTTTTTTTTCCAAATCCCACTTATGGAACTACACTGAGTATGTTATTATTGTTTTTATTGTTTTTATTGTTATTTATTTATTCATTTTGAATTAAATCAATTTTATCTTGAAATTTTGATTTCAAATTTACCTCAAAAATAAATTTCAGTTTTAAATATGTGTTCTAAAATTTAAAATTTGATCTATAATTTTAAATTTTATATGAAAAAACTATAGTTATAGTAAGTAAGAAAAAATATAAATTACATAGTTAAATAAAAATTTAATTTTAAATCAACGTCTATCCAAATCTATAATTATAAAGGTATAGCACATAAATAGACAATTAAACTTGACCTCAACTGGCAAGTAAACATTCCAACTTTGAGAGTACACATCTAGTCACTTCAGTTTGGTCTTAACTGATAACTAACACTTCAACTTATCTGCACTCTATCTCCTGGACACTCGACGTTGATGTGACACAAATTTTTGAGGTGTCTAGATGATCATTTAGTAAGTTGAAGTGTTCAATTGACATAGTTAAGACAAGTTAAGGTGTATAGATATCATCATACTTATTTTAAAAGTGGAAAGCCTCATATTTGAAAGTTGGACTACGATTATACCCTTCAAAAGTTAATTGACTATTATAACCCCTTATTATATGTTAATCATACTTATTGCATCAGATTTGGATCAATTAATGATAAATTACTATTCCATTGTAAACGTGGTTTTGGAATGTGAGGCTTTTCACCTTCTTAGTTAAGGACCTTTGATTTGTCTTTTAATTGTGTCTCCCCAACAACTTATATAAATGAGCTTTTGAAGAAGAAGAAAATGCTCACGTGATCATCCTTGTAAGTTCATATAGTCATTTTCTTCTTTGTTTTTTCATAAAGTTCTTAATTTATATATTATGATTTTTTTTCTTTCAAGAAGTATATTGTAGATAATTTTATCAATAAATTGCATTACTTCGTAAATAAATAAAAGTACAGATTATATGCCATATTTTTGTGTTCAGCTGAAGAGATTATGATTTTTGTCTTTTTTGTGAGTTTATCTTCCTCATATATTGTTATTGATGTTGTTATAGTTGAACCTAATTTTTAATTCTAGATTTAATTGTTGTTCTTAATTGAAATATAGTTTTTTCTTATGGAACATAAAATATGAAGAGGTTGTATATCTAGAATTTGCTTGTGTGATATAAAAATTCATGTTTTAAGTTTTATTTATATCTTAAAGAGAAGTATGGGTCAATACAAGTATAAAATGTTCATTTGAGACATGCTCTTTATATTCTTTAGTCTATCATTTGTTACTCAAAATAACTTTCAATAATAATTTACGAGATAAGGTACAAGTACCTCCAAATTATATCCGAAGTTGCTATGACACACCTAAACTTTACGAGGGTCCTATTACGACTGAAGTCAAAAGGGTCACAAATTAAAGCCAAAATTCGAAACAGGCACTCAAAGAAGTATTTTAACCAAATCGGACAAATCATGCAAGTGCAAACAATTTGCCTCTGGATGGGCCATTATATATTGGAAACCGTTGATACTTCAACGAGGTGTCAAGAATTTTTATTTTTGTGTGTAGCAAATCGTGCATATCTCAACGAATAGCATATAAGTATTTTTTTTCCAAATCGGGCTACCTCAAATGAGGTGCCCTTCAATTATTTTTTCTTTTTAAATCGTGAGAAGTTTTGCCTGATATTGAAGAGGAACGCAACAAGAACCAAAAAAGAGGAAGATCAGAGAAAATATTTTGGGGAGGAAGGTATTTAATAATGAAAGTTTTGGAGAGTAACATAAATAATTTTTGTGTGGCACCGTTTGAACTTTGCGAATCAAACAGTTTAATTTTCAATGTGAATTTGGGCATGAAATCTTTAAATTTTTTAAAAGAATGTTTACATATCTGAAAACTACGTAAAAAATAATATCACAATAATTGACAACTCAAAAATTTTTAAAAAAATATAAAAAATATGGTAAAAAAAAAAAACTTACTTGAATCTCAAAATTGAAAGGTGTCACTAGACAAAGGGAGTACTAATAAATTAGTCTTCCAACATGAGAATCAATATAGAATGGCAGGGAACATTGCTTGATCCAAAACCAAAGTGAACGAGTTGCAGGGGAAAAAAAGAATAATCGTCGGACCTCGTTTCTGAGCAAACAATTTAGAAACAATTTAAATATAAAAAAATCAAAGTAAACTATCATATTTGAATGATTTTTGAGTGAGGTTTTTTGTTTCAGATTCGGTTATTTTGTCCAAGAATATCCAGTCAAAAAATCAAAGTAAGTTTTTTTTTTTTCTGTCCCAGAGTTGAATGTCTTTTGTCCTAGATTCAATTTTCTTTGTCCTAGAATATTCAGTCTTAATTAATTGAGGAGTAGTGATTACAAGGTCTTACTAACGTTTAGTGTTACACGATTTTTTTTTAAAAAAAATAAAAATTGAAGGGCACCTCGTTTGTGGTAACCCGATATGCCAAAAAAAAAGAAGGGTAAAGAGTTCGAAATATATCCAAACTTTGGGGAAATTTGTTGTTATACGCCCAAACTTTGCGAGGGTCCTATGACCCCCCTGTACTATTTATTAGTGTATTTTTGCGACGTTTATTTGCACAGCTGGCACCAAATGTGAATACACACGCGCTGAACGCATGACTAAAAAAGTGGTTCAGCTAAGCAAATAAACGTCACAAAAATACACTAATAAATAGAGCAGGGGGTCATAGGACCCCCGCAAAGTTTGGACGTGTAACAACAAATTTCCCCAAAGTTTGGGTATATTTCGTACCATTTTCTCAAAAAAGAAAGTATTAATTACATGCTTTTCGCTGGAATATGTACGATTTGGTACATGAGAAAAAAAAGAAGAAATCCTTGACACTTCGTTGAAGTACCAACGATTTCCAATAAATAATGGCCTACCCCAAACAATCGTTTGGGATGTTTCGTTAACATCTAGGCAAATCGTTTGCACTTGCACGATATGTCCCATTTGGTTAATATCCTTCTTTGAGTGACCTATTTGGAATTTTGGCTTCAATTTGTGATTCTTTTGGCTTCAGACTCGTCCTATTACCCCCCTAAATTCATTTTTCCTGTATTTTTGTGCTTCTTTTGTGCCAAATCAGCAAAAAGGAGCACAAAAATACAGGAAAAATGAGGACTCCCGGTAAAGTTTAGGTATGTCATAGCAAATTCGAATATAGTTTGGGGGAGTACTTGTGTCTTATCTCATAATTTTCTGTTGTTATTCACTAAATAGTTCGGAATAGACGTGCAACGCATGTATCGAAAACTAATATATACATAAAAGCTGAAATGCTTACTTTTTAGTTAAAATCCAATTTAAATGTCTATTTATGTATTACGTTCGAAGGCCTACTAAAAGAAACTGTAGAAATAAAGAAGGAACCTACCCTAAGTAAGAGAGGATATAATAGAGTAGAGTAGAGTTATACTATTCATCTTGTAGAGCATGACTGAATTGGACAAGGAGCATTCTGGGTGGTTTGCAAATATGTTCAGGGAGGACTCTCTCATTTTGCTTCTCCTCTTTGCCTTTTTCATTTTGATGATGTTCACAACATGGTATGCGTCAAATTGGAGAAAGCCACAATTGAATATTATGTATGATCTAGAGAAAGAAAAGTACATAGTCACATGTGTTGGTAGATGTTCATAGATTGTTTTATAGGAGCAGAAGTCATTTTCCTGCATCTGTGGATAAGGCAAAAGGACCAAAGTGAATCAGCTTTCTCTACCAAGAATCTCTGCACACTTTGTTGTTTGGTACCCCAAGCAAATGATGCTATACTTCGGCGAGATAAGATCAATCTTATGAGACAGTTGAAATGAGGTTGACACCCAATTCAAAAAGGCGTCTCCATTTATTGTTATGATAAGTTTTACCAGAAAAGCTTTAGGTGAGAATGATATATAGTTAGTGTGAGAAAGAAGATACTAGAACATATACAAGCTGATCTTTTTTGGTTGCCGAGGAAATTATACTTATCATTTACACAATCGTTCATTTCACAATTTCTTTGTAAAGTAGTTCTGTTGGATTGTATGTATCCCTTGAAAGGTGGTGTAGAACTAATTAAAGATTTTTCTTGGTTGGTATATAATTTTAATCTGTTCAAATTGACAAGCTTTGTGTGGGCAAGGGAGACAAGGTCCGTTAAGCTTTGTCGTAATTGGCATTTTAAGTTTTGTAGCTAATGTTGCAATCCACCTAATGTTGCATGAAATCTTATAAAGCTTTTCGAATTTAGTTTGTTTTAGGTTATTAAGGCCTAACGAGTATTTTTGAAGCATGTTTGGCAGATAATCATATGTTTGATATGCGACTTTCTTGTTCCTTTATTCCGGTACATAATTTAAGAGGAAAAAAATGGATTGGAATAGATATGGTCCTTCCAAAATATGATTGCAAAAATGAAAACTAGTAAGATTCAGGTCAAAAAAATTCATTCTCGTTTTTAAGATAAATTCGAGTTTAATTTGTAAAAATTTTAGTATTAAATTCATTGTATTACTAAAATTAAGACTCTGTAACTAAAGGTTCTTAGTTACAGCTTCGGAGGGAAAGTTTTACTCTTAAAAGTAGGATTTCTCACCTTTAAGAGGACGATCACACAATGTGAGTTGAACCACACTTTAACTTCACGTATTCTGATCGCAGTTAAAACACCAATAACTCTATCTTTTTCCTCTGATTTATATTTATTATTTCCTCTATTCATTTTTATTTGTCACATTTTGACTTGACACATCAATTAAGAAAACAAAAATTGACATGTCTATTTTACCCCAATTAATTGATGTTTAATATTATTGAAAAATTATTTGAAAAATAAGTAATTAATACAAAGCGTAAAACATGAAAAAAAATAATTATTTTTTCTTAATATGTCAAAAGTGACAAGTAAAAATGAAAATTCATTTTTTTTCAACTTGGACAATTATTATTATTAATATTATTAACATCTAATTACCAAAAAAAAATATTATTAACAACTGTAACAACGTAAACAACCAAATACGGGTTTCGGGGATGCGGGGGTGGGGGCGTGGGGTGCTAGGGCGGGGTGAGTACTATAAATCAACAAAACGAGCCGTTGTGATTCAATTTAGCCCCTTTTCTTCAAATTCCACTACAATCAACAGACTTTCACGATTTTTTTGTTGAAATTCATCATTTTCCGCTGAATTTTTTGTTCCCTTTTTCTTGAAATTCATCAGGTATTATTGCTTTTTCGTGTTCCCTTTTAATTTGTAATTTTATTTGTATTTGGGCTGTGAATTTTGAGTAATTTCTTTTTTTCCTTTTAATTTTTGAAAGTGATAATTGGTAATCTGAAAAGGAATTATTTGGGTGATGGAAAACAGGGGCGTTTGCAGTGTCTTGCTTGTTTTTAGATTGAATGCTTGTAATTTGTTGATTCAGTTTTGAGATAGGAATTTCGTTGGATAAGTAGTAAAATGACCTTCAGTAATAAAAGCATCTACTAAATTAGAATTTTTTAGGTTTTAGTGGAGAGTATTCTGCTGATACATTTATTTTGCTGCTAAAAATGACAACTTCAATTCCCAACTAAGAATGAGAAGTGAGGATTGTATCAATATAGGGTTTAGTTCATAGGATCTAGTGCATGGGTCGAGGTAGGAATCCGTTCTAAAATATTTAAGGAAATGAAAATACTGACAGTGAAATTAAAGTATGTTTGCTATCTGCTTAGTAGGTTATTATGAAGGATCATAATGTACATAGTTGTTAAGTGGAAAAATAACCCAAAAGAAGACGAGGTGGGAGTAGTTGGTAGTGCAGGTGACATAACTCAGAGGGAGTCAAAGGATGTTGAGTGTACAGGAAATTGTTGCTTTGAATATCTTAATTTTATTTTGAATTGACAGAGGAATTGTAACAATAATAGTAGTAACAAAAACAGTATTTTTCTCAGAATCCAGAGTATGTTGTTATGAAAGTGTTAGTAAAATAAAGCATTGTAAAAAGACCCATCCTGTTAGTTATGCGTATCTGTTGATGCCTCATTTATTTATTGTTTTCATCTTCCATCATCGTCCCAGTTTACGTATTTTACTTAATCCTATGATTACTTTTAAAAAGTATAATACTATTGGTTTAGTCATGGATATACGAAGCAAGGGAGACATGATCCATATACGCGTGTGGGGAGAGAGAGGAGGGAGGGGAAGCCACTATAGGCTTTTCTTAACTTGTACATTTGATAGACAGTTGTAGCTTAGTGCTGCATGTGTAATGTTATTCATTAGTTTCTCGTGATTAGCTTGTAGCTATACAGAGCTTATTGTGTTGATTCTTTCTTCTCTGTGGCAAGGCAATTTTAAGCCTTGGAAGCTACTCCTTCATTGATTGGTTACCTGAGCTCTACCTTGCTTGTCCTCTGTGACGATCACCATGAAACTCTTAAAGATTTTCTCGGAAGAGCTTTATTCTATCCATGAAGAAGATGCTTTATCACTTTAGTTTGCAATGAGTTGAGTTGCCTTTTTAGTTCCCGAAGGTTGAATATGAAGTAACGATTCTAGAACCTTACCTGCTTAAATGCTTGACTAGTTGTCCTATATACACAATAATACAACTGTATTTGACTTAACTTTTTCTTTCTCACTTAATTTTTTAGATATATAGATTGACGATCATGATTTGACTATTTAACATTTGGAGATTTAGTCGTTCTTTGTTTATAATGAATGTGATGCAAATATTACCTAAATGACTTGAAGGCAGTTAACCTTGGTAGAATCCCACCAATGCGTTCACTCTTTCAGAGCTTTTGTCATTTGAATATTTTTCTTTCATATATCACTAGGCCACAGAAAAACTCTTTTCTGTACATAATTCTTAACTTTGTCAAGAATTCTAACAAAAAAAGTTCTTGTTGGTAGAGTAGTAGCTTCTACTTTCACAATGTTGTATTATCACTGTGCGGCTGAACTGGTTGAACCAGTTTGTTGTGTTCCGTGACAGATGAGGATGGTAGTTGATTGTGTAACAATTTGGAGCAGTTTTAAGTACATTTACCACTTTTTATTGTGGCCTTCCTTTTGAGTTTCAACAGGTCAATGCGTGCGACCAAATAATGGGATCTCTTGTTTATGAATTCTTGTTGTGTAATTGCTTAACTTTTCCATTATCTTGGTTGTGGTTGCTGCAGTGTGATAATGGCTGCTTTTGCCATTTGGTAATCCACCTGGAAGGAAAGTAACGCTAGTTAATTTGAATGCAACAAAGAATACGTTAGATAGTCAAATACTAATGTATTTCTGCACTTCTCTTTTTAGTGCAATGTGGCTTCATTTGATGATGTTGAAGCCATGATTGAATCTTTGAGCACTTTACATAATTTGTACTGATGCTAATTGCATATTCTTCATCACTCACTGCTGGTAATCAATATACTTGCCCTTTTAGCAGTAAAAAAAATATAGTATGACAAAGGTTGCTTTTAGAAAACTAGCGAAGGAGGAAAACTAAATAGTCGTTGTCCTGTTTAATTTCTTCAGCTGTGTTTTTCTCCCCATCTTGGTTTGGGACAGAAAAAGTAGTTACACACGGTCCATCTACCGCTCTATGCTTTACTTTTTACTTGTTACTCATTTTATTGTTGTAATGTAGTTCATAGTAAGTTTGCAATAGTATTATGGTAGTTTGTACTACATGTACAATTGAGTCGGACTTGTTTGACTTCCCTTTGCATCCTCTGAGAGATTTCTTTCCCTCTGAAGTAGGTGTAAAGACAATTTGTTGGTTGATGGCAATTTACATGTCATGTTTGGGTGAAATTTAGCTGTGATCTCCAACCTGTCAAAAGCTCAAAATACTATCATTGCACCTTATTGAGTTTCACACCTTGAAATAATACTGCCCAACGTCCCTTTTATTGCTCTATGCTTTGCTTTTGTTTACACTTAAGTGTATCTCAACTTGGAATTTTTGAGGAATAACTCTGAAGTACTTCGTTACTTTGACAGAGTGCAGGATTTGGTGGTGCACACGGATCGGCTTGTGAAGCCTAATGGAGCAGAGGTGGAACCTTCTTTGTCAATAGCTGTAGATGAGAAGGGGGTGCTCCTGGAGGAGGGTGATGAGGAGGTGCCACTAATTGGTAGAGCAGAGTGCAGGATTTACCAGAGGAAGATTCTTTGGACAAGTTGGAGAGCCAGCGTGCTTGCAGCGGAAGTCTCAAGGTGAAATCTTTTTCTCCCTTGATTTTACTTGCAGGAGAATCTGATCATTTTATGGTCAATTGTTTAGAGGGCAAAAGGAAATGTGGGGTTAGATTTTCTCTGTTCTTTGTTTTCTTCATATTTGCCTAGAAAATGGAAGTACTCGTGCTTGTGTTTGAGTTCTGTTCAATCACCTCCTAGACAGTGTTTAAATTTATGATACTTGAAAGTGGATTCCAACTAGTTTGGCACAAGCGTATGTGTGCCAGGTATTGATTTGGTGATATCTTGGGTGCCATGGTAAGCGGGGTGGGGGAGGTATCTTTGCATGATGGTATTGTTTATTTTTTGTTCTTTTTCTTACCCCCCCTCTTGGCTGTTGTTGGGAGCCCTTTTTCTCAAGCAAGCTTGATTTCACTTGAGTTGTGGTTATCCACCATAATGAACCAAGACATGATCCTTACTCCTGTTATAACCATATATCCTGCTATCTGATAATAGTCATATCATATTCGTATTTCACTTCAGGAACTCTTTGATTTCATGGAAGCACTTATTGAGATATAGCTGTAATCCTTGCTACATTTCCTTCTTTTGCAGTTCCTTTCTTTTTATACATCTTGGCTGTCGTTGGGAGCCCTTTTTCTCAAGCAAGCTTGATTTCACTTGAGTTGTGGTTATCCACCATAATGAACCAAGACATGATCCTTACTCCTGTTATAACCATATATCCTGCTATCTGATAATAGTCATATCATATTCGTATTTCACTTCAGGAACTCTTTGATTTCATGGAAGCACTTATTGAGATATAGCTGTAATCCTTGCTACATTTCCTTCTTTTGCAGTTCCTTTCTTTTTATACATCTTCAGCTTTGTCGAGGTTCTTTTTTGCTGACAATTTGATTTTGTCTACTTATTCGCACTTTAATAGCATCGACAGTAACACTTTTCTTCTTTGCACTGATTCCATTTTATTACTATACAGTAAGTTATGTGATTTTCTTTAATTGCCTGATAACTTAAAGAGTTGTTTTTTGTTTTTTCTGTCTCTCTTGTTTTTTTCTCTCTGCTAATTATTTGTGGAAATCATTTACTGCAGTACACACACTGAACATGTGTTCAACACTGGTGCAATGAGAAGGAGGATATTACTTGTGAGATTTGCCATCAGGTACGTGTCAATCTCCCGGCTGATTTCCATATTGTCTTGTGTGTTTTAAGATTGTTGAAAGACGCTCCCATATAATGTAAGAGTACTCCTGCTTGTGCTACCATTGAGTTCAAATCACAGGATTTTCTTCCCCTCCTGAATTTCCCTTAGGAGTAGTTTGGTAAGTGAAATGAGTTTAAACGGTATATACAGTCGAGTGATCACATGAAATAAAAAATGTGGAGAATTATTGGCCCAGGGTGTCTGGCTTGCTGATTTTAGACAAGTCACTTGGCACTTGGCACTCATGGATATCACGCAGCAGTCAATGATAAGACCATAGTTCAAATCTTACTAGAGAAAAAAAAAAGAAGCTAAGTGATTTATTTCCATCTGTGCTAGTGGTAACTTAGCCGATTTGTGTGCAAGAAAGATAGCTTGAGCACCACCAACTTTAAAAAGTTACTGTGGCAGTATCATAGTTTGATAAATTACACAACAATCCTTCTATTCAAGCTAACTTTTGTCACCTGCTTTCCGCTGAACACGGAACCTAAAAATGACAATTCTTAATTTCTCATAGTTTGCCCAATTAAGAGTCTAATAATTTTGACTCTTCTTTCCCAATTTAACGTTATTACATAATAACAACCAAAATTAAATTGAATGAAGTATATTTTATCTTTCCCAATTTAAGGTTTCTCCCCCATTGAATCAGAAGCCAAAATTAAATCTATATTGTACTAATAAAGCTAGATTGGATTGACCCCTACCAGTTCATTCCCTCACAAATGGAAAAAAGATCCTCATAAAATGATTAAGAAAAAGAAACATAACCGTACAAGTAAATTCTCTTGGATTTGATAAGTAAATAATATTATCCTAAATACACTTATAAACTAAGAATAACTATTAGGGTAGGTGAGGGTTGGTGGCGAGGGAGAAGGAATGAGGGTCCTAGGCGGGCGGCGGGGGTCCTGGCTTGAATGTGGGGCGGGTTCTTGGCCTGAGTGTGGTCTCGGGCCTGAGCAATGTCGGGACAGGGCGGGGGTGGGTTCCTGGGCCTGAGAGTGGTCTCGGGCCTGGGGGGCGGGGGCGGGGTCCTGGGCCTGAGCATGGTCTCAGGCCTAGGAGGAGCGGGGGTCCTGGGCCTGAGCGTGGTCTAGGGCCTGGAACGGCGGGTCCGGGGCCTGGGCGGGGGCGGGGTCCTTGGCCTGAGAGTGGTCTCGGGCCTGGGGGGGGGGGGGGGGTTTCTGGGCCTGAGCATGGTCTCGGGCCTGGGCGAGGGTGGGGTCGGGTCCTGGGCCTGAGCGTGGTCTCGTGCCTGGACGAGGGCGGGTCCTGGGCCTGAGCGTGTTCTCGGGCCTGGGCGGGGGCGGGCCGGGTCCTGGGCTTGAGCGTGGGTGGGGGTGGGGTCGGGTCCTGGGCCTGAGGGTGGTCTCGGGCCTGGGCGGCGTCGGGGTCCTGGGCCTGAGCATCGTCTCGGGCCTGGGCGGGGGCAAGGGGGTGGGGGGTCCTGGGCCTGAGCATGGTCTCGGGCCTGGGCGGGGGCAGGGGGATCCTGGTCCCGAGCATGGTCTCGGGCGTGGGAGGGGGTGGGTCGGGTCCTGGGCTGGTCTCAGGCCTGGGCGGGGGTGGGGTCGGGTCCTGGGCTGGTCTCAGGCCTGGGCGGGGGTGGGGTCGGGTCCTTGGCCTGAGCATGGTCTTGGACCTGGGTGGGGCGGGGTCGGATCCAGGGCCTGAGCGTGGTCTCGGGCCTGGACGAGGGCGGGTCCTGGGCCTGAGCTTAGTCTCGGGCCTGGGCGGGGGTGGGGTCGGGTCCTGGGCCAGAGCTTAGTCTCGGGCCTGGACGAGGGCGGGGTCCTTGGCCTGAGCGTGGTCTCGGGCCTGGGCGGGAGTGGGGGTGGGGCCGGGTCCTGGGCCTGAGGGTGGTCTTGGGCCTTGGCGGGGGAAGGATCCTGGGCCTGAGCGTGGTCTCGGGCCTGGACGAGGGCGGGGTCTCGGGCCTGTGCGGGAGTGGGGGTGAGGCCGGGTCCTGGGCCTGAGGGTGGTCTGGGGCCTTGGCGGGGGAAGGATCCTGGGCCAGAGCGTGGTCTCGGGCTTGGGTGGGGGTGGGGTCCTCGGCCTGAGCGTGGTCCAGGGCTTCGGCTGGGCGGGGTCGGGTCCTGGGCCTGAGTATGGTCTCGGGCCTGGGCGGAGTGGGTCCTGGGCCTGAGCATGAGCTCGGGCCTGGGCGGGGGAGGGGTCTGGGCCTGAGCATGGTCTCGAGCCTGGGCGGGGTCGGGTCCTGGTTCTGGGCCTGGGCTTGAGCGTGGTCTCGAGCCTGGGTGGGGGTGGGGTCGGGTCCTGTGCCTGAGGGTGGTCTCGGGGTCTGGGCGGGGGGGGGTTTCTGGGCCTGAGCATCGTCTCGGGCCTGGGCGAGGGTGGGGTCGGGTCCTGGGCCTGAGCGTGGTCTCGGGCCTGGACGAGGGCGGGTCCTGGGCCTGAGCGTGTTCTCGGGCCTGGGCGGGGGGGTGGGGGTGGGGGGGGCGGGTCCTGGGCTTGAGCGTGGTATCGAGCCTGGGTGGGGGTGGGGTCGGGTCCTGGGCCTGAGGGTGGTCTCGGGCCTGGGCGGGGTCCTGGGCCTGAGCATCGTCTCGGGCCTGGGCGGGGGCAAGGGGGGGGGGGGTCCTGGGCCTGAGCATGGTCTCGGGCCTGGGCGGGGGCAGGGGGTCCTGGTCCCGAGCATGGTCTCGGGCCTGGGCGGGGGTGGGTCCGGTCCTGGGCTGGTCTCAGGCCTAGGCGGGGGTGGGGTCGGGTCCTGGGCCTGAGCATGGTCTTGGACCTGGGCGGGGCGGGGTCGGATCCAGGGCCTGAGCGTGGTCTCGGGCCTGGACGAGGGCGGGTCCTGGGCCTGAGCTTAGTCTCGAGCCTGGGCGGGGGTGGGGTCGGGTCCTGGGCCTGAGCTTGGTCTCGGGCCTGGACGAGGGCGGAGTCCTTGGCCTGAGCGTGGTCTCGGGCCTGGGCGGGAGTGGGGGTGGGGCCGGGTCCTGGGCCTGAGGGTGGTCTTGGGCCTTGGCGGGGGAAGGATCCTGGGCCTGAGCGTGGTCTCGGGCCTGGACGAGGGCGGGGTCTCGGGCCTGTGCGGGAGTGGGGGTGAGGCCGGGTCCTGGGCCTGAGGGTGGTCTGGGGCCTTGGCGGGGGAAGGATCCTGGGCCAGAGCGTGGTCTCGGGCTTGGGCCCGGGGGCGGGGTCCTTGGCCTGAGCGTGGTCCAGGGCTTGGGCTGGGCGGGGTCGGGTCCTGGGCATGAGCATGGTCTCGGGCCTGGGCGGGGGTGGGTCCTGGGCCTGAGCATGAGCTCGGGCCTGGGCGGGGGAGGGGTCTGGGCCTGAGCATGGTCTCGAGCCTGGGCGTGGTCGGGTCCTGGTTCTGGGCCTGAGCATGGTCTCGGGCACGCTCGGGCCTGGGCGGGGGTGGGGTCTGGTCCAGGGCCTGAGCGTGGTCTCGGGCCTGGACGAGGGTGGGTCCTGGGCCTGAAGGTGGTCTCGGGCCTGGGCGGGGGTGGGGCAGGGGGAGTCCTGGTCCCGAGCGTGATCTCAGGTCTTGGTGGGGGTGGGGGCGGGTCCTGGGCCTGAGCATGGTCTCGGGCCTGGGCGGGGTTGGGTCCTGGTTCTGGGCCTGAGCATGGTCTCGGGCACGCTCGGGCCTGGGCGGGGCGGGGTCGGGTCCAGGGCCTGAGGGTGGTCTCGGGCCTGAGCGGGGGCGGGCCGGGTCCTGGGCCTGAGCGTGGTCTCGAGCCTGGGCGGGGGTGGGGTCCAGTCCTGGGCCTGAGGGTGGTCTCGGGCCTGGGCGGGGGCAGGGAAGGGGGGTCCTGGGCCGGAGCATGGTCTCGGGCCTGGGCGGGGGCAGGGGTATCCTAGTCCCGAGCATGGTCTCGGGCCTGGGTGGGGGTGGGGTCGGGTTTTGGGCCTACGCATTGTCTCAGGCCTGGGAGGGGCGGGGTCGGGTCCAGGGCCTGAGCGTGGTCTCGGGCCTGGACGAGGGTGGGTCCTGGGCCTGAAGGTGGTCTCGGGCCTGGGCGGGGTTGGGGCAGGGGGAGTCCTGGTCCCGAGCGTGATCTCAGGTCTTGGCGGGGGTGGGGGCGGGTCCTGGGCCTGAGCATGGTCTCGGGCCTGGGCGGGGGAGGGGTCGGGGCCTGAGAATGGTCTTGAGCCTGGGCGGGGTTGGGTCCTGGTTCTGGGCCTGAGCATGGTCTCGGGCACGCTAGGGCCTGGGCGGGGCGGGGTCGGGTCCAGGGCCTGAGGGTGGTCTCGGGCCTGAGCGGGGGCGGGCCGGGTCCTGGGCCTGAGCGTGGTCTCGAGCCTGGGCGGGGGTGGGGTCCAGTCCTGGGCCTGAGGGTGGTCTCGGGCCTGGGCGGGGGCAGGGAAGGGGGGTCCTGGGCCAGAGCATGGTCTCGGGCCTGGGCGGGGGCAGGGGTATCCTAGTCCCGAGCATGGTCTCGGGCCTGGGTGGGGGTGGGGTCGGGTTTTGGGCCTACGCATGGTCTCAGGCCTGGGAGGGGGTGGGGTGGGGTCCTGGGCCTGAGCGTGGTCTGGGACCTGGGCGGGGCGGGGGCGGGTCAAGGGCCTGAGCGTGGTCTCGGGCCTGGGCGAGGGCGGGTCCTGGGCCTGGGCCGGGGTGGGGTCGGGTCATGGGCCCGAGCGTGTTCTCTGGCCTGGGCGAGGTGGGGTGGGGTCCTGGGCCTGAGCTTGGTCTCGGGCCTGGACGAGGGCGGGTCCTGGGCCTGAGCGTGTTCTCTGGCCTGGGCGGGGGCGGGGAAGGGTCTTGGGCCTGAGCTTGGTCTCTGGCCTGGGCGGGGGTGGGGTCGGGTCCTGGGCTTGAGCATGGTCTCGGGCCTGGGCGGGGGTAGGGTCAGGTCCAGGTCCAGGTCCTGGGCGGGGCGGGGTCGGGTCCTGGTCCTGGGCGGGGTCGTTTCCTGAGCGTGGTCTCAGGCCTGGACGAGGGTGGGTCCTAGGCCTGAAGGTGGTCTCGGGCCTGGGCGGGGGTGGGGCAGGGGGAGTCCTGGTCCCGAGCGTGGTCTCAGGCCTTGGCGGGGGTGGGGGCGGGTCCTGGGCCTGAGCATGGTCTTAGGCCTGGGCGGTGGAGGGGTCGGGGCCTGAGCATGGTCTCGGGAACGCTCGGGCCTGGGCGGGGGTGGGGTCGGGTCCAGGACCTGGGCGGGGCGGGGCGGGGCGGGGTCGGGTCCAGGGCCTGAGCGTGTTCTCGGGCCTGGACGAGGGTGAGTCCTTGGCCTGGGCGGGGGCGACCGGGTCCTGGGCCTAAGCATGGTCTCGAGCCTGGGTGGTGGTGGGGTCGGGTCCTGGGCCTGAGGGTGGTCTCGGGCACGCTCGGGCCTGGGCGGGGGTGGGGTCTGGTCCAGGGCCTGAGCGTGGGCGGGGCGGGGCGGGGTCGGGTCCAGGGCCTGAGCGTGTTCTCGGGCCTGGACGAGGGTGAGTCCTTGGCCTGGGCGGGGGCGACCGGGTCCTGGGCCTAAGCATGGTCTCGAGCCTGGGCGGGGTTGGGGTCGGGTCCTGGGCCTGAGGGTGGTCTCGGGCACGCTCGGGCCTGGGCGGGGGTGGGGTCTGGTCCAGGGCCTGAGCGTGGTCTCGGGCCTGGACGAGGGTGGGTCCTGGGCCTGAAGGTGGTCTCGGGCCTGGGCGGGGGTGGGGCAGGGGGAGTCCTGGTCCAGAGCGTGGTCTCAGGCCTTGGCGGGGGTGGGGGCGGGTCCTGGGCCTGAGCATGGTCTCGGGCCTGGGCGGGGGAGGGGTCGGGGCCTGAGAATGGTCTCGAGCCTGGGCGGGGTTGGGTCCTGGTTCTGGGCTTGAGCATGGTCTCGGGCACGCTCGGGCCTGGGCGGGGTCGGGTCCAGGGCCTTAGCGTGGTCTCGGGCCTGGACGAGGGTGGGTCCTGGGCCTGAGCGGGGGCGGGCCGGGTCCTGGGCCTGAGCGTGGTCTCGAGCCTGGGCGGGGGTGGGGTCCAGTCCTGGGCCTGAGGGTGGTCTCGGGCCTGGGCGGGGGCAGGGAAGGGTTGTCCTGGGCCAGAGCATGGTCTCGGGCGGGGGCAGGGGTATTCTAGTCCCGAGCATGGTCTCGGGCCTGGGTGGGGGTGGGGTCGGGTTTCGGGCCTACGCATGGTCTCAGGCCTGGGCGGGGGTGGGGTCGGGTCTTGGGCCTGAGTGTGGTCTGGGACCTGGGCGGGGCGGGGTCGGGTCCAGGGCCTGAGTGTGGTCTCGGGCCTTGACGGGGGCGGGTCCTGGGCCGGGGTGGGGTCGGGTCATGGGCCCGAGCGTGTTCTCTGGCGTGGGCGGGGCGGGGTGGGGTCCTGGGCCTGAGCTTGGTCTCGGGCCTGGACGAGGGCGGGTCCTGGGCCTGAGCGTGTTCTCTGGCCTGGGCGGGGGCGGGGAGGGGTCCTAGGCCTGAGCTTGGTCTCTGGCCTGGGCGGGGGTGGGGTCGGGTCCTGGGCCTGAGCATGGTCTCGGGCCTGGGCGGGGGTAGGGTCAGGTCCATGTCCAGGTCCACAGCCGGGGCGGGGCGGGGTCGGGTCCTGGTCCTGGGCGGGGTCGTTTCCTGAGCTTGGTCTCAGGCCTGGACGAGGGCGGGTCCTGGGCCTGAAGGTGGTCTCGGGCCTGGGCGGGGGTGGGGCAGGGGGAGTCCTGGTCCCGAGCGTGGTCTTAGGCCTTGGCGGGGGTGGGGGCGGGTCCTGGGCCTGAGCATGGTCTTAGGCCTGGGCGGTGGAGGGGTCGGGGCCTTAGTATGGTCTCCAGCCTGGGCGGGGTCGGGTCCTGGTTCTGGGCCTGAGCATGGTCTCGGGAACGCTCGGGCCTGGGCGGGGGTGGGGTCGGGTCCAGGGCGGGGCGGGGCGGGTTCGGGTCCAGGGCCTGAGCGTGGTCGCGGGCCTGGGCGGGGGTGGGGTTGGGTCCTGGGCCTGAGCGTGTTCTCTGGCTTGGACGAGGGCGTGGGCGGGGGTGGGGGTGGGGCCAGGTCCTGAGGGTGGTCTCGGGCCTTGGCGGGGGAAGGATCCTGGGCCTGGGCGGGGTCTCGGGCCTGGGCGGGGTCGGGGACGGGTCTTGGGCCCGAGACCACGCTGGGCGGGGGCGAGGGAGGGAGTTTTGGGCCTAGGCAGGGGCGGGGTGGGCCTGAGCATGGTCTCGGACCTGGGCGGGGGCAAGGGTCTTTGTCCTGAGGGTCAAGGCCTTGGACCTATTCCAGGGGCGGGAGGTGGGTGGTGGGTGGGGGTTAGGGTGGCTTATGTAGCCCTCGTAGGTCGTTATCGTCATAAGATAATTGGACCTGCGATTAGATTTTTGAGGAATATAGACCTAATTTGTCTGGTAGTTGAGGCCAAGTTAAAAGGCATGCTTGTGCCCCGTAGGCCCGTACGACATTTATACAAGTTACGCCAACCCTGCAAACAAACGGAATCTTGGGTTTAATCGTTCGTTCTCTCATAACTCAAGATGGATCTTACTATCCATATGAATTATGTCCCCTATCTCTATAAATATAAAAGAATTGTTCCATTATGCCTTCCTTCTCCTTTCTGAGTCTATCCGAAATAGAATAAAAGAAAAAACAAAAAGATGATTTTTGTCTTACTAATCGGTCTCCTGTTTGAGGTTGGGATCCCGAGTCTGGAATAGGATCAAGGTACAAAGTCGAGTTTTGGGTCTGGTCTCTAGGTGGGGGTCAAGAGTTGGGCTCAGGGGGACCGGGTTAGGGTCCCGATTCGAGGTCAGTTCTTGGGTCTTGGTTGGTGGGTTGGGAGTTAGATCCCAGGTTAGGGTCAAGAGATGAATCTCGGGTTATATGTCGGGTTTAGGGGGTCGGGACCCTAGTCAGTATTGGGAGTCGAGTCCTTGGTCGAGGTCGTATCTTGGGTCCCGAGTTGGGTCCGTGTTGGGTTGGGAGTCGGATTCTCGAGTCAGGGTCGGGTCTGTCATCAATGTATTTGCCTAAATACTCTTCAGACAATATTTCACTTATTTTCCAGGTAAATATTTCTCGTGTTAAAATTTTCCAGAATCAAAAGCAGCAGCAAGCGTTATTTATAGTACGATATGCTCATGCATTTTGATGACAGAGTGTATTTATAGTCAGCAGCCAATTGCATTTTTCGAAGAATAATGTGGATTGTATGGGATCCAGCGCAGCATGTCATTTGTGTTGCTAATTTGTATTTAGAGCATGCAATGCATACTAAATCTGCACGTCTGTGTAACCAGTGTATCTGTTCTTCATGCATCACAATGACCAAAAGCTGAAATCTTTGCTACTGATCAGTATAGTGAATCTGTTCTACTCTCAGTGAGATGTTTCTGGCATGTGGCATGAACTTCTTTGGACAATTACAATAATCAATATCTTCCGAGAAATAACCTGTGGGATTCTTTGCGAGGAACTGAGTGATATCATTGTATTTTAATTGTCTGTTTTCTACATGTTCAACATGTATTGAGTTTACAATTTGATTTTTCTCTCTTCAAGAGCTTAGACCTCAGCTTCCTGAAGTTGGTCTATAACCCTACTGTTGAAATGCGTCTGGTTTAGGTTCAATAAACCTTCTTTTCAGCATGGGTTCTGGTTCATTCTAAACAAGGTTCTGGTTGCTCAGGGAGAGGTAGTTTTGTGCTCCTTTTCTAGTTTGCTTAAATCGGTTCTCATCGATTTGTTTTTTGGGGGATGTTAAAGAACACTTGATGGTTTTGCCATCAAATTCATGAAGAATATCAATGTACAGTTTGGAGTAATTAGGAACTGTTCGCATCTTGCTTCTATGGAGGAATCTTTATTCATAGGACTAGTGCAGTGCCTTTTTTCTTGAGATCCATAGACAATGATTAACTTGAGTTTGAATCCATTTGCTGAAGATGCTTTAATGCGAAGTCGGTTTGTCTTTTGATGTTTACCATTTCTTTGCGAGCTTGAGAACTTTTGGTGTTATAGGAATTACATAATTATTGTTATTAGTATTATTATTATTGGCAATGGTTTCACTCTTGGGTTCATTATCAGTCCCTCTTCTTCTTTGTCTTCTTCACCTTTTCTGAAACGAAAAGCTGAGAGGATAACTTCAGATGAAACTTCCTGTTAACATTTGTTGTCATTATTCTCTGTGTGTGTGGAACTGATCATAAGTTAGCTCTGTTCTGTAATGATCGTTGCTTTTATGATTATATCTTTCTTGGCACCTCCTATGTTTCATTTTCCTATTTTGCCTTAGATAGTGTATTGCCACCAATTTATGTATGTGGAACTGGGTTATAAGGCACCAGCTTGTTTTTAGCTCTACGTCTGCATCTCTTGATGTTTGTGTACTGCATTGCCAATTTTGCTTTCAGGTATTGGATTTCACACTGGCAAGGCTTGGCCTTGTATAGCAGAGACGGTCATTTAGGTGTTACTCTGGTTAAGTTTGCAAGAGGGCTTATCAGGTTTTATGGAAGCCATGCGGTTAGCTGAATATTTTTGAGAAAGATGATGAGAACAATCCTGACCTTTGCAAGTTTGATCATAGGTTATCTGGGTACTGTTAATGACTAAGAGAAGGTTGACTTTGACTTCCGAAAGAAGATTACCATTGGTAGCTGATTGGATTACAAGCCATCTGGTTAGAACCATTAAAATGTGCTTCAGTTGAGAATATTACTCAATTCCCTGCTCTAGATATTATGGTTTCATGTTACTTTTATTGCCCTTAGGAATTGGTGGGCTGGGGTTCTCTGGGATAACGGTAGAACTAAGTTTTAAATGCCATTCATGTCTTTTTCCCTTCTCTTGTAGTTAACGTTTGTGGCACCAGGCTAGCGGATTTGAAGTCCAATGAACTCTGTGATTGTTCTTGTTCTTGTCCTGCTTCCTCGGTTTGAGGCTGTGTACCATTTGGGTGTGTGGATATGATCATGGTTCAAATATTTGTTTCAAGGTTAAATTTAGGATGGTTCCCCTGCAGATAGTATGAGCTATTCCTCAAAAAAATCGACCTGAAACGAGGAATTCATTATTGCAGGCTAATTTCTTAAGCACTAGTCACTAGATTGAAGTGAAATTCAGCAACTTTATAAGCTCTTTTGCCTTTTGATGGTTTTCTTTTGCTGATTAGTTAGTTTAACTCATTTTCATTATATTTGATAGGTATTACCAGAAGGATAAGCCCGGTTGAAGAGGCTCATGTATGGAACGGCGTGAAATAATCCAGGCAGTAGATTGAAATTCAGAAGGCTTTCTTCATCTCTATTGTGAAGAGGTTTTAGCTTACAATACAACCCAAGTAAGCCTCGCTCCCATTGCTTTACAGAGTTTCATTCTCGTTTGAACAAACCATCGCCCACCACATTACTTGATACAAACAAGTATTACAAAATCAAGCAATGAGCAGTGCTCCTTGATACATATGAAAGATGATGAGCAGTGCTCCTTTTAATTGTAGTTTGTGCAAGTCGATTTCATTGATCTTGCTTGAAAATTTTGTTAAATGTAATGTTACGATTTGATGTCACTTTGAAGTTGTTAAACTTTCTTCTATTCCTCCTTGGGTGTTGCTGTCTTTTCTATTGATTTTGCTTAATTTACCTTTACTGTTGGAAGATAGTCTAACTAGGATAAATTTCTAAACAATTTTAAAACAGACAAATAGACACGGATTTACATAAGCTACCCCAAGTAATTTCGGATCAGATAATACTTCGGTTCAAATTTTGAATTCTTTTTTAGCGTGTTTTCAAATGTCAATTAGGTACAATAAGTTAATCACTTAAAATATATCATAATCTTTAATTATACGAATTAATCTCAATAAGCCATAAAATCTCAAAACATATTCAATTGAGGATGATGTTATATAACTAAAGGAGATAACAAAATTTAAGTGGTTAATTTATTTGTATGTAATGAGCATTTGAGATCATGCGCAATTTGTAATTCTGTATTGGTAAAGACCTTTGGGAGTCACAGAACCTCTCGAGAGCGAAACGCTACATCACAAGGAAGACTTCATACGGAAGAAACACCTACGTTTGGGGGGCTAGGTTGACGTGGAAGGGAAGGACAAAAGACAAAGGTGTCAGGACTGTCAGGTGCGCGGACGCACAATGTACCTTTTTGACCCTAGCAGAAGATAGTGGCTAACAACTACAACTGATAGGACATTTGGTCACGCCATTGGTCATAGTACTATAGGGGCCTCCTAAGAAAACTCTTCCCACAGGGTTATTATTCACTCATTGTACCCTATAAATAGGGGATTCTCTTCATTTGTAAATCATCTGAAATCAGACCTTAAGCAATACAATATACTTTCTTGAGTGCTCTTTAAGTTGTCTTTCCTTTACTCTTATTTGTGCACCCTAACTCTCCTGGAAGGCGGATTCGTTGTCGGAGAATGTTAATCGATACCCACTACGCTATCTATTTATAACCTTTATTTTACTTTAGTTTCCTTACATTTTACGCATTATCTTTCATCACATAAATAATCAATCCGCTAACTGACGTAAACAAAGTTAGATTTGATATGCATGTTCTTGACCTCATATACAAATTCAAGGTAAACAAATTCCCATTTTATTTTGTTACACCATTAATCTTCATTACAATAGCTGAATTGGTGGAGTAGAAAGAATTTTGAGAATAAAATAATATTCTTCTACTTGATTCAAGGTAGAGTCGAGGAATTTTCACTTGATCCACAATCTCTCTCTCTTTTTTAAAGAAATGACACCTTCTACTCTATTCATTAAAATTTAGATAAATGAAAGAATTCATCTAATATTATCTTTGATCAAATTCATACATTAGTTCTCAAGATCATACACAGTGAAAATTTGATATAATGAGTAATGACAGTTCACCTTCTTGTGCCAACATCTTCATATTAAAAAGATTTAAAATTCTGCTGCAAGTAATTGAAGGGCAATTCGTTTTTGGTAAATTTACTAAGGGCTATAATCATAGTGATCCTCCTATTTGACTACTACAATTATTTCCGAGCACCTTATATCTTATTCCGAACATCTAAAAATTCATTCATTTTTGTATGAATTGTCCAGCACTGCCACACCACAAGGCCACTTCTTTGAAGGTCAACAACTTTTTGTTCTATTTTATGTTCCTGTTCTTTTCCTACCCAGACTTTGGTGCTTTTCACTGGAAAATTTACATCCTTCCTTGGTAATCAAATTGTGTTTAGGTCTTAGTTTGGGGTCCGATGTTGGTTGAATCAATTTCATTAGCTATGATTGGTAAATCATCGTTACACGAAATCGGGAAGTTACCTCAAAGATGAAACAAATACTAATATTTTATGTTATTGGGGTGTTTGTATGACCCTCGAAGAATATATATACAAGAGAGATTTCCCTGAATTATAAAGAAACTAACGACGGACAATCTTTGTTACTCAGTTGATTAATTAAGGAGAGGACATATTCCAGAGACTCAAAGTAGCCTTCGAAAAAGAACGATACAAATTCTGATAAAAACATATCATAGGTTGTCTTTCTTGTTTCCAAGAATTACTACCATTTCCACAATCCACATCCTGGCATAACGCTTCGTTGTTTCCTGTTCTTCGAAAGAATCAACTTATTATGTCTCCGTTCTTCATCGGGACTACCGAGGATTTTCTCTCTCTTGAGCCTTTGAAATCCTTGGACACATTTTCTTCTCTTAACTAGTACACCGTGGAGATATGGTACTAAACCTGTGTATGAATCCATCCCAGATCTCTTGTATGCCATGATATGAATTTGCAGTTTTGACTCTCCTAAGCAAGAAATGGCCATTTTATAAGGGGGTGGGGGGTGGGGGGGGGGGGGAGGGGTAAGAGGGCAAAGTAGACATGCCCTGCACGTCCTGTGAGGAAGTCAAAGTACATGTGTACGTGTGCATAAAAGATGCCAAAGTTCATCCACACATCCATCCTTACCAGACAAGAATTTGGGTCAGATTCCATCTTACAATTATTTCGTAAGTTGTTGTGACAACATTATATATAAACATAAATTTCCCTGTTCTTTTTTTCTGACCTTGCAGCAACTGGTCAAGATAATCCCACTTGCAAAGATTCTTGATATCTACCTTAAGTCTAATCTATCGATGATAGATGAATAAATAAAGATATTTTCGACCAGAAATGTATCCAACTCAATTCCATCAAATATGAACAAACGGAAAGAAATACTGAATTTTGTATATCTGCTGAAATGAGCACCGTAAATAGTTAGACACTCCTGGATAAAAACATGAACTAAAAACCATCCAATATGTGAAATATATGTACCTCACAAGAATCTGTGTTGCTAGCAAGATTAGGGGATCTCATCGTGAAGAAGTTAACCAGAAACTTGGATACTTTGGTGCTATTATCATTTCAATTGATGAATTACAAGGATCTCTGAGGACCTCGGTAGCAGAATACTAGATCTACACAAAACTACGTATGTACATTCAAAATCTTTCGTGAGTGTCTTGCACCAACGGAGTCCACAGAGTTCACAAAATTTGCTGCCTTATCCATGAGGTACAATTCACATACCCTTTTGATAATGATGCTTACTAATAGGCTGATTGTACTGCCAAACTACCAGATAGACACTCCATTATGCTGATAGATCTGCAGACACAGTTTCCATTACACCAGCTCCAGAAGGCACTAAGTGCCCCAACTTCCTCAGATGGTATGTGACATTGGTTTCAGCGCATCCAATCAAAAGCTGCTATACATGTCTGAAACCTTCCAACTAGATGACAGCACAGAAATTGCACGATGTCTAGACCACTTCTTTTAATAGCCTTGCTGAATAACCATTTCCTTTTTTCCCTTTACGACATAACACAACTGAAGAACCAAAATTGGTTCGATTGACAAAACACGATCAACTTCGGGAACGTCAGATGACCTTGATTACCAAAAGGTAGTTCAAATGGGGAAACAACTTCATAGGAGACCCTATAAAATCCTACATCAAGCATTCAAGCTTACCGTTGATTACGGTGATATTTAGTAGCATAGTCAGTGTGGTTAGCATCAATAGGCCTAAACCAGAGTCTAAATCTTTTCTTCAGCATAAAGTTCTGCAGAAACATTAGCAGAAGAATCAACAATTCCACTGCAACTGCCGACCACAGTTACTTCATGAGTTTCTGCCTGACTAAGCTCAGAGTAGACTATCTTCTCATCAAAAGAAACGTTTGCTTCAGAACAGCCAGCAGAAGGGTTCAAGCCACATGCTTGAGATCCAGAGAGAGAGAGTTGACGGTCAGTGTTATTTTCCGGGGAAGCATCCAAAGAAGTTTCAACCGAGGAATCAATTGCAGGTTTAGGAGAAGAAACTTCAGCACCATTATTATGATTAACTCCACCACCAATTGGAGAGGCATCCAAATTACCGTCCTCCAGGTAAACATCTCCGTCACCAAGACATTTAATATCAGAAGTTTGCTTTAGAGTCCCATTTCGCCCACTCTGCACGTCAGGTGTACTTGGTTGAGGAGAGTCTGAGAGGACATTTATGGCAGGCTTTGTACTCGCACAAGTTGCAGATACACATACTGAAACTTCTGTCTTGTCAGTTTCTTCAACTGCACTTGGTGCAGCAGGTTCTAGAAAACAACTATCTTTGATATCTGCCGATAAACCTTTCCCATTGGCATCAATGGAGGTATTATCTGAAACCTTCTCATTCTGTTTCTCTACCTCAATGTTTCTGGCAGAAGCTTCATCCAGTGAAATGCACAATTTTTGATGGACTGGCTCAGATGACTGGCCATCAACTTCTGTGGAAGGGCTCGATAAAGCATCTCTTGAATCAGCATTTCCTATACTTGCACCAGAAGGAGAGGAGGGCATCGATTTTGTGGTTGATTCAGGCAGCTTCTTCTCCATATTGGATTGGATAGATGGAGCCTCCTTACCGGAGATTTGAATATCCAATCCACAATCAGCACTTTGTGTTCTAACCATAGCACTATCACTTAAATAGACAGGTGTAGATGGGGAATCAGAAGCACCAACACCGTCATCAGCTTTTTCTACGCAGGCTTGATCATGCAAGTTCCCGTCGCACTTAGTAGGCTCGATCGATTTTCTGGTTGATTCAGGCAGCTTCTTCTCCATATCAGATTGGACAGATGTGGCCTCCTTACTGGAGATTTGAATATCCGATCCACAATCAGCACTTTGTGTTCTAACCATAGCACGATCACTTAAACCGACAGGGGTAGATGGAGAATCAGAAGCACCAACACCGTCATCAGTTTTTTCAACGCAGGCTTGATCATGCAAGTTCCCGTCACACTTAGTGGGCTTGATCGACTTTGTGGTTGATTCAGGCAGCTTCTTCTCCATATTGGATTGGAAAGATGTAGCCTCCTTACTGGAGATCCGGATATCCGATCCACAATCAGCACTTTGTGTTCTAACCATAGCACTATCACTTAAATCGACAGGTGTAGATGGAGAATCAGAAGAACCAACACCGTCATCAGTTTTTTCTACACAAGCTTGATCATGCAAGTTCCCGTCGCACTTAATAGTAGAGTCCTTATCAACTTTTTCAACCAAAGCAGGCAACCGAGGAACACTGTGTTTCGAATCACTAGCATTTATACCAGCTATAGAAAAATCCAGAAGTCCAAATCACAAACATGACCAGTAAAGATTAAAATATCAATTTATCTGCTAAAAAGGCGAGCAAAAAAGTAAAAGCGGAAATTTAATTATTATTACCCTCTAGGGTCTCTCCATTTAGTAGCCTCTTTTGTAGCATATCTGTCCCAGGAAACACCAACATATTGATGGACTTCATCGCTAGCCTCTGGGATTCCTCAAGTGGATTAAATCCAAAAACTACAGTCCAAGTATGCATATGCTCAGATATAGCAGGAATAATCAACTTCTGAACTTTTAATGTGGAGAGGACCTGTAGAGAGGAAACCACAAATTACACTTTGGTCGCACTCCAATATTGAAGACCAAAATACAAAGAACATAATAGACATGCAATCACATAATGCCTAACCAATGAAAGCAGATGCATGGGATAGATAGAAGAGGTATGACATGCATATTACCATCCCGAAAAATCACTTAATACTGTTAGCAAGCATAAAGAAATTCAAGTCTCAAGTTGTCCTACATACTAGAATGTAAAAATATGCCCATTACGGGTAATGAAAGCAGCAACAGGAATGAACAGAATTTCAAAATGGATGAAGCCAGATCCTGCCTCTTCTTTCACAATGTGAAAAAACAACTGTCCAATGCTACTTAGCTTCTTAGGAAACCAATTCTTAAAAACTTAAAAGACATTCTTATGTATTCAAATGTTAATTCAAGAACTAGACAGCATTACTTTTTTTCTAGAGCATCTGGTATTACAAAATTTCCTAACGCATCATACATTTTCACACAACCATTTGCTTTGTCATATTTCCTACATACACATCAAGTAACTGCAGTTGTAGCTCTCACTTTTGACGAAGTGATGAATTAAATTATCTACTTGCTACTTCTGAAGACCAGAACTGCAATGGAAAAGCAACTAGGATGTCCTTTGCTGCAATGGATCCTTTAGCGTAAACAAAATGATGGCTCTCAATAGCTCATTTTAAATAGCATAGCAATACATGCACATGAAAGTATGTCATTTTAAATAGCATAGCAATACATGCACATGAAAGTATGTGACATATTTCAATGATCTCTTATGTACACAAAACCATCTTCAAAACAATTAAATGAATAAAGTGAGGTGGTAAAAAAGACAAACAGCAATAATAATTCTCATACCGTCTCAATAGCGGACAGCAGCCGGCGGCACATCCCTTGGCGCCTATATATATTCCTGGTTCCAATGTACGGCATTTCTGCAAGTTGAGTTCCATGGATCCTAAATTACAGTCAAAACATGTTAATTGATTGGTAAGGGCTAAGGCACCATGGAACAAACATGAGGAAAAGACAACTATTAAGGAAAAAGAGCAACAAGAAATTATCTAGCAGATAAATTGAGAGAATGATGAATAGGAGAAGTTCCTTTGCATGAAAGTCTAATGCTTTAGAAAGTTCCTTTACATCACAAGAGTAAAAGCTCCCTCCAACCCAGGAAAAAAACCTAAAAGGGTCATTTAGCTCAGAGACAAGTTATACCAGGATTAGAGATTAGTATGCAGGGAGTTATTTCTTGTTGGAGGAAATTTATGAGTTAAGAGATGAGGGTATTTTTTTTTTCATTTTACTAGTTTTAATTCATGTATTTACAATACATGTATTCCTATTTCACATTCTCCCCTATATAAAATAATATACAAAATTCCCGCGTAACTTTTAAGTTGTTGTCATGTGATCAGGAGGTCACAGCCTCTTGCAAAAATGCAGGGTAAGTCTGCACGCAACAGAAGTCTGCACGCAACAGACCCTTGTGGTCCAACCCTTCCCCAAACCGCGCACATAGCAGGAGCTTACTGCACCAGGTTTCCCTTTTTATTCCCCCATAACTTTTTTTTTTTGGATAAGGTATTCCCCCATAACTTATGCGGGTATTATTTCTAAGAAGAGGAAAAATTAGAACCAAACAAAGTACTCCCTCCGTCCCAACACGAAGTTTAAGAATGAAAGGTAGAATTCTGAAATTTGTGGTCCAAAATAAGCCAAAGAGTAAAATCGGAAGTTCAAAGTTAAATGTAACTAAATATAGAAAGATGTCATTCTTTTTGGGATTGACTATAGCTACAAAAAAGATTCTTTCAAATGTTTACTTTAAAAAGCAAGCAGTGTCAGTGTTTTAAAAATAAGTAGAATAGTGTCAAAGAATTAGCAGTCCAAAAACCATATGCCAAAAGATGGAAGAAAGAAACACAAATCAAGAAATTGCTTCTGCAAGTAATTTGGAGCAGTAGCTGACATTGAGATACATTCAGTTAAATGATGGCAAAAAGGATGGTCCACTATTGCAATAAATTCAAAGATTAATTGATACAGCATGATTACATTTTGTTAAAGATCATAAATCCCAATGCAAGGAACACAATTGCATGTTTGAGACAGCTGAGATAGTTCAACTGTACAACACTTCCACATTCATCCACCAACTCTATCACTATCTGAAAAATAAACTTGAATTTTCACATGGAAACTACTTGAGCAATCCCGTATACCTTATGGATGCAGCAGACATTATTTCATCACCCCTTTCCAAGATTGCAGTATAGAAGCCACGAAAATTCAGCCGAGTAAAGTTTGAGCTTCAGAGGGAAAGAAAGCAGTATCAGATAACTGCTGCATAATACAGCCAGATTCATAGAAAAGGAAAAAGGGAAAGGAACGCGGAACACAACCACCAGGAAAAGATGAATCTAAAAACATGCATGCACATAGTTCCGCAAAACCATAAAGCAAATAGGGAAATATTATTCTGAGACAGTAAAAAAGAAATCATCAGGCTCAATTGACAATTCAGCTTCGATTTACAAAACAAGAGATAAGCGTGGATCCAATAAAATCAATATATTGCCTTCACTGATAGCAGTTCTTTTTTATTCAAAACCCCAATCAGAAAAGTAACTATTTTCCTATCAGGCAACTTCATTGCAAAAGAATCACAAATAAATGGAGAAGGAATAGACACATTCCCATGAATAAGGCTTTTAACATCACAGTACTGTTTGGGTTTCCTGGGTCACACAGAAAAGGCGTGGGAATAATCTATTTGTAACTAGGTTTCTAAGAAGCGAATCACTGCATTTCAAGGCAGAGTCTACAGGGAAGATAAAGAGTGAAGCATTTGCTAAAGAGTACTGGAAGTTAAGGAGATAAGAAAGGGCAACTGAAAAAAGCAAATTCAGCAATTTTCTATGTTTATGAGAATCAGGCATCAGCCCAGGACAAAAGATGTAAAATAATAAACATTGCACTCCCTCCCCTCTCAAATTACACGTCCTGCTTCACCTTTGGCAATCAATTGGACCAGTTTAAGTAATAGTCTGTTCTGGGATATTAAAAGTATTTCTTTTCTCACATGCTTATCTGGGAGATGTATGGTGTTTGGTCAAGCTTCTGAAAAAAGTGTTTTTGAGTAGTACCAATCTAGCATATAACATTTTTGGAGTAAGGAAAAAGTTCAAATAGGTAGCTTCTCCTCGGAAGCAGAAGTAGAAGTTGTTTTTAATTTTTTCCTGACAGATATATCCTTACTAAAAGTTTATATTTACCAAAGTATCCCCAACGAGCAACAACTAACCTCATGCACTGTCAACAACGCATCTATGACCAAAGCTCATAGACTCTCTCTCACAATATTGTGATTTTTAACTGTTAAATTTTAATTAAATGAAATTAAAAAACTAGATTAAACTCTCTCATAATAAATATTTCAAATCCTCTATTTCATTCTCAATTCAACCTTCATTCCAATACTAAGTATTTGCTCTTTTAAAGCAAGGAATTTTCTAAAACTATACATGCTAAGTTTCTAACATCACAAATTTACTGTCATATGGACATACAAGTTTTAAATTAGAATAGAAGACCTCCTCACAAGCACCGACATAACTTAAGTGTATCAACAACTAAGCCTTTCGCTCAATAAGCTGGTATTCCTATATGGATACTGTTCTTCCAATGTGTTCTTTTTTAAGCCCAATCTGTGTTGATCCTCAAAAATTGTTCTCCGATATTAAATCCATTCCCTTTTACCGCAATCCATGACCTTATTTGTTCGCACTTATGAACCTTGCATCTAGAGGATATGTCTAGTTTATCTCAAGCGAACTCCTCGCGCTTCATCTTCTATGGATTACTTGCATCATGTTCGTGATGGGATCATTTCTAATCTTATATGACAGTACATCCATCTTCAAGTTCGTATTCTATGCTATTTTACATTATTAGCAAATGACGATATTAAATTATTAATCCAGCATTCCAGCTTAATGAAGTCAATCAAATAAACGAGGGTCTTCAGATATTACATTGAGTATTTACCACAACATTTACAAAAAGTACAACAGGGCATAGAAGGTAAAGAGATTATTACCCGCAGTTATAAAGAATATTATGAATAATATTGATGCCACTTTTCCTATCCACGATTGGCAAAAAACATTCATCCATAACAGCCAGTGCAACAGCTAGTTTAGAATTGCACTCCACCCGTTGAGAAAAAGCATGATGAGAACGATCAGAGTCTAAATCTGTCCGTTGAATCAGGGACCATGAGAATCCAGCTTCAATCTCATGTTTGACACCAAGAATCTTCTGCAAATGATCATACATCTGCAAAAAACAAAGAAGGTAAATGAGCCGAACTCTTCAAACACTTCCTGTGAGAGATGGCAACACAGACATCTCAGATCAATAAATAATTTCACTACTTTTGAGCTTCAAAACGGTAAATGTTCAGCGTAAACTGCTTGCTTCTCAACACAAATAACAAATGTCTAACTGAATTTGGTACCAAACTGGTAGTCTTGGAGATCATGCATTTGCATAATGGTAACTTTCTGAGAGAAAACAACTCCAGTTAAGGCTCCTGAGCAACCAGTAAGCAATCAAGGATAGGAGACAACGGAGAAAGAGGTTTAAATTCCTCCATCTCACGCCTCTCCACAGTATAAACTGTTTGGCTTTTTCACTGTTCAAAACTCAACAAACTAATTTGTATTATTCTCACTCACTCCGTCTCCAAGTGCCATATGGCAATTTCAGGTTCCCATTCGGCTTCAATTTACAGATCGCAACCATTACTTTCAGAAATTTATCTTTCAGGTCCAACTTCAAGACTACAAGCTACAAAGAGAGGATTTAGCCCCAGGTTCTTGGTGGTTAGTGCAACAGATGCCAACTGGGTAATACTTGGTATGAGGCATTACATTTGTTTTTTTACTGCAGTTTTCATTAGCAGATCTGGAGCTTGTTCTTGAACCTTCTCTGGGTGCAGCGGGCTACACCATATATGGTGAAAGGTGTATCGGAGAGCTGGCAAGGGCAAGGTTATAGAAGTCTTTGAAATGCTTTTATAGCACAGTTCCTGCATGCACTCTATGGAACATTTGGATGGAATGCAACCATAGATCTTCTAAATTCTAGACGTCCAACTCTTGGTGTAAAATGGTCAATGTAAATAATGTTGATCTTCTCATGGACTTTCATTAACTCCTTACTTTGTTAAAAAAGAGCAATTGTCCTCTGATTTTTGTGCATCTCTGCACTAGGAGCTACAAATGAATTAAACATTTTTTTTTTTGAGAGAGAAAAAGGTAATTGTATTAAAAGAGCAGCACCAAGAACGTGCGCAAATATTTACAGGTGAAAAAAAGAAAAGCCAAGAAGAATTCCTTTCTAGTCATTTACTTTCAAAAACAGAGGGGTGAGGGAACTTTCCAATTGAGTCTTCTGGAGATTGTTCCTATTGGTACCCTTTAAAGACCACAGCCTTTCAGTTGGATCAGTTTTCTAGTCCTTCCAGTTTTCTCAGTCCATTTCTTCCTTACTTTTGTTTATTGTCCATACAAATAGTTGCAGAGTTTTTATTCTCATCTTCTTCACTCTTGCAACAGCATGTCAAGTCATCATGCCACTTATATTAAATTTCATATATCCGCAAGAAAGCACTTCCAGACTGTGCTTCTTAATTTTAAAATCTTCACTTGATTTTTTTTCCCTCTTAATTTCCTCCATATGCTCTCAAATTTTTCACTAGAAGGTGCTTTAATATCCAGACAACTAAAAAATATCAAAGACATGTCTGCAGTGACCAATTAAATGGAGGGTATGGGTCACGTGAACCCATGCACCCCTCCCTAGTATAGGTATCTCACTGCATTTTTACTGCTAAGTACTTAAATATGTATGTGTGAATCCATGCACAAAGAGCACTTTGGCGCATTGGTGGAAGTTGCAACTTTGTATATCAGGTCCAATTGCTGTTTTTAAAGTCCCCTTTTCTGTTTCTCTCTTGCTTCTCCTTTTCTTTCTTTTCCTTTTTTAGTTCTTTGGGTGTTTCCCGTTGTCTTTTCTTTTATTTCACTTTTTTCTTTGCTCTTTTGATTTATTCTTCAGGTTTCAAGGTTCTTTTTTTCTTTGGTTCTCGTTTTGCAGTCTCTTTTTTGGTCTCTTATTTCTTTTATGTTTCTTATTTTTCATTTCTTTGGTTACTTATTTCTTCTCGTTTTTTAGCTTCATTCTTTGAGTTTCAAGAACTCTTTAAAAAATTAAAATGTCCTATTTCCTAAAGAAGTCTCACCATGAATTTTTAGAAACACTTTTATGATTCATTATCACTCTTTTCCTAGTTACTTTCTTATCTGTTTTTGTTCTTTTCCTTTAATTTGTGAAGTGGATTTTCTTCAGATAATACTATATTATTGATCGATTTTAAAATATGAAAACTTGTTAATAACAGCTGTAAATCAAATGATTATTTCTTATCATAGTATTAATTATTATAGTCTGTTCACTGCAAAATTTTATGGAATCAAACCAAACAGTAGTAAAGCGCACCGTCCTCTTAAAATCCTGGATACACCTGTGTCTATACCATCCAGCAGGCACTTGATGCAGAAGAAAAAGTTTTGGCTTTTCAACTCGGCTTCTCTGACAAGAGACTGAAAGCGAGACATGCACAGACAATGACCAACTCAATTCTGAAGGTTCTAAAGCTTGGTGATCATGGTTGCATTTTTCAACACACGGATAAGAGTTAATGCCAAATTTCATTTGTTTAATACGAGGGTAAATGATAGTCTAAAACTCCATTAGGATTTGTGACAGGACAACTATTCCAAAATAGTGAACAATGAAGTAATCTGCTTAGTGATTCTTAATATGCTATATATCAGACAGGAGAACGTCACAAACAGAATAATAGAAATACCTCTTGGCATTTCTGCCCACAAAATGATACAGATGGATTATTAGAACTAGCGGGTAACGCATTCATATCCAGACTGCATGATTTGTGATCTGCAAAAAGAAAATTCAATAATTCAGCTCAAGTAAAGAAGATGTCAAGCGACCAACTCCAAAAGCAAAACAGCTTTACATTTTTTCTCACAAAGGCTGCACCAGAGAAGCTCATCTACAGCTTCCTCGCTTTCCTCTGTGATAGTACTGGCAGTCTTACAAAATTTGCATGTGCAATTTGGACAGTGCCAATCTCCTGGAGGAAGCATCTGCAGAAAAGATAAGCATTTAAACCTGATGCTCATAGAGACTAGACGACATCTTCTAGGCTTAATGAAAATAAGCACGATAAATAATACTATAAAGCAACAGAAAATTCCAAAATCCCAGTCTGCATATGCTGAATCTTTTGGAGATGCGAGTATGATGTTCTAAGAAGGAAATATCCTAATTAACGTTCATTTCCGTATTACACAATCAATTCCAGATTTCCAGTGATATTTATGCACTTCTCTTTCTTTACATTTATTTAATGATACAAAACAAATTAAACAGTCTTGCAGATGGAAGGGAAGAGGACGGAGTTATTTTTTGGAATGGTTACAGTTACACTATAATGATGTCTGTTGGCAGATGTTGAAGCAAGATCAGGGTCACAAAATGTGCTAGATTGCATACTGCGGTTGATTGGCTTCTGTCACATGGCTCCCTTATGGTTGCATTTGTGCATGACATTTAGGGGCACGTGCACTCAATAATTTTCAGATAATCAACTACCACATGTAGCTCAAGTCTGTTGACAAGATGGTGGTAATGGAATCATAGAAGGGCATAACTGCTCCTAGAAACAAGAAGGGAACAGATTCATATTAAGTACTAAAGTACATTGATCTGCTCACAAAGAGCTAGAACACAACCAAAATCTTTACTATTAATAAGTAGAGGATCTTTTTTTCAATTGACGGTGGTGTCCGGCCGACTTGCGAGCAGCTTGAATGATTCATACCTACTACCCCCCACCCTCCAGAATAGGTACCGGGTAACTCTGACCACCAAGGTTTAGACAGATGGGAAGAAATCACCTAGTGCTTTTTGCGTCTTCGGGATTCAAACCTGAGACGTCATGGATCCAAGGTTCTCCTCCTGCTTCATTGACCACTAGACCATACACTTGGGTGCTAAAGTAGAGGACTTTCATCATTACTAAAGTTTTTACAAGTGTCTTTCTTTTTTTTAAAACTTGGAGCAGAGCCATTGTCTTTTTCTTCTCTTTTTCAACTCAACAAGATGGTACTTTTTTTCTTTCCATTTTTAACCAGTTTGTTCTGTTCAGTTATTGTAAATATCACATGGATGTGTTAATGAAAGCGAAACCAATCATTGGAAATTCAGCAAAGTGGAAACTACATATCTTTTATATCAGTTGTACAGAGTTGCAAGATGATATCAAAATACATTGCTTCCTCCATTTCTTTAACCTGGTTCTTCGAATAGTTCTATTTATCATAGGACTATGGTGGTTTCTCAAATGAAAATGTTAGTATCGGACTCTGTGACTTTTACCTGCCCCACACCCAAGCTCGCTCTTTACTGTTCGCCTTCCATCTCCTCAGTAGTTATAAAACTCTTGAGATTTTGTTACAACAAAGGGCCACTTTTACATCCTCACGCAAAGGAAAATAAGAAATTCATACATTTAAATGTGAGGAAAATACCCAGTAACCAAGTATAGAGGAAACGAAAAGATGACAACAAACTTCATCTTTACTGCCACAAAGAAAAATTAACAATGCAGGAATGAACAGTACTATTAAGAGGGGAAGCATGCTAGCAGTAAGAAAAAAGAGCATATTCTACATACTTGTATACCCAGACAGCTCTGATGAAAAGTTGAAGGGCAACCATCACAACAGATAAGGTCTCCACCATCACCACATATACCACAAGTGTCATCATCAGGGTCATCACTGTCGACATTTACAGTGTGGAAATCTTGGCGGTCAGATTCTTCTTGCCGATTCCATGCATCAACCAAGCACTCCAGCAAAGAAACACCAGACTCCAATATTATGTTTTGATATGGTTGACGCAATGTACTTCCTGCATGGAGCTCAAATTTTGAAACTGGAAGGATTTTACTACAGCAACCACAGTGGACGCCATCTCGCGTGATCCAACCTTCTAGCTTTACTCTGGTCCTCCTACGGTTCATATATTGAACCTTCTGACTTAAATTCACTGCCCCAGAGTCAATCATCCAGGCCAATAAGGTTCTTTTTCCAGTATAAGGAACATAGCCATCGTTTTCAGAATCTTGCTCCTTATCAGACCTGCGAACCAACAATGTACATCGCCCAATTATCCTACTTTTTCTTTCCTGTATTGCACTGGAAGCAGCTCTAATAGATGATTTTCCAGACATATCTTGCTTAGATCTTCCTCCCTTTGAAGAATCACCACTTGTATCACCATCACTCTCCTGATCTGTTGCACGAGACTTGCATTTCAGAACCTTACCTTTCTTCTTTACGTAGCTGCTTAGCCTCTCCTCATGCTGATCATCGTCTGTGTCCTCTGAAGACTCTTGTATAGGTGTCATGTAATCTCGGTTCTTGGCATCCTCTTTTCTTTTCTTCTTCATTTCATTCTCGATCTTCTTCCGTGTTTGCCTGGTTAGCTTATTGATTAAATCATCAGCTAATGGAGCAAATGAAGTAGAACCACCATCAAGTTTACTTTTTCCTGGATCTTCCCCCGACTGTTTTTGCAGTGCATCATATGCCTTAATTATTGACCAGTATGCTGTTCCACTAGGATTAATATACACTGCATCTAAGTAATCTCTGTTCCTTCTCGGTCTATAATCAATGGTCCACCCAGCTTCAATAAGCATTCCTCTTATTCTCTCTCGCAGTTGCTGCTTCTCAGTATTCCCACCTCGTTTCAATTTTCCTTCTTTGCTTTTGGCAGGGGTAGCTTTTTCAGCTGCTATGGACCTGCTTTCTTCCTTAATCACCCTCGCCTTTGAGCTAGCAGCCTGAAGCTGCTGCTTCTCCATACGCCCACGTCGTTTCAATTTACCTTCTTTGCTTTTAGCAGGGGTTACATCTTCAGCTACTACGGACCTGCTTTCTTCCTTAATCCCCCTCGTCTTTGAGCTAGCAGGCTGTGAACTGGGTGGTGCCAACTTAAGTGATGTATCAGTTCCATCGTTTTCAGTGTCTATAGACTTAATGCCTTTTGCCAAGAAAGATTTTTGTGATTTCAGCTCAGCTTGCTCCGTTTTAATGGACAATGGTCGCTTTTCAGGGGATTTAGAATCTGAGTACAAAGAAGCTCGGCCTCGCAAATCCTTCTTGACAACATCTTCTGAACTGGAACCTTTCCTACTTTCAACATCATAATCCTTGAGTGATAAGTCTATCTTCTTCTTCTTATTCACCATTACCTTCAAGACTCCATTTTTCCCTTGATATCTGATTGGCTCTTGGGACGATTCCTGAGACTTCAACCTAAGGAATGAAATTGGCATATGTGCTTCATCATCATCTAAATCATGCCTTCTCTTAACACCATACTCATCGCCCTTAGAACTATCAATATTAGAGTGCTTCCTCTTCTCAATCATCATATTCCTACTAGAACTCCCAGTTCTTGCAGCATTCCACTTCATCTCCTCCTCAAATTCATCGTACTCATCGAAATCAAACAAATCTAACTTACTTCTCTTCCTCTCACTTTCCATTTTCCCATTCCTACCAAATTCTCTACTTTCTACACCGCTTTTTACACTTCCAGCTGATCCATTATGAAATTTCTCCCCACCTTTTCTCCTAATTGGCTCCAATGACTCTTCACTCGACTCCGAAGCACTCTCAACAAATCTAGCCCTCTTTTTCACCTTCTCTGAACCCCTTGAACCACCCCCACCCCCACTCCCCATACCAATTCTGTCATCTTTCTTCTTAATTATCAAACACCCAGAAGAACCTTTCTTCTTCACTACACCCCCTGATCTTACACCACCCTCCATACTCCACCTCAATTCATAAAGTACAACAATTACACAAATTCACCCCAAAAGTTCTCAAATTAGCTTTCAATAATCCTAAATTTTCTCTCAACCCTTAATTCATATAGTTCAAAAATAACACAAATTCACCCCAAAAGTTCTCAAAATAGCTTTCAACAATCCAAAATTTTCTATCAACCCTTAATTCACAAAGTCCATAAAGTTCAAAAAATGCAAATTTGCCCCCAAAAGATCTCAAATTAACTTCTAAAAATCCAAATTCTCCCTTCAATTATCTAACATTATCAGATCTGAAACAGAAAAAAACACAAAAAATTTCAATTACATACAAAAATTGGGGAAAATTTAATTAATCTTATTGGTGTACAGTAAGTAAATTTGATCTGCATGAGAAGAATAGGCGGCGATCTTTACCTTGCCGGAAAAGTTTGGGTTACTGAATCGGCGGCGAATTTGATGACGTTGTTGATCCGACGAGTGACGTAATTGTCCGGCGAATCGGAGAAGAAAGATAGAGACAGAAGCAAAGAGAGAGGAATTGTTATTGGTTCTGGGAAATAGCTGAGTATATATATGAACAAAGCTCAGCTTTTTCTTTCTTTTTGTTACTTATTATTTTTATTATAATATAACACAAAAAATACAAGAAAATAAAATACAAATAGAAAATTGGTGCAATATTATTACTTACAATAATATTTATCCACTATACTAAAAATAGATGTCCAATAATGTTGGTCCAATTTGAAAAATCAATAAATAATTTATCTTTTTCTACTTATTTTATCCTTATTATTAAATACTATTCATCACTCAATAGTCAATACATTTTTCAAGACATTTATATTTAAAGGGTGATATAATAAAATTATTCCTACATTTATTATTTTTTAACATGTGTGTCAAGTCAATAGTGGATAAGTATTATTGGACAGAGAGTGTAATTGATAAAATTTTGAATTTGATTACTCTTTTTAGCACTTGAGCCTGGAACTGATGAAATTCGGGAAAAACATGGAAGCGGTAAGTAAATTATTGATTGTTCCAAAATAAGCAAATTTTTTAAAGTTCAAAAGTATATTGATTTTTTTTCTAAATTTATACTTATTTTTAATGAGATTTTTAACTATATTTTACATTTTCTAGGAGATGAATTACATTACGTACAAAGTTATATTTATAGTTTTACATTGAATGAAAAGGATGACATTGAAAAATTTGCCCTTTAATTTATTTCTTTAAATATATTTGTTAAGAGGTCCGTTACGCCATCAACAATTTACTTATATTGAACTAGAGCGAATATCAATTAGTTCTACTAGTTCATTCGGTATGAGTGCAAGTATTAAATATGGGAATTTTGCACGAATATCTAGACAGATTCATTATTTAATATACAATTTCGATCATATACATATTGTACATGAATTAAACATATATTATACATTCATTGACTATTCTTAGTTTAATCAATTGAGTGGATGGTTAGGGATTTTACACGAATAGCTGGACATTTAGCTGGTATATAAATTATACATTCATTATACACTATCATACATGTATTATACATGAATTATATATCCACTGGTTATTTTCAGTTTAATTAGTTGGGTGGATGGTTGTTTAGGTTATTCATAATTTTTATTTATCAAAATTAGAGCAAAAAAAAATAATGCATAGTCAAAAGGTGTAATCTAGTGGTCAATGAAGTAGATTTAGAACCATGAGGTCTCTAGTTTCAAACTCTATTTACCTGTTGTTGTTGGACGATGACAGCTATCTCGTGAGATTAAATGAGATGCGTGTAAACTAATCCAGATACTGTGATTATAAAAGTTAATATTTTTATTTTGATTCACAAATGGCTAGCTCTTCTCAAATGAATATCGCCCAGGGAAAAAAATCATAAGAAATCTTATTAGCTCAGTTGATTAATTATCTGAATTTGCTGGTGAGATTTAATTTCCCACCTAATAATTTCCTCTCATGTCCCTACCTCAATTTTTCTTTAGAAAACATTGCTATTTTTAGTGTAGCAGTACAATTTACCAAACAAGAAAATTAAGTGCTAGTTAGGTAGATTTTGAGGCAGTAATTGAGTGTCAGTCTTGAGTCGGGGTCTATCGAAAACAACCTCTTCTTCTCATTTCTGAGTTAGTGATATGAATTGCGTACCCCTATTTTTTCCGAACTCCACTTTATGAGAATATACTAGATTTATTATTGTGTAGGTAGATTTTGAGGCAGTAATTGCAGGTGGGTAGAAGTAGTAAAAAGGGTTAAAAGATGAGCAGTAGAATCCAAGATTGGATTTGATATGAGTTGTAAATAGGGAGTGGGGTAGCTGGGGGGTGGTTCTAAATGTGGGGGCTGGGTGTCAGTTGAGCAGACAATTGTTGATTGGTTGGGTAAATTTTACTGGATTTCTGTCTTTGAGAAATTCTTTTCTTGTACCTTTAATGACATTTTGACAGTTTTTTTTCAGATCAGTAACTTTTAAACAATATTTTCCCTACATTGTTTTAATTATTCTTATTCATTATGGAGTTGTTTGGTACACAGACTAGATTATTATGAAATTATAAGTTCTGAACTAATTTATTCCACCTAAAAGATGGAATAAAAATGATCTTAAACTGAATGAGATAAGTTGGGATATCCTAAGATTAAGCCTGAAATAACATATACAACGTTAGATAGACTTTATACCGTCCACTAAACGTGGTATAAATCTTATCACAAACTTAGTCATGAGATTTTTCACCTTATTCTGTGCACCAAACGAACTCTAAAGCTTAAAAAGTTGGGAAAAACTATTTTTTTCTTGATTAAATAAATTTTGAATCTTGTAATTTTATTTCAACTTCATTAATCACTAGATCATATTCAATATTTTCTTCGTTCGCTTTTACTTATTACTATTTTCATAATTGAATTTCAATTTTTACTTGTCACTGTTGACTTATTAAGAAACGATAAAAGAATTTTCTTATTTTATCGTTAAAATTAATTGTTTATTCTTCAAACTAGGGGTGGGCGTTCGGTTCTTCGGTTCGGTTTTTTAAAAGTTCGGTTCGGTTTTCGGTTTTCGGTTTTGGAAAAATGAGCACCGAACACCGCACCAAACTAATTCGGTTCGGTTCGGTTTTTTGAACTTCGGTTCGGTTTTATTCGGTTTTTTTAATTCGGTTTTTCGGTGCAAGTTGCAAGTGAGAAATAAAAATCTCAAAATATATCCACAATTTCTTATAAAATCCAAAAACATGGCAAATTAGCACCAGCAGTCATACTAGTATTTTAATAACATAGCAGTAGCAGTAGCAGCAGCATACTAGCAGCTATACTTAAAGTCTTAATATAACATGGCAACAACACTCTAAATATTAATAATAACATAGCAGCAGCAGACTAACAGAAGTCAGAAGATAGAAATGTAAATGTGCATAAGGAATTAGGGTAGATTGTAGAAAATAGAAATATATGGGTCTGACCTGACAACTAGTGCTAGTGGGCTTTTCTTTTAATATAAATGTGAAAATGATATGTAATATAAATATTTTTTAAAAAATTTAATTAATTGGTATTTCGGTTCTTCGGTGCACCGAAGAACCGAAACCCTCAAACCAAACACTGAACCGAAGAACCGAAATACCAAAAAAAAAAACCCGACACCGAACCGAAGAACCGAAACCGAAGAACCGAACTAATTCGGTTCGGTTCGGTTTTTCGGTTCTCCGGTTTTTATGCCCACCCCTACTTCAAACCATTTTCAAGACATATTACTCTAAACATCAATTAATAGGGATAGTATGGTAAAATAGTCATATCAATAAATGTTTTCTTAATAAGTGTGTCATATCAAAAAGTGATAAGTAAAAGCAAATGAAGGGAGTAAAACGGGACCTTATTTTAATTTGACATAATAAATAAATATTTCTTTTAGCATATTAAGATAAAGGGACAGGAATAAATTAAATCAGAGACTTTGTAAGGATGTAACTCTGCAAATTTTGTTAGCTTAAAACAATCTTAATTTATCAGTTCGTGTTTACTATTAATTTGTTTTAGGTATTAAAAATGGAAGAAAAAGAAAAAGTTGCATAGCTTTTTTTTTTTTTAATAAACAACATAAATCCACTACTATGGGAGCTAATTACTCCCTATCCCATATCTTTTTAATATTACATAAAGTTTTAAAAATTGCTAGCCGGATACAATTTTTTTTTTTCTTCAGATACATTACTTTTCGAATATATTACTTTTCAGATACATACAGAATACAGGATACATAAGTTAACTCATGATACATCATCTCACGTATAAGTTTCTTCGGATACATAATTCTTCGAATATATTACTTTCTGGATACATAAAACATACAGGATACATAAGTTAACTCATGATACATCATCTCACGTACAAGTTTCTTCGGATACATTACTGTCTGGATACTTACAAAATATGAGATGAGATGTCATTAAATAAAAGATACGATATATTATGTAGATATGATAAGATTATTAGTACTGTGGTGTGATTTTTTCTTTATTTTATGGGAAAAGAACATGTTGGTTTAGAGGTTGACAAAACCAAATATACATGGTGAAAATTGGAACAGTGACAGATGAAAAAAATGGCATGTCCGGCAAAGAACCAATGTGTTTGTTGCCTCTGCATGGTTTAACTTTAGTATTTTGGCGACAGAATAATGTCACAAGCCATGTTTTTGTTTTTTTTTCGATATTTATATTAAAGTCCAATTAATTTAAATTCACGCAGAATAGAACTCATCCGAATCAGTGCTTCCTACCAAGAATTCCAAGGCAAGGTTCTTTGGTCCTTGGGAGTTTTCTTTTTCTTTGCTGTTTATATTATTAATAATAGGAAAAGTTTCGGGCTATTACAATTAATTTATTAATATAGCCGAAATACACACAATAGATACACTAATTCAAGCAATTGCGGATCATATAATTAGTAAATATGTTCCTTCCCCGTTAATATATTTTATTGTTTAGAGAGAATTACATACTTATTTTTTAGTACAAGTGGTTTTTGAGTTTGCTATGACTTTTTATTGTCATCCGATTGTTGACAAGGCTTTTGCTTCCCTTCAATACATAATGGTTTAACCCAATTCTGTTTGGTTAATCCGATCAATTTTTCGATGGTCAGTATAGTGTGTGTATATATATATATATATATATATATATAAAAGTATATTATATATTGTATATAAGTATGTATATTATATGTATAACATATATACATTTAGTATAAAATATACATTATCTATACATATAAAGGCGCAAAGCTTCACATGAACCCATGCTCTCCTCTATAGATTATGTATAGTATTGTTATATTTTCATATATATATAAAAGTATATTATATATTGTATATAAGTATGTATATTATATGTATAACATATATACATTTAGTATAAAATATACATTATCTATACATATAAAGGCGCAAAGCTTCACATGAACCCATGCTCTCCTCTATAGATTATGTATAGTATTGTTATATTTTCAGAAATACTTAAATATAATTATGTGAACCTAAGCTCAAAGTGAATTATAATACTACTTAACACAACATTGTAAAAGTAATTTAAATGTGAGAAAAGTACGTGTTATGTATATCTTGAGTATGTGGCATTGAAATCAAAGTAAACTTAAAAAGTGTTTTTTGGTATCCTCATTAATATCTCTTTCTAAATTCCTCTACTATTTAGTTTATCCAGAAATTTGAGATCAAATTTTTATGCCACACTCGTTCATCACAAAAACTCTTTACATATGCAATTTTTCTAAAGTGTGTCTAATATACACCACTAATTTAGAATTAAAATTCAGAGCTAAAATCAATTTGGAAAATGTCACTGCCACAAATGTGTATTATGTTTGTGTAGTTTATTCACACGTACTTCTATTGATATATCCAAATATACGATATATACATGAGATACATAGATATACACACAGGCTGCCTCAAAAATTCATTTCCCCCATTTTGTGATCAAATTTTTATGACACACTCGTTCATCACAAGATCTCTTTACATATGCAATTTTTACAAAGTGTATCTAATATATACCACTAATTTAGAATCAAAATTCAGAGCTAAAATCAATTTGGAAAATGTCACTACCACAAATGTATATCATGTTTGTGTAGTATATATCAAACATACTTTTATTGATATATCCAAATATACATTATATACATGAGATACATAGATATACACACACGCCTCCTCAAAAATTCATTTTCACATATCCTCTCACTCTATCACCATAAAAAAAATTATACTCACAAACCATTCATCTATCAGCACAAATACTATTTCAATCCAATAAAGAAGAAAGTACTCTCTTCATTTCTTTATACTTTTAACAAAGTTTTTTCACTTTCTTCAACGATTTTTTTTCATTCTTCATATATTCAGAGAAGTTCTTTCACTTTTTTCCTCACTTTTCAAACATCTCACTCGCTCAATACAAGTTCTTGTTTGCTCTTCTTTCAATCTTCCCATCATTATAAATGATTCCGTTCAATCAATGAGAAATATCTTTTTGAGAAACTCTTATGAGACCTAGCCAACTCAATCAATCTCCAAAATCCTAACGAACGAGTCATTCACTTTTGTTTGATCAACCAATGGCTATAATAACCCTCGCGAATTGCTGGCTCAATCGATGACTAAAATTTCTTAGAAAAATTGCCTAATGCAAGATCTCTTCTAGATTGCATCTATCTCTTTCGCTCTGAAGCCAACATGAGTGATAGTCTCTTCTTTTTATCAACATATTCTTGTTTTCGGTATTTTTAACTAGTTTGATGTTTACTTTTATGAACCAATGAAATATCTATATATGGTTTGATAGATAATAAGTAAATGGAATTTCTGATATGTATAATAAGGTAAGTTTGTCTAGAAAATTCACGTTAATGTAGATATCAAACTGAATTTTATTAAACAAAATGTTCAAATTTATTATAGTTAAGTAGAAAATAGTGACTGAAGCAGAAATTTTTGCAACGGGCTTTAAATAATATCATACTTACAATTTGAACCTATAATTCGAAGCAATTTTTGCACCTGTCTTTTGACATTACACTCATACATAATAAAGAGTGCTAAAACTTTTACCAACATAGTTAATTGTCATTGGATCCAATATCGCTATAAATTTTAGAAACATTTACAGAGAGTGTTAAAATGTAATTGTCACTAATAAACAACAGTCTTGATAAAACATGTTGTGCAGGAGTTCTGATTCTTCCACAACACCTAAAAACATAATTTAGCGGCAGTTAAGCTACCGCCGCTAAATATCTTTGTTGGTGTTGTGCAAGAATCAAAACTCCTGCACAACATGTTTTATCAAGACTGTTGTCTAGATCTGGCATATATATTCTGCTCATCCAAATATTGCTTCTTGTAACCTCTTGGTCATTTCTAGAAAACCAAATTGATCTTTTATCTGACAGGTACATGTAATCTGACTAACCAAGACAAGTGCTTAGAGTAGCGAAAAAGGGGAGCATAAGCAAAAGAATGTGTACGCGTGTTAATTTATGTCACTTTTAACATAACCTAGTTCAAGTGGCATGTTAGAAAAGAAAATGTACTTTTTTCACATTATATATATGAGTTGAAACTCCAAGAAATGACACGACATTGCTTTTTTACTTAACCTCTGAAGTGTAGTAAAAAAAAGGTTGTGTGGTGGTGGTATATACACATCAATTGTTATTTAGATGTTTCGGGTTCAACCCTGAAATCGTTGTTGTTAGGGAGCGATTAATCCCAAGATGGGACTTGCTAGCATGAATCCAAATTAGTCGAGCCCCAAAATGGTTCTAGACACCAGCGGAGAAACAAAAAAATATGCACGTACTCAACCCCCTCTTACCCCCTCAACAAATGAAAATAAGCATAGAAATGTAATCTTGCAATGAATAAACTCAAGAAAGTTTGCAACTGTGGCATAATAAATAGACAATTTTCCACTTCTTTCTCCAATAGAATTGAGCAATGCCATGAGTTCCCACATTCTAAACTTCACAATGGATATGTAGAGGTTGAACAAAGTCTTGGAATGTGAGAAGAAAATGGACATTAGACTTGACTCAACCCGAGATGAACGACTGTTAAACACCATGTACAGAGACAATTGCCCATCCCCTCAACCAATATGGAACAATCTAACAGTTTAAATAATGGAAGAGAAAGCTGTTCATATCAAACAAGTTCTTGATTCTTGAGTGCACATAACATAAATTTCTTGGTTAAGCACTCAACTAAATGTTTTATTATGATGTCTACAGTATATTCACTTATCCATACATGATTGAGATTACTGTAAGTCCCTTGTTGAATTGCAAGAAAGTTGATTTGGTGAGACCAGGATTTCTCTACCAAGGTTATTTACATTCAATCGTTCCAAAAGTGGGTAATACTCTCTTGGAGCTAAGATTCTACAAGTTGAAAAAAACTCTTTTAAGGGGAAATTACATGAATCATGCAGATGAACTGCCAGTCAGTGTTGCTTTGAGGTTCCGGATGAATGTCCGATTGACAGAGTCATGTAAAGGGATGAGCTTTAGAAATCTATGGCATCGACAGGGAGAGAAGTGGCCCTGTGAAGTGAGTGGGGAAGCAACGCCCCTCTATAGAAACTCTGTGCAGTGACCATGTGTTCTGGGCTGCAAGAACCATATGCAAGTGGATATCTTCTGACCTTAGAATTAGAACATTCGTTCTCGATTTCTATGGAAATGTCTGATGAAAAATTCTTGCCTGATGTAAATGATTGTAGTAGAAGCTGATCACTTTCTATTGATGGAGTTGAATCTGAAGATACCTTATCAATTCTTGGGATTTTGTTGCTCGACCTTTGACGCGAATATTTTGGAACAACTCCTAATTGCTGATCTTTAAGCCCCCTTAGTTGCATTTGGTACTTGGCCTTAAGCCACCTCAACTCTCGCCTTATCTCATTCTCATTATCTTCTACTGGAGTTCTAGCTCCTGAAGAATTTGAAGAGTGGGAGTCTTGTAGGCTTGGATGAGACCTGTCATTCTTATCGACACTTATAGGTGTCTCCTCACCACCATATGTGGATTCATCCACCGATTTGTCTTTAACATTGTCACCAGAGCCTCGTGGGTGTGATTTTGTTTTGTCAACTTGTGCCCAAATATCAGTATAGTGTACACCATCAGATGCCAATGAGCCGTCAGGAGCACGGTCAGTGAGACATTGTTCAGAGCCATCAAAATGGTATGTTATCTCCTCAAAACGGCCATGCATAGCACCACATCCATGCTTGGAACAGTGTAGCACTTGCAAGTTCCTAGACGGTGCTGGACTATTGGATGATAGGTAGTTCACAAGAGAACCATTAGAAGCACATTTGTGACAGCAGCCACGGTTCATGTAGTTGGGGCTTTCCTCTATCCCAAACCCGCTCTTCCACTCAGGCACTAGGGAAGCAATCTCACCATCTATCATGTCTGCTATCTTGGTAACATCTTGTTCAGTAATATCCAACTCGGCCACCATTTCAGTAGCGACAGTTAGTGCTGTGTCATTCTCAATGTCAAAAGGAAAATAGATGTTGCGGATACGACCTGTAAATGTAAATGTACAGCAATTTAGTTTACAGCAAGACTACTTGTTACAACTTGATATGAAGTAATAACAAAGCAAAACCTTCTTTATCTGCTATCCTGAGTCGTAAAAAGATGCCATCATCTTCTTTCCTCCTTCCCTTGATGCTGATATCCATATTTTCCATATCATCCTCTTCGTTATCTGTGAATAGATCAATTTCATTTGCCTCATACTCAAGTTGATGGTAGTACGAATCATCCTCTGGTTCATATCCAAGATATCCAAGACAACCATTTTCTAGAGAGTTGTTATCACATATACTTGAGAGTCGATGCCCTAAGGTAGGGTCTAATTCATCAGAGTCTTGCAAATAATTTGGTGTCTCTGAGTCTGATACGTAATCATCAACTTGGAGAAAAGGGTCATCAAGAAGCTCCCTTGCGGATAGTCTATGAGATACTGTTGCCAAGCATTTCTCGACAAATCGACGAACCTCAGGATCTGTGACTTTGTAAAGGGAATCTGGCTTTTTCCCCTACACAACAAATCTATGTTGATACCTTGTGTATTAAAGAGCAAAATCTAAAGCAAGTTACGAGATTTTTGGTTCTTACCGATGTCACTTTTTTGTAGATCTGAGCAGGATGAGTGCACTCACTGTATGGATATTCAAAGGTCACCATTTCTAAAATACACATTCCAAATGAATAAATGTCCACTAATTCATTGTACTCCTCCGCGTACACCTCTGGAGCCATGAACTCTGGTGTTCCTGGTCAGACAAACAACTTTTCAGAAGAATTTAAGCTGGATAGTGTATGAATTTGCACTACTAAGAGATCTCCAATCACATCACTAATTTCAATTATTCTTCAAGATTTTCGTCCAGCATAATAGTATTACAATTACCATTTTCCAAGAGAATTTAAGATGGATAGAGTATGAATAAGCACCAACAATTCTGAACCACATGATTAGTTCCAATTATTCTTCACGATTTTCGTCAAGCATGATAGCATTAGAAATTACCTACACAACGTGCAGCATGAGATTTGCGGAGAATAGCAGCAAGGCCAAGATCACCAATTTTGACTTCGCCCTGGTTCCCATTGATGAAAATGTTATCACACTTGAGGTCCCTATGTATAACAGGAGGATCATGGCTATGCAGGTAATGAAGCCCTTTCAGAATCTGTCTACACCAACGCTTTACTGCTCGAATGTTAACCTTCTTATGTTTTAGCCTATACCTGTCCAAGATTAACAAATAGTTCCACATCACAACAGACTACACAACAACAACAGCATTCCCAGTGTAGTCCCACAAAGTGAGGTCTAAGGAAGGTAGAGCGTAGACCTTACCCCTACCTCAGAGGTAGAGAGGCTGTTTCCGATAGACCCTCGGCTCAAGGAAAAATAGTCCAAAGTAGTCCCAAAAAGAAGTAACGAAAGTACAAGAAACAATAGATAGTAACAACAACAGAAACAACAAACAACAGATAGTAACCGAAATTGAAGGATAAGAAATTACACCAGAAATTCTACGACCACTAATATGAACAGACAGCAAGACATCACAACAGACTACTACTTATAGAAGTACCATGATCAAATAATCTCAAAATGTTCTAAAGAATGAGGAATTATGAACCAAATACATTACTTGGCTACACTACTAAAACTAAACAAGAGAGTACAAGATTAAGGACCCTCATTTGTACTTACTGTCTAAGAGTGCCAGAAGTGAACATCTCAGTGACAAAGTTAATGTTCCTATTGGCAACATCAACCCAAGAAGTGTAAAACTTCATGATGTTTTTGTGCTTCAATGTCTTGAGCAGATGAATTTCACAATACAGCCTCTCAAGATCTTCAGGACTTTGCATAAAGTCATAAAGCTTCACCTGATTCCATGCTACTTCAATCCCTTCATACTCATCAAAAGCTTTATATCTGCATCAAAAAAATTAGCCCAAATTAGCAAAAAATGATCAAAAAAAGGAAACTTTTAAACATTACATAAATGCAATGCCTGTTTCTTGAATTACCCATATGCTAAAAATGAAAAAAGATTCAATTTTTACAGAAATAAACTAAGAAAGGGAAGCACATACACTGTCTTTGAAGCTCCTTTACCAAGAATTTCATTGTACTGAATTCAAGAAAACAAAAGGAAGCAAAATGAGAACTCAATATGATGAGAAAAAAGAAAACAAACATTAAAACAAATCAAGAAAAGGGGCTCAAAGTCCAAGAATTTACAATTGGAACAAAAACAAGAAACATACCCTTCCATATCTTCCAGTAGGATCAACTTCAACAAACTCAGAATCATCCAACTCAAAGTCAATGACACCATCCATTCCTTGTAAATTTTTTCTTATAGTTATTACTATTATTAATTTTTTTTCTTAATAATTTATGGAGAGAAAAGGAGATGATTTGGCACTCAACCAAGGTTAATACTAGAAGAAAATCTAGAAACTATGTTATTTGTGAAAATGTTATCTTATTTGTTATACTAATACTAAAGAAAAAAAAGAAGAAGAGGCCTCGGTTAGTCCATTGAAAAGAAAAAGGCCATTTATTTTATTTTATTGTAGTAGTAGTATATTTTTTCCCTAACAACTCATAGACAGCCAACATGGCAAAGATTTCTCAAGGCTATGAGTCTATGACATATGAACTACCCCCCCCCCGCACCCACTACCCCCACCACACCACAACCCAAACCAAACACCAAAGAAAATTAAACAAGCATATCATGACAAAGGACCTTTATTTTCGCCTGCTTTTTTTTTTTCTATGCCATCACGAGCTGTAAATACCAAAGCACACACCACCCATGCACCCACACGTTTGTCCCCTCTGATGCTATCCGTACACATACACACGTTTCGTTGTTTATTTTTATTTGTCACATTTTACTTCATGAAAGTTAATTTGATTGATTTTTAGAGCTAAATTGAATTAAATTCATTTAAAATTAAGTTGTTCAAAAATTATATGAAAAATATTACTCCTTTTTATATTAATATGATTAAAATAATATATGTTAAATATTAGTCAAAGTTCATATAGCTTGACTATCAAGAACGTTAAAATCCATGTAGTTTGGCAGTTGAAAAGGAAACATGATTAGTAAAAGTAAACGGAGAAAGTATATTATTTTAGTTTTAGTCTGATCCAAAATGGATTATATTTAGAAATTCTTTAATTTTATACTCATATTTTATTACTCCGTCGTAATGACATGCTCTCACGATAAGATAAGAATAAACACAAGAAAGACTAAGATTCTAATCATGGTCGAATTTTTTTTTTCCAACACTAAATCAAGTCAAATCAAATTACTAGTTGATTTTTTTTGATTTAACTTGATTTACAGTTTGATTTGATTTGCTGTTCGGTTTCGTTCCATATGTATTACTTAGTATAATATATATGTGTATACTTATTTGCTTATAACTATAATATATTTTCCAACATTTATAGTTATAATAACATCATAAGATACTTAAGATTACAAATTATCAATGTGGTACTTTTTAGTATGCAAAAATTTTATTCTTTTTAAATTTTCTACCAAATTAAAGTCAATCGTATTAAATGAAATGGATCAGTATCCATTTGCTGTGTGGATATGTCCAAAGGCAATTGGGCAATTTGCGCCTACAGCCACTGACAATCTTGCAACAGCTTGCAAAACAGGGACCAAACAACTAAGCATGTACTATATTATACTCCAACTGTTCACTTTTATTTATTACGTTTTATTTTATGGGATTTAATTTGACTAAATTTCGAAACTAAATTGAATTACATTGATTCAATATTTAAAATCTAAATATTCGGAAACTATAGGAGGAATACTATAAGCTGAAATCCTTCTCATATTAATATGATGAAAAAAATACATCCTAAAATATTTGTCAACATTCATATAGTTTAACTCTCGAGAGATAAAATGTGACTAGTAAAAGTGAACAGGAGGAATATATTAATGTGCTACTTTGGAGCCACATGGCATAGATAAAATCATGTTGGAAGTGCAACCATTAGGTCCGTCCTAATTTACGTGATATTTTTTGAATTTTGAGATTCAAATAAGTTTATCTTTGACCTTTATTTTTTCATAAATCTTTTAAATATTTTGAATTATCAATTATTTTGTTTTATAGTATTTTTTATGAAGTTTTTAAATATATAAATTTATTTCTAAAAACTTAAAATTTTATGTCTAAATTCACTGTCAAACTTAAATTGTTTGATTATCAAAAAATAAAAAATGCCACATCAAATGAGACGGAGAGAGTAATAGTTTTTTATTTACTTGGTAATTGTTACGAGTGTGTGTGTCTAGTATAAGTACAACTAGTAGTCCTATAGAATAAAGTTAGATAATGTGTGTCATGAATATTTCTTGATTGGATAACATGGTTCTGGACCATTGACTCCTCAAGTCACTTGTGAGTCACATACGTTTTTTTTTTCCCCTCCAACTAGATAAGCCAATATCTAAAAGATATGGAATATTAATAAATATTTAATATGATCATATTAAAAGTTACTTTTAAAAAGTATGATTTGTGACGAAGAGTTTCAAGAATGTCTAATATAATATTACAACTTACACTATATATTAGTGGAATAATACAAGTTTACAAGGACAATGGATCACCTTCTATTGTACTACCAACATGATACTAAATCATTTAATTTCACATAATTCAAAGGTAAAATTTAACTATTTTTTTCTTGTACAGATGGTTCGTGCAATGAAAGCTTCCGCTGTTAATGGATAAAAGCATTTTTGGACCAATATTCTGATGATAATTGATACACGTTTATTTAACTCAAATTATTAACAAATGGCAAATTTAATTGAGTATTTTCCTTTAATTAAATGCACACTATAAACAAAATAAAACTATTAGTTTGAGTGGAATGTAGCACCAATAAATAATCGATTTTTGCTGCAGCTAGAAAAAAATTTATTGCTTCAATATTGGATTTGGATGTTCTCAAATTTTGCTTCCTCCTTTCTCTAGTTTTCCGCTCGATATTCGATACATAATTGGAGCTTAACTAAATTCTAATTCACGCATTACACAACTTATTTCAAGGCGTGGTGCTTCCAGTAGGATTTTTTCAATTCCTATGAACTTAAATTCGAGACCTATAATTAAGTATGAGAGAAATCCAAACCATCTCATCGTTTCTATTTTTATGTATGTTATAGCCTATAGGAATGGGTGTCCACTAAGTTATGTTCAAATTTATATTACGAACCGTTTCGAATTTAAAAAGCAGTCTATCTTATATAGGTCCAAAAGGTTATTCAATTTTAAATAGCTTCTATTACAATCAACTGGAAGCTTCTAATATGTGGTTGTGTTCAATCAAACTAAAATGTAGTCAAAGGGTAAAGTTTTTTATAATATAAGAAGAATCATTTAGCAAGTAATAAATTCTTTGAGATAGTGATAATGCTAGCAGACTTTAAATTTGTAACCCCACAGACACATTGGCTGATTGCTAAATTTCTTTTTACCTACTACAAGGGGAACCCAAAGGAGAAGCAAGGAGGACAAAATTAAAAGAGCATGTATAAGGGTGTGTTCGGTACGGAGAAAAATATTTTTTAGAAAATATTTATTAATTTTTTTATGTTCGATTGGTCAAAATTTTTGGAAAATATTTTTTCAAAGAAAATAGGTTCTTAAAAAAAGAGAAAAATGAATTCCTAGTGAAAACAGGGAAAACAAGTTTCACAAGGTTATTCTACATTGATCGTGTCCTTCCTGCCCTCCAACACATCTCATCTTCGCCTTCACCCTTGTACGTAGCCCCCATCCCACCTTCCCACACCTCTATTCCATCCCATCTCCCATGTTTGTCTACATTATAAACAAATATATTTACGATAATTTTTTACTTATATACCAGACATAAGAAAATAAATAAGAAATTCACTCATTTTCCAAGATAGAAATATTTTCTTTACTACCTAACACACCCTAAGAAGAAGATGGCTACTTATTCTTTTACTTTTATGAATAATTTAACTTGCATGCATTGAAATACTATAAAGATCTTTATATTGTCGGAATACTAAAGAAGACGAAATAACATTCTTTCTGAATGCGAACACCAAACATTAAAAAAAAAAAAGAAGAAGATAATTTACATACAATATCCAGAATTTAAGTATTACTAACACTAGGGATTCCCTAATATACTTCACGTTATATTTCTAAGTGTCCGTTTGAATTGACTTATTTTAAATGTTTTTAAGTCAAAAATGATTTTTAAACACCTTTGAATTGTTTGGAGAAATTTAAAAAGTGCTTATAAGCACTTAGTTTTAAGCTAAAATGCTAAAAATAAGCCAAAAGTCATAAGTTAGAATTTTTAACTTATGGCTTCTGGCTTATAAATCTGAAGTCAAAAGCCAATTCAAACGTGTACTTATAAACTAAGAGCCTTTTAATTAATGCCACTTATTCCAAATTTTACCATTAAATTGTTTTTAATTACTTGCTAGATCTGTCTGGATTTTGATATATATGCTAAATGATGTGAATTTATTTATACTGTCATACCTATCCACATCCACTTCAACTAGTGTTATCAACGGTCAATTCATGTTATTTACTTCAAACTTGATTAATTTTTAGCACGACTCCCATTATTATTAAACAAGAAATTAACATATTCATATGAAAACAAATTCTACTGTTTCTCATTTTTCTCTCCTCTTGGGAATTTTCTCTAATTGGGAGAAAAATGTTTTTTCGGAGGACAGTGATAACTATTATTGGGAAAATTACGCTCTATGTCTACTAGAAGAAAATATTTATGTCATGTAGTTCATATTCCATACACCATTATTCACTTATTTGTCACGATCCAAAATTCTTTAGCAGTGATGACACATACCCCGGACACTCGACAGGCGAATCATTTCCATATTTTAATCAATTTTCATTATTAGGAAACATAAGTTAGTATAAACAACAATAATTTATAAAGAATGTTTCAAATACAATAAGTATGGAAGAACACAGTCGAAATACCTCAAAACCTTGTGATATGAGTCAAGAACACCTATTAATTAATTATAATCAATACACAAATTTGGTATTATACCATCTAAGGAAGGGAGGCAACCCAATTTACAGGATCAAAATAAGAGGCCAGTGTTGTCCCCCTTGACTGCTCATCCCCAAACTTCAAATGGCATAACTCATGCCGCTCCACCATATCCCATCGTACATAAGGCTACGACGTAATATTTTATGCTGGGCGGTATATTTTTAAAAAAAAATAATCCTATTATGTATTATTTTTAGTTGTTTTTCTTTTTGGTTATTTCGAAAAATATGAGACTTGGTCATACTTTAAATTGTTAATATGTCATATTCACAATTCTCTTAGCCGGCTTGTTGACAGGAGTTGACCTTGAGAATAATGATGGACAAAGGCCTAAAGACAAATAATTGGATTTTGGGAGGAATATTCTCAAGGACTTAGTTAAGTGTTAATTATGTTTTGTAAGTCTATGTTTATGTGAAGATAGATTATTCAATGCATATATATGTTTATCTTTTTGTAAGTAATAAATAGATAATGTGTACTGAGAGATTATATGTATGTTTTCAATTGACATTGGTCACTCTTCGGCCAGTTGCTTTCAAGTTTATTACTTAGTATTTTTTTTAAAAAATATCGTATTCTGTAAATTTTTAGAGGGTCATGACTTAGCTAGTGGGAAACGTTTGTTGGATAATTAATTCCTTGTTAGTTCAATAGTAACTTTTATGACCAGACAATAGAATCCATTGATAGCCGCATAAATGACTAGAATTTGACAATCAGCAATGGGTGTGCCACTTTAAATAGAAAATTAAAGTGGGCATTAGGCAACAAGATTGTTTGTGATCCCCGATATATAATACCCTATTTATATAGTCTAAGGATTGATCAACCTCATTTTTTAATTAATTGTGATATTCAGATCAGCTTGCGCATACCTCGATCAATTTTATGGAATATCTACCACCTTGACAATGGAAGGGGCCCTCAAATGGAGTAGTTCAACAAGTATTATGACGAGACAATGTTTGTGATCCTCGATATATAATACCATAATTAGTATAGTCTGAATACTGATCAACCTTCTTTTTTTTAATAATATTCATCTTATCCAGACTAGCTTACACGTATCTCCATTTATTTTATGGGATACCTATTACCTCGACAATGGTACTGAGGGAGTAGCTCAGTAGGTATTATGACCAGACAATTAGCTAAAGGGCGTGTCACTTTAACTAGAAAATTAAAGTGAGCATTAGGCAACAAGTTGTTTGTGACCGTCGATAAAATACCACGTACATTAGTATTAGTCCGAAGACTGATCAACCACTTTTTTTTTAATAATTGTAGACTCCAGACTAGCTTGTACAGATCTCGATTAATTTCATGGACCCTGCCTCCTCAATAATGGGACAGAGGGAGTAGTCCAGTAAGTATTATGACCAGACAATTAGATAAAGGGAGTGTCACCTTAACTAGAAAATTAAGTGGGCATTAGGCAACAAGATGGTAGGATCCTCGATATACTATACTTCTTATAATAGTCTTAAAACTCTGAAGAATGATCAACCTCATGTTTTATAGTATAGTATAGTTTTTCTTTTGAAGTGTATTTAGTGTTTTGTGATTGGAACAACAATGTCCAAAACACGACGAAAGACGAAGGTTCTGGAGACAGTAAGATGTGTGTATGTGTGTAGTGTCAAAACTTTTTCTTGTTCCAAGTCCTTGTTACGTACAACTGACGGTGATAGTGACTCAAAAAACCACACGTATTATTACCTTGAAAAGAAAGATAAATAGAGTTGAACCTAACATATTACTCACCCAATTTTATTTTACGTGGTATTGTTTAGTCAGAGACAATACGTGTGGTCAAAATATCCATTTGGGTGATTTGACTAGTTATGTCACTTGTGGAGTTTCTTGTGGTTTAATGTGAACACGTAGCTGGCCACACACCTAAGAAGGAACGGCTCAAGTATATTTGTGGCCTAAGGTCAAAATTAAATGGAGACCTTAAATTTTTAAAAACAGTTCATATATTTTTTTTTGTAAAGTCTACTTTTTAAATTTTCTTGATATGTAAAGTTGTTAATAATTTTTTATAATTGATTTTTTTTGATAATTTTTTTTCAATAAATAATATAACCAATGCATTAGATCTTTTTCAGACATAGTACTCTAGATATGTCAAACTTTTTCTACTAATTCTTTCCTTTTATAAAAAAAAATTATTTTTTCTACAAATAGTATTTAATATTTTTTTTTATAAGAATTTATAATCTATTATTGTTAAAAAAATGAGTTTAGGGGCCTCAAGCGATTCCCTTTTTCCTACGAGGGTTGAGCCGGCCCTGCACCTAAGTCTTGTAGTATCGCAAGAAATTGACTACCAAAGCTTTTTTTAAAAAAATTTCATTTGGTGTCCGATATCTGCATTAAAATTCGACTAAAATTGGATTGGCGTCGAGAAGTTCCACATTGGGGGTAAAACTCTCCCTAACAAAGGCGACTCCGTACCCAGAAAAATTTGAATCCGAGACCTTTGATTAAGGATGAAAGATTATCATTCCACCACAACCCTTGTTGGTGAGTACCAAAGCTTTTTTTTTTATAGTATAAATAATTTAGATAGTTGGTATAAATTTATTTTTGTACATTATCAGGTAATGTAAAAAACTATTTATAGGTAAACCTACTTAAAATATTAGACTTGTAATTTTGAAAATAAAATAAATTATGTACTACAATAAGTAAAATTAAATAGATAATGTAAACTTTTTTTCTCTAATATATATATATATAGATAGATAGATAGATAGATAGATAGAGAGAGAGAGAGAGAGAGAGAGAGACATCTTAATTTGATTTCAAGTGACAACTAATACTGTCACAACTTTGAGAATGTATATTTAGATACTTTAACTTGTCTTTACCATATCTTATAGACACCGTATTTTAATGTGACACATAATTTTTAAAAGTATAGCGATGCATTTTGACTCACGTGTGAATAGTTGATATTGTAGTACGTTTACTACAAATTGTCTTCGTAAAATTAGTTTCCCAGTACTTGTCATTGACTGTAAAATTCAAAGAAAAGTATGTGGGGGTGCAAATGTCTAAAAAAAATCAATAGAATGGTCCACCATTTTTCAGTACGTACTTCTTTAAATTGTCTTTAATTTACTGATAAAATAAAAGGCCGTAGTGCATTTCAATACACTATAACAAAAACAATCTTTAATGATAATAAATATATATTTTAATAAAAATATTAAATTTTTTATCGATATTAATTAAATGTTATTGGATTCAATATCGCTATAAGTTTTAGGAGCATTTACAAAGAAAGCTACAATGTAATTATCGTTAGTAAATGACACTAAAACACATATTTAGCGGTAATTAAGCTATTGTCATTAATTAATTGCCGCTAAAGATCATTTTTGATGTAGTGATACGGGAAAGTACTTTTGAAATGGACACAACAAATTTATTGCTAATAACAAATATTAATCAACAAACAAACCACCATACAGGTGTCAAATGAAAAAAAAAAATTAAAATAGAAAACAAATTGAAAATGATACTTTTGGTTAGTGATTGATCCTCATCCTAATTCCTATCTCATATTGTGTGGTGGTTTCGATGGTAGGATACATTGAACCCCATGTACACCAAGTTCATGTTTTCTTGTTTGTTTTCTTTATAAATTGTTTGACAAAAAAAAAGTTTGTGATATTTTCCTTTTTGTTGGAGAGTTTTAATCCACATCTTTGCAGGTGAAGTGACATGGTAGTTATAGTTAGGGGTGTGTGTGTCCTAATTAAGGGCTGGGAGAAATCCCACTCAACTTGAAATTACAATCATGTTGAATAAATAGATTTATTGGTGTTCGAGATTCACGACTATATGCAGTTTTATGTCTTCATTGGGACAGAGGGAGTAGTCCAGTAAGTAGAGAAGATTTGTAAAAGAAGACATCCTATAAATTTATTTTAAAAAAGAGATACCCTAATTATTTTTTATTTAATTGTTATATTTAAATTGGTCAGGGGTTAAATTGTTATATTTAAAAGTTGTAAAACCCCTCTAAGTTATTTGTTTAAATACTTCACCCCCTCCCATTCCCTTAAAATACCCCCAACCCCAACTCCCTTTTCTCTGACCTCCGACATTCCCGCCCTCTCCCAACGAAAATCTCTCCCATTTTTCAATTGCCATTTTCAAGCGTTCAAGCCCCGCATCTCCATTGTCTTCATTGTTGGGTTAGTAGTATCGATATGCGGTCATTTTAAGCTATATATTGATTGTTTTCATTTTCGTTTTTGTTTTGTGACTGTTGGGTTTCTTCAAAGAAATGTCAAAAATTCTTCAAATTAGGACAGTGATTCAGTTAAAATATGTGTTATTTAGCTTTAATTATGTGATTGTATATCATTTTTGGTCGGATTGTGGTCAACATTTCACTTTAAATTTTTTTAAAAAAATTGGATTTTGATGATTCAAATTCTGAATATTTTTTTTGAATTGTTCTTCATTGTAATGATAAATACCATTATATTTTTCTAGTTTTGATTCGAACTTGGTTTGTTTGTGCTATTGCAAATGCATGTTTTGATGATAGAATTGCGGGCGCTTAAAAATTAGATTTTTTAGGTTTTCTGAATTCCTGTTCTTCATTATAATGGTGTTTTTGTGGGTTTGATTCTGTATTTTGCCGTTTCTGTTGCTCTAAATAGTGTCGCCATTTTAATAGAATGTTTGGTCTATTGTAGATCATCTAAAGAATTATGGTTAGAGATAGAGGTACGTTGCAAAACACAGTAACTAAAAGGAGAGCTGAAGAAGCCTCAAGGGCTTCGAAAAGAAAAAGAGTTGAAGCAGAAGTAGAGGAGTCGGAAAGAGAGGAGTCGTTTGATCAAGGGAATGTCGGGGAGTGTAGTCGTAAGAGATATTTTTGGTGATTGAGAAGGGTGGAGATTTTTACAAAAGGGTAACAGAAAAAAAGAAGATCAACGCAAAGAAGTTGTTGAAGGTTGTGAGAGGAGATAGGTTGGACAATGAGGACAAATACAAGTGTTGTCTGGTGTGGTTTTTGCACACTATTCTGCTTGTCCGGGATGGATTAAAAAGCGTCGAGGTGGACATCATCAAGATGGTCGATTCTATCAAATTCTTCGAGGAGTACCCATGGGGCAAAGAGTCATTCGATCTAATACTGGAGTTCCTAAAAAAGAACATAGATTTCAAAAGGCTAAATAAAACATATTTTGAGAGGAATGGGCGTCGTAAGCCCTCAGCCCATTCCCATACTGCTAAGGTGGCACACTTCCAAAAGCGATAGACTTATCGAAGGCGATCCTTTCGTGCATGCATGGAGTACAAAGGTAGGAAATTCCCTTTTGAATTATCTAGCAAAATAAAAACTGAATTTGTTAATAATTAAATTTCCTTATTTGTAGATTGTGCACCCGTTCTTCACCTCCACCCTTCGCGAAACAAAACAGGATTTTATTGTAAAACTCGTTGAATACACGGACGATGTAGAGGATGCATTTATTGATGCCTTGAAGGCCGATTTATGCGGCGTCACTGCCATAACTTCCATGGTGGACTGTGAGGATGGCGTTGAGGATCAAAATTTGGGCAATGGAAATCTTGCACCGAGACACGTTACCAACGGTGCGACGTCGAGCTGGACAAAGGGAGTGATGCACAGTAGATCGATTGGAATATGGCGGAGCGCGTATTGAATCTTGAGAAAGCAGTGAAGGATTTGCAGGCCTTTGTGAAGGAGGAAAGGCTTAGAAGGATTGAAAAGATCAAGAAGAAAGAACAAGAGAAGAGAGGTAATGTAGGAAGAGTAAGATAGATTTAGGGCTGGCAGGCGGGTCTAGAATAGATTCCCCAACGGGTCCTGACTTTTCAACAACAGAGGCGAAAACTTACTCTTTCAAGTCAAAGTCGGGTAGACTAAGATGGAGTACTTAAAAATATCTGGCGTTCATAATTATTTTCCTATACAAGTTTTGTCTAAATATTATAGAAGCTTTGTATTTTATATAAAATAAAGAGTTTGTTATCATAGAATCTATGTCAAGTTTTATAGACCTCTTTCATAGTTTATCATCGAAACTAATGTAATGTTGGAACCATGTAAGTACAGATCTGGAGGTCCCTAGTGAACACTCAGCAGTGAGGGCTGCCTGTCAGGAAGAAGGCATCAAAGAAGTGCTCTTACAGGCAGTTGATCTGGATAGCGAAACGATTATCGAAGAAAAGGCAGTTGAGGATATGATCCTCGATGAACCCGTTATCGATGAATGAAAAAAGAATGGAGAAGAAAAAAGAGAAGTAGAAAATGATGAAGAAAAAAAAAAGAGAAAGATGAGGAAAAAAATGAGGCAGCAGATGAAGAAAACAAGAAGCAAAAAGAAGACAACGAAGAAGAACAAGTACGAGGAGAGGAGTAAAAGCAGAAGGAAGAAGGAGACAAAGAAAATGAAAAAGTTGCAACAGAGGTAGAAGGTGATGACAAAGAAGAAGAAGAGGGTGCACAAGAAAGTAGAAAAAGAAAAGAAAGCGGCGTCGAAAGATAAGACAGCCGATGAGGACAAAAGTTTAAGCGCCATTGTTAAGGACATTGTTGATGAGATCAACAATAACAAAGACAGTGATCAGACAGTGGAGGAAACAAGAGAGAGTTGAGAAGTTTTATTTGTAAGTTTGAGACAATTAACAAGTTCTTTGTGTTTTTAAGACAATTTTAAAAAATTTATTTGAGGTTCGAAAATTTTGATAATTCAGACAATTATTTAATTTTACGTGCCTTGGATGGCACCCAAAACTTAGTATGTTTTTAATAGGTTTGGATGATTTTGACAACATATGAATTGATTAATTTTATGTGCTTGACTGTTTATCCTGCTTATTATAGAAGTTTTATATGTTTTATAAAAGAATGTGATTTTTCATAGAATCTATGTGAAGTTTTGCAGAAAGCTTACGTAATTTATAATCGTTGATGTTTGTTATTATAGACCTTTAATGAAAACTATAAGCTGACAAAATATACGCTATTAAAGTTGGCAATAATTTTACTATTACTAATACATTCAAGAGAAAATACATTCATCCCCACTACATTCCCGTTACACCTTTTCAAAAAGCCAATACTAATAATATACCGTGCAACATAATTTTTAGGTCATTCTCTTTTTCTTCAGCCACAACCAGCCTTTTTTTAAGTTGATCCCGCTCTGTTTCGGTGTCTTTCAATAGTCCTTTCAAATGATCTATATTGTGTTCAGATTCTCTAAAAAGTGTCATAAGCAAATCCTTGTTTTCTTCTGATTCTCTGAGCCTTTCTAGTACTTCAAATTTGGAGACGCCTTGAAACGTAGATTCCTCCCGTTTGAACGGAATCCACTTAAAATAAGAGCATCTACCATTATCCTAAATAAATACTCCCTCCGTTTCAAAAAGAATGACCTACTTTCCTTTTTAGTCCGTTTAAAAAAGAATGACCTCTTTTCTTTTTTGGAAACAATTTAATTTCAACTTTCCACGTGGCATGTTTAACACCACAAGATTCAAGGGCATTTTGGTACATTTGCCATAACTTTAATTTAGGACCACAAGATTTAAAAGTCTTCTTTATTTTCTTAAACTTCGTGCCAAGTCAAACTAGGTCATTCTTTTTGAAACGGAGGGAGTAACAATTAATTAGAGTATTTTATTACTTAAAATCCATTAAAAAAAAAATACATTTTAAAATAAAAATCTCACTAAAATACTTAAAAATCTCAAGGCATAAGTTTGTTCTGAGTGAGTGGTTCTTACTCATACTCATTCGATCAATGCTAATACTCATTTGGTCATGTTTTTAATTGTTGTGGACTCTCATATGATGTGATTAAGTTGTTTTACAATGTTCGAATGTTGCTAATACTCATTATTTTATTTTATTTTATTTTAATTTAATTTAATTTAATTTTTTCCTTTTCATACTCATAGACCAATCCTTTGTTATATATTCATATGATCGATTCTAAACGTAGGGTACTTTTGTGGATAGATAAAGTGTCTGGTCTGTAATAGATGTGTGTGTCTACGCTATACTTACATAGACTAGAATAGGGAAAAATTAAATTAAGATAAATTCAAGTAAATTAAATTAGTGAGTATTAGCATCGTGAAACAACTTAATGACATCATATGAGAGTCCACAATAATTGGATTCATGACCACATGAGTATTACTAAGAACCGCTCACTCAGAACAAACTTATGCCTTGAGAAACAACTCTTGTTCTCAAACATTACTTGTCTTAACACCACTCATAATCATCACTCCTCCTAATACTCACTTGATCACGTGTCCAATTATTGTGGACTCACATACGATGCGATTAAGTTATTTCACCATGCTTGAATGATGTTCATTCCGCTAGTTTTATTTTATTTTATTTATTTATCATCTTTTAAAAAGTATTTTAGTGATTTGGGAGCATTGCATGTCCTGATACTCACTTTATCATGTTCAATATTGACGTGGACTCACAATTAATATAACCAAGTAGCTTGACAATAGTTGGATGGTGTTTATTACACTACTTTAATTTTATTTAATTTATTTTTTTATTTTTTAAGTTATTATACTCCTTCTTAATAGATTCGACGAATTTAATATATACCTTTGCAATAGTCTTGTATAGAACAACATGTAAATCTAGGATCAACATAGTCGGAAGAGTATACCCATTCTCAGTAGTTTAGCATAGATGCGTATGTTAATCGATTATTTGGATTTTAGATCCTCTTTGTCAAATTAGTCATCTCTTAACTTGTTAATTTGCTTGTCGCTTCTTTTGGCCATACAGTGTTCTAGTCAATTATAAATCATTAGGATTTAGGCAATATTATCGTTTAGATCTATTATCCATTGTGTAATTCTAGTATACAATATCCAAATCATAAACAACAACAAAAAGAAAAATTGATAGAGAAATTTAAACATTTATATTGATAATAATGGTAGCTCGTTGCATTCTACAAGAAAGATGGACAAAAACTAGCAAAGACATCAAAAAGGGAAGCTTTCATTCCATAAGACGTACCATGGAACCTTCCGCAATGAACTACATTCATAACAAAAGGCATAAAAACTTAAACTACATTTAAAAAAATACAAAAAAACTTAAACTATGAGGGATGCTCGGGGAAATGGTGGTGGGGTTATGAGTTCAGCGGGATCCAAATGGAGCATCTCCGCTATGGCCCGTAGAAAATGAGCCATCCGCCAGAGCTTCTCTCAGAGCCAGCGATTGGTGTCGAGGCCTTGGAAGAGGAAGTTGAAGTCGTTCCTCAGTTGGAGAAGATCGTGTTTCCTAGGGGCCTGCACCCTCCTCAGATTTCGTAAGTTGTACACCTTCCTTGCCATTTTTGATATTGGGAGTGAAATAGAATAGTCTTGTTGAATAAGATGGAGTGTAAAATTGACCAGACCTTCATTTAAATAGACCAATGGAGTGTTCTATCATCCAATCGTTGATCGACGCGTGATTATTTGTGTCAGTCGAGAAGGTGGTGTGTAGAAATCAAAGGGCGCGTCAGTCGAGTGGTCAGTCTTGTTGTTTCCTTTATGCACAATTATCCAAGCGTCATGATTACAACTTAGCCATTGGATTTGCTTAGGATAGGGTTTTAAAATAGACCATGACTACAGTCTGTTATATATAGACGGTTGATGGAACACAATATAGTGTAGACCAAATGCGTAATTTAGAAAAAACTAATTCAATTCGATGATAGAAACTAATAAAGGTCGAGTACAACTGAACTGGCATTAAAGTTTCAAAATATTACAGTGGTTTTAACAAAATAAACATACAGTGGCATCCTATTTTGCATTTAAGCTACATGTTGTTCTCTTATGGCCTGGTTGTTTGCACAAGGAGCATTTGTTCCTCCTCTTGGCTATCTTAAACGTTTCGGTGCAGTCTTTGACGCGAAGCACCTTCCTCCTCCCTAGTTTTGGATCTTAGTGGTGTGGAAGAACCTTCATGTCTAAAATTTCAGAGGGCACACTCCACTCATCCTCCATTGGGACAACGTAAATAGGTTCTTGGTATGCAAGGAGGTGCGTTGCTTTCTCATAGATCGGCAAAGAGTAGTCGTAGATGCTTAAGTCACCCATTGTCGTACTTCAATCGCAAAGATGCCATCCTATGAAGGCATGATATTTTCTCAAAGTCATAACGTCTATAAGAACACGACCTCTTCAACAGATTGACTTTGGCGGTACGGCCATACCTAATGATGGTGAATTCATCGTCGTTCCCGTTTATGTTGGACATATACAATGTGTTGCCCTCAGTCATATTCCCCCTAATTATCTTTTCGGCAGCAGGCACAAAGGTATTACCACTCTTGCTCACCCTTGCATAATACTCTCTGAATTTTTTGGCAAACCTCTGAGCAATCGAATTGAAGACGGTCGCCACAGGGTACTCTCTTTCATCTTTCAACATTGAGTTAAGAGACTCGGCAATGTTTATGGTCATGACATTCAATCTGTTGGCCGAAAAGTATGCCCGGCTCCACTTATTGAATCCAACGTCATGCTCAAGGAAGGCTGCAGACTCGGGGCAATTGTCTTTGAACTCCGTGAAGTGAACTCCTCCAAACCGGACGCATTGGCTGCGTTGTAGTACACATGGAGATAAGTTGAACAGTGGTAATTTTTCTGAATATTTTCTCCGAGATGCCTCGTGCAAAGTCCGTGGTGGGCATGAGAATAATCTTTGTGATTCCGTTGGCTATGCTTCTATGTTGGTCGGAGATGATGCATATGTCTGGTTCATCGACCACAATAGACTTTAGCTTCTCAAAAAAAAAAAAAAACTCCAAGATGCATCGTTCTCCTTGTCCACCACACAATATGCAATGGGGTAGATATAGTTCTCCGTGTCTTCTGCAACGACGGACAACAAAACTCCCTGGTACTTGCCATAAAGATGCGTGCCATCGAGGGTGATGACCTTCCTCATGTGGGCATATCCACGAATGGAAGCCCCGAACGCAATGAAGTATTATTTGAACTTGTTCGAATCCTTCTCGACCATGAGGGTGCTTATAGAACCAAAGTTGAGGGATTCAAACATGTATGAAAAACTGGGCAAGACAGCATACCCGTGCTCCGGTGTCCCTCGAATTAAGTTCTTGGCGATGACGCCTCCCATCCAACACTTCCAATAACCCGGGCTGCAACGGAACTCCCTGAAAACGATCCTCTTGATCTTTGTCATAGCCTCTGTCCTTTGGGTGAACACTTTATGGACTGTGGTAAACTGCTTATTATGCAACAACTTGCAAACTATACAGGAGATGTAAACTGCATTAGATAAACTTCATGACTGAGTGATAGACGGAGAATGAATTCGTCCTTGATGTCCTGGTTTTAAACCCACCTCCCAATACCAGTCAACCACACGTATTATTACTTCAGGAAAGATAAATAGAGTTGAATCTAACATATTACTCACCCAATTTTATTTTACGTGGTATTGTTTTGCCAGACACAATACGTGTGGTCAAAATATCCGTTTGGGCGATTTGACTAGTTATGTCACTTGTGGAGTTTCTTGTGGCTTAGGACCCGTTGATTACATATTCACTTTATTCCAAAATAATTATTTGATTATAAATAAATCAAATATAACTGAAAGTCATATTTTAAAATTTGAAAAACACCCCAAGATATATTTTTACAATATTTGATTTCACTTTTTAATTTATTTTTTTCAAAAAATTCTAATTTTTTGATTTTCATAAAATTCTATTTTTTTTAAAAAAATATTTTCACTTCTTATATTTTTTTTAAAAATACATTTGAATTCTAAATATTAAGTTTAAAATACTATAGTCAAACACAACTCTAACTCTATTTTCAACTTTAAAAATTTTAAATTAAGTGAATATTTTTTTTTTTTCATGGTCAAACGCCTACTTAGTGTGAACACATAGCTGGCCACACACCTAATGCTTTTTTTTTTTTTTTTTTTTTTTGGCTTGTTTATTGAGTATGAGTCATATATATAATCGGTGTAAATTTATTATTTTATACTATAGGTAAAGTAAAAATATTTACAGGTAAGCCTATTAAAATGTATTAGATTTGTAATGATGGAAATAAAATAAATTCTGTATTATACTCTATAATAGGTAAAATTAAATTGATAATATAAACCTTTTTTTATATATAGATAAACATCTTAATTTGACCTGAACGAACAACTAAATATTTTAACAATTTTGAGAATGAACATCTATATACTTCAATTTGTCTCCACTGTGTTTCATGAACACCTAGCGTATGTTGACGTGACATATAAATTATAGAGGTATTCAGATAATCATTTTGTATGACTTAATAGGATGAAAACAAATTGATGTATCTATATGTGTATTCTTAAAATCTGAGTGTTCAGTTGTCGCTACTTGATGCATTTTGACCCACACGTTAATATATAGTTGACATTTTAGTACGTTTACTGGAATTGTCTTCGTAAAATTAGTTTCCCAGTACTTGTCTTTGACTGTAAAATTCAAAGAAAAGTATATGGGGGGTGCAAATGTCTAAAAAAATCAATAGAAATGGTCCACCATTTTTCAGTACGTACTTCTTTAAATTGTCTTTAATTTACTGATAAAATAAAAGGCCGTAGTGCATTTCAATACGGGCAAGTACTTTTGAAATGGGACACAACAAATTCATTGCTAATAATAAATATTAATCAACAAACAAACTATAATACAGGTGTCAAATGAAAAAAAAGAAGTTAAAATAGTACTACTAAAAAACAAATTGAAAATGATACTTTTGGTTAGTGATTGATCCTCATCCTAATTCCTATCTCATATTGTGTGGTGGTTTGGATGGTAGGATACATTGAACCCCATGTACACAAGTTTATGTTTTCTTGTTTGTTTTCTTTATAAATTGTTTGACAAAAAAAGTTTAATTTGTAATCTCTTCCCTTTCTTGGAGAGTTTTAATACACATCTTGCAAGTGAAGTGACATGGTAGTTATAGTTAGGGGTGATCCCACTCAACTTGAAATTACAATCATGTTTAATAAATAGATTCATTGGTGTTCGAGATTCACGACTACAGACAACTTTATACTTTTATTGGCTTTGTGTATTTTATTATTTTGATACAGTTATTTTCTTTTCAATTTTAATTTGATTACACTTTTTTTAAATCGAATGTCTACTAATTATAAATTATTTCATTAAAGATAAAATAAATATTTTGAAGTTAATTAAATTGTGAATATAAATTGAGATGCAGAGAATATAATATATGATGGTCACGATCTTTAATTTTTTATGTGAATTTGATAACAATTCCTCAACTTTTTGAAATCTAGATATTTAGATTACAAATTATTGTAACCTACAATATTTATATTTAACGATGTTTGAAAAAAATATGACAATAAAAATTATTTCACTTCTCAAATAAATTTTTTATCATATCAAATGAGATATTTATAAAATATTGTCGGTACATAAGACCAATACCACCATGCCTATAAATTGGTAGACCATGGGCAACCCTAATTCATCAGAATTAAAACCGACCTAAAAAATCCTTCAATAAATAATATACCTAATTTTAGGTAAGCTATGATTTATTTAATTTTTCACCAAAAAGCTCAGTAGGTACTAATAAGTAGTTTATTTATGGAAGCAATACACATGGGATTTGGCTTGTAGATATGGAGCAATTGTAACGACCTTGACCCCATGTTTTTACATGCCAAGACAATCCACCAAAAATATTGAAAAAAAAAAGTTCGACCAAAAATGACTTTTCCAGTGAGAGTATGATGCACGAGTAAAATGAGTGATATTTTATGCTAGTTACTTCCCCTCACCCCCAAAAAATAGACCTCCAAATCCCCACCATTTCACCAAGTACCACTATATTTCTGTCCCTATATTGTTTGTCTAGATTATATACAAAGGAGAATAATTTTAGAGATCACCCCTTAGGTTTCGCTTCATGACACTAACTTGTGGTTTACGATATTACACTTATCTCTCTTACTTTGATTTTTTTGTAACAACTTTACTAGTTATTTGTTTTAAGGTAAGAAAAATTATAATTTGACTAATTTACCTTAGCTTGACTAGTTTTAGAACTTTTAATGACCTAATTTTATGAATATTTTCTCAATAATATTTTATGCTTACTTATTCAAAATTAAAAAATATAGAAAATAACATTTATTATTCAACAAATCATTTTTTTTTCTTCATCCCAAACACAAGCTTTGAGATTGTTGTCACCATTTTGAGAGGTCAACAATATCTTTAATTAAAAAAAACAATATCTTTAATGGTTATATACATGAGGTCCAAATATTTTAATTGAGAGAATTTTTTGTGGAAAAGTGAGAAATATACATAGGGATATTAATTTATTTGTTAAACATTTTGTGTTTTTCACGTCTTTAGCATATTAACCATGTTATATAATTATTTAAAAATATCGCTTTAAAATATAATTAGTTACATTTATAAGAGGGTTGAAAGGTAGTAGTTGTAATAGTTTCAACATATATAATGCCTACCTAAAACTATATCATAATATATTCTTTTATATATCGTCAATTTCGTGACTCATCAAGGAGTCTATTTGAAGCACATGATCTTGACTTGTGAACGTACGTAATCACTAATTAACTAGGTGGTGAAGAAAATGTAATATATTTTATGAACAGGGGCGGACCTATATTCAATTTTGTGGTGCTTCGGCATCCGTTAACTTCAGTGCAGATTAGGTATAACTGTATAAAAAATGTATAAATATTGGTACAGGATTTAGAAAAGCACCCTGGAAATCAAGAAGATAGCTGGGTGTTTCGACTTTCAGGTGAAATCTTAAAGCTTTGAGCGTCGATATATGTGTTCGAATCTCGTGGACACCCACGCCCCCTAAATTCTAGGTCCGTCACTATTTATGAACCTATTCAACATATGACTCTATTTGAATTTGAAGCTATAAATATATATATCTAACATTTTACTATTTCTTGGTCAATTTTTTTTTAAAAAAAGAAAAAGTGGTGGCCACATATTTTACATGGGTACATGACTTCTTGAAGAAAAAAACAAAGATGTTTCCTTATTATTTCGATCTGAGCCTACTTATTTCTTAAAATAGTAATAGTTTGTTTAGAAGGATTTTGATGAATGTATTTGCCAAGTTCTAATGTCTAGTTTTCTTAATTTGCATATATGATTCTAGAAAATTAATTGTATATGCAAATTGATACACATTTCCAAATGCTATGTGATGCATGTCCAAATGGACGACACCCTGCCAACTTAGCATTTGCTATCGAAAAGATGTGGTGAAGCGGATGGAGTGCTTCTCTACTAATTAGAGGTTTTAGTTTTTAGTTTTAGATATGAAAAATTTCCTAGTAGGAAGTGCTTCCTTCAGATAGGCCATATACAGTGCGAATCTAAATTGGACAGGCTTTAATACATATATTGAACATAGAATGTAAAATTAAAAACGAAAAGAAGAAGAAGAAAAAAACTTAACACTTAAAGAGTCACAGGAATAACGTAAAGGTGATCATGATTTAAAATTTGATGAGTTGAATTTTTTAAATTAAAATTATTTTATTTAAAGTTATGAAATTAGAACATAAAATTTAATAAAGCTTAATAATTTTTAATATATTGATCATCAAATTTTTTAAATTAAAATTATGAATTTAGAACCTACTAAAACTTAATAATTTTTCACATATTTATCAATATTCTATATATTAGAAAAGTGACCTTCAACATGTTAGCTTAGTGTCAAAACATTTCAAAATAAGGATAATTTGGTCATTTAAATTCATTGACCAATAATGTATTCTTTATCATTGCAAAAAGATTGCCTTTTTGCCTTTGCTATTTGAACTTCAACAACAACTTAAAAAAATATCCATCTTTCCTCACTAAATTACAAACTATGCCCTATATTGAAATGTCAATAGTGGTGGGGCCATCAAACTTTCTTCATTCTTTTTTCTTTTTCCCCCTCTTTAATTTAATGATTCTCCTTCATTGTTTCCTACTTGAATCTGCGACAATTAAATAGTTTTTAAAAAATGGTAATTCATATTAAATAATTTTAATTAAATATTAAAATCAATAGCTGTTAGATATATTTTTATTTGGTTCTTTTAACTCATTTTCTTCTAATATTAATCTCATGATTATGTAACTTCATAAAATACTAATAATCAAATTTAGATTTTTAAACTATATTTGAAAAAAAAAAAATTAGTAAAATGAATTCCTTATAAATATTTTTTTAGAATTTATGTCAAATCAACAAGAACCAAGTAAAAAGAAATTAAAAAAAATATTAAATCTATGTAAACACCTAATAATATTTTACCTTCGTGAGGTATAAACATAATTTATTATTAAATAACATGTAATAATTCGCTATACTTTTATATGCAAAATAAATCTTTGGAGTATTTGGTTTAAGTATATACTCCTATGAATTATTATTATTAATAAATTTACTTTTCATAATGTTGGGTTCGTGCTAGCACGGTTCTTTCCCCACTAGTTTTCTATATAAAAAGTATTGAATTCGATTAAATCTGTCACAAATTAGTCTGCTAATTAAGGTCAAATCTGTACTTAGTGTTCATCCGTACGGCATCATTAGCTGTTTAATTATTTTATTGATAACCTGATTAATCACACGCTTGAGAAAATAGCTTCCAACTTCGATAAATTATGACTTTACTGTAAGATATATACAACCTTCTATATTTTGCCAATAAATCTCATTTAGATATTTGAATTATGATTTGAAATAATTGAACATCTGAACACATGATAAAACGTTTATGTTAAACACTTTCGATTCAAATTCTAATTAATCTCATGTGTTCTCAAGTGTCTATTATGCAAATAAGTTAAACCGTTTAAAATATGTCATATCTTTTATATAATTTATACGCATTAATCTCAATAAACTGTAAAATTTTAGATGTGTATAATTAATGGAGATGTCATATTTTATGTGTTTAACTAAACTACATAATAGACGTTTGAGAACATCCATAAAAATTTCTAAAATCTGAACCATTATAGGAACAGTTTTTGGGTGTATTCGATCATGTTTTTCAAGTAATTCTTACCTTATGGATTTTCCCTTTCTTGTGTTTTTTGGATGGGAAATGGTTAACCTATAGTGGATCTAAAATTAGATTTAAGAAATAATGAATTGTTCTATGTGCAAATAAAGCGCAAAGTCAACTCTAAATTAATTATGAATTTTTAATTCTCTTACGATATTTCATACTTGGCTTATCATGAATACCCGATTTTGAAATAGTTACGCTTTTAGATCGTATGAAATCTTTTAATTAGAATAGTCAAACATTATAAGTTTCCTGCAGAGGAGATAAGTGAAATAATTTGAATCTTGATCTAAACAATGAAATCATGAAAATTAACTTAATGTTGACAATGTATTGAATTTTTTTTTGTACCAATATGTTAAATAGGTCTGCTACAACTAGTAATTTTGCATAACAAGTTCCATATGATAACTTGAAAATAGAATAACAATTTTGTCGTATTCAAATAATTTATTCTGTAATTTTTTCAAGTAATAATTAACTAAGATATATTACTTTAATCTATCATTAGACTATAGTATATTATTATAATATAAACATTGCATCAAAACAAATTCGCATTGATAGAGAACTTTTACTCTCCACTCTATATGTACAAGCTTTATTAATAGTTTAATTCATTATGAAGTCTGAAATAAATTGTACATATATGAAAGTCAAAAAAGATGAAAAGAACAAACTAGAAAATCCAAATTTCATTTTTGGGCCTTTCCCCATCTTTGTTATATTGGGCTTTATCTTCTTCATACAGAAACTCTAAAGGTAAGTCTCTTCATGTAGGTTGACATCAGATAGCCACTTAGTGGTGATGTGTCAAACATAGCCTATATTTATGAAGTATCTAAAATTTAGTCACTTAAGATTTAGCCAGCATCCATTCATCTTCTTTACTGTTACGACCCAAACTAACTGTCACGACCCGAAATCCCATTCGGGCCGGACTGGCACCCGAAGCCGATATGGCTCAAGAGAACCAATCTTTGCTTATGAACCTCCGTATGCATACCCTCGTATGAATCTTATGATATCTTATGCAACTATGCGGAAAACCTGAACATGGAAACATACGCTATATAATTATATGTAGGAAACTTAGCCGTTGGAGCCATCAAGTCAAAACGGACATTTGTCTTTTACATCCACAACCCACATATGTCTACAAAGCCTCTAACCGATCCAGAAATACAACAACCTATGATCGGGACAAGTCCTGCTTTATACAATAATTACAAAACCAAAACAATATACACCTGTGACTCGGAAAGCCCCGAACCAACTGGGAGCTCACCAATGATCCGCGGATAACCCATAGCCTATTGTGGAGGTCTACTAACACCTGTGCCTGCAGCAGATAAAGTAAGTTCCCCAAAGGGGTCAGTACGAAGAATGTACTGAGTATGCAAGGCTACAAGAAACTTCATGAAACTTAAAAACCTCAATGAACTCGATTTCAAAAGAATAGTCAATGTGGATCAATCATCATTTAGTATATGTGGAAATAGGTACTTTATGTTCATTACTCCATTTGCCTTTATGCCCGTTACCGTTAACAGTTAGAACCGTCAATAATGTATAACCGTTAATATGCAACCGTCAATATGCAATGCATCCGTCAATATGCAACCGTTAATATGCAATGCGTCCGTCAATATGCAACCGTCAATATGCAATGCATCCGTCAATATGCAACCGTCAATATGCAACCGTCTCAAGTTCGGCATCAAGCTAGGCTTTTACCCCACTGAGCTTTCCCCCTGCTACCACCCGAAAAACAAGGAAGCAGGTTCGGCGTCAAGTTTGACTTTTACCTCACTGAGCTTCCCCCTTGATCCAGTGAATATAATAAAGTTCAGCGTCAAGCTTGGCTTTTGCCTCACTGAGCTTTCCCCCTGCTACCACCCGGAAAACAAGGAAGCAGGTTCGGCATCAAGTTTGGCTTTTCCCCCAAAGCTATCACCCGCACTCAAAGAACCATAAAGTAACCATAAATGAATGATAAAGTAATTAGCAAGTAATTATAAAGTAACCATAAAGAAAATTATAAAGTAACCATGAGGGAAAATATAAAGTAATCATGAGGGAATATATATAAAGTAACCATGAGGGAATATATATAAAGTATCCATAAGGGAAAGGTAAAGTAATCATGAAATAACTTTTCCTTTACTCTTGAGAGATTGATCCATTGGGGGATTACTTTATTGGAAACTCATGTGTGCATTACTTCATTCTTTAATTTCATGAGATTGATACTTGATAATAATTATAACATTATGGAAGCTTTGGAATTTTGTTCAATGATTAAGAGACGTATGAGTCATGATTGGTCCATGATTAAGAAGCATGAGAATAGTAACATGTGACAACTTGAAATGATATACCTTTTAACATTTCGGAATGGAACAAGGACAATGACAACATGAACAATATGTGCTGCAGGAAAATACGGACAGAATAACCTTACATACCTTATCGTCTCAATATGAACACTCAATTCTATACGTGAATACAATCGTCCCGCTCCTTCCTTATGTTTCACTCTACAACACACAAATATACAAGGGAATTTACATTAACCACCAACTACCTTACAAATGCATACAACGACAATGAATTACATGTTTGGCTTTAACATGTCATTTTCCTCTTGATTGTACCATGTGTGAAACTATCACACCAACAATACCATTTACAAAACTACCATACCAATAATCCCACAATATTCTCAACATTGACCAATATCACAAACCACTAGCATGTCACCCCAAATTCGTACTTTTCACTTCTACATCACCACAACATCACAATGATTCCATCAATTCACCTCAATACACCTCACAACAACAAATCGGCCAAAATCCCATAATTTACACTTATGGAAAAATAACAAGTTTAGGACCATAATCACACCATACATGTTGATATTTTATCCATATCATGCTCTTTTATCAAAACCACAAGTCATATTCCAAGTTTAAATTCCATAAATGGCACATCTTTTACAAAAACACAAAGTGCCATATACAACACTTCCAAGCATAACCAACATGATATACATACTCTCCCATGCATATAATATGTTAATCCATAAGAATAAACACTTACCTAAGCTTGGAAGATGATGATCTTGATCCAAAGATGACTTAGGGTTTGAGAGCCCAAAAGAGATGTTCTTGATAATTCTAGAAAAAAGAATAGAAAGCATGTGTGTTCTTTGTAGTAAAAAATCTGATTTTGTGCCCCTTTTATAGGCCTTTGAAGTCTCTTTCTCAATTATTGCTTGGTCAAAGAAGAATGGGTCATTTGACCCATTCTTGGCCCATGCTTTTCTTCTTCATTTTTGGGCTTTATTGAGCCCAAATTACTTAATCCAATAAAATTAATAATTTCTCATGTTTAATTCATTTCACATGCATTACGACGATATTCCCACTTACGAGATTCATGTTTGTAGCCTCGATCCCAAAAACAAACAATTCTAGCCATGTATGGCCTATTTTGACCAAAAGGGTAAAATCGTCATTTTGACGCCAAATTCGTTCTCGAGTAATTTTATCATACCAATATAATAGTTGACTCATTTCATATGTATGATCATGATTGTAAAAGAAACGTAGCAAAAATCGGTTCAATACGTCCCCGGATACCCTTGGGACTTAAGAAAAATTCCAACTTTTGAAAGGTGCGCACAAGCAGCCAGGCACGCCCTTGGGCGCGCCCCAACACTGCCTGGGGACTGAAAATTTCAGCCAGAAGCAGCCCGGCATGGTCCCAAACGCGCCCCACACTTAAACTTTCCGAAAATTTCATTTTTCGACTTTCTTCGCGGGTTTGAGTAGACACTTCAAGTCTTATTCTTTAACTTACTTCTTAGCCTTAATATGCTTTGTTTAGAGGTCCTCTTAGCCTCATTTTGAACCCCACAACTGCGCCACAAAAATCACAAAACACCTCTTACGAAGGGCTAACCACATGTACAAGTCCAAAATGTTAATTTTTCCTCTTCATTAACATTACCAAATGCATACTTATAGCTATCGACACCTAGGTAATCATTGTTCCACGTCGTCAAATAGGGTTGGGAAGGTACGGGGTGTTACATTCTCCCCCCCTTAGAAACATTCGTCCTCGAATGTTAGCGATGTCGCTTTAATTACAACAAAGGCAACTTGATATTAGCATATGTAGACATAGACGCTTGACGCTACATCTTTATTCCTCAACCTCTTTACTTGTCGATCTAGAATCCTTTTGATACTTTCATATGACCTATAGAACATGGAAACTTGTGATGAAGCCTATGTTGTTCATAGCCCCTTTTTTTTCACACTAGGAGATTTCTATATCGCATATACCCTCCAGCTTCTTGATACTCTACATTTTACTTGTTGACAAGTTGGATCATGAGTTACAATTTCGACAATGTTCTTCGCATGTAACCTTATCAATACGTCTCCTTCAACCCATAGTTCTTTTGGTTTCCCTCTTGCGTAGGATCAACTGCGTTTGTCACAGAATCCTCATACTATGTTTCTTTTTCAATTCAAAGGAACTAGGATTTACATGTTGTCTGCCTTTCTCTCAGTTACACATGAAGACTCTGTCACATTATACACTAATTTTTGTTTTCATCTAGAGTCTCATGAAAACGAACTATCCATCTTGGCTATACCTTATTTTGCCGTAACCTGACCCTTAGTATTTCCTATTGCATTGCGGCTTAATGAATCACTTTTGCTTTCCCTGAATGTTGTCATGTCTCAACATTATAGTCTTTTAATATTTCCAACCACCCTTGCTATCTTTGATTTAGATCTTTCTATTTAAAGATATATCGCAAGCCTATATATATAGTTGGTTTTCTCAAACAACTCTCACATCTGCTAACTCCATATCATGTGTTGGCTAATTCCTCTCGGTGATCACAACTATTTTGAGGCATAAGCTACTACATTACCATACTGTGTCCATACATGCCCAAGAATGACTTGTCGTCTTATTTCTTTTCAAATCTTATCTGATGATATCCTGATTTCAAGTTAACCTGCGAGAAACATTTGACACCCTATGATTGTCAAATAAATCATCAGTTTTGGGGAGAAACTATTTATTCTCGATTGTCACCGTATTCAGTTATCAACAATCCATGCACACTTTGAACGTGCCGGCTTTCTTTCGTACACATCATTTTGGTGTATCCCAAGAGGACATACTAAACCTTATAAATCCCTGTGGATATCATTTTCCTTGCCCCTCGATACGCCAATACTATAGGAACTAAAAATAGCCAATACTATAGGAACTAAAAATAGACTTTCCTAGCTCAGCAATCTACCGTAGCATGCTCTCTATAGTTACGATATAACCTCTTCACTATCGTGGATTCACCAACAAATGTAAATACTCCAGATGGTCTAACTAATAATTCTGATGTTATTTCAATTTCGTAGCGATTAATGGAATAACATATGATACTTTAGAACCCAGATCAATCAATGCATATATAGATACATTATGAAGACAACAAATCATATACCTGTAGCTACATCAGGATGGGCCTCCATATTCTGCTGACCTGCTAGAGCATAAGTATGGTCCTGTGTTCCACCAAAATTGGCTGCTCCTCTAGTACCATTACCACGACCAACCGGCTGCACATCCTGGCCTAAGAAAGGAACCGATGATGACGGTGCAACGGTTGATCCCGTAGGTCGCAGCATAATGTCCGTGCCCCTTCTTGGGCAATCTCTCACCATGTGCCCGGACATACCGCACCAAAAGCAAATATTGGTACCTAATCGGCATTCCTTTGAATGAAGCTTTCCACAGTGTGGACACGGCTGGCGAGGAAACCCCGATTGGTCCATACTCCCTTGCTCTAATCCCACTGGTTGTGCACCTCGCATTTCACTACTTTGTCCAACGTGACTGCCTATAGGATGAGAAAGTAATGGTCTCGGCGAGCTACTAAAATCCCGAGGCCCAAATTCTCCTTGGGACACCCGGTACTGTCCCATAGGTCTAGCTTTCTTTGATGGCCCCTCTTCAGTTTTGTGCATCTTTCTTCTGTCCCTCTGATCCTCCATCTTCTGTGCAAAAGCCTGTATTCTGACTATATCCATGTCTCTATTCAGAGCAGCAATGGTACAATCTCTAACCAATGATGGATCCAATCGATCCACGTACCGATGAACTCTATCAGCCATAGTGGCTACCATATGGGGAGCATATCTGGCCAAGGAATTAAACTGAAGACTGTGCTCCCGAACGCTCATTTTCCCTTGACGAAGATTTAGGAACTGGTCTGCGCGTGCCTCCCGAATCTCATATGGAAGGTAGTGATCCAGGAATGCCATTTTAAATTCCTCCCAACTAGCTGGGGGTGCACCAACTCCCCTAGCTCGCTTCCAATCTTCATACCATAATATCGCCTCCCCTTTTAATCTATACGCCGCGAGTTCAACTGATTCTATACCAAATATATGCATAACATCCAAAGCCCTTTTTATTTGATCAATAAAATCCTGCGGGTCTTCATTAAGATCCGATCCAGTGAATATAGGAGGGTCTAATTTTAGGAAATCCTGTGTCCTTCGACTAGCTGCCCTAGCCTCACTGTCATTACTTGACGTTGGACCAGCTTGTCCTTGATTCTCTGCTGCAATTAGCTGAATCAACAGATATACTGCATTTCTCAAATACTGGTCAGTGATATTAACAGGTGGCTCAACAGGTTCTTCTCTCCTTCTCGGCTCTTCTGGAGCTGGAAAAGTAGAAGAAGCCCGCGATGCAAATTCACTCTCAGCTTCATCTTGCTCAACCCGTTCAGGTGGTAAGTTACTAGTTCCTTCTCCGCCAATCCTGTCTAGCTTCTTAGTCTTAACCTTGCCTCTTCTTGTAATCGGCATTTCTTACTATACCAAAGAAAAACAATTCCCATGGTCAGATACAATTCAACTTACAACTGGCTCTATTGCACGATCTAGAAGTGAAGAACAGAAACAACATCCTAAATGCCCCATAGACTCCTGCTCATACATGTGGTGCACAACACATCCATGAACAAGACTCTACTCGGACACGGCTTTGTAGACACCCTTAGAACGAACTGCTCTGATACCACTTTTGTCACGACCCGAAATCCCATTCGGGCCGGACTGGCACCCGAAGCCGATATGGCCCGAGAGAACCAATCTTTGCTTATGAACCTCCGTATGCATACCCTCGTATGAATCTTATGATATCTTATGCAACTATGCGGAAAACCTGAACATGGAAACATACGCTATATAATTATATGTAGGAAACTTAGCCGTTGGAGCCATCAAGTCAAAACGGACATTTGTCTTTTACATCCACAACCCACATATGTCTACAAAGCCTCTAACCGATCCAGAAATACAACAACCTATGGTCGGGACAAGTCCTGCTTTATACAATAATTACAAAACCAAAACAATATACACCTGTGACTCGAAAAGCCCCGAACCAACTGGGAGCTCACCAATGATCCGCGGATAACCCGTAGCCTATTGTAGAGGTCTACTAACACCTGTGCCTGCAGCAGATAAAGTAAGTTCCCCAAAGGGGTCAGTACGAAGAATGTACTGAGTATGCAAGGCTACAAGAAACTTCATGAAACTTAAAAACCTCAATGAACTCGATTTCAAAAGAATAGTCAATGTGGATCAATCATCATTTAGTATATGTGGAAATAGGTACTTTATGTTCATTACTCCATTTGCCTTTATGCCCGTTACCGTTAACAGTTAGAACCGTCAATAATGTATAACCGTTAATATGCAACCGTCAATATGCAATGCATCCGTCAATATGCAACCATTAATATGCAATGCGTCCGTCAATATGCAACCGTCAATATGCAATGCATCCGTCAATATGCAACCGTCAATATGCAACCGTCTCAAGTTCGGCATCAAGCTAGGCTTTTACCCCACTGAGCTTTCCCCTTGCTACCACCCGGAAAACAAGGAAGCAGGTTCGGCGTCAAGTTTGGCTTTTACCTCACTGAGCTTCCCCCTTGATCCAGTGAATATAATAAAGTTCAGCGTCAAGCTTGGCTTTTGCCTCACTGAGCTTTCCCCCTGCTACCACCCGGAAAACAAGGAAGCAGGTTCGGCATCAAGTTTGGCTTTTCCCCCAAAGCTATCACCCGCACTCAAAGAACCATAAAGTAACCATAAATGAATGATAAAGTAATTAGCAAGTAATTATAAAGTAACCATAAAGAAAATTATAAAGTAACCATGAGGGAAAATATAAAGTAATCATGAGGGAATATATATAAAGTAACCATGAGGGAATATATATAAAGTATCCATAAGGGAAAGGTAAAGTAATCATGAAATAACTTTTCCTTTACTCTTGAGAGATTGATTCATTGGGGGATTACTTTATTGGAAACTCATGTGTGCATTACTTCATTCTTTAATTTCATGAGATTGATACTTGATAATAATTATAACATTATGGAAGCTTTGGAATTTTGTTCAATGATTAAGAGACGTATGAGTCATGATTGGTCCATGATTAAGAAGCATGAGAATAGTAACATGTGACAACTTGAAATGATATACCTTTTAACATTTCGGAATGGAACAAGGACAATGACAACATGAACAATATGTGCTGCAGGAAAATACGGACAGAATAACCTTACATACCTTATCGTCTCAATATGAACACTCAATTCTATACGTGAATACAATCGTCCCGCTCCTTCCTTATGTTTCACTCTACAACACACAAATATACAAGGGAATTTACATTAACCACCAACTACCTTACAAATGCATACAACGACAATGAATTACATGTTTGGCTTTAACATGTCATTTTCCTCTTGATTGTACCATGTGTGAAACTATCACACCAACAATACCATTTACAAAACTACCATACCAATAATCCCACAATATTCTCAACATTGACCAATATCACAAACCACTAGCATGTCACCCCAAATTCGTACTTTTCACTTCTACATCACCACAACATCACAATGATTCCATCAATTCACCTCAATACACCTCACAACAACAAATCGGCCAAAATCCCATAATTTACACTTATGGAAAAATAACAAGTTTAGGACCATAATCACACCATACATGTTGATATTTTATCCATATCATGCTCTTTTATCAAAACCACAAGTCATATTCCAAGTTTAAATTCCATAAATGGCACATCTTTTACAAAAACACAAAGTGCCATATACAACACTTCCAAGCATAACCAACATGATATACATACTCTCCCATGCATATAATATGTTAATCCATAAGAATAAACACTTACCTAAGCTTGGAAGATGATGATCTTGATCCAAAGATGACTTAGGGTTTGAGAGCCCAAAAGAGATGTTCTTGATAATTCTAGAAAAAAGAATAGAAAGCATGTGTGTTCTTTGTAGTAAAAAATCTGATTTTGTGCCCCTTTTATAGGCCTTTGAAGTCTCTTTCTCAATTATTGCTTGGTCAAAGAAGAATGGGTCATTTGACCCATTCTTGGCCCATGCTTTTCTTCTTCATTTTTGGGCTTTATTGAGCCCAAATTACTTAATCCAATAAAATTAATAATTTCTCATGTTTAATTCATTTCACATGCATTACGACGATATTCCCACTTACGAGATTCATGTTTGTAGCCTCGATCCCAAAAACAAACAATTCTAGCCATGTATGGCCTATTTTGACCAAAAGGGTAAAATCGTCATTTTGACGCCAAATTCGTTCTCGAGTAATTTTATCATACCAATATAATAGTTGACTCATTTCATATGTATGATCATGATTGTAAAAGAAACGTAGCAAAAATCGGTTCAATACGTCCCCGGATACCCTTGGGACTTAAGAAAAATTCCAACTTTTGAAAGGTGCGCACAAGCAGCCAGGCACGCCCTTGGGCGCGCCCCAACACTGCCTGGGGACTGAAAATTTCAGCCAGAAGCAGCCCGGCATGGTCCCAAACGCGCCCCACACTTAAACTTTCCGAAAATTTCATTTTTCGACTTTCTTCGCGGGTTTGAGTAGACACTTCAAGTCTTATTCTTTAACTTACTTCTTAGCCTTAATATGCTTTGTTTAGAGGTCCTCTTAGCCTCATTTTGAACCCCACAACTGCGCCACAAAAATCACAAAACACCTCTTACGAAGGGCTAACCACATGTACAAGTCCAAAATGTTAATTTTTCCTCTTCATTAACATTACCAAATGCATACTTATAGCTATCGACACCTAGGTAATCATTGTTCCACGTCGTCAAATAGGGTTGGGAAGGTACGGGGTGTTACACTAACGGACCGTGCAGACACCTACGCTATTCTAAATAGCTAGGAGAACCCTTATTACCCAACCAAAAATATGCGAAATACTTTATTTTTAAGAGAATACTGGATTAAATATAACAAAGTAAATTAAATACCAGAAATAAACTTTTCAAAAACTTTTTACAACTGTCGTTCGCTACCCTAAGACCTGGCCAGACATGTACAAGAGCTACATATTACAGAATAGACTGACAATAAAATAAATAATACAACGACTCCAACATCTGTCAGGAAGGAAGTGCAGAAGTTAATGCTGAATATTGCTATTCATCTAGTAACTGCAAACTAACTTGCATCCAGTCTACACCCCAATAAGGGATGTAGAAGAGTAGGGTCAGTACAAATACATGTACTGGTAGGCATCATCGACCGACCAGTGTTAGTCCACATAATCATAAAATAGAATCGAAGAAAAGAAACCACGACATCTTAAATATAGTATAATTCAGCTAAGGCTGTAATATCATTATAATACTTTGCCTATATAATTTACAATTTTCCAACTCTATTAACGAGATTATATTTAGCACCAGCATAGTCTTGCCGCATTAATTCACACCATCTGCCACAATCCAATACTTAACCATCACTATCACCCATTTATTCGCATTACTTCTTCCATTACCCACATCTATAGGATCAACCTAGTAATCATAAACAACTCACATTAAACTCTCGGGCTAACAACCAAACACTCTCTTATAACATTAAAGAATAATAACTAGTCAATCGGGTAAGCCACGATTACAATAAGTATAAATGAAGCAAGTCGACCAACATATAGCAAGTACGCACAAAGTTTTACTTTTACAAGTACATGTCACACAATCAATCTCAAGGACACAATCAAGTAGAGAATACAAGTCAACTCACATCTCAGTAAAACACACAAGAGAATTCAAGTCTCATTAGTAAACCTTATAGATACTCTTGGAGAAGGATTAATTCAATTATTGAAACTTCGGGATCATTTCTTTGGGATTATTCATTGGATTCATCACTTTAGATCACTTCATTATCAATTTCTTTATTATTATTATTACTATAATATCGACTCGTGGCAGCCGATCCAATCACGTCTTACAGCAATACCAAAATTTAACATCGGGCGCATTGCTTGAGAAATCAATAAGTTAGCAATATCGAAATTTAGCATCGGCCACGTTGCTTGAGAAAACAATAAGGTAGCAATACTGGGATTTAACGTCCGCCACATTGCTACTAACAATCTTTCCACTTTTCAACCTGTATGAACGTATATCACAAGCCTTCTTTACTCAAGACATTCTTTTCAATTACATTATCATTATGGATCAAGATCTTTCATTTATCAACATTTTGGGCCTCTCACTGGCATTATTTCAACAATTCATCATGATCATCAACAAGTCATTCATAACATCAATTCAAGGAGTTATCATTATCAAACAAGCCTCTCATAGGCACAATTCAATAAATCATCATTATTACCAATTTAGGCTCTCATAGACATCCAATATATAAAGTATGTTTATCAATACCAAATCAAGAACGTCATAAAATACAAGTCACTACTGGAGCCTTCATTACTCATTGATTATTCAATTATCACTACCTCCCCAAATACCACAACTTAGGTTCTAACACCACCACCCGTAACAAGCACATTCAAGCCTATCATTATTCTCTACCTCTCTCCGCATAATACAATGCTCATAATGATTCAAGTCATCTATCCCGTAGGCCTCACTATTATCATGGCACAATATGCAACTTATTACCTTTATGACTCAATTAGGTTCATCACTAGAACAACTAAGAAACATTATGTCCACATACTTCATTTACAACAATCCCCTTTCAGACACATAACACATAGTAATATCATAAATATCACATAATCAATCAATAACATAGTTTTCAGGATTAAAGTAAAGTTCTAATGTCGTTATCCACCCCAACTCCATGTCCGCAGGCCTAGATATGCTTTCTCCCATCAATTCTAAATTATGAAGATATGAAATAACATAGTCTTCTACTCATTAACCTAGCCTACCTGGATGCCAAATTTTTTGAAGCAACAAGCCATATCAAGGATGCTCCTTCCCACTCATTCATGTTTCGGAATGATCGATCATCTAAAAATCAAACAATCATGAGAGTAATTAATCAATTACTCTTCAAATAAATATCTTTGGGAATTCAAAACCACTAATTCTACCCTAATTCAAGGTCTATATCATTTCCCAAGGTCTATTAATCATTAACTAGTTTTTTCAAGTTTAACCCATCTTCATTAATGGAGTTTTTATGCTAAAGGTCTCATTTTTATGGAATTCAAGATTTCCAACCAACAAAATACATAATCTAGTTTACCAAGTTCATGCTAGGAATCATTAATTTATAATCTAGAATTAGTTCTAGGTGATACTAAGAACACCCATAAGTTTTTCCCAAAAATCAATCATTAAAGGCTCTAACCCAAAATTCCACTATTGAAGGTCTTTCTAATAATTCTAGGATGTTAAAGGATTAAAAGACGAAGAAGATGATGGAAAAATTTCCCTCCACGATGAACTTTCACCCTAAACCTTGGAAAATCACCTCTCTAGGGTTGGGGAATGAAGTTTTGGACCTGAAAATCGACTAAAACTGATTTAAATACCACCAGAATTCTCGTTACAACGAAATTTCAGTTTCAGCTCGGACAGTGTTTGGTAAAACGATTATAACTTTTTACTCCGAACTCAGATTGACGAACGGTTTATTGCGTTGGAAAGAAGACTCAGAGATCTTTGACTTGGTGGTATGGTCCCCCCCAACTCCTTATATTCTAGGAGATATGATCTTTTGAAGTTGGCCCTAGTAGAAACCTATATTGAAACTCTATCGGGAAAAAAGTTTTTAACTTAACTTTGTGTTAGGGCTATTGTACGACCTTAATTCATACATAAAGAACTTCCAAATCAAAGGATTGATACTACTAGTCATGAATAATAAAATTCATCGGGCTTGAGTTTATCTAAACACATCGAAAGACTAAAATCTTCGCCGGAAAGCTTGAGGCGACACAATGAACAAAATGATGGCTATTTTGGACTCAAGTTAATATTGAGGAATTTTCATGAATTTATCATGGATAATTTAGTAACGGCGAAACGGATCGTTACATTTACATAGGCTATCACATGGTAGAATTGTTGCCATGCCTGATATAAATTCTGCTATGCTTGATTCTTAGAATATCTTCACATTGTATAACCATTAAAAACCAAGAAAATCAATATAATACTTAGTTAGACCAACTTTTACCCTAATTCTGATTTTTTAAAAAATTAAAATTGATGATACTTACGAATTTAATAGTTATGTAAGCTTTAGAGGAATTCTTTTAAGAGATCCTTCCATTTTTAATTTATTTTTGACACTACTATATCTCTAGCCTGAGAGAGGAGCTAGAAGTTCAAATACAAATTTTATCAAATTCAAAAACTTATTAATATACATATTAAATTTAAAATTTATTTATTAATATTTAAAGTTATCACTTCAAAATTTAGAATCCGTAAAGTTGAAATGTTAGCTCTGCCTCTACCTAATCTCTAGTTACCCATAGTTCATACTGAAATTTATTTTTTGTAGGCTGTAGCTCCTGCAATTCAATTTTGAATATTAAACATTTCATTATATTTACAAAAAAATTTCAAACCGGACCAAATTATAACAATGTCTACAAGGGGCTATTTAAGTAAATCAACCTTGCAAGTTACTCCCTCCGTCTCAATTTATGAGATTTTGAGATTCAAAAATATCTATTTTTAATCGTAGCATCATTTGGCGATTAGATATACACGTTAAAAGTTGCATACTCTAATTAGTTAAGAGTATATTAATATACTTATAGTCAATATCTTTTAAAAAATGTAAACCGATACCTAGTGATATTCTAGTAAGTTATAATGTGCCTTAATCCTCTATAAAATATGTGAGGGGTGTTAAAACGAGACCGAAAAATCGATTCAAACCTGTAAATCAATTCAAACCAACTTAATAAACCACAAATCGACTTGGTTTGATTTGGTTTGGTTTTGAACTTTTGAAAACTAATACTATTTGGTTTGGTTTGGTATTGATTCCAAAAAAACCGAAACCAAATCGAACCAAACCGATAAATAAAAACATACTTAAAATTTATATATTAGACATTAATTAAACTTTATCTATTTTTAATCATAATTTTTTCATATATATTTTAAATATTTTAAATACTTTAAATTATTAATTATTATAAGTTTTTTTTTTCTTTTTTTTAAATTATTGTAAGTTATAATATTTTTAAAAATATTTTTCAAATATATAGTAAATTTTATTTTTTAAAAAATGAAAATTTCAGCTTAAATTTACGATCAAACTTACCCAATTTTGAATCGAGGAAGTAAATTGCAGAGAGGGAGTATTACAGAAGAGAAAAATAAATAAATTGCATCCCAATTGAGCTCGAAAACTCCGGGAAGCGAAATGGAGAATAACTTCGTCGCCGGCGATCGGCCGACGTTGATGGTAACGAACGACGATGGAATCGATGCGCCAGGATTGAGAGGCCTAGTTAGTCTACTTGTTTCCACCAATCGCTTTCACGTCCTCGTTTGTGCACCTGACTCGTATGACCTCTCTCTCTCTCTCTCTCACACACACACACACAGAGTATCAGTCTCCTGCATCTAATTGCACCTATGTGGAAACTGTTTTTGCATTAACTCTGTTTAACTATATAAACGTGTATTTAGTCGAGGTGCGCGAAAGCTAAGCTGGCCGGCTGGCCCAGTCACACAGACGGTTATCAAAAAAAAAAAAGTGGCAACTTCTAAGGTTGAATATTGTGTTGAGCTTAGTTTTACCTTCTTTAGTTCGAGGCGTAACACTGTTGTTGAATAATCCTTGAGGTTAACCTGTGCAAATTTGTCTCTATGATCAAGTCCCGTTTTATTGTTGGGCGGCAATGGCAATTAAACTAGGTAAATGGAAAAAAGTAAAGATTTTTTCTCTTGTATTAGGGAATTCAAACTTTTATTGGCGTGTAGGGAGTTTTACCACTTCATCCTAAATTTACAGCTTGTTTGGATGGTTGTTACCTATTGTATTGTATTGTTAGTTTAAATATAATGTTTGTTTTAATAGTTATTTATTTTATTGTATTGTATCATTAAATCTATCCTTAGGTAACGGCAAAAGGTCTCATTTTGTGTAACGACCAATTTGGTGTGATCACATGTTATTTCTATCTATCTGTGGTAGAGGTACGGTCTGCGTACATTCTATCCTCCCCAGACCCCACTTTGCGGGACTAAACTGGGTATGTCGTTGTTGTTGTTGCTGTCTTTACTTTTTTTTTTTTTGATAACCGTGCTGTCTTTACTTATTAATCAATAATCCTATTTTTTCCTTTACCCTACCTTTCTATAGTAGTTCTACCCCGTACCTTACATTTCTTGTAGGTTTAACCTTCAAATTGCTGATGTATGACATTATGCAACGATGGAAAACGATACAATCTATTCAAGCATTGTATTTATTAACACAATACGATACGATACAATACAATACAATACGATAGGATACATTATAACACAATACGTAATAACCATCCAAACAGAGTGCTAGTGTTTTAGCCTGACATAGCATGATATTAGAAGTACATAGAAGTAGGTATGTAAATATTGACTACGTGTAACGATGTGTGGCTGTGGCGCTTTCTTTTTTATGATTAGAGGATAGAGTGCAAACAAAGCCGAGTTTCTAAAAAAAAAAAAAAGAGCCTAGTTTCTGATTGTCTAAAATTGCTCCATGTGAAATTGTGCTGTATAATGGTTTAATTGAATGTAGTTTTGGAACATTCCTGAGTTGAAAGGAGGATTTTATGAGATAGGCAGGAAACAAATTTGCATGATTGACGATCTTGCTTGGTAATTTGAGTTTCATTGTTTGACTGATTTCTGTTATTTCTTTGGTCATGTCTTCTTTAGGAAATTAGTGATATTCAATTGCCATGTTAAAATAATGCAAAACCTATGATAATGAAGGCTCAATGCTTTTGGCTTTTATGTAGAGCTTGTCAAATTTCTCATGTTGCCGTTAATTTTTTTATTTGAACATGCTACATGACACCAACGCTTTATAGCATTGAGACTAATAAGATAGTGAGTGCATTTGATTCTTACATATCAAAGTCTAGCATAATGTGAATATTTTATGATTTGTCCAAGGAAAATTGGAGTTGAGCATGTATTGTTTCACTTCAACCCTATGATGACCTTGAAGTTGCGAATTAGCTAATAATCTTCATTTTGAAAAATATAAGTTCGGAGTAAGATCTGCTGGTTGTTCTTTACAAAGTTGACTCATTCGGAGTAAGATCTGCTGGTTGTTCTTTACAAAGTTGATTCATTCTGGATATCTATTTGTTTCCTTGGGATTTGGTTACAAGCATCTTCTTCTTTTTTCTTTTGAAAAGGTAGGCCAATCTTTGTTCCTTAAATCTAGTGGTAAGTAGCTATAAACATTTCATTTTTCTTACTTCTTCCTGTGCTTCACAAGCAATAATGAGTATTTGCTTTTCATTCTCTCTCTATTTTGTGGATCTTCTATTCTTATGAATTAAAAGAGGGGTGTGGTAGGGGGTGGGGGTGGGGTGGGGGGAGTGAGCCAAGTGTATTGAATGATTTGTTATGCAGTATGCACTACACAATTAATCAGAGAAACAACTTGGCTTGATTATTTTGTCTGGTTTATGTGCAGGTCACTTATACCATTTTTACCTTTTAACTTTTACCAGCCACTTGTGCAAAAGGCACTCTCTGTATCGATGCTTAATGACGCAAGTCATGAGCCAAAGATATGTGTTATCATGTCAATAATGTTTGTCTTATGTCTGCAATCTTTCTAATTGTCCCAATTTTTGTTAGAATTCAGGATTGTTTGATATTGAAATTATTATACTGTTAAGTTACAGAGATGAAGCATGCAATTCTTTTTGTCGAGCTACACTGTTGGATAATCTTTACGTTAGGAATTAACTGACTTTTAGTTGATTACTTATGCTTATACATTGTAATTTGTCGCCAAATCTGTCGTTTGCACAGATACACTTTTGATTAAGTAATTAAGACGTGTTATTTCTTATGTGCTTATGACTACTTCCAGTGAAAAGTCAGCTGTTAGTCATAGCATTACTTGGCGTAACGCCCTTTCTGTTAAGCAAGTTGACATCAGCGGAGCAACAGCATTTGCAGTTTCAGGTCGGTTGTTATCTTCAACAAATTACTAATTTGGATTTCTGGACTGACCTAGAGTACTTGACTTCAAGTTTATTGGATTACTAACTCTAATATTCAAGTTCTACAGCACTCTGTTTTATTAACTTCTATGGCATGTTGGTCCACCGGATTGAACAAAACAAGTCAATCAGCTATACCTCTATATCAAACAATTATGGAAAATAAACTGACAAATATATGAAGAGATCTTACTGGTTTTACGGAGGAGCCGCCCCTACCAGGCAGGCGGCCACGGGTCATAACACACTCTTCGCACAACAAATCCACTTTGTAGTTGACTTATTCGCTTGGCCAATCGTCGGAATGTGTACGAGATACCATAAGGGCCCAATATCTCAATAGCACTTTTGTCTAAAGCTTCGAAGGAGACTTCATATCCGAAACGCAGGAACGATCTTGACTAGAAAGTCATTCAAAACTTGATCGAAAAAGTTTATTGAAGAAGCTACAGAGTCTATTACTAATAGTACTAGTTTGAAAGGCTCAAAATTAGCCTCACGAATTACTAACACTATTATTCGCGTAGCTCTTTTTTGTTTTGTGCTGTTTCATCTTAGGCTGTCGGAACTTGCTTCTTAGCACTAAGTGGGAAGAGAATTTCTACCCCCCCCCCCCCACCGCGACTTCAATCCTTTCTAGAACACTTTAGGTTTTATGAGATTATGCCACTTATTTACCACATAATCTGGGTCTCTGTTTATTTTCTATTAGAATAGATGACATACTGATGAACATAATCTTTTGACTTTAAAGAGAGCAATGTAATTCAAGGAAAGTTGTAATTTATACTGTAGAGCTTTCTTTGGAAAGTCCTCTTAGAACCTTAGTTCAGCAGGCATATGTCATGGGATACTGGAGAAGAAGTTGTCAATCAAATTTAACTGGGAGCATGATATTTCTTAAGGTGTCATACTTCAAGATCCCAGATTTGAAGTAATAGAAGAAGATGAGAATGTTAACCTCCCTTTCCTTTTTCTTTTTCTTTTCTTTCTTACAGGAACTCCAGCAGACTGTACTTCCCTGGGAATCTCTAAAGCTCTTTTCCCTTCAGTACCTGATCTGGTAGTTAAACTTTTCTCAACCAAGAAAATCCTTCTTTTCACAAGTCTTCTGATTATATTTCTCTTCGAAAAAGAAAAGAACATAACGGAAAAAAAAGAGCATCAGTAATTATCCATCTAGACATATACATAAAACTTTCTTTCCCCTAGCTTGTATGAGTAATTGCTTCCCTTTTCCTCATCATGACATCTTAGAGTTTAGTTATTGGCACCCTACAGGGAGATTTTCCAAATTCCTAATACTTGGTTTTCTATCTCCTTTATATCTTGATTACTAATTTATCCATCCCAAGCTTTAGGTGTCAATTCCTTGGGATGTTGCCCAACTAGAAGTTATTGGTTGAACACTCTAGCAATAATCTTAATTTATGGTTTCAGGTTATCAGTGGTGTTAATATGGGTGACAACTGCGGCTATCACATGTTAGTAGATTTCCTTCACTAGCATTCAGTTTCTCTGAGGTGATAGTGAAGTATCTCACTGCTTTACTGTTAAGTGTCTCATGTTGGTTTTAGAAATGGAGTATTGTCTCCTTATATAGTCTTGGGCAATCCTCAACTCATGAACTAACTTTAGGGTGGAATTGGGCCCAAGGTCTATCTTTCTTCACATGGTATCTGATCCAGATCCATCCCTATTAGTGTGTTTTCAGTAGTCGACCCCCATGTTATGTTTCTCGTTGCAATTGTCTTGGTTTAGGTGTGGGGAGAGGGTGTTAAGTGCTCACTTTGGTTTGAATTTCTTTTTTGTTTTTGATGACCGTGGTGTCCGGGCCAGCTTTCACGCACCTCGACTAAATCCATGGATACCTGCCACCTCCCACCAGCAATAGATACCCGGTAACTCTGTCCACCAAGGCTAGGACAGATGTGAAGAATCACTTAGTGCTTTTTTGTCTCTGCGGGGATTTGAACCTGAGACCTCAGTTTCTCAACCCACTTCATTGACTACTATGCCACACCCTTGGGTGCACTTTGGTTTGAAATTAGTTGTCTCTTTATATGGTCTTGGGCAATCCTCCCCTCATGAGTTAGCTTTGGGTCGAATTAGGCCCAAGCCCTATCTTTTTTCGTATATATTATTGTTTTTAATTCCATAACCTAGGTACATTGGGCTATTGATGTTATAATATGTAGTTACTATGACGTCAAACCACTTATACCTTTTACTATTTATTTAGATTTATCTTTCAAATCGGTTAAATATTGGCCACTACTATCTAATGAAAATATGAAAAACATGTCCTCAATATTGTGTTATGTGTGTTGAAATCTCATGTGATGTCCTTATGCTTTGAATCCTCGATCCATGTTGACTTTTTTATGATAATAGTATTGAGGCCAGCTTGCCCGCATCTCGACTTTTTTGACGAGTACTGTTACCTCTCACCAGCATGTATATTAGATAACTCTGTCCACCCAAATTTAGACAGATGGATAAAAAACAGCTAATGTGGTTCTGCCTTCACTAGGATTTGAACCTAAAAGCCCATGGTTCTCCCACTTTATTGATCACTGGATAACATTCTTGGACCCCAATCCATGTCAGTTTTATTGAAAACGATTCTTGGTACCTGGAATGGTGCAAGCATTCTGTTTAGTTTCTGGATATAGCTAATGAATCTCAAGAAGACTTGGACTTGCCATTTATGCTAATTAAACCGGAAATACAGCATTTTTAAGTCCATCTGTTATAGAAAATTTTTGTTATTGTCTTCTCAAAAAGAAATCTTTATTGTCAAAATAATATCCAAATAACCAAAGTTTCTTTAACCTTTAATAATTGAGTTAATACTTCAAAACTTCCCTAAAGATAAATAGCGTCATCTCTTTCTTTTGCTCTTTTGGAGTTTCGGTACAGACCTGATCACCTGACTTCGGGACAGGAAGTTTAATACCTGAGGTGGAGCAGTGACTGGTCCAAAAATACAAATGCTGAATAAATTAGGGTATCTTAGTCTATTTAAGTCGGGGTGAATTATAGCTTCTTAAACTTCATCTTAAATTTACAATCTGAGTCTTAACATGAAAATGTTAAAACATTGCCTCTGAGCCATTTTCAATACTGAAGATCAAAAAGCAACCCGGAGGAGCCATTATCATCAAAAGCAACTCCGATCAAACAGGGACATATGTGGGAATTCCCCACAGATAGCAGCTAATATGGCTACTTTCCTAATACTTACAACCATGTAATTTTGTAGTTGCTTATGTGAGAATTAATTTGTGCCCTTTGATGAAATTTTCAGAGTATACTCGGGTACAGTGGCTGGCGCAAGGGAGGCTTTCTTCAATGGTATTCCTGCCGTGTCTGTATCATATAATTGGTATGCATGGGTGAACTTTCTGAGCTATTGTTTTTCATGCAGAGAACAGCTCTGTTTTACCTCATGTTTTGGTTTTTAGGGTCCTCTTGCACTTTATGAAGTTAACGTTATTAGACAGATTTTGATTTTGTATGAATTCTAGAACAATAATTTGTCCAATAGCGCTGAAGCTTGAATCAATAGTATGTATATAATGAACGTATAATTTATTTATTTCCTTTTTAAATAAGAAACGTTCTATTGAATCATCAAAGCTATCTGTTGCTTAAAAGGTATACTATTGCTTAACCTCCTAAAATTCGAGTAATTGTGTTACTCACATTATCAAACAGAACCACCTGATCTGCTGTTTGAATGTCAGTTATGGATAAATGGCTGGCGTACCTTTAGCCTGAAAGATTTCTTTCCATCAAAATAATTAGTTTCTCTTCCAAGAAGTTGTACGTATGTAGAGACAACTGAATTCTAACTAAGTCAAACACATAATTTGAATGATAAGGTGCCAAGTTTCTAGTTCCATCTTGCTGATCTCTGCATTTTCCTTTTGTTTATATGGTATATCTATGTACTCGTCTTTCATATACATATTACAAACTTCAAATGTGGTAGTCCCAATCAAAAGAGAAAAGTGAGGTGCTTATGATGGACCGCTGCAAATACTGTCCAGACACTGCTGCCTTGTATGTGGTGGGGGTTTTGTTGTGCTAGAGTGAGGTGGGTATGAAACATTTTTCAGATGTCATGGACATGGAGGAGTTGGTATATTTCTCCTTGCAGTGCATTAGATTAAGTCATTGGGCTACTATCTCACTGACGAATGCAGTCAGATAAATGAATCAATTGAATAGTTTGGTATGAGTGGTCAAAGGTTAATTATGTTGCTTGAAATCAGTGAGTCATTTGATTTTTGACATAGTAGGATAGCATAATTGATTGATGGTGAACTTTTGCCTGAAAATGCTATCTCCTTAATATGTTGAAAGTCTTTTTTTTTCTCCAGATCAAGTATGTTGAAATTCTTCTATGGATGAAGAAACATAATATGTAAAGAAGGGTGGCAGAAACTTTCTTCGTGACAGAAAAACGGTTATTATGCTTAAGATGGATAGACACAAGGATTTACTAGGATTTCAAGTAAAATGGAAGGTTGGGGAAAGGGTAATTGGATCTACCTTTCCTGGTGCAGCAGGTTAATGGTTTGAAGTTTTCAATGATCAGAGGGAGGGAGAGAGGGAGGGAATCAATATCTTACATTGCATATACATGTTTTTTCTTCCATAACGTGTCTCATGTAGAGTAGTACTAGGATGGGTGACCCCCTGAGATGTCCTCGTGTTGCATCCCTCATTACCTGATAAAAAATCGTATGACATGTAGTAATTATCCTCTTCAATTGGGAGAGATGGGGGATTTATCAACAACAACAATAACATACCCAGTATAATCCCAAAAAGTGGGGTTTGGGGTCGGGGATTCGTGAGTTACCACACACAAAAAAAAGATGGGAACTTGAGTAAGGAGGAGACCTTTTTATTTGGGATTATGTAGAGTTTGAAAATGAGAACTCCTTTCCTTATTTGGTATACTTGAGCCGGATGAAAGAGAACTGTCACGCTTGATTTTGAAAAGGGGGTGGGGTTAGGTGTTGGTGTGTGTGTGTTTGTGTGGAGATCTTATAGAATCCTATCCCAGTTCTTTTTTGCGAGGCCCATAACTAAGAGGGCCATGCGCGGTGCATATTGTAATTCCTTCTTCTCTCTTTTTTCTTCACTGCAACGTTGCAGGATGAGAGTGAATGAACTAGTGCCTCTCATTGACATCCTTATCTTTGACCCATCTTCATCACTTATTTTCTTCCTCTTTTTGCAATTGTCCACTTTATAAATTTTATAGTTTATCATATTTCCTCTGGCATGAAAAGGCTAACTTTGTAGGCCTCATCCTTTTGTTTTGGGATTATTTTTAGAAACCTGTCTTTAGGTGTATCTTCATATTACTAACCTCCCTTGTAGTTTACAATATTACCCTTATCTCCCTTATTTTGATTTTTTGTGCATCAATTTTTTAACATATTTTTCCTAAATATAAAAAATTGCAATTTGACGAATTTATCCTTACTAATATACTCTTTTGTTTTAACAAATTCTTTTAAAATAAAAAACTTAAAGCTAATGGGTTTAGGTTTTCATTCTTAAAGAATTTGATAAATAAAAGTGTAAATTAGTAAGGATAAATTTGTTAAATTATAATTTTTCATATTTAGGATAAATATGTTTAAAGAATTGTTATAGAAAAAAATCAAAATAAGGCAATAACATAATATAGTAAACCACAAGGGAGGTTTCTAAAATTATTCCTATTTATTTGTTTCTTTTGGTGGAAAAAAAACTTCTACTGACGAAGGAAACTAAGATACTGTTAGCGCAAAATATAAAAAGTGAAAGACATCTGAGCAAAATATAAAAAGTGAAAGACATCTGAGCCAAGCATTTCAATTACCTTGCAGTGTTGTGAGTGCTACATTCTGAAAGAGCACTGAGCACATGTACATAAAGAAACATAAAATATCACTTTGTTCCAAAAAGATAAGTATTCTTGCATTTCTTTCTAGTCAAATGTATGAAGTCATTACTAAACGAGCAGCCTGTCACAAATTCCACTTTCTTTCACAATGTCCCTTGACAACTATGATGTGCTTGAAACAACTCTGGTTTAGATGCACTAATTACTGTAATGGTGTGTGTGTTAAAGTAGTTATCGACGGTGGTGCCACATACAAGCTACTTAGGCTCTTATTGACAATTTTTTAGATAGTAACACCAAATAATAGAATGAAATATAAACAATTGAAGTAAATTGATGCAACTTGTGTTGAATCAGATAACAACTGGTACATACTTTAGACACCGACTTGGTGTTCAGTAGCAAAAATTCTGACATAAAATATTTATTTTTTAAAAAAAGAAACAGGGCGAGACATATTAACTTTTGCTGCTGAATTTGCTAAAAATGACAACTAAGCATATCGAATTTCTTCCGCTTAAAATTGGTATGACTCTAGGCAATGAGGCACACTCCAGAAGTTCTACAATTGTTTGGTGCATCATTGATTTTGTTCTTCTAAAGTTCCTTGTTCCTTTTTCCTTGGGATTGCTAAAAGCAGGATTCGTGGAAAAAGTCATGTTAATGACTTCACACTGGCTGCTAAAGCTTGCTTACCCATCATCAGCGGTATATTGGCTGAAATCAAGATGAAACACTATCCCCAAAATTGCTTTCTCAATATTGATGTCCCAACAGATGTTGTCAATCACAAGGTAAATTTTATGGTAGCTTGTTTTTGTTGTTTATGATAGAGAATCACCTAGAGAAGGAAACTCTAATGTAAATGTAGATGTTGGGATTTACTCTTTTATCTTCATAATTGGAAAAAGTATCATGTAAAAGATGGTCTTCACTTTTTTTTTTTTTGGGGTAGAAAGATGGTGTTCACTTTGTGTGTGATCTCTTTTTGGCCTTGTCAGCAGTCACTTTTTTTTTTTTTTACTTCATTCACTCACTGTTGGGCTCTTGTTTCATTTAGATTTCTATTGACAGCTGAAGTTTGGCTAGATGAGTCATTTCAAGCCAACTGAAGTGTGTCTCTGTATAAATGAAGTAGTTGAGGATAGACAAGGTAGTTTTGAACAAACTGCACCAAATGTCTCCTCTTTATAAACAAAATAGAATAGTAGTCTCTTCATCGTTCTCTTTATATGCTATAATTTCATTAAATTGTATATATAAAAGGAATAAAGCTTTCCTAGGATTGTGGGTTTCTTTGTTTGATGTACAAATTGTAAGACAAACTTTGTCAAGCCATCATACTGTGCCTAGCTCAACTTACTTCACGCTTATCTATTTCAACTTGAGTTTCCCTTGTAGAAAGGTGGATCTTCAAACTTGAAGTCTTTGTTTTACAAATTGTTATCAGTGACCCTTAACTATTTCATCAAAAGGTTTATCTTGGTTTTTGTAGGGATACCGTCTAACCAGACAAGGAAAAAGTTTTATTCAAATGGGATGGAGGCAAGTTACGTCTGAAAAAGGAGGAGGAAACATTTTGTCCACAATGACTATGGAGACGAATTCATCAGAAAGTAGAGACGCCAGAGCTTTAAAAAATGCTTCACCAGATCATCTACTGTTTAAGAGACGAGTATGATCAATTGCTGTATCCTTATCTCCCAGATTTCCCCCTACTCCCTCATGGGGTCCCTTATGACAAATACAGGATCAGCATTTATGAAAACCAGGCAACCGTTCCTTAATAAAAATAATCAGACAACCTTTGTAAATAGTAACTTTACTAAAATATCCCTTGGAAAGTTATTACTTTTTTTTGTTTGACACAGCAGATTTTTGTTTATTCCTGATACTTTGAGTGTTAAATAAGAAAAAAAAGAAAAGTAATTTATACAGGTTTTAATAAAGTAATTTATTGATATTGCTCTTTCCTTTCTAGGTTACAAGAATTCTGGTGGAGAATGGTGATACAGACTACTGTTCTCTCCAAGAAGGATACGTATGTACTATTGTTTTACATGGTTGTTTGTTATTGAGTGAGAAAGACCTATGATTGTTATTATCTCTGTCATTTATCACAGATAACTGTCACACCCCTTGGCGGCTTGTCTCCAGCAGAGCCAGATGCTGTTTCATTCTTTCAGAATTGGCTGCCCAGTGTTGTTGATCATTACCCTTCCTCTGCTTTGTAGTGCTGTAAGTTGGTCCTCCAAGTCAAACCCAATTCTGATGTGACCCTAAGGCTAGTTGATCAATAAAATTCAAATGGCTACTGAAGCTGGTGTTTGTGTTTGACATTGATTTTGCATCTTTGCTTCTGAAGTGCTTTACTTTTGTTTGGGTATATAATGGTCTTGAACTATCTTTTTGCCATAAAGTTTGACCAAGTGGGACAAAGTTATGATCATATGGAGGGAACCTATGTTGCTCGGACTCTTCAAAAATGTCGACGGGTGAGTGTTGGATCCTTCAAAAATAGTGTATTTTTGAAGGATCCGACGCTGGTGCAGCAACATTTTTGGAGAGTCCGAGCAACTTAGGAGGGAACTCAAGAGTATCTTGATGCAGGAAGAAAGAAGTAATTAGCATCAAGTATAGATACATTTCTTTTTTTGGTGTAACTTGGCAATTGCGAATGACACAGAAGCCATGATTGATTTTTTGAGCTTGTTACATACCCCCACCCCACCCCACCCCACCCCCACCCCAAACCAAAAAAAAAACAAAAAAAAACTTGCAGCACTTTGCTGCACATCAATAAAAATACCTTTTACTAATCAAAAAAAGTTATAATCATTGTACTAGTGATCTTACTTTTATATTCCTTTGAAACAAAAAGGAATTACTTTTCATCGTTTTGATTATTTTTCGTCTTCATTTCTGATGATTATATTCTTCATTGCGGTTAAATCTGTGTCTGAACTTGCTCAGTATTATGCAGGTTATCATTTATCAACTTAACAGTGAAAAGTTTTTAGAGATGAGACGTTTCCTCAACAACAACAACAAAAAAAACGATTGTAGAGATGAGCTAAATGAACTCAAAGGGACCTAAATGAGTCTGCACGGAATGGAATTGTGCATTTGCATTTCATTTCAGATGTGGGCTCCCTTTCCCTGGTTAGAATTCAGATGTATCTTTGTTTCATTTTATGCAAGATATCTACTATGATGTTTCATAGACATTTACTAACATAATAAATTTTGTAATGTTATAGATTTGCTTTATGTCCAAGCTTAAGTTTTCTTATAACCTGTTTCTTCTGTTACTGTACTCCTAGCTATGCTTTAAACTGAAACGAAGTTCATTTCCCGAAAAGGGTTCAATTTTACACACTGCTATGTTCTATATGGGGATTCGCAAATATGCATATGGACAGTCTAAAAAACCCATATATGTATCTCATTCTTTATGATATGCAGGATTTGTGGACAGTTAAATAGTTTACTTTCTTTGTCCCCAGGGCTTAGTTCAAGTGGTGAAAGTTCACAGGTATGAGCCCTGCGCCATGCGAACTAAATGATAAAAATGTTGCCCTGTTTTTAGTTTTACACGTAAAGTGAGAAGTAAATATGAGTTGCCTGTTTTAAGGAGATCGAATCTCGAATCAAAAAAATATGGTTTACCATATGTTTATTGTTAAATGATAAAAGTGTTTGGTGGTTACAGACGTGTCCTTAGTCAATAGAGTATAATTGTTATGTCAAAAGTATCAAGAAGTATGTCGAAAATGGCAATCACATCTCAATCTAACATCCTTACTTTAGCCCTTAAGTCAACTTTATGTAATACTCCTAATATGTTTTGAAGACCTTATCAATCGACTCATCCACTGTTGAAACTGACAAGACAACAAATTAAAAATAAGATAATGAGAGTGTACTTTTAAATAACTTTTCTATCCTCTTGAATGGATACTTTTGATCCTCTTAAAAATGTCATTAATTTACGAGCATCTAGTATTGCAATTCCATTATGTATCAGTTCTTCTCCTTCCTTAGCTCAACCCCCATAAAAATTACTTATAAATATTTACCACATTGTGAAGAATGTACAACTCAAATCAAGAGAAAGACATAAGTTTCAATAATTTAAAGACTTTTCAGATGAACCCCACTCACAAAAGATTGAAAACTTATACAAAGAAATAGAAGAAAAGAAAAAAGAAAACCTATGTTGGGACAAAAGTGTAGTGATCTATGTACATGTGACTAAATATTCCCCTTTTTTTTTTGTGCTTATGTAAAGACCCTCATTTTGGTGGTGGAAAAGAATGTGGATGGGACTCCACTAGTATAGACCAAAGCACTTGAACATCTTCACAAGGGCAAGATTTAACATCCTCGTATAGTATATATATCCCTCTTCCTGAAAAATCAAGAATAAGTAAGTTTAGTACAAGCAAAAAATTGGAGTACTTTTTTGTTGATCAATAGGTGAAGGATATACGAATGGAAGTTAAATTTTTCATGAGCAAGAATAGAGTTTTGTAAAAGAAAACATATAAGGATGCAAAGGCATCAACTCATCATTTATTCTCAACCATGGGGTGAATGGAATCCGATACGTAAATCAGCTAGTGAAAGAATAGAAAAGGCTTCGATTAAAGAGGGCCGATTCCCCTAAGCAACTAAAGGGCTTCAGCTATCAAAATAGGCTTGAGCTTGATTCATGAAGGAAATGTTGATTTTATAGATGTGAGCTTTTGCCATTAAAGGAGCAGTGGCTGATCCAACAATGAGGTCCTGAAGTCGACAGAATTTAATGTTTCTGGACTGAACCCTATATATACGTGGAAAAATTAAGTACAGATGGCGCTAACACATCCCAAAACTCACAATGTCTAGAGTCTGGATCCATAACTGGTAATGAGAGCTAGTTATCTAAGTGCACATACAAAATCTTTGACAAAGAAAACTCTACTACATAAAAGTAAAGACAATTAAACTAGAAGTAATGGAGGACATACTCTTCTTGGGAGCAGAGTGAAGACGAAACCAAAGCTTCTTCAATGGAGAGAAGAGGGATTGAAACCACCCCATGAGGAAAAGAGGGTGTAGATGAAGTTCATGGTAGGTAAAAATGAATGGTGGGGTGGGAAATAAGAGAGGCACACATTAAGAGAAAGGGGGTCTTAGTTTGCTTAGACAAATGGTGAAGTTTGGGTCACTATCCTTATAAACATTTTGCATTTGCCTTGTAGACAAATCATGAATTCATTTCATTTCATTACTTTCACAATTTTTTTCACTTGGTGTTATGTCTCTATCATACTTCTCTCCTTGTAGTAGAAGTTGCCACTCTACCAATCACTTGTACTTTTCACACTTTCTATAACCCCTCTTTCTTTATTAGTATCTCCTTTCTTTCCCTTCATTGACGTCCCTTATTCTTCAAGCCACGTATCGTTAGAAAATGGCAGAATTTGGGAAACAAAAAAACACCGACTTTAATTGAGTAATCTTCCCTTAGAAAATTTAAGCTTCTACTGTGTTGTTGCAATGGGTTTTGTGGCAGAATTCCTCCAGTATTTTATAAAACCAATAAAATTCGAGTTTCAAGAGAAACATATTAAATACATACTTCTATTATTCAAAAGATGAAGGAGAGCCTTGAAGTAACCGGTAAAGTTGCTGTCATGTGATCTAGAGATCATGGATTCAAGCTGTGGAAACAACCTCTTTGCAAAAATATAAGGTAAGGCTGCTTACAATAGATCTTGTGATCTAGCCCTTGCCAGACCCCACACATAACATGAGCTTTAGTGCATCTTCTCAAATTACTACTAACCCATCAAACACTAACTAATACCAACACTTATGTATATATTTTTTTTTTTTCTTAGTGGTCTCTTTTAATCATATTAGAATAAGGTACATTTTTTATGTTTAATTAAGAAATTACATTTGAATTTTTCTCTTGCTTGTTAATTATGTTAAAAGTAAAAATGCAAATCCTTGCAAGCACATATAATGTTGAATATAGATTTTTTTGGAAGTGGCAAATTTGTTACATTGTGACAGAGTAATGATGGTTAAGAAACTACATTTGGTGTATGTTATTAGAGAAAAGAAGCAAATACTTGCAAGCACATCTTGAATTCTTGAAGTAGCTAGCATATTTGTTTCACTAGGACTTCGTAATAATGAAATAATAATTTTTTAAGCTAAGATAAACTTTATTTTAGAGGGGTCCCTCAATTGCATTGGAAGGAAATATTTCTTTTCAAGAGTCTACTTCAAGTTTTGAGCTTCTATTGGTCCACTTGCTCCATTAGTTTTGATGACTTGAAAGTTTTGTTTCATTAATTAAAAGACTTGTCAATGGCTTAATCAAAGAGTTATTAAAGGGAACAAAAGAATTAATTAGCAAAGAATACTATTTTGTCGTTTATATTTTCCATGGCAAATTGGGATGATACGTGTATCTGACATAGGTAATTAATGATAAAGAAACAAAAGTTTAGGCTGTGTTTACAAATTGGAAGAAAATGAAATAAAGGGAAGATGGAAGAAAAAAGGGAAGTAAAATGCACCTTTCTTCCCCTTCTTTGGTTAGACAAGAAATTAAAGAAAGGAAAGAAAATGGAAATTTTTCTGTATCCAAGGACCCGATTGATTTGAAGTTGAAATTTTATTTGGACATGTAATTTGAATCTCAAAGATTGTATTTTTTATTTTTTCATAAACATGAACACTCCACAATTTATAAAATGAGAAAATTATAGTTCATTAAATAAGGTATTAGACTTTTCTAAGGTGCCGCATCAGCAAATTACATTTCTTCATTTTTTTTATAAATAAATATTTGTAATCACATATTATTACAAACTTTTAAATACATATAATTATGCAAAAATTCATTGGTCTAATAAATCAACAATACTAGTACTAGGCTACTAGCTAACTTTTGAAATAACCCCCTATATACATGCTACGGATAGTCTCTATTCATCAATCATGTCAAATTTAAAATTATGGATCAAATTTTAATTTTTTTTAAAAAAAGTTGAAATCACAATTTTGTGAATTAAAATCCTACCTTTTAGTAGAATTTGGGACTTGAAATTGAAATTTTAAATTAAATTAAAATTTTATTTAAATGTCATAAACAAACACTAATTCTAAATTAAAATTTTAAAATTCCAACTCAAAGCTACATGGTCAACGCCTACTAAGAAGATAAGATAGGCCAAACAGTAAAATAACCTTCCGTCTGTCGGCGAATGTAGAGTGTCCTAAATTATCTAAACTATTTTAATTTATTTTTTTAAAAAAAATGGTAAAGGTTTTATATATTTTTAGTGCATGTAGATATAGTTTCACACAAAAGGGTAAATTCAAAATATGTAGAATCATTTATCATTTAATAGAAGTTTGGTTACAAGAAACTTAAAATAAAGGAGATAAGTGAAATATCTCAAATTACATTGAAATTAAGCGGTTGTTTGATACGAGGAATGAGATAGATAAAATTATCTTATGGATAGTTATTTCACTATATTTTGAGATGGTTTATTCTATTTATCGGTGGGGAAAAGCACATCACTCCTTCCCGCAACGCTTGTTGCAGCTGATAGACTCAGAAGTAAGGGCACAAAAAGCTTGAATAAGCTACTATAACTTTGTCGTCAAAGGAAAATGGAATCATACCTTAGTTCAGGATCTGCCTACTCGTACGCAGGAGGAGCTATTGTCTTCCTTCTAATCGGTTCGAAATTGTAGTACAAATAGTGGGATAAATAGTTTCAAAATTAACTAATACCCTAATCATTACATAGAATAAAATACTCCAACATTTTATCCCGAATCCCTCAAACTAAATCACTCTTAAGTGTTATAAAAGCAAATTTGGAGAGAGCTCTCTCATATTATTCCAATTTGCAATGTTAATGTGCATATTTAATATTTTTATTATACCACATTTGAAGAAGTTGAAGATGATTTGGACTGATTTGAAGTCAAAATTCAGCGTTAAATCAACAGAAAAATACTACTATGACAAACTGACAATGAATATCATGAGTGTATATTGTGTATGTCACACACTCATTTTATTGATGTTCACGATATACTGATATACATCAGATTTATACACATACATAGAATAAAATATATATACACATATATATAAGCGGATATATTCCTATCAAAAAAATATATATAAGGGGATATACACGGAGATATAGAGAGAGATTTAATAATAAAATCATTTTGAATTAGAAAATCAGCTCAAATTGTCTCCAAGCAACCTTAAAATTGATATTTTGAGATCATTAATATGTTTTCACAAAATTCAATAGTAGCATTTCGTTGAAACAAATCATAATAACGCAGATCAAAAAATTTGAACCTAGCTTTAATGGTCTTTAATGATGTTTTCAAGTCCTCCTTCAAGTTTCTTCTTCCAAATCAATAGAGAATTCTCGTTATAGAACACCAAAATAGTACTTTCGGGTGATTTTAATAAAAAAAATAAATTCATCTTGAATTTTTTTAGGAAACTCTATTTAAAAAAATAGGGAAAAAAAATTATTAAATCGAACCACTAAGAGAATGTTAGCCTATTTCTTGTAATTACATGGGCCAACTGGTACTTACATAGCAATTTCATTAATAACTTGTGGACGTAAAAATTTCATGAGATGTCCTATTTATATCCAACTATTTGTGCACAAATAGCTGATATAAGGCTAACATGGCGTTCAAAAGATCATTACCTTACGGCTTTAAAACTCATTTCTTCTAGTACCAACAGTCCAACACCAAGGAAGTGAGATTCAACACGAACCATTCGTAGTATTTGTATGTATCGGATGTTTATATCAAATTATATAAACTTATTGTAGTTAAGTGATTTAGTAAGGCCAAAATGCATGCTAACTAACTATGGTTAAGTGCTAAAAATAGATATATACAAACATATGTCATGCATCTATTGACTTGATATAAACACCGACAGTGAGTAGATTTTTTATTGTCAGGTATTGACTTACAGTATCGATGACGTTGGAGACTATCAAACTTAATCTTGGACCCAAATAACTGAAATGCATACATGTATGTCTGAAGTTCATATTCAAAATGTTTGAAGTTGGAGACTACCTAATATAACCTTAGTTGAGAAGCAAAATCTTTAAAACGCTAACAAAAGTTTAATCTATAAATACTATTTATATTTTATGCTAAGAGAAAAGTATTTGGATACTTGCACTATTTTTTAAAGTTTAAAATCGTCTAAACTTGTGACAATTTATTGACGAAAAAACACACAAACTCAATTAATTGAAACTCTAGAGGTACTTAGTCGAATATCATGAGTATCCAAATTAAATTTTTACCATTAATCGAGGCACCAAAATAGTAATTTTCTCTATCAACAAATCAATTACAATGCTGATAGTATGGGGAATGCGTATTTGTAGTTTAAACGGCTTCTCATTTTAAAATGAGATTTTTGCACTACACAATAACCCAACGTCCATGTTAAAAAGTAACTCTAATCTTTATTTTTTTAAAAAAAAATTTTTTTAGCTAATATATTGTGTATAATCAATGTATAATTATTGTGTATATATATTATACACCTATTATGTATTTATTATACACTTATTAAATATTAATTATACATCGGTGAAGCCAACAAATTGTTATTGCTGGGTGGGTGGAAAGTTTTTAATCGACCGGCTAAAAATGGTAAGATCAATTTTAAAAGTGAGACGTCCAATATTACATCATTGGCAGTTGGCACCAGTGGTGGTTCAAGGATGAGGCTTGTAAAGCGTTTGCTTTAGATCTTCAATATTTTGAGGCCTCAAAAAAATTGAATAGTGACTTTTATAATTTTAATTTCACTTAAAACAGTATTGAAGATGGTAGAACAAGGTTACAAAAATTATACAAACAAAAAAGAAAGAAAAAATTATCTACTTTTTATCAGAAATATTTTAAAACTTTGGATTAAACAACTCAAATCTTCAAATTAATAAATGAAATTTTTACAACAACATCCAAGGTAATGTATTGCAAATAAATGACTAAAATCTTATTAACTAAAGTTAATCCTTGCTTTTATAATAATATAATAATATTACTATGTGAAGTTAAAGATTTTATATGTTTTAAAAATGAAAACCACACTAAAAATAAATGGTATGTAAGTGCAAAAAAGGCAACTCTAAATTATTGAAATTATTATTCCTGTGTGTATGTATATATATTGTGCGCCTCGTATTAAAATTTGATTTTAAACCACTAATTTTATTGAGACGCTCTTGATTGACACTATTAAATTAATGCAAGCAACTAAACTTTTTTGATAAGTCGATTTTGCATAAAATATTAAAGTAGAGGATGTCATGAACATGCTGTATTAGTGGTCTAGTGATAGGAAAGTATCCATCCGCCACGCAGACCCAGGCTCGACTACCGGCTGGTGCAAAGTGTTGTTTTTCCCTACTATTCTCAAGGAGAGTGATTTAATCCCACATCGCTACTCTAAGGGACATACCCCATATATCCACATCAACTCTCCCACATCGTCCCTATATCCACGCCAAGTCTCCCACATCGTCACTCTAAGAAAATATACCATGTATATCCACGTTAACCTCCCACATCTTTTGTGGGGACACATGGTTTACCCAATATACTTTTATATATGGGGTCACTCTTTCTGATTCAAGCCAAGTGTCACAACTGAATTCAAGCCACGTGTCACCACCGAATTCCCTCAAATTATGGCTAGTCAAATTATTTTTCACTAGAAGGTAGATTGTAATAAATATTTTTATTTTTTATTGTAGATAATATGAATGATGCTTGCACGTATTGTAAACATAAAATGTTTGAGTACACATAGCACTATTAACGAAATTTTCTCTTCTTCTAATCTCCTCTATCTTTACGGGCCATCTTGTGTTGGACTAACTTATTTGGTCCAGCGTTACTTTCCACCCTCTTTATTTACACAGTACACTAAGGTTCAAATCCACCGCCTTTCATATCTCTTCAATTTGCACTTATTATATTGTTATAAAAAATAAAAAAAAAGGGCAACTTACACAAATCCCACAAGTTTTAGACCTAATTATCTTCTCTCCCATAACTTTGGCATATTACATAAAATTTCATATAATATAGAATGGTGATACGTATGAAAGGGATAGATACATCAATTTTGTGATACATTAGCAACTAATCTGAAAAATTAAAGCCCTTAATATAAGGCGGAAATCAAGGAATACCTTAATGTAAGGGAAAAAATAAAGGAATGTATTTTGTTTGATTAATTTCATTTTATTACAATTTAAAAATGATAAATTCATTAATTTCATTAATATAAGACAAAAATATGTATATCTTGATTATGTAGTTAATTTAATTTAATTTTATTACTGTTTAAAAATAATTTATTAATTTCATTAATATAAGACAAAAATATGTATATCTTGATTATATAATTTATTTAATTTAATTTTATTACTCTTTAAAATAATAATTCATTAATTTAATGTATCCAACAAACTAAAGACTTGGATATATATATGTGTATACAGTTGCGCACATATACATTCATATGTATCGTGAACACGTACTAAACTCCTAGATACATAAAAAAATTGATGAATTTTGATATATGATGGATACAAAAATATTCATATGTATCAAAAATGCATACTAACCACTTAGATACATACAAATATTTGATCTAAGATATATGTGCACATAGATAGATACATTTATATGTATCAAGAACAATACGTACAGTTGCGTGCATATATTTTCATATGTATCATGAACACGTACTAACCTACTAGATACATAAAAAAAATTGATAAATTTTGATACATATCAAGAGCAATACAGTTGCGTGCATATATATTCATATGTATCATGAACATGTACTAACCTACTAGATACATAATTTTTTTTAAATAAATTTAGATACATGAGCATGCAGATGCATTCATATCTATCATGAATAAAAAATTACATTCTTTTTTACTATGATACATATGCGCAGAGATACATTCACATGTGTCATGAACATAACTAAGCTTCATATTCCGTATGAATTAGTAGACTATGATATATTGACACGCATGCACATTCATATATATCATGAACAAAAAATTACATTCTTTTTTACTATGATACATTTGCATACTGATACATTTGTATGTATCATGAAAATTTTTTAATGAATTGCTCTTTTTCTCCATCTTCACACTTCTATTTTACGAAATCTCTATTAACACCATTACCCAGTAACTCTCTCAACCTCCATTGAAAAGCAGCCAAATACACCAACAACTCCTCCACTCTCCACCATCTTCCCGTCGTGATCTCTATTTTCGACGAACTCGAGTCATCGAAAACATCACCTTTGTCCCACCCCTGCTTCACTTCCACCGCCGCACCACCTCAAACACACAAAATCAGCCACCATACTCATCCTCAATTTAAAAAAAAAAAACTAAAAAACAACCATTAACTTCGACCGACAACACCATTATTACACCCATTCTATTTTCTCCATTAAACGATTAATCAGACCCCAGCTCCTCCTTTGTAAACTCCTCGTTTCTCACTATCTCAAACCCATTTCGCTAATTTTCTCACATACCCATTTGTTTTTCTTTCTATTTTTTACATCAATTCACATTTTTTTGGGGAAGAAAAAAGATGAAAAAATTGAAATTTATGTGGGAAGTTGATGAAGATTGAAGAGAAATGGGGAATCACGGTTGAGAGAGGTTATCAATTATTTTAGACATAAAATATTTGAAAAAGATACACCTGCGTTGATGTGGGCGGATTTGGTAGAGATTGTAAGTCTTTAATGAAGGTTGTGCGAAGTTGTGGGTTCTGATATGTATCAAGTATTAAAGAAAGGATAAAAAAAATTTGATGTAATTATTTAAAAAGTATAAAATTTTATGTATTAATGACTCTTATGTTAGGGGAATTATATAATTTGCCCTAAAAAAATCAGTAATAAAAATTAAACACATATAGGCAACTATATAATATAGAAGAATGGTCGTGTTTTAAAACTAAGTTAAAAGAGACAATATGAAAGAAGAAAGTAGACAAGAAATGAGAGCTCAAGAGAAGAGAGTTTTTTATTCTTCCAATTGTTCAAGTGTGTCCAATACAAATCTTTATGCCTCTATTTATATTATTACATAGAAGCATATAAAAGGTTATCATAAACATGACATTAACCATGAAGATTATGGGGGAGGTTAAAGGGTGTAAGAGTTACATCCATAATGGTGAGAGTAGTGGATGATTAACTATATATTATGGAGAAGAGTAGTAGACATCCATATTAACTAATATAATATTTTATAACACTCCCCCTTGGATGTCCATAGATAATGTGCCTCGTTAAAACCTTACTAGGAAAAACCCTGTGGGAAAAAAATTCTAGTGAAGGAAAAAGAGTACATATATCTTTTAATACGCATTATTTGTTGCCTCATTAAAAACCTTGCCAGGAAAACCCGTGGGGACAAAACCTCGGCCAAGGAAAAAAGAGTACAACACGTATTATACTCCCCCTGATTAAAACATCACTTAATCCTTGTAACGATGTCTTCCAATCTTGTATGTTAGCTTTTCGAATGTTGATATTGACAGTGTCTTTGTGGTCAAATCACATTCATGAAGTTGTTGCATTCTTGAACTCATTCAACTTGTTTGTAGCAACAACCAAATTGCGGATACTTTCATTTGCAAGATTATAGAATGGACCGTCTTGTCGAATAACATGATATGACAATGTTCCCATGTGCAAACAAATTACTTTCTTGAGATCAAACTTCATATAAATCAAATAATTTTCCTGCACTTTCATAATCAACAATCCCTTGACAATATTGGTTAGAAATAATAAATTCAATCAATATTTGATTTCATTCAAATCCACATAAAAGTGAAGTCTTTCCTGCATATTAACAAAAAAAAATATTTTCTCATGTATAGAAATAACAGGATACATAAGTGCATCAATTACACTAACCATTTTCATGAGATCAAAATTGATCTTTCTTTATGTTGAGTGATCTCGCAACCATTAGGGTATTCAATGGATCAAATCACTTTAAAACCTTTTAAATTCTTCAAGGATTTTCATATAGCATTTTCTGTCTAGCTAGACATGACAATCATTCATTATACGCATTCAAGTTTTTCATACATTGCCAGATTTAAAGAAACCTTATTGCATCCACCACAAGAGAGCACATCTCCAAATAATAATGCCAGGACTTTTGCGAATAATCTTTGTGTTTCGAGGCACAATACGTACTATATATCTTAAGATTTTACATTTCGCACAATAATCCATTTGTACCCCACTGACATTTTACCTTAGTCTATAGACTAAGTCCATACCATCACTTTTCAAGTGAAATAAAATATACTTGAATTGCGTATTTTTCCTCACCAATCATTTATCTGTCCATACTATTTGACAGATTCGAATTCAAGATCCTCGTCACCTTTTATAATGTTGAGCTTTACATTATACCAAAAATATCGTCGACGGTTATTTGATATCAGTTCCGTTATAACATAACTTATCGAGATCTCTTCATTTTTCATCATTTTCAGGTACATGAAACTTTGTCAAGTTTTATGAAGAGTTATGTCATGGTGATCTTTTAAAGCACTTGCCTCATTATCAAGACCATCTTGATCATTTGCTCCTCTCCTTCTTTAAGGAGTTTTACATTTGGAACCAATTGGTCTATCACGTTTTAAATGTGCCATAGACTCTGTCCTTCAAGGACTTTTTATTAGAGCATTTACAGCTGAATTATTACATAGGATCAGTCTGGCAATGAACTTGCAACATTTTGCAAATCATGAATTATCTCTTGAACTTTAGGTTCACTTTTTTTTTTTTTACGAGGATCTAGATAATTCATTCCATGCATTTCAGCTTTTAATCATATCTCCCCCTAATGTTAGAAAATCTAACATTCACCCCAACCTTATTTTGGGGATCCATCTTTGTGCATGGTGGATGTTACACATTCAAATTTTTTAGATGAATTTATTTGGTTCCTGATCCTGAACCAACAATATAGGGGAACCTTGTTAGCTTGATGCATACAAATGTTGCTACATTTAAATAAACTCGTCTCACACCAAACTTTCTTTTTGGCAGATTTGTTCTCATAACCAATGGTTCAACTATAATTGGAGGCACACACTTTCTGCTAAACCAATCAACATTATCAACTTTTATAGTTTGGAACCATGCTCTTAATTTAACAATTTGAGCAAACAACCTTGCAAAAATCAAACAACCTTCCAAAAATCAAAGTGCAAGTTGATAACAAAGAGCATGTGACCAACCATAGATGCATCTTATTTCATAGTAAACGGTCCACATGACAGGTGAACGAACCCATATTCACCTTGTTATATGTTCCAAAAATATAGGGATATAACCCCAACCTTAGCCGATATAATCTTTTATCGTGAGAACAAGCAACATAGGAAAATTCTTGAAGAATCTTTTATTTCTTCAATATATAATCACATGAATTCTCAATTATTTTGCATCACATTTGAACCGGGATGGTCAACCGATCACGCCAACTTATATATTTTCTGTAAACTTTAAGTTTACTATCACATGTGATTCCATCACCATGCCCATATTTATATCAACAAATAGGAGGAAAACGGGTAACCTTTCATATTTATAACCCGTTTCAATTGTAGTAATATGAAGAATATAAAAATCATTCCATAATTTATAGTCTCAAAAAAACAATAATTTTTTTAATTCCTTTGAAACTTGAAAAGTTTCTTTTGGAGACTTACTACAATCTCAATATCATGAATAATTTCATTCCTCCATGTAGTAACACATTAGCTTTTTCGAAGCTATCAAATACTTGTGTACTACCTCATATTTCAAAACACCATTTGTATGGCGGTCATCTCCTTTTAGGGAGAAAATTATTGTCATTATGGTCAAAATCATTATATGCAAGACCTCTTTCTTGCTTTACTTTTGCCTTTAATAATTTATTTTTATAACATTCGGCAAAGTCCTTTTGGCATACCATATTTACACGATCAATGACAAATTCATTCGACCACACCTTAATATCCATTTGGTCATGGCCAAAACTTTTATAGGCAAGAATCATTCATTTGGTCATGGCCAAAACTTTTATAGGCAAGAATCATTCTTACTTTTACCCTTTGGTAGATCATGATAAAACATACTACAACATCAATGACCTTTTTATACCAAATTAAAATTCTTTATTTCTCTCAAACCTCCGGTAGAGGTGAGTTTTTGGTATTTATCAACCATACATAAGCACATTCTTATTCAAGCCTTTAACATATAAACACATTAATTTTCAAGAATGGCCAAGCATTTTACAATGCTTATTACAAGTCACATTCTCTTAAAGGAATAGACTAATAATTGTACATACTTCATAAATTTTATTATATTCTCAATATCATGTCTTGATATTTATCATATTTACATGATCCACCTCAACATCACTTTGAAAGATTAAGTGTACCACCACTTTGTATTCTTCTGATGGAGGAATTTTAATATTTATCAAATTAGGTCACATGACAAGCGCGCCCAATAAATACCTTTTATACCAAATTGATGGTAAAATTACATTCATCTTTTGAAGGACCATTTTGAGAATCATAATGTTCTTCATTTTTACCATAATAATGACTATTATAATTTTGTTCCTCTACGCCCACATAATTTAACCACTCGTCTTCTTTCATACTTATATGCACTGCTACCACATTCATAACAAGGAATGGAGCAAATTAATGTGGCGGATTTCATGACTTTTCATCAAAAGTTCATTATTTGCCTCGGTCATCATCATCAATATATTGTTTTGGGACTTGAACTCAAACTTCTTACCTATAAAAAAATGTGTTAGGCCATAATATGATGGGACTTGAACCCAAACATTTTATCGTTATGGTGCATCGGGACTTTAACCCGATGTCTTACCCTCTTGGTGTGATGTGACTTGAATCCACCGTCTTACCTTAAACCAGTGGCATAATTTACCAAATTGCACCATGAAATTCAATACGTTGTTCAAGATAAACCATCCATCAACAAAAACACATTTAAGATTTTATAAACACATCACCTTGGCAAAGCTCTCGTGAAAGGCTTAAATGATTTGAGCTTCGTGCTGATAACGTGTTTTAAAACTAAGTTAAAAGAGACAATATGAAAGAAGAAAGTAGACAAGAAATGAGAGCTCAAGAGAAGAGAGTTTTTTATTCTTCCAATTGTTCAAGTGTGTCCAATACAAATCTTTATGCCTCTATTTATATTATTACATAGAAGCATATAAAAGGTTATCATAAACATGACATTAACCATGAAGATTATGGGGGAGGTTAAAGGGTGTAAGAGTTACATCCATAATGGTGAGAGTAGTGGATGATTAACTATATATTATGGAGAAGAGTAGTAGACATCCATATTAACTAATATAATATTTTATAACAGGTCGAATATAATGACTTCCAAACTATTTTTTCCTAGACAATAATACTCTAGAGATAGTTGGGCTTTTGGTTCGTTAGTTATTAGCAAGTTCCAATAGTGATTCTCATGAATGATGTCTAGATTGTATGTCAATTTCAATAATTACGGTAGTGAAATTTGGGTCCTTCCACTAGCAAAGTTTTTAGAAGGCTAATGAAAGTTTAATAGTTAACCATATAAATACCAAATTTTATGGTAAGAGAAGTGTTTGGGTACTTTTACTAATTTTTTAAAGTTTAAAATCATCTAAACTTGTGACAATTTGACAAAAAAATATACAATTAACTCATATAATTGAAACTCTGAAGTTACTTAGTTGAATATCATGAGTATCCAAATTAAAGTTCACCAATAATCGAGGCACCGAAATAGTATTTTTTTTGGACAATCGCGGTGTCTTGGCCAACTTGTACGCATCTCGACTAATTCCATGGAATACCAAGAATCTCCTAGTGTTTTGTCTCTGCTAGAATTTTCAACCTGAGACCTCATGGTGCTCAACCCACGTCATTGACCACTAGACTTCTCATTTTAAAATGAGATTTTTTGCACTACACATCCATGACAAAAAAATAACTCTTCGTCGTTTTTATTATTATTATTTGTTTTAAATTCTAGCTAGTATATAGTGTATAATTAATGTATATATATTATACATTTGTTATATACTAATTATACACTAGCAAGCCTTCAAATTGTTACTGCCATGCAGGTGCAAAGTTCTTAGTCTTTCGGCTAAAAATATTAAGATCCGTTTTAAAATTGAGTTGCCCAATATCAGAACATTGGCACTATTAACCCATGGATTTTGCATAAGGCTAAATTTTAGGCCCAGTTCAAGTTTGTTTGCTTGGTTTTATGCTTTTCGTTCGAATGGTCCAAATCGATTCCACAAAACAACTCCATTTTTTTTCTTTTTCGAATTTCCGAATTCACTTTACAAAGTGATAAATATTAAATAGGATGAAAATATTTATGAAAAAAAAAAGAGTAGGGCGAAAGTATTCAAGAAATATTTTATGCTGCGATGTAAAATTTAATAAACAAAAAAAAAATAAAGAAAAAATCTTTAGTACACGTACCAACTCTTGAGACAGAAATGTATATACGAAGGAATGAAGCGTTTGGAAATATATTCCACGTTAAACAAAACATCAATCACAATGAATATGCTTAATACGTAATATTGTAAAACAAAAATAAAGTAATTGAAAGGACAAATAACAAAGGGAAGCAAATAGTGAGAGAGGGTACGATTTTATTAGAACTCCGTATTTATATAATAAAGTTTCATCATCCATTACACATTCGTATTGGATTGTTCAATATGTAAAATGGTTGTCAGGGGACAGACTATATAATGTATGAGAAGTCAGAGTCGGGAGTTGAGCCTCGTGGCAGGAAGTTCATCGTTTGAGGCATATGTTTTGTATGGCACACTAAATGTATGAGTTATTATAATGATGTATTGTAGTTGGTATATATCGAAACATATTTTTTCCCACCACAATAATTACAGAAGGGCAACGTACATAAAAATCCTTCTTAAGTATAGTGATGTATTATATGGTATATATCTTTCACTATTCTATCTCTATTTATTTCGTAATATGTAGTTAATACCAAATACACACATAACATACCTGCATAAATACGAGTATATGGAATCCAATACGTCAATGTTTATAAAGATCTTAACATGAGATTCAAACCAATAATATCACATCTAATTTATTTTTTTTGGATAGAAAGAGAAAACAAATTAAACTTCACATGATGTTATATATGCACTATGATTGTAAAACGACACAACTAAAAATCACAAGTGATCAACTGTCGAATTCCCAGCTAATTATTTCAATTAATTCATTGGACCGTGAATGTGGTGTCTAATCGCACCCAAAAAGACACTCCATTACCTTTGTTTGTTAAAAAGGGTTCATAATTAATTATCTTGATAAATGACTAATGAGTATGATTTAACAGCTTGACCTTTGTTTTGTTTGGAACTTCAGACAAATCAGCAATCGCTTTCTTTTGGGTATTGCCTGAGTAAATTCATTCATGTGCAATAGTTCACAAACTACGTCACAGGAGATGTAAATCGCATTAGACAAGTTCGGTGTGACGAGTGTTGACAGGAAAAAAATCGACCCCTAACTTCTCTTATGAAATACCATTTGCTGCATCAATTCAGCTTTTTTTACGTTTATTTGGAATAACTGTTTTTTTTTTTGAAAATTTTTTTGTACATAGCTTTATGAACAACAGTCACTATTTTTTGTCACTTTTGTTTCTTTAATTATTCGAGACAACTAATTAGATTGTCTCTTTCAACTTCTCCTTTCATGGCAACGGCCAAATGTCTCTTGTAAGATTGTCTACTTTAAATTAAACAAATATAATTTCGTTAGGAAGCTTTTTAAATCTAATGTTAGTGGTGAATGGTGATTACATTAGAAAAGAAGTTATTAACATGAGGAAACAAAGAGTTCACTCGTTCAATTAATTTAGAGAGTTAAAGAAGGAAAAATTTCGATTATAAACTATTAAGAATATGAATTATTTAACTATAAAGTTCGAATTTGTACTACCCTTTTCTATGTCGTTCTGAAATATTTGAATTCTATCTGACTAGAGCAAGATATAATATTTTTGAATGGGATAAGAGGAGGAGCTATAAAATTTAATTTATGATTTTGAATGACAACTCTTTTTTTTTTATTGGATTCAGGATAAATTATTTATATATCATATAAAAATTTAATAAAAATTTAAGATTTAACTCAAAGCTACTGGAGTTTGCCGAATCCATATCTATAAGGTTACTCCGCCCCTAATTGACATAGTGTAGATCAAGTTCAAAATCAATAAGAATTTATAAAGTCGATTCTGATTTATTTTAAACTGAGACATAATTATTATTCTGTGTCATACTATCATACTACGACAATACACATCTTTATTTTATAATCGTGGAGTCCGAATAAGTTTTTGCTTACTACGTAATATACAAATAACATATATCAGGGTACTTACCCTTGAATATACCGTGTCACTTCATCTATCACCAAAGTAAATAAAAATGGATTAATTGATTTCTTGCGACTCAAAGCCCGTTTGGCCAAGCTTATTTTTTTTCAAAAGTGCTTATTTTTTTCTCAAAAGTGCTTATTTTAAAAAATTGAGGTGTTTGGTCAAGCTTATGGAAGAAAATAAGTGCTTCTGGGGAGTAAAAAAAGCAGTTTTTCATAAGCTAAAAAAAGTAGCTTATTTCCAAAAGCACTTTTGAAAAAAGCACTTATGAGAAAAATACACTTAAATGCATTTTTAAAAGCTTGACCAAACACTAATTGCTGCCCAAAAGTGATTTTTTAATTTTATTAGCCAAACACAAACTGCTTCTCACCAAAAGTACTTTTTTGAAAAAACACTTCTAAAAATAAGCTGATTTTAGAAGTTTGGCCAAACAGGCTATCAGTAGTTTTCACATGATTATTCCATTTCATACTTCTATTTCAACCACACTTGTAAATATAACACTGACTCTCTAGTGAAAGGAATATAATAGACTATTAAGTAGGCCTTTCGCCATGAATATTATTCACAATATTTTGGAAAATGTTTTCACTTTATTCCGGAATACTTGTTTGGTCATAAATATTTCGGAATATGTTTAAAAAATACCTCAAGAGGTGTTTTCACTATTTTTGGATTCACTTTTTGCACTTTTTAATTTATTTTTTTCAAAACAAAAATCTAAATTTTTTATTTTCATAAAATTACCCAATTTTCATAAAACTCTAAATTTTTTAAAATATATTTTCACTTTTTATATTTTTTTAACTTCAAAAATACCACATTTCCAAAATACTACGGTCAAACATAACTCCAACTCTATTTTCAACTTCAAAAATACCAAATAAAGTGAATATGTTTTTTTGTTTTCATGACCAAACGGGTCTTAATAATAATCAATAGACTGACTATAATTTTTACATTTTCAATATAATGTTCTTTGTATATTTCATAAGGTATTTAAAAGTCTAAATATAGTCATTAGTAATACCAATAATGTAATTCATCTGGTAAATATTGAGAGCATATCAAATTTTTAAAAAGAAAGAAAAGGGTTCATTTTGATATTTGTATAAATATTGAGAGCCTATCAAATTTTTAAAAAGTTTATAATAACAATAAAGAAAAAAAAGAAGAAAAAGAGGACGACCGTAACAATGAAACCAATTTTCAAAATAAATTCTTTAGAATTGAATTAATGAGTAACCAAGTTCGTAATTTTTTCTTCATTTTATTTCCTTTATTTGTTAATTTATGCCTGGATGCTTGATAAATTATCTCTTACAAATACTTCAGTTTCTTTTAACATATTTATGCTTGAAAAGAGTTTTTCAGTTGAATTATTTGTTATATCTGATTTGATAGAAGTTAAGTCGACTGATGTTAAGTCATTTTAATTAGATTCTTGTCTTAGATCGGAAAAGATTTTTCTACCTAGATTGAAAGGATATAATCAAACTTTTAAAATCTGCAGAGTAAAATGGAATTTGCAATGGCGGACCAATCCTTTAATCAGTTTGGATATTCATATTTGGTAAATATATATTTTAAATCATCTCTATTTTAAATAATAATAGAAGTAGTACCACTTGTGTTTAATAAATGGACTGACCATATTTATTTCAAACAAGGGTCACTCCATCATTTTGTTTTTAGGATCTTCATATTCGAGATAATAGCTCTGATATCGACATTTTTACTATACAATTTTAAAAAAAATATCTTCTTTCCTACTTCGCAAAACAACAACACTAGTGATAACGACCTCAATCAAGTGATTAAAATCGATATCGAAAACGCGGAATTAAACAACAAAATTAAAGGATAGTTGAGAAATAAGAGATGAGAAGTGAAGAAAGAAAGATTTAATTGAAACAACAATTAAACCAAGGGAGAAGATAACTCAATCGAATGTACGAGAAACCAAATTGAACCCACAATATGATAACTCGATGATTAATCAAGCGAAGAAGATAACACAAGCAATTCGGGAATCCACCCTAATCACTCAATCTAAGCTAACAATTGGAATTGAACCCAATTACTACCCTATCCTAGAATAACTAAATATCAAGTCTATTAAAGACAATTCAATCATAAAAAATCTGAGTAAAGAAAATGACTAAGGCAACTATTTATAGTCCTTGCCTTTTCACAAATAGTCTATTACAAAAATAGCCCAAAAGTGACTATTTTAGTAATAACCCACAAGGCCCCTTCTTGATTGTTCAAATGACATCTTTATAGCCCATGACCTTGTATATTTATTGCTCCATGGCTTCCTTCGGGCTCTAAGCTATCATCTATATGTGGAAGCCCATCCTAATGTGCTCCATGCTATCCATGATCGTATCATCCTCCCCTTCTTCAAAAGGATTCGTCCTCGAATCCGAACCTTGCAAAAACATGAGAAAGACAAACAACAAACATATCCTTATAGCATGAGGGTTAGCACAAGGATTATCAACCACACCAACTTGCCAAGGAGGCACACATTTGAAATACAACCAACTATCTTTTGTGTTGAAGAAGATCCATTCATCATATAAGGTACAAAGGAATTGGTCATAAGCAACATCATGAAACAAGGAAACCACAAAGGTCTTAATGGTATCAAGAATCCCAAGAGATGATATCACATATGATTTAGGAGCCGTAAGACACAATTATTTCATCGCCTCACAATAAGACCTCAACAAAAATAATGCAATCACCCATAAGGGTTCATTTGGGTCAAAGAAGTAAAAGACCCACATATCTCTACCTCCATACATAACAAATTTCATACCATATTGGGTATCATCATAAGCAAAGAGGTAGTAGAGAAAGGTGTTAAGCTCACTATTCTCATCTAGGGCGTGCCAAAAGATAAGGACACCGGTAGATAAGAAAAAATATTTTAAGGACAAAAAGACCCTCTCCATCGAGCAACTTCCTAAAGAAAAGAAGTACACTAACAAAGCCATGCTACTAGAATGGTCGAGGAATCTATTAGGAGTCAAAATCACCCCATATCAAATAATACTCCCAATGAGTTGGAGTCCCTCCTATCATAGTATCAAGCATGCTTCCACGAGTCCCATTTGAAATGTCAACTTGTCCAACCCTATGAAAGTGACAAGGAGATTTCAATATCCATGGACTCTTTCAAAAATAAATGAGTAACTTAGCACCCATTAGTTGTAGTCCACACAACTTGAACACAAGTGTGTCAAACAAGGATGCAAGAACATAGAAAACTTTCAAAATAGGCAATGACACATTTTCCTTGAGGTTCACAAGCATGAGACCACATTTGAGAAAAGGGTCATCATATGCAAACAAGTAGTAGAGAAAGATGTAACTTAGATAAACGTCATTCAAGGTGTGCCCACATATAGAATTACCCTTTGATCCAGAAGCATTACGGCATTGATCAAGAATGGGGTCACACGAGAATGAAGGGGTTATTGGAGAACATACACCCTCTTTCTTTTGACCACTAACCTCTCCAATAGACGTACTATCATCTTCCAAGAAGAGAGTTCCATCTTCGAAAAGCGTGTCATCATACCATAGTGGATTCTCAATCACTTGGTATCCTTCAAGAGGGGCTGCACTTATATCATGCCAAGACACACCACTATGCATTTCACCTTCATTAGTCATGTCAACATCAAACAAGAGATTATCCTTAAAAACACATTCCACCTCACAATCCTCATGAGAAGAAAAAGGAATGGAATCACAATTCAAGGATTCATCATTTAGGTGCAATGACTTCACATGATTATCTACATGACCAACTATATCAATGCCAACACTAAATTGAGGTTCCTTAAGTTCATCACAAAACTCCTCATTTAGTGGGTCATCATTACACATGAGTTGATCAACACCAATATCAATTGATAATGAACTATCATTCAAAGTTCATGTATCAACATTAAGTGGACACAAATTGATCTTACTAGAAGAATCAATTTGGTCATCAATTGGATCAACTAGTGTATCCACATTCTCAACATGCACATTATCAAAACATGACAAAGAATCACATGACAATGAACTATCATTCAAGACACAAGTGTCAACACTAGGTGGACACAAATTTATCTTACTAGAAGAATCAATTCGGTCATCAATAGGATCAACTAGTGTATGAACACTCTCAACAAATATATTATCACTATGTAACAAGGTGTCATCAAGATGATCACAAGGTAAAGGATATTTAAGCTCACACATATACATGTCATCACTTAAACTCAATTGGCTACTAGCCACACAAGGATCTTCAACTTTTGACAAAGTGTAAGGTTTAGCTTTGTTACCTTGTAGTTCATAAAAAGGATTGCATTCACATTGCTTTTCAACGTTGGAGAACATTTGCTCCTTTGGAAAGATTTCTAGCACCTCATGATTCTTCATTGCTCAAGGTGCCTCACTAGGCTTGTCTCCAAGGATGTCTGCACAAGAATCTAGACAACTAGAAAAGAAAGAAAGGTTACAAAAGTTAGTATAAGATTGTGACAACCCTCTCATATCACTACTCACAATCTCTCCTTTTTCCACTCTAGAGTTGCCACATATCACACCCTTATTCCTCTCAATTTTTTGTCTCTCAATCTTATTGGAGTTAGGACAAGTGCCAAGAATTTCTTGGGAAGGGTTTGGAGATCCTTTCACCTCTAACTTCCATTTTGGGTTGCTAGGAGTAACCTTCATTTCATTCATTGGTTCCTCTTCAAGTACATTTCCACAAGGAGTAACTTGTTTTGCCTTTGACTCTTTGGTATTATGCTTGGAGGACATTTGAGAGATCTTGTCAAAAGTTATTAGCAATAGAAGCAAAATTTGTGTTCATCTTCAAAGTAATAGGATTCTCAATTGGGAGTAGTTCACTTGTAACTTTTGTTTCAAGAATCCGCCTCTCCCGGTCATACACATCTTGAAACAATGAATTCCCTCTACTTCTATGACTCATTAATCCTCCCCCCCCCCCCCCCTTCCTCCAACATCATTACCATATGGAGAACAAATCACATTGAAATAAGGATAAGAAGTACAAGTTCTTGCACCATAAGAAGTAGAGAATATACAAGTTCTTACACCATAAGAAGTAGAGAATATTCTTTGACTATGATCCACACGATGTCTTCTAATTGGTTCCACCCACAGATCTATACCCCCTCGACTAGAATAGAAAGTAGCACAAGACGAGAAAGGTAATTCATCCTCACAACTTTCCATTCTATCACAATCATCCTCAAAGGATTCACAAGATATATGGGTGAAAGTATCGTACCTTACATCATCTTCATTACCATAGTGTGTAATATGAGAACCCCCATACCCTTCATCTTCACCATCAAATTCAGCATAAGATACTTCTACTCCTTCATGTTCATCAAAAAAGCTATAAGCCCCATTCATTTTACATTCATCTCAGGATTAGTAGTTCTCACCACCATATTGCTCATGATCACAATCATAGCCTTCATATGATTCACCACCGTACTCATGCTTCATTAGTTTGCTCACATGCTCATTATCACAATCATAGCCTTCATATGATTCACCACCGTACTCATGAGCTTCATTAGTTTGGTCACAAGCACTCAAAGAACCCTCATGTGGCTCATCATCACTATACTCATAGTTCATGTCGCTACAAGCATAGTCACTAATGTCATCTCAATAATAATTCGAAGATATAGATGACATTCTCCTTTGTATCGCCTTTGGTACCTACAAAACTAGCAAACAAGTTAGTAATAAAAGCCTCACGTCACTTTTTACCAACTCACCTTCTATGGATTCTTTCCCAAATTGATAGTGTTACTAGCTTGCTCAATTAATTCAAGGTTATCTATGCTTGTGGAGGAATGGATCTTTGTGACTCTCAAAAAAGGATGACTCAATTAAAAACTAACGAACTTGAATCAAGAAAATAAACAATGAAATAAAACTAGAAAAGCACACAAAGAAAAGTACTTGAAAAAAAAATCGGACTCAAAGAACTTGATAATATTTAGTAGGGTAATCTACTAATTAAAATCAAGTTATGAAGAAAAGAAAGGTAGAATTAATAAAAAGAAACTAATTTAACAAGATTTGAACTTAAAAAAAATATTTAGGAAGAAATTTGGTTGAAATCCATGAAAAAAATACTTGAAAAAAGTGGAGAAAAAATTTAAAAAAAGAGCTTAAAATTTATCCCAAAAGGACAATTGAGGAAGCTTCCAAGAAATTGTACCCTTGTACTTCCTTCCTTATCTTTTTCCTCTTTTGGAATATTCCATTTTGTACTACTCTCAAAGACTTTCCTTTTCTCTTTCTTTTGGATCAAAATACCTTTTTGAATATTCTTCTTCTTGAAAATATGAAGATCCTTCAAGAACACCAAGAACAAATATGAAGATCCAAAATTCACAACTCGCTCGATTTAACTCGACATTGTACGGAATTTAAAACCTAAGCTCCCCTTGTTATGGAGAACAAACTCCAATAACTTTGATGCCTCAATTTCAAGCTAATAATTTCAGATTTTGAAACCCATTTGAACTTTTCTTCAAGTCATGAAGAACTCCCAAAATCAAACCCAATAGGTTTTTACTCCGTTTTAGCCCAAATTTTAGATCCAAGCTCCAAATGATTAGGAAAACAAACTCCAATACAAATCAATGCCCAATTTAGCCCGGATCTAAGAACCTACTTGTTCTTCTTAAAAAACAAAACCTTAAAACCTTCAAACTCCAATAATGGTAGAATCTTCAAATCAACTCAGAATCAGACCAAATCCGAGATTCGTACTCCAAATAGCGTAGAGAACAAACCCCAATAACTTTAAACCCTAGATTTCCAGCCAAAAGTTTCAGATCTGAAAACCCACTTAAAAACCTTCAACTCAACAATGGTGGAAGGCTTAAAACAACTCGGAATGACTCAAAACTCAAGATCTAAACTCTATTTATACTAGAGAATGCAAATCTAGTATTAGAAACCTCAAACAAGACTCAAATCAAAAATATTTTTTTTAAAATTTTCCAAAAACGTTTTTCACTTTTTTTAATTTTTTTTCCAGATTTATGAACCTAGGATTGAGATTCGTAAAAGAAAATCTCTAGCCTAAGCTCTGATACCAAATGATAACGACCTCAATCAAGTGACTAAAATTGATATCGAAAATGCGGAATTAAACAACAAAATTAAAGGATAGTTGAGAAATAAGAGATAAGAAGTGAAGAAAGAAAGACTCAATTGAAACAACAATTAAACCAAGGGAGAAGATAACTCAATCGAATGTACGAGAAACCAAATTGAACCCACAATCTGATAACTCGATGATTTATGGAGCGAAGAAGATAATACAAGCAATTCGGGAATCCACCCTAATCACTCAATCTAAGCTAACAATTGGAATTGAACCAAATTACTACCCTATCCTAGAGTAACTAAATATCAAGTCTATTAAAGACAATTCAATCATAAAAAATCTGAGTAAAGAAAATGGCCAAGACAACTATTTATAGTCCTTGTCTTTTCACAAATAGTCTATTACAAAAATAGCCCAAAAGTGACTATTTTAGTAATAACCCACAAGGGCCCTTCTTGATTGTTCAAATAACATCTTTATAGCTCATGACCTTGTATATTTATTGCTCTATGGCTTCCTTCGGACTCCAAGCTATCATTCATATGTGGAAGCCCATCCTAATGTGCTCCACACTATCCATGCTCGTATCAACTAGGGACAACATTCGAGCAAGAAACTAAACAAATATCAAATAAGCTTTTTGCTGAACCAAATAGCATAACATCACTCTGCTGCAGAGGACCAGGATACTTTCCATGTTGGACAAATGATTATCGGAGGTTTATCATCGAACCTAAGGGGTTAGGGTAAGATTTATCCTTTTTCTTTTCTTTTTTTACATTTTATGCTTATTTTCTAATTCTTGAATTTAGTCTCTCAATATTTTAATAGTTGTATTGCAGGTTCAATCCATACTCTTAGATTACAAAGATCATTACAAATACCATTGATGATATTTATGATGCAGTGTACCCAGGGTAAATATTCACAGCCGCTCAAGTAACAAATCATTGATAAGTTTAAGGTATATTTAAATTTGTTATTTTAATACAAATATTATACTAAACGTGATTCATTCCTAACGTTAGACATTTAATTAATTTTTTTTCAGAAAAAAAGTCTATGATTTGCTCATCATATGTCAGACTCACTGCTACTGAGTTTAAGAAGATAGGAAGGCATAACTCGGTCAATCTATTTTCAACCATTTGTAGGAGACTTACGAAGCCAAGCGATGTCTAACTCATATATGAGAAGGGATATGTAGATATTGGAGACTCACTGCTCATATATATATGTTTAATCTTGTGATCTTAAACATATCTCGTGAGATGTTGAAGTTAAATATTTGTCGAATTAAAAAAGAGATATTTTTTAAAACAAACTAAAAGGAAAAGCAAGATAACAAATTGAAACATATAGAATACCTATTTAAGTTTTTTATGACTTGTACATTTGTTGAATGCTTTGTATGACTTGTCTAACTTGTTTATGACTTGTGATGGGTTTTGATTGATAATTGATGAAGTGTCGGATTGGATGTGTTTACAACTACTTGTCTAAGTTAATGTGCTAAAAAACTATGTGCAAACATATATCATATATCTATTAGTTTTGATATAAATATCGAGTGAGACTAAATTTTAATACCTGCTACCGCCTATTGACACTAGGTCATAACATAATTGTAAAGGGGAAAAAAATGAAACTGGATTAGGATTTGAATTCTATCAAATCTTAAAAGAACACATACTTTCATTGAGTATTAAGAGAGAGTAATACAGTATACAAAATATGTGGAGGACATCATAACATATCAATAACTTGATGGCAGAAAAAAAAATTAGAAGACTTTTATCCTTGTGTAGAAAATGGGCCCATTATTGGTGGAACCATAGTTGACAGAGATTTTGGGTCCTATACAGCATGTGAGCTAGAAAGCCCAAAAAAGAGAAGCTATTTTTCAAGTATAGGGTCAACTCCATCACCAAAATATAAATTCAGATGTAGGGACATATAAGTGGAAAATACTTTATGCATAAAACATACTACACATTACATCATAATTACTACAATATACTATGATCTTTATAATTTCACAAAAATATCATAAAATGTACTGTATATCTATAGGGAAGACTTATGTTTACTATAGACTATAGAGCACAAATTGAGCTTCCCCCTTTGACTTAAATAACCACTTTTCAATTTTATAACTGAAAAATAATCACTATTCATTGTAACGGAGTGCTCAGTAGTATCTGTATTAGGATCCAACTAAATTTGAACTCGAATATTGCATGATCCGTTTCTGGATATGACATTTCCAGTAGGATTTTTCATTTTCAGGGGTTCCCAACATGATTTTTTTTTCATTTTCAGAAGCTCAAACTTGAGATCTCTGATTATGGATTTAGGAATCTCAACCATCGATGAAAAAAACTATACTTAAATGAAGTAATCCTAACCGGTTGTAAAATAATAAAATTATCAAAATTTTAACTTTAATTTACTATGCTTATCAAATAATCGAATGAACAGATAAAATTTATCAATATGTTTCATTTTATAATTCATAATGATCTCTATATTAATCCATTTTAAAAAAGAATGATATTTTTACAAATTTGAAATAAGTTAACCTAAATCACATATTATATTCTTAGTTAAAAGTTTTTTTAACCATGCAAAATATAGGGGTGTGCAAAAATCGAACCGATCAATACCGAATCGATAAAAATGTTATTGGTTTATTGTTATTAGATTATTGGGTTAACTGTTTTTTAATGATTTATAAAAAAATTTATTGGGTTATTGGTTCGGTTTGATTTGGGTTATTGGGTAAACCGATAACCCAATAAGAATATACTAAATTACTACTTTACCATACTTATATATATATATATATATATATATATATATATGGGTTTTTACATATGTCTCTAATTTCTCTTTAATTTCTACAAACCTATTCAATTTTCTGAAAATCTATAACCCCATAAAGTTAAACCTTTTCAATATCCTCTCTAGTAACCGACGGCGAGGGTTTGCGACCACGACGATTGCATAGTTTGTGGACAAAATGGTGGACTTCTTATTTTGTGGAATTTAGCACTACAAGACATATATCATATTAGCTGCTACTGTTTTTATTTTGTAAGCATTCTTATTGATGTCATGTTAGTTGCTACTGTTACACAATATTCAAAATCATTACGCCAAATTGATATATTTATTTTATGAGCATTTTCTTATCGGTTAAACTGAAAATCGAACCGTTAAGGATTAAAAATCGATGATCCGAAAATAGATAAAAAATATCTTATTGGTTGGTTATTGGTTTAGCATATTTAAAAATCAAAAATCGATAACCGAACCAATAATACATAAAACCGAACTGAACCGACCGATGCACACCCCTAATGCAAATATAATAAAATAAAAAATTTCAATTTATTTATTTCTTACTTCATACCCACTCAAAAATTCAAATTATCACCTTATATATTGAAACAGAGAATATTAGATCTATCAAATAAAATCGATATTAATAAACATGTTTCTAAAGTTTGCATGCGTTTAAAACTTTAATCCTTTTTTTCTTTTATTTGTTCTTTTTTTCCAACGGTTGGCTTAGCTAGCTTGTTCATCTTCAAACATAAAAGTTGTGTTTATCAGTTTTGTCACAAAAAAGTCATAATACAAAATAATTGAAAAAATGGTCCTTCGACACGTTTGATGTTACTTTATCCAACGTTAACACATCATGTCAATTCACCTCCTTTTTTCTTTTTCTTTTTGTTTTTCCTCCTAATAATGCATGAGGTTTTTTTTTTTTTCATTCGGTGTCCGATACTCGAATTGGAGTCTGATTAAATCTAAATTTATATCAAAAAGCCTTATATTAGCGGGTAAAATACTCTCTAATAAAAGCGACTCCGTACCCAGGAAAATTCAAACCCAAAATCTCTGATTAAGGATGAAAAAGTACATACTAGTCCACTATAACCCTTCTTGTATAATGCATGACAGTCAACCATGTCCTAACTATAAAATCAACTCAGATTCAAAAAACCTGTTAAATTATTGAGCTATTTGACTTTACGGATGCATTAATTCATAAATATCAAAGCATAATGTATTTTAAAATAAAATAGAAAATCATTTCAAGTTAAGGTCTTCAAAGTATTGATTTTGTTTTGTCAAAGTTCTTCGAAGAAATATTATATTTTAATCATCATCATCATACCTAGTGTATTCCCACCAGGTGGGGTCTGGGGGGGTAAAGTATACGCAATCCATGAAGTAGAGAGGCTGTTTCCGAAAGATTATTATAATTCACATAAAATTGTTTGTGAATACTCTTCATAACATAAAATTATAAATCATGATATGTTGCTCAATTATCCTAATTATTCTATTAATATTGAGTTAGTCGTGTGTGGAAGCTAATTTGGACATTATTATTATCGTTATAAGGAAATATAGAAAAAGCCAATTCTTTTTACTATGAAATAAGGTTCGAATTTCAGAAATTGCTTATGGATCGCTACAATGCAATAAGGAGTAATTAGGAGAATTGAACTACTCCCCGTCTCAAACTATTTGTCATCGTGATTTTCTATTACACGTCCTTTATTAAGAAACATTAATTAAGAGGGTTTTTTGACTATTTTATCCTTAGTAATACTTGAATATTAGGGGTTGAGTTAGGCCCATAATAGAATTTTTTTTCTAAAAAAAAAAAAAGATACTTGAACATTCATAACATCATCCATAATTCAGGTGTTTGTAGTTTTTAAGAACAGTAATTAATAAGGGTAAAATGAAATAATTTTGTCTTTAAACTTCTAAAACGATAAATAATTTGAAATAACTATTTTAAAAAAATTACGACAGATAATTCGAGACGGTGGGTGTAATGCAATAAGAAAGCCTTTTCAGATACAATTCACGGAATTTGTTGGACCACTTTATCAGAAGAATTTTTTGAAAAAAAATCATCTTCTTATAGATTCCTCGATCGTTTGAAAAGCAATATTCCAGAAAAGAAACTTCAAACTAGCTTATTTTTGCTAGTTATAAATATATATATATATATTCAACCAAGAATTGTTGCTTTTGGATATAATGATTAAATTTTACTTTTTTGCTTTTAAAAAGAGAGGAGCAAATCGAATTAAGCAGCACACCTTTAATTATTTTAATTTTTAACTCTCTATTTCCCAATTTGCTACCAAAAAGATAGTGGACAGGAATTTTATGTCAACTTTATTTATTTTTTTACTTCTACTATTTTATGCTACTGAATTATCTTTACCCACTAATAAAGTTAACAAATTATTAAATTAAAGCACATAAAGTTTCGTTTACTGATAAGATTTCACCAAAAATTTAAAAGGTTTCCTAGATGCACCAAAGAGAAAAAGACTTGACCTAAGTGGAAAAGAAGTGCGTTAAATCAGATAATACATACTTTATTAGTATTACTCGTACTTCTGAATTTCGAACTAGTAATATTGCGATTCAAACTGTGACATCTTGATCGTTGAACAATTTGCGCAACTACACTAAAAATATGATGATGAAAAATATTTGTTCGTAATATCTGAAGGGCTTAAAATGAATAGACATTTATGTTCATGAAAGATATTAGTACTATGATTTTTTATGAAAAGTCATTTCCAAAGTTCTGAATTGCATGTAGCTCCTAAAAAACATACGTGCAATATATATCGTTAAGGATAGTGGTATTACATTAAATTAAAACTTTTCTTCTTTCAATTAAATTTTTCGATTTTTCTACTTTGTCCGTTCATCTTTACTTATCTGTTATTTCTTCCATCTATATTAGTTGATCACCTTATTAAAAATGAATATCCCAAATTATTACTTGTCCACTTACTAAATCAAGATAAAATTAATTTAAAAAAATTCATTTTACCCCTACAATCAATACTCTTTGGAAGTAAAAGACAACTTTTGCAAAGTTTCAAAAAAGTATCTTAAGGGTAAATTAGTAAAACTATCCTTCTTATTTATGATTTCTTAAGGAGCGTACAAAAGTGAAAGTGATCAACTAATATGGGACAGAGGGAGTATTGATTTGACACATACACACCTTAAAAAACAATAAATAGTAGGGTAATTTTACTATTATCACCCTTTGAATATAATGAATTTGATGCTCTAGAAAATGCATTGGATAATTAACAGTATTTAATAGCAGTTATAAAATGGACACAAGATGATAAATAATCTATTGGTTTTTGAAACTGGACAAGTATAGTTAGACATCTATTTTTAGTATACTAGACAAGTAAAGATAGACTGAAGGAGTAACAACATTTATTCTCTTCTTCTTCTTCTTTTTTGCTTCATATTTTGCTACTACTTTTTCTTCTCATTCTATCATATCTAGAATAACAACATTGTATTTTCCTGTTGTTTTCATTTTATACATTGTATTTTCCTGTTGTTTTCGTTTTATTTTTTCCTCTAAAGGTAAGATTGTGCATGAACATTGGTGCATGCATTGTCTGTTTGCATGCATGAGTGAATATCTGAGTGAGACTATTTAAGTACTACTATATGTTTTATGTTAGGAGCAAAAACCAGTGAAAGAATCAAAGGTTTTAAAATAGTAACACTGACAGTTATGTATATTTGTAAAATGTAGAGTGTTTTGGATTTATTCACTTCTGCCCTTATTAATCTGTACATCTTTTGTTGGATTCATCGAAATTGTATCTTAAAAAGGACAAGCAACTTCACTTACTACTATTTTGGCTATTTTCCTCTTTAATCACTTTCTTTTTGTTTTTTGTTTTTTAGGGAGAAGGATAGCTAGTGGGTGGGTGAAAGGTGGGGTTGGGGGTTGGGGGTTGGGGGGGGGGGGTTAAATTAAAAAAAAATGGGGGTATAGTTTAATTACATGGGATCTTAACATTTTTAACGATATGATAAACAGAATAAAATCATATCGAGGTCCTAATTGTACGACTTTGGTATGATTTCCTTCGAACGTTGGATTCATGTAGAACATCACGCCACCATACGAACATGATATATAGGAGAAATATGAGGCTCAAACTAGAAGTGTTGCTCCTACTTGAAATGAGTGCATGTACATCACATCTCCTACGGTTGCTGCCAAAGCTCCGATGAACCGAAATAGGTTATGGACTTGGATCTACCAAATGATAAGAATGCCTTTGAGATTCAATTATTAAACAACATTGCCTCGGTTCTATGTAACCCACCCCCCACCCCCTCTTCACCTCCACCCCCTAATGTAGTAAAGTAAATCAACCCTTTTCTCATCGGACCAGAATCGATTGTCGTCGTTCGACCTGAGGAAAGTGCGGCCAGATGCAGAATCCTCAATGTCTTGGTCTTTACTCAGTTGACTATAATATATAGTTTGTAATTGTCGTCAGACTATACTGACGTCACTGTATTACAAGCTAAGTGTATAATCAATATACACAGTCATTATATACTAGGTATACGTTGCATATTAGCTAAAAAAATTTAAGAAGATTAAGATTATTTTTAATTGATTACTTTGTTGAATAGTGTATAGTGTAGAAATTTCTTAATATTCAAAATGTAAGAGAGTTTGGAGATTTGGTGGGGGTGGGGGTGGGGGGTGGGGTTGTTTGTTACATTGCAATCAGCCAATCACACCTAGATAAGCATAATAAGTTGGTTTAACTTTAAACTTAAAAAATGCAATGATTCAAATCATGATATGATAGTTAGAATTTGTAGAGAGAGTTGGTGGATTGTGGGGTGAGGAGAGTTTTTTTTTTTCTAAGGTTATAATGGAGGGGTAAATTGAGCAGAAAATAATTATATTGAAGGTTGAAGGGGGAGGGGGTAATGTTCAAATTTTGAAAAATTTATGTTTGTGCAAATTAGGTAGGTGATTTTATTTTTTTTAGGAAAATCCAAAACTATAGTACACTTTGGCACGTGAAAAAGAGATTCATGTGAACAAGAATGAATCTAAGACGACATTTCTAAATCATGAAATTCATTAGTGCTATTATTCCCACTTCCCCCACCCATTGTGGGCTAGATAGACACAAAAGTGGAAATTCAATCTATTTATCCTTCTATTTCAATTTTTTTATAATCATAATATTCGGGTCAGCTTAAACGTACCTCGACTAATTTCACAGTATACCTGTCATCTCCCATCAGCAACAGGTATCAAGTAATTCTGTCCACCAAGGCTAGAACAAATAGGAAGAAATCACCTAGTGTTTCTCTCTGTTGGAAATTGAACATGAGATCTCATGGTGCTCAACCCACTTCATTGAACCACTAGGTGACACCCTTGAGTGCCAGAATCGCCTTATGTTTCAATTTATGCGTTGTTATTTAATCATTAGTCTATTTTTAAAAAATAAATATAGTTTATACTTAGAAAATATCAATTTTACCATTCTCCCGTTATATTCTTAATGAGAAATTTTTATAATCATATAACTATTATACTTAATATATTTAAGACCACAAATTTTAAAAAATTTATAATCACACAAACAATATAGTATATATGTCTAAAATCACAAGTAATTTCAAATTTCTTCATTTACTTTTTACATTTTTTGTGGATTCAAATTATATCACATAAATTAAAACAAAAGAAGTACTATTGAGGGATTTAAATATTTTTCTTCCGTTTATTCTTAAAAATATAACTATATGAGATTGTTATACTTCTGAAAATCCGCAACCTTTAATTTGAAGATATATATACGAAGCAATTAATATTTAAATGGAGATCGATCAATATGATTTTGCTCTCGTACTTAAATTGGGAAATGCTAGTATCCTCTCTTCGTCCCAATTCATGTGACATACTTGAAATTTTATGGACACGTTTGGTCATAAATTTTTCAAGTAGTTTTTAAGAAAATTTTTAGCAAATAGTGTTTGACAATATAATTTGCCATTATTTGACAAATATTTTTGGCAAATAATCCAAATTTCCAAATACTAAAAAATACTAGTATTTGGGTCAAATTTCATTTTGTGTTAACTTTTAAAAGTAAAATATGTTTTCCAAATACTATGTTCAAACACATATTGAAATTTCATCCAAATCTTCACTCAAAAATAACTTGTCAAAAAAATTTGGGAATCTATGGCCAAACGCTAGCTAAGAGTCAACGGAGTTTTTCTTTTACTGAAATTTCTTTATGTCTTGTAGATTTTCTAAGTTGTTAATTATTGTGATTTATATTGCTTTTACGTAATTTTTAAACATATGTCCATATTTGTGATCAAAGTTTAAATCTCAAAATTTTAATTGTGTCACGTAAATTGAGACCGAGAAAGTCCGGAGAAATACATATGAAGAAATTTCAACGAACGGAAAAATAGAGAATCTAATACATATTTGAATGAAGACAAACGTAAGAAATTTTCACTAACAACTACTTAAATAATATTATTTTAATTAACACGATAAAGCTAACATAATTTCCGTCTTTGGTAGTCTAAACTCATCAACTTTTATAGATCGTTCACTTTATTCCCACTTAATCTTTTTTCTCATGCCACGTTTTTATACTTTTAATCAAATTACCGAATATTCCTCTTTTTTAACTCTGGTAAAAAAAAATTACTCTCTTCGAACTCCGTCCATCTTTACTTGTTCAGTAAACTAAAAAAAATAAAAAATGTCCAACAATATTTGTCAAATTTGAAAAACCAATGAATAATTTATCATTTTGTATCTATTTTACCTTTGGTATTAAATATTGTTCGTTATCCAATGCATTTTCCATATTAGTAAACTTATTCTTATTATTTATTATTTCTTAACGTGTGTATTAAGTCAATAGTAGATAAGTAAAGATGGACAGAGTGAGTAGTTTATGAGATTAATATTTTGACTTTGGCATTTCGAAATCGGTCGAGTGGCTCTTTGCTTCGAGATGAAAAGCTCTATATTCCACGAGGATTGTAATTATTAATTCACCTAAAGTGACAATTAGTATAACTTTGGGGGATGTAAATTAACAAATAAATAAATATATAAAGTATATAAAAAGAGCAGTCTGGTGCATTAAAACTCCCGCTATGTATCGGGTCTAAGAAAGGATCGAACCACAAGGGTTTATTATACACACCCTTACTTTGCATATCTGCAAGAGGCTATTTTCACGACTTAAACCCGTGACTTCTTGATCACATGATAACAACTTTACTAGTTACTCCAAGTTCCTCTTTCAAAAAATAAAGGATATAGAAGGACAGAATTTATTAAAAGTTACACGTGGAGAATGTTGGACTACTCTGCATGCCAATTGTGTAAATAAAAATAAAAATTGGTCTACGACGTAATGAGGACGGAGTTGGAATATATTTTTAGTATGGGTTTCACATACAATTATCAAAGCTTTTGACTTGTGGCCTTATGGGTATATGTGACTATATAAATTTTTTCTTGGTATTTACGTGGTTTCTTAATTAATCTATATTTTTCTTCACATTACACCCACAAAAGAAAAACTCTATATGGCTAAACAAATAAGGAAATTATCAAATTTGAACTTGTAATATAGGACTATTGCTCTTGTTTGAATTGTAGGATGTAGATCAAATAATTAAACCCACAGGCCACAGGGTTCTATGGTTTTTTAAAAAAAAAAGGTCAAATGCGATTCAAAAAGTTAGCTAACTAGACTTGCATGAACGACATAGTAAATGTGTTCGTGTGATGGCAATATATTGGAGTGGTGAGAAATTGGAATCACATCGATACAATGAAGGAAAGTCACTTATTAACGTATATATTTTCTTTTTTACTTCGTAACTCTTTCTCAGCTAGGCTTAGACAAAATAACTAAGCAAGTATTAGCCTGCTGTCAATTTTTGCAAATATGGTCAGACAAATATTTAAGTAGTAATCCAAACAGAAAGGATACTCCCTCCGTCCCATTTTAGTTGGTCATCTTACTAAAAATAAATGTCACATATTAGTTGATCACTTACTAAATCAAGATAGAATTAATTAAATTTTTTTCATTTTACCCCTACAATTAATTACAATTTCAATGTACATTCCTATGCTCAATGAATATCATTAATATGGGTAAAGGGTAAAATACTAAAAACCATCACTCCATTATAATTTCTTAATCACCGTGTAAAATAGAATGTATCCAACTAAAATGGGTCGGAGGGAGTAGTATATAAAGAAAAACAAGATCTATCTAATTTGAGTACGGACGTGTAGACCATGTTGGTGTAACAAGTTGCTATTTTAAACAAGAAAGAAAAGGACATATAGGGGCAAAGGCTATCCGTAATAATAGGCGATAATATAGCTAATTACTATAACTAAAAAGATTTTTTCTCATTTATGCTAATAAGAACGTGTAACTTTCATAAGGCAAAATGACCATACCACAAAATGGATAAAAAATAAAAGTTGTTTGCAGAGAAAAAACAAAAAGTGGGTTACAAATTTTCCAAAACAAAATTAATATGTTTTTTGCACTTTATAAATATATCCCAAAATATCCATTCACGGGTTGTTTCATATTGTTATGCAATTTGGTCCCATTGCTATGATACCATATTGGGCACAAAAGGGACCAAACTACACTATTATTGTTACTGTTAAAGAATAAAGTTATACAGTAGACATATATAGAAGCAGTCAGAATATGTGCCAAACTTTTTTTATTTGTTATCATTATTAAATGCTTCAAATTAGAATTTGGTTGATGAGGTCCATGTAACAATCTACTTTTGACCTTTCAATAGGAGTGTTTCACTTTTGCTACTATTGTTTTCAGCTTCTGGTAACTGTTTCTTTTCATGTGAGATTTAAAGTGATGTAGGGTGACAAAGGGTGATGATCATATATAGATTATCTAGGGCAAGTACAAGGAATTGTACATAAAACTATTTAAGATGATTGAGAAAGAGTTGGTAAATTGAATTATACTAGCAGATGTTGTGGTGAAGTGATAACTGATAAGTACTCTTACATTCTTAGCCAGAAGGCTCGGGTTCGAACTAAGGATATATAGTTGTCTTTGATATAAAGCGATTTACCTCCTAAAGTGGGCCTTCCTATTGCGAATCCGGATTAAACAGGCTTCAAAACGGGTACCGAACATCGAGCGAGAAACCAAAAAGAATATTGAATTACTCACATTATTATTAATGGGAATTTGGACATTACACAATAATCCAACAAAGCTAAAAATAAATTAAAAAAATAACCCTAGTTTAATTCTATTTCACAAATTTTAGCCAATATGCACTATATAACCATAATCACTACATATTTTGTGTATAATCAGTGTATACACTAATTATCTACTATATGCTGAGTATACAATAGTGATGGCTACGAGTCGTTACTAGGCGGAAATCTTTTTATCCGGTTGGCCAAAAATGTTTAGATCCTATCTTTGTTCATAGTCATTAATTATTTGAGACTTTCAAAGAGTCTAAAGAAAACTCTAATTGATTATAAAGAGGAGAAATTAGCTTAATAAGCAGCTTAGCTTTCAATTGTTAAGTTTTATTGAGTTTAATGGTTCAATTGGTAAATGGGTGAGTAGGAGGGTTCAAAATACAAACTCTTACGAGTACAAGGGTTCAGTAGATCATTTTGCCAAACTAGAATACCGAGCCATGTATTATTCCCTCTGTCCCAAATTAATATTCAATTTGAGTGTGCTTGGTAAAGAATGTTTTCCTGAAAAATAAGTGGTTTTCTTACTTATTTTCTCGTGTTTGGTTAGTAAGGAGAAAAATATTATTCTAAGGTCAGTAAGAACTTAAGGACTCGGATGGCCGGATCCCCGCCCTCTACCACAAACCCGAACCCATATCTTGACCCAATGTAAAACTAGATCCTAACCCAACCTCAGATATGACATTTGGCCCAAACCCAACTCAAGGACCTGACTTAGACACTGACCACTACCAGAGACTCAAGACTCGACCATGGCCCAAACCCGAACTTGGGACCCATCCCTGACCTGAATTCGAGACATGACCCCAATTTGAAACTCAAACCTTAGCCCGACCCTGACTCGAAGCTTAAACCTCAAACCTCGACCTCGAGACCTTGATTGTTTATCAACCCAAGACCAGATAACCAACCTGACCCTGACATGGGACCTGAATCAACTCAATACTCGACCTCTACTCGGACCAGGACCTAAGACCCGACCCTTGGCTTGATCCCGATTTAAGACCAGATCCACGACCAGAACTGAAGACCTAACCTCGATCCCAATTAAGCGCTTGACACAAACTTGACCTTAATTTGACAATATCGACCTTGATCCTGAACCAAGACTGAAAACTGGCTCAAACTTGACTCGTGACCCTTAACCTAACTTATACCAAGAACTCGACCCTTAACCCAAATAAGGAGTTCACCCTCGACCTGGACCCAAGATCTGACCTCGACTCAAAATTCGAACCCAAACTCGACGGTGGATGGAGACTTAACCCAAACTCGAGAATAGACCTTGATCTGTACTCAAGACCAGTTCCCCTACCTGAACCCAAGAATCGATTTTTACTGAAAGCTTTAACCTTACCTGACCCTTAATCAAGACCTAAAACCCAACCCCGATGCTAACTTAGACTCATTTCTTAACCCTGACCCAAGATTCGATCCCGACTTATGACTCGATTCGAGACCCGATCCTAACTTGACCCTAACCTCAACTCGAGATCTGACTCTAATCTCGACTCGAGACTTGAACTAGAGTAGAAGTCAAGGTTAGAGTCGAGACAGAGGTCAAGGATTTAGTTTTGGTTTGTGGTTGAGATTGGATTTCAGTATCAGTCTCAAGTCATTAAATCTCAGTTGAGATTGGATTCTATGCCAGGGTTGGGTCTCGAGTTGGGGTGGGTCTTGAGTCAGGGTCGGGGGTCCCTAATCAGGATTGAGGTTGGGGTCAAGTCTCGAATCAAGGTCGGGACTTGAGTCAGGATTTGGGGTCGAGGCTGAAGGCTCGAGCCTTAATAGATGGCAGGGGAGGGGTGGGCAGAGGGAAGGATGTGGTATGTAGGGGAGGGGGAGGGGAAGGTAGAGGTCGTGCGATAAAGGGGAGAAATGGGTTGTGAGCTGTGGGAGAGGGTGTGGTCATGAGCAGAGAGTGAGGATTGTTAGGGGTGCATCGAGGGATGGGGGTAGGTGAGAGTATTAGGGGCAGGATAGGTCACCTGGTGGTGTGGCAGGTCAAGAGTCGAGGGAGGAGTGTATGTGTGGTTAGGTGGTGGTGGCGGGCGTGGTGATGTTGATTAAACAGATATCTGTTTAATCATAGAATGTTATAAGTTGTGGTGAATATAATTTAATTAATTAATATAAACCTCTTGCTATTTGGTTCATGCAACTACAGTATACCTACTATGTCCTAAACGGTTGATCAAGGCCCACAAAATTTCAACAAAATTTATAAATACATAAACATTTCAAAGGAAGTACAAAAATTGGAACATATTATGGATATTATTATAGGAAGCTAAATTTAGAAAATGAAAAAGAATGTTCATGAAAGCTACGTAGTCCAACTTAAATTTAATTGTACTCCTCTTATTATTAGGCCGTCGTATATTCATAATATTCACAATAAAGAATTCATTCATCAATAAATGTGGCTATTTAATGTTCCTACCTCTTCAATTAATACCAGTTGCCAAAATTGATACTTTCGCAATAAATAAAAAGGAAAATGAGCAAATATATTTTTTAACTTTGTGATTCAGAGCTAATATATCTCTCGTTAAAAAAATAATGTATGTGTATCCTCAATTTTTAACAAATGTTGTATTTATACAAATGGAGCGTAATTATCCTATTAGTTAACAGATTGAATTAAAAAAAAATAATCCTAAAAGTGATTTTTAATTTCAAAAATATCATATAGCTTTAAAAAGTTATATTACTCATTTTCTTACCCCTCCAGACTCAACCTAGCCCCCACCCAACTGTAAAAAGATAATCCTCTTTTATATAGTCCCGACCCAAATTCATTTTATGACTGAGTAGAATAGAGATTGAGTTTTTTTCATTTCGGTCAGATCTAGGGGGGTGGGGATGGGGGTAATTTTTTAAAGCCACATGATATTTTTGAAATCAAAAAAATCAAATAAAGTGCTTTTTAAAATACAATAAATATAAGCTTATTAACGAAAAGGATAAATATGTTTCATTTGTTAAACGACAGGGGTATATATACATTATTATTTTTATCGAGGGATATAACTGATCTAAATTGCAAAGTTGAGTGATACATTTGCCTTTTTTACCTAAATAAAAACATAACCCTCTTTAAAGATATTTTCTCCATCTCAAATTATTTTTCGTGATTCTCTTTTACACATGTAGAAACATTCATCAGAAGAATTTTTTTGACTATTTTATCCTCATTTATATTTTAAGAGATAATATCTCTTTATTTAGTATTTATTTTATGTATGCCTGTCTTCCATAATTTTATTTGATATATTATACGATGAAGGTTCAAAATTACTCTTAAACTATGCGAAATGAAATAATTTGTCCTCCGTCAAAAAGGTGTCATGAGTCCACCCCTACCCTTATAAATCAATGATAACAACAACTTATAAAAGAAGAATTTAGATCATTCGTAGAGTTTACAGGCGAATTCGATCTTTTATTTTCTTTATTAAATTCTCTTATAAATAGTCATTTAGATCTAATCAACGGCAATTAAATGCCATTAAGTATGAATAAGTATTAGAAAAAAGATGAATTCATGCTGAGTATATCTATTTATATTAAACACATTTTTTCTTTTATTTTTTTATGCATCAACGATAAAACTCAAAGTCAAATGTAATTAAAAAATTTATTCTATTATGACATGCTTTACTTGATATAATATATATACACACACATGTGCAACACATGTGTGTTGAGTCAAGTAATATACTATTTTATAAAATAATAAATTTTTATTGAACTAAAATTTTGAGTAAATAATTATACATGAAAGAATAGTTTAAATTTCTGCGAATGATCAATAGCTTCTGAGCTCATTTAAATTAGTGATAGTATATATTAAATTCATATAAAGTTGTTCACACACATATATATGTTCATATTTGATCTTTTATTTTCTTTACTAAATTCTTTTATAAATAGTCATTTAAATCTAATCAACATTAACTAAATGTCATTACGTATGAACAAACTTTAGAAGAAGATGAATTCATGTCGAATGTATCTATTCATAACAAACACACTTTTTTTGCTTCTTTAATTTTGTGGCACGTGTGTTGCACGTCTGTACTAAATGTCATTAAGTATGAATAAACTTTAGAAAAAGCTGAATTCATCCCGAGTATATCTATTTATACCAGACAAATTTTTTTGGTTTCTTTATGCATCAACGGATAAAACTTTAAATCGAATATAATTATGATTTTTATTTTGTTATAACGTCCGTTACTTGATTTATAAATTGTATAAAATAAAAAGTTTTACTCATTTACCAGAAGAACAGTTTATCAACATTTTTTGGTGCTATTCATTGTCATTTAAGCCAAGACCCCAATTTCAACCAAATACAATCGAAACTAAAAAAAGAGAAAATCAAAGATATGAATTTATGGTGGGTCATAATCATATGTAGATGGGGGACTTTTTATAAAATACAAATTTTGAGATAACTATTAAATTATTAAAATAATTCAACAATCATATTTTGGCCCGGTCAAAAACTAATATGAAGCTACTTTTTATATTTAAAATTTTGATTTTCAAAATCTAATAACAAATAAATAAATTATATAAATAAACAGATATGCTTAAAAGATAGAACTTTCCAATTGTACGTTTAAACGAAGGCTTAGATATATATATTTTTTGATGTTTTATACAATAAATGGTCAAAACTGTTTTTTAAATTATGCAAAATAATATAATTTTGTTCTTTGTTAAAAAGGTGTAACTGACCTATAGATTAACCAAAATATCTTATAAAAATAGAATTTAGATCATTCGTAAAGTTCACAGACAAATTCGATCTTTTATTTTCTTTACCAAATTCTTTTATAAACAATTATTTAAATCTGATCAACAATAACTAAATGTTATTAAGTATGAATAAACTTTAAAATAAGATGAATTCTTGTCGAATATATCTATTCATAACAAATACGTTTCTTTTGCTTCTTTAGTTTTGTGGCACACGTGTTGCACGTCTGTATTGAGTTAACTAAATGTCACTAAGTATGAATAAATTTTAGAAGAAGATGAATTCATCCCGAGTATATCTATACATACTAACCAGTTTTTTTTTGCTTCGTTATGCAACAACGAATAAAATTTTAAACCGAATATAATTATGATTTTTATTCTGTTATAACGTTTGTTACTTGATTTATAATTTGTATAAAATATTTTTTTTTTGCTTATTTTTAGAAAGAACAGTTTATCAACATTTTTCAGTGTTGTTTGTTATCATTTAAGTTAAGACCCCAATTTCTACCAAATACAATCGAAATTAAAAGAGAAAAAATGGAAGGTATGAATTTATGGTCGTAATCATATGTAGATGGGGGATTTTTTTATAAAATATAAAATTTGAGGTAAATATTAAAATATTAAAATAATTAAACGATTATATTTTGGATGTGTCAAAAAACAGTCTGAAGGTATTTTCGGTGTTTGAAAATTTGATTTTCAAAATCTAATAACAAATAAATAAATTATATAAATAAACAGATATTTTTAAAAGATAGAAATTTTCAATTTTACGTTTAAACGAAGGCTTAAATATTTTTATTTTTTTTGATGTTTTATACGATAAATGGTTAGAACTACTCTTAAATTATACAAAATAGAATAGTTTTGTTCTTTGTTACAAAGGTGTTATTCTCCTATCCATGCCCTATATATTAACTAAAATAGCTTATAAAAATAGAATTTAGATCATTCATAAAGTTTATAGATAAATTCGATCTTTTATATTCTTTACTAAATTATTTTATAAATAGTTATTTAAATCTAATCAACAATAACTAAATGTAATTAAGTATGAATAAACTTTAGAAGAAGGTGAATTTATGCCAAATATATTTATTCATAATAAACACGTTTCTTTTGCTTCTTTAGTTTTGTGGCGCATGTGTTGCACATCTGTATTGAGTTATCTAAATGTCATTAAGTAAGAATAAACTTTAGAAGAATATGAATTCATCCCGAGTATATTTATTCATACCAAACATTTTTTTGTTTTGTTTCTTTATGCATCAACGTATAAAACTTTAAACTGAATGTAATTATGATTTTTCTTCTATTATAATGTCGATTACTTGATTTATATAAAATAAATTATTTTACTCATTTACAAAAAGATACAATTTATCAACATTTTTTGGTGTTGTTCATTATCATTTAAGCCAAGACTCCAATTTCAATCAAATACAATCAAAACTAAAAGAGAGAACAAGGAAAATAAGAATTTATGGTGGGTCGTAGTCATATGTAGATGGGAGATTTTCTTATAAAATACACAATTTGAGGTAAATATTAAAATAATTCAACGATCATATTTTGGCCCGATCAAAAATCAGTCTGAAGTTATTTTTTATATTTGAAAATGTAATTTTCAAAATCTAATAACAAATAAATAAATTATATAAATAAACAGATATTTTTAAAAGATAGAAATTTTCAATTTTACGTTTAAACGAAGGTTTAAATATATATTATTTGATATTTTATATGATAAATGATCAAAACTGTCCTTAAATTATGCAAAATAGAACAATTTTGTTCTTTATTACAAAGGTGTTATGTTACTATCCCTGCCCTATAGATTATCCAAAATAGCTTATAAAAATTAAATTTTGATCATTCGTAAAGTTCATAGACAACTTCCTTCTTTTATTTTCTTTATTAAATTCTTTTATAAATAGTCATTTAAATCTGATCAACAATAACTAAATGTCATTAACTATGAATAAACTTTAGAAGAAGATGAATTCATGCCGAATATATCCATTCATAACAAACACGTTTTTTGTGCTTCTTTAGTTTTGTGGAACGTGTATTGCACGTCTGTTTTGAGTTAACTAAATATCATTAAATATGAATAAACTTTTGAAGAAGATGAATTCATTCTGAGTATATCTATTCATACCAAACACATTTTTGTTTTTGCTTCTTTATGCACCAACGGAATTTTTTTTAAATCGAATGTAATTATGATATTTATTCTGTTATAACATCTATTACTTGATTTGTAATTTGTATAAAATAAAAAGTCTAACTCATTTACAAAAAAAATAGTTTATCCATATTTTTCGGTGTTGTTCATTATCATTTAAGCAAAGACCCCAATTTCAATCAAATACAATCGGAACTAAAAGAGAGAAAATAAAATATATGAATTTATGATGGGTTGTAATCATACGTATATGGGGGATTTTTTTTATAAAATACAAAATTTGAGGTAAATATTAAAATATTAAAATAATTCAACGATCATATTTTGGCCCGATCAAAAATAAGTCTGAAGCTATTTTTGATATTAGAAAATTTGATTTTCAAAATCTAATATCAAATAAATGAATTATATAAGTAAATAGATATTTTTAAAAGATAGATATTTCCAATTTTACGTTTAAACAAAGGGTTATATTTTTATTTTTTAAAAATATTTTACACGTTAAATGATCAAAACTGTCCTTAAATTATGTAAATAGATCAATTTTGTTCTTTGTTAAAAAAAGGTGTTATGTTCCTATCTCTGACCTATAAATTAACCAAAATAGCTTTTAAAATATAATTTAGATCATTCGTAAATTTCATAGACAAATTCGATCTTTTATTTTCTTTACTAAATTCTTTTATAAATAGTCATTTAAATCTGATCGACAATAACTAAATGTCATTAGTTATGAATAAGTTTTATTAGAAGATTAATTCATGCCGAATATATCTTCTTCTTTGTTTGGTTAAACATACCGAATATATCTATTCATAACAAACACGTTTCTTTTGCTTCTTTAATTTTGTGACACGTGTGTAGCACGTGTGTATTGAGTTAACTAAATGTTATTAAGTATGAGCAAACTTTAGAAAAAAGATGAATTCATCTCGAGTATATTTATTCATATCAAACACATTTTTTTTTTGCTTCTTTATGCATCAACGGATAAAACGTTAAATCGAATATAATTATGATTTTTATTCTGTTACAACATTCGTTACTTGATTTATAATTTATATAAAATAAAAAAATTTACTCGTTTACAAAAAGAACAGTTTATCAATATTTTTTGGTGTTGTTTGTTAAAATTTAAGCCAAGACCACAATTTCAATCAAATACAAGCGAAACTAAACGAGAGAAAATGGAAGATGTGGATTTATGGTGGGTCGTAATCATATGTAGATGGGGGATTTTTTTTATAAAATACAAAATTTGAGGTAAATATTAAAATATTAAAATAATCCAACGATCATATTTTGGCCCTGTCAAAAATCAGTTTGAAGCTATTTTTGATATTTGAAAATTTACAACAACAAGCAGATATAAATAAACTATTTCAAATTTTGATATTTGAAAATTTGATTTCAAAATCTAATAACAAATAAATAAATTATATAAATAAGCAGATATTTTTTAAAACTAGAAATTTTCAAGTTTACATTTAAATTAAGGCTTAAATTTATTTTTTTTGATGTTTTATACGGCAAATGGTCAAAACTATCCTTAAATTATGCAAAATAGAAAAATTTTGTTTTTTGTTACAAAGGTGTTATGTTTCTATCCCTGATCTATAGATTATCCAAAATAGCTTATAAAAATAGAATTTAAATCATTCGTAAAATTTATAGCCAAATTCGATATTTTATTTTCTTTTATAAATAGTCATTTAAATCTGATCAACAGAAACTAAATGTCATTAAGTATGAATAAACTTTAGAAGAAGATGAATTCATGTCAAATATATCTATTCATAACAAACACGCTTCTTTTGCTTCTTTAATTTTGTGGCACGTATGTTGCATGTCTGTATTGAGTTAACTAAATGTCATTAAGTATGAATAAAACTATAGAAGAAGATGAATTCATTCTGAGTATATCTATTCAATTTTTTTTTTGCTTCTTTATGCATCAACGGATAAAATTTTAGAACAAATATAATTATGATTTTATTCTGTTATAACGTCCGTAACTTGATATATAATTTGTATAAAATAAAAAAAAATTTGCTCATTTACAAAAAGAACAGTTTATCAATATTTTTCGATGTTGTTCGTTATCATTTAAGTCAAAACCCCAATTTCAATCAAACACAATCGAAATTGAAAGAGGAAAAGTAGTAGATATGAATTTATGGTGGATCGTAATCATATGTATATGGGGTACTTTTTTTATAAAATACAAAAATTTGAGATAAATTTTAAAATATTTAAATAATCAAACGATCATATTTTGGCCTGATAAAAAATAAGTCTGAAGCTATTTTTGATATTTTAAATTTGATTTTCATTATCTCATAACAAATAAATAATTTTTATAAATAAACATATATTTTTTTAAAAAGAATTTTTTGAATTTTATATATATTGATGTTTTATACGATAAACGATTAAAAATGTTCTTAAACTCTACAACATGAAAAAAAAATTATTCTTTGTTAAAAAGGTGTCATGCTCCTACCCCTGCCCTTATAGATTGACCTCATTAGCTTATAAAAATAAAATTTAGGTCATTCATATAGTTCACGGAAAAGTTTGATCTTTTATTTTAGTTACTAAATTCTTTTATTAATCATAATTTAAATTCGATCAAAATTAACTAAATGTCATTAAATATGTATAAACTTTAGAAGAAGATGAATTCTTGTCGAGTATATCTTTTAATATCAAATATAATTTATTTATTTTTTTGCTTCTTGATGCACCAAAGCATAAACCATTAAGCCGAACGTAATTATGATTTTTATTCTGTTATATCATTTGGTACTTGATTTATAATTTGTATAAAATAATTTTTTTTACTCATTTATAAGAAAAACAATTTATCAACATTTTTTTGGTGTTGTTAAGTATCATTTAAGCCAAGACCCCAATTTCAATCAAACACAATCTAAACTAAAAGAAGAAAAATGGAAGATATGAATTTATGGTGGGTCGTAATCATATATAGATGAGGGACTTTTTTTTATAAAATACAAAAAATTGAGGTAAATTTTAAAATATTAAAATAATCCAACAGTCATATTTTGGCCCGATCAAAAGCTAGTCCGAAGCTATTTTTGATATTTGAAAATTTTATTTTCAAAATCTCATAACAAATAAATAAATTCTATAAATAAAAGATATTTTTTAAAAAATGATCTTTCGAATTTTAGGTTTATATATATATAGATGTTTTATACGATAAATGGTCAAAACTGTCTTTAAACTACGCAAAATGAAATAATTTTGTTCTTTCTTAAAAAGGTGTCATATTCCTATCCCTGCCTTTATAGATTAACCATAGTAGCTTATAAAAATAGAATTTAGGTAATTCGTAAAGTTCACAGATCAATTTAATCTTTTATTTTCTTTACTAAATTCTATTATAAATAGTCATTTAAATCTGATCAACAGTAACTAAATATCATTAAGTACGAATAAATTTTAGAAGAAAATGTACTCATGTCGAGTATATCTATTCATACCAAACACATTTATTTTCTTCTTCTTTATGCATCGATGGATAAAACTTTAAATTGAATGTAATTATGATTTTTATTCTGATTTTAACATCTGTTACTTGATTTATAATTTGTATAAAATAAAAAGTTTTACTGATTTATAAAAAGAGCAGTTTATCAACATTTTTTATTAAATATGTTTGCCCCTTATTACCCTGAAACACATAATTATTTATTTATAAAATTAGTTTCAACACTTTAAAAATATTTATCAATACTACAATCAACTACCTTAAACGATCTATTCATAAGCTATTAACTAATATTCTATTTCAAGAAGTTAGTTCTCCACTTTCTTAATATTCTTATTTTTTGTTTTCATTTGAACTATGCTTGTTCCACAAATAAATAAAACAATTAGTAAAAGTTGAAACAATAATACTCCCTCTGTCCCAATTTATATGACACACTTTTCTTTTTAGTCAGTCCCAAAAAGAATGACACATTTCTATATTTGGTAACAATTTAACTTTAAAATACCCACTTTACCCTTAATGAAATGATTTACAACCACACAAATATCTATGACTCATTTTAGACCACAAGTTTCAAAAGTCTTCCTTTCTTTCTTAAACTCCGTGCCAAGTCAAAGTACATCACATAAATTGGGACGGAGGGAGTAATAAAGAGGGAATTAGTTAATTAATTAATGTAAAGTAAAAGAAGTGGGCCTGACGTTTTCCGTTAAGCCTAACCTTGAAGCCGTCATAGGCAACTGTTGACCATCATTTAACGTGTTCATTCCGTCACTCCTATATATACGGGGGGCTCTCTATTTCTCTCTTATTTAAACACACTACATATATTGCTTTCTCCATCATATTATTATTATTATTATAACTCAATGTTTTTTTTGGTTTTGAAAATGGTTGAGTAAAGAAGAAGAGTAGTATCTTTGTCTTAATATTCTTTGATAGATTCATATATCTTTTTTGTTGAGGAACCAATAGTAAACTAGTAGTAGTGTTTATTGAGAAATATGGGGAAAAAAGAGCAGATCAACAACAACAATCACCAACACAAAGACAAAGACAAAGAAAAAGTTCAAGCTGTTCTTCAACTTCTCAAAAAACAAGCTCCTCTTTCTGTTAAACAGGTACTCAATTCTTGTTCTTGTATGTGTCTTCTTTTGTTTTCGGGTTCATTTCTCAGATGATCCTCAACTAATAGTATTTTTTTTTTTTTTTTTGGAAATTCACCTGTTTTCTTGGTTTCAATTTTCTTCAATAAAGGAAGTGGTTTCTTTTTGTTAGATAATAACTATTAATCGAATGACCATTGACGACCAAAGGATGTGGTGCTGCGGATGAGGCTGCTTCTCATCCGCTGCGCTTCTGGCTTAACTAGAGGTCTCGATTTTGAGTCTGGATATGGAAGTGATCACTGACTATCACAGGAGTGTAGCGGATGGGGGCTGCTTCTCATCCATTGCTTCTCCCTTAACTAGAGGTCTTGATTTCGTGTCCTCGGTATGAAAAGTTTTTTTGGATAGGGAACGCTTCCCCTCAATGGGCCTTACGCGGCGCAAATTTGAATTAGTCGGGAATAGTAGTACTAGACACCAATTGGGAACTCAAAATAAATAGTTAATTGAGTGATCATTTGAGAAGCTAACCTTTTTTTTTTTTGCTAAAAAATAAAAGTTATAACTGATTTTTTTCTTCCTGTTGTTGAACAGGAGAAGTTGTGTAACAGTGCTTGTGTAGAGAGATTTCTGAAAGTGAAAGGTGAAAATGTCAAGAAAGCTGCTAAGCATTTGAGGAATTGTCTTACTTGGAGAGACTCTTTAGGCATTGGTAAATTATTTTATTTTTTTTTAATTATGATATTTTCAAATTTTAATTGAAGAAAAAAAAAAGAAACTAAATTTTGTCTTCTCTTTTTGTTTGTTCTAAAGAAGTAAAGGCTCAGAGAATCTCTCTAGTTTTCATGTGCTCTTTTTTTTTTTTTTTGAAAAAAAAAGTTTTGAATGATTTGAGTTCATTAAAGTATGCAAAAAAAAAAATCAAAAAAAAATCTATGTTATGATTAAAGTAAATTCATCCTAATTAAAAGAGTGAAAAAGCTTGATTTCACTTTATTTTATTTATTTATTTGAACGTTGCAGATCATATTATGGCTGATGAATTTTCTGCTGAGTTAGCAGAAGGAATAGCTTATGTTTCTGGTCATGATGATGAATCTAGGCCTGTTTTGGTAATTTCCATTTTTCTTAAAATTTTTTGAATTTTGTTATTTCCTTTCTTAAATTTAACCTTATAAACAGTTTTTGAGTAAATAATTATTGCTTTTTTTTGTTGATCAAATTATAGATTTTTCGCATCAAGCAAGACTATCAGAAATTCCATTCACAAAAACTGTAAGTACTTTAATCTTATGAGTACAAATACGACAAAGTATTGTAATGTTATTGTTATGATCTATTGAAATATAACCGTTTAAAGTCAAGATTCAGTATTTTTGACTATAAGTACCTTAATCTTATCGGTATGAATATGACAAAGTATTGTAATGTTATTGTTATGACCTATTGAAATATAACCGTTTAAAGTCAAGATTCAGTATTTTTGACTATAAGTACCTTAATCTTATCTGTACGAATACAACAAAGTATTGTAACGTTACTGTTACGATTCACTGAAATTTGACCCTTTAAAGTTAAGATTCAGTATTTTTGAATGTAAGTATTTTAATCTTATCTGTACGAATGCGACAAAGTATTGTAATGTTACTGTTACGATCTATTGAGATTTAACCATTCAAAGTTTTGTGTAACTGAAAATTTTGTGGTTAAAAAATACTGTAGGTTTACTCGGTTGCTGGTGTTTACATTGGAGGTGGCAATTCAAACCATGGCCAGAAGTGTTGAACAATTTGTTATTCTATTTGATGCTAGTAAGTCTTTTTTTCTTGTAATGACAATATTACCCTTGTTTAGCTCATCATGAATTTGAAAAGAGAGGGTAGATTAGTAATTTGACAATATTTACTTACATAACAAATCAGAACTCAGCTTTCTCTCAGTTTGGGAACTATAATTAATGTACATTCTATTCTATATTCTGATGTGTTTCCAAGAAATTTCAGTTTGAAAATACTCTCTCAGTTACTTTTACTTGTCCACTTTAACATATCAAGATAAAAATAATTTATCTTTCTTATTTTTTCCCTTAATATTAATTACTCAGATATAGTTTGTTTGAGTCGTTAGTTTATCGAAAACTGTCTCTCTACCCTATAAAGATAGGAGTAAGTACAATGTACATCATATCCTTCTCAAACCGCACTTGTGAGGCTACACGGTTGTATTAAGACTATACACTTCTTAAAGACATCTTTTCTACAAAATTTATACAACCCCATTTCAGATCCTTTTATTTTCCAATGTCACGCCTAATCACTTAAATTAAAGAGCAATTAATTAACTAATCAATTTTTGCCTGCTACCCTCTACATTTAGGCAGGCAAGATTCTGAAATATTTTCATGCTTTGCCTGGAGTGCCCTTGAGATGTTGCTTTCAACTTAGAGAATTTAGGGGTATAAATTGTCAATTCTCTTATAGATAAACTCAATAATGTCATGCAAAAGTGCCCATAATTCTACTTTTTCTTACCCTGTCAGAATCCAGAACTCAAAGCACAAAGGTAAAAAAGGGAAAAAATTGAACATGGCCTGCAGTTGAATTTGAATTTGTGTTATGCTTTTTCCCTTTATTATTATTGTTGTTTGTTTCATTAACTATTGAGGGGTACGTTTGACTAAATCAAATCATTGGGGACTGCTTTGTAAATTGCAGGCTTTTTCAGGTCTGCATCAGCCTTTATGAACATCTTGTTGGCTTCACTGAAAATTATTGCTGATTATTATCCTGGAAGACTTCACAAAGCTTTTGTTATTGATCCTCCTTCACTTTTTTCTTATCTTTGGAAGGTATTTTCTTAATTTTTTTTCAATTAATTCTATCCATTTTTAGAGTAGTAATATTTTGCTATATTGTATAGTATAACGTAGATGCATTTCTTGTTCGGTGATAAATGTTCATTACGCTGAGTTTCAAAGGCGGAATCCGAATTTTTAATTTATGTGTTTTGAATAACATTGTTGTTTGTTTACTGGAATTCACTTTAAAAAAATAAAGTTTGAGATAAATTTATCGAGTTCTATTAAACTTGTGACTATCGTTGTGGTTGCAACCTTCCTGGATATGCTTTGCAAACACATGCCAAATCAAGAAAAATTGATGAATTGGGTCGTCATTTCTGATTGAGTTAATTTATATATACTGAGTACTGACATAATATGTTTTAATATGTTGTAGCGCATGTAACATGTCTTATCTTTTATGTTACTAATTCAACCTTAATTGGATGTTGTATGTTGTTATCATTGAAATGATCGACTTGATATGTAGTCTAAAAATTCTCTCTCGGTCAGCGTATACAAGTTAAACTAATTAGTGACTAATTTGTTTTATTTTCTTGTAGGGCGTTAAGACATTTGTTGATCTAGCACCATTAACAATGGTGGTATCATCACTTGACTTTGAAGAGTCATTAGAGTTCAATGACTTCACAGCTTATCCAAGAGCAGCATCACTTAGATTCAATCCTTCTTCAATACCTTCAAGTGGCAAAATTGGCTCATGCTCTTCATCAAGATTCTCCTTTACTGTCTCACATCATTTTGACTCTGTGAAGCCATGGTACTTGTCATTAACTGACACCTCATCAGCTAAAGTGGGACCCACCACCACTACTAAAGTGCTGGGCCCAGCTGCCATCTCACCACTCAATGCTAGGTCCTACTCATTTGCATCACCCATTGACAGGACTCCACGTGGCAACAACATGGGTCCCACCAAGAAGGGGTTTTTCCCATCTACACCTTTGCCTCAAAAGACTCAAGAAATGGCTGATCATTCGGAAATTCGTCATCCTAGGGCTATGAGGCCATCGTTTTTTCAATCTCCCGCTATGTTCTTCAAGAAAGATGGTTATGTTATTAGTCGGGCCGATAAGTGTCGCGAATCATTCCAACCGTTCTTGAAATTCTATCGAAGGCCGTACGATGAGATGACTTATAGGTCAAAGATGAGACCCCCTCTAGGTGGACTTATCTCAATCGTCTCACCACATCTAAGGCGCCGACACATGTCCATTTCTCAACGGTTTTGATTGATGTAAGAAGTAAGAAGCGAAGAAAAGGGCGTAAGCACAACAAAAGTCGTACAATTGAGTGATATGATGGAAGCGAGACTTTACTTTTTCTTTTTATATATCAGTATCGGTCTGATTAATCTAAGTACATAAATATATGTCCTTACTATGATCATTGAGCAAGGGACTTTGCTTGCTCCTCAACAAATAATAGATTAATTGTTTAGTTATCAATTCTTCCAATGTTTCGCAATTCATTATTGTTTAATTAGTCCTGCTATATTAATTTTGTTTTGGCAAAGGTGAGATATTTAATTGTTTCTCTATGGTAAAAATATAGACAACGTCCAAGGTGGGATGTGAAATATTGTGCAAAAATGTCTCATTTAGTGCTATGTGGTCTTTACTATAATTACTACTACTATATGAGACATTTTACCTTTGGGTAATGAAAAAACAATGTGTGGAAACAAGACATCGTGGTCGAAACGATGAACATCACATTGTAAGTAAAAACATTTATTAGCTAATCAAATTTCCAAGAAGACCAACCAAGTTCATTTCCAAAAATAATTATTTTAAAAATATTTTCACAAGGACAATAATTTTTTTAAAGTTTGTATATTGGAAGTGGGGGATGTATTTTTAGAGTGGGGGGGTACGGATCATGTAGAGATAGGGGCGGAGCTTGCCTTTGAGATATGAGTTCGATTGAATCAAATAACTTTGGTCCAAATTCTGTGTTAGTTTTTAAAAAATTCATTCAATATGTACAAATTATTAATTTAGAATCAGTAACTTGAAAAGGCTAGAATCCTGAATTTATAAACTTAAATTCCGACTCTGCCTATAGACAGTACTTGTGTTTGAACTTTGTTATGGATCTTGATAATATATGTAATAAAATAAAGGACCAAAGTTTGAAACTCCTAATCTTGTAAGTTAGTCTTTGTATTAGTTAGTCAGTCAATTTCTTTTTTGAAATATTATACTTATTATACTTCCAAGTTGGCAGAGCTCTGAGTAGGAATATGTGTCGAGGTGCTGTTGTAGCCAAAAGTCAAATGAGAGCTATAATATAGCTGACCATATTCTTAATTCTTACTAATAAACAAATAATTAGAAGTACTTCTTACTTAGTCCTTGTGGTAATAGTGTATGGGAGACTGAAACAAATGTATATAGCACGAACACATATACGCATCTAAGTAAAAAAATAATCGTAATATATAATGTAAGGAATACAAAATTTACATGTATTTTGTCTTGTATTTGGTTGTCCAGAAGTAATCAAGGTTTCTGCGGGTTGTCACTTGTCAACTGAGGTTCTTTTTTTGAGTTTTAGTAATTAACACATAGCGTTAGTATAAATAAATCAGATCGTCTTTATCTATTGTCATAATAGGTGACATCTTATTTTTAAGATTTCAAAATCATATTTTAAAGAGACATACCTATAGATATCATTTGGATGGTCCGATAGTGTAAAAGATTATCCACACAGACAATGTACAAATTTAAACTCATTTAAATATTTTATTTGTGGAGTCTTGCAGCAATGATAAAATTGTCTCCTTGTAATGCATAGTTCACGAGTTCGAGCCGTTAAAGCAGCCACTAATGCCTGCATTAGGTTATTGTCTACATCACACCTCTTGGGCTTTAGCCCTTCTCCGAATCCTGCTAACGTTGAATGCTTTGTACCGAGCTACCTTTTCTTTTTATTTTATTTGAGGGTTGAAAGGATGACATTTTTGATGCTATGTTGCTTGTTTGAATTCACTGAATGAAGATTTTTAGCTTGGAATTTAGTTGATTGTGATTTATGAAATATACAAAAAGGTGTATTTGTACCGTACTGGCCATTGGTTTTTTGCTTGGATGTTCTTGCTTTGTCAGGTTGTATTTTAGTGTATAGTATAGTATAATATATTATCTCTCACTTACTTTTTATGATTTATCTTGAGACATGAGAGAGTTACATATCAAAGAAGAAGTGATAGATGAATCAGTATTTGTCAAAAAGCTACATATATTATTACTACTGAGATACACTATAGTTCGTATTCATTTTTTCTTAGATTAGATATATGCCCTATTCAAAATCAAGGACTATATAACAGAGCTAAATAATTGAATATATTGGTCCCTTTCGTTCAATAGTGAGGACATCGTATTTTCATGTCGAATGCACAAATTTATAATTAGTGTAATACGCATAACTTATTTTGCTCCACAGGTAGCTATTCACCAGCTCCGATCCTAAACATAGCCACTTAATTCAGTAGTGGTTGACTTTATCAATACTGGTCTAGGCCCATTCATAACAATACTTTCAAACATGTCCTTCGGTCCAATATCGTTCACCACATGTCAACATTCCATGTGATCATTATATTAGTATTCGTTGTCGAGCTTCATAGAAGAAAATAGATAAACATAATCGTATACATTTTAAATAAAAATATAATGACCCTACAAAGATTTTCTGTAGCCACTTAATTCAGTGTTGGATGACTTTGTCAATACTGGTCTAGGCCCATTCATAACAATACTTCCAAACAAGTCCTTCGGCTCAATATCGTTCACAACTTGTCAACATTCCATGTGATCATTATATAGTATTCGTTGTTGAGTTCCATAGAAGGAAATAGATAAACATAACCGTATACATTTTAAATAAAAATTAAATATAATAACCCTGCAAAGATTTTCTGTATTTTATTTATATATCTATTAATTAAGCATAAAATTTGTAACGGATTATTTTCAAACTTGCTTAGACTTTAAAATTAGTACTCTTTTAGCACTTAATTGGCAAATGTGGAAAAAAAATGTAAACATAATTATTTTCAAACTTGCTTAGACTTTAAAATTAGTACTCTTTTGGCACTTAATTGGCAAATGTGGGAAAAAAATGTAAACATAGTTCAACTACTAGAGAAAAACAGTACCATTTCCTTAGTCATCGTTTCATTCGATTCTTTTCACATTATTTCCTATTGACAACCTGGTTAAATTTGAAAAAATATATACAGTTGTCTGAGTATGCCCACTCTTTTATCAATTTGTTCTCCAAATGCACTATTTAAAGGTTCTTTTTTTTAAAAAAAAAATTAAAAAAATGGGGGATGAGAACGAGGATACAATAAGATTCTAACCTCCATCACTAGGGTGAAGGTATTAGTAGCTCGCCAACTGAGCTGCACCCCATATATTGGTTTTTATTTTTTCGTCCTTTCGTCTTTTTCTTACTTTTTTTAGTGGGGTTGGACCAGCTAAAGTGCAATTACTTGATACATCTCGTGTATTTTAAAATTACATATTTATATTTCTTATACTACGAAAAATCTGTAATTACATCTCCTATGAAGTATATTCAATAGGAAGTATAGTAAAATATAATTATTATTATGTGATCTCATTTAGTGCTATGTGGTCTTTTACTATAATTATTATTACTACCTTTGGGTAATGCAAAAACAATGTGTGGAAATAAGATATCGTGGTCGAAACGATGAACATCACTTTGTAAAAACATTTTATGAGCTAATCAAACTTCCAAGAAGACCAACGCATCACTTCATTTCCAAAAAAAGATCTTTCTTAAAATATTTATTGTCCCTATGACTCAGTTTTAATTTTAATTTTATGTTTTTGGTAGGGGTCTATGCCAAATTCCTCGCCATCCCAAATCGGATTTAATTTTTTTAAAAGAAAAGTTTATGTTTGATAAGTGGCGGTACGTGGAATTTCGAAAATCTAAGACTTGTGTATGATCTTTATTATGATGCCTGAAAATACTCTCTTCCTCTCAAATAATTGTCGCTTTAAAAATTCAAGACTAAAGTTACTAATTATTTTCAATCATATATACCTTCAAGAGAAGAAAATTAATCTACTTTTTATTAAATAGAAGTACCTAAGTAAATTATATTTTGTATTTGTTGTTTTCTAATGAATATGAAAAGAGGTAAACCGATAATTAAAATGGACTTGAGGGAGTTCTTGAAAATCTGTTTTCTTGTAAGGTGGTTCTTGTAGTATTAGTAAGACAGTCAATTTCTTCTTGATTTCCAAAGTACTCTGCTTTCTTCAACATTGACAGAGCTTTGGGTCGTATTTTATGTCGTGGTGCTGTTGTATTCAAAAGTCAAATGAGAGCTTTATATAAATAAATATTTATTTGGTATAAACGTCAAGTATAATGAAACAGAGAGACTGTTTCTTAAGGAATATATCAATTAAAATATGGATAAGTAAAATGAACGGATAGAGTAATTAGTACGTATTCCCTCTTCACCTCTTTATATGACACACATTTACTATTTGGAAAGTCAAAAGAATTCTTTTTATACTACTGTATGCTATTTGCCTGTTAAATACTTTGAATATATTGTAACTTATAGTGATTTTTTTAATATAATTTATGAGAATGCAAATTGAATATGTCTGGGCCCTTCGCCGGACCCTGCACATAGCGAGAACTTTAGTGCACCGAGCTGCACTTTTGTAAACTGTATCTCCAAAAATATAAAGATTTTATGTCCAATTCACGTCAAAGATTAGATAGTTTGTTCTCGTACTTTGCATTATATATCACATAAATTAAAGTGAGACGAACAGAATAGTATTTACTTATATATTTGTCAATTTATTTATATATTTGTCAAAACCTAGTGGTATTTAATGGGAAATTGAACCAATGCACAAACACATATACGCATCTAAGTTAAAAAGAATGAAATTCCAGCATACAAGTATACATAATTTACGTATACTTTGTCTTGTAATTACTTATTTGTCAAGAAGTAATCAAGGTTTCAATAAGTTCTAAACTAAGAGTATCTAATTTTTATATTATTTTTTTTTAGGTTGGAAACTGGGAGAGATGACGTACGTTTTTGATGTTATTATTTTAACTTGTTTTATTCACAGAATAATTATTTTAAACTTGGAAGTTAGTTCTTGGTGAATTTTGAAATGGACAAAGTATGATTTGTTTTGTACTAGACTTTGATTTATTGTTTGGAATTATATGTTTTGTCTTCTTCTTTTAAAAGTCTAATTTTCACTTGAGTTTCTCTTGAGACCTGAGAAAGTAACATGTCTAAGTTATATACTGGTGAAGTAAAGTAATAGATGAATCAGTATTTGTCATATACTTTACATATATAATTGATAAGTTATTGTTCGTACTCTTTTTTCATGAAAAAAGTATGATATAATAAAGTCTTATTCAATCATGACTAGTTAGAAAGAATCTGACCAATATTCTGATAATATGTAACTATACATTTCACAATTTTGTGCTAAGTTTATTTTGTGTGCGACTGTTGCACGTATGGGATGGTATTTTTGTTGATATTCGTTTTGGTGAATAAGGTGGATTATTGTCACATGAAATTTCATTGAATAAGGTAAAAATAGTAGTTATGTTATTTTTCGACTTCATATTGGTGTGTGTGACTATTGTACGTACGTAGGAAATGATATTTTTAACAGATACTCCTTTGGTGAATAAGATGGATTGTCACGTGAAAAAAATTATTTCATTAAGCTTTCAACAAAAGTATTTATGTAAATTATTCTCAACTTCATGTTGATCGGTGATTGTTGTTTAGTAGAGTACAATTACCAGTAGTAGCTATAGTTTATTTATTTATCTTTTGTAGCTATTGTTTTGATTTAGTAATCGTATCTATTCGCTAATAGTAAGATTGTATTCATGAATAATGTTATAATTGTTACTAACTTATACACTTGTATCCATTCGCTCTAATGGTGGTATCAACGCATGAAGTCTTGATAGATATAGTCATGATAGGTTGTATGCGTTTGCTTAATTTCGATGTACCAACACATACAATCACGATAGGTTGTATGAGCCGCTCAACAAACTCATATATTTTCTCTCTCAAACAAAGGAACATAATGAATTCATTAGCTCTAACGACTGTATCAACGCATACAGTCTTGGTGTGGATACAATCACGATAGATTGTATGCACTCGTTCAACATACTATATTTTCTATCTCATATGATGAAATACAAGTGAAGTTCCATACAAAGAGGAAGAAGAAGAAGAAGAATACCTAGATATACATACATACAACATATAATCGCGTGTTCTTGAAAATGAATATAACATACACTTGTATGTCACTATATTTCAGTGTATCACACTTGTATTTTATGAGATACAAGTATGATACATTGAAATACAGTGATAAAGTTTGGGCAGATTCAATTTTTCATCTTTAACTCATCAAAATCATCTCAAATATGCACAAAAATCTCTCAAATTCGAGATATGAACTCCTTGTGATATACCTAAATTTTTTTTTTTAAAACAATACCCATTGAAAATCAGCTCGTAATTTGAACTTAAGTTTCGAAGCTTTCTCCCATAATGTCGATTAATTTTCTTCTTCAAGATTTAGCAGTACAATCCACATAGTAAACTAAGAGATTGATGTTTTACGAGTTTTTGTTTTTTGATGTATACAAGAAAACTAAAGTTGGGGCTTTTCTTGCATCATGAAGTAAACTGGGCTTTCGTCATTCCTTCAACAAAATCTCAAAAGAGGCCCAAATAAATAGCCCAATCATTCTCAGCTTGTTCAAAAACAGATTGGGCTGATCTGCAAAGATGTTATTTAGTGCACATCCATAGTGCCTCTTGGCCACAGGAAATTATGCTTAGTGTTTCCCAAAGTGTTTAATTTTGAATTTTTATCCCCACTTAATAAATTTTTTGAAAAATGATCTTAAGTTGAAAAAATTTGTTGGGAAGAATTTATGTCGTCCATCAGACATAAGTTTTAACTTTTGCGTATAAGGTAGAATTTGTGGTCAATTGATTAAGTTCATTGTTCTGAAATATCCTGAACTTCTACGTTATAAGCAAAAACTAAAATATGTGCACGATGGCTTAGAAAAGCTTTGCCTATGTTGTCCATCAGAGATACGTTTCTAACTTTTGCCTATAAGGCAGAAACTTATGCTCAAATGAGCAGGTTCACTGCCTTTAAATATTCTAAACTCCTGCCCTATAAGCAAAACTAATTTATGTCCACAACTTATACCCAATGGATATCAAAAGCATTGCCTTGCGATTTTTCTGAAATGAAAGCTATTTTTTCAAAAAATTTACTAAGGGGGCCCAAAAAAGAAAAGCCGGTCCCTTTTGGGGCCATTTGTGAACTTAATCCTCTTAGCCATTGGACTAATATAGAAACTATCTGCCTAGCAATCAATGGATCTCATATTTGGACCCTGTTGCAGTTTCAATTTAGCTTGAAAACTATTTAGGTCATCTTTTGATCAATTATTGTGGTAGCAACCTTCATCCAGGTAAAGGCCCAAAAAATTCTAATGAGAACATAAGTCCATTTTAGTTAGTTATACAAAGAAATTCCATTAATATTCATGATCATTATACTTCTTTAATAAGTAGTTGACTAATTCAGGATTTTATTTAAGGAAAAATTTCGTGGAGTAGAAAACATCAAGTCATAATTACTAGGCGTGGCTATTGTTTAAGACAATTACCATTTGCAGCCAAGATTTAGATTAAACAGTTAAATATGCATTTCTTTTGTATTTGTATATTTCGGGGCTCATATACAATTGTCTAATTTCTCGAGGGGGGGAGGGGACTCTCTAATTTCAAGGCTCTTATACGTTTGTATTTTATATACAAATAGAACTTCGGAGCTCATATACAAATCTCGGTTTGTATTTGTATACAAAGCGAATTTCGGGACTTATATACGAATATCCCAAGCGAATTTGTATTTGTATATACAATCTCTAATTTGTATATTTAGCTACTAAACTATAGCTACATCCTGTAATTAGGTAAACTTTAGCTATGACATTTCATTTATTGTCTAAATGTTAGCTATTTCTGAAATTTTGCCTTTATTCAATGCAAATTCCAAATTGGGTCAATTTTGTAACATCAGGTATGTAATGGATCGCCATTTAAGTAGTGGTCCAGTTTAGTTACGGGTCTGCCTTCATAGCCCATTTAAAGTTTCGTTATTTGAACTGGCCCAATGGGCTTGTGTTGCAAGCTACTCCCTCTGGCCATCTTTACTTGTCCAGGTTTGACTTGACATATATCTTAGAAAACAATAAATAAATAGACAATTTTATTATATCCACCCTATTAATTATAAGTCACCTAATTGTTGAGAAATAAATAGTAGTATTTAATAAGAAGGATAAAATAGATATAAATCGATTAATTATCTCTTGATTTTTCCAAACTGAACAAGAATTAGACGACTATTTTTAGTATAACGAACAGTGAAAATAAACGGAGGAAGTACTATCTATATCTACTGAGGACTGAAGTGCCAAGATAACCAATTTTGAGGACGATTATATAACACATCGTCGAAGTGCACAATTCTTTTGTAAGTTTAACTGCTTTAAAATTAATTTAAAACTTACAGATATGAAGCTTCAAAATTAACTTGGGACTTAAGGAAATAAAGCTTCAATAACATTACATATACGAGTCTGAAGTTAGGTTTGCCAAAACTTTGGCATTAGATCGAAATTCAGACATAAAAATGTACAAAGTCAAGTTTGGCAGCAGTCTCCAACTGGATCTATCAAATTAACGATAATCTATTATTTATTTTTCTGTTAAAAGTAGGGAACCAAGCATGTTGCCGTTAGAGGCAAAACTCCGTATTTTTAAAGAAATCTCCTAATTGTTTCAGAGCAACTAGAAAGAGATTTTTTAACCAGAAGGAGTTTGATTCAAATGTAGGACCTATTCAGAAGTTTTCTGCATAAAAACATAACAAATTAAATTGTATAAAATCAGTCTTTGTGGAATTTGATTCCACGTTCTAAAGGGCAGAATACTGAATCAAAATTCAAATTTCAACAAAATACTTATACCATGCTACTGACATCACAACTTAATTAGCATGATAAAACATTGAAACTTCAGATTAAGATGATAATATAAAATGGATGTGGCAGTAAACAATTTAAGGCATGGACCAACATGTTCTAGTTTATTTAATATAACATAACTAACCATATATATGGTGCATCATTTAGAGCTACTTATATATGTATGGTTCAGAAGTGATCAGTACTGTACATTGCATTCTTAAATTGTACTCATTGATACATTTATTATCTGCCAACATGGCAACATAAATAAGTTCATGTGAGTGAGAAGCTCTGCTTTTATTGCTGGCAAATGTAAAGGGAATTTCTCATTATGAAATACAATCATAAACTTTAAGACACTGGCAGATACCAAGGGTATGTTTGGTACGAAATATAAATAGGATTTTTACTTATTTTCTAATGTTTGGTAATAAAATAAAAAAATATTATCTGAAGAATATTTATATGTAATCTAGCAAAAATACTATGAGGGTGGAGAGTGCGGATTGGTGTGGGGGGGGTCAAGTGTTGGGATTGGGACGCCGGGCAGGTGAGGAGGAGACAATAAACTTATAATGTCACTTATGGACTTATTTTCCCTACTCCCATAATTTCCTTTAGGGAAGTTATTTCCTCATTTTAAAATTTGGTTTTCAAAAGAAAATGCTTTTGAAAGCATTTTAACCAATCAATCATGAAAAAACTGAAAAACATCTTCCACCAAACCAAACACACTGTAAATTGCATGTGATGCTCCCTCAAATACACTTTGTTTATTTTATCCTTTACAACCTCCGATCAAAAATAAGTATCTTTCAAGGTTTTGAAATCACCGATTTGAAAAAATCATTTACAATAATCACAATGATTATTAGACAAAATTACAATTCATATCTACTTGAACTATCATATATATATATATATATATATATATATCAGAAGAATCTTTAAATCATCTATTGGAGCATGAATATAACAACAATGACAACGCCTCAATCCCTTAATAATTAAAATTGGGTATATATGAGTTCTCACCGACCATGACGTTCTATAGAAGTTCATTTCTAACCAATATAAAGGTTAATTGGAGCAAACGTATATTTGAAATTAAATGCCTTCTTGATTCATAAAGCAATACTCATTTTAATCCTAAATAACTCTTATTTATGGAACGAAGGAAGTATTATTCTACTTGTTACAAATATCCCTCGTAAGTTTGCAGTCAATCTAGCAAGTATGTAAATTAAACATAATGTTAGTTGGTACATTATATTAAGCCAGATGTTATTATATTCTTGCGTTTGACAAAATCTAAATAGGACCAGATACCTTGGATTAATTGTGTCAAATGTAATTAACCCATAATTAATTACACCGGCCATTCAACCGATCTAGCGATTTGAAATTTAAGAAAGTTTGATTAGATTATAACCAGACGTCAAATGAATGATTTTGACCCAAGCAAACTTTGAACGAGCTAGATCATCACTTGTGTATTAGCTCAAACGCAATGCAATTTAACCCGTACGATTCAAACTTGGAATTGATTGTCTGAATTGTCACTCAATTTATATTAATCGGTCACCAAAGTCACTTATCTTTATTTTGTCTTCCAAAAGTCATTTAACTTTGCTTAATTAGCTTTCATGGTCATTTTGGTTGGAAATACAATTTTTGATACTTAGATAATAATGTGAATTGCAAACTAAACTCGATACTTGAATTTATTTGAAGTCCAACCCACCCTAAATACTTGAGATGAACGGCAGGAGTACTGAAGAGTTATGGCATGAAATATCAAGGCAATTTTATTGAGAAAATGATGGTTCAACTAAATAGCATTCCTTGTGGGTTATGGCATGTGGAGCTTTAAAAATGGTGGGTCATTTTATGTGTGCCAATTTCAATAATTACTGAAGTTGACATTGTATATATATGGGGATACAATACAATTGTTAGTTAAGGATATAGAGGTTTCAAGTTAGAGGTTTGCGTATCGAGTTGTCTTTGGTAGAGAGCGTTTTATTTTCAGAGTGAGACTTTTCAGCACAAATTCAAATTAATTGGGATCCAAATTGGGTACCGAACACCAGATTGGTTACAAAAAGTAAAAGTTTTAAAAGAAAGTAGGAGAATTAACTAGAACTTTGAAAAGTTCATGTCCTTGTGGATCTTACTAATGAATAATTATGAATACTCTATACTCCATATGTTTCATTATGACATGAATTTTTAATTCTTTTAGTATAATATTGTTGACACCTAACTCATTCAACTACTTTAAAAATAGTTATTCAGCTAATTACAAAGAAATTTGTTACTCCCTCCGTTTAAAAAAAAAATGACCTATTTTGACTTAACACGGCATTTAAAATTTTTTTTAAAAACTTTTGAATTTTATGGTCTTAAATTAAAGTTATGTCAAATTGACCAAAATGTCCTTTAATCTTGTGGTCTTAAACATGTCACGTGGAAAGTTGAAATTAAGGTGTTGCCAAAAATGGAAAGGGGTCATTCTTTTTTAAACGGACTAAAAAGAAAAATAGACCATTCTTTTTGAAACGGAGGGAGTATTTCTTTGAATTTTCATAAGTTTAATTCTTTTTGTGTACTAGTTTTTATTACTTTGGTACATAACTTGGCTTAACAGGGCCTCGAATGAAAGAGTGGATCGATCACTTGTGCTATGTAGTACTGGACTGGGCATAATATCAGCTTTTATCATATCTCTCCTAACGGATGGCAGATGAGGCAGGGTAGGGCGGGGCAAGTCTTGACCTGCTAAAATTTTGATCCGACTCCGTGGATTACTCATAAAAAGTAATTGCTGTAAAGATTCTTTCATGCATTATAAATTTACTACATTGAACATTATTGAGTATGCAAACAAAGTCTCACATTGATAAATATATGAAAAGAAAAAAGAAGTTACATGTATATATGGAATAATGATATTCTTAATGGTATGAGGTGGTTCGGGAGAAAACGTGCGACCTTAGCCCAACAATGAATAATATATTATGTTAAGAGTATCTTTGAGCTGACCTAGCTCAATAACTGGTATCAGAACAAATGGTTCGGGGAGACGAGTATGGAGATGACGAAGTGATACATGGGGCTATGCCTGTTTATGGACCTCTTACTATATATCTCTATCCGTAACTTTAGAGAAGTATACACAAAAAGAAGTCATCGAGCTTTAGTAACTATAAATACTCGTTTGATGTAGTTACGTAGGAATACAGTGAATCTCCCGATCAGCCCATGAAATAATGGATCTTATTGAACTTAATTTGAGAGAAAAATTATAGTAGTGTAAAGTCTCACATTAATAACTGAATAAATAGGGCATGTGGATATATAACTACTACAATTAATCCTCGACTATTAACAGAGAATTATAATTAATATTACTAGTAATATTCAAGATTATCTTCCATGAATAGTTGAGTCAGATTTACTATTTGCCGTTATAAAGATTTGCTCTTTACATTTGTTTTTTGGGTTTTCCATTTGGTGTTCAGTACCCGTATTGAAGCCTGACTAAATGTGAATTCGTGTCTGAAAATTCCACATTGGAGTGTAAAGCACCCCCTAACAAAGGTGGCTCTGTACCATAATGACTCAAAATCCAAAACCTCCGATTAAGAATGAAGGAATAATTACTACTCTACCACGGATGGTTTGGTAAGATTTGCTCTTTACATGACAAGTCACTAGTACGTAGTGGAGGAAAAGAGAACACAATGATAGAAATACAGAAAATATATTCTCTGATACATATAGAAATTAGAGGGAAATGCAAAGGCGCAAAAAAGTTTATAAAGGTGGTTGCTTTAAATGCAAAACAGCTTTGATTTTGAACTTTTTCTGTTGGCAGTAGCATATACTCATATACTCATAAAATAAAAAGAAGATGGATAATGATGAGACTTTGAGAGTTGTTATAATAATCCAAGGAAAATTCCATTCTTCTTGGCATGTTTTGTCTCATGCAATATCAACTTTTGACCTTTGGGTAACAAAAAGAAAGAGTTATAATTTTTTTATACCATCACGTAACAATGACTTACTACCACATGTAATCAATTTTCTTCTAATTATTTTCTTTTTTTTAAATTCAAACACTGGTTCTCCCCCCCCCCCCCCCCGCCCCTTATCCCTATCCCTTGAAATTCTCCATATTCAAAGCTCTTTAAATATGATAATTCATTTTCTCTTCGATTTTTCCAACCCATTTATTCACAGTCTCTTCTCTAATCTATCTATAGATTGTTCAATGAGTATGTATTTATTAGAGACATCTTTTAAAGAATTTTATATTTTTAGTTTTTCAATTATTAGAAACAATCTTCACTGACACAGGAATTTTCTCATAGCAATCTCCACTACGATTTCAACACGATAGGAGAAAAAGTGAGAACTAATTATAGAAAATAAAATTAATCCACTAAGAAGATAGAACAAAATGAAGCCTTTAAAAAAGATTTAATCTTACAATCAAAAATTATATTACAATGACCGTTGATCATATGATGACATCACCAGAATATGTCTCGCACTTTTGAGGATACGCACAAAATAAGAACTCCAAGTTGGAGTGTTAATTAGAAATATTATTGTCGTTATCCATTTGATTCATAAGGATTACAACACTTCCTAATGAACATCAAATTTTTCCAACAATTAGATATTTGATATAATAAATTATTTCTTTTAAGATTCATACTGTTGACGGTTGAAGAATTACTTCAGAGGTTAATTTAACTGAGAAGAAAATCATGAAAAAATGTAACATTTAGTAAATGATGTTGGAAAAGGAAAGAATTTTGGTCATATAATTAGATTCAGTTTTCCTTTAATGATTTTTGTTCATAAATTATAATTATATAAAAAGATAACTATATAACTTTTAAAATTACCTGATGGTGTAAGAAGTCTACTATACTGACAGTGCATAAAACTTAAACTCAAAAGAAATTGAGGTTGAATTATGTGAGCTATGTAGTTGAGGAATTACAGTCTCATCATCACTGAAAATTTAACTAAAGATGGACAATTCTTGAATTAATTACTCATCTGAAATAATTTATATTGGAAGAAAAAAGTTTGTGTTTTTTTTGAAATTAGAAATTTTCACACATATCCAATAGAATCTTATGCCACTCTACTTTATCTGAGCTAGTGGTATGGACTGTGTACACTTTACCCTCCCTAGACCCCATTTGGTGGGAATACACTGGGTATGTTATTATTATTATTGTATCCAATAGAATCTTATGGTCCACCTTTTCTTGGATCTTGCGCATATCGGAAGTTAGTACTCTTCTGCTTGTCCTAATTTTCATTTTAGTACGTTTATAAAGAATATCTCTTCTTTTTTTTTGTGGCGGCTCTTTAATTTTAATTTTTCATATAACATATTTAAATCCACAAGATTAAAGGATATTTTGATATATTTGATATATTTTTAGTTTAAAACTATAAAAAAAATTTAAAAAATTACTTTCTTAAAGCTCGTATTAAATTAAAATCAGAAAAATAAATTAAAAATCAGAAAAATAAATTAAAAATTAGGGAGCAATATATTTGACTTACTGACATTTTTCGAGAATATGCAGAAATGGGGATCTTTTTTTTTGGTAATAATTAAACATTTTGTTTTTTCGTAACATTTAATTTGTCAGTCATGCTCATGCGAAGGTGCTAAAGAATTTCCTATATGGTCAATTTTTCATTATGAGGTATGCCACAAAGTGATTCTTGTCCACTGAATATAAAGGATATATATTTCCTTTTTTTTTTTTTTTTCCTTTTCTTTTTACCCCTCCAAAAAATATTTTACTCTAACAGAGATCGAGGTTTGGTTTTGGAGGGGAGTGGTTTGAGTAACGAGAGAGAATTGACTTTGGTTAAATAATGTGTAATTAGTAAATAAGGATCGATTTTTTAACAAGATATAAATCGAATGTATTATCAAATAAATATTCAATATGATTCCACAAAATTTAGTTTCATTCAAATAACATATTTTAATCAATTGTGTCCCTAATATACACTTTCAGTAGAGTAAGCATATTTAAATGAATGTAAGTGACACGATAAAAGGGTTTGCTCAGACGGTAAATATCCTCACCTTCAATTGTGAGGTTGTGGATTCGAGTCACCAAAGGAGCAAAAAGGATGAGAATTCTTAGAGAGGGAGTGATTATGTGTCCTTAATGTACACTTTCAGTAGAGTAAGCATATTTAAATGAATATAAGTGACACGATAAAAGGGGTTGCTTGGACGGTAAGCACTCTCACCTTCAATCGTGAGGTTGTGGATTCGAGTCACCAGAGGAGCAAAAAGGATGGAAACTCTTAGAGAGGGAGTAATAATTATGTGTCCTTAATATACACTTTCAGTAGAGTAAGCATATTTAAATGAATGTAAGTGACACGATAAAAGTGGTGCTCGGAAGGTAAGCACTCTCACCTTCAATCGTGAGGTTGTGGATTCGAGTCACCAAAGGAGCAAAAAGGATGGAAACTCTTAGAGAGGGAGTAATTAAAAAAAAGTAAGTGACACATTGATTTATTCTTTTTCCTTTTTTCGCTATTTTTTTTTTATTTTTAAAAAACAATTATCCAGCTTGTGCTTTTGCTCTTTGTGAAGGAGTTAAGCAAGTGTGTAGATGTGCCTTGATTATTCTACGCAGTCCTATAATTAGATTCTTAATTACCTACACTGATTAATTAGTTACATAGTTAGTTAGAGGACTGCAGATTAGTTAGAGTTAGTTAGTGATGAGTTGTATATGAGCTGGCTCATTGAGTGTGTATATATAACTGAATAGCTGGAAAGGAATAAACATGCAAGACATTTCTCTCCTTTTCTCTCAAGCAGTTATCCTTGCTTTTCTTTTCTTCTCTCTTAAGCAATGAGATCACTCTACAATGACAGCTCAGCTACATGAATTTAACATGGTATCAGAGCCAGCAGTGTGCTATTCAAAGGAATTCGTCCTCTTTCAATGAAGAATTTGACGGATAAAAGCATTATTTGTGGTTGCATATACTCATCTTTGACAATTGTTCTTCGTCATTATCATTTTCATGGCTACTAGAACCGCAAATACTAATGTTGCACCACCAATTGTTATAGATCATCTTCATCCTTTGTTTTTGCATCCCTCAGATGCACCAGGTTCACTATCAGTGGGGATACAACTCACTGGAACTGACAATTACACTTTGTGGAGTCGGAGTATGAAATTAGCTCTATTAGGGAAGAAAAAAATGGGATTTGTTAATGGAACAGTGAAGAGAGGTGACTAAGATGGCGATTTAGCTCGACTTTGGGATCGATGCAATGCTATTGTTGCTTCATGGATAATGTGCAATGTAAGTAAAGATTTGTTAGGAGGCATATTATTTTGTTCTGATTCGCATCTTATGTGGGAGGATCTGAAGGAGAGATTCAATAAAATCAATAGCTCACACACTTTTCAACTGCACAAAGAGATTTTCACTCTAGTTCAAGGTGTTTTCTCTGTTTCTGTATATTATTCCAGACTCAAGAATTTGTGGGATGAATATGATTCTATCATGCCCCCACCATCGTGTGACTGTCCAAAATCGAAGGAATTTTCCGCACATTTATAGTACCAAAGGATGTTGCAATTCCTTATAGGACTTAATGATAACTATAGCCAAGCCCGTAGTCAAATTCTAATGATGTCGCAAGTGCCTAGTCTGAATCAAGCATATGCCTTGATTAATCAGGATGAGAGTCACCAAATAGTTGCAGGTGCTAGCCGATTGGTGAATGAACACCTGAACCCTGTTGTTATGTACTCATCTAGAAATGGTAGTACCTCGTTTTAGGGGTGGTCATAATGGACAGCGGCAGAAGAAGTCATTTAATCCAAATGCTTTTTATGATTTTTGTCAAATGAAAGGGGCATTTGCGAGTTGATTGTTTTAAATTGCTGAAATATGGTCACTGTCATAAAACTGGACATGTTAAGTTGGATTGTTATATTCTCCATGGTTATCCACCTAATTTCAAAGGTAAGAAGGACAGAGTTGTTGCTGGAAACACTGGTTATACTGACAATTATCACAGACAGGACAAAGTTTTAGCTGGGAGTTCTGTTTATGCTGATCCCTATCAGAAGCAATCAGATGCTGATCCCTATCAGAAGCAATCAGAATATGGATCTTATAGAATGCCTGGTCATCTCAGTCAGCAAACACACATGTTTGTACCAATGTTCACACCAGACCAGCACCAACAACTGCTTAAGATGATTAACAAGTCAAGTATTGGTGAAACCAGTGGTAGTGCTCACATGGCAGGTAAGCGTTTTACAACTGAAAAGAATTTTCTGCAGTGGATAGTGGATACAGGTGCCACTAATCATATGATAGGTGATCCTAAGCATTTATTAGATGAAGGTCTAATAGAAAATGCAGGCCAAGTGCAGTTATCTACACGGGATTCAGCACATGTTTCGCATGTTGGAAAATGTCAACTAGGAGGAGGTGATATTTTACAGAAATTTTTGTGTGTTCCAACATTCAAGTTCAATCTTATGTCAGTTTCTCAAGTGACTAAAGACTTGAATTGCTGTGTCACCTTCTTCCCAAAATATTGTGTATTTCAGGATCTCTCATCTAGGAAGGTGAGGGAGATTGGTGAGGAGAAAGACGGACTCTACATTCTATGTACACAACTTGTTGATTCTGAAACACAAAAATGTCTTGCAGTAACACAGGAAGCTGATACGACTGTCTGGCATCAGAGATTATGCCACATTCCTATGAGTGTCTTGCGAAAAATTCCAGCATTTCATACCTTAGGTCATGCTTTTGCTTTGAATAATTGTGAGATTTGTCCTCTTGCTAGACAAACTAGACTTCCCTTTCCTCATAGTACTAGTAGAGTAAATTCTGCTTTTCAGCTACTTCATATGGATGTATGGGGTCCCTATAAGATGGAAACCTTTGATGGCATGAGGTATTTTTTAACTATTGTAGATGACTATTCAAGATGGACATGGATTTTTCTGATGAGACTTAAATCTGATGTGATCACTTTGTTGAAACAGTTTTTTGTAGAAGTTGTTACTCAGTTTAATGCTAAGATTCAAAGAGTTCGATCAGACAATGGGTCTGAATTCTTCAATCACCACTGTAACACATTATTTCAAGCTCATGGTGTTATACATGAGAGTTCTTTTCCATACACACCATAACAAAATGGCGTGTTGGAGAGGAGACATAGACATATTCTTGAAACAGCAAGAGCTATTAAGTTCCAAGCTGGATTGCCTGATAGATTCTGGGGTTTATGTGTTCAGGCTGCAGTTTATGTATTAAATAGAATTCCTTCTACTGTGTTAGCTAACAAATCACCTTTTGAGGTATTGTATAACAAGTTGCCTCCATTATCTCACTTGAGAGTTATAGGATGCCTGTGGTTTGCCACCGATCTTACTAGCCATAATAAATTTAGCCCAAGAGCTGTGCGAACAGTGTTAGTCGGCTATGCTACAACTCAGAAAGGTTATAAATTGTATGACTTGGAAAATAGATCTTTTTTTATTAATAGGAATGTGAGGTTTATGGAATTAGTATTTCCTTTTAAAGGCAGTGTTGTTGAACAGCATGCCCATTCAGATTCTCACTCTTATTTCTCTTTTGATGATCTGGTTACACCTCCAAGCCTTACTCTATCTACTCCTCCAAAGGTGAATACACCCACAGTTACTCAAAACTCAGATGAGATTAATTCTGATCAGTCTGAACCAGTGGTGCCAACACCAGTTTTGTTGCCTGCTGTGGTGCATCCTCCACTACTGAGGAAGTCTACCAGAGGTACCAAGCCTCCTATATGGCATAAGGACTATGTCACACAGCAGGGCACCTCTCAGTGTCACTATTCTATTGCCTCAGTTATGGACTACACTGGTCTATCTGATGCTTATCAAAGTTATGTGTCCAAGTTCTCAGCCGATATTGAACCTGCTTCTTATTCACAAGCTGTTCATGATGAAAGGTGGGTGAATGCTATGAAGGATGAAATTCAAGCATTGGAGGCTAATCACACTTGGAATTAGTTGATTTTCCTAAAGGAAAGAAGCCCATTGGATGTAGATGGGTGTACAAGATCAAATACAAAGCTGATGGTGAAGTGGAGAGGTTCAAGGCTAGGTTAGTAGCCAAGGGTTATAACCAGAAGGAGGGTCTTGATTATCAGGAGACATTTTCTCCAGTGGTTAAAATGGCTACAGTGAGGTCTGTGATTGCTGTTGCTGCTTCAAGACATTGGACTATTCATCAGATGGATGTCTATAATGCCTTTCTTCAAGGTGATTTATATGAAGAAGTGTTTATAACTGTCCCACCTGGTTTCAACAACAAGGAAGGATCACATAAAGTTTGCAAATTACTCAAGTACCTTTATGGTTTGAAACAAGCTTCCCGGCAGTGGAATATCAAACTAACAACAACTTTAACTTCCTCAGGGTTCATTCAAAGTACAAGAGATTATTCTCTCTTCACTAAAAGGAATATGGACAAGATGGTAGTTGTTCTTACATATGTTGATGATTTGCTACTTACTGGTAATGACACAGTGGTGTTACAAGAAACAAAAAAGGCTCTGTAGACAGCCTTCAAGATTAAGGATCTTGGAGAACTTAAATACTTTCTTGGCCTTGAATTTGCTAAGAATAAGAAAGGTATTCTCATCCATCAACGAAAGTATGCATTGGAGTTAATAGCTGATATGGGACTTGCAGGTGCTAAACCTGTTTCTACCCCCATGGAGATGCACCTCAAACTCACATCCACTGAGTTTGATAATCACATTTACAATGCTCGTCCTGACTCTCTACTTGATGATCCTACTGTTTACCAAAGACTCATTGGCAGGTTGCTTTACCTTACTACAACTAGGCCTGACATCGCCTTCACTGTACAATGTCTGAGTCAGTTCATGCATTCCCCTAAAACCTCTCACATGGAGGCTGCACTACGGCTAGTTAAGTATGTCAAACAAGCACCTGGTCTGGGCATTTTGATGTCCTCTGCTGCAGGTTCACACCTTCAAGTGTTTTGTAATGCTAACTGGGGTTCTTGCGTTAATAGTAGGCGGTCCATTACTGGATACTTGGTCCAATTTGGTTCTTCCCCCACCATCTCTTGGAAGTCCAAGAAGCAAACTACAGTCTCACGGAGTTCTGCGGAAGCTGAATACAGAGCCATGGCTTCTTCCACAGCTGAGGTTGTTTGGCTTACTGGTTTGTTTCAAGAACTTGGCGTGGACATTCGACTTCCTGTTCCTTTGTTTTCAGACAACTCTTCTGCGTTACAGATTGCTTCTAATCCAGTTTTCCATGAACGTACGAAACACATTGACATTGACTGTCATTTTATTCGGGAAAATATTCAACTTGGTCTTATTCTTGCTTCTTACATTCCCTCTGCACACCAGCCTGCTGATGTTTTTACCAAAGCTCTTGGTAAAGGCCCTCACTGTCATCTCATGTCCAAGCTAGGTATGAAGAATATCTTCATAGCACCTAGCTTGAGGTGTGTGTGTGTGTGTGTGTGTGAAGGAGTTAAGCAAGTGTGTAGATGTGCCTTGATTATTCTACGCAGTCCTATAATTAGATGCTTAATTACGTACACTGATTAATAAGTTACAATGTTAGTTAGAGGACTGCGGATTAGTTAGAGTTAGTTAGTGATGAGTTGTATATGAGCTGGCTCATTGAGTGTGTATATATAACTGAATAGCTGGAAAGGAATAAACATGCAAGACATTTCTCTCCTTTTCTCTCAAGCAGTTATCCTTGCTTATCTTTTCTTCTCTCTTAAGCAATGAGATCACTCTATAATGGCAGCTAAGCTACATGAATTTAACACTCTTTAAATTAATAACTCTCTCTATCAGAATCCATTTTCAATATTCCTATTTTAGTTTCTTTTTTTCCCCCTCCAATGGATTAATTTGATGCAGCAAAATAAGCATGTGCTTTTCTTTATTTTGTGTATGGAAAAGCAACACAAACTTCTTTTTCAATCTTTTGGATCTATTGAAACCTTGTTGATCAATAATGTTGGACAACTAATTATGGGCATTACTTGAAATATAAGCTACTTCAAATAGTAGATTACATAAGCTGTCTCCATTCTCCAATGATTAAAAACTCTATATTTCTATAGGTCACATATGCAATTATTCAGTTAACTGAAGTGCAGACATGATTTTTTGAATCAATTTATCAAGGCCAGCAATATACATGCTAGGGTCACAATACAAAAACCTCTAAGCCACTAAATAATTCATTATTGTCTCAGATATTATTCGGTCTCATGTACCATCAATGTGTAATATTATTAATATGCATGTTGAGGTGTACGTGGTATATTATGTCATCTAATTTAAATTTTTTAACATTATCAGAGAGAACATTATACAATACTCGATTAATTTGAATTCACATTGAATAGAATAGTAGTAAGGTAAAGATCTTCTTGCCAAGAAGCCTATTCCATGATTGAATTTGAAACCTTTAATTAGTTAGACGAAAGTTCGAATTCCACCCATATATGAGAATTTTTTTTTATATTTATATTAACGACTTAATAATACATAGTCAATCTCTTAAATTTGTCAGAATATTTTGTTTAGACACTCGAACTAATTCATGTTTCAATTGAACATCTCAACTTCTAATTAAAGTGTTTCAATTAGACACTTCAAATTGAAATTTTGAACAAACTTTTACGCATATTATCGTTCATCTATTAGATGGTTAAGTTAACCATGCAAAGTATGTCATCTCCTTTAATTATACACATCAACCTCGAGTAGAAAATGCATGAAATTTTATGGCTTATTGAGACGAATGTCTATAATTAAAGAAAATGACACCTGTTATGTGATTTAGCTTAACTACCTAACATACGAATGAGAACACAAGTAAAAAAAAAATCTAAAATTTAAATCGAAGGTGTCTAATTACCAGTTGACCAGGTGTTCACTTAAAACATGACTTATTTCGAATGTCTAAATAAAATATACTGATAAGTTTAACAGTCCGGTATATTAGTATTTATTAAGCCTATTGTTGTTGTTATTAATTTTCATAAGGATGGGAAAATATATAAGAATGTAAAGGGGGCATGCATATCTGTCCATATATTATATGGTATGTCTAGCTGTTACGTAGGGCTACACCAAAATTTTGATTGCTTTTTTAGGTTATGAACTAATATAACAGAAACAAAAGGAAGTGGTTTTGACATCATTTGAGTAGAATTATAGAAAAGATGGCTTGATGATGCACTACACTTTTAGTAATAATCAATCTTCTTTGGATTCAATTCAATTCTTTTATTTAATTTGTTTGGTTCATGGAATACAGTGTAATATTTCATGATTAAGTTTAAGTTTCGTGAGAAATTTGTATCTTCAATTAAATAGAATATATAAATTTAATCTCAAATTTAGTCCTGGATATTTCCACCTTATCTCATTAAACTTGGTGTCCCGTCTTTCAGATAAGATAAATTAATCCAAAATTATAATCTCAGGACTATATCCCTTGTAAATAACTTAGTCCGGTAATCAAACAACCCTCGTAAATAACTTAGTCCGGTAATCAAACAATCTTTTAAATTTTTAATGTTTTATTTCTTCATTTTTTTTTATAAGAAAAAGAAAGTACCAATATGGAATGGGCAAATGTTGCACATAATTTTGTTGGCTGCTGCACGCATTGCCTTCTTCATCCTTGCATGCTAGTGTTACCCATACGCTTGTTTAGTCTCTTTCTTTAATTTCCATTTTTATTTTTTTTTTAAAAAAAAGATTTAACTCATTTATCTATTTTGGTTATTTGTTCACAATTTTAAGTTTTATATTTTGACATTTTAAGAAGGGAAAATGTCTAAGTTTATATAGTTCTATCCGATATTGTTCAATTTTGCTGTACTCCGTTAAATTTTCAGTCTACTCACACCCTTATACTGTTAGCAAATCATCTTGTATTTACTCTTATCATTAACGAAGCTCTAATGAGTGGACTCTCTAGGGTCCAAATTCTTTTTGACCATTTTCTTTTTTAAGAATTTTTACTCTATCAATTTACTTAAACACTAACTATGGTAATTCTTTTATTTTAGAAGGGGTTCTCTTATTCTCAATAAATAAGAGAGTATTTGTAAATATTTATTGAGTATGAGTTGGTAACTTGGATAATAATGCAGACATTCAATTACAACCACAAAAAGTGCATTGACAAAGTTCTTTGATGTTGTATCTTATTATTGCCAATATACATACAGCTTAAATTAATCCTTTATATATATTACTATATCTTTATCTGTTTTAAATAATACTTTATTGGGGGTCCTTTGCTTACCCGTGATTTCATGACGATCATGTGAATGAATAGAAAAGGTTTTAACTTCTCAACTGAATGTTCCCTTTTCATTTTCAAGCAAAACATCCTCCTTCAAAGATTTTTTGTTTTTTTCTTACGTTAGTTTGTGTCCTGTCTAGGACAAAAACTATGAGAAATGCAAAACAGCCTAAAAGAAAAGAAAAATAATACTACTAACTTTGTAAGCGAATGAGAGGATAAGGTTGAGATGTTTCGGAGATATAAAGAAAAGATTTACGGATGTTCTAGTGAAGAGGTGTGTGAGGTTGATTATAAGGATAGAAATAGAGATAAGCTGAAGAAGTCTTGGAGAGAAGTGACTAGACAAGGCACGACTCACAGGGGCGAACCTATGTCTAAATTTGTTGTGCTCCGGCACCCATTAAATTCGATGCAGACTAGGTATAATTATATAAAAAATATATAAGAATTCGTATAAGATTTAAAAAAGCACATTGGAAACCAAGAAGATAGCTGGATGTCATGGTTTTCAGGCGAAACCTTAAAGCTTTGGGCACCCATGACCCCTAAATTATGGGTCCACCACTGATGACTCATTTGCAGCTTATCGAGGACATGACCCTAGATAGAAAGATATATATGATGGATTAGGGTAGTCTAGTAGAACGACAGTAGATCTAACATTGTCTAGTTTCCCTTTTTAGTATTATTATTATTATTATTACTATCTTATTCTTCGACGTTAGTATTATATGTTGTTTACTTTGCTTCAATTATTTTATTAAATTATTGTTGCTACTGTTCTCACCTTCATTGTCTTCAACATAGTTTTTCGCCACTATATTCGCTTTCACATACTTAGCTTTTGATATGCTTTACTTGAGTCGAGGGTGTATCGGAAATAACTTCTCTACCTTTACGAGATAAGTTAGAAAAAGGTTGCATACACACCACTCTCTCCACACCTCACTTGTAGAATTATACTGTAATTGTTGTTTTGGCATTTTGTTTCTTATGTATTTTGACACTTAAAATCATTTCTTGAAAAAACTAGTCATATATAAATTACTTTTATAATACTAACAGAATTACTTTACAGAAAGTTCAGCTAGATATAAACTGCTAATATTCTGAAAGACTGAAATAATATTTTTTTTGATAAAACCACTAAATAAATTTGAAAACTTGGCCAAATAAAATATTCATACTATATAAATGCAGGTTACATACATTCATAGAAACAAGAGCGGTCACATATTTTATTTTTTGTTGGCAAAATCAACTTTTACTCCAACTAGTTATCAAACTCTTGAATTATTCTGTTATTTTTCTTGGGGATATACAAATCAATTCCCAATAAAGTTTTCCATCCTCGTACTCAAGTGTGAAAAGCAATACACTCGGGTCATTTTGTTGATGGAGTAAGAAATACTAACAAATTTGATGTGAAATTAATTTCATGTTTAGTTGAATGTTTAAATTTGAAATGTCACGAATTAATTTACACAGGGTGTTCCTCTAGTTGACAAGATCATGAACAGAATATCAAAACAAAAAAAATCAAAATCAATTTATAGCACAATTATGATATTATTTTTATCATACATTGAGATTGTTGATAATAATTCCTAGCTTTATGGCACCAAAAATGTATTAGGGCTGAAGTGATTCGTCAAAGAGACGAGACTTTGGAAACTATTTTTTCAAGTGTCAGTAGCGGAACCTTCTGTCAATGGGAGAAGGTTTTTCGTGAAAAGACCTGGAGATATTAGAAGTGATAATGCTGACACGAGTAACGAAAAATTCTATGAAAACACGCACTACAAAAAAAGGATAAATTGTGGAAGATTGAAACTGCAGTTCGCGGAGGTTATAAGTCTCTGTTATTTTCTTTCAGTAAATAGCGGAGATTTTAAATCTCCGCAAGTTGCAGTGTTAACCTCCGCAATTTACCATTTTTTTTGTATTGACGATTGCATGTCAGTGAAAATTTTTCTGTGTTCAATCAAGCTAGTAGAATGAATCGGTCCCTAAGAAACCCAAAGAACTATCGTCCGATGAGTACACCAAAGTGCCTAAAAAATAAAACACTACAATAATAAAGATATCCTTTTCCAAGGCTTTTCCCCCAAAGTTCTTTAAAAGATTTCAAAGCTAAAATTAAAAATAAAAATTTATTCAAACTTATCTAGTATACATCAAAAACATATTTTACTACTACATAGTTTCATTATAATTTGGTCATTATAATCTCATAATAATTTATTTCTCAACCAAACATCCCCCATAGTATAATTTATTAATTACTCCATTCATTTTATTTTATTTGACACTTTTACTAAAAATAATTGTTCCAATGAGTATTTGTTCAATTTATGAAATCAAGATAAGTTTATCATTTTCTTTCAATATATAACCCATATTAATACTAAATGACTACATAAAGTATGAATAGTAGAATTTAGATTTTCAAAACACAATTAATAATATTGGTTTGATAAATAAACTCCTAATAAATATTTTCTTAAGAGGATTACTAAGTTAACATGAAGCAAGTAAAATTAGGGGTGAACAAAATCGAACCGCAAATCGTACCAAACCTTAAATCTAGTCAAATCAGAAAAAAATCGGACTATTGGTTTGGTTTGACTTGGGTTGGTGTTGGAAAAAAAAACTAAACCATAATTGGTTTGGTTTGATTTTAACTAAAAAAAGGTCAAACCAATCCGATATTACATTTGCACAATTTTTAAAAATATTTGACACATAAATATTTACTATGATGTAATTTATAAATATTTCTTAAATTTTTTTATTGTTTTTATCTTTCAACATATTATTTCAAGTTTAAACTTAGAATTTTGGATGACCCAATAAGTTTTGTAGCCCATAAATATTAGGATATTAACTCAGGAAAAATAACATAAACATACACCTTAACTTATCATATTTACACAAATTTCCACTCTTACAAAGTAATTATAAAAATCCCAACTAATTATGTATCGGGAGCAAATTATGTATCTCGACATATCCAAAATCAAAAAAAATGTATCGGGAGCTAATTATGTATCTTTACAAAGGAAAAAATGTATCTTCGTTAGATGTATTATGTACCTCGACAAATCCAAAATTGGAAAAAATGTATCGGAAGCTAATTATATATCTTCACAAAGAAAAAAATGTATCTTTTTGGATGTATCGGGAGCTAATTATGTATCTCGACAAACCCAAAATCGAAATTTTCTGTAACTACGCAAAATGTCAGAATTTTCTGTAATAAAGCTCCAAACTGTCGGAATTTATGTTGTTTGCCCATTAACTCAAATAAAGCTCAAATCAATAGTAATGCTAACAAAAATATTCAATTAAACACTTAGAATGACAATAACGTTGGATATCTAATCTGTAGTTTTGCATAAATACATAACCTAAATTTATTTTTCTATTTAATATTTAGTGTTATTTTCTTAAGAAACACCTAAGATAGTTAAATATTTAAAGCACAAGTTAATTATATGTTTGTATGAAGACTTTATTGGAAAAAATTTGAGAAAATCGAAAAGTTTAAAAAAAATTCGAAGTTGAAAAACCCGAATTTTATTGGTTTGGTTTGGTTTATAGATTTAAAAATCCGACACAAATAATTTGGTTTGATATTTAAAAAATCCGAATCAACCCGGTCATGTACACCCCTAAGTAAAATGAGTTCGCGATCAAAATGGGTCGTCAATCTAAAAAATGACACAAATATACCATGGATATAAAAGGTGCCATAAATAGGCTTAGTGTATTATTTTTGTGCACTATCTACTTTTTCTTTAACGACACAAGTTGTAGGAAAGTGGATAGTGCACAAATTTAGTGCACTGTTTATTATATATATATATAGTGCATTAAATTTTGCTCTATCTATTTTTTTTTTTTTCATGTAGTGCACTAAATTTATGCACTATCCATTTATTTTTTCTATATAGAACTAAATTTGTATTTTGTCCGATTTGTTTTATAGTACATTAAATTTATGCTCTGACCAATATTTTTTATATAATGGATAGAGCACAATTTTTATGCTCTATCAACCTTTATATGAATATGGTACATATTTTATATACGCTATATCAAATGTTTAATTTCTGGAGCAGCAGATTTTGAAAACCTCTATATAAAGAGAATATGTATATACTTTATCTTCATCATTTCAGCATCTTCAAACGTCTTTAAAAGTTTTGCTAATTTTTTATTCATTTGAATCTTAGAAAACTGGATATTAAACGTGTCAAAATTGTACTTTTTTGGGGTGATGAAATTGTTCACGAGGGTAATACAATATATTATAGTATCTCTCCCAAGTCCAACGTCAAGTATCCTATTTCAATTGGTTACAAAGAATTTGTTGATTCAATTTTTAGAAGGATAAAAATTAAAAGTGACGATTATGATTTATTTATAATCGGACAACATTCAAATTCTTTCTCATCACAAGGATTGATAAAATTATGGGGAATGAATTATCAGTGACGATGAGTCGTTGACTGAATTTTTTAGAGCTCTTTATAATCATGCCAATCAAATAAAGCTAAATATTCTTCTAAATATATTTTTTACATATAAAGCACAAAATAGTGCACTATATATATATATAAAGTGAACAGTGCACTAAATTTGTGCACTATCCATTTTCCTACAACTTTGAAGTCGTTAGCATTGTGACGTTAAAGAAAAAATAGATAGTGTTGGGTTCTAAAGTATATTGTGAATGGAAAAATGGAGGGAAGAAAAAATGGAGGGAAAGTGAAATGTGAAGTTCACTTTTAAGAAGTCAAGTTCTCCCACATTGGTGGGAGAAAGGAGCTTTCTTGTGTATTTATTAGAATGCATTCCTTCATGTGGATAGTGAGGCAAGAACAAGACAAGCCTCGCGCCGTCGTCGTCGTCGCTCCCTCGGATTCGGATTTGGCAAATGATCGATCGAGAAACTATCTTTTTGGACAAAGTTTATTTGAAACTTGAGAATTGTTGATAGTTTAATCCAAAAATCCGTTAAGAAATGATTCTTCGCCATTTACGGACGCACATGGAATGTGCGGACGCATGTCACAACGCACCTCGAAGGGACGCGACCATTCGAGACAAAAGACACACTGTTTCACGCGAAAAGACGACCTGCGCGCGCAGGTCGTCACCTGCGGACGCAGGTGACATTTCGCAGAACATTCTGGAAGCGACCTGCGGCCGCAGATGGACCACCTGCGCGCGCAGGTGGGTCCGCAGGTCGGCACCGGTTCCAAAAAAATTGTCTCTTTTCATGAACCATTGCTTCTTTTCGGAAGCAACTCTTTATGGCTATAAATACCTGATTTTTCCTCAGGTATTGGAACGAAATTATTAAAAGAAAAATATCTTCTTCTTCTTCAAAAAACTCAAGTGTGATCAATCAAACCATTGAGTGTGTTCGAAGTTCAGTAGAATTTGAGGTACCACTATTCTACTGAAGTGAATCATTTTATCCTGGGAGGAAAGATTCCATAACCTCGGGTACTTGAGGGGAATAAATTCCTTAAGGACACACCGTGAATTCGGTGGACTTGATTCTAACTTTTCTGTTTCATCTTCTTTCTTATTTTCCAGAAAATAGTAGAAACTTCATTTTGATAGTTCATTATTATTGAACTTGTGTTTGAAGTTGTTGAACTTCTTTATTGTTCTTGAACTTGTTCTTGAACTTAAAGTTGAAGTTCTTGCTGATTAAATACAGATATTTGTACCTGGAAACAACAGATAGTGCATAAAATAGTGCACTAAGCTTATTTATGTCACTTTTTATATCCATGATATATTTGTATTATTTTTTTAGATTGACAGTTCATTTTGATCGCAGACTCAATTAAAATGAAGCAAAGAAAGTATTTTATCCCCAACAAACATAATAACAATTTCTTTTCATGTTTTTTTTTTCTTTTTGGCTGCACATGGACTTCACTTTCATATTCCAAAATTCTAGCTGGACTCATTTAATTTTTTTCTCTTCTAACAATAAGCCACCATTCCATTTTTTGCCTCTTAAAGATTTTGATGGACCATTATTTTCCATCCAACTTTAATTCCTCCATTGATGTTTGACACAATATCTAGAACATGGGATTTCATCCCAGTAATAACAATATAATTTGATTAATATTATAGCAATAATAAGCTTAGTCTAATTCCACAAGTTGAGTTAGGAGAGGATAGAGTACACATAAAATCTTACTCTTATTATTTTCAAGAGAATATTTGAAATACTATTTTAAACCTATTCAAAACATAAAGGGCCTTTTTTGTTATTTTCTTTCCTTTGTAGCCACTTATGTTTTCTTGTTTCACTCCGAAAGAAAAGTAAATAAAATTAGGGGTGTCTTCAATATGGATGAAAATATATTTTTTAAATTCTTTTCATGCTTGGTTGGTTAAAATTTTCAGAGAATATTTTCTCCAGAAAAATAATTTTCTTAAAAATGAGAAAAATAACTTCTCTATTCAACCAGAAGCATGAAAAATAAATTTCAGAAATGACATTTCGTATTGATTTTGTCCTCTCCACAATCCAAGAAACCTCATCTAAACCTCCATCTCCGTAGCCTCCGTCCCCACCATCCCTATCCCTTCCCCATCTCCACTATAGTATTTGTCTAGATTATATACAAATATTTTTAAAATAATATTTTGCACATCGAGCACAAATTCTCTATGAAGCCTCTCTTTTTATACTATTTGTTGCTAGGAATCCCTAAAGTTGAATTAATAATCAATAAAAAAATCACTTATATCTAAAATATTTTTCAAGAAAAAAAGACATAATCCATGAAAATATTTTCTTTTATACCGAACAAACCCTAGATTAGAGTCCACTATGAGTGTTATTTTGTGGAGTTTTTCCTGAAGATCCTTGTTAAACTATTAGCACACTGAGTTTTGTTCTAAGTCCACAGTTAGACTGTGTGTCCTTAAAGAATCTAATCCCCTCACTATTGCCCGAGGTATGGATTAATTCTTCCCAGGATAAAATAGAACTCTATTTTACAATATCGGCAATGAAAAATTGTAGAACTTCGTCGAACTCAAGAACGGAGTAGAATATCACACACTGACTGTTTTTATGTTGTAGAAGAAGAGAGTTTTTAGTTGGCCAGAATTTCGTTTCACTCCTCAAAAATTTTCTGAATACCTGATGAAGAAAAAACACAGGTATTTATAGCCAAATATGCACTGTTTCGAAATGATGTGCTGCTTCGAAAAGTTGCACTATTTTGAAGTACTGTTTCTGAAATATAGCATTGATTCTGGAAATGATGCATCATTTCTGGAATGTTGCATCGTTTCTGGAATGGTTGCATTGTTCTGGAACGATGCACTGTTTCTCGAACAGTCACAAACTTTGCAAAACATTTCGTTGGAACATTGCATTTGGAGGAAAATTTCGGACGAATTTTTTCTGGATTAAAAAAAAATTATCCAAAAAGATAGTCTCTCGATTGATCATTTGCCAAATCCAAATCCGAAGCCGAGCCGAGCGAGCGACGACGACGACGGCGCGAGGCTTGGTTTCTTCTTGGCTCACTATCCATCCAAATGAGTACTTCTTAATATAAAGGACAAAAGGTTTCTTTCTCCCACCAATGAGGGAGAAACTATTTTTCCTTCTATAAGGTGACTATTCACCTCCCTTTGTTCCCACTTTGTTCCATCATTTTCCATTCATCTTTCACCAAAACCCAACAATCGCCCACATGAATGGGGAATGGCTATTTCATTTTAGAAAAACATGTGTGATCTACAAATAAGGATCAGTTGCATCTGGATAAGTAGGTTTCCCTTTGAACTTTCCATAGTGAACATACATCGGGTATTCTTGGTCAATCGGTAGATTTGATATCTTTGAACCGTCGAGCTTTTATGTATACCTAGACAACGTATGTCACACAACTAATTCTTAACTGTTCTTGGTTCTCATTGTTTTGTTCGTTTCAGCCATGAACACGTCCTGGCTTCATGAGTGCGTAGAGAATTGGCCTCTATTTGGTCATACCAGCCAAACTTAGGTAATCATTAAAGGCTTCACATCTTAAGTTCTATCCTTATTTTCTGAACATTGTCTACATCATGAGAATAGGTTGAGTTTAGTTGACAATATTGAACCGTCAGTCACAACTTTGTTTGATTTGTTTGAACCTAGCTCTTGGGATCTCCAGTCTGCTAGGTAGAGTTACCGTCGTGATGACTTGTCCTAGGCCTTAAACCCATTCCCTTCAATGATTTATCAATCGCCTCTCTAGTTAGGCCTTTTGTTAGCGGATCCGACACATTATCTTTTAACTTAACATAATCAATTGTGATAATTCCACTAGAGAGTAATTGTCTAACGATGTTGTGTCTTCGTCGCATGTGACGAGACTTTCCATTATACATAACATTTCCAGCTCGTCCTATTGCCGATTGACTATCACAATGTATACATATAGGAGCAACTGGATTTGCCCATAAAGGAATATCTTCTAGAAAATTTCATAGCCATTCTGCTTCTTCACCGGCCTTATCCAGAGCTATAAACTTGGATTCCATTGTAGAGCGAGTTATACATGTCTGTTTGGAAGATTTCCAAGACACTGCTCCTCCACCAATAGTGAACACATATCCACTTGTGAATTTTATTTCAGATGATCCGGTGATCCAATTTGTATCACTATATCCTTTAACCACCGCAGGATATTTATTGTAGTGCAATGCATATTCTTGAGTGTATTTTAAATAACCCAACACTCACTTCATCGCCATCCAATGAGTTTGATCAGGATTACTTGTGTACCGACTCAGTTTACTTATGGCGCAAGCTATATCAGGTTTGGTACAATTCATTATGTACATCAAACTTCCTAACACTCGAGCATAGTCCACTTGGGACTTGCTTTGACCTTATTTACATCAATTGGAGTCTTTGCGATTTTGAAGTCCAGATACTTGAATTTCTCCAATACCATATTGATATAGTGAGTCTGAGACAAAGCTAGACCTTGAGGAGTTCTGTGAATTTGTATTTCTAAAATCAGATCTGCAACTCCTAAGTCTTTCGTGTCAAATTTGCTAGCAAGCATACGCTTAGTAGCATTTATGTCGGAAATGTCTTTACTCATTATCAACATATCATCAACATACAAGCAAACAATGACAACGTGATTTGGAGTGTTCTTGATGTAAACACATTTATCACACTCATTGATTTTAAATCCATTTGCCAACATTGTTTGGTCAAATTTCTCATGCCATTGTTTGGGCGCTTGTTTTAGTCCATAAAGCGACTTAACAAGTCGACATACCGTCTTTTCTTTTCCTGTAACTACAAACACTTCGGGTTGATCCATGTAGATCTCTTCCTCCAATTCTCCATTTAAGAAAGTTGTCTTCACATCCATTTGATGAATTTGAAGACCGTACACGACGGCTAACGCTATCAATACTCGAATTGACGTAATTCTTGTTACCGACGAGTACGTGTCGAAATAATGAAGACTTTCTCGTTGTCTGAACCCCTTGACAACTAGTCTTGCCTTATATTTATCAATAGTGCCATCATCTTTCATTTTTCTTTTGAAGATCCATTTAGAACCCAATGGTTTGTTTCCTGGAGGAAGATCAACTAATTCCCATGTATGATTATTCAATATGGATTCTATCTCACTATTGATTGCCTCTTTCCAATATTGTGCTTCCGAAGAAGACATAGCTTCCTTAAAGGTTTGAGGCTCATTCTCTACTAAGAATGTCAAGAAATCGGTACCAAAGGAAGTTGATGCCTTTTGACGTTTGCTGCGTCTTACACTTTCCTCATTAGGCGTACTCTCCTTTGCTTCTTCTCGAGGTCGTTTAGATTTTTCACTAGACGACTCACATTCATCCTTATACGGGTAAATATTTTTAAAAAATTCAGCATTGTCTGAGTCGATTACTGTATTTAGATGAATGTCAGGATTGTCTGATTTGTGAACCAGAAATCAATACGCCTTGCTATTGGTTGCATATCCAATGAATACACAGTCAATTATTTTCGGTCCTATTTTAACCCTCTTGGGTTTAGGAACTTGGACTTTTGCCAAACACCCCCACACTTTGAAGTATTTCAAGGTGGGTTTCCTTTCTTTCCATTTCTCATATGGAATTGCCTTTGTTTTGCTATGGGGTACTCGATTGAGTATTCGATTAGCCGTTAAAATAGCTTCCCCCCACAAGTTCTGTGGTAAACCAGAACTTATCAACAAGGCATTCATCATCTCCTTTAATGTTCTATTCTTTCTTTCCGCAATTCCATTGGATTGTGGAGTGTATGGGGCAGTTGTTTGATGAATAATTCCATATTCTAAACATATTTTTTCCAAAGGAGATTCATATTCGCCGCCCCTATCACTTCTGAGCATTTTGATTTTCTTATCAAGTTGTGTCTCAACTTCATTCTTGTATTGCTTGAATGCATTAGTTGCCTCATCCTTGCTGTTAAGCAGATAAACATAGCAATATCGAGTGCTATCATCAATGAAAGTTATAAAGTATCTTTTACCACCACGTGATGGTGTTGACTTCATGTCACAAATATCGGTGTGGATTAAGTCTAACGGATTTGAATTCCTTTCAATTGACTTATACGAATGCTTAGCATACTTAGATTCCACACATACTTGACACTTCATATTATTACTTTCAAACTTAGGCAATATTTCCAAGTTAATCATTTTTCGCAATGTTTTATAATTAACATGTCCTAAACGCGCATGCCATAAATTATTGGACTCAAGCAAGTAAGAAGAAGAAGTACTTTTATTGATATCAATAGCCATTACATTTAGCTTGAAAAGACCCTCGGTGAGGTAATCCTTTCCTACAAACATATCATTTTTACTAAGTACAATCTTATCAGACACAAATACACACTTAAAACCATTCTTGACCAGAAGTGAAGTCGAGACCAAATTCTTGCGCATTTCGGGAACATGAAGAACGTTGTTAAGCGTCAATATCTTGCCCGAAGTCATTTTCAAGCCAATCTTTCCAGTTCCTTCTATCTTTGCGGTTGCAGAGTTTGCCATATAAATGGTCTCACCTTTTTCAGACACAGTATAGGAAGAGAACAACTCCCTATTTGAAAAAACATGTCGGGTAGCACCCGAATCCATCCACCATTCTTTGGAATTTCCAACCAAGTTGTACTCGGACAGCATTGCACACAAATTGTCCAAGTCCTCATTCAGGTTCGCTTGGTCCTTTTTCTTCTTATCCTTCTTAGGAGTACGACACTCCGAAGCCATGTGACCATACTTGCCATAGTTGTAGCAATTTCCTTTGAACCTTTTCTTCCTTGGTTCATTCTTTTCTTCATTGGACTTTTTCCTTGTCTTGTTCTTTGGAAGAGTTTCAACATGATTTGCTCCCGGAATTGAAGACTTTGAAGTGACTTTCTTTTCAGCAGCTTTGTTGTCTTCTTCAATCCGCAAACGAACAATCAAGTCCTCCAACTTCATTTCCTTTCGTTTATGTTTCAAGTAGTTCTTAAAATGTCTCCACAAAGGAGACAATTTTTCGATAAAGGCTGCCACTTGAAATGCTTCATTTACAACCATTCCTTCAGCAAGTAAATCATGGATTATTACTTGCAATTCTTGGACTTGAGATATGACAGTTTTACTGTCAACCATTTTATATTCCAGAAATTTGGCAACCACAAATTTCTTTAGTCCAACATCTTCAGTCTTGTATTTCTTGTCTAAAACGTCCCATAATTCTTTAGAAGTTTTGTATATGCTATAAACATTATACAAGCTATCTTCCAACCCATTCAGAATGTAATTTTTGCACAGAAAATCAGAATGATTCCATGCCTCTGTTACCATGAAACGATCTTTTTCTGGAGTGTCATCCGGGAAGGTTGGAACATTTTCAAAAATGAATTTCTGCAAACTAAGAGTGGTTAGATAGAACAGCATCTTCTGTTGCCCCCTCTTAAAGTCAGCACCGAAAAACTTTTTGGATTTTTCAGTCGCTGTCAGTGCAGGATCAACACGGTTTGATGAAACTGCATTCATTTGCACAGAAGTAGAGTTCATAACAGTATCAACAGGTTCTGCCATTTCGAAATAGATTCTTTAAGCTTGTTATTTTCTGGAGTTTTTCCTGAAGAACCTTGTTAAACTACTAGCACACTGAGTTTTGTTCTAAATCCACAGTTAGACTGCGTGTCCTTAAAGAATCTAATCCCCTCACTATTGCCGAGGTATGGATTAATTCTTCCCAGGATAAAATAGAACTCTATTCTACAATATCGGCAATAAAAAATTGTAGAACTTCGTTGAACTCAAGAACGGAGTAGAATATCACACACTGACTGTTTTTATGTTGTAGAAGAAGAGAGTTTTTAGTTGGCCAGAATTTCGTTTCACTCCTCAAAATTTTTCTGAATACCTGATGAAGAAAAAACACAGGTATTTATAGCCAAATATGCACTGTTTCGAAAGGATGTACTGCTTCGAAAAGTTGCACTATTTCGAAGTACTGTTTCTGAAACATAGCATTGGTTCTGAAAATGATGCATCGTTTCTGGAATGGTTGCATTGTTCTGGAACGATGCACTGTTTCTCGAACAGTCACAAACGTTTCGTTGGAACATTGCATTTGGAGGAAAATTTCGGACGGATTTTTTAAAAAATTGTCCAAAAAGATAGTCTCTTGATCATTTGTCAAATCCAAATCCAAATCCAAAGCCGAGCGAGTGACGACGACGACGGCGCGAGACTTGGTTTCTTCTTGGCTCACTATCCATCCAAATGAGTATTTCTTAATATAAAGAACAAAAGGTTTCTTTCTCCCACCAATGAGGGAGAAACTATTTTTCCTTCTATAAGGTGACTATTCACCTCCCTATTTTCCCACTTTGTTCCATCATTTTCCATTCATCTTTCACCAAAACCCAACAATGAGAACTATTTCGAACATAGTTAGTAAAAAAAAAAAAAAAAACTTACATAAACATTACCACTAAAACAGAATGATATTTTGGAATTAAGCTAAAATCAAACCCTCCTTATCCTAAAAAAAAATACTGGATATATTCAAAGTGTTCATAGTCCAATATGTATAGTTTCCTTAGCACGTGATGGACTCTATATTTTTTTCCCCCTGTACCTAATATGCTTTTTATAAGATTCATATTTAAAAAGTTTGAAAAAGAAATTTGCCTGCGTAGGTTATTTCCTAATTGTAGCAAAATGACAAAGAAAAATCACTGTCAGTCCCTCCAGCACCCCCTCCTTATTTCTGAAATGAAATGTCAAAATAGTAAGTAGGTGTTTGGACATGTGATTTCATATCTATGATATGAAATCATGAGATAAATTAATATTTGGTCATGTTATTTCATCTTACGATTTCATATAATGACATGAAATTCCAAATTCTTCAAAAAGAATGATTTAGGAATTTCAAATTATGATTTGAGATTTTTCAAATACAAAAATTAATTCATAAATTTATACCTTGCAAAAAAATCCCACCATTTTTATTTATCAACCATTTCTTTTATATATAAATAAAATTTATAATTCATATTATTAATCTTACCAATCTTTAGATCATTACTCTCACCAACATATAGTCTCGTTTGGTCATGAAAAATATTCACGTTTTTTTTATTTTTTATTTTATTTTATTAAAAAATGATGTTTGGCCATAAAAACTCCAAATACAACTTGAAGTTCTATTTGAAAAAGTGAAAACCAGTCTCAACTTGTTTTCACTTTTTTCTAATTTCAACTTCACTTTTATAGTTAAGAAAATCTCTCCAAAAAGATATGACCAAACACAACTCCGACTTCAACTCCAAATTGTTTTGATTTTAATGGCCAAACGTCTACAAAATTGATTATTACTTCAAATCAACTCCTACTTTATCATTTATTATTCACCAAATTTATCATTTGATCAATAAATGTTGTATTTTTTTAGAATAGATTTATGATAGTGTATTATACTTTTGTTATGAACTTTTGCTTATTTGGTAAGATTGTATAAAGAATTGTGGCAATTTTGATAGTTTTCACAACTTAAGAGTTTTTTTGTTTATAAAAAAAATACAACTTAAAATTTCAAATTGCATATCCAAACAAAACTTCAACTTTATCTCATATGATTTCATATCATGATTTCATCTCACGTAGTCAAACGGGCCATAAGTATTTGATTTTTGAAAAAGACTTTTAACATCTAGCTTTTGTTGATTCTTGTAGGCTTTGTCCGACGTTATTTGTTAGTTGTTATGTTTTCTCAATTATTTGTTTCTTTTATGTACTTGGATTTGTTGCACTCAAGTCGGGTGTCTTTCGAAAACAACCTCTCTATCTTCGGTAATGGTAAGGATTGTGTACACTCTACCCTCCCAGACCCTATTCGTGAGATATCATTGGGTATATTGTTGTTGTTAGCTGCTCGATTAAAATAATCACAATTACTAATTAAATATATATAGAAATATATTAATCATGTATAAAAATATTAAAAAAAACAAATTAATCATGTATAAAAATATAATTATTACTGTATTATTTTTTTTATTAAAGGAGTGATTATACGGTGTAAAAATTCTTTTTGATAACGATCTCACAAACCTGTGATCAAATTACGTCATTTTATCAGTCAAAAAAGTATCAAAAGCATGTGATGTCACCAAAATGGTTTTACTGTATTTTTTAAAAAAACTCGTGCTGCCAATTATATGATTTCTTATATATTATTTGCCATACTTATTCTTATTTCTTGTTTAAGAAAAAGAAATATCTCCATAAACTACTGATGGTAGGTTTATTATATTTACGCACTAGTTTATATTGACCATCTTTTAGCTTTATTATCTTAATCTAGATGGAACAAGCTAAAATGCATTTCTAATTTAAAAAATTCTTAATTTAGCAATACTATAACCTGCGAAAAAGTGTAATTTAAATAAGCGGGTATGTTTGATACCCTTTCGTGTCCTAATTATGTGAAACTATTTTTTTAGTCAAAGCATCAGAGATCAATTCTTAGTACGTTCCTATTTGTCTGGGTAATAGATGAATTAACGCGATACATTCAATATGAGGTACCTGGTGTATGTAATTGCAGAAATTAGAGAAAGAAGATGCGGAAGAAATTTTCTTCTATGTATTTTTTGTGCTAATAATGCACTGTACAAGGTCCCTATTTATACAAGTAAAACATGAACAAACCTAACTGACCTGCCATACTTATTAACCGAATAAGGACCGGTTTGACCATGAAAATAAAAAACGTATTCACTTTATTTGGTATTTTTGAAGTTGAAAATAGAGTTGGAGTTGTGTTTGGCCATAATATTTTCAAAAATATTTTAGACTTTGAATTTACTTTTTTATAAATATGATTTATATCCTTAATTTCTAAAAACTAGCAAAATAACCCAAATTAATTTTTACAACTCCACTATAATACAAAAAGTAAATAACATTACTATTAAACATTGAAAGCAACCAAATGGAGCCATGTTTTCGTCTCCCATAACATCACTAATAAATCAAAATCTACAACACACCAAATCTTTATCTTCCACCATTCAAAATGAACGTACATGCTCAGTATGAAATCAGGCTATTAAAAAGATTCATTAATGCATAAACTTGGTTGTAGTTGTAGTTGACATTCTTTTTAATTTAGTTGGTGATTTTTGTACAAAATAAAAGTTAGGGTAGTATTTAAAAATAAAGTGATAGGAAAAATTGAATCCAAAAATAGTGAAAACACTATCAAAAATTGTGAAAACGTATTCTGGAATATGTTTTTGGTTTTCATGGCCAAACAAATATTCCAAAATAAAGTAAAAACGTATTTCGAAATATTATGAATAATATTTATGGGCAAACGCCTACTAAGAAAACTATATAAGGATAAAAAATATCTTAATAGATATACTCAAAAGATTTACACAGATTTACATAGTTGTGCAAGGTAATATATGTACAATGTACTACTTGGTGTGCAAGGTAATATAATAAATGTACAATGTACTCCCTGCGTCTCATTTTATGTGATCTACTTTCCTTTTTGGTCCGTCCCAAAAAGAATGTCGCATTTCCTTATTTGATAACTTTTTAAAGGCACAATTACTCTTTTACCCTTATTGGTCTCACTTAATTAAAAAGTGAATGCATTACCTTTTATTTTTTAAATAAAATTAATACAAGTATATTTTTAATTACAAGGACAATATGATAAATATTATCAAGTCAAACTTTATTTCTTAAACTCCGTACCCAGTCAAATTAGGCCACATAAAATGAGACTGAGGGAGTACAGCTTATGAGTTTGGGCTAGATTGAGTCATACGGTTGGCCTAGTGTGAGTAACGCAAAGACAGGCTCAAATCTGAAAAATAAAATGCTCCAGTTTGAATATTATCGACCATGTCATCATATTCATATACCAGGAACTCAATGACCAATATAGAAATCAACAATAATTTGCGGATGACATATTAATGATTGATGAGACTCGCAATGGAGTTAATGCTAAGTTGAAGGTGTGGAGAAATCTGAAGTTTAAAAAGTTCAGATTGAGCAGGACCAAGACATAGTATTTGGAGTGCAAATTTAGTAATACAAAGCATGAGACAGGCGTGTAAGTGAGATTTGACACATAAGTTATCCCCAAAAGAGACAAGTTCAAGCATTTTGGGTTTATAACCTAGAAAAGTGGGGATACCAATGATAATATCACACCTCATATTGGTGTGTCATGGATGAAGTGGAGTCTAGCCTCTGGAGTCTTATATGATAAAAAGGTACCTTTAAAACTCAAAGGTAAGTTCTATAGAGTGGTGGTTAGACTGACACTATTACATGGGTGCAGTGCTGGACCAGTCAAAAACTCCTATGTCTAGAAGATGCATATTGCAGAGATGAAGATGCTGAGGTGGATGAGTGGACATACTAAGAGCGATAAGATTAAAAATGAGGATATTCGGGATTAGGTGAGATGAGCTTTGTGGTGGACAAGATGAGGGAGGCGAGATAGAGATGGTTTAGAGCTTGGACATGTGAAGAGAAGATACACACAAACACCCCCAGTGAGGAGGTGCGAGATGTTGGATATAGAAGGTACGAGGAGAGGTAGAGGTAGGTCGAAGATCAGTATTGGGGATGTGATTAGACAGGATATGACGCAGCTTCAGGTTACAGAGGACATGACCTTAGATAAGAGGGTGTGGAAGACAGATATTAGGGTAGAAGGTTGGTATGTAGTGGAGTGCTATCTTTTTTTAAGGACTTAGGTTGGTTTGTGTTTGTCACTGTAATAATCGTATTATTATAGTTCTTGATTTTAATATTTATCATCGGTTGTTGCTTATTGTGTTACGATTATCGCACTATTTTGTTGTTTTTCTTGTTCCTTTCTTGTAGGCATTGCACTGTTTCCCTTGTGAGCTGCTATAATTTCTTCACTGTTTACTTTTTCTTTGTACTTGAATTTGTTGTACTTGAGCCAAGAGTCTTTCGAAAGCAACCTCTTTACCTTCACGAGGTAGTGATAAGGTTTGCATACACTGTGTCCTCCTCAAACCTCACTATCGGAGTTCACTAGATATGTTGTTGAATCTTTTCAAGTCAATCTAAATCACAATCTTTTTATATTCAGTACTAACAATTTTATTTTTAAATTTTCATTTCAATCTCAATCAGATGACTTATAGCCGCACAAATACCTTTAACTTGTTTTAGACTATAAATTTCAAAAAATTTATTTTTATTTTTAAACTCCCTGACCAATCAGATACTTACTATCAAATAAATCGAGATGAAGAAAATGCTATATTTATATATACTATGCATAAATCGATCTCTTTGGTTTATTAGAAACAACCTCCTAACTCATAAAGGTAAAAGTAATATCTATGTATATCTCATCCTCCCTAGACGTACTTATAAAACTATACCGGATATGTTATGATTATTGTTCATAAATCTCTCTAATTTCTTTAGCGTTTTATTTTCTTTTTCATTCATGGAAGTTGGAACACAAACAATATAAAGGTCAATGCATGTTTTCATTTGCCCAAAATAGCTTTATAGGCTATGTTGCTATAACATCAAAATATTGATGACGTTTATTTTTTGTTCCTTATAATTTACTCAATATTCTTTTTCAAACTTTTGCCCCCACAAATCCTTAATCTTTTCACTTTTTTACCACCGGAAAATTTGGTTCTAATCTAAAGCATATCTTGTCTTTCCTTTAAACAGTTGATTCCTTGTACTTTATATACAACAATGCACCCCCATTTCCCTTTCAATTTCTTAAAAAACATACCCCTCTTTTAAACAAACTCCATAAAACCCCTCTTCCTCTTCAAGCTCTGAACAATATACTCAAAGTTCAGAGCTTTTTAAGGTACAAATTTCACTTACCCTTTTTGAGTTCTTTGTTTTTCTTGATTTTTCAGTTGTTTTAGTACCACCAAGTGGAATCTTGAAGGGGAAAATGTGTAGGTTTTGTTCTTTTTGAGTAAGGGTGTTTAAAGATAGAGAGTCTTTTTGTGTTTTCTTGATTGTGGTGAGGAAAAGAAGAGGGGTTTCCTATCTTGTTTTGGTGAAAATGGGGTTCAAGTTGTGTCTTTTTGACTAAGGGTGTTTAAAGAACTAAGGGTGTTTAAAGAAACAATCTTTTTTGTGTTATGAGGGATTTCCTACCTTGTTTTGGTGAAAATGGGGTTCAAGTTGTGTTTTTTTTTTGACTAAGGGTGTTTAAAGAAACAATATTTTGGGTGTTTTCTTGATTGTGTTGAGAGAAAGTGAGGGATTTCCCATCTTGTTTTGGTGAAAATGGGGTTCAAGTTGTGCTTTTTTTGATTAGGGGTGTTTAAAGATACAATCTTTTGTTTGTGTTGGGAGAAAATGAGGGATTTTCCATCTTGTTTTGGTGAAAATGGGGTTCAAGTTGCTGATGCCTCATGTTCAAGTGTTGGTGTGACTAAAGCCCCACAGAATTTAGTTACCTGTGTTTATCAGTGTAAATTACTGGGGAAATCTTGTCTGATTACAGTTGCTTGGACCAAAAGTTTGATGGGGCAATGCCTTAGTGTTGAAATTGATGATATGTCTCATCAATGTCTCTGTAAAGTTGATGTAAAGCCTTCTCTTTTTTCCAAAAGAAGAGGGTCAAGGTCTTTAGAAGTTAGTAATTCTTGTAAAATTGACATCCATTGGGACTTCTCTTTGGCCAAATTTGGATCTGGGCCAGAACCTGTTGAAGGTTACTATTTAGCAGTAGTGTGCAAAGGACAGATGGTTTTGGCCATTGGGGATCTGAGGAAAGAAGCATTCAAGAAGAGTAATGCAACTCCCCCTCTTTCAAATGCAATGTTTATTTCCAAGAGGGAACACATATTTGGGAAGAGGGTGTTTGGTACTAAGGCTCAATTTTGTTATACTGGTCCAATTCATGACATTACAATTGAGTGTGACTCTAATGTCATTGACGATCCTTGTCTTTTGGTTCGTATCGATTCCAAAACTGTAATGCAAGTGAAGCATTTACGCTGGAAGTTTCGCGGTAACTACACTGTTTTAATTGATGGACTCCCTGTTGAAGTCTTTTGGGATGTTCATAATTGGTTGTTCAGTACCAATTTTGGGAATGCAGTGTTCATGTTTCAAACTTGTTTATCAGCTGAAAAGTTGTGGACTACACAAACCTTATCTGATCTCTCTGTGATGCCTTGGCCTTACACAGAGAGTACTTTGAGCAATTCTAAATCATCTGGTTTGGGTTTTTCTTTGGTTTTGTATGTTTGGAAGAATGAGTAGTTGAGTGTTCTTCCAGTATTTCCCAAAAAAGATTAATTTTTTAAGATCTTTGTTTGTGAACTTGATTTGAGTTATTGCTAATGAATATACTTTTTTGTTTACTTCCTTTTTCATCTCTTCATGTGCTATGATTATTACTTGAATCTTACGTTTCACTTTTATTCCTCCTAAGAGTCAATTTCTTTTGATTACTGGTTGTTATCTACTATTATGAATAATAATTGTGTCCATAAAGTGGAACTTTCCTTTGAGTATATGCCAAACAAATTACATCATCAGAGACTAAATCAGTAATTTTAGTTAATCAAGCTCATCATGATGGTAGTGTCTAACATCATAACTTTGTATAAGCCAAAATTAGTGAGTAACCTAAACAAGAACTTGTAATTGTTATTGGCACCTTGACTATGTACTAGTTATTGTCAAGGTAGAGAAGGGATTGCTGACATACTTGTTGTAGAACAGTTTCAGGTACTTGACCTAGATTTTTTTTTTCCAGTTCTTAATATTTCTGGGTAGCCATACTATTTCTTGTTGTGTGCATCTGTGTTTCTCTTCTTTTTAAAGAAAATTCCGTGGATCTGTGCTTATATTGATTGCACTTCTTTAGGTTCTCTTTGGACTTCTGTTTAGTTTAGCAAATTATGAAGTTAAAGAACATACGGTCATTGAAATTGTTTGGGCTGCTTCTAAGTAAAAATGGAAAGAAAATAAATCGCGATTGAAGTGTTCAATAGAAGGGTATTGCCTCTGCAACTAATATCAGTAACATGCTAAATTTGTTAGGGAGGGTTCAAACTTTGCATGGTAAAATGTGAAATGTATTAGTAAATCATCAGACTTTGCATGTAAGATGTGAAATGACCCAGAAAACTGGATAAAACGCCGGAAAGCAAGTTCAATGGAGCCCCATAACTTGAAAACTTTGTGATATACATTGGACCGATCATCCCCATGGAAGATGAGAACTCTTATGATAAACTACTTTGTTGCTGATTTAATCATCTTACTGTTACTTGCTGTGAGATTAAGAACATTGAAAACTAGGGATGTTGCACGCTTCAACACTTTGAGTTGAGCTGATCTGCTATTAGATCAACAAGTGCAAGAAATGATATCTGGGTTCTGTCCACTACGTTCAGAGATTTGAAGATACCACTGAAGTACATGCTTAAATAGTTGCATATGTTTCTGGTTCAATTGCTAAGCGATCTTGTGTTGGCGAACATATTTCACCATTCGTTTCTTAGTTTTGTTAATTTCAATTCTTTGGTGATCTTCGGGTAGAGTTCATTCGTCACCAGCCATTTGGTGTTGTCCTCTGGCAATAAGAACATAATTGAAGGTCTACCGCTGTTTCTCTAAGAAGTTTCTTTTTTTGTGTTACTCCTACGTAGTGCGAGAAACTTAGTGGTGAAGAGTCTTGAATCTTTGATCATTTCTGCTCCAAACATTTAGCCATCAAGTATATGTAATATTATATGCTGTCTCATTAACTTCTCTGATATACAAATTCATACAATTTGAGTATCTGGTGGATATGTTGCCTCTCTAATTGGTTTGCTTGTTTAGGCCTTTTAAGGATTTCTCATGGCCTCAGCAGTAAATTCAGTTTGGAGCATTTGAGCAGCTGCATTTGATTTTTCATTTTCCCTTTCTTTTGCTGGCATTTGGGTTTCTTTTGTTGTCTTTTAAGGTTAGCACCAATGTTATAAAGGTGCGCTTTAAGCTCTGAAGTGAGGCTCAAAACATGTTGAGCGCTTTGATTTGCTTAGTGCGTGCATTAGTATCATCATCAAGGTTTTAAGATATACTTTTCTTTGCCAATGAGCCTTTTCTGAAGAGACGACACGGCACTGTACAATTGACATTTTACTTTATCGTACTTGTTTTCAATTTTTTTTAAAATATATTTGTCATTCATGTTTATAATCATTAGTATTGGACTACATTCATAGATTTGTATTTTTTCTCGTTTTGTGTCTTTTTTCATCAAAGCCCACAATTTATTTGCGCTTTGCACTTAAAAGCCCCAGTGAACATTATATATTTTTTCTTTTTTTTTCTTTTATAAAACTGGCTAGCACTCTCTCCCACTAACACCTGGAGCATGTCTTTTCCTGAACTCTTTAAAAATATTTGCACCTCCACTTAGTAAAGTTAACTTGATTGTCCTGTCTCATTAGAAATGCCTGTGGCTCCAACTTTACATGAAAGATTCTTCATTTGCACTTGAAAAAAAAAAAAAGTAGCTTATAGCTTTCCATCTTACATCAATCAATAGATCAAAGTTCAATTTTAAACTAACTGGAGTTAGCCATATAGCGTTGAACGCTTGAAAAAGAGGTAAAAACTTACTCGCACCTGACACCAGGGAAGTATCTGTGTTTTTTATATATTGAACATGCTCGACTCACGATATAATAGATAGCAACCATCCAGACAAGCTGTTAGCGTACTCATAGTGAAAGTACTTGAATCACACGATTAGATTATTTAAAAGCCAACAAATAACTGATACTCAAATGATGGATATGCAAGCCTGATAACTTATATGCTGTTCTATATCTCCATGAATCTAGGTATAAATTCTGAAAAAGAGGATATATGGAAAATATGGAACTCTAAACTCTCCAAACACAGTAACAGTTACTATAACTATTATTCTCAACACTCACAACCAAGATTATTCTCCAGCAAATGTAAAACTCAACACATACTTACAAGAACACAGCTGCCATATTTTTCATTACTAACAAACACCTTGTACGTCTCTTTACTTTATCATCTATTCAGCATTCTCAATGGTGTGTCTTCTTCTGCACTGTTACTAAATCTAAAGTAGAGCCATATGTTTTATGCAAAGCTTGAGCAGACCAGCCATGTCCATCATCAACTGTAGGCATCCTAACTTCCATGAAAGGCATCCCGCGCTGCATTACGCCAGCAAAAACTCTCAGGGCATTGGAAGCATCAATGTCCATGCACACATTAATCTCTGGAACGCCTTTTGGTGCGGGAGGTATTCCTGTGATCTTAAAATAGCCTAGTAGATGGTTCTCTTCCATTGTTTTCTCGTCGCCTTCATAAACAAGGATCAATGCTTCGGCTTGGTTATCACGGACAGTAGTGAAAATTTGTTCTTTCCTTACTGGTGTTGTGGTGTTCTGATGAATAATTGGTACAAAGTTGCTTCCATCAGCTTGTATGCCAATACTTAATGGAGTTGCTTGAATGGTTAACAGGTCCAAATTACCAAATGGATCACTAATTCCCGAAGCTACTGCTCCTTCCAGCGCTGCACCACGTACAGCTGCCTCCAGTGGGTTCATTCCTGAATAAAGCTCTTCTCTTTTGCATATATCTGTTACGATGTTACGAACCTTTGGAATGTAGGAACAACCACCAACAATTATGACATCATGTACATCTTCCGCTTCTAGTTTAGCATCTTGCAAGCAACGCTTTATCAAAACAGCACACTTCTCGAAGACTTCTTTGTTCACCTCTTCAAAGTCTGCCCTCTCAAGAACCTTAGATAATTTTGTTCCATTTCCCAAGTCGACGTTGATCGGGACACTCATATCGGATGAGAGTTTGTGGATGGCATCCTGGGTGGCAACTCGAAGCAACCCCATTCTCTTTATTTCTTCGACTCCATGGCTTGAGAATAGGTCATCCATGTTTGGTAAGAGGTGATGCATCAGATTTTGAAGTAGGTCCTCACCTCCAACCGTGCTACCAGCCAAGGCCTTGATCTGTGAAACACCACCTGCTGTAGCTGTTATAGCTACGTCACAATACCCAGCACCCATATTGAAAATAAGCGCTATCTTTTCACTCCCGCTACCCATATTTTCATGTGAAGACTGCTGTTGCTGCTGAGCATATAACAAAGCAACTGCAGTTGGTTCAGGCATCAATCTTAGAACATGAAGCCCTGCCATGGCACAGGCTCGTTCAATTCGGGTCAACTGGAATCGGCTAAATGATACCGGAATTGTCAAAACAACATTCCTCACAGGACGTTTCAGTTTAACTTCAGCCATAGCTCTTAGTTCAACGAGAAAGATAGCAACAACTTCTTCAGGAGTAGTGGACCTCCACATATTGTTCACTAGGGCAGCAATAAATGGCCTGACACCGATTTCTAAAGTTTGAACCAAAAAGGGGAGGCTCTTGCTGGCACGAATCACTGGATCTGTATCGACTCTACCAATCAGACGTTTCATGTTGAAGATTGCAGCTCCAGATAACATGTCATATTCATGAGCCAGTTCATCGCTAACACCACCAGCAGGGACCTCATCTTTAAAGGTAACATATGATCTCATCAATTTCCGATTTCTCGTGTTTCTAAGGAGCTCCACCTGAGATCCACTCCAAACTGCCACACTGCATTGAGATGTACCAATGTCGATCCCAATTGCTATCTCAGGGAAAGCCGATGAAGTTTTTTCCTCCCCAGTTGTCTCACTGTCGGATACCACAGTATATGCTTGTTCAGCCATGAATACAGATGAAATAACTCCTGCATTAAAAATATACACATATTTGCTGATTCAACTGATTGAAAGAAATATCACACTCCATCCACTTCATATTCCTTATAGAAGATAATCACATAACATATATTAAAAAAAAAATCATGCTCATCAGAGACCAATGAAAAACTCTGTCCCTCGCACACAAACAGAGCAAGAAAAGATAAATTAATCTCTCATGGGGTCTACAGATATCTTAAGTCTCACGACTTGACTCTTTACTTGTTTCTTAAAATTTTAAGCTGAATTATAATCTGTTAAGGCTTCTTCTCACCATCAGCTGAAGCTTAATGACCACACTCACTCTAGACTAATACTAAGACACAACCAAAAAGCATCTTGAAGCAACAACAACAACCACAAACCCAGTGTAATCCCCCAAGTGGGATGTGGGGAGGGTAGAGTGTACACTGACCTTACCCCTACCTAATAGAGGTAGAGAGGCTGTTTCCGATAGACCCTTGGCTTAAATAAAGCATATTGAAGCATTACATATAATAGTACAATAAGCTTATACTGCTTCTTAATAACTGAGGGTTGTCTCTTGATATAACATAATTGCCTCTATTGCTCAAAGTTTCTCATGCTTGATTAAGAACTTTTGACCTAAATTTGCAGTCTAATACACATTTTCTAGATAGTATACTCTTACTTATAAATTTAGAAAAATATGTACAAATTAATTACCTCATATAATTCAAGAATTGTCCAACTTTATAACCAGAACAAGAACACTCAATTACTTCTATTTTGACATATTTCATAGTATAAACAGGAAAGTTAACAGCTTGTGACAAATTCCAGTTCCCCTCAAAGTCAAAGCAACCAATTTCATTTGCGACTAAGTAGATTCAGAGATGAAATAATAATTTAAAATACAATAATAATCAACCACACATGAGGAAGAAAACACTGAAACTTGCATTTAGATGAACCAACATTGCTCAATTAAGCAACCAAACCAAAGAAAACAACATATGCATAGCGAAAAAAAACCCATATCTTTCTTTAATTTTGATGAGTTTTAGACTAAAAGAGTGTCAATTAAAATTAAAGAAAGCTCAAGAAAAATACAAAATGAAACCACAATAATAATAAAAATACTATGATAATCAACCCCACATGAGTAAAAAACTGAAACTTGCATTTAGATAAATCAACGTTGATCAACTTAAGCAACCAAACAAAGAAAACAACATATTAAAAGGGGAAAAAAAGACAGCCGTGCACTAAAGCACCCGCTATGCTCACAAGAGTTTATTGTACGCAGCCTAACCCCACAAATGAAAAAAAAAATCAATTTTTTCTTGAATTGTGATGAGTTTTCAACTAAAAGGGTGTCTATAAAACTCGAAGAAAGCTCAAGAAAATAGAGAATAAAATCCAAGTAAGAGAGTGGAGAGACTTACTTAGAGTGAGCAAGAATATTGGTGTTGTGAAGTTGAAGAGTGAAGTGGAGAAAACAAGAGGAGGAATATAGACAAGTGGCGTGAACAAATGAAAGTGAAAGAGGGGACTAGAAAGTTGTATAAGGTGCTACAACCGAATGAAATGCCCAAGGTGACAGCATGTTCTAGACCTTCTAGAGGGACAAAGAAGGGTCGTGAAGGCGGGGCCTGTATTCGGGTCGGGTCGGGTCATAACATGTAGTTAAAGGGCATGTGAGTTTGGGCCAATGAAAGGGGGGTGAAGTTTTTGGATTGATGAGAAAATATAGGTGAATTTACAAGAATGACCCTTTTGTCAGAGCCAAAAATAGAGGTGAGTTTACAAGAATGACCTTCTCTCAGACCCAACAATATAGGTGAGTTTACGATGATGATTTTACAAGTGAATGATCATGAACGTTTGACCCCATTTGTCTTATATTCAAAATTTTAATTTTAATATATTTTGTTCATGGAGAAAGAACTTTTGACTTTGACCTTGCAGATTTGGAGCAAGCGAGGATTAAAAGTTTAAAATTATTATTTTCAAGGTTTTGTATATAATTTTCAATTTGTATACAATAATTTATGTCTGAAAAGATCGGTTTTGGTACAATTATATCCAATTTATTTGCATAGAATAATAGTAATTTCAGATTGAATTCATACAATCAAATTTTAACTTGAAGCGAAATTTTAATAAGTATTATTAGGATTATTTTGTTTGTGGATTAGAGACTTGATTAGCAAGTAGTAACACTTGTAATATCATTTTGTATATTTATGTTAGCATTTTTAAATTAGAATTTAAATTTTAAAAATTATAAAATATATTTTTTAAAAAGTGGATTAGATCCGAAAGCGCCCCACAACCCATGTAGTGATGGGTTGAGCTAACTGTTTTAAGATCATAGAATGATGAGCGAATCTGACCTGACTCCTTAAATTCCAAAGCTTATGTGAGCTAGCCCAAATGAACTGGGCCGACCCATATCGACAATTCTATGGTGGAAAAAAAAAGGGATGGAAAAGAAAAATTAGAAAGAGATGAGGGAAAAGTTTTGTTTTCCTCTTGTATACGGCCGTGTTTCCCTTGTTATTATCAATGAAATCTTTTACCTGATAAAAAAAAATGTTATTTATTTTTATTTGATGTGGGTCGGACATCAACATGAGTTCGAGGGTTGAGACGACAAATCGAAATAAAGTATAAGGATCTTACAGGCCATTCCACCTATTTAATACTCGTATGCTTTATTATTTTGTTGGTGTATGTCTATTGAAACTAAAGATGAAATTTTTTCCTAATACTAGAACATTTTAATGTCTAGCTAGTACTCCTTGCATGCAGCAACTATGGAGTTATCATGTCTTGCTGCATCTGAATCATTAAATAGTTTAAAACTTCACAATCATAAAGCTATTCATAATTTGATGTGGAGAATGACCTTGTGATGTGTGATGACCCAAAATAATAGTAGTAGTGAATTTACTCCAATAATTGAGCACTTGCGTTAAGACTCAAATGTGTGCAAGTTTTTTCAAGAAATACACCACTCAAATTTAACAAATGAGGCAGATTTAGATTTCCTTCCTCTCAAATTGTTACAGCTAGTATAGTTTTTCTCTAGATTGCACAATTCTCACATACCACACTCAAATTTACCAAGTGAACACACTCTGCCTTGGACACAAGACAGATCCAGAATTTGAAGTTTACGAGTTTCTAGAACGACTTCAAGTTAATATGCAATAATAACCAGTTCACAACAAATATTTATATTTAAATACATATATAGAATTTTGAGCAAAAGTTATTGAGTTCTCGTGAACCTGCATGCAACATGGTGGATTCGCCCGTTGCGGCTGATGCCTTGAAATACCAATTACACTATTCTTGTAAGAACCTTGAGATGACAAAGTGCTACACGATTTGTCCACAATATCATGCGCATACTATTGATGATTTTATGCACTTAAATTTTCTAGATTGTCTATATATTCAGTAGATGTGGTTGTGCTGAAAATGTACCTTGTCAACTTTAGGAATCATCTGATTATGAGATTCATAGATTCTCAGGTTACATGCAATTTTCTAATAGCAAGAATTGGCCTTTGCCCTTCAAGATTTCCCTTTTCTTCTTTTTGTTCTGTGTTAGTACATTCTCATCCTCCTCCTCCTCCTCCTTTGATTACAACCATCCACTGGACTCTCTCACTCTATCTGAACTAACTCAAGTAAAAACCACAGTCTGATTTATATATTTAAAAATATCAGTTTTGAATAAGTTCAAGCATCTGAACGACATGGAGTATGAGGGCCTAGATGACAAATTGAAATAAGTATAAGGATCTTTAAGGCCATTCCGCCTATTTTATATGTTTTATTATTTTCTTGTGTATATTGAAAGATGAAAAATTTACCTAATAGAACATTTTTTGTGCATAAAAAACACAAAGTAACAAACAACCTAGTACTCCTTGCATGGAGCAACTATGGACTTATCATGTCTGGCTGCATCTGAATCATTAAATAGTTAAAACTTCACAACCATAAAAGTTAATCATAATTTGAAATGATGTGGAGATTGACCTTGTGATGACCCAAAATAATAGTAGTCGTGAATTTACTCCAAAGATTGAGCACTTACATTTAGACTCTAATGTGCAAATATTTTTCAAGAAATACAACAATCATATCTGACAAATGAGGCAGATTTATATTTCTTTTCCCTTAAATTGTTACAGTTATAATTTTTCACTAGATTGCACAATTCTCACATACCACACTCAAATTTACTAAGTGAACACTCTAGTTTGTTGTCTCACGCAGGACGAATCCAGAATCTGAAGTTTACGAGTTTCTGGAGCGACTTCAAGTTAATATGCAATAATAACTGGTTCACAGTCAAATATATATATTTAATACGTAGATAGAGTTTGAGCAAAAGTTCTTAGGTTCTCGTGAACCTGCATGCAAATTGGTGGATTCGCTCGTGGTGGCTGATGCCTTGAAATACCAATCACACTATTAGTGTAGGAACCTTGAGATGACAAGTGCAGCACGATTTGTCCACAATATCATTTCCCATGCGCATACTATTGATGATTTTATGCACTTAAATTTTCTAAATTGTCTATATATTTAGTTCATGTGGTTGGGCTGAGATTCATAGATTCATAAATTTTCTAAATTGTCTTTTTGCTCTTTGTTAGTACATTATCATCATCATCCCCCCCCCCCCCCCCTTGATTACAACCATCCATTGGACTCTCTCACTCTATCTGAACTAACTCAAGTAAAAACCATAGTCAAAACGCCGTATCTTTTCCTCAATGTAACCTTTCATTATGTTGGCCTAAATGAACCAGAGAAACCATTAGTCCTTTCATGGCTATCAACCAATCATCCCACCAAAAATCCACCTCGCCAAACGATTGTTATCACTCGAATTGATCAAAAAACACATGAAATCATTGTAGACTTATCGAGTGAGTCAATTTTATCAGATAAAATATATGATGGACATGGCTATCCCATGCTTACCTTTCAAGAACAGAATGTTGCCGAAAAGTTACCATTTACATATCTACCATTTATATCCTCCATTGAAAAGAGGGGGCTAAAGCTAAAAGAAGTGGTGTGCCAAAGCTCCACTGTTGGTTGGTATGGAGAGAAAAGGAAGAGTAACAGAGTGCTTAAACTCATTTGCTATTACTTAGATGGCACAGTTAATCTTTATATGAGACCTATTGAGGGAATATCAATTATTGTTGTTCTTGATCAAATGAAAATCGCAAGTTCCCTTGATCATTTGATCGTTCAGTCCCCAAAGCTGATGGAACAGATTACATGGAACCAAAGCCGAGGGCTCTCTCCAATTTGCAACTAGATGGAAAAGAAATAATGCAGTGCAGCCTGATGGACCAAGTTTTACTCTAGATGGAAACATAGTGATGAGGTAAATATTGGATTCATAATTAGAAAGAGATGCTCAAACTGAACCAAACCATAGTTCTTTGCTGAACAATGACATGTTTTTTTCCTGACTCTAGGTGGGCTGACTGGAAGTTCCACGTAGGTTACAATATGAGAGCAGGTGTTGACACCTAATTTTTGCCCTCCTCAATTAAATTTAATCCTGAGTTTCTTCGGTTTTAAATAAAATTGAAATATTTGTTTTATCCGAATAAATACTTTCTAAAATATTTATTTGAGTTAAATTCGTCATTTGAGTGATAAATTATACATTTCCGCATTTCTTGTATACGAAATCATATAATTTTAGTCGCTTAAATAATTATTTCATCAGAAAGCTAGATTTTTATCAGGAACAGTCTTGAAAATTAATTCAAATGGTTGAATGTTGATTTAAACCTGTAAGTTGTTCCTAAAATAATTTATTTGGGAAGTATTTATTTGATTTTATTTAAACCAAGAAGCTCGGAATTAAATCGATTATTAATTTGTTTTGAATTTTGATCCAATTTGGCCGATTGACTTTCAATTTGGTTAAAATTTAAAAGGAATTGACTAGGTATCAATCAATTGGCTATTGGATAAATAGCCAAATTCCTACCCTTTTTAAGTCCCCTCAGCCGACCCATTTCCCCCTTTTAACTTAACCCAAGCCCAACACCATTAACCCACTAAAACAACCCAATTGGCCTTGACCCGCTCCGGCCCAACAACCCTTATTACTCCTCATCTCTTTCACCTGATGAACATAACAGCAACATTCGACAATGGCAAAATTCCAACCCATCGACAACCTCAACCCGAACTCAACTAGACCTCAACCCGAATGATGCCTCAATATCCGAATTTCGTCAAAGATCCGTCAAAACCTCTTAATCCCGTTAAACCCCAACCTTGAAATTTCTAGAAGAAATACAGCTCACCCTCTAACGTTCAAATTCGTACCTTTGAGGTACCATGTTGTGTGATTTCTATTGGTTGGTGAGGGGATCCGTTTCCCCCCCCCCCCCAAAACCCCTACGAATTTCCCCCAAGAATTCGTCTAGATTCATGTCTATCACAAGCTGAAAATTCAAGCTTATCCTAATTTCGAATTTCAAAATCCAATTCGTTTTTCCCTTAATACCCCTCTGTTTTCCCCCATTGGCAGCCCCAATTCCCCTATAAATAGATAGCGTGGGTTAAAGGTTGGGAGAGGAATTTTTGGGGAATAATTGGGGATTCGGGAGACGCATGCTTCTAATCCCACGTAACCAAAAATTTCAAGGTAATACACTTCAATTCTGGCAAGATTGTGGAATTCCGATGAATTAGAGGTCAAACTCCGGCAAAACATAAATCCAAAATTTGAGCTCCGGGGGAAGTTCTCGTCGCCAAGGCTTGTCTGTCCCAAGTCGCTGCTCAAGAACAGGTGCAAACTCCATCTCTCGTATTTCTCTCTTCACGATTTGAATGTTGTAAATATGTGGATCTCACAGTGATGGACATAGTAGATATGGTCTTATTTGAACTCATAGGGGAATATGATTGAGATTTTTCTGATTATACATTGTGTCGTTAAAAGCTCCCAGTTTTTTTAATAGTTCTGTGAATGGTGCTGATTTATATTGCATGTGTGATGCTCGATAAGAGCTAAAGATGGTACCTTTCTTGTGTTTCGGGGTTGTAACGTTGTTTTAAAATGAAAGTTCGTTTTAAGAACGTAGTTTATACATGTTTTGATTTCAAATATGGTGTGGGAGGGAGATTAAAGCCTCCATTTATGTCGTTCTTCTATTGATTAATTTGGAAAAAAAAACAAAAACTGATTATGACATGTTTATGGATTTTTCACGAGTTTTTTTTTGAGTTCAAAATAGACCAAGCCTACATGGATTGATTGATAGAGAAGTCTTTGGTTTTCTTCTCTGTTTTGGGTCTAGCTTTGAGATTGTTTTGGACTCAAGTCTCACAAGTTTATAAAAAGGGAAATCTGATGTTTTATCCAACATGGTGGAAAGTTGTTGTTTTTAACCGAAATTTGTAAGTTCTTTCAAGATTTCTTTCTCTTTAATGAATTTTGTTTGGCTAAACCAAAAATGATTTGATTAAAATGTTCACTGCTTTCTTTGAATAAATAGGAGATGCATTGCATGAAAGTTCTGGTATTACTCGAGTTTTCTGAAAAGGTTAGAGTCTAAGGGCGAATGTTTAAAGATTGAATTACGCCATAAACTGCTCATTTTAGATTAATTTTGGTACATATGGCTGCAGTGAGTGATTTTCCAAACCTTACCCCATTTTACTTTCAATTTATTCTCATAATTTGCTGGGTTCCAAATTTTTTCCATAAACATGGTAGTTGGGTTTTTGGTTTGGCTTATTGTTTATTCTCCTTGAAATTTTTTCTAGTTCTCAAGTAGTAGAAAAAATCGGAATAACTTTCATTCTTTGGTTCGGGTTTTATGAGATTTTGTGCAAGCCTAACCTTAGTATGGCTTCTGTTGTAAACAGTAAGAAGGTGATGAATCCTTCTAGGGGTGTTTACAGTGTATGAAAGGTAAAAATCAACTTGTAGGCTTAGATTATTCTTGTCTGGCGAAATTCGAGATTGTTAAAATCTAGAGTGAAGCTTGTTTGTTGTTTGTCTTGAGTAAATGTTTGAATGTGTTTCCAGCTACGGATTCCTCTAGGATTTTTCTTAGACTATAATGTCAAGTAAATGGAGGATGAAGCTGTTGCGAAATTGATTTAATGTGTGTCTTAAATTTAGGACTAGGAGATGGAGAAGAACATCAAATATGGTCATTCTCCATCTCCAAAATGTCCACTGTCAAGAGGTCCAAAAAAAAAAAAAAAGTAGTAAAATAAAATATAAAAAAAATGCTCTCTTTTTCTTTGCAATTAACACAAAGCTTTCATGTTCAATGACTTATCTAGTATTTACCCACCATCTCAGTGGTGAATTGATTTTCAAACTGTGTGGCTTTTTTTTTTTTTAAATAAGGAAATACTTTGATAAATCTTAAATAGGGCATTAATAATGATAGTGTGAAATTTGGCCGCATCTTTCTTATGTCTACTATGTTAAAGCTTGATTTCATTTAGTTTTTTTTTTCATTCAAAGTTTCAGAACCTTTGATGTTTTACTTCCTTTATACTTTGAATGGTATTACCTATTGTCATGGCTTAGTGTTAAAAAGATATTACCTATTGTGCCTTCCTTCAGTGTTTTCTCTATTTTTGTTAAAACATATGAGATCATGTCCAAGGATTGTTACACCACAATTGCATGGCTTATAATTTTTATTAATTCGATTGTAGGTTACAAAATTGCATTAGTGTCAAACATCTGGCCAATTGATTTATTTGCTTGGTTATGTTACTATTGAATAGTTGCTATTCTCGGATATTTATTCTTTATCTTATTCCTTTTGCATGAACACTCTTCCTGAGTCCAATTGGATTCACAGCTCTGCATTTCCAAGTCGGGTCTTGAAAGACCAACGATTTCCCTCCCGAGTCAAACCTTAAGGCCCAAAACAGGTAAAAACAAAATTGAAGAAAAATATGTAGCTACGAGCAATATAAGGAAGCTAATACACAAGGTTGAAGACAAGGCGAAAAAAATCGAAATAGGCTAAAAGCCCATGGAAAAATTGTGGATTAAAGCCGGACAGGTTCAAAACCCATTTTTCCCAACTTTTCTACTTTTATTTATTTATTTGTAATTCATGTTGGATTTATTTGTATGTAGTTATCTCTTAAATTTGGTTAAATCTAAATAAAGTCCCCTTCGAATTGAATTTTTTTTTCTTTTTTTTTCTTTTTGTCATTTATCACACAGTTTAGTATCTTGGAAATAGTCCTCTTTATGAATAAACCTTTGAAAAAATAAAGATGACATTTACTTTTGCTCATATGTTGAATTGATTTATCTAAATGAAAGAGAATTCTCTCAAACATAAGAAATCAATCTTTCTTGTAAAATCGAAATCTTTCGTAATTAGTAAAAAATCTCGTAACTTGTTTAAATTGATATTTTTCTTTGAAATTTTTTTCAAAAATTGATAATTGTAGCAAAAAACACTTTCTTTCTTCTTTTATGAAAATAATTGATTTTATCTTAATTCGGTAAAGAAATCAAATTTATTTTTCTTATTAGGAGAATTTTTCCTTTAAATTAAACAAACTATTTTTCACCTGAATGAAATAAGTGCCATGTTTGCAAGTGAGTTTAAGATTTTACATAGTTAGCCACATTTTTTTAAAATTGGTCATTTTTTATAAATCAGTCACACTGTCTTTTGGTCAACCGCTTTCGCGGATGCTTCTTGAGTGTCTTAAAAACCTTCTCAAGGCGTTACCAGAATCCTTACCCATTTTATCTAATTTTAAAGATTTGTTTCTGTTTTCGAGTCTTTAAAATTCTTTAAGTTTTTCTTAATATTTGCTATAAAAAATCAAGTGGCGACTCTGTATTTTCTTAAATTGTTTCAAAATTTTCTTTAAAGTTTTGAAATAGTTTGAAAAGTCAAAATAAATGTTTTCCAACCCTTCGAGCCTAAAAAAGGGGGATAAAACAGCAGGAATAATCATATCACTAGCATCAATCTTTGATGTTGACAAGAGAGAATTTAGGACTGTCTTGGACAGAGGATTTATATCCGAAGTTTTTGCGCCATACATGGATTTGAGTGAAGACTGGTACAATAGGACCTTTTTTGATGTAGATGAATTTGGATTTGGTCTTTCTGCTGTAGAACTTCAAGCATCAAAGGATTGTCCGGAAAATGCAAAGTTTCTTGATGGATATTTTATCTATCAAGATGGTACTCCAGAAAAAATGCCTAATTTAATTTGTATATTCGAATGTTATGCTGGAGATATCATGTGGCGCCATACAGAGCTTGCAATTCCAGGAGAAGTGGTAAATATACTTACTATATACATGTTCCTGTTTAAAATGCTTTTGGATTATTTTTCTTTCATTTCAAAATTTTGAGCTGCAGATAAAAAAGGTTAAACCAGCGGTGAGCCTGGTGGTGCGAACGGTGTCAACTGTAGGGAACTATGATTACATTACTATTGAGATTATTAGATTAGTTGATGATATTTATTTTGTGATTAGTTGATGATATTTATTTTGTTCTCTTATTAATTGTGAATCAGTCACTCGGAATAGTGTAAGTTAGTTAGGCCGGTTAGTTTGTTAGATTAGGTCCAACTGTAAGCAGCTGTCATATTGCTACCAAGCATATATGTACACCTTTGTAGATATTTTGAGTTTGAGCATTTTTCATTTTCAATGAGAGCAATTTCTGTTTTCCTCTCTCTGCTGCTTTACTCCTTCTGCATAGTTTCACCATTGTTGCTTGTTGCTCCGAAGCTTGCTTGATAATCCACCATAGATATCTCTTGATATGGTATCAGAACCATCACTGGCTTTCTCTTCGACTCTCTTTGTTGCAGTTTTCGATTTGTGAACTTCGGTTTGTCTACATTCATCAGTTTCCCCAATTCGTGAGAATTTACTACTCTATTTCTTTTTTCATTGTTTTTTTTTTACAATGGTGACTACCTCAAATTCTTCTACTTCAATGGCTAATACTTCGAGTTTTTCTACTTCAACCACTAGTGTTGATATGAGTGATCCACTGTACGTATATCCCTTCGATAGCCCAGGGTTAACACTTGTTCCTGCTCAATTTGATGGAATGGGATATCGCTCATGGCGGAGAAGCATTATGCGATCCCTTTCGGTGAAGAACAAATTGGGATTTGTCAATGATGATTGTGTGAAACCTGATGTTGATTCTCCCCGATCGCGACATTGGCAGAGGTGTGATGACATGGTAATATCTTGGATATTGAATTCGCTCACTAGAGAGATTGCGGACAGTGTAGAGTATGTGAACAATTTCGCTGAACTATGGACGGAGCTTGAAGATCGTTATGATCAGACCAATGGTGCGAAATTATATCAAATTCAAAAAGAAATCAGTGACCTAACTCAAAGAGTGTTGGATATTACTACCTATTACACTAGGATGAAGAAAATGTGGGAGGAACTCAGTAATTTGACTGACAAAATCCAATGCAGATGTTTGTGCACTTGCGGAGCAAAGGATGGAACACACAAGGCTGAACAGGACAGACGCCTAATTAAGTTTCTAATGGGGACTAATGAAGTCTATACAGTTGTTCGGGGAAGTATACTCATGATGAACCCCCTACCATCTATGGCACAGACATTCTCTATTCTAATCCAAGAGGAAAAACAACGGGAATTTAAGCCAAAAGGTAAAATGCTGATAGAATCTACATCCCTAAATGCAACAAATTACTCTACAGGAGCAGGTACTTCTAGCTCAAAAAACTTCAGGACCAATTTTACAGCTGATTCTCACAAGACCTCTCTCTTCTGCGAGTATTGCAAGAGACCCGGTCATGCCATGGAAAAGTGCTTCAAATTACATAGTTACCCTCAAGAGAATGCTCAGAACAACAGAGAAAATCATTCCTACAATAATAATCAGCACCACAATGGTCATGGTTTCAATAACAGGTCTGGTTACATCAACAATTCAAGGCCTAATCAAAATACTAATACCAGGTATAACAAGGGGAAGAGAATTGCAGCAAGTACATATGGACCACCATTCAGTTATATGGGGTCTGGAGGAGGTGAAAAGGATGATAAAGAAGAAGATCAACAACTCACCCTCACTAAGGAACAGTATGCTTATGTGATGGACCTGCTACACCACTTTGGAGGCAAAGGAAGGACCTAACAACATTACTCTTACTAGTGGAGCAGTAAACTTGGCAGGTACTTTAGTCTGCACTTCTTCTTTAGATTTTGACAATCCTTCATGCAAGCATTTTGAATCAAATGATGACTTGTGGATTATAGACTCAGGAGCTTCTAACCATATGACCTTCAACAAAATACTAATGACAAACCTTAAGACCCTAACTTATCCCTTACTTATTACCCTTCCAAATGGATACAAGGTGAAAGTGACGTAAATTGGTGATGTGATTATTACACCTACCATTGTTTTGCATAGTGTGTTGTTTATACCATCTTTCAAATACAACTTGATTTTTGTTCACTCACTAGTTTCATATCTCAAATGTGTTGTGTCCTTCACTGATACCATTTGCTTATGTCAGGGCCCTTCACTGAAGAGGCCTCAGGTAATTGGTAAGAGCAAGGATGGGCTTTACTTCCTGTGTTCAGGATGCTTGAAGACCAATCCTACTCTGTCTGAGAAATGCACCTCTCCAAGTCATTCACCTGCTCACCTCCCTCATATAGAGCATGTTTTCAATTCTGCTAGCTCTTCTCATTTACATTCTTATGCAATGAATTCTGCTCCATGTAATAAAGATAAGTCCTATTCTGTGAACTCTATTTCATGTCATAAAGATAAAGTTTTTCCATTTTGTAAATGTGAATTGCCTTCTATGAATTCTTATTTTTCCCATGGAAACAGTGTTGACTTGTTGTGGCATACTAGATTGGGCCATGTAGCTTTTACCAAGATGAAGGGAATTCTGTCCATACCAGCCAAATTTTTCAACAAACAACCCTTTTTGTGTACTGTTTGCCCTATGGCCAGGCAAACAAGACTCCCTTTCACATAAAGCACCACAAAACTAACAAAATCCTGGAACTCCTAAATGTGGATTTATGGGGTCCCTATCATGAAACCACCCATGACAATTATAAGTATTTTTTAACCATAGTGGATGACCACAGGAGATCAACATGGACTCACTTGTTTAGCTGCAAAAGTAATGCTCTACAAGTAATTAAAGCTTTCATCATTATAATTGAAAATCAATTTTCTGTTCCAATCAAGATTATTAGGTCAGACAATGGTCTAGAGTTCACAAGCAATGAGGCATCTGCTTATTTTCAGTCAAAAGGCATAATACATTAGAAAACATGCCCTTATACACCCCAACAGAACAGTGTAGTAGAAAGAAAACACAAGTGCCTACTTAAGACAACTAGAGCCTTACTTTTTCAGTCTAAACTACCTCTAAAGTACTGGGGGGAATGCGTACTGACAGAAACACACATCATTAAAAGATTACCTACCTTATCCTTGAATAATAAATATCTTTTTGAAGTATTGTACAAAGCAAAACCTGACTACTCTTACCTGAGAAGTTTTGGATGCTTATGCTATCCTACTGTCCCAAAGGTACACAGAGACAAGTTTGAGCCTAGAACTAGTCCCCATGTATTTGTAGGATACCCCTTTGGTGTGAAAGGATATAAGATCTTATACCTTACTTCTAAGAAAATACATGTTTACCGAGATGTGATTTTTCATGGGAATGTCTTTCCTTTTACACTTCCTTCACACAAAGGCACATTTCCTTCAGTTTTGCAATCCATACCTTTTGTTGATCACCTCTTCACTAATGGCACTTTGCATACAACTACTGTAATGAATGATGTTGTATATAGTGATGTTATAAATATTGACTTGTCTCATGATCACCTTGTGTCACCTTTAGCTGATAATCATACACCTACTAATATACCAAATGTTCAGGCACCACATACTACCTTACCAGTTAGAAGATCCCAAAGGGATCATCAAATACCCAAACACCTCACTGACTATATTTACACCTTACCTTCTCTCAAAAACACTACACCATCTGAATCCACTGTATCACATCCTCCCATCATGTCCCTCAACACTGTCTTTTCCAGTAATAGCCACATAGCTCCTGAGACTCTTAAGTCCTAATAGTCAACTATTGGTTAACAATGTTTGCCATAATAGTGAACCAGGATCTTATAAGGAGGCAACTCTTTACCCTGCTTGGCAAACTGCAATGATACAGTAGTTTGAAGCTCTTCACAATAATAACAATTGGGACCTTGTTCAGTTACCTAAGGGAAAGAAGAGTATATGTTGTAGATGGGTGTATAAAATCAAACATAAAGCAGATGATAGTGTGGAAAGATACAAAGCTAGACTGGTGGTGAAGGGATATACTCAACAAGAGGGGATTGACTACACAGAAACTTTTTCCCCTATTGTTAAAATGACAACAGTGAGAACACTAATAGCTTCTGCAGTTAAGAGGGGATGGGACATCTATCAATTGGATGTGAACAATGCTTTCTTACATGGAGAACTCCATGAAGAAGTTTATATGGATTTACCTCCTGGACTTGAAGTTCCTGGTCATTCCATGGTTTGTAAACTGAATAAATCTCTATATGGTTTAAAATAGGCTAGCAGACAGTGGTATGAAAAATTGTCTTCTGCCTTATTTTCCAAAGGATATAGTCATTCCATGTATGACTATTCCTTGTTCATGAAAAAATCCCCTCAATCCTCCATCTTTGTGGCAGTATATGTAGATGATGTGATCATCATAGGGAATGATCCATCAGAGATTCATCAACTCAAGCAGTTTCTTCATGATACTTTTAAAATCAAGGATCTTGGCAAGCTTCATTATTTCCTTGGCTTGGAGGTATTGTATGGAGATGGAGGAGTGATTGTGTCTCAAAGGAAATTTACTCTTGATCTTCTCAAGGAGTATGACTGCTTACATTGTTCTAGCTTGACTTCACCACTGGATCTCAATGTCAAGTTGAAAGCTAAGGAAGGTGTTGCTATTTCTGATCCAACTTTTTATTGAAAATTGATTGACAAATTGAATTTTCTTGTCAATACTAGACTTGACATAGCATACAGTGTTCAACACCTCATCCAGTGCATGCAAGATCCTAGAGAACCCTATTTGCAGGCTGTTTATCACTTGCTTAGATATCTCAAGGCTGATCCCACCTTAGGCATCTTTATGTCTTCACAACAAACACAACAAGATTGTTCAGTTCAAGCCTATTGTGACTCAGATTGGGCAGCCTGCCCTGCCTCTAGAAAGTCTGTTTTAGGATATATTGTTCTCTTGGGACAGACATATATTAGTTGGAAATCTAAAAAGCAAGAAACAATATCACCATTTTCAGCGGAAGCTGAATACAGGTCACTGAGAAAAGTTGTTGGTGAACTTGTTTGGCTGGACAGACTTTTACAAGAGTTGGAGGATCCATTCTCAAGACCCATTACAGTTCACTGTGATAGTCAATCAGCACTGCACATTGCTAGAAATCCAGTCTTCCATGAAAGAACCAAGCACATAGAAGTTGATTGCCATTTTGTCAGAACCAAGTTGCAGGATGGGCTAATTTCACTTCAACATGTTGTTACAACTGATCAACTGGCTGACATACTTACTAAGGCTCTAACTAGTGTCAAACAATCCACTATTCTCTCCAAGTTAGCTGTGAGACCCTCACATCCAACTTGAGGGGGTATTGAGATTATTAGATTGGTTGATGATATTTATTTTGTTCTCTTATTAATTGTGAATCAGTCACTCGGAATAGTGTAAGTTAGTTAGGCCGGTTAGTTTGTTAGATTAGGTCCAGCTGTAACCAGCTGTCATATTGCTACCAAGCATATATGTACACCTTTGTAGATATTTTGAGTTTGAGCATTTTTCATTTTCAATGAGAGCAATTTCTGTTTTCCTCTCTCTGCTGCTTTACTCCTTCTGCATAGTTTCACCATTGTTGCTTGTTGCTCCGAAGCTTGCTTGATAGTCCACCATGGATATCTCTTGATAATTATTGACTATGAATTCAAGCAAAGTGGCAGCATCAAAGTCACTGTAAGTAATTGTTAGTTGTGAAACAACAAATTTTTATGATTAGCGTACAGTAAGTATCAACTTGTGTAGAAATAATGTTAAAAGTTTGTCCGAATTCATTGTCACAGATTGGCTTAACTGGTATGCTTGAAGCAAGGGGATCGATATACAGTCACAACGACCAGATAAAGGAAGAAGCCTACGGTACACTAGTAGCAGAAGACACTTTAGGCGCATATCATCATCATTTTTTAACCTTTCACATTGATTTAGACGTGGATGGTTATGAAAATTCCTTTGTCAAAAATAACTTAAAAAACTAGCCGTGTGATCAATAAAAGTTCACCAAGAAAGAGTTACTGGACAGTTGTTAGTGAAACAGCTAAAATGGAGTCGGATGCAAGGATTCAGCTAGGTTCAGGAGCCCTTGAAATGGTACTAGTGAACCCCAACAAGAAGACTAAGCTAGGGAATAAAATAGGCTACTGTCTGATCCCAGGATCTGCAACAGGTTCCATGTTAAGCGACGATGATTACCCACAAATCCGTGGAGGTTTTACAAAGTACAATATGTGTGGGTGACACCTTATAACAAGTCTGAGAAATGGGCAGGAGGATTATATACTGATCAAAGCCAGGGGGACGATACATTAGCCATGTGTAGCCTCAGGTACTGCAATAGTAGATTGATTAAGCTTTATTTAAGCTGAGGGTCTGTCAAAAATAGTTTCTCTATCTCTACGACATAGGGGTAAGGTCTACGTACACTCTACCCCCTCCGGTCCCCACTTGTAAGATTACATTGGGTATGTTATTGTTTGTTGTAGGATTAGATTGATTAAAGAATTTACAATTTCATAGGGAAATTGATAAGAAGGATATTGTATTATGGTACACATTGGGTGTTCATCATGTACCTAAGCAGGAAGATTTTCCAGTTATGCCAACATTAAGTACTAGTTTTGAGCTCAGACCTTCTAATATCTTTCAGCATAATCCAGTTCTTTATTAAGTCTAATAAAGTCAATTAGACAAATTTGTATCATGTGGATAATGCCATCATTTATAAATAAAAATTCTACTATTATTAGTGTTAAAGAAAGTCAGGTCTTGTCATAATTCAATGCTTATAGCAATAAGTATTTGTTTATTCCGTTAGGACTGGAACTTTTTCTTCTGCTGCCGGGTGGCTGATGGACAAGTTCGTCTTCAATAATTTATTTAATAAGTACAAATTATTAATAACTCAAGCTGATTGAAATACTGAACTCATAAAATTCAACTTTTAGCTTGTCTTTAATTGCGGAGACTTCTTATTAAGTTAAATAAAGTCAGCCCTAGCTAGTAGCCATAGTTGAATTTTGCAGCAATAGTGTTTGGTAATATGTGGAAATTAAAGCAAGTGATTGTAAAAGAAGTTCTCGGATTAGACAAGAGGGGGTTGCTTGGATAGTAAGCACTCTCCACCTGCAACCCTGAGGTTGTGGTTCGCATCACTAAGCTAGTGAGCAAATAGGTGGGAGCCCCTAAGGGTGAGATAGAAAAAGTGATGGTAGTTGTGGGGCTTTCAGATTCCAGGAAATTTTGGAATCCAGTTCTGAAAAATTATAACAATTCTCTGTCCAATTTTTTATTTTTTTTTAAAGAAATTGGAAAATATCCTAGGCCAAATGGGCAATTAAAGAATTTAATACCCAATAATTTTTTTTATGCAATTTGCTGCATAATCTCTATTTTTATGATTTATGAATGGTTAGACGGAACATATAATCTTGATATAGAAGTGTGTTCTCTTATGTGACCAATCAAACAATTAATTACTAGTAGAGGTTAGTTATATGAATCTTAATTCCACTATTCTATGTGAGCTTGGAATAGCCGATCTCAAGTCAGGATAAAGGAGAAGATTTTGTCGTAGATTGACGGATGCTAAAGAAAAGTCATATTATGATTCTCTTTACGTGATACTTAGAAAGAAGCAAATTAATCAATCATTATTAGCTCTCAATGCAAACAACAAGATGAAGCACTTATCCACCACTTAATACTAAATGTGATAAAAATTATTTGTTGAATGTTGACTTTTCTATTGAGTAAAAAATATTGTCAAGTGGGTGTAAAAATAATTTGCTAACGCGTTTCTTGTGATCGTGCAAACCATATATAATCACTACAACTTGTAAAGAGAAGAAAAAGAAAAGAAAAAAGAACTCCCTCCGTTTTAATTTATTTGTTTGATTTTGACTTAACATGAAATTTAAACAAATAAAGAACTTTTGAATCTCATGGTCTTAAACTAAAAATATGTAGAATGTACTAAAATGTTTTTTAATCTTGTGGTTTTAAATATGACGTGTGGAAAGTTGAAATTGAATAGTTGTTAAAAAGAAAAGAGATGCTATTTTTTGAAAAGGACTAAAGGAAAGTAGGAGAAACAAATTGAAGCGGAAAGAGTAATAGATGTCAAATGGTACTTTATATGTGGAAACAGTATCTGATGAATTGAAAGCACCATTTCTTCATGGAACTGATAAAAGTATTACACATTTCTGTTGCATTTTTCTTCTTGTTCTTTTCTATTGACTGTCAATGTCATCCTTTAGACCCTCTTAATCCTGATGAAATCAACCAAATTAGAGTCATTATACAAAAGTCCCACCTTGGTACTCTCTCCAATGTAACATTTCATTTTGTAGACCTTGATGAACCAGAAAAGAATGATGTCCTTCATTGGCTTTCCTTACATAAATCAAACAATGCCTCTTTTCCTTATCGTCGAGCCAGGGTAGTAGTTCGCGCTAGTGGCGAGTCACATGAAGTCACAATAGACTTGGCTACTAGATCTATCATATCACAAAAGCTGTATTCTGGCCACGGCTTTCCCCCTTTTACTCTTAATGAAATTATACGATCCAGCAGCCTGACATTGAGTAGTAATAAATTTCAAGATTCAATATCAAGAAGGGGCTTGAATATATCTGAAGTCAGCTGCATACCGCTATCAGTTGGATGGTTTGGGCAGATAAAGACTAGAAGAGTTCTTAGTGTTCCATGTTTTTATCGCGGAGGGACGACTAACTTTTGGGCAAGGCCTATTGAAGGAATAACTACACTAGTAGATGTTGAATCAATGAAGATCATTAAGTATGTTGATAGATTCAGAGCCCCCTTGCCTGAAGCCAAAGATGCTGGTTTCAATTCATCGAGCCAGGGATCAGTCACTTGCAATGACACACAACCCTCCAGGATAAACATCCAAGGCCATGAAATCAAATGGGCTAATTGGAAATTTCATGTTGGATTCAATACTAGAGCAGGGATGATCATATCAACAGCTTCTGTATTCGATGCTGCAAGAAATGAATATCGACGTGTGCTCTATCGAGGACATGTCTCTGAGATATGCGTGCCTTACATGGATCCTACATTTGAATGGTACTACAGGACATTCATGGATGTTGGCGAATTTGGTTTTGGAAGATCAGCTAGCACCCTTGTCCAGTCGTTGGACTGTCCAAATAATGCAGTGTATATGGATGGTTATATGGCTGATTCAGATGGCCAAGTAGTGCAAGTCCCTCGAGCTATTTGCATTTTTGAACGATATGCTGGCGATGCTGCATGGAGGCATACAGAAATCGGAGTACCTGGCACTTTAGTAAGCCTCTAAATTGAAGATTTCTCTTACTATATTGTAATCATTATGTTAACATAATCAACTCTCTGGCTTTGTAGAACACCAAGGGACAGCAAGAGGTAAATTTGGTGATTAGAATGGTAACAACAGTTGGAAATTATGACTATATACTTGATTGGGAGTTCAAACAAAGTGGATCCATTAACGTTGGAGTAAGAATTAAGATATACTAATCAATCATTTTCACCTAAATCTTTAAAATCTGTCTTAAATTTTCCCTTTTTGTTGGCGAAGGCAAGTCTAACAGGGATTATGGAGATGAAGGCTGTGAATTACACGAACAGCGATCAAATAAATCACGAGGTTTACGGGACCCTTGTGGCAGAAAACACAATTGTAGTGAACCATGATCATTTCCTTACTTACCACATTGATCTTGATGTTGATGGTCGTAACAATTCGTTCTTGAAAGACAAATTGGAAACTCAAAGAGTCAAGGACAAGAAAATGTCACCAAGGAAGAGTTACTGGAGTGTTGCTAAAGAAACTATGAAAACAGAAAGTGAGGGCAGGACTCAACTTGGGATTGAACCAGCTGAATTGTGGTTTGTTAATGCTGAAAAAAAGACTTAAGGTTGGAAATGATGTAGGTTATAAGTTAATTCCTTGTAGACCGTCTATGTCTTTGTTATCAGATGATGATTATCCTCAAATTAGAGCAGCTTATACTAAGTATCAACTGTGGGTGACTCCTTACAACAAATCAGAAAGATGGGCTGCTGGATTTTATGCTGATAGAAGTCATGGTGATGATGGCCTCACAGTCTGGAGTGGAAGGTAAAAATCATCTTGTCACTCTATATTAGGCATGCCCTGCAATGTCTCAAGTATTCCTTTGATATGTCAAGTGAAATAACTACGTGTAATTGTTAGTAATAAAAAGACAGTAACCTGAAAATAAGATGAGTATATGCTACTCCATAACAGGTTAAGATTTTTACACTATCAAGTCACCTAAAGGTAAACTATATGTACCACTGTAAAATATGAGATCCCTAACTTGAAAAATAAGACAAATTATCTGCTAGGAAAACAAGTTCCTTAAAAATGGAGCAAATAACTTATCTAGTGGAACCACGGAAAATAAGTTCCACAAGTAACATTCCACATTCATTGTGTCCTTCTCACTCTCCAATACATCTCATTGATCTTCACCCCACCTCCGTAGCCCCCATCCCCACTACCCAGCCACACCTCCTAAACCCCCATTCACACATCTCGTAATATTTGTCTAGATTATATACAAATGCTCTTAGAATAACCTTTTTTTTTTTCTTACGTACTGAATACAAGAACATAAATGAGAAATTCACTTATTTTCATGGAAAACATTTTCCTTCCTACTGAACACACCCTAGCGGAAAATTATACTATTTATACAAGGTTAAAATTATTTTTCATGTATATATAGTAGATATTGAACTCCCTTCGACTAGTTCTTTTGTTCACATTTTTCGATTTTGAACCCCCTTAGTCAAGATCTTGGCTCCACCACTGCACCCTAGTAGTATAAAATTTTTATACATTGGTCAATGTAATATAAATTCAAATTCATTTACTTGATATATGTAGATCATACATTTCTTGAATCCAAGTACTAGTTTGGAGCAAATAACTTATCTAGTGGAACCACGGAAAACAAGTTCCACAAGTAACATTCCACATTCATTGTGTCCTTCTCACTCTCCAATACATCTCATTGATCTTCACCCCACCTCCGTAGCCCCCATCCCCACTACCCAGCCACACCTCCTAAACCCCCATTCACACATCTCGTAATATTTGTCTAGATTATATACAAATGCTCTTAGAATAACCTTTTTTTTTTCTTACGTACTGAATACAAGAACATAAATGAGAAATTCACTTATTTTCATGGAAAACATTTTCCTTCCTACTGAACACACCCTAGCGGAAAATTATACTATTTATACAAGGTTAAAATTATTTTTCATGTATATATAGTAGATATTGAACTCCCTTCGACTAGTTCTTTTGTTCACATTTTTCGATTTTGAACCCCCTTAGTCAAGATCTTGGCTCCGCCACTGCACCCCAGTAGTATAAAATTTTTATACATTGGTCAATGTAATATAAATTCAAATTCATTTACTTGATATATGTAGATCATACATTTCTTGAATCCAAGTACTAGTTTGGAGCAAATAACTTATCTAGTGGAACCACGGAAAACAAGTTCCACAAGTAACATTCCACATTCATTGTGTCCTTCTCACTCTCCAATACATCTCATTGATCTTCACCCCACCTCCGTAGCCCCCATCCCCACTACCCAGCCACACCTCCTAAACCCCCATTCACACATCTCGTAATATTTGTCTAGATTATATACAAATGCTCTTAGAATAACCTTTTTTTTTTCTTACGTACTGAATACAAGAACATAAATGAGAAATTCACTTATTTTCATGGTAAACATTTTCCTTCCTACTGAACACACCCTAGCGGAAAATTATACTATTTATACAAGGTTAAAATTATTTTTCATGTATATATAGTAGATATTGAACTCCCTTCGACTAGTTCTTTTGTTCACATTTTTCGATTTTGAACCCCCTTAGTCAAGATCTTGGCTCCGCCACTGCACCCTAGTAGTATAAAATTTTTATACATTGGTCAATGTAATATAAATTCAAATTCATTTACTTGATATATGTAGATCATACATTTCTTGAATCCAAGTACTAGTTTCAGATTTGATGAATGTTTTAAGTGCTTTTTCTTGTGTTGTAATATGCAGCAATAGATCAATTGAAAACAAGGACATTGTGCTATGGTACACACTTGGATTCCATCATATACCTTGCCAAGAAGATTATCCTATAATGCCAACAATATATGATGCTTTTGAGCTCAGGCCAACTAATTTCTTTGAAAGAAATCCATTATTGGAACATTAATGATAAATTCTTGTATAATTACTTGATCAGTTTGAACAATGATTTTTTCTTGTGTTGATATCCAATGAACTGAATAAATTAACAGTGTTTTCATGATTATTGCTTAATTTCAATGACTATGTTCTGCTTCAATTATTAATCTTTATTCCCTTTTATATTTTTAGAGATGATTAATCCTGTCAAATATTTAATTGAAAATGGTTGAGCCGTTAATATGGGCTAGGCCCGTTGGGCCAGCCCAGCTCAACCTGTAATTTAATAGGATTGGGCTAAAATTTTTACAGCCCGTTTAAGAACTGGGCTTTTTAGCTCGGCCCGGATAAGCCCGTTGGCCAGTAGGGCTTGAGCAATATGGGCTGAGCCTGCCCGTGGGCCAAACAAAAAATGATTAATAAATAGAATAGAGCACTAAGAATAACAAGAGGAGTACAAACTCAAAGTCTACTTAAACCATCAGAGATATTAAAATATTAATTATGTTTATAATATATATAAATAATTAAAATACAAATACTAAACTTTTTAAGGAGTCAGATATGCTTGATGAAGATGATGTGGTGGTGTTGGATATGCCATAAGTGCCATATGAGTTTTTTTTTTTTAGTTCATTTTCACTTTTAATGGATTAAATATTGACATTTTTGTGTGTGTGTTTTATTGTGATCTAATGAAACAAAATTAGGTTAGTATTGCTATTTAGCTAGCTATATTGTTACTCATTAACTGTTTAGTTTGCTTATTAATATCTCTATGTGGTTGAACGGTATCATGTCAAAAGTTATTTAGTTTTGTAGATTATTAGGATTTTATTTTTTTTTGTGAATTTGAGATTTGATTAACAAGTAGTAACATCTAGGGGTGGGCATTATTTGGATTAAACCGAAAAACTAAACCAAATCAAACCGAATTTTAATTTGGATTGGTTTTTTGGTTTGGTTTCGGATTAAGATTTTACTTTTTTTGGTTTGGTTTCGGATTTAGAAGAATAAAAACCAAAAAACCAAAAAAACCAATTTATATATATATATATATATATATATATATATATATATTATATTACATATATACTATTTATGTTTATAATTAGGGTTTGAGTTTACAATTTCAGCCCATTTAATTATTATCTTTTTTATTAGGGTATTAACTATTACCATAATTATGTATTAGGGTATTACTAATACTAATACCTTTTTATCTGCGAGACATGATCATCTAGTAGGTTAAAGTTCTCTATGTGCTTCCTCGATTGGGAATGGTGGTTGGTTAGAGGATAGAGGGCGCGAGGGACTGATGGATTGCCAATTACGAGTAGTAACTATGCTAAAGATAGCAGTGACAATGACACTAGCAAATTGGAGCAAGTAACAACTAGTGTTGCTACTATACCTAGTCTCATAGTTAATGTTGATGAGAATTTTTCATTGACTGGCATGAACACTTCAGTAACTTTGACTTCTTTATTAAAAGATTTAGCTATAAATCCATCAATATGGATGAATATAATCAAGATGGAACAACAGAAATCTGTTGATGCTTGTAGAACTATAACACAAGCTTCAAGTTCTAACTCTATTCTTGGAGCAGTTCCATCAATTTTAGCATGCAAATATAACTTTGATTATGCTATTAACTATTGACATAACCGAATACCGAATCGAAAAAACCAACCGAAAAGAGAAAAAACCTAATTGAATCAAATTTATTATGGTTCGGATTGAGTTGCACATTTTCCAAACCTAAAAATCGAAACCAAATAATACAAAATCAAACCGAAAGACCGAATGTCCACCCCATCGTGTAATATTGTCTTGGAAATATTTATGTTATTAACATTTTAAAATTTAAAATTTAAATTAAGATTATAAAAATAATATTTTTGAGAAAGTGAGCTGGCCCGTGAGGTCCGCAGCACACAGAGTAATGGGTTGGGCTTGCTATTTTCTGGCACGTCATCTTGATGGGTCGTCAAATTTCAAAGCCCGTGTGGGCTAGCTCGGATGGGCTGGGCTGGCCCGTATTGGCAGCTCTAGTCACTCATAATTTCAAATATATACAATAAACTAATTAGTTTACAATAAATATAGGGAAAATTACTTAATTCGACAACTTAACTTACCTAAACTACTTAAAATCCCTACACTTTTAATTAATTACTAAAATTCCTAATTTACATTCTCTCTCTTTAAATTCTTAGATACATCACTCTCACCCTAAAAATTCGAATACATTAATTGTCCCCCTAAAATTTTGGCTGAAAATCTTCTCTCCACCAATTTAACACCCATTAATATCTAACCTCCTCCTTTTTCAAAAATTTTTCAGTAAACAAACGGCTCTTCACCCAAAACCCAACCTCCATCTCCACCCTTCGTTTTCTCTTTGTTTTCTCTTCCCTTTGCTTCAACTTTTCGTTCGATTGAATTTCTATCGAAAGACGTCGTAATCAATCATAGAGAAATTGAGAGTGGAACGAGAAGTTCATCACCGTCAAAACCCAACCTCCATCTCCACCCTTCGTTTTCTCTTCCCTTTGCTTCAATTTTTCGTTCGATTGAATTTCTGTCGAAAGATGTCGTAATCAATCATAGAGAAATTGAGCGCGCGGAATGAGAAGTTCGTCACCGTCAACTAATGTTGTCGGAGAATGGCTCTCCGAACGATACACACGGCCACCCCTAAACAAGGTACAATAGTGATGTATATGACTGAGATTTAAGGTCCTGATACATAAATATTTATGTATCAGAAGACGCAAAAAAATGAATGTTCCGACTAAAGAAAGCCAAGGCGTTTAAGATACATCAAAAGATTTTCTTAAGAAGGTAATAAAGTTATGTATTGGAAGACACAAAGTTCGCGCTTCAAAACGAAAAGATGTTGAAGTTACAACAAGAGAACCTCTTACAAAGGTAATATTTGTTTGTATCGGAAATAAACAGTGAAAATTCAGTGAACCATTGTGCATATGAAATAGTTTGTTAATTCCTCTTGTCGAAAACTAAGCCTCTTTGAGTTCACACCAGATGAGAATATCACTTCATCTTCTTGCATTCCTCCTCCTAATCCTTCATCATCAGTCAAATGGCCAAAATACTCCAAATATTAGCATAGGCTCTACTTTCACTGCTGGAGACAATGATTCTTTGTTATCCTCATCCGGGGACTTTGCATTCGGATTTTATCCTGTTTCAGATACTCTTTTCCTTGTTGGAATTTGGTTCAACAAAATCCAAGAAAGAACACTCGTCTGGTCAGCAAATCGTGACAGTCCAGCTGAAATTGGATCAACTATTAGTCTAACAAATGGTGGCCAGCTAGTGCTCAACTATGCTAATGGCACTGATCAACAGATTTATAGTGGTCCTGCAAGGTGGGGATTCGTACAGGATTATGGAAACTTTATCCTGAGTGACTCCAGCTTAAGAAAAGTTTGGGAGAGCTTTAATTCTTCCACTGATACGCTGTTACCGGGACAAATTATGTTTCCAGCTGGAAAGCTCAATTCTAATTCTATTTCAGATGGGAATTCCGAGTACTCTAGAGGGAAATTCATGCTAGAAATGCAAAATGATGGAAAATTGGTACTATCTGCTTATCATTTTGCGGACACAGGATATTGGCTTAGTAGTCAAGATCCTCAAGGAAACAGTGAAGTGAATTTAGTTTTCAACCAGAGGAATGCATCTTTGTACCTTGTAAAAGGTACTAACAATAACACTATTTATTCTTTTCCATGGAATGTCCCAACCCCGGTTGAAGACTACTACCACCGTGCAACTCTAGACAGTTTTGGCAACTTCCAGCAGTATGCTTATCATAAGACTAATGGTAGCAATTGGATAAGAGTTGGGAAGATACCTTCAGAGCCATGTATGGTGAATGCTATTTGTGGGGCTTATGGTTTATGCAGCTCAAATGACAACGAAACAGTAAATTGTGAATGTCTACCGAGCTATGTCTTCTTGGATCCAAGTAATCCTACCAAAGGTTGTCATCCAGAGACGATGATCAACTTCTGTGCAGATCAATCTCCAGGAAATTTCACAATAGCGGCTATTAAGGATAGTGACATCCCTTACAAGGAGGTTGGAGATTACGAAATTTATCCTGACGTCGATGAGGAGGGATGCAAGAAGGTTGTCATGGAAGATTGCTATGCCATGGCTGCTTCTATAGTCAATCGGACATGTTACAAGAAGCGGACTCCTATACTTAACGCTCGTAAAACTTCTATGACCAGAGGTAGCATTTCCTTCATCAAGGTGCCAACAAAGTCAGTAAAAGATGGCATATCAACAAAAAAGAAATCCAACACCAGAGCCCATCTCACTGCTGGCCTTATAACCACCAGTTCACTTGCTGTCCTATTTGGAGCGTTGGCTTTCTACTATCATCCTGCTCCTCGGAGACTTGTACAACGAGAGTGGAATCCGAATTCATCAAGAATAGGTATCAATTTCCGCGAGTTCACATACAAAGAATTGCATGAAATAACAAATGGCTTCAGCAAGCAACTTGGAAAAGGAGCTTCTGCGAATGTTTACTTTGGGAATCTCAAGTTAAAGGATGTTCAAGTTGAGATTGCGGTGAAGCGGATGACAGATGTTGCAGAGGCCAGTGAGAAGGTATTCATGACAGAGCTAAAAATCATAGGCAGAACTCATCACAAGAATTTGGTTAAGCTTTTGGGATTTTGCATTGAGGATAATCACTTTCTTTTGGTTTACGAATTGATGAAGAACGGAGCATTATCAGATTTTTTGTTTAAGGAAGAAATGTTACCTACTTGGAGTCACAGAACAGAAATGGCACTAGGAATTGCAAGAGGACTACTTTACTTACATGAAGAATGTGATTCTCCAATCATCCACTGTGACATAAAGCCTCAAAATGTACTTCTTGACAGCAAATACAATGCCAAGATTTCAGATTTTGGGCTATCAAAACTCTTGAAGAAGGATCAAACAAGAACAGATACTGGCGCGAGAGGGACAGTGGGATACTTAGCACCAGAATGGCTAAAGAATGCACCAATAACACCCAAAGTGGACATTTTTAGTTTTGGTGTGATGTTACTGGAGATTACATGTGGTAGAAGGCATATTGAGCTTAGCAGGATAGAGGAAGAGAATGAAGACGATGAAGGTGATGATTTGCTGCTTGTAAATTGGGCTTCAGGCTGTGTGAGAAGTGGTAGAATCGACAAACTTGCTAGGAGTGATCCTGAAGTTTTGAATGATATTAAAAGACTTGAAAGATTTGTCAAGGTGGGATTGTGGTGTGTCCATCCTGATCCAATTCTTAGACCTTCAATGAAAATAGTGGTGCAAATGCTTGAAGGCACAATAGAGGTTGGAGTTCCTCCAATGTCGGATCAGTGAATGTTTTCTCTTATCAAATCATTGACAGTGAGCTGCAACGGAACATGAAGAAGTTACTATTTTTTTAGCATAAAAAGTTAGTTTTAGGATGAATCTGCTGTTTGAATTTTAAATTTCTACTAGATTTTATTTTAGTTTGTTGAGATATTTTAGTTTTTTTAAATTCTTGTTCTGCAAATTATGTTTTCAAGTTGGCTATTTAAATCTCTCTATGCTTAATAAAATTATTGAGAGGCAATTTCAATCACTTTAATATTTTTGTTGCTCTACCATCTTTTGAAAAAACCAACAATCCCTTCTGGTTAGCTGTTAGGAAATATAACAAACAGGCTGAATGTATTTCATTAGGCCTAACATGTAATGCATAGAGATCAAGGATTAGGGTAGACGGTTAGTAGATAGCCTACTCGAGCGTATTTTCTCTTCCAAATAGTAGAGAAGGGTATTATGCTAGCAGTATTGATCCTATTCTTCAATTTAATTACTACTGTTGTTTCTTTACTTTGGTTATTTTACTGTCAATACTTTTCTTTCTTCATTATTTTCAGCATAGATTTTTACTCTTGACATTTCTTTCAAAACTGTTCTGAAAAACATTTTCTTGAGCCGAGGGTCTATCTAAAGCATCCTCTGTACCCCACAAAGGTAGGGGTAAGGTTTGTATACACCCACCTTCCCTAGACCCTACTGGTGGGGCTATACTGGGTATGTTGTTGTACTGAATCAATCTTGCTAGCGTAGGATTTCGAGATGAGGAGTACAGTCATATGATGTAGCTTATTCTGAAACTACAAAGCAATTAAGAACAACACTTGAACTATCAAGATCCTCTTACATATTATTATCAGGTCAACAAGAAATCTGGATTTTGCATTTGGTTAACATATTCAAGTTGTATTACATGAATATCATTGTTTCAGCAATGGATTTCTTTCAAAGAAGTTTGCTGGCCGGAGCTCAAAACTATCATAAACGCTTGGCATTATAGGAAAATCTTCCTGGCAAGGAACATGATGAAATCCAAGAGTGTACCAAAGCACAATGTCCTTGTTTTCGATCGTCCTATTCCTGCAGACAACGCAGAATTCACTTCATATAATTAGATTGGACAGTGTAAAATAAGAGGAAAAAACACTGATAAAAGCCAAAACCAATTGACTAATTGATCTTGATTACTCTTAGAGGACCATTCATGTTGACACTTTGCAAGGGCACACATGAAATGTCTAGCGGAAATTTGGACTAGATTTTACGTGCGGCTCCAGATTGCTAAGTTATCATCACCAAGGCTCCTATCAGCATAGAACCCTGCAGCCCATCTTTCTGACTTATTGTAAGGAGTCACCCACAACTGGTACTTGGTATAGGCTGCGCGAATTTGAGGATAGTCATCGTCTGATAGCAAGGATGTGGCAGCACGACTTGGAATAAGTCGATAAGCTACATCATTTCCAATCTTTGTTTTTTTGTTAGGATTAATGAACAAGAAATCACAAGGTTCTAATCCTAGTTTAGTTTTAGCCTCAACTTCTGTTTTCATAATTCTTTTGACAGCGGTCCAATAACTCTTCCTTGGTGAAATTTTTGGATCCTTCACCCTTGTAGTTTTCAGTTTGGTTTTTAAGAATGAATTGTCGCTACCATCAGTATCTAGGTAGTAAGTAAGGAAGTGATCATGGTTGACTGCAACTGTGTTTTCCGCCACTAGTGTACCATAAACATCCTCAGTAATATCGTTGTTGTCTTTATACCTCGTGGCCTTCATATTCACAACTCCATTTAGACTTGCCTACATCAACAAATAGGAAAATAGTTAGAAAATCAAGGAAGGTACTTGTGAGATCCTACATTCTTAAAAGCGTCTAAGAATCAAAGTTGCTAGTTAAAAGGACTGATTAAATATAATCTCTTAGATCTTACGCCAACTTTGATGGATCCAGTTTTTTTGAACTCCCAATCAATCCCATAGTCATAATTTCCAACTGTCGCTACCATTCTGACTACCAAAGTAACTTCTTGCTCTCCTTTAGTATTCTGCAAAACCACATAGTTAATTCTATTATGACTAAAGAATGAGACAATAACTAGGAATCTGTAATTTAGTAGTTTACTAAATTGCCCGGTGTAACTTCTAAATGCCTCCAAGCAGCATCACCAGCATAGCGCTCAAAAATGCAAATGGCTTGAGGGACTTGCACTACTTGTCCTTCTGCATCAGCTAGGTATCCATCCATATATACTGAATTGCTTGGACAATCTAGCAATGGGACAAGGCCGGCAGTGGCTCCTCCAAAACCAAACTCACCATTATCCATGAAAGTCTTATAGTACTATTCAAATGTAGGATCCATGTAAGGCACAAATGTCTCAGAGATATGTCCTCTATAGAGCACACGTCGATATTCATTTCTTGTATCATCAAATACAGAAGCTGTAGATATAATCGTTCCTGCTCTAGCATTAAATCCAACATGAAAGACCCAATTAGCCCATTTGACCTCATTACCATCTATGGTAATCCTGCTGGTGTTAGACACATTGCAAGTGATTGATCCCTGGCTTGATGAGTGGAAATCAGCACCTTCTGCTTTAGGCAGGGGGACTCTGGATCTATCGAGATACTTGATAACCTTCCTTGATTCAACATCTATATGTGTAATAATTCCTTCAATAGGCCTTGCATAAAAATTTGTCGTCCCTCCCCTATAAAAACATGTAAGACCAAGAACTCTTTTGGTCTTCAGCTCACCAAACCATCCAACTGACAGTGGTATACAGCTGACCTCAGATATATTCAAACCCCTCATCATTATTGATTCTTGAAATTTAGGATTCCTTATTGTCAGCACGACAGATTGTATAATTTCGTCACGAGTAAATGAAGGGAAACCATGACCAGTGTATAGTCTTTCTGATATGATAGAGCTACTGACCAGGTCTATAACGACTTCATGAGTCTCACCATTTGCACGAACCACCACTTTGGCTCGACGATAAGGAAAAGAAACATTTCTTGGTTTATGCAAGGACAACCAATGGATCACATCCTCCTTCTCTGGTTCTTCAAGATCAAGATAGTGAAATGTTAAATTCGAGAGGGAACCAAGGTGAGACTGCTGAATGATATCTCTAGACCGGTTGATTTCAGCTGGATTAAGAGGGTCTAAAGGATGAGATTGGCTGCTATATAGAAAGAACAAGAAGACTATAGCAATAACTTTTATAGGAATATACGTGGATACTAATTTTATCAGTTCCATTGAACAACAGTGGTGCTTGAGAATGCAGAAACTGTTTTGACACACGCGCATACATATATATTGATGTTGCAGAGTTTATCCTTTTCCTTTAAGTACACTCATTTTTTTTATGTTTTATTGGTTGAATAAGTTTCCAAGAATCATGATAGTAACCTATTACATTTAATACTAAGTCATATTGTAAAGCTTGACATCTTCTCCTGCACTGAACGCTAAAAGTACTATTTTCCACTTTGTCATGCTTTATGTAGTATTTTGCCATGATTTCTTCACTTCTGTTATTTCTTTTTCGGTCTGCTTTGATATTCTTTTCCTTGAGCCGACGGTCTATCGGATACAACCTCTCTACCTCCCAAGATAGGGGTAAGGTCTACATACACTCTACCTTCCTCACATCCCGCTTGTGGGATTATACTAAGTATGTTGTTCTTGTTGTTGTATTTGGCACAGAAAATAAATGATTTTAATGTAGTTTTGGATAACATATTCTCCAATGTAAGAGTCATCTGCCTTGTGAAAACTGAATTAGTGTGTAACCATCCTTCTAAATCATTGAATGGCCACACAAAATAAGCTTCTTTATTGCTTGACGTCTGCAGGATTGTATTCAATAGTTTCTCTTTAAGTAGTTGACTTTCATTTTTCACAGTTAAACAAATAATCTCAATGTTGAACAGCATTTGCATATATGTAAACAAATAATTTCAATGTTGAATAGCTTTTGCATATATTAATTATTCAAACATTCAACTATACTACTTTTTCTTTAATCCTGCTTACATTCACAACATACAGTGAATAGCATCTGAATATTTTTATATTTTCAACCATTCAACTCTGACTGTGGCCATAATATAATCCTCAGTACCAAAACTTAATCCAACAAACTTTCCAATCCCTTGAATATCGTATTAGATTATTAGTATATGAATTCTTGAAACATTCAACTTTGAATATGGCCATTATTTAAACTTAAGCTTGAGATTCTTCACCAAAAGGATAATTGAACGAAAAAGAGGTAAATCAGGTAGATTCCGAGTACACCAATTCTCCAATGTCTTTACTGTAAATGTACTTTCTTTTTTAAGCTAACAAGAAAACGAGTAACTATTCTCCCTGCCAGCTTCACTAGCATTTTTTTTTTGATAACCGTGGTGTCTGGACCAACTTTCGCGTATCTCGACTAAATCCATGACATACCCTCCACCTCCCACCAGCAACAAATATCAGGTAACTCTGTCCATCAAGGCTAGGACAGATGAGAAGACTCACCTATTGTTTTTTTGTCTCTACTAGGATTTGAACTTGAGACCTCAGGTTTTCAACCCACTTCATTGACCACTAGGCCACACCCAGTAGCTTCACTAGCACCATAATCTAGCAGAACTGCATCAAATAGCAAGAGAAATACTTAATAATTGCCTTCTTAGACTGAGGAGAACAAGCAATGCACACCATTAGAGTAAATAAAGGTCCAGCAACTTGGACATGACAAGGGAGAAATTGAAGCACATATTATAAACTAGCAAACGTAACAATTCAAATTCATGAATTCAAACACCTGGAAAAAAAAAACACTTAATGACCAAATTCTGAGACTTAGAGACTAGTTTTACAAGAGCATAAGTACTCAAGGAGGTCCCTTAAGATTCTTCAATACTAACTATTAACCGTATGACAATTTCGTTTATTCACTTGCAATTTGCAATGCCAAGATGCCTTTTTGTCTTTTATTTTTTCTTCTTGTTCCTATGCTCCTCCTTGTCGACGATTTAAACAATCATTTACTGATCAAGCATTCGAGGAACTCCAATCTCTATTGTTCCTTCAAGCATTTGCGTCACCATTTTCATGATCAAGACTTGGGTTGCATGCTGTGTGAGAAATAGTAGAATCGACAAACTTGCAAGGAGTGATCCTGAAGTATGGAACGATATTAAAAGACTTGAAAGATTCGTCAAGGTGGGATTGTGGTGTGTCCACCCTAATCCAATTATTCTTAGGCGACCTTCAAGGAAAACAGTGATGCAAATGCTTCAAGGCACAATAAAGGTTGGAGTTCCTTCAATTCTTGATCAGCAATGAAGAAAAAGTAAAAATAGAATGGGATAACGCAGAAGCATAGAACTAGAGAAAATGTCTATTACAAACTCTGCTCATGTTCCAGTTATGTTCAAATTTCAAAATTTGGTATGCAATTCTACGTGTATCTAGATTCTAGAATCAGTGGATAAGTTTTTTGAGCAAATGACATGATGAAAAATTTGTGTAGATCCAAATTGTATATAAAGACATAAAATGAAGATATGTCACGATTGACACATAAGGAGACCTTTTAACTCAATCATCCAGAGAAATATCCATTGGGCCTAATCTGGCCTAATCTGTTGTATTTGACCGCTAAGTGCCATTTTTCATGAGCTCTGCACTGATGTAGATTCATGAACTGGGGGAGGGGTATATTTGGTTGTGTTTGCACTGAAAAATGGATCTGAACCGAGGGGGTACATTTATTTGTGTCTTTTTGTGGTTCAAGTTGGGTCTGACACTTGACAGGTTAGATTAGAGTGTGTTTTATTTTTAAAAAAATGGGACATTTACCGTTGATTTGAACTTTTCTATTAAAGGAAAGGTACATGTGAAAAGTTTCTTAACAACGAGGGTAAATTTGATCCCAAAGTATGACATTGGGGGTAAATTTGACCCCAAATTATGATGAAGGGTATATTTAGCCAATTTTCTAAAGTAAAGGGATAAATTTGACCCCAAAGTATGACGAATGATATATTTAGCCAATTTTTTAAAGTAGAGGGGTAAATTTAACCCCTTTTTTAGCTTGAAAAGTCTTTGAGTACTATAGCTGATAAATGCTAAGGAAACTATAAATCAGAGTGTGTTTCATTTTGTTCCATCTTTTTTATTATTTTTGGCAGAATACATCAATGCCACTTAAATTTTTCAATGAATTTCGTTTAGACACTTGAACGACAGTATGTGCCAATTGAGAATCTAAACATATGAAAAGTGTTTCTATTAGACACTTCTAACTCAAAAATTTGAAAAAACTTTTGCGTGTGTTCTCAAGCCCCTTTACATAGATAAGTTAATCACTTAAAATATGTCACCCCTTTTAATTATTCGCATTAATGTAACTAAGCTGTAAAATCTTATGCATGTTCCAACTGAAGTCGATTTATATAATTAAAGAAGGATACATATTTTATGTGATTAATTTATCAATGCGATAGATGTTTGTGAACATGCCATTGAAAATATGAGTAGAAAGTGTCTTATAAAACAAATTATCATTGGACCATTATTTTCCTAGACGAGTGAGGTTCGCTCAAGTGGTTGAGCACCTCCACCGGTAGGTTGAAGGTTCAAGTCATGCTGGAGGTTAAGTGGGAACACTATTGATCCTCCAGGGGTGGGATGAAAAAAAAAAAAGAGAGACCATTATTTTCCTAAGCTGCAGACAGAAAATCTTGGATTCTGTTACTTTCACCAACACATTTAAAAAATGATATTAAAGAATGGATCAATAAACAACATAAACAAACTAAATAAGCAGAGTTTTGCTTTAGAAGTAAGGCTAAAAATAACATATGTGAGTTGGCTCGGTTCCACTTTTTTTTTTTCTCTGAGTTTCACTTGTTTTCACTTTTCCAAATACAACTCCAAGTTGTAGTTGGAATTCTTATGGCCAAATACCATTTCTGGAATAAAGTGAAAAAAAAATTCCGAAAAAAGTAAAAAATTCTTATGGCATCATTTATCATTGAAATGGCAAACTGAAGTAAGTAATTCTAGTTCCTCTTTTGGGCTAATCTCCATAGGGTTGCAAGCTACATGAAGTTGTAAGTCATGATCCTGAAGTTCTTAAACTGAGTATTGTTTCGTAATTTTGGTGGTACCATTGTTTGGTGGCACTAAAACTAATGATATATAAAGGGAAATATTTAAACAAAATTTGCACCAATTATTATAAGCTGGAAATGGCTATATTGTTGCCCAGGAAATTAGGTCGGGATACATAAAGGTATTTTGGATTGGTTATTAATTTTTTATTAAATGAGGAAAAACTAAAAATCACCCTGAAATAGAGGCCATTCGACAATCCGTGCAAAAACTTGTTTAAAAATATATAATACAATGTACTTGAGAAATTTAAGTTGGGCCACAGTAGCTGAAAGTGTTGGGCCAAGTCCAATTCCAATTCCAACAAGATTAGGATTTTGATTACTTTGTAGTTGAAGAATGGCAAAAACTTCACATATAGTTATCTTAGACCCTTTTTAACTAATTTCTTAGTCTAACTTTCAATATTTACATTCTATAGACAGGTAGTTAATGTCTACATGTATTTAGAGAGGATTTATACAAAAATATAAAAACCTTTTTTTTCTCTCTTTCCAGTTACAGTAGAGATTAATAAGGAAGGGGATAGGAATCAGCACCCAATATTTTCTCCAACTTCCCAATAATAATATCTTTCCATATATGTATATGCATATGTATGTACACATGTATACATAAAATAATTAAATGTATATGTATACAGAATGGAAACAACAAAATATTGAATATTAAGGCCTTAAGTATATATAATCCATATACAAAATACATTAAGAATACATGTGTGAAGACATGTATATAAATTTAAAGACATGTATATATAGTTAATCAAATGAGTATACGGAACATAAATTTAAGTACATGTATATGTAGTTAATCAAATGAGTACACAGAATACATATTCATGCAATTATATATAATTTAGGACATGTATATACAGAATACATATATATACAAAAATACAAATGCACTGATAGAAATATACAAATAAATTCACTTTATGACTAAAAAAATTCAGAGATACAAATATACGTTTACTCATATCTTCAGGATAAACACGAATTGATACAAATTCAAATGTATAAAGGATATAAATTCAGATTATACGTATAAATATACAAATTTAAATATATAAATGTTTATAAATTCAAAATGAAAATTGATTGAACAGTGAAGGAAATATAACAAAATAATTACAAAAATACAAACGCATTGATACAAATATACAAACAAATTCGCTTTATAACTAAAAAAATTTAGAAATACAAATATAAATTTGTATAAATATATTTCAACAGCAGACAATGAAGAACACATCACTGTAGATGGCGGCGAAGAATCACCTCCGGCTCCACTTCGGCCAGCAACCAGATCTGAAAGAATCACTACTGCGAGTCCTTTTCTCTGTCATCGTCCAGCTTTTAATAACCCAGCAAATCCCACCACGCAAAACCTCCGCCAACCCCACTTTCCTTTACTATTCCGACAGAACCGACAACAACAACAACAACGAAACTCCACCGCTGCCATAGTGTTTGTTTGGGTTAGATTCAGTTTTCTATTTCATTAAGTTTGTCAGTTTTGGGGTTTTCTTCTTCGAGCTTTCGGTGGATCGAGTTGTTCAAGGATTTATTTTTCGATCAATTTCGTCGAACAACTTGGGGTATTGCCGGAGAAGGACACAGCGAGCGACAAGGACGAGGAAGAGGGGCCTGCCGCCATGGGATTTGGCCAAGAAGAAGGCGGCGAGGAAGAAGGGTGTGGGCTTTGTCTTCAAGGAGGCGGGGCGAGGAAGATATGTCCGTTGAAATCTCTTTAATAATGGTGTAGTTATATCATCCGCAAAAGTAGCCAATCAGATGAGAAAGAATGTTTGAAAAATCGATGTGAGAGAGAATTGTGTATTGGCTATATACCTTTGTGTAGAATATTTGTATATGAGGGCCCACATAAAAAATAGTTATAAAACTGAAAAATAATCATGTAAAGTAATTATTTTAAACCTTAACCATACCAGATAATTAAGGACTTATTTTATCTATTGGATGTAATTTTATCTTGAAGAATTGACCTATATACCAGTTACTCAACCGCTTAAACAAAAGATAGCCGTCGGATGTATAATTCATGTATACAACCATATATATCAATTGGTAAGAAAACATAAACAATGAATCCGACGGACTATTTTATAAAGATCCCGTTATCGTTTAGGATTATGTTACAATTTCTTTTGAAAAACTTACCCAAATATACCATATTTAGAAAATATTTACCATTTATAGCTATATATAATTTTAATACATCTATATTGCATGCATAATTCACTTATAATACATAGTTCAGATTTTTTACCAAAACAAACATAATACATTTTAAGACACTTATAATACATTTATATTGCATGCATAATTCACTTTAAGTACATAGTGTAATACATTTATATTGCATGCATAATTCTTTTCTAATACATAGTGCAGTTTTTTTACCAAAACAAGTATAATACATTTTAATACACTTATAATACATCTATATTGCATACATAATTTACTTTTAATACATAGTACAGTGGCTTTAGATGGTAAATATTTTCTAAAACTAATGACCCATGTTTGGGCCATTGGACATATTATGGCTAGTCGGCCAAACTAATTCCAGGTTTCCCTATGGCTGGTTCCATTTCCTTTTGCTCTCAGGCCCTTTATTTCTTTTTTTTTTTTTGCTCCAATTTTATTTTGGGCTAAAAATCTGCTTTTCTTTTGAAATAAATAAATAAATAAATTGGATCTTTATTAGTATTATTATTATTATTATTATTATTATTATTATTATAATAATAATTAAATACAATTGTATAAAAATGGTGTAATTGTTGTATAGAATATGTACCTATATAAGATATATGTATAGAAACTATATAGAATGTGTATAGAAACTGTATCGTTGTTGTATAAAAGATGTATCAGTATAAAATATGTATAAAATCTGTATAGAATGTGTATATAAAATATATAGTGTTGTATAAAATACATATCTCAATAATTATTGCAACTAAAAATTGTATAAAATGTGTATATAAATTATATAATTATTGTATAGAATGTATATAGAAATTGTATAATTATTGTATCGAATGTGTATAAAAATTGTATAATTATTGTATCAAATATGTATAGGAACTGTATAATTATTGTATAGAATATATTTTTTGTATATGATCTGTATAGAAATTGTATCATTGTTGTATAGATTATGTATAAGTATAGGATATGCATAGAAATTGTATCAGTGTTATATAAAAATGTATATGTATCATTGGCTTCATTTTGTTTTCTTAAAAAAATTCTACTCTATAATTGTTATTCTTTTTTTTGTGTGTGTTGCTTTGTTTTTTTTTAAAAAAATTACAAATATGCATTGATACATTTTTTAAATATTTAATTGTTAAGAAAATAGCAACAATCAAAAGAGTAGATTTTTTAAAAAAAATTAAAGGGGCTGCAAAGAAATACAGTGAAGAGGAGTTGGAAGAAAAATAGCAGTTTAAACATAGCAACCAAAAAAAACTAACGAAAAAATAAAAAAGAAAAGGTAGTAAAGGTCTGTTAGTGATGGCTATTAAGTGAAATTAGTTTAACGGCTAATTAGGGGGTATTTAAATTTGGAGGCTATTTCAGAGGAATTATTTTAGAATAAAGTGTTATTTTGTCCTTTCCCCTAAATAAAAAGTATGTTTAAAAATAGTAAATATTTTATAAAAAGTACTCCAAAAAATAATTATCCCATTTCTTTTTGGCCTTAAGTGAAAATATAAGGACACTATAAACTCAAACATCCACAATGAAAAACACCGTTTAGTTTTCTCCTTTTCGGTGTGTGAGACTGTATCATACATCAACTTCAAAAATGAGATGTTTGAAATTTTATATGACGGAAGTTAAGATAAAAATAGTTGAACTTCAATTATATGTTCATGAACCTCACAAACAAGACTAAATTTATGACTTAAGTTCATGCAAAAATGCTTAACTTCAAACAAAAATACCTATTTCAAAAAATAAATTACTAAAATCAGGCTAAAATGATTGAATTTCATCCATATATAATTGATGCTATTCTGTAGGACATAACATGCAAAAATTTATAAACTTGAAATATAACTTAAGTTTATTTTAAGTTAATAAGTAGTAGGAAAAATTATACAAAATAGTCATTGAGTTAAATTTTTACATAAAAAATAGCTCACTTATCTTTTTATTACAAAAAATAGCCTTTCAGCCCACATTGTAACTGAAAATGGCCACTGAGCCGTAGTTAGTATACCTTTTGAAGCCCATTTTGGCCAATATCTGAAGTCCACTAAATTTGCCTTTCTTTTTTTTTTTTTTTGCTAACTAGGAACTTTTATTAATTACCAAGTAATATTTACAAAGCAGCAAAGCTAACACAACTTGCTTAGTCTGGTGATAACCCCATGCCTCTCTAAACTAGCAGCAGTAACTGATACAAACCATCAGCTATACCACAATGAACCTAATGCCGAAACTTAAAATCTACATTGCAGTAGTTGTGCCTTAACTATTAGATGAGCTCTCATGATACAAATGCATGCAGTTTCTTTGGTTGTTTGCTCTCCTGATTTCTCTTTTCCTTCAAAGATTTTACTATTCCTCTTTGTCCAGATAGAAAGTATAAACTCTGCATAAATCATTCTAATAGTATGTGCTTTCTTGGATTTCCCTTTGCAAGCTCTTAGAATTGTTTGATAGTGTTGTGCCCAAGTAGTAGTTGTTGACCATTGGCATCAATGTCCTCCATGTTGCTTGAGTATAACCACACTCATGAAAAAGGTAGTCTCTATTATCATCTCCATTCTGGCATAAAGAATAAGTAGGGTCTATTTATATATTTCATTTCAAGAGCCTATCAATAGTGAGTAATCTGTTTTGAACTTGAAGCCACATGATGAACACTGTTTTAGGCCTAGCTGAATTGTGAAATAGAATACATCTCCATGGGACTTTAGGATAGGGACCAATCCGTTGTAAGTATAATTGTCTAATTCAACTCTTCTTAACCATACTCTGATTGTGAATAGAAGCTAACCAATCTTTAGTCCCTAGCACCTTTCTCACCATCCAACTAGCTTGTTGGGGTAGCCTGATTTGCACTAGGTTCTGGCCCTTTATGTAGTATGTATGGATGAACTTAATCCACAACTTATCTTGTTTACTGGACAGATCCCAACAAAGCTTTGTCAGTGCAACCTTATTCCATACTTTGCGATTGGTCAAATTCATTTCCCCTACTGATTTTGGAAGGCACATTCTATTCCAAGCTATCAGTGCTCTTTTAGTTATGGTGTTGACTCCGGACTAGATGAAGCTTCTATAGTAAAGCATCGATTGCTTTTATAGCTTTGGCAGAAAGCACAAATAGCTGAGCCCAATATGATTGCACCCCAAATATGACTGATTTTACCAACTGAATCCTCCCTGCATAAGATAGATGTTTAGCAGTCCAAGAGGAATTTTTGCCATTATTTTCTCAATTAAAGGTTCCCACTGTATTAGACTTAGCTTCTTGATAGTAAGTGGCACACCTAAATACTTGAAAGGCAGAGTTCCCTGTCCATACCCTAGATAATTACAGATCTTTTGAGTTTCAATTGGGGCCATACCTCCTGTGTAGACAGAGCTTTTTGTTAAGTTTGGCTGCAAACCTGAGGCAGTGGTGAACTTAACAAACTTATCATGAATCTTGGTCACAAAAGTATAATGTCCTCTTGCAAACAATAACAATCATCTGCAAAATAAAGGTGAGTGATCCCCAATTTACCACATCTAGGATGGTATTTGAAAGTTTTCTCTTTCATGAGTTCTTGAGACTTCTACTTAAGTATTCCATTGCAATGATAAAAAGATAAGGTGAGATTGGATCTCCCTGTCTTAATCCTTTAGCAGCATCAAAGGGAGTAGAAGGCTCACTATTAACGATAATAGAATAGTTTACAGTAGTGACTCATTCAAAAATCCAATGAATGAATTTATCAGGAAATCCAAGACCCTCCATAACTTGCTTGAGATAAGGCCATTCCACTGAGTCATAAGCTTTTTGGAGATCAACCTTAACCATACACCTTGAGGAGATATGTTTTCTATTGTAAGCTTTGACTAGCTCATGAGCCAGTAGAATACTATCACAAATCCTTCTACCTACGTGGAATAAATTCGGATTGAGCTTCTAAGATAGTGGAAGGCATCACCCCCTGTAGCCTGTTGGCCAGTACTTTGGCTATTAACTTGTACAAAATAGTGCAACAAGCAATAGGTCTATAGTCTTTCACATTTGCAGGATTAGCTACTTGGGCAGAATAGTGACGACAGTACAATTAATTGCTTTCAATAAATTACCACTGATGAAATATTCTTGGACTGCCTGTATGACTTTATTTTCAATCACTGGTCATGCGTTTTTGTAGAATAAAGCATTGTAGCCATCAACTTCGGGGGCTTTATCATTTCCGATATTATTTAAAGTTGTACAAATTTCTTGTGGAGTGACATCTTTGCTTAAGTCCAACTGTTGTTGATGCCCAAGTTTGGGTCCATTCTTCATTGTGACCATGTTGACAGTATTCAGGTGAGTTGCAGCAGACCCCATTAGAGACTTATAGAAATGGACTACTTCTTGTTGTATATCAGTAGGTTCTATTAATGTTGTCCCAAGTAAACTAGTGAGAACATTAATTTGATTTTTTTTTCTTCTTCTAATATTAAGTAGTAATAAAATAAAATATCCGCTTTTTTTTTTCTCTTTTTCTAATTTAAAAAAAAAACATTTTTATTTTGTTTTGTTGTGCTCTTTTTTTAAAAATAAATAAATTGTTGTTTAAATTTCTTTTGTTGCTTTTTTTTTTCTAACTGTTTCACTTTTTTTGTGAAAAAAAATGAATATTTATGTTGTTTTCTAATTTTTTATTTATTAAGGCGGGAACACATGATAGTCAATAAATGTCGATATCGATACATTACATAATTATTTATATAATATTGATACACGATTATACACTATTCATGCAATGTCAATACATTACATACCTATTTATACGATATTGATACACGTCTAAATACTATTTATAAAAAATTGATACACGCTTGTACACCATTTATACAATGTCGATACGTTACATAACTAGTTATATAATATCGATACACGTTTAAACACATTTATATAATACCGATACACGTTTATATATTATTTATACAATATCGATACATTACATATACCCTACATAACTATTTATGCAATATAGATACATTACATATACAGTACATAACTATTTGTACATCATATATACATGTTTAGACACCATTTATACATGAAAAAGTTGTACGGAAAAAGTTTGAAAAAAAATGAAAATAGTTTTTTTTTTAATAAAGAAAAAAGCCGCGGAAAAAAAAACAAAAAAAGTTTTTTCTTTTAAAAAAAGAACCGCTACAAAAAGAAAAGAAAAAGGAAAAAAATGGCCTAATGGCTATTTTTATCGTAAACTATTTACTTTATATATATATATATATATATATATATAAATTGAAATTTCCCCTAAGTAGTGAGAGGAGCATCATGCCGACGCCATAGTGACATCAGCAAAGTTTTGAATCATTTGAAAGGGTCCCTGAAGTTCCAAAAAATGGTGACAAACAGGTTAGATAAGTAATTTTGATGTTTCACAAAAATATTACAACTCCCAACATATATATATAATTGAACAAGCGAAAACTACATATAATACTCCATATGTTTCCTTGATGATAATTAGAATACTCAAAACATCTTTAACTAAAGTATTCCCACCAGCTTAATAAAGTAATTATACCTAATTATTTTGACATGTATTAATTAAGTATAAAATGTTTAAATAGAAATTTATATTGAGTTTATAGAGAAGAAGTATTCAGAGTTCATACTAGCGTTTAATAATTTTCAAACTTCTTTAGCTATGTTTGATCATAAATTTTAAATCAGATGTTGAAATTTATTTTTAAATATCTATTTGTCATTAAATTTGATTAAATTTTAAAAATTTATCTTCAAAATATTTTCAAGTTCCAAAAAACGGGCACATACCAGTTTTGGAGAGAAATTCCATTTTTGCTTATTAAACTTCAAAAACAAAAGTTAAGCAAATAATGCATGTCCAAGCATAATTTCAAGTTTGAAAAATTACACTTTTAAAAATTTAAATTTCAAATTTCAACTTCAAAAAATATGACCAAACAAGAGCTTATATAAGATTGAACTTTTTTTTTTTTTTCCTTTTCTTGAATTAGGTAATACTTGAGTCTTTAGGTGACAGGGAAATATCTGTTGTGCCTATATGATTAGTTAAAATGTAAATGCATGATTGCGTATCTACAACCCTCTCGCATGCATATATTTAATTCTCCCTCCGTTTCAATCGAGTTGTCTGATTTTAACTTGGTACAGGGTTTAAGAAAATGAATTTTTTTTTTTGAACTTTGTGATCTTAAACTAATGATATGTAGACTACGAAATGTCATTTATTTTGTGGTCTCAAAAATGTCATGTAAAAATTTTAAATTTAAAGAGTTGTCAAAAAGGGGAAGCGACATTATTTTCTAAACGAACTTAAAATAAAAGTAATACAAACAAATATTGAAACGAAAGGAATACTAGATATAATAAGATTTCCATCGAATCATTTATTTGAGAAATTCTTTCTTTCTCTTATTTTTCTCCTAAGGTTTAACGTTATATATATTGATAGTGTAAATTTTTCTTATCATTCCAATGCAATTTCACCTATTACGATAGCACGTTATTAGTTACAACTTTTAATTATCAAGAATGCGTATCATAAGAGATTTACATATAATAATTTTATAAGTGATCTGATTGCTTGCTGGTTAATATTTTTTACACTATCGATGCATATAACTTGAATTATTTTTATTGTAGTTTGTTGGAAGAGGAGTTGAGATTATTAGGCTTTGGTGAAGGGAGTGATGGTGATGATGAGTGCGTCTGGCTTAGCACGCCATTTACCATCTTTTGAGCAAACTCATGAATATATATGAATGATGTTTCTCATTGCACGCCAAGATTTTCTTGCACAAGTTTTTTCAAAGTTATTTGTTTCACTTGATATTTTTTTTAGATAAGAACCCCTAATTTTGGGTATTTGTCACCACTATGCCTATGTGTTCAATCATCTTACTTTTATCCTTTTTTAAATTTCTCTCTTTCCCCAAAGAAATAACCTTATGATGACCTTTTCTAGTTGTTTCATTTGTTGCTTCGTAGTGCTTTTGACATCATCATGTCTTCTCTTCACCAAGAAAAAGTTACCACAATTGTTTTGCTAATTGCATTGCATTATCCCTAAGTTTTATTATTGATTCGTGTATTCTTCTTATATTGTTGTTTATACTATATAATCATTTTTCGACCATGATGTTATATCGAATCGTTGCATTACTACTACAACATTCATTATTACTCCACTATTCTTGTTATTAATTATCATGACTTGTGAGAAAATAAAGATGTATTAAAGTAAAAACTAAGATGATGAACTATAAGTATACTTAATAAAAATTCATATTACTAAGTACTATGCCTTCGTAGTTTATTTTTAAAATTTTTTTGCTATGCACTACTGCACTAGATGTGAATGTGAAGCACTTGTATAGATATACCAAAGAATCTAACCAACATCACCAAAGATTGTGGTGGGGTGGTAAATTCAGAATCCATACCCCTTTATTCATAATCAAAAATTTTGAGTTTGAACCCAGGGGCTAGGTATGGAGTTGCCTTTAGGAAGGAGCCAGGATTTGAAGTTTATGGGTTCTAAATTGCCACCAAACGTATAACTCGTTTAGTTACTAGGTTAGTAACTAAATATTTACACATATTAGTAATAAATTAATTTCATATTGCAAATACAAGGTCGTCTAAGAGTAAGATATTACGTTCTCCTGAACTCGTACCTTATATTGTAACTGATCTATACTAGTATAGTCCCGTTAGACATGATATAATGTTACGCATACACGCAACATGAAACATAAAATGATTAATTATGATTTATTCTTCACTTGATTTAATTGGTTATTAGGACAATCGAAGAACTAGAGCCCCATAACATTGATAAAAAGGAGTATTTTATTCCAAATATGTATAAACATACATGCACACTTACTGTACTCCATTTGGCTGGCTACCTAGAGAACGCACGCGAGGAAATCAACCTCAAAATTCTAACTTACAATGTTCTTCCATTTTGGCCCATATTACATTTGATTATTTTTTTTGGAATGTGTGTGTCGAAAATCCATGAGGATTTTATATGTGTTACTTTTCACCTTACTTCAATAGTTATCCCAACTCAACCTAAATGATTACAATGATACTCCTGCCCTCTTCTTTTTGCTCTTTATATTCTCCTCTTATCCTTTCATTTTTTTCATCCTCAACTTATTTGTCACTTAGCTTGTATCCTTCTTTGAGATTGAGTTCTTCTCTTCTCCAATTTTGCAAGTGTGTTTGAGAAAAAAAATGGGTGAAATATCAGCTTTCTCTAATGGGTTGAACAATGAGAATGGGCACGTAGTTGGAGGTTTAAGAAAGAGTTGTTGGTATGAAGAAGAGATTGATAATGACTTGAGATGGTGCTTTGCTCTCAATAGGTATATAACATTATTTCATAACAAATGTGATTTTAAGTTATAGTACCGTATGACTTTGATTTGTGAGATTATACTGAATATATTATTATTGTTATTGTATGTATTATATTTGTTATTATTGTTATTGTATGTATTATATTGTTAGGCGCAACTTATAATTAACTAGTTATCAACTTATAGAACGTACTATATTTCAGGTTAGCATACTAAGTTTGTCACTAGTTATTCCATCCGTTCTAATATATGTGATCATACTTTCTTAATAGACCTTTTCAAAAAGATGACATGGTTTTTAGATTTAAAATAATTCATCTTTAAGTTTTTTATTTTAAGTTGAAAGTGTGTTTTTTTTCTCTTTTTTTTTTTGTGCTTGTTGAGAGAAAGCCTCTAGATACTTTCTTTTTGTGAGTTGGTGGATATTTAACGGTTGACTATATGCAAAATATCTTCTTCTTTTTTCCAAAAAGTTCACTCTTTTGTGGAAGATTCGTGAATAGGACCATTACGAGGCTTAGGGTAATTAATAAGTAGGAAAAAAAATGCACCTTTTAGTAGGTCGAGGCTTGATATATTTTCTTTTGTGCAGCATTTTGCACACTGGTGCTACTCAATATCAAGACATTCAACTCTTGGACACAAAGCCCTTTGGAAAGGTAATTAGCACCCCTTATTCGCATTCATACAAAAGACTATTTTCATGGCTTGAATTCGTGACCACCTGATCACATGATAGCTACTTTACCAATTGTGGCAAAGCTTCTCTTTTCAAGAAAACGGTTGCGGAAAGGAAAAAATCGTTAGAAGCAGAAAAAGCGGGGAAAGAATTGTCATATTTATATTCTAGTTTTTGTTAAATTGACATGTCATTTTCTTTTTTATAGTATTAAAATGGATATTCTGTCTAAATAAAACAGGCATTAGTGATCGACGGGAAGCTTCAAAGTGCAGAGATAGATGAATTCATATATCATGAATGTCTTGTCCATCCACCACTCCTCCATCATTCCAAGTAATAACCTTTTGTTCACTCCCCACTAATTACTAATTTATTCATTTTAATTGTCCAAATACTCATTATGACTGTAATTTAACATAAAGTTCTTAAGCATTTGATTGGTTTGCAAAATTAATTTACATTTAATATGACTTTAATTATCAGTCCTAGAAGCATATTCATTATGGGAGGCGGTGAAGGTTCTACTGCCAGAGAATTATTAAGGCACAACACAGTCGACAAAGTTGTAATGTGTGACATTGATGAAGTAAGTCTCCGAGAATCTTAAAAGCTCAATTAGTTGATTGGCTATCTGTACCCCTAATTTTTTAAAGAAAGTCTCTTATTCCCCTTCCCCTTTATTTTTGTGATTTTGTAAATATATTTTACGCCTCAAAAAAATACTCATGTCAGTATTACTTTTCAGGAGGTGGTGGAATTTTGCAAGTCATACTTGGAGGTTAACAAAGAAGCTTTCTCTGATCCTAGACTCGACCTTATTATTAATGATGCCAGGTTCAATCCCCTAACTTTTTCAACTTGTTAAATTGACCCTTACATTTTTATTTTTTTTACAATAATAAATTAATCTTTATCGACAAAAAATTGGTGTGATTTTGCAGGGCTGAGCTAGAGAGGAGGGAAGAGCATTACGATATTATTATAGGGGATTTAGCTGACCCTATAGAAGGAGGACCATGTTACCAACTTTATACAAAATCCTTCTATGAATTTATTGTTAAACCTAGACTTAATCAAGGTGGCATTTTTGTCACTCAGGTACATTATACTTATATCTCCTAAATTTCGTCTAAAAATAAATATTTTAAGTATCGTTTAAATTAAATTAGCATAATATATGTGGTAAAATTGAAAAATTTAGAACCACAAAACATTGTATTAGTAATTTGTTATACTAATTAATGATGAAATATTGCGAATAACACTTAACAGGCAGGACCAGCAGGAATTTTCAGCCATACAGAAGTCTTTTCCTGCATTTTCAATACTCTGAAACAAGTTTTCAAATGTAAGTTTCTGCTAATTAATTACATTATGGTATAATTAATTCTTGTAAACTTGATATCTCTAGTGATACTAACATTTATTTTTTCTTCTGACTTACAGATGTTGTGCCTTATTCAGCTCATATTCCATCCTATGCTGACACTTGGGGATGGGTCATGGTATTATTACTTTACAAAATTGTTTCAAAAAATTCAAACCAAAGTTTAATTTCATTCATATCATATATAATTTGTACAAGAAAGGGAGGTGACATAACTGGTAAAGTTGTTCTCACGGGTTCGAGCTAAGAAAACAACCTCTTGTAGAAATGCAGGGTAAGGCTGCGTACAATATAAATCTTTGTGGTCCGACCTTTCCTCATACCCCGTGCATAGTTGAAGCTCAGTTCATCGAGCTGTGTCCTTTTTAAAATAAAATAAAATTGTACAAGGCTAATTAAATTGTCTATAATTTGGCATAGGCATCAGATACTCCATTTGCTACAAGTGTGGATGAATTAGACCAAAGAATCAAGAAGAGGATCAAGGGGGAAAATAGATATCTTGATGGGAAAACATTCACTTCTGCCTCTACATTGAGCAAAGCTGTTCGAAAATCGTAAGAAACATGTTTATTTTATTATTCATTGGTTTAATTGTTATACATTCAAAAATTAATTACGTAAAAGTCAACTTAAAAAAGATTTACGTTTATTCCAACATTGACAGTATAAATAACCTTTTTACTGTCATGTCAACTTAACTTACAATATCAAGTGCTCAACTTATGATAACACGTTAATTTGATCTAAAAATACGTTATACTATCAGTCCATATACTTCATATATATATAGTTCGTTTTTGTGATTTTTTCGATGATTTTAACTAAGATGAATATTTGAACAATGGCAGATTGGACAATGAGACTCATGTTTACACAGAAGGGAATGCAAGATTTATTTATGGACATGGAAGACACAATCAAGCATGACATGATGGAACAAAAATTGAAGCACATTAACAACAACCAAAAAAAAAATGCCAAGATGGAAACTTTACTATTTTATTTTGTTTTGTTTTGTTTTCTCTTTATGGTTTTAACTCAAAGTTATCTAGGATCTTATGTTTCTTATATGTTCTTTTGTTTTTTGTTGGAAGTGGTGGGAGTGCTATGTTACTCTAAAGTCTAAAGGAAAGAGGAGTTATGGCTTATGGATCGTTTTTGTTGTTTCTGAATTGGAATATTATGGTTTAATATATGGAATACTATCTTTAAATTCTAAGTTTACTGATTTGTACTACAATCTTTTGATACCCCAGTTTTTATCACATTATAAAGGTTGTATGTTTTTTCGTACATTAAAAAAGACTGAAGTAAATATCTTAATATCTTTCATAATTAGTTAGACGGTTTGAATATGTCACCAGAAGAAACTTCATTTCCTTGAATGCAATTACCTAAATTAGTTGAAGCAGGGGCGACTCAAGCACATTAGTGGCCTAAGGCAAAAATTAAATGGGAGGCCTTAAACTAAAAAAAAAAAAAAAAAAAGTTGCATGCTTTTATTTGAAGTTTATTCTTCTAGCTTTTTGAGATGCAAATTTATTAATAATTTTTTTTATAGTTGTTTGGTAGCTGGTTATAATTACGCAAGTATTAGTAATGCATGTATTAGCTATGCAGATATTAGTTATACGGGTATTAGCTATTCCAGCTTCTATCTCGCATAAGATAATACACCAATTGTCCCATAACTTATACATATATGTATTAGTTATGTGAGTTTCTAAATTGCAAACAAAACGTTGTATTAATCTATATATGAATAACTTACTTCTTAACTAGCTATCAAACGTATAACTTATACAAATTAATACATGAATAAGCTAGCTACCAAAAAGATTGTTGCTAAAAATGAGGCCCCCAAATTCAGTAGCCTTTTTTGTTAACCTTAAGAGCCGGCCCTGAGTTGAAGGAAGAAAGATTTTGTGTTTTTCACCTTTTCAGGAAACTAGAACGAGGGCCAATTGGATTGATCAGAATATCTTTATTTCACAGCACTATAACATTTTCACGTTATGAAAATCAAGACCCAGAAACTTTTTTTACCGAGAGGATGTGAATCCAATATCATCTACTCAGGTAGAAAATTAGCATATTGATTTATGCATCTACTCAATTTATGGCTTGTTTCTTCTTTCTTTTTTTTGCTATGTACTACTCTCTCGGTCCCAATCTATTTGAGTCACTTTCTTTTTTTGTCAGTCTCAAAAAGAATGACATATTTTTATATTTAGTAACATTTGAAAATGTAAATGCCTCTTTTACCCTTAATGAAATGATTTATAACCACAAAAATATCTATAACTTATTTTAGACCACCAATTTTAATAATCTTTCATTCTTTCTTAAGCTTCGTGTCAAATCAAACTAACTCATATAAATAGTACATAGAGTATTTTTCTCTATAAAGAGGTAAGTGTTAGGCCATATTCCATTAAGCTTCTTCTAAACCAATTAAATAGGGGATTGGGCCAACAATGTTAAAGGAGGCCATACTGACATGCAAAAATCCAAACTAATCCTTGAGCATGAAATTACATGGGATCACCTTCATAGTGGATGACTAGCTAATTACACTCTCTCCCGACATTTGCATATTTATTTATTAATTTGTATAATAGAAGAAATTGAAGATCAGTTTCAAGTAACACGACTTAGTAGAAGGAGAGCCATTCCTTCAAGATACTCAAAGCACTTCATAGAGTACTTGCTTGAATCTAATAGAGATCTTGCTCATTTTCCTGATCTCAGAAAGATCAAACAGGACGGTGGACAAAGTGGAAGTGTTCAAGCTGCAGATTGAAGATTTGTCATGGTTAAAGGTGGACAGCCTCGGAGATGGAACGTTATTTGCCTGGATTAAATGTTGTATGTCAGTGCCCGCCAGTCAAGTTGGCTGCAGAAACAACTTTGTCTATTTTAGTCATCATTCCATTGATGGTTGGAGAGTGTATGATATGGGAAGTGGTTGCATTTCCCCCTGTTATGATGATTCTGGCTCTGAGATTAAAAATCCAGTGTGGGAGGAGCCAATAACTGGAAAATCATCACGACGATGTAACACATGTTTATGAATCAGTATCTCGTGTATGTTGTTTTATCATTCTGAAAATGTTAGTAACCTTGTTATTGTTTGAAATAAAAGCCTACATAAAACTATTGACTTTGTTAAAGTGACTGTTGTTTCACCATCTATTTTGAACAGATACTGTAATTCCCATTAATCTTGGAATCTGTGGCCAAGATGAGAGAACATTTTCTTGATTAATAGACAAGTTTCAGAAAGTAATCATGCATATTTACTGATCATCCTAATCTTATGTTTTTTTTTCATTTGGTTCTTGTTTTGAAGATGATCTCTTGGGAATGGAGTTGTTATTGTCTATTGGTTGACCTACAGATTTTTTTTTAACTGATTAGTCGGAGTAATTAGCTGTATTGGGTTCTAGTTGAGATCTGCCCTTGTATTTATTAATTAAATTACTTCATTACCAGGAAACTTGTGTCCCAAGAGCAAGAAGTGATCTATATGTTCTTGGATTAATAAACAAGTTTCAAAATATTGTTTTTACATCACTTTCATCAGTTAAGGTCTCTTATTAAGTACAGTTAATATAAAGGGCTGCAACTTGTAGTTGTTTAAGTTATACCGACTGAATATTTTCTGCTCATGACTTACATGATACGGGTGAAACATACAACAATGATTGGTGTATGGTGTTACTTGAAAGACAATGAAAAAGGACATTTTTTTCTCAATTTTTCAAGTTTTGAGTACTCAAAAGTACAATCACGTAATGTGTTTTTTCCTTAACAAGAAAAAAGGGAACCTTTCTAATTGAAGAATGAAACAAATAATGCCTAGAAATTCTATATCTAATTATCATGGCTAAGAAATATTTAGATCAATTGAAAACAATATGTCAGTCAAACTCTTCATCAGCAAAATGCCCAGCCTTGGTCTCCTCTGCAAGATTTCTGTACTTATTCCTCAACTTAGTCCTTCCCTTGCTCAGCAGAGAACTAGGGGACATATGAATCCTCTTTGCGCAATCTTTTCTTCTTACTTCAGGTAAAAAAACTCGAAAAGTCACCTCTTCAAATTCAGGTTTGCACAGTTCTACAACATCATTACATTCCGACGTTATTGGTGCGAAGCGAAAAACGTTGTGGAGGTGTTCGTTTTCCATCATGTGATTTGTAAAACCGTAACCTAAATATCTTCTGATGTAATTTATCTGTTTGAACTGTGACCAGGTGCTAAAAGTGACTCTTGTTCCGCCAAAAGTGAGAGTGGTTTTCTTATCGTAATCATCCTCGAGAATTTTTGAAGCATCTTGTTTGGTGCCACTGCATACTCTCTTTACATCCTCCATTATGCCATCTTTCATGTCCTTCATGCTTGCATATTCTTCTGTTTGATTTGAAAATTTCTCAAGACTGTCGTTTTCAAAAATTAAAGCAAGCGCTTCAATACTGGCGCCGTTAACATGTTCATCATCTTCCTCTAGTTGTTTCAGAAGATAAGGGATCAATCCTTTCCACTTTTTGGGGCTAATGCTACTTTTTTCAATGTCCGAAAATAGGAGAGCCCAAGCTGATATTGCTGAAGCAACCACAGATGATGGATGTTTGCTCTCTTGATTCATGAATTGCCATATAAAATCCATTGATCTTTCCGTGTCTACAAAGTCTTTGGCACCAACAAAAGAGACAATAGACAAACACTCCATCACCTTGACCGCGTGAGATAACTTGGTCTTGATCAAGAGTTGAGGAAGAAACACAAATGAGTCTTCATAAATCTCATGTGCATAATCACCCTCACCTAGAGTCAGAGCTACTAATCCGATCAATTGTAACGCTAACTCAATCTCCATAGCAGAACCCCGTTTCAAGCAATTATGGCATCGGCGTACCAAAGTGAAAAAATGTTTTCCAGCAAATTCGCTTTGGACATTGGTCTCAAATTCTTCAACCAATGTACTTAGTGCGCTTTCTCTGACAGAACTCTTCTTCTTGAATAAATCCTCTAAATAAGGATAGAGCATCTTCTTTGGAATTTCTATTGGATAATCATCGTCAAGTTGACGCTTGTTAAATGATTGCTTAAATTCTTCACGCGGGCCGAGTCTTTGACGTGGGTTTTTCCGGTTTGATTGGCGGCGGGACAGTCTTTTACGTGGTATTTCCTCCTCGTCTAGGAGAAGGGACATATTTGCTGTATTATTTTTTCGTTTTTCAAACTTCAATTTGCAAAAAAAGTGTGTTTTAGTTTGCAAAAGGAAAGATACGTTTTGGTTTGTACATGAAAGTCCAATATATATAGTGGTATTTGCTGCCCTTTCCCATTGGATTTGGGATACAAGTTTGTAAAACCTTTTCCCTCTGGAATAAGGATTTCTATTCGGAAGCTTCGACAATTGAATTTCTATTCGTAATAGTGTTCCCTCGATGTCATCAACAACTACCTTGATACATATTAATTATGCTTTGAACTTTAAATTTGATTATTATTATTTTATCAATAGAAAAAAAATTGTTATCATCAGCAACAACCCGTTATTTAATACTAAGAATAGAAAAGTAAAAAATATAGTAATTAAATTCTTTTAATTTTATAAATTGAACAATTAAATTGAAGCAACTATTTTTAGTACAGAGACAAATAAAACTAAATTGAGTAAAAAAAAAACAACTATTTACAAACGTGTATTAGTTGATTAGGAATTGTATTTCCATTATTAGTCTACTACTGATTCTATCCAATTTAGGAATACGTGTATGTATTAGTGCTTAGAACTAGTATTTTTAATTTTTATATTAGTCTTTATTTCAAAATATTTGTCACTTTTCGTTGAGTTAATTTAACTAATTTTCAGAGAAAATTTGAATTAATCAACTCAATTTTAAAAATTTAGATATTTAAAAATTATATAAAAAGCACTGTAAATTGCAATTCTTTTCATGTTGGGATTGGAAACTTCCGCAAAAATTAATTGAAAAAAGTTCTAACCTTTTCTCTTTAGGAAAGGATTTGTATTTGTAAGTTTCCGCGTAATTGAATTTCTTTTTACATTAGTCTTTTTCTAGTAATTGGAAAATAATAATAATAATAATAATATGTATTCCTAATCCATACCTACTTAGGAAACCAAAAGTGTTTAGTCCTGTAAATACTGCCATTGTCACAAATTTTGGGTCACAAATTAAGAAATGGAGAGACATTCTATAAGAAAAAGAGAGGCAAAGAGGATCTACAGTTGTTGAATACGAGAGAATGATTTGGGATGCTCTTCGTAAGAGTATCAATGGATTCATGAATAAGGTGAACGCGATCAACATTAAGAACGTTGTCCCTGAATTATTCGGGGAAAATTTAGATCAAGGGAGAGGATTGTTTTGTAGATCGATATATAACGAAATCACAAATGGCTTCTCCATTATTCACTGACGTATTTTCAGCGTTATTAGTTGCCTTTGTGAACAAAAAAATACCAGTAATAGGAGATCTTTTGTTGAGAAGATTGATAATTCAACTCAATAAACCTGTTAATAAGCCTCAGTTGTTAGCATCCGTCAAGTTTATTGCGCATCTTGTGAATCAGCAAGTCGTGCACGAGCTTATTGCTCTCCAATTACTTACTGTTTATCTGGAAGTAAAGATCAAAGTTGGGTGACTTTTGGGATAAAAATTCATAGTTGAGTGATTATTTGAGTTATTAACTCTTTATCTGGAGATACCTACTGATGAGTGATGAGAGTGTTGAGGTTGCAGTTAGTTTTGTTACGGAATGTGGTTCAATTCTTCAGTATCTATGTCCCGTAGGGTTGTGCGCTATTTTTGAGCGGTTCCGAGGTATACTTCATGAAGGAGAAATTGATAAAAGAATTCAGTTCCTAATCGAAAACCTTTTTGCATTGAGAAAGGCAAAATTTCAGGGATATCCTGCTGTTCGTCCAGAACTTGACCTAGTTGACGAGGAAGATCGATTAACCCATGAAATCTCTCTTTTAGATAATTTAGATTCTGAAATTGCTTTGGACGTTTTCAAGCCTGATCCCAATTTTGCAGAAAACGAAAAGAAGTATGAAGAATTAAAGAAGATGATACTAGGTGAAGAATCTGAGAAAGAAGAAGATTCTGATGCAGAAGCAGATGAAGAAGAGGAGGAAGAGAAAACGGAAATAAAAGACGAGACAGAGATGAACCTGATCAATCTTCGAAGGACAATATACCAGACGATTATGTCAAGTGTTGATTTTGAAGAAGCAGAGCATAAGCTGTTGAAAATCAAACTAGAACCTGGTCAGGAGATGGAATTATGAATAATTTTATTGGAGTGTTGCAGTCAGGAGAGGACTTATCTCCAGGGGCGAATTTATGTGTTAAAAATGGGGCACGGGAACCCGTGGTCATCCGACTAAACTCGGTATATTACTTGTATAATTCTGAAAGAATATATTAAATATTAGCTAAAGGAACCCATGCTCAAAGTGACCAGATGGTTCACTGGTCTGAGGGCCTGTTTTCAATGCCGCGGTCCTGGGTTCGATCCCAGCCAACAGCTTCAGTCGCTCCTTTATTTTTAGATTAAAATTGCCTTTTTTAAAAAAATCTAAATTCTAAAGCCCTAAAGTTAAAACGTTTCTTTCCAGCAACTTCAAGCCATTCTTTTCCCCATCTTTATATTTTATTTTTCACACAAAGAAGCTCCAACTTCCAACAACTTCAAGCCATTGAGAATCCACAAAAATCACCATTGCCAAGGCTCAAGGTAAAATTCTTTTAGTTCAACAAAATCAAATTTTTAAAAATACATGACTTTAATTTTAGGATTTTCATAAAAAAAAATTAATTTTTTGTCATTACTTATAATAGAAAATCATCAAGAGCTAATAAATTAGTTCAACAAAATCAAATTTTTAAAAATACATGACTTTAATTTTAGGATTTTCATAAAAAAAAATTAATTTTTTGTCATTACTTATAATAGAAAATCATCAAGAGCTAATAAATTAGTTATCTCAGACTCACACATATTTTGCGGATGAATCTGATATTGGTAAGATTTCATTTTTTTAAATTCAAGTTGAAAGGAATGTTTTTCTTTATTTGATTATTAATTTTAAAGGGTGTAATTCCCTTTTCTTTCTTTTTTTTAAAAATGTGAAAGGGGTGTGATTCCTCTTCTTTATTATGAATTTGTGATTCTCGAATGTGGAAGAGGTGCGAGTCCTTTTTTTAATTATGAATTTGTAATTTCTTATTCTCGAATGCGAAAGAGGTGTGATTCCTCTATTTCATTATTAAGTTGCAAGGGTATGATTTCTTACTTTTTAATGTGAAAGTGGTGTAATTCCCTTATTTTTGAATGTGAAAGGGGTGTGATTCCTCTATTTTATTTAAATTTGCAAAGGGTGTGATTCCTCTATTTTATTTGAATTTGCAAGGGTGTGATTCCCTTTTTTTTGATTGTGAAAGGTGTGTGATTCCCCTATTTTATTTTAAATTTGCAAGTGATAAATTTGCGACTAAGTTGAATAGTAATTTGAATTTGTAGGAACATTTATCCTTGAATATCTAAATGGATAAATTCTTGATTAAGCAACCAAGTTCTAGAAGCGGTCCATCCGTTAGTTCACATGTAGCTCCAGAAGTTCAAAGAGAGACAAATCCTCCTTCAAATGTTGATTGTATTCTTGGGGTTGGATCTCTTAAACGGGATTCCAAAGAAAGAAAGTCTATTTTTTAATATGATTCTAATATTCGAGATATTGTGAGGAGACATTATATTCTGATGGGGCCTTATCAACCAAAACTTCGTGTATATCCTAAAACAAAGTTTGGGACCAAAGATCGTCAATTTAATCCTCAGTGGCTTATACCTCCACATTCTGCCTGGTTGGAATATAGCATAAAGATGATGTTGTATTTTGTTTGTGTTGTTATTTGTTCAAGAATAAATTTGAAAGTCGTGGTAAGGCGGGAAAATCATTTATACAAGATGGTTTTAGAAGTTGGAACCATGGTCCGGAAAGAATTCGATTGTATGTTGGTGAGGTAAATAGTATTCATAACAAATGTTTGAATAGGATGCTAGATTTTAGGAATCAACGTCAATCGACTCAATCTTCACTTCATAAGCAAAGTGAGAAAACAAAAAGTGATTATCGAATTTGCTTAAATGCCTCAATCGATGTGGTAAGATTTCTCCTAAGAAACGAATTACCCTTTCGTGGTTATGATGAGAGTGAAGATTCTGATTACAAAGGCCTTTTTTTTTGAACTTTTGGAATTTCATGGGGTTAACCGTCCGGATGTCGGAAAGGTAATATTACAACATGCTCTAAAAAATGACATGGTGCACCCGTCCTTTTGAAATCCTAAATTCGCCTCTGCTTATCTCCATTGCATGATCAACAAAGTTTATCAGGAGAACTTTGATACATGCTTTGCTCAGAAGTATTCCATGATCCACCATCTTGAAACTAATAAAATGTGGCTAAGTTTTTCGCTCATTTACTTGCCACTGATGCACTGCAGTGGTATGTTTTGGCTTATATACGGCTGACAGAAGAGGACACTACATCTTCTTCTCGTATATTTATTAAAATCCTATTTCAGGACTTGACAGAGCAGCTTGGCATCCGTTTGTTGAATGAACATCTTAATGACCCCATTATGCAACAGTCATTTGAGTCAATTCTGCCGAAGGCTAATCCAAAAAATACGAGGTTTGCAATCAACTTCTTCACTTCCATTGGTTTAGGTGGAATAACCGAAAATCTGCGAGTATTTAAAGAACATGTCAAGGCATATCATGAAAGAACAAAAGCCTGTCTCTTTTGGGCCTGAATCAGAATATGAAAGTAGTGACAGTGAAATAGACGATCATCGAAGGAAGAGGAGGAGAACTTACGGCTTTCAGATTACCAAGTCTTTTTAAATCTGATTTTGTAGTTAAATGTTTTTGGTATATCATTTCACTTCTGTTGCCTGGTATTCTGAGATGACCAAAATCAGTCACTCTGGTGTTGTTTTCAGAGAAAACTGTACAACGTAAAATCCCTAATGCTACATCAAATTCATGCTATAAATTCTGTGTAAAAGTAGCTACTGTGATACAAGTGCGAATATGATCCTTAAACATGTGTTGGTTCCTGATAGAATACTTGTTGTGTTTCTTTTTCTAGCATTTGATGGTAAAAGAAAAACTCTTCTTGTTCTTGTTATTCAGAACCTTGTCGAGAGGTATGGCCTTATAGAATGTGATCCCCTGGTCGTTGCTGGAGTCGACAGACCAGCAAGTTAATCAAATTTCCTTTGTTTTGATCATGTTCATACTTCACTGTAAACATTCATGTGTTGCGTTGCAGTCCTTGGTTGTGAACCATAATGCAAAAATGGGATAGATCCTTTTCATCATACTGACAGTTTATACACACAATACACCAATTCATTATGCATGCGTATTTTCTATCTGTCGCAAAGTTTCAAACTCAATGGTGGAGAAACTTGATTGATGATATGCCAAATTAATTTATTTTGAACAAGGAAAAAATAAAGTTGGTGTTATGGTAGTATTACTCTTGTGGCAAAATTAGGTAATCATAACTCCATCTTTGTTGACAAAAATATATTTGAGATAATACAATACGCGCACTGAATGCATAGGAGCACACAGAGAGGCATTATTTTGCTAGCCAAGTGTACTTATACAGGAAGGAAGTTAGTGCGAAGATAATAATTCTGATAAGAACATGTCTTTTCATATAAAACATACTTAAACTGCTTAGTTCAATAAGTAATTTGGATGTGAAATACGCTACTTGCTATGCCAGAAGAAGATTTATTAACGCTAAGCTGTGAAAACATTTGACAGCCTATTACGGCAATTTCTTTCTGCAAGAGTGTCATATGTACACTAAGCATTGCAAAAGAGTTCAACATTCAGCAAAATTCCTCCGCTCTCAACCAGAACTCGAGAACTCATGACTTGCCAGTAGTTAGAAAGTCCTCGTTCCTGCCATCCTCATTCAGTGAATTCACACTACACTTTGTCAACTTACCATCCTCATGGAAGGTCTTAATGCTGGCGTCCTAGCTGTGCAATGAACTGCAATTCTAAGAACCTCAAACATCATCTTCATCGGACCCTTCAAAGATGCTTGGATCCACCAAGTCAATCATGCTAATTTTGTTTATTATCTTGCCACATACACACTGGACTATGTCATGGTTCTCTCCATTCTCTGCTTCCACTGGCTTCTTTCCGGTCACCAATTCATTAGCACTACCCCGAAGCTATAGACATCACTCTTCTCGATCACCTTGGTTGTGTAAGCATACTCTGCTGTGCCAAAACATGAACAAAGAACAAAAAATTGAATTTGCCAAATTGTATTGTATTTGGGTATCTGTTTTACTAGTATATTTTCGCTTAATTAATATAAAATTTAGATAGAAATAAAAAATAAAATCATTATAAAAATAATTGGCTAATCTTTATATTGAATAACTAGGGGTATGGCCAGTGTTAGCATGGGCCCAACATGATGCACGTTGATCATAAGGCACGGCCGTAAATATAAACGTACATAAGTTAAAAAGATAATTTTTTTGACATAATAACTTCTTGACTGTATTTGTTAAGGAGGAGAGTTTTACAAGATAGTTATTATAACTAAGTTATATACACTCTTTTTTTACATGATAAGAAAGTGCGATGCATGGCATTGAAGGTTAGCTGAGGTGTAGTCTCAGTTGTTTTGAATGTTGAATATAAGATTAAGAGCTGTTACAAAAGGTAGAGAAGATGTAGTATTAGTATTCATAGGAATATGTGATTGGAAAAAGGATCGATTACAGCTAGTTGAATAGTAAAGACTGCCACTTTTTTGCTCAAGTTTCACACATGTAGGCACAGATTTCACTCTTGGGTATAGAAATTGAAACCAACGATAGCAAGTACAAGGATAAACATAATTTATATCATCCATCGAACACATGGTATTCATCTCTCATTTTATTCTTCATGAACATCAATGCTGATACTGCTTAGTGCTTACCCCACAATAAATTCAAGAAATCTTTTAGTAAAGTTTTAATCTTCACCATACTAAACTAATAAACAAAAATAAACAAGTGCTTGTAAATAGTGGTGAGCATCAAAGTTTGAATTTTTCATGGGAAAACAAGAAATGCATGTTAAGGGTATAGTAAAAGTTTTATTCTTTACCTTCATAGTTGACACCTTTAGGTGAAAGAAGACTAATGGAAGCTGGCCACCCTAAGAAAATTTACCATTTGGATCTCAAAAGCTAACTACCCAAAAGAAAAATTTTGGTGCAGAGCTTTCAGAAAAAGGTCCTTTTTAGCATTCATCATTGTGCAGCAATAGAGTACGAAAAAATTGCCCTTTAATCTAGAAGAAGAGAAACAAAAGCATCAAGAATATGATGCAGTAAACTTGAATTATGATATCATATTTCTCACATATATCTAACCATTTGAAGGCTAACAAAATTGCTATAAAAAGTCATATTTACAGCACATGGTCACTAATAGGAAAGTCTTAGTTATAAATGCGAGAAAACCAAATAAAAATTTTCGAGAGTAAAATCAAAGTCTGCATTAGCCCTTTTCGAGGAACAAAATTCATACACAGGACAACTTAATCCTGCATTTTATTTCAGGACTATTATACCTCACACGGTTATACCAAATCCTATGGTCTTAGATGCGAGAAATAAAGTTGTGGGTTTTCTAAGGAGAAGACATTAGATAATTAATTAGTAAAATGTCTAGAATGCCCTTAGTTTCAATTATAGACTTTAAGCACACATGTTGAAATCCTCTATTCTATAATATAGAAATTTTAGAATACTGAAGTAAACTATTCACATTTTTATATTAACAAATAAAATTTTATAAAACATCATCCAATAGATTGCATTGCAAATAAATGACTCACATCTTATTAACTTGATTTAATTCCGACCAATATAAATATATTAGCAATAATATTACTATGTAAAATTAAAAAAATGATGATTTTAAGACACTGCACTATAAGCAAAAAGTTTTACTCCTCGAAACAAGATTGCAACTTTTATAATCACCAGCACACATCACTGTACTAGGATCATGAAGAAAGTAATTGACATCTTACCAGTGAAAAAAGACAAGTCACCAAAGCAAATAACCGAGGACATAGAGCCAAAAGTATAACCTTTTTCAGATCAACCAAAAGTATTACCTCATTCAAGATAATGTTTACAGTTTTGAAGTCTCTGAAAATCACAGTCGCATTGTGTAATTGCTACAATGCTGAAGCAGAACCCCTCAGAACATTGATAATTTCACTCCAATTCAACCCTGCAAGTGATTTGAAAATGTCACTGTACTCAGAGAAAAAACAATAAAAAATGCTATTGTACTACTAAAAAAGAAAAGAAAAGATAATTTAGTACCTCGATATATCGACGATAGATCGTCATTAGTCATGAACGACATTACTATATAAAAGTGGGTTGCCATTCCAGACTGAAGTTGGAAAGTTAGCAATTTCTCACATATATGACCAAAATTGGCAGAGAGAAGAGAGAGTTGAACGTACGGACAGAGCAGCTAGGAATGGACCCCATTACATTACATATAGTGAGTCATTATAATTTGTAGGAGGAGGGGGAGTAGAAAAGAAAATATCTTGGAGGTTCGATCGAGAATTTCAAAATCCTCTTAGAAAAGGAGGGTTGCTTTTGCTAATCGGTAGTGTAATGGCGATGATGGTGTACAAATTTTTTTCTTCTTTTTTTTTTTTAGCTGGTCATTTTTTATAAACTATCTTTTATGAAAATAATTTCTTTACAAAAATTTAAAAATTGATTTTTTTTAATGGAAATACGGAAAAAGACTTTTCATCTCATCTCGTTTTATTCATCTTATCCGCCACTGAAGTCACCCTCACTTTATCCTAAATATTCATCTTATCGCTCCTGATATGTCAACGCATCCACACTCATTTCTGCAACTTGTATTTTTTGAACATGAAAGTTCTTGACTTGACAACACTCTACCCCGTACAACAAAGTCGGTCGAACCACCACTCTAGGAACTTACCTTTAAATTTAAGTGATACATTTATTCACAATGACTTCGGAAGCAAGCCTTTATTTCATTCATGTCGCACCAATATGATGTATGACATCATTGTCGATTTTTTCATTTTATTAGATTAAAGACCCAAAGTACTTAAAACTTAGGGATAGATGTGTATAAAGGCTCACTTTCACGCCTGTTTCATGTGTTGCATCACTGATGCACTCTAAGGGGTCGTTTGGTAGAGTGTATTACAAAAAATAATGCTTGCATTAGCTTTGTGTATTACTAATACCTTGTTTGGTATACTTTTTCATCCTGTGTATTACTAATGCTTGCATTGGTTATACACTCTATTTGGTATTAAGGGGTATATTACTAATGCATGGAAATTCATGGTATTAGTAATGCAATGGATTCTAATAAATGCAATAGCATGATTAAAGTCAAGTATAGATAACATAAATACCAGTAGTTTACTACCTAATTACACTCTCTCCCGACATTTGCCTAAATTACATCAAATCCCTTACCTTTACGCGGCATATACATAACTAAACCACCATATACATCACTAACATATACATAACTGCAAAACTAATTAACGATATAAAAGGGAAAAACGGTTTTAACGTGATTTAAGCGCAATCAATGTGATATTTATTGTTTGTTGAATCCCTTGAATTCAGTAACAACTTCAAATTTTGAAGTTTTGAATTACCAGATCATCTTCCTTTGTTCAAAGCATCCAAATTCCTACGATCAAAAACCATCAACTTCTCTTTGCTCTGTTTTTTAGATTTTTTTTTTGCTCGTTTTTTCCAGTTCCTATACAAGATGAACATCTCCATTCTCTTGAGGCATTCTGGTGTCTGGCAATCTGAAATAATTTATGAAAGATACAAAAGCGATGGAATTGTTGTTGCAAAAAATATTATATATGTAAAATTGATTTCGGCAATTGCGGCAGAATTAGAGATTGAGGAGTCAAGGAAAAAAATTGACATCTGATACGTAGTTGAAGGCAATTCATCAGCAATGGTGATTCGTAATGACAATGGAGTGAAGCTGTATGTTGAATTGAAGAAAAGTTCTCCATCATTTGTAATGTATCCTTTAGTCATAACAAGTACGGATAAATCTACCGAAGAGGTAACGTTCGATGGTGAAACTGGAGTAATAGTCTGCGTAGAAGGAGTAGAATCGGATGCACTAGCACTTTCTGTTGTTGAGTCAAAAAATGAGTACTCATTATATGTACTTGAATTGGGAATTGACAACTTCATAAGTAACTGTAAGAATAAAGAAGTGAAGGAGAAGCAGCTTTACAAGGATAAAGTTACACTTGTAAGCGTAATGGCGAAGTATGCGTTAGATCATTGCTTTAATGTTAGAGCTAAGCAATCCGACAAACAGAGGTATGATTAGAATGTATAAATCTGTTATATAGTTTGACCATATACTTTATTTCGTATTTATCGGATCTGCATCTGTTTTTTGAAGGTTGAATAAATATACAAAAGTATATAAAAATTTTAATGCATACATAAATTGTTGGAAATCCTATACATAAGTATATGTTGTTTGCAATCCTATATCTGACCTATTGGTGGCATTCATATACATTATATGTTAAGGTTCTTGTATATATACATAACCTGTTTTCAATTATATACATTGCAAAGCTATAATATGTTTATCCTATACATTCAGTTGTTCTCATATATGTTGAACACCCCTTTTTTTTTTATATCTATGTGCTAATTTGTTATACTGAGGATTGTGATTGGATCATGGAAACTTCTTGCCTGAATAATTCTGATGTGTTTATGGTTCATACATTCAAGAACGAACATACATGTCTAATGAGTGATAGAGTTCTAAAACAGTTGCAAGCAATGACAACCTTTGTTAGTAACTTTACAGCGCCGAAATTGATTAATCATAAGAGAAAACACACTCCAGGAGACATAATTGAAGAAATGAAAGATGTATATGGATTGGATATTAACTATATGAAGGCATGGAGAGCCAAGGAACGTGCTATTGAGATGCTAAGAGGTGGACCGGCTGATGGCTATAGAAAAATGCCGAGATACATTCATATCCTAAACACTGTGTATCCTAAGTCTCATATTAGGATGCATAAGGCAGGAGAAAATGAATTCATGTATTTGTTTATAGCACTACATTCAATAATAAATGGTTTCAATTTTTGCAGACCAGTAGTTGTGGTGGATGGGGCTCATTTGAGTGGACCATACAAAGGAACTTTTTTGTCGGCAAGCACTCTAGATGGTGCAGGTATGAAAACTAATGTTTGTCTTTTTTACAAACTTTTTTTCCGGCAAGATCTCTATATGTTGCAATACATTTCATATCATTAAATTTTCATATGTTCTGCAATCTACTTATACGACAAGACATTTATGTATATGTTACTCATTTACAAACATGTTTTTTTCTAACATAGGGTACATTATTCTGCCGATCGCTTATGGTGTGGCAGATACAGAGAATGACTCTTCATGGACATGATTTTTTCAACAGCTTAGAGATGCTTATGGAGAATGTGAGAACATGTGTGTTGTATCGAATCGACACGAAAGCATTATAAAAAGTGTAAGCATTGTGTATCCCAATATCCCTCATTTTGCTTGCATTTGGCATCTCTGGAAAAATATTTGTGGATACTTTCGGAATAGCAAGTCAAGACTTAGTGACTTATACTATTCTATGGCTAAGGCTTATATAAAAGATGATTTCGATTACCTTATGGCTAAGGTGGGTAAGGTGGATCACATGGTAAAGGATTACCTCTATGAAATCGGTTATGAAAAATGGTCAAGATTTCATGCACTTATAAACAGAGGTAGAATGATGACATCTAATATAGCCAAATGTATCAACGGTTGCTTGGTAGATGCGCGGGAACTTTCTATTTTAGGTTTTCTGAAAGAAGCAAGAATTTTGTTTGGGTCATGGAACTGTAAAAATAGAGAAATAGCATCGTATACAAATACTACATTAGGGAGAAGGTTTGAAGAAATTCTAACTCTTAACGGAGTAAAATCTTCTCACATGACGGTATGTTATACATATATTTCTTTTTATATATTTCAGTATTTTGCCAATTTCTATGAATAAAATTTATATGTATGTATCAGATTTATGACTTCTTCTATTTATCGTAGGTTAAGCCTTCGTCAGAATATGTGTATGTTGTATACGAATCTGGTAGAAGGTACATTGTGGACCTTGAGAAATAATCTTGCAACTGTGGACGGTTTCAACTTGATGAGATACCGTGTCCTCACGCAATTGCAGTTTTAAAGAGCAAAAATGTAGTTGATATGGGTCCCTACTGCTTTGATTACTATAAACCTACAACAATAGTCAGGACGTATGAAATTTCTATTATTCCGATGCCCGATATGAAGGATTGGTAGGTGCCTAAATGTGTTGAAGAGGAAGTGGTCGTACCACCCAAATATCGTAGACCACCGGGAAGGCCGAAGAAAGGAAGGCATAAGAAGTCCAGTGAAACTCTGTCATCAAGTACAAATCGTTGTGGCAGATGCAGTCGTGCAGGTCACAACAGACGGAGTTGTGATTTTTTTCCAAAGGAGAATTGACATTTGTGATGTCGTAAACATATCTTTTCTGAAGAATAAGTTGTTGGTTCATGATGATGATTTTTTTATATTTTGAGTAGTGTTAAAACTTCTTTAACAATAATTGAAAGCTATCAGTTTCTCTAATGGAATTATGTTTTAGTGTTATGCCCTTACTGTTTACTGCAATTTAACTATATATATTGCAGAAAACGTGTACATGCCTCCATGAGAAATTAACACAACAACTGATAGTGCACTGCTACTTAACTGTGTATTTATCGTGATTCATAATTATTTAGTTTTCCATCCTATAATTAACATCATACCGAAATATGTGAAATTCACAAATATCTATGATATTTTTGAATATGTAATCCTATACATTGCTATTCAGATAAATTGTTGTTAACTAATATTCATAATTGTGTAATTAGCAATCCTATACATATCAGTTTTATGAAATTGGGGGATAATGATTAATGTATATGGCCTCTTAAATAATCTTATACATTAAAATGAATAACAAAACATATACAAATACAAAATATTGTATATGTAATCTTACATTCAACTATCCAGTAATGTATAAGATATCTTGTGCGTAATCATATACACTGGAATGTAAATGATATCTTATACATTGCTACTCAGATAAATTGCTATTGACTAATATTCATAATTGTGTAATTGGCTATCATATACATAACAGTTTTCTGAATTTGGAGGTAATTTATTAATGTATATGACCTCTTATATAATCTTATACATTACTATGAATATCAAAACACATACAAATATAGAACATTATATATGTAATCTTACATGCAACTACATAGTAATGTATAATATATCTTGTGTGTATAACATTATATATGTAATCTTACATTACTATGTGATCATATACATTGGAAATTAACACAGCAACTGATAGTGCACTGCTACTTAACTGTGTATTTATCATGGTTCATAATTATTTAGTTTTCCATCCTGTAATTAACATCATACTGAAATCTGTGAAAATCATAAATATCTATGATATTTTGAATATGTAATCCTATACATTGCTATTCAGATGAATTGTTGTTGACTAATATTCATAATTGTGTAATTAGCAATCCTATACATATCAGTTTTATGAATTTGGAGGATAATGATTAATGTATATGACCTCTTATATAATCTTATACATTAAAATGAATAACAAAACATATACAAATACAAAAGATTGTATATGTAATCTTACATTCAACTATACAGTAATGTATAAGATATTTTGTGCGTAATCATATACACTGGAATGTAAATGATATCTTATACATTGCTACTCAGATAAATTGCTATTGACTAATATTCATAATTGTGTAATTGACTATCCTATACATAACAGTTTTCTGAATTTGGAGGTAATTTATTAATGTATATGGCCTCTTATATAATCTTATACATTACTATGAATATCAAAACATATAGAAATATAAAATATTATATATGTAATCTTATATGCAACTACATAGTAATGTATAATATATCTTGTGTGTATAACATTATATATGTAATCTTACATTACTGTGTAATCATATACATTGGAATGTAAATGATATCATATATATTGCTATGAATATATATCACTGTAAGATTACATGTACATTGGAGTGAATAAGATATAACAAAATACAGGTTTGCAATGTATTATATGTATTAACATGTATAAGATGACATATACATTGCTGTGTATATTTTACTGTAGTATTTTATATAATTTTCAATGTACAAGTTAACGTATATGCTGCATAGATAAGTTTTCACTATAATGAGAGAATGTACCAAGTTAATATATTATAAATTTTTTATCCAAAACACAAAATAAATACACGAAATGAAAGATTCAAGACATGTCTTGTTAAGTATTTGCTAACACAGTAGCCAAAAAAGTACTTTGCTCAGATCATAACATTAATAACTTTCTATTCAATTCTAACAATTGCTGATTCATCGAGTGGTGCAACATAATTGGGCCTTGGTCTTGGAGGATCTTCATTGTCGCTAACATAACCTATAAAAGTGTGGCGTATCTCAAGTGATGATATTCTGCTTCAAATTCGGACGAAGGAATTGACAGACCTTCACTCAAATACTCAGAATAACCAGCTACAAAGACTCCACAGTCCCTGAATATTAAAGTGTAAGAAAAAATTCAACAACGGTATAAATGTGTGTACATTGTAAAGAGTAATTTTCTAGAATAATACTTACAGACTATCACTTGATTGCCGAGCAATGTTTTGAACATACTGAATATCAAAAGGATGTTGTTTCACAAACTGGACACCTTGATCCATTTTATTCTTATATGCTTTCAGATCAGACCACATTGTACGTTCTGTTTTTTTAAGAAATTCACTGTCAGACAAGTAAGTTGGCAACATCATAGCCAAATTATGTATCTCAGGTGATGGTTCTCTATGTCTTGATGTCATTATTGAATCATAAACCCGTATGCATCTTTCCTTGAGTGCGATGACAGCCAAAACCCAGTGAAATTCTCCATCGCAATTTACCAATACAAAAACATCATCAACCAAATGCCAGGGCAAACCAGCAGGGATATTGAATCCTTTGATAATATTGGTTATTGATTCCTCATAACGGACAACAATACTTGATTGTGCATAGTCCTCCTGAGTAGACAGTTCCTTGTCAGCAGCATCTGGGTAATACCTACGGTATGTCTAGTCTATATATGTTTTAAACAAGCAATTCACGGTAGTATATCTGTATTGTTGCTCATATTGCTGCTTTGACTTCTTGCGCAGGTGGTAAAATATAACATCAAGATGCTACAGTTAAGTGACAAAAATCAAATCAGAAATCATGTCAACAAACAAATAATCCAAAACTAATACATAATTAACATTAATGGATACTATGTTGTTGTCAAACATATACAATAATTCTAACATATGAAAAAATAACAGTATAAAACTAAGTTGTATTGTCACTAAATGATGTATATGTACATGATCTGACACATAAATAAACATATGTAATGGTTGTTGTTAATTGAAAATACATAATATAACATTCTCAAAGTTTATATACATTAGATCTATGTATATGCAAAAATAGAAATCCACATATACATTAGATCTATGTATATGTAATAAAAGAAACCCACATATACATTATATGTATATAAGTGTAGTTCCAGACTCCCACATATACATTAGAACTATGTTTGTGCAGTAACAAAAACCCACATATACATCACCAAAATATAACATTCCCTAATTTTATACCTCGTCATTCCAGCATGTGTTTGGTTGAGACATCAAGTAGAACCAGTGTTTTAATTTTGGATGTGCAAAGACAAAATCCAGTTGTTTGAATCCAAGATCGGAAGCTCTAGCTTTGTAATGATCGTCCTTCAAATTCCTATTTCATTGATTATTATAAGGTGTTAGTATATATAACTTTATTTTCGGATAATTTTAACAAAATAAATTTACAATCTTACTTGTTGGCATGAAATTTTAACAGCCCTTCGACAATTCAGTCAGAGTACAACACTGTTAATTCACTTGATATCTCTTCTGAAATTATGAAACCATCAAATGCATGTTTTCTCGGTGGATCAGAATTCGCATCCTCCCTCCCCTTCGACTAGAATCAAAATCTGTCAAAAATGATGACATGAATATCCTTGAAGGCTGCCTAGTTCGTTGAGCAGGTGTTTTATCTTCTTGATGTATAATGACATTGGTATCAGGGAAATCTAGAGAAAATTGACTGTCGCAGAGTAAGAACTGATTGTCCTTCGTTTGAACCGGACTAACTGACTTCAGTGGCATTGCTGGCAAGGGAGTTGACATTCCAGCTATGAGTGCATCTATAGTGTCAGTGACAGATTCAGGTATGTTTTCTGAGAGATCATCCTATAAAACAAATATGGTATGGTTATGTAATATACTTAGATAAACATAGGTAATAAGTAAGCATTTCAGATTTGAATTTGAAATATGTATATGGTAAGTTGGCATGGTAGTAATGTATATACTTTACTTATACATACAACAAATATATATTTATAACTATGTTTGTTGATGTATATGACAATGATTTAAATCTACTTATAAATAAGTGTTTACCTTCTGAACATTATGGTCATCACTGAACTCCGCCTTTACGGGATTGGTGTGGATATTATCCTCGAAAATAATTTGAACTGATTGTATATTTTTTGGAGATTGTTCAAGATCGTATTGTGTATCCATTGGGTCTTCTCCAATTTGACTGGTGTTTGCATTGTCAGACTGAGATTGAAAGTATAATTTATGAGTATTTAAATAATAAAGTCAACATATTTAAAAGGTATATAACATGAACTTAACCTTATACACTGTAGACTTTGAACTGGCCAATTTCCAAGAGCTACCAGCATCAACACTTTCTTTGTTGGAGTCATCTTCATTTGAATTTCTGGGGCCATCATCAACCTGATAAAGAGAAATTGCCACATAAATAAAAGGTAAGTGTAAGAAAAATAATTTTTTTAACAATAAAAAAATACCTTTATGATGTACATCAAAGTGACGCTCCTCCAAGAAAGTCTTTCACAAGGAGTCAATGTAAGGACCTTCAAGCATTGCAATCTTTATGCATGAAGATGGAATGTTTGGAAGGTTCCAACATGGAATACTTGAAGATATTTAATATATTAAGTGTCTACCATTTAAAGTAGCTTGTAATTTAAATGAAGGGCAGTTTGGTCTTTCTTTACTTTTTGTAGCCCTTAGGATAAATAGTTAGCTATTAGGGTTTCGATATTAGTTTTGGACATTTGAAGAATTGTGCCTCCTTGGTGAGCTTAAAACCATTTGTTGATTTTCAACATCTTGTCCTAAGATTTGCAAGTAAGGTTATTCCTTCTTGAAGATTCTAATAGATTAGGTGCTATTAATTCCCAATTAAGTGGTGTTTTGGTTAGTTTCACCAATACATCTTTTAATTGTTTGAATCTAATTGTGTCTATCTTTCTTGAATTTGTATCTTTAAACATTATCTTGTTTCTATTTTCTTGTTTCACATCAAATTGGTATCAAGAGCTTGGATTAGATTTGTTTCGTCTTGGGTTTTAAAAAATAAAATCCAAAAAAAATAAATAAAAATCAAATCAAATTCATTGAAGGTTGTTTGATTTTGTTTCTTGAATTACATATTGTTGTTTTTCTTGCTGAAAAAAAAAAAATTGAAAGTCATTGTTGAAATTTGAAGAAACTTGAAAATGGGTTTTGTTGATTTGGTGTTTGTTTGAAGAAATTGTTGGTTAGAAGTTGTTTATAGTGTTTTGGGGAAGTTATATCTCAAATTTGAGCTCATTTGTGGAGATTGATTAAAAAAAAAATAAAAAAAATTGAATTTCTTCTTGGAGAAGAAGATGAATTTGAGAATTACAAAATAGCTCAAATCTTTCCAACTTATTTTCTCTTCTTTTCTTGTTAATTCTAGCTAGTTTACTTTGAGTATTAGTTCATACTTAATGTTAAACTAGTTCTTATCCGTTTAATTTGTTCGTGTCAAATTCTTTCGTGTTTTTTTTCTTTCATTTAGTTGTATGCTTATTAGTTTCCTTGTCCTTTAGTTTTTAATTGTCCTTTCTTGATTTACATAAACTCCACTCCATCCCGAAGAAGTAGTACCACTTGTGAATTATTTGACGGTGCTGACTCTCAATGTTGGGTTATTCAAGAGTGGTAAAAGGCAAGAGTGAAGTGAGTTCATTTGAGGGTGGCCTTAAAAGCCTTTGGCCTTAGAGTGATATACGAGTGTGAGTGACAAAGAGAGGGATACGTGAAGTGAGTGAGTGGTGAGGAACTTTTTCTACTTACTTTTTATTTATTCTTGTAGGTACAATGACTCAATTGGAGGGAGAATCCTCTAGCAAAACGGAAATGTTGCTTCAAAAATTATTGGAAGAAATGAAGGAGAAATTGAAAGATGTGGAAAGAAGAGTGAGAAATCAAGAAATAGCAAAGCAACCACTTGAGATTTTCAATCCCATTGGTCAACATGATGAGGGATCAAGTAAGACTCCTCTTGATACAACTCCATCACACTTGATAGTGCAAGATACCCTCTCTCCTAATGCTACTTTACTAAGGGTTTAAAATGAAGCAACACTTCCAAAAGGGGAAAATCAACAAACAAATCTTCCACCACAAGCCATTAGACCTCAAATGAGAGCCCAACACAACCTTGAAGAGCATGATTTTTTTTATGGTGATAATTATGATTATGGAGTCAACAACCTGTAACACCCCATACTTTATAACCTCACTTGATACCTTGGGATCATATCTACATAGGTGTTGAGATGCCATGCATATGTGTTTTATAGTGTTATTGGTAAAACATTTGATATCGGACTTAACATGTGCGATTAGATCTTCGTAGGAGGTGTGTTGTGATTTCATGGAGCATTTGGGTAAGAACTCGTACATATTCTAACCTCATTTGGTGACTTTAAGTCATGTTTACTTGATGGTTAAGATCACTAAGTAAGTATTTTGTAGTGTTTGGATAAAGGATTGGACGATACGTACACATTGGATAAGTGGCCGAAAATTTCAGCAATGTGCTGAGACTTGCGCCACTACCCTGTTTCAGGGGTGTGGCGCAAGCCACCTGCAGCCCAAAACTTCAGAGAATGATGCATTCTTGCGCCACTACCCTGTTTCAGGGGTGTGGCGCAAGGCACAAAAACTATGCCTTTCCGGAGTCGTTTTGTAATGCAATTCTACGACGATTTCTAAATAGATTTCTTATGGTTCTTTGGAGTTATTTGAGCATTGTTAAAGCTTCAAAAACTTCAACACACTTTTACATACTCCTACATGATCAAATCATGAAATGAGAATAGTGATCCAAAATGTCCAATGAAGCCAAGGGCGACTAGAATTCCAATTTTTGCGATCGAGGCGACGAATGAGAATCTTTTAAGAGAATATTGTCGTAACATTATGGAATTATATAAACATGAGAGATATGGTGAATAATGCATGAAACTTGTTGGGTTAAATGGATATGTCTTCTTGGGCCAAATTAAGGCCCAAAAGTGGAAGAAATCCATGGCCCAAATGGGTCAAAAGACCCATTCTTCCATTTGACCTTCTAGACACATTATTAAATGCCAAGAATTGGCTAAGGACAACATGAGAGGCCTATATAAAGGGTCAAATCAGATTTTTATTGTACAAAACCTCTCATGCCTTTAAAACATTTTTCTCAACATTTCTCATTTCCAAACCCTAAAGCAAAATAATTCCTTGGGATTCCTTGGACAAGATCAACATATTCCAAGCCTTGGTGTATTTATTTTCATGGATTAATATCTTATATGCATAAAAGAATATGTATATCATGTTGGTTGTGCTTGGAAAAGTTGGTCATGGTACTTAGTGATTTTGTATGAGATTTGTGGTATATGGAATTCAAGTGTGAATTAGGCCTTGTGCCTTTGATGAAAAAGCATGGTATGGACAAAATATGAACAAGTATGGTGTTATTTTTGATATTAAACTTGTTCTTATCTATAAGTGGAAATTGTGGAATTTTGGCCGATATGTGTTATGAGTTGTATTAAGGTACTTTGATGGATTATTTGTGATGTGTTATGGATAAGAAAGTGTAAAGGAGAAGTATTGTGGTGAAATGTATTGATTTTCATGTATTGGTCAATGTTGGGAATATTATGGAATTTTTGGAATAATAGTATGATCAATGGTTTTGTTAAGAGGAAATGACATGTTTAAAGGCAAACATGTAACTCATTGACATTGTATGCATTTGTAAAGTACTTGGTGGTTAATGTGAATTTCGTTATGTATTTATGTTGTAGAGTGACACATAAAGAAGGAGCGGGATTATTGTCTACGCATCTAAGGTTGTAGATTCGTATTGCGAATCCAAGGTATGTAAGGTTACTTTGTCCGTATCTTTCTGCGGCAAATAGTGTCCATATTGACATGTCACTAGTTCTATCCCAAAATGTGCTAAGGTATCCGATATCCGTTTATCACTAGTCATTGTCATATATTTTCTACTCATGGATCATTTGTGAATCTCATGTATCATATTCATGGTTAATGTTCCAAAAGTCCAATAAGGTATTGTCCCAAAGTTCCAATAGTAGTCATACTCATGTCCCTTGTTCCTTGATTATTGTTCCAATGGTGCCAATGGTGTTAGGTTCATAATGATATTATATTTCCAATAAGGTTACTCATATGTCTCTTACTCATTGGTCAATGATTCAAAGTTTCCAACAATGTGATGTTCAAAAGTTCCAAAGTGATGTTATGACTATCAAAGTAACAATCTCAAAGTAAAGATCAAAGTAATGCAAATGTGGTCAATGATCAAGTACGGGTGGCAAGTCTAGGGGCGTAAGCCTAGCTCGACTCGATCCCGAGATATGGATTTATGGGTGGCAAGTCTAGGGGCGTAAGCCTAGCTCGACTCGATCCCGAGGGTGGCAAGTCTAGGGGCATAAGCCTAGCTCGACTCGATCCCTATATGATGATATGAAAGACCCATTGATCAGTCGGGGCCCGGGCACATTGTGATATGTAATGACATGTGAGCATTGAGATAAAGAAAGTAATGAAAATAATGAAAGCAATCCACATGGTTTCCAAAACGTAACATGGTGACTTATTCACATTGATTATTCATATGTTTTGAGTTCATTGACATATTCATTGAAATATTCATGTGTTGTATAGTTTCATCTGAGCCTTGCATACTCAGTACTTATTTCGTACTGACCCCGCTCGGGGAATTTACCTTACTTGCTGTAGGCGCAGGTCCCAGTAGGCCTCCCCAGTAGATTGCCAGTGTTAGCAGGTCATTGGTGAGCTCCAGTTAATTCGGGGTTTCTCCGAGTCATAGTAGATATATGTTTTGATGATGTACATGTTGTATAAAGTGGGGACTTGTCCCGACTTTTGGTTTGTTTTGGTCAATGCTCTTGTTAGAGGCTTTTGTAGACCGATGTGGGTGTAACAGTGTAAAAGACACATGTTGTTTTCACTGGATGGCCACAACGGCCAAGTTTCTTATGTATGTATCAAAATGTCCCATGTTTTCCTTTATTCGTCTCTCATGTTCTTATGCACTGGTGGTTATGATTATGAGATGCATATGAGTGAACATAGGTAAAGGTTGGTTCTCTCGGGCCTTATCGGCTATGGGTGTCAATCACGTCTCGATGGGATTCGGGGTGTGACACAACCAAGTTCAACAAGAGAGGTTAGGTGGGAGAGGAAGAAGAGGAGGAAATGGAGGTTGGTATCCTGTGGATGGTAGAGAATACAATAGAAGGAATAATTATGAAGATCAAGGATTCAACAACATCAAGGTTACACTTCCATTCTTCAAACGAAGTAGTGACCGAATGAATATCTTGATTGGATTGTGAAGCTTGAAAGGCAATATAATCTCAAAAATGTGAGTGATGTCAAGAAAATGAATTATGCAATAAGTCACCTTGAGGGTTTTGCTTCTACATGGTGGGAGAAAATTGAAAGAGATGCTTTGGTGAATAGAGATTTTGTTACAAGTTGGAATGACATAAAAAGGCGTATGAGAGAAAGGTTTGTGGGTCAAGATTATGAACAAGATACACTCAAGAAGTATTACAATCTTCAACAAGTAAGCAAGAGTGTGGAAGAGTATTATGAGGAGCTAGAACATACTAGGCTTCGAGATAATGTCAATGATGAAGAAGTGAAACTTGTGGCAAGATTTATCTCGGGTTTAAATAAGGAGGTAAGATAACTGTTGGAATTGCATCGTCTTTCTACTTTATATGAAGCTTATCAAATGGCAATCAAGGTGGAGGGTCATCAAAATGAGAACAAGTCAAAGGTGCAATCTTCTTCTTCTTCATGGGATAAAAATAAGGAAGTTTGGAAATCATCTTCTACTTGGGACAAATCCAAAGGTGCAAAGCAAGACTTCAAGTACAACTTGGACAAAGGCAAATCAAAGGTGGACTACAAGGATGGAGGTAACAAAGCTAAACTTGAAACTCCATCTAAAATAAAGTGTTTTAAATGTCAAGGATATGGTCATAAACAAATGAGTGTCCTAATAGAAGAACTATCATTGCATTGAATGATGGTGGTTATCAAACGAAAGATGAATCTAAAGATGACCATGGAAAAAATGATAGTAGTGATGAGTTTATGGGAGAAGGTGATGGATAAGAAATTAATGATGATGGAAAACTTGTTCTTGTTGTGAGGAGAAGTATGAGTGCTCTAGCAAGGGAAGATCTTGATCAAAGGGAGAACTTGTTTCATAATTGGTGTAGAGTTCAAGAGAAATTATGTTTCTTTATCATTGATAGTGGAAGTTGTGTCAATGTTGCTAGTGTCTCTATGGTAGAACAATTGAAACTTCCAACAAGAATGCATCCAAAACCTTATAGATTGCAATGGCTCAATGAATGTGGTGAACTCAAAGTGACCAAGAGAGTGTTGATAAAATTCAAGATTGGAAGTTATCATGATGAAGTACTCTGTGATGTTGTACCAATGCAAGCTTGTCATTTATTGTTGGGAAGGCCATGGGAATATGATGTAGGGGCTAAAAATGATGGAAGGTCAAATAAATATGCATTTGTTAAGGATATCAAAAAACACATTCTTAACCCTCTTTCTCCTTTTCAAGTGAGTGAGAAATATAGAAAAATGAGAGAGTTAAAAGAAAAACTTGAGAGAGAAAAGAAAGAGAGGAGTAATGGAGCGAAAAATGATAACTCAAGAGAGGAAAAAGGAGAGGTTGAGAGCTCTAGTGAGAATGAGTTATCACAAAAAAAAAAAGGTGAGCAATGAACTAACCTCTTTGTCTTTGCCAAGTGTTGTTTCTTCTTTGTTGCAAGGTTATGAAGATTTATTTCCGGAAGAAATACCAAGTGGATTGCCTCCTTTGAGAGGAATAGAGCATGAAATTGATTTTGTACCGGGTTCTCAAATACCCAATAAAGTGGCTTATAGGAGCAATCCTCAATAGACCAAAGAATTGCAAAGACAAGTGGAAGAACTTTTGAATAAAAGTTTGGTGAGAGAAAGTTTAAGTCCATGTGCAATGCCCGTAATTCTAGTACCCAAGAAGGATGGGACATGGAGGATGTGTGTAGATTGTCGTGCAATTAATAAAATTACGGTAAAATATCGACATCCCATTCCTAGACTTGATGATATGCTAGATGAATTGTGTGGTTCTACCTTATTCTCTAAAATTGATTTGAGAAGTGGATACCATCAAATCCGAATGAAATTCGGAGATGAATGGAAAACCGCTTTCAAAACTAAGTTTGGATTATATGAGTGGATGGTGATGCCTTTTGGGCTAACCAATGCACCAAGCACTTTTATGCGATTAATGAATCATGTGCTTAAATCATTTATTAATATTTTATTGTGGTTTATTTTGATGATATTTTGGTTTATAGCAAGTGTTTAGATGATCATGTGCAATATTTGAGGATGATATTTGATGTATTGAGAAATGAAAAGTTGCATATGAATTTTAAAAAGTGTTCTTTTTGTGTGGACCATGTTGTTTTCCTTGGCTTTATTGTAAGTTCAAGAGGAGTTGAGGTGGATGATGAAAAGGTAGAGGCTATTAGAAGTTGGCCAACCCCTAAGTCCATTAGTGATGTTAGAAGCTTTCATGGGTTGACAAGTTTTTATAGGAGATTTGTGAAGGGTTTTAGTTCTCTAGCCGCTCCTCTAACCGAGGTCATTAAGAAGGATAAGCCTTTCATTTGGGGTAGAAAACAAGAGGAAGCCTTTAGAATTTTGAAAGAGAAATTTAGGTCCACTCCATTACTTCAACTTCCCAACTTTGAGAAGATGTTTGAAATTGAGTGTGATGCTAGTGGAATAGGCATTGGTGCGGTCTTGATACAAGAAGGGAAACCAATAGCTTACTTTAGTGAGAAATTAAGAGGAGCTCCATTGCAATATTCTACCTATGATAAGGAACTCTATGCCCTAGTGAGAGCTTTAGCAAATTGGCAACATTATTGGTGGCATAAGGAGTTTGTGATTAGAACCGATCATGAGGCTTTGAAGCATATTAGGGTCCAAAATAAGCTTAATAAGAGGCATGCCAAGTGGATAGAGTTCATTGAGTCTTTTCCATATGTGATTAATTATAAGCAAGACAAAGAAAATATTGTGGCGGATGCTTTATCTAGAAGATATGCATTGATGAATACCTTGACTTCTAGGTTGATGGGTTTTGAGAGTTTGAAGGAGCTATATTCTAATGATGATGATTTTGAAAAAGTCTTTGGAGAATGTCAAGTGAGCTTGAATAGATGTGTACAAGTTGTTAAGGAGGGTAATGAAGTTAGAACTCCTAGATTTGAATTGAAGGAGGGCTATTTGTTTAGAAATGGAAAGCTTTGTGTGCCTATGTCTTCATGGAAAGAGTTGTTGGTAAAAGAGGCACACAATGGAGGTTTGATGGGTCATTTTGGAGTGTCAAAAACCTTAGCTATTCTTAGTGAACACTTCTTTTGGCCTAAGATGATAAGAGATGTGGAGAGAATTTGTGCTAGGTGTTTGGATTGTAAACATGCTAAATCTTGTACCCAACCCCATGGCTTGTATACCCCTTTGCCTATTCATATCGGTCCTTGGCTAGATATTTCTATGGATTTTGTTGTTGGCCTTCCTATGACTAAGAATGGTAAGGATAGCATCTTTGTTGTTGTGGATAGATTTTCCAAAATGGACCACTTTATTGCTTGCCATAAAAGTAATGATGCATCTCATGTTGCTACTTTATTTGTTCATAATGTGATAAAATTTCATGGTGTTCCCCAAACAATTGTTAGCGATAGAGATTCAAAATTTCTTAGCTATTTTTGAAGGTGTTTGTGGGGAAATTTGGGAACAAAGTTGCTATTTTCTACTTTTTGTCATCCTCAAACGGATGGTCAAACCAAGGTAGTTAATAGAACTTTAGGTAACATGCTTAGGGCTATGGTTAAAGGAAAGTTAACTTCTTGGGAGGATCAATTGCCATTAATTGAGTTTGCATATAATAGAACTATTTATAGATCTATTGGTATAACCCCTTTTGAGTGTGTTTATGGCTTTAATCCCTTGACTCCATTAGATTTAACTCTTTTACCCAAAGATGTTATTGTGAGTATAGATGCAAAAGCTAAGGCAAAAGCTATGAAGAGCATCCATGAGAAAGTAAGATTGCAAATCGAGAAGGCCAACAAAGATACAACCAAAAGAGCCAACAAGGGAAGGAAAAGAGTCACCTTTGCACCCGGTGATTGGGTATGGGTTCACTTTAGGAAAGAGCGATTTCCAAGCAAAAGGAAAAACAAGCTAATGCCAAGAGGAGATGGACCTTTTCAAGTGCTTGAGAAGATTGGAGATAATGCTTACAAAGTGGACTTACCAAGTGAGTATTTAGTCCATAATGTTTTTAATGTTAGTGATTTATCTCTTTTTGATGTAGGTTTGGCGAATTCGAGGACGAATTCTTTTAAAGAAGGGGGGAGTGATGTACATCAAAGTGACGCTCCTCCAAGAAAGTCTTTCACAAGGAGTCAAGCTAAGGACCTTCAAGCATTGCAATCTTTATGCATGAAGATGGAATGTTTGGAAGGTTCCAACATGGAATACTTGAAGATATTTAATATATTAAGTGTCTACCATTTAAAGTAGCTTGTAATTTAAATGAAGGGCAATTTGGTCTTTCTTTACTTTTTTTAGCCCTTAGTATAAATAGTTAGCTATTAGGGTTTGGATATTAGTTTTGGACATTTGAAGAATTGTGCCTCTTTGGTGAGCTTAAAACCATTTGTTGATTTTCAACATCTTGTCCTAGGATTTGCAAGTAAGGTTATTCCTTCTTGAGGATTCTAATAGATTAGGTGCTATTAATTTCCAATTAAGTGGTGTTTTGATTAGTTTCACCAATACATCTTTTAATTGTTTGAATCTAATTGTGTCTATCTTTCTTGAATTTGTATCTTTAAACATTATCTTATTTCTATTTTCTTGTTTCACATCACTTTAGATCTGCATCATGCTTCTGTTTCAAAGCTTTCAACATTTCAGCATGTTGTGTAGTCAGTAATGTTTGAAGGTCATTGAATTTCTTATCAACCTTATCACATAATTAAAATAATTTTAGTATTCTCATATAGTTGTTTAATTTACATTAGAAAATCAGAAGTTGTACTTAGATAAGACTGGACATATAACTTTATCACTTCTATATCCGTTTTCAACAAAAACTGATCTTGATGCACGCTTGAAGACCCATGAAATATCTTTTCAACCTCACATTGTTGTTCGTGATCAACAATAGAAGGTTCATCTGTAGTTTCTTCAAAGATGGGCTTATCCTCCTTGATTGGTGTCAACTCGGGTACTTTTTATTTTGTCTCATATTTTTGTGTTTTCTTGGAATCTTGTTCTGTTACAGATTTACTAGGAACATTGACTGTCCTCCTCCTTTTTGGTGGGGGTACATCTGATGTATAGAAAATCTGTTTTGCCTTGATCAGTAGTTCAGTAGGTGGTTTTGTGCTAAAATCATTAAAATCGTCTGTTTCTGATTCAGTAGCTTTCAGCTTAGCATCTGAAATAATTTTTTCTTGAAGATTATCCGATGTGGTTGGTACAGAAAATGCAGCCAGATCAGATGTACCACTAACAAACTGATTTGGCAAATCAAGATTCTCCAATTCCTCAGTTGCCGCGCGTATGTTGGTGTAAACAAACTGTTGGAAAGAGTGATATGTATAAGTGTAATTTGTGATGTATATGATATGTTTATGAAACAAAACAGATAAGAAAAAAGTTTTTAAAAAAAAGGATTGTGAATCAGATTTTCCTTTCTAAACATCCCAGCCATGAACTTCTCATATTTAGGCTTGATTCTCACTACAGACCAGTTAAACAGCCTCGGAATAACATTATTCACACGGACAGCTATGCCTTCATCGACTTCAGAACAACATTCGTACATCCACACATTCAATGCGTATGGCATACCTCTGATAGTGTATAGTTGCTTTTCTATAAAGAAATCTTGATGCAAAGAACTCATCAACTTACTGAATGTTAACTTTTCCCAAGGAAAATGTTCATAGGTTCCATCCTCCACCATTTTGAATTGTGCAACGTTAATTGGTGCATCGCGTAGTTGTGATAACAAATATGTGTTTATGAAATACAGTATTGCCATGTGCAAGGCATCTGTATTATTGTCAAAATCTCCCATTTTGAATCGTTGTACTAGAGTGTGTTTGTTTATTCCAGCAGTGGCCTTTAGAAAATACTTCTTCATCAAATTAGATGTAGTCAACTCTGGATAAACAAAATCATGCTCACTACCAGTGCATTTAAGACCAGTGATGATAGCAAATTCAAATATTGAAAATCTGAGCACCGTGCCCTTGACAAATACATGAAGTTCTTCGGGATTATCCTGCTCTATCTCAAGCATCAGCAGGCATTTAGTTATTTGGCCTTGAAAATTACTTTGAGACATATCGAGATATACCCCAAAAAATGATTGGCGAAACAACTCAAGAACTTCTTCACCAGCAAATGCCTTAATATCATCCCCAAAATTTTGGTTACATGAAGTGCCAATATGAAAAGAGTGTGTTGGAATGTGTTTGATTACATATTTCATACCTTATAATTATATACATAAGTATTAAAATATAGTTCAAATCCAATACCTCAATTAACAGAAAAATAAGCAACATTCTCTTCTATGTATATGCATTGCCTATGCTATTCAAATACATAGGTCTACTTCAATACATTAGTTATCACATTTATGGATTAGCTTGTATGTATATGTCATATACTTAATATACATAATTGTTATATGTGCATTAGATATATGTATCAGAATAAACAAACATTATCTTGTTTATATGAGCATATACAACACCAAAATTGTATACATATATGTATTAGCAGAAATCTACATATACATTAGATCTATGTTTATGCAATAACAGAAATCCACTTATCTATTAGATCTATGTATATGAAGGACAAGAATCCCACATATACATTAAAATTATGTATGTGCAGTAACATAAACCCACATATACATCACCAAAATTATAAATTTATGTGCAGTATCAAAAATCCGTATGCATATGTATATGAATGTACATTACCAGAAACAAACATATACATTGGATCTATGTATATGCAAAACTAAATACACTACAACATATTTTTTTCGCGAGCATATACATCACCAAGAACAAAGCAAAATACCTTTGGTAGACGGGGGTGTGATGTATCTTCAGATTTCTTCCTCCTTGAAGATGACGCAACAACCTTTTTATTCCGGGTACCAGCAATTTCCCTTAACTTCTTCATCATAACGGGATCGTTTCTATGTTTAGATCCGTTTTCACGAAAACCAGGATCATCCTTATCAAAATCGTCAGGAACAAACCCAACAACAATATTTGTTGTTTGGGGATTATTCTCTAATTGTGTTAGTCCAACACTAAACGAAGGTCCTACATCCATTAATATGCTTATTCTTTACAATGAACACTAACTACACAATGTTGATTTTAGATTTAGTAAAGTGAAAAAGATGAAATTATACTAACCTCCTAAAGAAATTCAAGAAGAAAGTTAATGGAGATTGTCAGTTGATGTTGAAGAGTTGGAGATGAAGAGGACTTTAATTCAAAAATAATAAACTGTTTGATAGTTGTCTCGAAATTAGGCTTTTCTTTTGTTGCATTAGGCGTAAATAGTGGAAGGATAGAGTGGGTTGAGTAATGTATATGGAATAAGGAGAGAGAAATTGAGATATGGGATATTTTATAATTAGTTTGGGAATTTGATATTTTAAGTAATATACATAAGCTAAGTTGTAGTTTTATGTAATTTGCGCTTGTTTTTTTGTCCTTCATAAGAAAAATCCTTAAATACTAGCCTTCCTTCCTTTTTATATATATAGAACAAGTACCTTTTTGTTCCTCTACACCTCAAATATTTTTATACTTTTCATGCTCATTTGTCTCTCAGCTTCTATTATTTCTTTTTTTATATATATTTTTCCTTGATTTTTATTTCTTCTTTTCTCTTTTTCTTTTCTTCTTATTTTAATTTATTTTTCTCAACCTTTATTTTTTTCTTCTCTTTTTCTTTTTCTTTTTCTTTTTTCTCAAACATTATTTATTTTTCATTTCTCTCTTCTTTTTTTTTTTTAATTTATTTGTCTCAACCTTTTTTTTTTAATTTTCTCTTTTTTTCTTTTTTTTCTCAAACTTTATTTTTATTTTTTTCTTCTCATTTTTATTTTCTCAACCTTTAGTTTTTTTTTCTTTTTTCTTTTTTTATTTTTTTGTTCTTCTCTTTTTTCTTTTTTCTTAATCTTTATTTTTTTTCTTCTCTTTTTCTCTTTTTTTTTCATTTTTTTCTCAATCTTTTTTTTTTTTCTTTTCTCTTTTTTTCCTTCTCTTTTTTTTCTTTTTCTCAACTTCTATTATTTTTTGTTAATGAACAGAAAGTTGGATAATCCGCAGAGATGATCTTCTTTCTTTGACATCAACGTAAATTTAAGGGCGTGCGTTGTTGTTTGGAAGTCCTTTGGGATAAGACTTGCCTCTAAGGCAAGGTTATAGAACATCTCATAAATCAATACACAATGTGATAGTATCAAGTCTTGCTCGTGGGGCATAACTTGTTGTTTGAAAATCCTTGAACTAAGTCTTGCCTCTAAGGCAAGAGTTATATTATATCTCGTAAATTAAGACATAATGAAGTAGTGTTAACTCTTGCCCATGGGGAGTAACTTGTTTTTTTGGTTGGTCCTTGATCTAAGTCTAGAGTATCTCATAAATCAAGACACAATGTGGTAGTGTCAACTCTTGTCCATGGGGTGTAACTTGTTGTTTGAAAGTCTTTGGGTTAAATCTTGCCTCTAAGGCAAGAGTTAGAGAGCATCTCATAAATCAAGACACAATGTGGTAGTGTCAACTCTTGCCGATGAGGGGTAACTTATTGTTTGAAAGTCATTGGGCTAAGTCTTGCCTCTAAGGCAAGAGTTAGAGAACGTCTCATAAATCAAGACACAATGTGGTAGTATCAACTCTTGCCTATGGGGCGTAACTTGTTGTTTGAAAGTTTTTGGGCTAAGTCTTGCCTCTAAGGCAAGAGCTATAGAACATCTCATAAATCAAGACACAATGTGGTAGTGTCAACTCTTGCACAAGAGGGGTAACTTGTTGTTTGAAAGTCATTAGGCTAAGTCTTGCCTCTAAGGCAAGAGTTAGAGAATATCTCATAAATCAAGACACAATGTAGTAGTATCAACTCTTGCCCATAAGGCGTAACTTGTTGTTTGAAACTCCATGGGCTAAGTATTGCCTCTAAGATAAGAGTTATAGGGCATCTCATAAATCAAGACACAATGTGGTAGTGTCAACTCTTGCCCATGGGGCATCACTTGTTGTTTGAAAGTCCTTGGGCTAAGTCTTGCCTCTAAGACAAGAGTTATAGAACATCTCATATATCAAGACATAATGTGGTAGTGTCAACTTTTGCCCGTGGGGCATAACTTGTTCCTTTGGTGGGCCAAGTCTTGTCTCTATGACAAGAGTTAAAGAACATCTCATAAATAAAAATACAATGCGGTAGTGTCAACTCTTTCCCATGGGACGTAACTTGTTGTTTGAAAGTCCTTGGGCTAAGTCTTGCCTCTAAGGCAAGAGTTAGAGAACATCTCATAAATCAAAACACAATGTGGCAGTGTCAACTCTTGCCCATGAGACGTAACTTGTTGTTTGAAAGTCATTGGGCTAAGTCTTGCCTCTAAGGCAAGAGTTATAGAACATCTCAAAAATCTAAACACAATGTGGTAGTGTCAACTCTTGTTCATGGGGCGTAACTTGTTGTTTGAAAAGAATAGAAGAAAAGAAAAGAGAACGAAAAAAAAAGGGTTGAGGAAAAGGAAAAAAATGAAGAAAAAATAAAAGAAAAATAAAGGTTGATAAAAAAAATTTTAAAAATAAAAACAAATAAAAAACAAAAAGAAAAAAAAGAAAAAACAAAAACAAAAAATAATTAAAAAATAGAAGTTGAGAGGAGAAAAGAAAAAAAATAAAGATTGAGAAAAAAAGACACAAAAAAAAAAAAAAAAAGATAAACGTTGAGGAAAAAAAAACAAAGAAAAATAAAAAAGAGAAAAAAAATAAAAGTTGAAAGGCAAATGAGAATGGACACTTGTTTAAAAATATTTGAGGTATAGAAGGGCAAATAGGTATTTGATCAATACTTAAAAAAGAAGAAAGACTAGTTTTGTAAAACTTTTCTTATGGGGGACAGAAAAACAAATTCTGGTGATTGATAAAGCTTCCATTTTGGGTAGCATTGCTTGTGTCCACACAAAGCAAATAAATTAGTGATGTATGTGTCATTTCTCAGATACAATAAATCAATAAAACATTAACTCACTAATTAGGTTAGGTCTAGTGTTATATGTCGTTTAATGATATTGGGGAAAGTCCTTCAAGTTTAGAATGAGTTATCACTTCTAATGGAAAAGTTCACTGTTTCTTCCTTTTATTTTACTTATCACGTTTAATAAAACTAATTATTATAAGATATTTGTTGCTTTAGAAAAATAAGAGAAAATATTTTTAAAATTTTTACGTATTTTTTAATAAATGTGAAGAGAGATTAATGTGATAAAAGCAAGCGCCGAAAAGTAGTAGTACATAGAGAGGGAAAAAAAAGGTTTTTTAATTACTAATATTTTCTTAAGGGGTACAAAAGGATAAATGCGACAAATAAAGAAAAAAGCTAATTACATTAAATGCCCATGTAACATAACTTAATTTTGATTCAACCATAACGTGACAACTAATGAAAGCAGAGGGAGTAGCTTCAAAATATCCTAACTACTACATATACTCTTTGGAATCACTAAGGATGTGGTGATGGGGCTGCTTCTCTTGAGGTCTCGATTTTAAGTTTTGGATATGGAAAAAAAAATTAGTAGAAAATGCTTTTCTTGAATAGGCCTTGCACGGTGCAGATTCAAATTCGACGGATGTCAATGCGAGTTTCGGATATCGAATGAAAAAACAAAAGGAAAATAAAAACTCTTTGGAATCATTTGCTTTTGTATCATGTGTTATGACATACTCAATAATTATGCGTGCTGTGGTGGACTCTGCTTCTATCGTCACCTTATTATATAAATAATAAAACGCCAAATCAGTCCTCTCAATTAGTACTACTAATAATTTATGGTGTTTTTCATCCATCAGCATCAGTATATATAACTTTATTATGCACACCTAAATTCAACCACCTTTAATGATATTTCTAATTGATTTGATTTTAACGAAGCATAATGAAACATCTTTTATATTGGTGCTAGTAATTATCTCATCCCTTATAGTGCGATAAGAAATATCCGATCACATTCCGTGGTTAGCATTTGTTGAACAAATAAGTAGGGCTGGGTTTTCGATAGGGTAATTAAGAGACTGGGAAGGGAGAGTTGGCTGTAATTGAGATAATTGGGATGAACGATATGGATTTTTATATATATAATTAACCATATTTTTAATCGTTAGATGGTCAATGTGATTCAACTCGAACAAAGTGAGAGGGTGGAAGGCTAGAAGCTCAACGTAGTAGAAGAGGAATGTCATTTAGAACCCGCTGGCTCATGTGGCTCCCAAATACATAAATAAAATAAGATGAATTGAAATGGTTATTTGTAAATTCGTAATTATCCTAAATATATTAAGGACTCTTTTAGTTTTCAATCGGTTGGAAGGGACAAAAAAAATATCTTGATGTTTCTTCACCAATTTCTGATCTCGAGTGAACTTTTCTGTGAGATTTGAAATAGATGAAGTTCTGACCATATTTCAGAAAAATACTGGTTTTTGAATTTTATTTTCCCTTAAATAATTTCAAATTACAAAAATGATGGTAATTTTTTATATGCGAATATGAATTAATCGAATTTTGAAAACAATTATCAAATAGTGGGCAAAAACTAAAAAAGAAATTGTAATCAAAGAACGGGAATCACTTGAACAAGAGTAGATGGAATTTTTTAAAGCCCATTGTTTAAAAGCTTAAAGAGACTAGCAAAAGTTATTGAGTCCTGTTGTGCTATGAACTATTCACTAGACAATTACATATGTGTGGCACTAAGAATATTAAGGCCTAACGGTCGGTTTTGAACAAAGGGTGGCCTAGTGACCAGTGGTTCAATGAAGTGGTTGAGTACCATGAGATCTCAGATTCAATTTCCAACAGAGATAAATCCTAGATGATTTCTTCTCATTTGTTCTAACCTTTGTGGACAGAATTATCTGATACCTGATGCTGGTGGGAGATGACAAGTATCCCATGGAATTAGTCGAGGTGCGCACAAACTGAACCAGATACTACAATTATCAAAAAAAAAAAAATTCTTCTATACGACGGAATTAGACCAATTTGAACTGTTTTGTTACTAGAAGGAAATAAAACAATTGGCATCCCATTGTACAGAAAAATACACACTTGTTTTTAGGCATTGAGGTTGGCTTTGGTGGGCTGATTGGACCAACGAATGAGTTGGGTGGATCAAATAGATATAAGACCAAAAAAAAAAAAAAAAAAAAAAAGTCGTTCAACAATATTGTGCATCAACGTATTTACTAAGTTCACGGAGTTTCACTTAAATTTTATTGTAATGCACTAAAGTCACTAAATAATTCATTGCAATGGCTTTCAAATAATTAAAATGATTCATCTGATTAGTTCAACTATCTCTTCTACAAATTAATCCAAAAACTTCTTCTTCGAAGATCAAGTCTTAATTTTTGTTCGTGGGAGAAGAGAAAGGAATTAGGAGGATGGAGCTCCTTTTGTCCTAGGAAATAGGTGGTAATTTTGGTCAAGTATCACAAAAATTACAACAATCTTTTACTCTCTCCGTACTATTTTACTTTGCTCTTATTGACTTAGCACACCTTTTAACAAAAAAAATTAGTTAAAAATATATTTTACTAAATTAATTTTATTAATGATGTTTTTAAAATTTAAATTTGATTATTATTACTTTATGTTGTTATTTAATACTAAGAATAAAAAAAAATATAATAAACTTTTTATTTTTAATATAGGGATCAAATAAAACAGAGCAATGGGAGTACAACTAAAAATTCACCAAACTTTACCTTACGTACGAAAAAAAATAAAATTTAAAAGAAGTTTAGGCGTCAACAAGAACGAACCCCCCCCCCCCCCCCTAAATTATGGATATTTTTCTAAGCAAGGTATCAGTGTGTAAGTAAGTGGGGCTGCAATTCCATTAACTTATTAAATTAACACACCTTTCACATGGAAATTAAAACCTATACTGAAAATTGAAGGAAAGCTAGCTGACGAGAGACATCATAATTACTTTGTTTCAGTCTCAGGGTGAATTTGGAGGGTAAATCGTGATATATGTAAACTTATGATTTCTCCATAAAATTAAATATTTTATTATATTTTTTTTTTATAATTGGTATAATATTATCTTTAGGCATTCAACATTTGATTGAATGTTAAGCTTATTTACCTAAAGAAATAGAGATCAATTCCCACTAAGTAAATTTTTAAATTTACCTCTACTTTGCAATCCATAAAAAGATACTTTTGTTAATTTAAAATACTCTCTCTGTTCACTTTTATTTGAAACTTCAATCTTTTTTTTTTCTCCCAATTTTTGACGCACATATTGAAGCCCCAATTATTTAGATTCATACCGCATAAGATCCATTTAAAGGAGAACGCTTTCCATTAAGATTTTTTTTTTTCAAATTCAAAAGCTCTAATTAAAGATAAAGAAATTATATCTTAACAAATTTTATTGGAGTTGCAAGAAGGGTTTTGTCCTATTAATTTATAAAAAGAGTAAAGCATCTTAGTCCCAATCTTCAAAACGCGTAACGATTAGGTATTTAGCTTAAACTTTAAAGGATGTTGTAAAATAATTCCAACGTTTTTTGAATGTGAAACTGCTGGGAATAAAAAATGTAAAAGAAATACATACTTTCTCTATTTAAAATTATTTGTCACTTATTTTTATTAATTATTTTTAATATATCAAGAAAAGACAAAACAAAATTTCATGTTTTACCCTTAATTTATTTACTACTCCTAAGACTTTTTGAAATTTCAAATGATCAATTTCAACTAGTATCAATTATTAGGAGTAATATGATAAAATCATTATGTCAATTATTATTTTCTTAATGAATATGTCAAGTCAAAAAGTAACAAGTAATTTTTGAACGAAAGAAATAACAAATTTCTATTAATCTCGAAATCAACACTGTTATGAAAAGAATTGATTGTATATAAGATGATTATAAGAATAGTGTTTGATGATAATATTAAGTAGTACTGTAGATTGGTAGTAATATTTACCAAGTTTCTTTAGTGAAATACTTTTTACACATTTAAGTAAGGGTGTTCATGGTTTGGTTAGAAATCGATCTGAATCAAAAAATTGAATTAAATTAATTAAATAAATTGATTTTATTTGGTTTGGATTAAGGTTTTAAAAAATCGATAAGACTTGGTTTGATTTGGTTTTATTAAAAACAAATCGAAAAAAAAAACACAAATCAAACCGATAAATTATATACACAAATTTTATAATTATATATATACAATATATTATTTTTTATAAATAATTTTAAATACTTTGTATTTTTTTCATGAAAATTTTGTTTATTTCTTAATAGGACAATGAACCATAAACCTTAATCTCATTTATAAAAAGAAAATAATGTATCCACACTCATTTATTTAAAGAAACAACTATGCGATTTATCTATATATTTTTCTTGTATTTCTTATCAACTTCAATCAATTGATTAAAGCTTATAGATCTTTGAATATTTTCTCCATAACCCAAGAAAATTGTAGTCACCACAATAAAAGATTAAGAACGGATTATAAGTTGAAAAATGATGGAGAATTCTTTTCTAATTGTAGGGGGAAAAATAAAAGAGAGAAATGTCATAATTTTTTAAAAAAATTGAAATAACAAAACCAAACAGACAACAACCAAACCGATGGATATGAATTATATTTGGTCTAATTTGATTTTAATAATTAAAAAATCGACTAAGTTGGTTTGGTTTTAATTTTAAGAATAGTGTTTGATGATTAAAAGAATCGTTAAAAAGAAAAGAAAAGAAAAAAGTAATTTGTCATTTCATTTTACATGACACATTTTTTTTTAGTCTATCCCAAAAAGAATTTTACCTTATTATAATTAAAAAGATTTAATTTTGAAATTATTCTTTTACTTTTATTAAAATAATAAAAGAATAATTTACAATTACATAAATATTTAAAAATTATTTTACAAGTTTTAATAATTTTTTTTTTTTAAATATCATATCAAATCAAAGGATATTTAAAAAAAAAAAAAAAAGTGAAGCAGAGAGAGTATTAAAGTAATCGCAAACAACGTGTCAATCATGGAATCAGGGCCATTATTGTCCTTACACTAATCTTTACGTATCGATGTTGTAATTGGACAACGTGTGGGTCCCACTGTCCTTCTTGAATCAGTTGTCAAATTCCACTCGTTATCATCTGATGAGTCAGCAAAAATATTTTTATTTTCCTTTCTTGTCCTTATCCTCTTCCACCCCCTTTCCTAATTCCCATCTTAACTCCTATAAATACTCATTTTCCCTCCCCATTTCAAAGGCGCCCTCTTGTGTACTCATCGTTTCACAAAACAGAAAATATACTTGGAGCTAAACATTTGCATATTTGCATTTATAATTTGTTCAATTCTACTATGGATTCTTCCTCCCCTTTTGACTCCATTATTTTCGGTATGTTTCTTTCTTCATTTAATTACTTTTTGTATTTTAATTTATATGGTATCTTTTGAATTTCGAAAGTAAAAAATATTTCCTCTGTCCTAATTGAAGTGCCTTAATTTGACCGGGCGTAAGTTTAAAAAGTAAAGCCACACTCTTGAATTATGTGGTCTTTAATTACAGATGTGTGTAGACCGTAATCTTTTAATATTATGACTTTAAACTTGCCATAGGTAGAAAGTTGAAATTAATAAATTTATCAAATATCGAAAGAGACTCTTTTGAGATAGATGAAAAAGGACAGTAACACATTTAAATTAGAATGGACGAGCACTACAAATTACCGTAATTGACAATTTAAAATATACTTCTCGACTTTTAAGAGATAGGAATAAGATTTGTGTAATCACACTAGATATGTTATTGTTATTATTGTTAAAAGCCATATGAAAAAATCACAATCAAAGAAAAACTGATTTATTATCTAAATTTGTAAGTCTTATCTATCGGTTTATGGTACTCCATCTGTCCATTAATACTTGTACATTATTGACTTGACATATATGTTAAGAAATAATAAATAAAAGGAGTAATTTTATCATAATTAATAACTAAGGATAAAATTGATAGAAATGGGCAATAATTCATTTGTTTTCTGAAACAAGTATGGTTGGACATCCTTGGACAAGTATTATTGAACGAAATTGTTGTCCTATCGATGACTAATTCAAAATATTTGTCCGGTCGCATGTGGAATTGTGCTAATTATACTAGTCATCAACCTTAATTTCCATTTAGTTTACTTGTTGAGAAATTGTGTTCAGTAATCTGATTATATTTTTAAACAAATTTTGTTTAGATTTGGACGATACTCTGTACTCGTCCAAGACTGGAATTGGACAATCATTGAAGAAGAACATTGACGGTATGAATTCTGTTTTTATTTGATTTTATTTTATTCTTGATTAATTAAACAAAACTGTGATCAGTTTGCCTGAAACTGCTGTGTTTGGCTGTAAAACAGATTTTCTAGTGGAGAAATGCGGTTTTCCGGTGTCGAAAGCATCCGCTTTGCGTGTTGAGCTTTTCAAAACTTACGGCAGCTCTCTAGCTGGTTTACGAGTAATTATTCTGATTTTTATCCTTAATTAATCGATTCTAGTTATAGATGATAGTTCATTTCCTTGACACGAAGGTCTATCAAAAACACCGGACCCATTTTATGAGATTATACGGAGTATGTTGTTGTTGTAGTGGTACTAGAGGAATCATCAGTTAATTGTTTTATTCAATCCCTTTGCCTTTTGTTGCAGGCTATAGGCTATGATGTTGATGCTGATGATTATCACAGGTGAGATATGTTCAGAACAAAATTTAAATTTTGCATAGTTTGATTCCCTAATTACTAACTTAATTTTGAAGAAATTAAAAAAATGCAATTATTGTTCTGAAAGTATTCCCCTTGTTGTGTTTTTTTCCCTCTCCTTAACAGCTATGTGCACGGAAGATTACCGTATGATTTGATTAAACCGGATGCTCAATTACGAAGCATCTTGCGTAGTATTACTCAAAGGAAAATCGTAAGTTTTTTCATTACATAGTTGATCGTTTTAGGGAAATTCAATTTTTAATAGTAGAGGTAACTGGTAAGGTGTGCGTATACATTACCCTTCCCAGACCCTACTTTTTGTCCCCTCCCCAAACCCCACGTATGGGATTACACGGGATGTGTTGTTCTTCTTGTTGTTGTGTAAAAATGGCATCAAAATTCAAATTGTGATCTGCTGCTGACCGCCATTGATATGTTATGTTAATTTGGACTTTGTTGATTAATTTTGAAAGTAAATGTGCAGATTTTCACGAATTCTGACCGAGTTCATGCGATGAAAGCATTGGATCGTCTTGGAATTACGGATTGTTTTGAACAAATTATTTGTTTCGAGACGATGAATTTTAACCTCTCTAAGGCAACGCGGCCAGAAGAGATTCCGGTGATATTGAAGCCTTCAATGGAGGCAATGAATATCGCCATTGAAGCTGCTCAGGTTAATCCTTCTCGCACGGTATGCTCTCTACTCTGCTTATCAAGCTAATTACCTCTTTATTTTTTGTTAATTATGTGCTTAATGGTTGTGATTAAGTGTTTGATTTGTTTTTGTTTAGCTCTTCCTTGATGATAATGTTAAGAACATAGCTGCTGGGAAAGCTGTGGGGCTTCTAACTGTTTTGGTAAGTCCTTATTAAGTTTGTGATTTTACTAATCTCTTGTAAAATTGAGGTGGTAAGAAAATCAAAATGATAGAAACTGTACTCCTTAATTGATACGGGGTGATATTCAGTAACGGCCGATGCAAGATTTTCACGGAGGGGTTTGCATATTTGGAGGAAGAAGTATAATTTCCCTTCTGCCCCTCTATCTCTCCCCCGGTGACATTTAACCGCGATTTAATTCTGATTGCATTTGACATAAAAACTTATTAACAGAAATAAAACTTGTATATTAGTACATTCCGTGAAGTATGACTCGATTTGGACCCAAAACAGAATGTGATTTATGTGTTTTTTAAAAACGATCTTAGCCCGTCCAACTCGAAGCTTTTGTGATTGAATTTGCTAAATTTCAACAAGTGTAATGGTACTAGTTAAGTGACAGAGAATAACGTACAAGAAGATATTTCAGCTCATGGTTATCTTCAATTGTACTGTGGCCTTAAGGGGTCGTTTGGTTGGGAAAAAAATTATTCAGGGATTAATTATTCTGGAATTAGTTGTTCCACGCTTAAACTGATATAAAAATAACACTATAATTTTGAAATAACTCATTTGGGGATGAGTTAACGCATACATTTTATTCCAATTAAATATACAATAAGTTCATTCAAGAATTAATTTTGAGATTAGTTATTTTTTATTTCTTGTACCAAACGAGCTCGTAATTGTCCTACTATTCAGTAATCAAAGTTGGGTAGTGCATTTTATAGTACCAAGACAATTGACTTTTTTTGTCGTTTAATACAACTTCGACCTGTCCAACCTAAAAAACGTGGGTGATTATAATGTTACTTTGACGTGCGACTAAATAAAGTACACGATAGATATTTTAGCTTGTGCTTATCACAAATACCATGTGATGACCTGTTTCATTCTTGTCAGTATCTTATCTTCATCAAAATTATAAGTATTTTTTTTGGTATACGGGAAAAAGCTAAAAAAAATATTACAGTCTTTCAAAAGCGATATTATTGCTTGTTCTGTTTTGACATTTGTTGTTTGAAGCCCGATAAGATAGTAGATTAGTTACATTACAATATTAGTTGTACGTACATAGAACTTAAACTCGTTACGTTATATAGACTCTGATTTGCATTTTCATTTCTGCATATTGAAGGTTGGAAGATCAACCAAGACGAAAGAAGCTGACTATGCATTAGAGATGGTGACTGATCTAGTCCAAGTAGTACCAGCAATATGGTACAAGAAAGAAGAAGATCAAAAAATTACACGTACAAGAAGTGAAATGGACTTTCTTGCAACCACAGCTGTGGGTGCTTAATTTATGTCAAAAAACTAAAATCCCCATGGTCTTCTAGTCTTTGGATCACGGTACATATGTACAAGTGTACATTTCAATAACCTTGTAGTGATCATCTTTAATGTATGTGAATGTACTTGTATGTATATATCATGAATAAAATAACAAAAGAAAAGCCACAAGAAGGTGGCCTTTTCGAGAACTTTCGTGTTGATTCGAGATAAGCTCAGCTAATTTTAAATTTTGAAAAATAGTTTAAAGTTATTCCTAAAGTATTTGACTTGTTTTATATTTGCGTTTTATTTACCTATCGTTTTATAAAAGCCTTATAATTATCATTAGTTTCAAATACATCTCTTCCACTTCAACTTCAAAAAGTAAAATATCAAATTTATCCTTAAGTTATCAAATTGGTTCAATATAATTATTATATGTTTTGCAATACTTTGAAGCATAGCAAATGAGGTAGGTTGATAAGCAAACGAAGGACAAATGTAAAAAAAAAAAAAAAAAAAAAAAAAAAAAAAAAAAAAAAAGTCATAATCACAGATATATTTGTAACTTTTTTTTCAATAATATAATATCGGTGGCTGCTTTCTGAATATGTTCTCCGCGTAAGATTATTTAAAGATAGCCTTTACACATAATTGAGAAGAAGTATGTTTATTTTATTTGAATTGACAGATACGTGTGAAACCAACCACTAGTGCAATGCTACAGTTTATGTACTAGTATATTTTAATTAACCAACATTATTGCAAGCATATTATATTGTGTCATTCGGTATCGTTATCTGCTGAGTCAGTGTGTACGTACTCAATAAGGATGGTTAATTAATTAATGGCTTAATGTTGATAGCCTAGAGAAACATTTTGTTTTTGAGGTCCATCAAAACATCATTGGTATCGTTACGCATCAAAACACTATAAAAGTGAAGAAGAATTAACTATGAAATTCGTTATTAATTTACTGCAGAATGATTTAATTTAATACTAAAAAAAATAAAAATCCAGAGTTAACATTATTTTTAATATAATTTGTTGTTAATCAACCATCAGAAAGAATCAGCTTTCGCCTGTTCAATCGGACCCAGTAACTTTTGTTCTAACAACGTATTTGCGGTGGTAAATTTATTAAATATGTATACCTAATAAGTTCAGAACTCAATTATTAACAATTGAAATCATCGTTCTAAAACTCAAAACTCGTAAAGTTAAAATGATGACTATATATGCTATATGCCTTTGAGAAGAATGTGAGTGATAGTTTTTTGTTATTTAACGATAGAGGTTATACAATTGCTAATTCACGTTGTTTGGATAAAAATTGTACATCTTTGTATATGCGTAATTGTTGCTGAGCAAGAATGCATTATTGTGGACACATGAATTATGAATACACCATGGCTAGCTAGAGTTGAATGGGTCATATAATTAGCAAAGAATATATATATATATATATATATATATATATATTCCACAAATAATAGCTCTTTGATTGGAAAGAATAAGAAGAAGACTACTAGAGTTTACTTAAATAATTCTATATTTCGAAAAATCATCTCAGGGCTCGTTTAGACATGATTTTAAATCATTGCTTTTATATTTCTGTGCTGGTTATCTCAATTTCAAAAACTGGGAGCAAACCAATAAACTTTTGTATGTATGAGTTAATTTAGATGGCTAGAACAACGTTATGATCATGTCTCTCGACGTAAGTCTCAACATTAGTTAATTAATTAGCTAGCAAGGATATGTTCTGCAAGTATAGACACTTCCAGAACATATTCTCTGCGTAAGAATCGGATAAAGATGTGAACCACATGTCATCACAATATTTAAAACTTTAGTATATTGACAAGGAATATGTCTGTATATTATTTGTTTAATTAATTGATTGATATATTAGGTGTGAAACCAACAAGTAGTGTTGCTCTCCCAATGCCAAAGACATTGATGCCATACTTTTAATTAACCAATTAACAATATGCCATTTGATATCGTTATCCGATGAGTCATTGTGTGCCTTACATGGTCCCTATCACAATACTATATTTTACTCAATAAATGTGGTTAATGACCTAGATTAGTGTTGACAGTTTAGAAAAGCATTTTCTTGAGGGATCCCTCCAAATATCCAAACATCGTTGGCATTAGATATTTTTTGTGATTGTATGTATTTTATATGTGCTAAGTTGTGGCTGGACAAGAATGTGATTGTGATATATGGACTAGCTAGAACTGAATAGGCCTTTTTTTTAATGAAGAAATTCGCAGTAGTTATTCCTAGGGTGGGCATTGGATAAACTCGCTCTTGTGCAATAGCTGTGTGGAACGAGCTCGATCGACTGAGAAGGTATTGACAGGGGAAATCGATTATTGACGTTCCTTAGGAATACCACCTGCAATACCAACTCAGCCACCCTTACAGGTAACTGAATAGGCCTTTACTAGTAGAGAATATCGAGTCTATGATATTGTTGTAGAAGTTTATAACTCAAATATTTATTGATATTTGGAGGAATATGCAGATCGTGAATGTTATTTAGCTTGACATGTTAAAAATATAGTATGACATTTTCGTTAGTCTTAATTGATCCACCACTACAGATTTCATTTATAAAATTACACTGAATATGTTGTTGTTAAATGATCCATTTAGACGTTCCGTCAGTTGAACCGAAAGTGCCCGAACTTTGTAAACTAAAAGAAACATGGGTGTTCAATTTCTTCATTGTATAGCACTCGTGTGTGTATAAAGACGAAAATGGACTGATCGATCACTCTAAAAAAAAAAGAAAATAATTGGGCTGACGTTTATACCAAGATTTTAAAAAAAAATTCGAAATAAGTATGATAATGAACGCATCTATCACTAACAAGGTGGCTTCATGATGATATATCATCCCACCAACAAACTAGTTTACATTTATCTTATATACTAGTGGCTCGGGCCCAATATTTATATTTTTTTGTCTTAGTTTATGTGACATATTTTGCTTTTTAATTCGTTCAAAAAAATATCATTTTTTTATTTTTAGAAACAATTTATTTTTAAAATTTTCAATTATATTTTTTTAAAAATACTTCCTTTTTGACACAGATATTACTATTGAAAAGTATTTTATCTGTCCATTTTTAATTTATCATTTCATATCTATTTTATCCTTGTTATTAAATATTGTTTATTTTCTAATACTTAAATGACTTATAATAACTAATTAGAAATAATATAGTAAAATTACTATTAAAAAACTTGTGAAATTTTTTTAAGTGGGCCCCATATAAGACGTCAAGTTAATTTAAAACATCAAGAGTTAATTTATCATTTTATGTCTATTTTATCTTTTTTTATTAAATATTATTAATTTTTTAATACTTAGATGACTTATAATAATTAATTAGGGGTGATATAGTAAAATCACGATTGAAGCAGGTACGTCGACCATGACCTGTCTGCTTCAGCAGCTTCGCTGCATCACCACTTATAAGTAAAACATCAAGAGTTAATTTATCATTTTATGTCTATTTTATTTTATTTTTATTAAATATTATTAATTTTTTAATACTTAGATGACTTATAATAATTAATTAAGGGTGATATAGTAAAATCACGATTGAAGCAGTTGAAGCATACACGTCGACCATGACCTGCTTGCTTCAGCAGCTTCGCTGCATCCCCACTTATAATATAAGTATAGATATAGATATAGATATTCTCATGAAGGAAAAGACAGTGGTATCATTAAATTACACAGAAAAAATTTCCATAGCTTATACTCACTATTTAAGAAGAGGTACAATAGCAGCAAGGGTATATTAGAGAATTGCAAGATTTGTTCAAGATATAGTAATAGTAAGGTAGAGACATGACAAAGAAACAATTTAAAGGGGAACAAAGTAGTAGAAGAATAACATATATAATTGGACTAATAAGTTTAGAATATTCACGGTTTTCAGTAGAGGTCCAGCAAGTTCTGTAACTAAAGCTATAATAAGTTCCATAATAAATGTGACAAGAATCATATTTTATCGGACATGAAATTTAAGCAAGTGAAAGAGTTTTTTGAATCTTAATTATGAACTTAAACTAATTAAAGATATATATAATGTACATCAAAATATCCTTGAATCTTGTGCTATATACTTTAAATATGTCACAGAGGTTATTGAAATTAAAGAGTTACTGAATCTAAAGGTGACATTTCTTGTAAGCAAATTAAAAGAAAAAAGAAAATAAGATACATGATTTGAAACAAAGGGAGTAACGAACTCCCTCCATTCCTAAATAAGTGCATGTTATGGGTTTAGCACACCCCTTAATAAACTAACTTCTAGAAATAAAATATAATTTTATCAACTTACACCTAAATAAATTTATACTTCCTCTGTCTCATTTTAGTTGGTCATTTTACTAAAAATAAATGACTTATATTAGTTGATCACTTACTAATTCAAGATAGCATTAATTAATTTTTTTTCATTTTACCCCTACAATTAATTACAATTCCATTGTCCATTCCTATGCCCAATAAATATCATTAATATGGGTAAAGGGTAAAATAGTAAAATTCATCATTCCATTTATGATTTTTTAATCACCGTGTAAAATGGAATGTGCTCAACTAAAATGGGACGGAGGGAGTACCTCTTTCCAAGTTGACACTGATTACATTTAAAATGAAGAGTTAGAGATTAATGGTACAGAGGCATTTTATGAAGATTATAGTCAAAATACTCTTGAAGACTTAAACATGCACTTATTTGAGAACAAAATTAAAAGGCAAAACATGCACTTTTTTAGGAATGGAGGGAGTATTTGAATTATTTTTTTTGGGTTTAGATTCTGTTAGTTTAGTTCCATCGATGTATTGTTTTATTTAACCACTATTTCAACCATACTTGCCATTAAATTATCACAAAATAATTACATTACATGTTAATTACAATTACAGTGTCACCATAATCATCACTATCACCTTACAAATCACACACTTGTTTGCTTGTAAACTTGACTTCAATTGGGCTCTTATTTTCACTTGAAGGCCCATGTTCACTTTTTCTGGCTACACACCATCTCTTGGGTGCAAATATTGGATTTCCCATTAGGGAAAACTCAATAAAATATGTAGCTAATTTTGTATTTGGAACTAATTAGTCTAGTACCAAGTGCTAAACACTACTCTTTACGGGCAAATTTTAACAAATTTGGGCCTTCTTTAGGTGATTCCCAAGTGATGACATAAAATTCCTCAACTTGGGCCTTACATAAAAGCCCACCAGTGTTTCCACCAAAGATTGATGATGGGGTGCTTGGATCCAATTGTGGTGGTGTGAAGCCCATTGGTGCCTCGGGCGCGGCTTCCTTGGTGCCGATTGGTCATTCTCATCTGCCATAGCCTTGATGGAACAGTTTGTCAAGGTGCATTTGCACGGTTTAGGGGCGGAGAATGTGTGTTATGCACACTAACCAAGTCAGCTAAGACCTCAACTTTGTATTTTTGGACATGTCGTGAGTCAAAAGGATTTTGGTTAAGATATGTCATCTATTTTTTGAAAAATAACTTCATACATAACCAACTTTTAATTGAATACCTCAACTCCTAATAAATATTTCTCAGTTCAGAATTTTGGAATTCTTTTTGCGTGTACTCTCATACATCTATTAAATTAAGTAGTTAAGTTTAGAGCTTTTCTACTTCTTCCCCTCAAATACAAAATATTTGCTAATAAATCATGGCTTTTAAAACTTTCTTCAATTAATTAAGCTGAAAATGATTGGACATATAACCTCTCTTTATTGAATTCATATGCTATGTTTTTGCACCTCTCTGGTATATTTTTTTGGCTCTTTCTTTGGGTTGGTATAAGCATTTGTTCTTGTAACAGCAATACATCTTCTAACAATTATTATTGTCTAAAATCCATAAAGGTACGTATCTCTTTACCTCGTAAAGCTGATAATAATAACTAAAAAAGTATTTTGCGTTTTTCTAAAATATACGTCCTTTGTTCCAATATATGTGGCTTGATTCGGAGTATGACGGTCAAACTAACTAATGTTTCATGTGACTTCTAACACAGAATTTTCAATTTTCTTCAAATAAAATTTACTTATTTAAAAACTACATAAAGAGTACTGTAAGTCACAATGGTTAACAATTCAAAATATTTGAAAAAATAATTGTCAAAGAAAGTATCCTTTAATGGTACAAATAGTAACTAAGACAAACAAATTGAAATGGAGGAAGTATTATCAAAGGAATCAGGGGTCATAGCTATACCAAAACTTGTGTGATTTCATATAAAGCAAACCATTTTATGTCATGTAACTTTCAGATTGAGACACTATTGGGAATTCCCTTCCCAGTAAGTCCTGTTGCACTGTTGTCACCTGAGGCATTTGGATATAGTAATGTATAAGGCATCTGTACAGGTCCATTTCTGTTCTTCAATATATTGTTATTGTTCCTATCCATTATTCTGTTTTCGATTTCAACCAGTCTGTCGCGGAATCTCTCCAATGCATGTCGTGGTTGAGTATCACAAGTCCATTCAGGAGTGTCTCTTTGTCCAAGATAAATCTCGTCTGTAGAATGCATGGATAACATCTCTATTAAAGAGATGCCAAGAAGAGTTTGGAATTGGGCCGTGATTGTCTTTAGATAAGCAAGCTCATGGTTTGACTCAAGTTCAGCATACTCAGGGGTGCCTGGCTCAGGCATGAATCGTCGGCTTATTGTTGGGCGATTTGGGAGGTAACCAGCGTAAGGATATTGCCCGAAGTTGACAGCCGCGTGAAGAGCAGAAGCCACCCATATTATTGTGGTGCATATTTGGACTAGTTCAGCTCTTGTTTGCATTGGAGGCCACCACTTTTCGTCTTTTAAGTCACCATGACCTTTATCGCGAACTTCTGTCCACCATGACTGGAGTTCAGTGTCATCTCCGATCATGTCATCTGTTGTGTAATAGAATGAGCAGTAGTCGTCAACCCAGGCTTCGATTGCTGACCAAATCTCAAGTCCATCAACGGCATAAGGATAATCCTTTATCAGAAGTTTAAGGCCATGAGGCTCGCTTGGGTCTGGCACTGCAACTCCTCTGAAATTGAAAAAGAAAATGAGTGTGTTTCTTGGACAAGATGGATATGACAGTTGAGTTTTAAGTTGGACTCTCTCTGTTTCAATTTTTATCATACTTTCCTTTTTGGTCCGTTTCAAAAAGAATGTCTCTTTCCTGTTTTGGCAACTCTTTAGTTTCAACTTTCCACATTGCATGTTTAACCACAAAATTAAAGGACATTTTGATACATTTTACATATCTTTACTTTAAAACCACATAATTCAAAAGTCTTTTTTACTTTCTTAAACTCTGTGTCAAGTCAAAACCAGACAAACAAATTGAAACGGAGGGAGTAACAACTACTGGCGTACCTCTTAAGTAGATCTGCAGGGAGTGCCTGCTCAGTAAACACCCAATTCTTATAGATGGAAGAAGACATTTCCATGGCATACTTGGATGGGAATACCGTCAATTCAAGTACTCCACCTGCACTAATGAGGATATGCCGAGCCAAAGCATTGATGTTCATTGTATCGCGGAAATGGGGTTGTAGAAGCTTATAGATTGGATGAAGCACACTCAATTGTCTGTTTGTTGCTATAATGAATGGCTCTATCACTGCATGGGTGTTCAGCCTGGAAGCAAAGTATCAAAATTAATAGAGCGACTTCAAGAGGTGACGTTCATTGCATCTAAATTCTACAATTCTAGCGCACCAGTGACTGACGAGCTGATGATATCCAGAGTCATTTACAGCAACATACGCTTTGGCCAGATGCCAGACATAGCCTTCAACGCTCTCATCATTACATGGGGTAAATACCTGACTGGTGGAACCATGGTTATCTCCTTGTGGATGTGGTAAGCTCAGTTCGATTGCAAGTGGCTTCAATGTTCCATCATCTTGGAGTAGAAGGAGGGTACGACTAGCATAGATCTTTGTGGTTGTTGAGTTGACTCGTTGAAGGTAAGGCATAAGTATATCATGATAATCTAAGATGAATAGCCTGCTATGCTTAATTGCCTGTGACACAAAAGATGAAAGTGCAAATATATAACATCTAAAGTGGAGACAGACGATAGAGTCCGGATACAAAGAATACAAATAAAAGAGTATTACATCATCCACAGTTAGTCCATCCATGTATTTCTCAATATGCTCCCTCGTTATTTTACTGGTTTGGTTGCCATATACTTCAGGATTTAACTTGCTCGTCGGTGGAAATTCCTGATAGGCATTTGGTCTTTTAGTACTTTTCATTCAGAGTGAAAGAAAACACAAGAGAAAAAAAGGATTCGTAATTGATATTTACCTGTAGACGTTGGATAATCACAGGGTTAACTCCAGCCAGCATTTCACGTCCAAACTCTTCATCTGTCCTCCATGCCGAGTTATCTTCTGTAGTTTTCTTGAAAGGGTTCACAATTAGTACCTATTTTTTCACCTTAGGAAGTACTTAGAGGCTAAACTTAGTTGTTGAGCCATAGAAAGGGAACACATATACCTTTAATTACATGAGGAATTGGAAATTTATGAAATTGCACTTTGAGCATTTTCCATGGCATGCATCCTTCTGCAGCGTTATCTTTGTAGAATCCTAGTACATGTTTGAAGCTGTTGAACTCGTTAAGAGGTCTGGCTAACAGAGATGCGGTCTGTGGAATTATGACCCGGCCAATTGATGTGGCACTATATGCAAGGAAATCTTTAAACTTCACATGGTTGAAACGTTCATCTCGTGGAACATAAATGTTCAAACTAAGAAGTGGCAACCGGCTCTCTAAGCTAGAATCTGCAACAATAAACTTAAACTCTGTTCAACTTATTTGTTTGGTGGTTCTAAGAGAACATATGATGACATTAAATGTGATTTGTGACCGAACCTCTTTTAGTCAGTGGACGGCCTGTTCTGCCTCTGCGAGGATATGGATGATCCTTAGATCCACCGAGCACAGGTCGATCATATCCTAAATCATTGTAGACTGCATAGTCATAAACTCTGTCCCATTCCTTGAGCATGCCAGAACCTGTACCCCGAAGATTAACGAGCTCCTCATTCCTGTATGACTGAAGGGGTTCTGGTGTGTTGCATGGCAGGTATGTCTAATAACACCAAAAGTTAGAAATTTGAATCAAGTCCTTTACCTATCTTGCATGGACTGTTGCCTAGAAAATTGAAGTGTATTCTCAACATATGCTTGACTGATTATTCATGTTTTTTCAAGCATGCTAGTGTTTGTAAAGTAAGGTAAGAGTATGGATACCTTGTTGCTAAAAAATACGCGATCATAGTTGTAGCGATGTGCTGGATACACCCAAGAATTGCAGACAAAATGAACTTCACCATGGCCAGGAACATCATGTAAAGTGAGAGTCTTCAGGTAAAACTGGCTATGATGATAGTTCTTTATAATGAAAGCACCAGGAACTCCTATTGACTCATCCCAATCAAATGTAATATTGAATGCAGCTTCTTCCACTGATATCCAAGTCTGGGATGATGTCCATTCCAAAATTGCTGGATTTCCCAACTTCCCTTTTGATCCATTTTCTTTAAGAAAAAAGAAGAAGAAAACACAAATTTTATGCTTCAAGGTTGTTGTACAGAATAACATACATTGTGCAGGACTGCAGGTAATTCGTCGAGGCGTCCGAGTTAGTGATTTAGTTAATCAATGATTCTTTCAAATATATAAGGGTCTGCAGAGAAGGAATCTATGTATTTTATTTGAGTGCATTCGAGGGTGGCCTAGTGGTTAATGAAATGGATTGAGAATCATGAGGTCTCAGGTTGAAGAAATCCCAACCGAGGCAAAACCACTAGGTGAATTTCTTCTCATTTGTCCAAGCCTGGGTGGATAGAGCCACTCGGTACTTGTGTTCGTGGGACGTAGCAGGTAACCCTGAAATTAGTCTTCGAGATTAGCTCAAGCTGGCTCGCACGTCCCGGTTATTAAAAAGAAAGGAATATATGTATTTGAGTGTAAGGAAGTAACTATAAATTTTATTTTATACTTGTGAAAAATATTAAAGTTGATTTTTTGGAATATCATAGATTCTTCTAGAATGTCCTAATGTAGTAACTTGGATGAAATGTCTAGGTAATTCTAGGTAGAAGAATCTAGAAAGTTATAGTGTAGTCTCCTTGATATTGCACTTAGGAAAAGCCTAGATATTGTAGAGTCTAGATACTTAGGGAAGATATTTGTAGTAGATAATAAAATTGTCTAGATCTTTTTATTTCTAGAAGCATCCCTAAACAAGTATAAATAGGGGTGGTCTTAGGCATTTGTAATCAACCACAAATCAATCCGTTTCAAGAGTCTTCTTCCATAACAAAGTTCTTCTTTTCTAGCTTCCTCCTTTTTAGTTGAATCTTCCGATCTTAGTTATGAATCTTCCGATCTTGGGCTAGTAGAAGGTTTCCTAATTATACCTTTCTTCTGCTATTCTCTACCATACTAACCTTTTTGCTTCAAAATGGGTAGGAAACCATGGATATAAAAACTTTAGCTTTATTCTGCCTCATGTTTTCATAGCTTTATTTGCTAAAATGGACTAACTAGGCATACAGAGTTCAGGATTTACACAAGTTCTTTCACTCTGAATGATAGCTACTATATAAAACAACTAACAAGTTTCCTTGCATCTCTATTCTCAGCTCTAGGATCTACATATAATTAAATCAGAGGACACGTAAGTTACCAGGATCAGCATGTACAGCACTAATGAGCTGTAGGGAAACACGTTTGCCAAAGATCTCGTGCATTCGATCAAGAAAGGCAGAACCAGCATCTTTGAAGTTCAAAACATTCTTCTTCCTCAACACAACTGTTCCCTTGATCTTAATGGAACTTGTACTGTTGCTAGGATCTTGTTCTATTGGAACATCATGCTGCTTTCCGCAAACTGTTTCCAGCAATTTCTCCAGTATCTCTGCACAACCCATTGAGCAAATCCAGAATAAGTGCTAAAGAGATGTTTTGAGTTCAAATGAAGAAAGAATATGAACTTTCTCTTTGTATTAGTGCAACAAGAGTAGTAGTCTTTTGTGTCTTTTATAGTCTGTTGTGCTCAGACTTTTCAAAAATGTCAGACGTGTGCATCTCAAATCCTCCTAAATTGCAAAAGGCAGTGCATTTTTGGAGCGTCCGAGCAAGTTAGATTATAGTGCTTGTATATTATTGGATGTCAACTTGGATCAATTGAGGCAAACCATGTTGGTTTTAATAAATTCTAAATTGTCTTAGCTGGAGAAGTTGACTTGATCTCTCATGTCTGGCAATTCTGTTAAGAAAAAAAATACTAATAAGGTATGATCCTACAACATTAAATACTCTCACAATGTGCTTTTCTTGTCCAATGAAAAAAATTGACAACAGACTTATGCATGTGAAAAGAAGGATGACAATAAATTCTAAGGGCCCATTTGGACAATGATTTCAAATCATGATTTAGAATCAGTTATCTGAAATCACGTTGATTTGAAGTTGAAATTTTGTTTGATCATGTAATTTTAATTTTTTAAAATTTTACATTTTTTAGAAACATAAAAGCTCCATAATTATTTATAAAAACTATCAAAACTTTCCTAACTTTTATAAGGTTTTACCATATGAGCAAACAATAATTCATAAACAAGGTATCACATTGTGCTCTTCTTGTCCAATGAAAACTTGACAATAGACACTATTAGAAATAGAGGTTTTTCCACTGCGACTCAATGTGTGTTATAAAACATGATTTTCTCATCCAACCAAATCACTGGGAAAATGCATAGTAGGAAACATATTCTCATTGGAACACTGGGAAGCTTTCTAATTTTTTCATGTGAAAACATTACTTTTTTTCTTTTCTCACTGATTCAATTAAAATATCTCTGAATATAGCGACCAAACATTATTTAATTTGTGGGAAATTCCAACGGGAAAATAGGAGTAATTGTTTAGTAGTGACAGCTATGCACGTGAAGAAAAAGGATGAGAACACATTCTAAAGTTTTAAATTATTCCCATTTCTCCCCCACCATAAGCCAACAATCAAGATCCCAGTTAACAGGTTGACAATCAGATTTTGTTAAATAGTAAAAGTTGTAACTATTAAATAAAAATAAAAGGGAAAGAGAAGTTGCTGCTAAGAGTGTTGAAATTAATGAAGAGCTAAAATCATTTTTCTCCTCTTGATGGAAAACACTTTTTGTTAGTAAATATCAGAAAATAAATTTCTCATGAAAAATATTTTTCTGAAAAACAAATAATTAGTGTCATATTAATACCAGAAAATGACTTCCTCGTAAAAAATATATTTTCCTGAAAAACAAGCTTCATCACTAATGATTTTCTCTCCGATTTTCCATATCAAACTTTTACAATTTTCAGCTGGATAGAAAATTTGGGTTATATCTAATATGGTTCGACTTGTAAGAATATTACGTATAATATTACGTATTAATGACCCACATATTTTTTGATAATAAATTTACTTTGTCTCTCAAGTAAAGTAATAAATCAGTCAATTACTTTTCCTCCAAGTTATGCATATATGGTATTTCTTTGATGGAAAGAAATAACTATGAAAGTCCCTAAGATTAAAGTTATTTGCCTACGAGTCCCTAGCCTACCTATAAATACGCCTGTGACTCCATCAGTCTGGCATACCTTTTGATAGGCATAGGCTAGAAGACTCCTAAGCTTGTTAAAAAACTTAAGTTTTTCTTTCTTCTTACACTTGGACAATAATGGCTGAAGGTACGTTTCTGTTTAACTTTTCTGCTGTGTTTGGCGTTGTGATATGTGTTGAAATTCAATATGTGGTATCAAGAGCCTACCTTCATCTGTATTGTTTGATGTCCGCAGATGTTCGTAAATTGTAAAATCTGGTTTGGATTACTCTAATTTACAGAGTGTTTTAAATTGATTTTTCATGTATTTGTTGTCTGGTTCTTAAAACCATAAAGTGAAGTAATGATAAAAGACAACAGATCAACAGTTTGGCTATTTCAAATTCATTAAAGTTCGTCCTATTAATGATTAGTTATTTATATACTCCCTCATAGCAGATGAGTAATATTAGTCTAATTAATTGATTATCTTCCCAAAGTGATGCTAGTAATTGACTAGCTGGAATAATTTTCATTTTGGTTAAACTTTTGTTTAAATTTGACAATATCAACATCGTATTGGAATTTCATTAATCTATTCACTGGGAATTACTATTTTTAACGAAGGATATGTAGGCTCAGGCTATTTCTTTGTTATTCGATATTTTTCTTGTTATTACGAGATGCTTTGTACACCGGATTGCTTTGATGTAGGCTATGGCCATTCAATCCGGTTTTAACATTGTGATTAATTAACTATATGTTTAAGTTAATTTTTAAAGTTAAATACTTTGAGATGCTTTATACAACGGATTGCTTTAATGTAGGCTCTGCCTATTCAATCCGTTTTAGCATTTTAATAGTTAACACTTTGTTTAAGTTAATTATTAAAGATAACAATTGTGAGATGTCATTCTGAGTTCTTTTTATTATATGCTTGGGTTAGCCACAACATCCTGAGTATATGATATAAAAGAAAAGCTAAATTCTTTAATCACATAAAGTTAAGTGATTGGGATATAATAATGACATCTAATAAAGTCCGGTTATCAATTAGATTTAGAATCGGTATTTACGCGATTCACTTTGATGGTTATGTATTTCATAGTTTATGTATGTGTATCCTTGTTTTGCAGTTAACACAACTTTTCCTACTGCTCTATTTAACGAAAATGCTCAAATTCCAATGTTGTCTGGTGACAACTTTACTGAATGGAAGGAAAGTCCTTCTCACTTTAGGGTGTTCGGATCTGGATCTGGCAGTCCGTGTGGAAGCACCACCTAAGCCCACGAAATCAAGTACGCCAGAGGCTAAAGCTTCTTATGAGCGGTGGGAGCGATCTAATCGCTTGAGCTTAATACTCATAAAAGCTCATATAAGCCAAAACATTAGGGGTTCCATCCCTAACAATGACAATGTCAAAGCTTACATGAAAGCAATTGATGAACAATTTGTAAACTCTGACAAGGCGTTGGCTAGCACCCTTATGAAGAGGCTCTCAAGTATGACATTTGATAGAAGTCGTACAGTGCGTGAACACATAATAGAGATGAGAGATATTGTTTTTAAACTCAAGTCCCTTGAGGTTGATACGTCTGCACCATTTCTTATGCATTTTATTCTCAACTCTCTTCCTACGGAATATGGTCCATTCAAGATATCTTACAACACACATAAAGATAAATGATCAATCAATGAACTCTTGACCATGTGTGTGCAAGAAGAGGAGAGGTTGAAGCATAAGATACCTGAAAGTGCTAATTTGGTGACTCATGATAAGAAAAATGCAATGAAAGGCAAAAGTGTTCCTATGAAGAAGAAAGGCAGTCTTGACAAAGACACTTGTCGTTTCTGCAGAAAAAAGAGACACTGAAAGAAAGATTGCCTGAAATACAAGAAGTGGCTTCAGAAGAAAGGTAATTTTACCTTTGTATGTTATGAATCTAATTTCATTGAAGTTTCTGATAATACATGGTGGATTGATTCTGGTTTCACAACTCATATTGCCAAAACCATGCAGAGTTTTCTAACTCTTAGGAAGCCGACGCAAAGTGAACAAAATATTTATTCTGGCAATAGGACGGCATCACATGTGGAAGGCGTGGGGACTTATAGGCTCATTTTAAAAGATTGTTTTCAATTAGATTTAGAAAACACTTTTTATGTTCCATCGTATTCTAGGAATTTAATTTCTCTTTCTAGACTATCAAAAGCTGGTTATGATTTCAATTTTCATTTGTCTACAATGAAACTTTTGAAAGGCAATAAAGTTGTTGGTTTTGAAAATTTGTATGAAAAGTTATTTAAATTTGAGCTAGCCCCCACGACTGAATGTAATGTCTTAACTCTGCATGATAAAGAAATTGACACTAAGCGATGTATTATCAATGAGAACTCATCAAATCTTTAGCACAAGAGATTGGGACATATCTCTATTAAAAGAATCAAAAGATTAGTTAATGATGGAGTTCTTGAAGCTCTTGATTTTTCTGACTTTGGGACTTGTGTGGACTGCATAAAGGGTAAGCAGACCAACAAATCCACTAAAGGTTCCAAACAGAGTTCTCAATTGCTTGAGATCATACATACAGATATTTGTGGACCTTTTCCTACCCCCTGCTTGAATGGTGAGAGATATTTTATCTCATTTATTGATGACTATTCAAGATATATTTATCTCTATCTTCTATTTAATAAATCGGAAGCACTTGATGCTTTTAAAGTTTTTAAAACAGAAGTAGAGAAACAAATTGGAGCTCAGATCAAAATTGTAAGATCTGATAGGGGTGGAAAATATTATGGTAGGTACACAGAAAAGGGACAAGTTAAAGGTCCATTTGCTGAGTTCCTTGAAAAAAAAGGTATAATTGCTCAATATACCATGCCAAGAACACCACAACAAAATGGTGTGGCAGAAAGAAGGAACCGAACATTAATGGACATGGTAAGAAGCATGATTAGCATATCAAGTTTATCTTTATCCTTATGGAGTGAAACCTTAAAAACTGTTGTGTATATTTTAAATAGGGTTCCATCCAAGGCTGTCCCCAAGACACTTTTTGAATTATTTAAAGGATAGAAATCTAGTTTAAGCCATTTACACGTTTGGGGATGTCCAACTGAAGTGAGGGTTTATAACCCACAGTTAAAAAAGTTGGATGAACGAACAACAAGCGGTTTCTTTATAGGCTATGTGGTTAACTCTAAAGGATTTAGATTTTATTGTCCTTCTTATTATCCTAAAACTGTTGAGGCTAGAAATGCTAAATTTCTTGAGAAACATGAAGTAAGTAGGAGTGGTTCAACTCAAGTGGTGGAACTAAAAGAGATAAGGGAACCACTTATGGTGCCTTTATATACTGAAAACTTGAATGCAAATCAGTTAAATTCTCATGAATTACCTGAAGAGCAACAAGTTCAAGAGCCACCACCACTTGATGAGCCACATGAAGAGCAACCCGCTTTACCTGAACCCATTATTGAAAGAGCACCTGAACAAGTGGAAGTAAGAAAATCCTCGAGAGTTCGTAAACCAGCAATTTCTAGTGACTATGTTGTATATCTCCAAGAGTCTGATTATGATATTGGACTAAAAGATATGATGTTGGACTAAAATATGATCCATTTTCCTTTCACAAGCCATGAGTGGAGAAAACTCCAGACTTTGGTATGATGCCATGAAAGAAGAGTTGGAATCTATGGCTAAAAATAAAGTCTGAAATCTCGTTGAATTACCTAAAGGAGTCTCTACTATAGGATCCAAATGGGTTTATAAAACCAAAAGAGACTCATCTGGTAATGTTGAACGACATAAAGCTAGACTTGTAGCCAAGGGTTTCACTCAAAAGAAAGGCATTTATTAGCATGAAACTTTCTCTCCTTTATCAAAGAAGGATTCATTAAGGATAATCATGGCATTAGTAGCTCACTTTGATTTAGAGTTACATCAAATGGATGTGAAAACAACTTTCTTGAATGGAGATCTTGAAGAAGAGGTACACATACGTCTGCCTGAAGAATTTTGTGATAAGGATGAAAGTCACCTTGTTTGCAAGTTGAATAAATCTATTTATGGACTAAAACAGGCTTCCCGCCAATGGTATATTAAATTTCATAATGTTGTTTCTTCATTCGAATTTACGGAGAACATCATTGATCAATGTATATACCTTAAGATAAGTGGGAGCAGAGATATTTTCCTAGTCCTATATGTGGATGACATTTTACTTGCGAGTAGTGATTTGGGGTTGTTGCATGAGACGAAACAGTTTCTTATCCAGAATTTTGAAATAAAGGATATGGGAGAAGCCTCATATGTCATTGGCATAGAGATTCACAGAGATAGATCTCAACGATTGCTTGGACTATCTCAAAAAGCCTATATTGAAAGAGTTCTGGAAAGATACGGAATGAAAATCTGTTCACCTATAGCAACACTTATCATTAAAGGTGAAAAATTCTCATTGAATCAATGTCCACAAAATGCATTGGAACAAGAGCAAATGAAAGGCATTCCATACGCTTCACTTGTTGGAAGCCTTATGTATACACAGGTCTGCACTAGACCTGATATTGCCCTTGTAGTAAGAATACTTGGTAGATATCAAAGTAACCCTGGTCTTGATCATTGGAAAGCTGGTAAAAGAATTTTGAGATATTTGCAAGAAACTAAGGATCTTAAGCTTACATACAGATATTCTGACTCATTGGAAGTCATTGGCTATTCAGACTCCGATTTGGGTGGATGTAAAGATAGTGGTAAATCTACTTCTGGATACATTTTCCTTCTTGCTAGAGGTGCTGTGTCTTGGAGAAGTGTCAAGCAAACCATTGTTGCAACATCCACGATGGAAGCTGAATTTATAGCATGCTATGAAGCTACTTCACAAGCGTTATGGTTGAGGAATTTTACTTCAGGCCTTAAAATTGTCGATTCTATTGCGATACCATTGAGAATGTTTTGTGATAATTCAGCTGCGGTATTCTTTTCAAAGAATAATAAGAGTGGTATCCGAAGTAAGCACATCGACATAAAGTATTTGATGGTTAGAGATCATGTCAAGAAGCAAGATGTGAGTTTTGAACATGTTAGTACTACTTTGATGATTGTTGATCCTATGACTAAAGGTTTACCAGCTAATGTTTTCAAGGATCATGTAACCCCTATGGGACTTAGTTACTCATTGTAATCTTGCTCTATTCTCTAACAGTTTGTCTAGACATTATCATTTTTATTATACATGAACGTGCACATTTTGATTTTCATGTATTATAAAGTGATCATTGGATCAAATAAAGGTGGACTCTAAATGACTTATATTAAGCTCATTTATAAAGTTGTTGGACACTTTATTTAGAATGTATTGTACATTGTAATACATGGAAGAAAATGTTTAATTAAGAGCATGACCGGCATGATTCTTGTATTATATATTCCTGATAAAGTGATTGTTGCATAACTATTAAGTTGAGTGAATATGCGTTTATGGCCATATTGTTTATTTTCACTCATAAAGGATTGTCTGATTTTGATATGTGGGTCAAATGGGAGAATGTAAGAATATTACGTATAATATTACGTATTAATGACCCACATATTTTTTGGTAATAAATTTACCTTGTCTCTCAAGTAAAGTAATAAATCAGTCAATTATTTTTCCTCTAAGTTATGCATATATGGTATTTCTTTGATGGAAAAAAATAACTATGAAAGTCCCAAAGGTTAAAGTTATTTGCCTACGAGTCCCTAGCCTACCTATAAATATGTCTGTGACTCCATCAGTCTGGCATACCTTTTGATAAACATAGGCTAGAAGACTCCTAAGCTTGTTAAAAAATTCTCTCTCAAGTTTTTCTTTCTTCTTACACTTGGACAATGATGGCTGAAGGTACATTCCTGTTTAACTTTTTCGCTGTGTTTGGCTTTGTGATATGTGTTGAAATTCAACAAGACTTTGATGGTTCACCTAGCGAATAGTGGCTCGTCGGCAGAGGCGGATGTAGAGTATTGATAGTGGATTCATTTAAACTCAGTACTTTTAATATAGAGTATAAATGTATTTATAAAAGTCTATTAAAAAAATATACAATAAATAATAAACAAAATTTCATAACTTTGAAAATATAATGGGTACAATATTAAAAAAAATTTAAATGTTGAATTCATAACACTTAAATTCGTCGGCTATGTTGCTCGGACTCTTCAAGAATATCAGTGGATGCATGTTGGATTCTCCAAAAGTAATGTATTTTTGAAGAATCTGACACGCAATATCAAAAGTGAAGAAGCAACTTAGCTCCTCGGATGTCATGTCGCGGCCTATGGATATGGGTCCTATACTCATCATTTCCTGCTTCAAGTTCATAGTTGGCATGATTATTTTCTTGGATTACGTTAGAATTGTGAACTTTAATTGTTTGTGTCTTACAACATTCTAAAAAAGAAATCGACAGGATGCACCATCACTTTGAGCCTATAAGCAGTAGAATCAATCAGTCAATATATCTATATCTATATCTATATTAATCTATGTTATTTTAAAAGTGGGAAGCCACAAAATTAAAAATTAAAATATTTTTTTGTCCTTCAAATATTGAACGACGTAATTACTCTTTACTCAAAAATTACACCTACAATAATTTTATACAAAAATGTAAATATACATTTAGTTGAATTTATTAAGTTATTGAATATCTTTTTATGTATACAGTGTATATAAACATGAAAATTGAAGTTACAACATTAATTTTAGTCATCTTAAATGATATATTATTAAAATAAAAGACAAAAATTATGTACTCCCTCTGTCCCATTTTAGTTGGGAATATTTTATTTTACAAGGTGATTAAGAAATCATAAATGAAGTGATGATTTTTACTATTTTACCCTTTACTTAGATTAATGATATTCATTGGGCATAGAAATGAACATTGGAATTGTAATTAATTGTAGGGGTAAAATGGGAAAAAATTAATTAATTCTATCTTGATTTAGTAAGTGATCAACTAATATGAGAGATCTATTTTTAGTAAGATGACCAACTAAAATGAGACGGGGGGAGTATTAGAGTAGCTCAAATCGGTGACAAGTCCTAAATACAATGAACCAACTTTTCCTCTTCCATAATAATTGTTTCTTATCTTAAATTCTTAATATCTAATTTATGTACACTTTAATTTCAATCTTTTCCCCTCTCCCTCAGACCGTTAAATTGCTTATTACTATTTAACATTATATTTGTATTCATCTATCATTCATTTTTGCTACAGCAATCCGATCCATCATCATTTGTTTTCAATGTGCACCTATGTATCCAGTGAGAAAAATCATTTCTCCTCCAAGAGCTATGCCAAGAATACAATTTATTTTGTGAAATTATTATGTGGAGCTAATATGATAATGATAGGCAACAATAATGCAGGTTAAGAATTTATTTTGTGAAATTATTAACACTCTCGATTAAGACTGTCTACATGCCATCTTGAAGAAGTTTACAGATAAGTATGTGATTTAATCATAATAATTTATAAAAAATGCAACGTTAATTTGCGTAGTTGCATTAAAACAACGAAAATTGTTGTGCTTTCTGCCTTTCTCATGACCTAATATCTGATTTTGAATTATTTTTTTTCAGGAATCCCACTGAATCTGCTTCAAAGTGTAATTTATGGGACAAAAAGATAAAAAGAATAGTCAATTCATTTGTTTATTTTTATTGAATTTAGATAATATTGATTTACTTTTAGATAATATTCACCTATCTATGATTAATTATATCATGTCTTATGCTTCGTTTGATTCGATATTTTTATACGAATAGTGTAAGTTACCATGTAAATTATTATTATGTTGAGATCAAAGTTATGATGGTAGGTTTGAACGATTAAAAGATCAACTGCTTAGTTAGATCTGTTTTCTTTATTTGTATGTGTGTCAATTTTGATTTATGATTTGTGGTCTCTCCTTAAGACCCTTCAAAGGTTCTATATTAGTACTATTTTGAATATAAGCTCTGCCAGCTTCTTGTAGACTGAACTCTCTTCTCTTTAGCCTCCGAGTTCTTTTTTTTTTTTTGGGGGGGGGGGGGGGGATGGTCTAATTTACTAGTGGCAACGAAGTTCTTAAATGACTAAAATTGATATTGGTACACGCGCAACATGCATGTCAATAGACTATTTACTGAATATTTTAACATAAACGTCCAACGCACGTTCCCGATAACTAGTATATATATAAAGGAGAAACATAGACAAGGTGATGTGACACCTCTCTATGACCTCCATTCCTATTTATCTTTTTTCTCATTTTTTTTTGGACATATTTCCTTATTTTATGCTTCAAAAGCAACACTAAAGAGGCTTTAAAAAAATTAATCAAGAGACAATTAAAAGCCACGTTTTAATACTTATGATACACACATTTCTCTCTTCCCATAACAGTTGGAAATCCGTGGCCTTACTACCGTTTCAATTCCTTGTAAAAACGGCCTTTCTCTATTCCTTTAACAGTTCTAATTAATGTCTTAAATTTTCATACACTAACTTATAAAAATAAGGGAAAGAAACCCAATTCATATCAAAGAAAGATCAAAGAACAATAACGAAAAATAGAACTTCAAAAGTATTCTTTCATGGAAGAGTTGGATTGTTTCTTTATTTTGATGTTGCTTTTCCATTAGATCAGCCTGTTTGTACAATTTAGAGTTGTGAATTTTCGATGAGAAAGATGTAAGTCAATTCTGATCAAGTTTCTCTGAGGTTTGTAAGTCAATTCTGATCAAGTTTCTCTGAGGTTTGTAGCTTTTACTATGTTTATTATTTCGACTAAATTTTGTTGGACTATAATGTTTTGATGTAGAGAGGCTGAAATAAGTCAGTAATATTTGTCCTTTAAGCTAGCGTTTGACCATAGATTTCCAAATATTTTTGGCAAGTTATTTTTGGGTGAAGTTTCATGAATTTGGCTCTTCTCCATTTTCCCTCTCTTCATTTTCCCCAAGTTCCCATTTAGATGTGTGACACCTAGGTTACTTAAATATCAAAGGTCTAAATTAATTAGTTTTCTTAACTAAAGAAGTATAACTAATTAACCATGATTAAAAGAAGAAATGTTGGTATTAAAATTTTCAATTTTGGTAAGAAAACATTCATTTTCCAAATTTTACTTGAATTAATTAGCATTAAACTTTTGATATAAAATGAGTTCTACCATAATTTACAACAATGAATTATGGTTAAGATCTGGAAACATTTTATTTTTTAAAAAAGATTCTATCTATTTTTTGGAAAAAGTTTATCTAAAAGAAAATCATTTTATATTTTCTTGATAATTTATGGCAAAGTAATTTTCAATACTTTTTATTCAATATCTAAATGTTGAAAATTCTTTTTTATAATTTACAATGTTTTTTCTGCGTAAAATTAACTTATTTAAATGTTGATTTTGAATTGGTAGAAATTTAGTCTATGAGGAAATTATAAAAAAAAAATTATGAATGGAAAAACCAAGTTCTGTGTAAATAACAAAAATGATTTACTGTGGATTGTGGTGCTAAAAAATTGTAAGATGTTTAAAAAAAAAACTAAAATTGGATAGACTTTAAATGGTAATATTTATCCTTTTAACCATGACTAAGGCACTTAATTACATTTAAAAAAAAATCTATACTATTGATATTTAAATAATACAAGTGTCATCCATCTAAGAAGAAACTTGGGGAAAAAGGAGAGAAGAGAAATGGAGAGGAGCTGGATCCTGACCCAAATATTAGTATTTTCTAGTATTTGAAAATTTGAATTATTTGCCAAATATTGACAAATTGTATGACCAAACACTATTTGTCAAGTTTTTTCTCAAAAATTACTTGAAAAATCTATGGCCAAACGGGTCCTAATGAATTTATAAATGGATCATGAATAACTCTATTCATGTTACGATTTCATTATGTAATTTAGATTAAAAAAATTCTATCTTGAAAAGTCATAAATATATGATAAAATTCATCATTTTACGTTTGCGCGCACATATATATATATATTTTACTTACGTAACGTCAACTATGTATTATTGTATTTGGCTTTCTTTTCCTTCTTTTGTTTTTGGAAAGATGATGGCTTTAGGTGAATTATCTTCTCCTGTAAAAAATAAACACAAAGGGGGGAAAAGAAAAAGAGAAACACATTATTAGTCCCACTTGCTGTATAAATTGAAGTTGACTAGAGATTGAATGAAAGAGGAAGGGAAGAAGAAGTTGCCTGAATTCAACTTAAACAAAGAAAGAGACAGAATTCCAATCTGATATTGCATCCTTTATATGTAATTATGTAGACTAGATTAATAAGTTGATTAGAGATTAAGGAATACTGGCAAGGGATGGCTATATGATGCAATGTCATAGTCCCTCCATTTCAATTTGTGATCTGGTTTTAATTTGACACAAAATTTAAAAAGAAAAAAATAATAATACTGTAATAACAAATTTTGTGATCTTAAACTAAATATTTGTAAAATGTAAATGTCTTTAATTTGTAGTCTTTAACATGCAATGTGAAAAGTTAGAACTAGAAAGTGACTATAAAAGGAAGGGGACAATCTTTTTAAACGGACTAAAAAAAAGGTAAAACAAATAAATTGAAACAAATGGAGTATTACTTTTTGAAGGGGGAAATCTATATATTCTTTTTATTAATGTGTACTGATTTGATACTATCTATTTAAAAATAAGTTATAATATGTTATAACACGTAAACAATTCTTTTGACATTTTTCATGTATTCTAAAAATGTATTTTTAATTATTTAGATGTTACTTTCATGTGAAATTTATTCTCATCAAATAATGCTCTACAAATTAATAAGATTGAATTGAACAACTTTAGATCTTTAGATATTTTCTTCATAATCCAAGAAAATTATAGTCACCACAATAAAAGGTTAAGAACAGATAATGTAAACACGCCTTACTTTTTTCATTAACTGACGTCCGTATTAAATATTAAATAAATATTTAGATAAAAGGTCAAGAATCAATTATCAAGAAAAAAAAAAAAGACAATGACAAACAACAACTCAGGAAGAGGATGGTCAAGAGTAAAAGGAAACAAAAAAATCCACATAAAATAGAATAATCTATCTTTTCAGCCTTCAGAGATGTCAAGGAATGTGTTTAGTCATAAAAAGATATGTTGACCTGAATAAGGGGTAGCTAGTTTGGAGGTGAGTTATGCGGGTATTGAATTCTGCATAAGTAAAAGCACATTTCTTAATTGGTTAGGAGGTATTCATGTATAAAATTGATACGGTGTTTGGCTTGCGATTTAAAAACCTGCATAACTAAGACATATGTAAGTTATGAAATAATTTGAAGAAATGTGTGAGTTAAAATCTCTTCAATCCATCCCGCATGAGTTTGCATTCTTCTCCTTGATGTGTTTCTTTCCTTCTTTCTCATCAATGTTGCTATTTAGCAAATGTGCTGTAAGCTAGCTGCATATATAGGATCATTGTCCAGAAACCATAGATGATTAAACCATGTAGTAGTTATACAACAAGTAGGCAAATATTACAATACTTTGATATGTTTGACATATACAGGGATGCGTTCTTCCTTTTCCCTTCTTGCGCGTCTAGTCATGTAATGAGGGGAACAAAATGAGGGAATTTGCTAATATTGTAAAAAAATAAAACACTAACAATGATGGACTACTGACATTAAAAAATGGATATACACACTATATGTTGCAACTGCTGCTTTAAGTTTTGATTTCTGATTGCTGAAGAGGGCTGCAAAAATTCCTATATCAGGCTATTCATGCTGTAGAACGTCAAATTGAGACACTATTGGGAATTCCTTTTCCAGTAAGTCCACTTTCACTGTTGTCACCTGAAGCATTTGGGTATAGCAACATATATGGCACCTTTACTGGTCCATTGCGATTCTTCCATCTGCTGTCGTTGTTCCTTTCCACTATTGTTTTCTCAACATCTACTAATCTGTCGTGGAATCTTTGAAATGATTGTCGTGGTTGAATATCTGAAGTCCACTCGGGATTGTCTCTCTGTCCCAGATATATCTCGTCTGAAGAATGTCGCGACAATATTTCTATTAATGAAACACCTAGCAGAGTTTGGAACTGGGCTGTGATTGTCTTCAGGTAGGCAAGGTCAGGATTTGACTCAAGCTCAGCATACTCAGGGGTGCCTGGCTCAGGCATGAATCGGCGGCTTACTGTTGGGCGATTTGGGAGGTAACCAGCATAAGGATACTGCCCGAAGTTGACAGCTGCGTGAAGAGCAGAAGCTGTCCATATGATAATTGTGCATGCTTCGATGAGTTCAGCCCGTGTCTGCATTTGAGGCCACCATGGTTCATCTTTCAAGTCACCATGACCTTCATCGCGAACTTCCTTCCACCATGACTGGAGTTCAGTGTCATCTTGGATCATGTCATCTGTTGAGTAATAGAATGAACAGTAGTCGTCAACCCAGGCCTCGATTGCTGCCCATATCTCAAGACCATCTACAGCATAAGGATAATCCTCAATTAGAAGTCTAAGGCCATAGGGCTGGCTTGAGTCTGGCACTGCCACTCCTCTGCGATAAAGAAAGTGGGAGTGTTAGATTTTGATCAAGATTGCTACTGAGATGGAGTTTATAAAATTGAAGCTTTGGACACACCTCTTAAGTAGATCAGAAGGAAGTCCTTGCTCGGTGAACACCCAGTTCTTATAGACAATAGATGACATTTCCATGGCATATTTCCCTGGAAAAACTGTCAGCTCAAGTATTCCACCAGCATTGATGAGTATTTGCCGAGCCAACGCATTTATATACAAGGTATCACGGAAGTGAGGTTGTAAAAGCTTGAATATTGGATGAAGTACGCTCAAATGTCTATATGTAGCAATCACAAATGGCTCTATCACTGCATGAGTATTTAACCTGCAAGTTGAGTTGAAGTTAATGAACTAAACTTATTTGGAATACCACCAAATATTTACGTCCTTGCATCTACTTTGCTAAGAAGCTCACCAATGACTGATAAGCTGATGATAGCCAGAATCATTTACAGCAGCATAAGCTTTGGCCAGCTGCCACACAGTGCCTTCAACACCCTCGTCGGCTGGTGTAAATACAAGGCTAGTGGCACCATGTGTATCTCCTTGTGGATGAGGTAAGCTCAACTCAATTGCAAGTGGCTTCAATGTTCCATTTTCTTGAAGAAAAAGGAGAGTCCGACTGGCATACGTCTTCGTTTTTGTTGTATTAATCCGTCTGAGGTAAGGCATCAATGCATCATGATGGTCTAAAATGAACAGCTTATTATACTCAATTGCCTGCACCCACAAGTTCAGATAATCTTTACTATATTTTCCTAGACAAAACTCAAGTTATTTCAGGAAATAAAGAAAGCCTTTGTTTTTTTCTCCTGGGCTTCTTGGGTATATTAAGGTACAAGAGGAAAATAGGTCAGGAATTTACTTCATCTACAGTTAGTCCATCCATGTTTTTCTCTATGTGCTCCCTTTTGATTGAACTGGTCTGATTACCATATACTTTAGGATCCAACTTGCTAGCCGGGGGAAATTCCTGATAAGCATTTAATGGGTTAGAAACATGCATGAGAGCAAAAATCATTAAACCAACTAGTACTGTGAATCTTGTTTGATACCTGAAGACGTCGAATGATAACAGGGTTGACTCCAGCTAGCATTTCCCTTCCAAACTCTTCATCTGTCCTCCAGGCAGACCTATCAACTGCAGTAATTTTAAAAAGATCCCCATAATCAGTTTTCAATTTATGATGCAAGATCTAACACCTCAGGAAGTATCTATTATCTAAATAATTGAAAGAGTAAGCCTGAGAGCCCTTCGGTACCTTTGATTACATCAGGCATCGGAAATTTGAAAAGTGGTTCACCATCTGAGCGGACTAGTTCTTTGAGCATCTCCCATGGGATACATTGCCTGAGTTTGTTTAAATGATGGTCAGGCAGCTTAATCCCACCTTCATAGAGTTTGAGTACATCTTCAAAGCTATCAAACTCGTTGATGGTTTTGTCAAATAAAGCAACAATCTCAGGAATGAGGACCTGACCCAAAGATTTAAGAGCATATGCAAGGAAATCTGAAAGCTTCACATGAGTGAAACGCTCATCTCGTGGAACATAAATGTTCAAACCTAAAGGTGGCAACCGGCTCTCTGAGTTAGGATCTGCAAATCCAACAGAAAAAGCAGCTACTTATTATCCATAGTACTTCATTGGTCTTTAATTCACTTCATTCGGATAAAATTTCTAAAGCAATGCATAGTCATAACCTTCTAATATGATGACTTCAATTTATATGTGATCTAACCTGTTTTAGTTGCTCGACGGCTAGTCCTGCCTCTACGAGGATATGGGTATTCCTTTGACCCACCAAGCACAGGCCGAACATATTCTGGCCCCTTATCTGGAGATCCAAGATCATTGTAGAATGCATAATCATACACTCTGTCCCACTCCTTGAGCATGCCTGAACCACTTCCACGAAGACTACGAAGCTCCTCTTCCCTGTATGGTAGGAGGGGCTCTGGTGTGTTTCTTGGCAGGTATGTCTGCAAAACCCGCAAATTTGATTTCAGCATATCTTACCATATTTGTGAACCTTTCAACTGTATACAACTGTTCGGTTATCATTTCTAGAAAAACTCCGAGTTTCAGGATATCAATATGTAGCCTTAGAAATGGCTGTTCACTTGTCATAATGTAGTCAGTTAAAGAATTTTCATAGCTTTTGTCTATTTAGAACAAGAGTTAACCTTTTAGGCTCTTAAAGAGGACCCGAAGAGAATGCCCCGAAATATTATACATGTAAATTTCACGAAGTTTCATCACTATGTCTGGTTGTTGCTAACAAACATAAGTGAAACTGTGAGGCCTGAACCTTAATGCTGCTTCTGATTTTTAATATAATTTGCTCTACTTTGCTAATTTAATGTTAGAGATACCTTGTTTGCAAAAAAAACACGGTTGTATTTGTAGCGATGTGCTGGATACACCCATGAATTGCACACAAAATGAAGTTGACCATGTCCAGGAACATCTTCTAAAATGACTGTCCTGAGGTATAACTGGCTGTGGTGATGGTTCTTGATAATGAAAGCTCCAGGAACTCCCATGGACTCATCCCAGTCAAAGTTCACATTAAATGTAGCATCTCCCGCTGATATTGACGTCAATGTGGACACCCAATTTTCCAGGAATGCTGGTTTTCCCAGCTTTCCTTTACATCCATTTCCTACAAAATTTAAATACCAAGTTGGCTATTAGCTAGAGTCGAACTCTTTTTGCTTCATTTCAGACCGGAGGTACGATGACCCCTGTGGATGTTCCCTTTTCTATCCTTATATATGGATTGAAAACTTTTTTTTAGTGAATTTTGATGCTTTGACTATCTTATGAAGGGCCTACACAGAAGGATTCAATTAACAAGAGGAAAAGATGGAACTTTTTTGGCTGTTTTTTGCTATTGTTTATACTTAAAGTTACATCCTTCTAATAATTGAACCTTTAGATCAGGTGGTCACACCATTTAACATGACATTAGTGTTGTCAAGAGATACTTTTTTCAAGTTTCATGATTAGCCAAAAATAAATAAATATATATTTTCACGTACTTGGTCTAAGAAAAAGACTCGCAAGTGAGAGGGCATGTTGTAGGCAACAAAGACAACAACATACCTAGTGTAATCCCACAAGTGGGGTCTGGGGAGGATAAAGCGTATACAGACCTTACCCCTACCTCGTAAAGATAGAGAGGTTGTTTCCGATAGACCCTCGGCATAAATAAATAAATACATAAAGGGTACTTTCTCTAGTTGTTTAAGTTTTGAATGAGGTAGTTACACAATTCAACAGCTACAAAAGTGGAGGAAAGATCAAGAAACAACAGGTCAGATACACTCAGAGAATTGGACTAGGATCAACTTAACTTGAACCATCAATAGTTTTACTATAAAAGCATATGGAAAATCCAAAAACTCTCCATCTTCTGCTACTTGGTTTAATCATTGAAAAGGGATACTGAAGTTGGCTTAAAGAATGATCATTGTTAGTTATTACTCCATCCGTTTCAATTTGTTTGTATTATTTTCTTTTTTAGTCCGTTTCGAAAAGAATATCTATTTCCTTTTGTAGAAACTCTTTAATTCAATCGTTCCACGTGGAATGTTTAAGAACACAAGATTAAATGACATTTTGGTACATTCTACGCACCATTAGTTTAAGACCACAAGATTCAAAAGTTTTCTTTACTTTCTTAAACTCATTGTCAAGTCAAAACAAGACAAATAAATTGAAACGGATGGAGTAATTAGCTATCCATATCCTTACATCATAGCCAATCCTAAACCTTTTGTTGGCAGAAAACTAGAGCAAAAGAACAAGGAGATACCAGGTTCTGCATGGTCTGCACTGACGAGCTGCAGGGAGACACCTTTACCGAAGACTTCATGAACTCGATCAAGAATAGAAGCACCAACATCCGTCAAGTCCAAGACATTCTTCTTCATCAATACAACTGTCCCTCTGACCTTCTTCCCATTGGTATGATTATTGTTGCAGTTGTTCTCATCTGTAGTGTCATGGTTCCTGCCACAAACCACATTAAGCAATTTCTCCAGCATCTCTGTAGAACATAATGGAAAGACCCCCATTGAGCAAAATTTGAAAAGTCAGAATAGAAATCTTTTGAGTTAAAATGAAGGGACAAATATAAGTATTTATAAAGAGCAAGGTATCACCTTACTTGCAATTGGAGTTACTGTAGCTGTGGTTGACTTGGCAATCTGTATGTTCACAACTTCTTGACCAAGAATTTGGTATTCTACTAAGCCCAACTTGTACACATCTTATACTAGTCATACATGGAAATACTAGTATAAGAAAGTTTCAATCTTTAATCAAGAAAAAAAGTTTAAAGAACTTATTCCATCTTGGAAAAATCCCATCTGGCATTTTGATTAAAATATTATCATGATGATCTCACAAATAATATTGACATATCTTGTACATACTATAAGCTTAGTGCAACCCATGTGTTTTCAATGGGAACTAAATTAATTGCTTTGAATTTTCTCCTTGTTTCCCACTTCTTATTCACTCTCTGAAAGTGATGACAATCGTTGAGAAATAGAACAGGGGTATAACAAAAGTGAGAACAGTTAAAAACTTTAATATGATTTATCAGTAGAAACTTTACAACTTAAAAGGTCACCCCGACACACTAAAGCTCCTAATATGCGCGAGATTCAGAAAAAGAGTCGGACACAACTTAACCAACAGAAACTTTACAACTTAGAAAGGAAGTTCGATGTACTAAAGCTCCCGTCATGCACGGGGTCCAAGAAAGAGCCAAACTAAAGTGTTTATTGTAAACATTCTTACCCTGCATTTTTATGTTTTATTATATCTTTATATACTGTTTTGTGTTCTTAGCGGGGGTCTATCGGAAACAGCCTCTCTACTTCTTCTGATGTAGTGGTATGCACTGCGTACACTTTACCCTCCCCAGACACCATTTTGTGGGAATACACCGGATATGTTGTTGTTGTATTCTTACCCTGCATACCCTGCATTTTTACAACAGACTGTTTCCACTCCAGGTCACGTGACAATAACTTTACCGTGGAGACTCCCCTTCAGAAACTTTACAACTTGACCAATAGAAATGTTTAAAGGGCATAATGCAAAGAATCTTAACAAGAAAAGAAAAGTAAAAGGGCACTGCCCACTGGTGTCTCCCCCGCACCACCCAACCCCAACCCCCACACAGAGACACAGACACACCCTCAAACCACCCCACCACCTTCTAGTGGGTATAGGGAGGGGGGTATGTGAGTAAAGCAGATATAATAGTAATTACTAACCTTTAAATGTGAGAACATGCAGCTGTCAACATAGGGAATGTCATCAATCCAGTGCTATCCAGGAAATTTCATAAAGATAGATAAGAAAATGATAGTTGTTGTTAACTGACAGAAAAAAAGGCTGGATTCTTGATTTACCGGCCAAGTAATACAGTTTCTCGCGGTGGTGGACTAAGGAATTTTGGAGTCAACAAGCAAAAGAAAGGTGCACGTGGTGATGGTTAATTGGAAAATGTGGATTATTCCATTGGGAGTATTTAATGTTAACAACTATACCATTCAACTAATTGTCCTTTTCAAATCTAGGTGGAAAGTGTCAAACACGTTAGAACGGTTAGATTTACGGCAATTTTCGTTCAAAACTTAAAAACACTTTCAACATGAATAGTGTATTAAAACTACACTATGTTACCATTTGGTAATATCATGTGCCCTTGTGACATATGTTTGCTTTCTTTCAACACGATTCTCTCAAGCGTCTTAGTAATATATATTTGTTCACGTGCTTGGGTTTGGGGTGTAATATATGTACCAAGGGGTTGCCTCAATATTTGTATTTTCATTGTGGTAAGACGATTCTGAGTCCTAAGTTAAGGAATAGAACTAACTACTACAAATTGACATATAATTTTCATTTACCTTATTATAAGAAGATTTTAATCAATTTCAAGGTAGGGAAATAAAACTAATTGGTACAAATTGTCTTATTAGTCAATTAGGAAACAAAGCTAACTGTTTCAGATAAAATATTATAAGTAATAGTAGTGAGTAGTGACCTTAAAGAACTGAAATTGATTGAAGGCAGGGGAAAATCTACAAATATTAATTGCGGGTTTACGTAAATTTAGTATTATTTGCTCATATTATTAAAAAAATTATAAATGTTTGACAGTAAACTCATTTATTATCATATAATCCTCATCTTATAGGCCACTTAGGCAATTGTCTAGGACCCCATATTTTCATGTAAAAATAGTACATATATAATATTTATATAAAATATATTATTGAAATCTTTTATTAGAACTAAAAAAAACAGCTTATATTTTTCGAAAAAACTCCAAATAGAGTTTTACATGAAATTTTTCTTAGCATAAAAAAAAACAGCTCATAATTACTATGATGTGACCTTTTGGGGCATGGTAAATAGAAGAATTAGTTGAAAAAACATCGTCTTAATCTTGCGTATTTTCTAATGCATAATAGTCACTCTGATATTGATGGTTTAGATTTATTTTCTGAATTGAAAGTATTAAGAGAAAATGTAAAAGTAGAACGTAATAATATAATTGATATATCCAGTCAGATCGATAAAATGACTTGATTCCATTCCTAATGCCTGTATTGTTTTCAGAATAATATTGAAAATCCATGTTACGGTTGCCTCAGTCGAAAGAAATTTTTCAAAATTAAAATTGATAAAGTCTTACCTATGATCAATAATGTCTCAAGAGAGATTGAATGGATTAGCTATATTGTCAATTGAAAAAGAATTATTAGAAAGTATTATATATATATATATATATATATTAAGATAAGCCCCTTATTAGAGTTTCGCCTTAGGCCCCGAATATGGTTGAGACGCCAGGTTAACTTGAGGTTCATTTACAAGCCCTTATATGTCAAATATTAATTTTTAATTTTGATAATTAAATTTTATTTTAAAATTTTAATATAACTATATAATTACACTTATTCAATCAAACATTACGCATGTAATTACATTGTAATTATATTGTGGAAAACAAAACAAGTCATGGTAATTACTAATTACTATACTAACCAAGAGGTTATGGTAATTACTATATTGTGTAATTACTAAACTGTGTAATTACCCCAATTCTAATTTTCAGATGACTTTCCAAATAGACGGAAGGATTTCATTAATGTTATCCTATAGTAATTCTTTGGTTATCCTTTTCCTAAGCCAGAAGCTAAGAATAACTATGATAGTGATTACTCCTAAAAAGAAGTCACCCCCAATATTAAGAAACAAAGAAATAACTTTTAGTTAGGTTCTTAATGTAAAAAGTTGTACTATTAGTAGCCATTTATTGCAACAATTAACGAATTAAATAACAACTCTTCAATTAATAACCAAGCTTTTTGTCAAACATTACAATTTAAAGTTCAAATCGTAGTATAAGAATTTGAATTTAATAATCTTTCAGTATCAATTACTATCGAATTAAAATCTTGATGATCTCATCTTTATTGTAGGATTAAAAAAACGAAGTCGAATACAGTTTATACTAATGGAGTCCTATTTAAATATTGACAAGTCATATCACCTACTTAAGTAATAGGAGTTTGGTCAGAATTGTTGGAAATCTTATTGAAAATCCTTAATCACGACACTGTATGGAATTCTTAAAAGTTTGAGACGTGTCAAGATGTTATCATTAAGGATACTTCACTCGATATAAATTAAATTATCCCGGGATTATGACTAATTTATATCATATGGGAGGTGGTATAAAATAATCTCATATTGAATGGTATAAGAAGGGATATGTCAAGACTAAGTTTGGTATTAGATTTATACCATATTTGGTTGATGGTATCACACACGTTAGCACGGTTAGAATTATTATCATGTGATCGAATTTTCGTTCAAAATTTATATATAACACTTTCATGGGCATGGATAATGTAATATCATGACATCTAATATTTGTTTTTTTTTTTTAACACGATTCTCTCTAACGTCCTAGTAATATATTTGTTCATGTTCTTTGGGTTGAGGTATATTAATGTAGCAAGAGGATTGCCTCAAGATTTGTATTTTCCTTGTGACAAGATGATTCTTACTCCTAAATTAGGGAATAGAACTAACTACTACAAATTACCTCACAATAAAGCTTGCTATGAAGTGTGAAAAAGTTATACACTCTATCTTTCAATGTCAAGATTAACAATGTAAGAAGTCTTTTAGAACTTTACAGTATTTATATTCCTTTTTTGATAAAGCAGTATTTATTTTGAGACGAGGAGAGTAGCATCTATCACCACTATCAATGAACCACTTAGCACCCACGGAATGCTTTTGATTTGTAGACAATCATATCACATATGCTTACTACTTCCTCCACTAGTCCATATTAACTTAATTTGTGAACCATTTTTTAATGTTCATAATAACTTAATTGTTCAATCTTCAAGAGAGTTGCTGGAAATTTCTTCCATTTTTACCCTTCATTTATATTTTCTAGTTGATGAGTTTAAGAGACATAATTGCTCATATTTATGATTTTAATTTGACTTTAAAAGGATAAAAGAGGAAAGCAGTGTCCAATTCATGTCCCAAATTTTTTCTAGGTGTGCATTACCTCACAAATTAAATAAATATGTACTAAATTAAGTTAATACTGTATAGACTAAAGAGAGTATTAAAATTTCTTGTCTTCACCACTATCTTATCAGTTAATCCAATTAATACAAGTATACAACAATGCCTCCCTACCCCACCACCCTTACCTGGCAAACCAACAAAGTAAAAAGTAGACTATCACTTCTTATGTATTTGAAAAAGAAGTTCAATAGTGCTAGTATATTTTAAAAAGAAAAAACACTTTTCTTGATGGTAAAAAGAAAAGTAATACGTACTAAATTGAGATTAAAAATAAATAGAAGTAACTCGATCAAATTGTCTTTTTGGTTAGTATTTTTTTATGAAATTTGGAAAGATAAACATGACAAGTAAAATAGGTTGAAATGAGTATTTTATCACTCCCTCTCTTCATTAATAGTTGTCCACTATACTATTTTTAGATATCCAACAATACTTGTCTAATTTAAAAAATCAATTGGATAATTTATCCATTTCGACCAATTTTGGCCTTAGCATTAAATACTATTCGTTACTCAATGCATTTTTCAAGGCATAAAATTTATTATATTCAAAGGGTGAAATAGTAAAATTATCCATATTATTTATTGTTTCTTAACATGTGTGTCAAGTCAATAGTGGACAACTATTACTGGAGGGAGGGAGTAACTTTTTTTTCATTCGATGTTTGATACACGCATTGAAATCCATCTAACTTGAATTTATGTCGCGTAGGACCTATCCTGAGAAAGTATCGATCTCTACCAAAAAAAATTTCATATATAAAACTTGAACTTATAATCTCTGGTTCAGGGTGGAGGCAACCCGTCCACTCCGTCATATCCTTGGTGGTATTTCATTTCTCATTAACTTCTACTCCTTTACTTTTTTCATGAAATTAAATTGGATTGATTACAAATTAATTTGACCGGTAGACTAGTATCCAAATCTTTCTTGATCTTTACAACCTGGCATATTTAATAAGGAAGTCACGTCTTTATCTGGTCTTTACAAGTAGCATGATCTTCGTGGTGCTTTATTTTAATTATTATAAGGTCTTAATTGTTTCTCTTTTCTTGGAAAGTTTAATATATTTGATTTTATTAATGAGGATATGAACCTAGATAAGAAGATGTGGAAGATATAAATTAGGGTAGATTGTTAGAAGGTGAGAGTGTGTTCGATTTGTAGGAAGGGTTGCTTTGTTTGTGGCCATGTAGTAGTCGTAGTACGTTGCGAGTGTCTTGTAGTTTCTTGTTCGTGGTATCATGGTAGTGTTTGTGATTAATTTATAGTGCTACTTTATGGGTGTCTTTGTTCTGTTATTTTCTATTTGGTTTTGTTATTCCATCTTGTTTTTTATTTTTTATTACTTTTTTTATATTATTTTTTGTTCTGAACCGAAGGTCTATCGGAAACAGTCTCTCTACTTCTTCTGAAGTAGTGATATGAATTGCGTATATTTTATTCTCCTCAGATCTCACTTTGTGGGATTACACTGAATAAATTATTGTAATATAAATCTGCTTTTATTATGTTCAAGTTATTTGCTGAGTAAGTTTTTTTGTTTTTTGTTTTTACTGTGTAAACATTTGTGCTCCCAACATCTCAATTGACATGACATCCTCTTTTTGTCAGTTTTAAAATATATTTTTTATATAATAATAAATTCATTTTAAATTTATTACTTTGTTCTGAATAAAATTATTTATAGTCTACAAATATGTACAACTCACTTTAAATCACAAGTTAAAAATTTTACTTTTATTTTTAAACTTCATGTTCAACTAAATATTACTCCCTCTGTCTCAATTTATGTGATATAGTTTGACTTGACTCGGAGTTTAAGAAAGAAAAGAAGACTTTTAAAACTTATGGTCCAAAATAAGTCATAGATATTTGTGTAGTTGTAAATCATTTTATTAAGGGTAGAGTGAGTATTTTAAAGTTAAATTATTACTAAATATCGAAATATATCATTCTTTTTGAGATTGACTAAAAAGAAAAGTGTGTCATATAAATTGGACAGAGGGAGTATCACATAAATTGAAAAACACAAAGTAAAAATTTTCAACCCAAAATAAAGGGAAAATTGCCTGTAAGTTATTTCCTCCATCCTACATTTTTATAAGTCGTTTTAGCTTTTAAAAAATATTTTAAAATGATTGTCATTTTAGAAATTCAAAATTAAAGATAGAATTATTTTCTAAAAGTCTCGTGACAATTTTTTAGTTTAAAAAATAAAAAAAATAATTTTTTAATTTGAAAAACGAAAGTCCGTTCGAAAAAAGGGTAAATGTGCTCTATTTGTTGGACGGTGAGGGTATATGTAGATCATTTTGTAACAAAGACTATATCAACTCTAAAACACAAATTAGTTGAGGGGTATATTAAGACCTTTTCCCCTTTTTATATTAGTAGTAATAATTTAACTCTAAAAGTTCTATTTTATCTTAATGAAATGATCTACAATCACCTAAATTTATTTTATCTTAATGAAATGATCTACAATCACCTAAATTTATTTTATCTTAATGAAATGATCTACAATCACCTAAATTTTACTTCCTCCATTTTTAAAACAAGTGATGTCTTAGCCTTTCATTTTATTTCAAAATAAGTTGTGTTCAGATAATCAAGAACACATTATGTTCTTTCAATTTTATTACCCTCTCCATTCCTTTATAAGTGTTCTTTTTGGGTTGTGATTTTGTTCTTAAATAAGTGTATGTGTAGGTCTTCAAGAATACTGTGATCATAATCTTCCTAATATGCCATTGAGTTTAAATATAGTAATCAATGTCAACTTGAAAAGAGATAAAATTTAATTAGGGGTGTTTGGTAAAATTATCTTTAATTTTCTAGGAGTGGGTCGTTTATTAAATTAAAGGGTGTGTCCAAATTAAAATGAACACTTATTTAGGAATAGAGGAAGTATTTGAATAAAATTAATTTTATATATCCAAGAAACTAACAAAGAGTTACGTTAATTTCAAAGTATTTATTAATGGTAAGTTAGTACTCCCTCCGTCCATCTTTACTTGTCCACTTTTCTATTTTGGGATGTCCAACAATAGTTATCCAATTTATAAAACCTATGGATAATTTACCTATTTCTACCCATTTTACCCTTAGCATTAAATACGATTCATTATCTAATGCATTTCCTAAAACATTAAATTTATTATATTCAAAGGGTAATATGATAAAATTACCCTATTATTTACTGTTTTTTAATCTCCGTGCCAATAGAAAAGTGGACAAGTAAAGATGGACGGAGGGAGTTAGAGTACTTTTTATTTTCTAGAAAGAAGTGTGTCTAAACTAAGAACACCACCTATTTAAAAAACAAGGAAGTCTCTGTCCAACAATACTTGTGTCTAAAATAATTTATCATTTTTTATTCATTTTACCTTTGCTATTAAATATTATTTATCACTCAATGTATTTCTCAAGACATTAAATTTATTATCTTCAAAGAGTAATATATTAAAATTACCCCTATTATTATTATTTCTTAACCTATGTGTTAAGTCAATAATAATCAATTATTGTTGGACAGAGGAGTAACAATTTGTTTTAATTAAATCATAAATTTCAATAATCATCATTTTTTATAGCGTCGTGTCCAATCAAACATCATCGAATAATTATATCATAATGACTCGTGTATTTGAAGATACTGCGTACTTCATGCAAATAAGGGTTTTATAGCATGTGTTGTTTTTACTTTAATTTCTGAAACAATTATCTCATAGACAAGTCCTGCATTTCAAGACTTACCTATTTCGATTTTCGTCAATTAATCTTTAAACGTAACTGAAAAAAAATAAAATATAAAAGGTACACTTGATTTTTTTCAATTAAGCATACGTACTTGATGCATTACTTTTAAGAAAAGAAAAAAATATTTCATATGATATTACAACCAATATTTAAGGTCCACATCAATATGATTATAGGGAGAAATAGATTGAACTTGTCATGAGTTGAGATAAATGATGAAAGGGAGTGGAAATGGCAGACCGAATGAAGAAAAAAACATTAGAAAGGACAATTGTATTGTACTAGTAATTTTTCTTGTATATATTTTTTCTAACCTTATGGATATATAAACACAATTTTTAAGTCTTCTTATTGGTTTAATTTATAATATTAATAATGATGATGGAAATCTTAGACTTGTTATGAAGTTTGAAAAAGATATACAAGGTAACGTAGCAGTTTTAACATCAATCCGACATGTTTCATGTAATGGCTGCTAAGTGTTTAATAATTACTTCTTGTAAAGAATTATAAAGACTAGTCAAATTTTCTTCTTTTTTTATTTGCTACTCCGTCAGTCTGAAAATACTTATCGTGTTTTTCATTTACACTCTCCTTAATAAAAGATTAATTGGGAGAGATTGTATTTGGCTATTTTAGCCTTATTTATGTCTTAAAATATAAATTGTTTCTCATATAATACAACACCAACACCAACACCAACATACCCAATGTAGCCTCACAAAGTGAGGTTTGAGGAGGGTACGTAGGATATACACAGACCTTACCCCTACCTCAGTGGTAAAGAGACGGTTTTCGATAGACCTTTGACTCAAGATTCTTCTCCTGTAATATTTACTCTATTTATGTGCATGTCATAATTAACGAGTTTGCAGTCTTCAAAAGCAATTACTACTAAGGGTAAAATATGAAAACAATATTTAATTTTTTTCTTGAACTTTTGAAATGACTAGTATTTTAAGACAAATATTTGTAGTAAGGACGACAAATATTTTGAAACGGAGGGAGCACTAATCTTAAAGAACATAACGCAATTTTGAAGATGAACGTTGAATCAAGTTGTTAATTAATTAGTTAGTCATAAGTCTTATCGAAAACATTAGGAAACTCCTACTAGTAGTAAACTTACAGCAGCAAAGAGCGTCTAGTTAATTACAATTTGCAATTTCATAGGATTAACCAAACGTTTTATAATTGGAAAACTGTCATCATCTTGAGGATGGTATTTGAATGAATTTTATTTTTTTATATTTGTAGTGACCAACTTAACCAAATCCAATGGCCAAATTCATGCATCTCGGGGCTAGCTGTTGTCATTTTCTTTTGGTCAAGTTTTCATTTTTTGATAAGTTACCCATAAAATAATATTGGTTAGTTGACATTTGAGAAATGAACTCAAATTACTTGTTCAAGAACGTCCCACTCATGTATATGGTCGAGGAATCTTGATAATTCAGTTGGTTGGCAATCTGAATGTTCATGGTGAGGTGTAAAATCAGGTCTTGGGCCTAATTCACACCCTAAAAGCTAGCTCACGAGGGGAGGATTGTCTAAGTCCATATAAGGAAACCAATTACCCATCCCTTTACCGATGTGGGAAACTTAACACTCTGCCGCACGCCCAGACCTTGTTAACTGGAGCGTGGACAATATAATATGAGGGCCCAACATCGGTGAACAAAGAATTGGGATGAGTCTGACTCTGATACCATGTAAAATTAGGTCTTGGGTCAAACTCACACCCCAAAAGCTAGCTCATGAGGGGAGGATTGTCCAAGTCCATACAAGGAGACCAATTACCCATCCCTTTACCGATGTGGAACACTTAACATGAGGGTTCGCTTTTCACCTTGTAATCCCCTCCCCCAATTTCAATTCCCATATCCCAATTTTGTTATTAAAAAAATATCATATATAGCTTCTAACTATTTATCACCAATTAGCTAATAAAATTAGTAAAAGAAAGAAGTTACTTAATTACAATTTACAATTTTTTTGGAATGAAGTAAACATGGATAATTGGCAATTAATTTGGAATACTAGTCATTATCTTGGAGGATTAAGTCTGAATATGCTCTTCTTTTTATTTTAAAGAGGTCCAAAACTTTGGATTGGTATTAGGAGTTGTTTTATTTTGCAAGATTTTTGTCTAGTAGTTGTATGAGTTATAACATTACGTAAAAAAAAAAACAATTAGGTGGTTTTAAAGAGCCGCCATCATAATATGAGAATGATAGTTTTAAATTAATCGCCAAAGTTTTTTTTTTTTAAAAAAAATAATAGAATATTGTGACTTTTTAAAACTAAATTTAGAGTACTCAATGAAATTTTTGTTGGCGCAAAATACACCAAAAATTCTCACTTTACAATTCCATCGCACTTCATTGTCACGATCTAAGTTGATGACATGAAACATAGCGTTCACTTTAGGCCTAGGTCTACAGAAAATTGTTTTAAGGCTACTCCACATTGAGCTTCAAAAACATGCATAACATGTGAATTTGAGTTATGTCTTATAAAGCTCTTCGCTTTTTTCTCTCATTCCGAGAAAGAATTTGCCTACAATTTCATGTGCATCTCATCTTCAAAAGCTTACGCATTAATCCTGCTTAAACCCACTCTCATCACCTCGCCCTTCATCAGAAATGTCACATCTCAAAATAAGTATTACTAGTATATATAACTTAAACTGTAAAGAGTACTACTCGAAAGCTCATGTCAAGTGTAAGGTTCAACCATTAATCCTTTTCACCAAGAAAAAAGGGAAATAGAAAAATAAAAAAGAAAGAAAAGAACATTCCTTTTTACATGCATATTAACTTTTAAAAATTGCAATTGCTTAGCTTTTGCACAGGAAAAAAAAATTAAAAAAAAGAATCTCCTTTCTTGTTTAAACAGATAAGCCAGATTCCATACTTTTGTATCTTTTCGTTTGGAATTTCTTCCCCCGTTGCATTTTCTCGATTTAACTTTTTTCTTTTCCCTAACACCACCTACTGATTATTAAAAATATAAATGCACGTACGTAATAGTACAGTCAAATTCCTTTGAAAAAATAATCAACTTTTTGAGAGGTTAAAGCTAATTAAGTTATGCATGATGTATGTGTGTCATTTTGGCATGCACAGTCATTAGTTATATCTGCAGCAAAGTCTTGATAATGTAAAATAAGTAAAGAAAAAGGATTAATTAGTAGAGTTTTAGATTAACAAGCTTCTGAAGAAGGAGTGCATATGATATCTCAAACATATCAATCTTACATTGAAAAGGAAGATAAAAGTAAAAAATATAGTACTATATAAGACAGAGTATAAGCTCACATGGTACACACGCTTTTGAGTTTAATAACATGGTCCAAAAAACAAATTCATCAAAATTTATTAGACCATAACGAACAATACATGTTGTGTACTTGATCTATAACAGTATATGGTTTTCGAGTGTGTGTTAGGATATTACAAATTTCTACATAATAATGTTGATTATCTTGTTTTGTTGGTATAATAAAATATGGACATTATACCATCAGATTAGCCAATACTTATCTCTTTCAATGCAACATCAAGATTTTATTTATAACAAGTGATTTTATTGATTGGTTAATTGGTCATATTCTGATATATATATCATGATGGACGACCTATCCTGAAAGATTACTCTTTCGTTAACAATAGAAGTTACGAAGAGATCAAGATAATATGGACACCTTAGTTTATAGGAGTATTAAATTCCTTGTACTTTACCAGGGTGCCACACACCCCACCCCACCCCAACCCCTCCCCCGCACGCTATCAACCAACTTTACAATTCATCAATTTTACATGCAATGACAAAATGAAAAAGTGATAAATTTTTAAATAAATCAAACTAATAATATATTCTACACTATATAGTGCTTGGTGCAAAGCAAATTAAAGTAGCTTTTGATCAGGATCAAGGCTGAATCTGCTTTAGCCTTTAAGAATAATCGAGAAAAATAATATCCTTTGCTTGCCCCTTAATTAATAGACCACACTGAAATGCAAAAGAAACAAAACATATATATCATCTACATGAAACCAAGAGTAAATTGGTCACTAATTATGTAGAATTACATATTTAGTAAAGTCACTTAAATTAATTTTATGTTAATGAAATTACTTAACTTATAATGAGCTTCCACTTACAAAGTCATTCTACCTGGATTGGATTTGTCACTTCAAATTATCAGAAAAATCTGACTTGATGACAAAATAAACTGATTTTTTATGCCACGTAAACATGAATCCACACTAATAATACAATATTAGAAAAACCCAAACCAAAAAACCCACTCTCACTCGATATGAAACTAAAATTTTGAAAAAGAAAAAGAGAGAACATTTTCAAAAAGGGTAAAGGAAAAGATCAAAAGATAAGATAAAACACATTTCGAGAAGGGTAAGGAAAAACGGATTTCTTTGTCTAATATTCTTTGCTTAAAAGTTGTATTAAGCATATAATCCTCAAAGATCTAAGTTTCTTAATACTAAAAAACGATAAGATTATTAGTCGGTCAATATGGAGTACGTACAAGATACGCGTGTATATATATATATATATATATATATATATATATATATATATATATATATATACTAATAGTAAGAATTAAGAAACAACATTTAAGGTAAGCAATTGCTAATATATTACATAACAAAATGAAAGAAACGTATATTAATTCCTAATCCTGAACATTGGATCGTAGATTTGGGTTTTTAGAAAATTGTCTTATTCGAGAGAATTATTGAAATAGTACATTTTGTACTACAACAACCAAAGGTTTATTGTTTAATTAGGGAATATCTAATTTATACATTCAAGGTCTACTAATTGAAAATTAATCAGAATTAGCGACAGGAAAATATTATAGCTAAACAACAAAATTCGTATTCTAATTCTATTTTGCGATGGATTAGCTAAATAGATAGAAGTACTTTTATATTTTTTTTTGTACTTGAAATGCTCAAGTCAAACCTAGGTTTTATGCAGTAAATATTAAAGTATTCGAAAATTTTAGGGTCAAGTTGCTCTCTTAAAGAATGGTCAATGGTTAGACATGAAAACTTATATTTTCTTAGAAAAACAAAAATGGTATTCATCAAAATAGTACCCCTTGGTCAACTAAAATATGTGAATAAATAAAAATGCTGATAAAATGGCAAATTATTGGGCAAAAGTTGTGTTGAAGTGAAATCACGAACTGATCAAATTGCTTATTTTTTTATTCACGGTAAAAAGATAGAGATGTTTTCCAGCAATAAAGATACAAATTTTGAGCTAAAGTAATTATTATAAGCATGCTGGAGCCAAGATTTTTATTAACGGAGCAGGATTCAAGATATGAAAAGGTAAACTCACGTAAAAGGCAAGAGAAATTGAGATCTATTACACTTCAAAGTATAAAATAATTTTAGTTTTGTCTATACAATATACGATTTGCGTCCCTCTAATTTAGCACCGGCAGAAAATATTTAGAAGAAAAGGAACGTTGAGTGTGTGTGTGTGGGTGGTGGTGGTGGTGGTGGTGGGGCTCTTGCACTGGGACTTTAGTCTAGTGATAAGAGCATAGCAAATGATTTGTGGATTAGGCGTACGTGTATTATACAGATTCAATTCGAATTCTATTGCAAATAAAATCTAATATTTAGGTGGAGAAGCGTAATCCATTAATTTTGAAACTTGTGCCACTGACTCTTTCATCCAAAAAAAAAAAAAAAAAAAAAAAGAGGGAAAAAAGTCGATCTCGTCACTATATTGATCTTTATGTGTCCTATTAGTCTATTACTATCTATTGTTTTTTGTACTTCGACTATCATACTATTTTGTTATAGTTATTCGTCTGTTAATTACTATATTGTTGTTTTTATTGTACTGTGTGCTATTTCTTGTACTTCTGTTACTTATTTTCTGGACAATTTTTCCTTGAGCTGATAGTCTATCGAAAATAATCTCTCTAGCTATCTCTGAGATAGGGATAAGATCTGCGCACACTTTATCCTCGAGAACCCACTTCTTGAGACTATGTTATTGTTATGTGCGCTAAATTAGAAGAATGATGAAAGGACAAGAGAAAAGGAATAGAAGATTGGGAAAACAAAAAGCAAAAGCAAAAGAAGTTATGTGTTTTAATTTGTTGTTATCTCATCAACTTATTTCTCTTTGCTTTATTATTTTGCATTTTTGCTTTAACTCTGTAACAACCCATTTTGTCGTTACTAAATTATCCATTCCTCAATATTAACTTGAGTCCAAAATAGTCATCATTTTGTTCATTGTGTCACCTCAAGCTTTTCGACGAGGATTTTAGTCTTTCGATGTGTCTAGATAGACTCAAGTCGGATGAATTTAATTATTCATGAGTACTAATATCAATCCTTTAATTTGAAAGTTCTTTATATATGAATTAAGGTCATACAATATCCCTAGCACAAAGTTAAGTTGAAAATATTTTTAACCGATAGAGTTTTGATATGGGTTTCTATTAGGGCCAACTTCAAATGATCATATCTCCTAAAATATAAGGAGTTAGGGGGACCAATACCCACCAAATCAAAGATCTCTGAGTCTTCTTTCCAACGCAATAAACCGTTCGTCAATCCGATTTTAGAATAAAAAGTTATGACCGTTTTACAGAATACTGTCCGGGCTGAAACGGGAATTTCGCTGTAGCGAATATTTTGGTGGTATTTAAATCAGATTTAGCCGATTTTCAGGTCCAAAACCCCAAAGCTTCATTCCCCAACCCTAGAGAGGTGATTTCCCAAGGTTTAGAGTAAAATTTCTTCATTGAGGTAAGTTTTTCCATCATCTTTTTCGTTTTTTAATCCTTTAACATCCTAGAATTATTAGAAAGACCTTCAATGATGAAATTTTGGGTTAGAACCTTTAATGGTGGATTTTTGGGAAAAACTTATGGGTGTTCTTAATATCACCTAGAACTAATTCTAGATTATAAATTAATGATTTCTAGCATGATTATGTATTTTGTTGGTTGAAAATCTTGAATTCCATAAAGATGAGACCTTTAGTATAAAAACTCCATTAATGGAGATAGGTCAAGCTTGAAAGAACTAGTTAATGGTTAATTGACCTTGGGGAATGATATAGACCTTGAATTAGGGTAGAATTAGTGGGTTTGAATTTCCAAAGATATTTATTTGAAGAGTAATTAATTAATTACTCTTATGATTATTTGATATTTAGATGATTGATCATTCCGAAACATGAAGAAAGGGAAGGAGCATTCTTACTATGACTTGTTGCTTCAAAAAGCTTGGCGTCCAGGTAGGTTAGGTTAATGAGTAGAAGACTATGTTATTTCATATTTTCATAATTTATAATTGATGAGAGAAAGCATGTCTAGGCCTGCAGACATGGAGTTGAGGTGGATAAAGACATAAGAACTTTACTTTAATCCCGAAAACTATGTTATTGATTGATTATGTGATATTTATGATATTATGTGTTATGTGTCCGAAAGGGGATTGTTGTGAATGAAGTATGTGGACATGATGTTTCTTAGTTGTTCTGGTGATGAACCTAATTGAGTTATAAAGGTATAAGTTGCATATTGTGCCATGATAATGGTGAGGCCTAAGGGATAGATGACTTGAATCATTGTGTGCATTGTATTATGCGGAGAGGTAGAGAATAATGATAAGGTTGAATGTGCTAGTTATGGGTGGTGATGTTAGAACCCCAAGTTGTGGTATTTGAGTAGGTTATGATTTAATTGGAGTTTAGACTCAATTTAATTGTGTGTATGCTCCTAAATTGGATTTTTGTTGATGGGTCTTCGGACATACTTGAATTGATGATATTTGGATTGTTGATACTTGCATGAATAATTATGAAAAATCGAACTTGATCGAATTGCCTTATGATTATAAGTGTACTTGTAAATTTAGTACGTCGTGTTGTATCCTGAGAGATAATATGAAGTTGATCAAATATACATAATATGGTTATGGAGGATCGGGTACCACGCCGGTACAGATGTGTATGTTGATATTACTTATTTATGGAGGATCGGGTACCACGCCGGTACGGTACATGGACTTAGATTGTCCCCTGCAGGTCATGACTAGTTGGGCAGAAATAAATCCCTTAGCATGTGTGTACAGACTAGTGTTGATAAATGACAAATCTTGATTCATAATGATAATGTGATTGAAAAGAATGCCTTCAGTAAAGAAGGCTTGTGATATACCTTCATACAGGTTGAAAAGTGAATGATGAATATTTATTAAGAACAGAAAAGTGGAAAGGTTGTTAGTAGTAATATGGTCGGTGTTAAAGTTCGATATTGCTGTAAGACGTGATTGGATCGGGTGCCACGAGCCGGCATGGTAATATTAATAATAAAGGAATTGATAATGAAGTGATCTAAAGTGATGAATCCAATGAATAATATCAAAGAAACGATCCCAAAGTTTCAATAATTGAATTAATCCTTCTCCAAGAGTATCTATAAGGGTTGTTAATGAAACTTGAGTTCTCTTGTCTGTTTTACTGAGATGTGAGTTGATTTGTATTCCCTATTTGATTGTATCCTTGAGATTGATTGTGTGACATGTACTTGGAAAAGTGAAACTCTGTGCTTACTTGCTATATGTTGGTCGACTTACTTTATTTATACTTGTGTAATCGTGGCTTATCCGATTGGCTAGTTATTATTCTTTAATATTTTAAGAGAGAGTGTTTGGTTGTTAGCCCGAGAGTTTAGTGTGAGTTGTCTATGATTACTGGGTTGATCCTATAGATGTGGGTAATGGAAGCAGAAATACGAATAAAAGGGTGATAGTGATGGTTTAGTGTTGGATTGTGGTGGATGGTATGAATTAATGAGGTTAGACTATGCTAGTGGTGAATATAACCTCGTTAATAGAGTTGGAGAATTGTAAATTATATAGGCAAAGTGTTATAATGATATTACAGCCTTAGTTGAATTATACTCTATTTAAGATGTCATGATTTCTTTTCTTTGATTCTACTTTATGATTATGTGGACTAACACTGGTCGGCCGATGATGCCTACCAGTACGTGTGTTTGTACTGACCCTACTCTTCTACATTCCTTCTTGGGGTGTAGACTGGATGCAGGTTAGTTTGCAGTTACTAGATGAATGGCGATATTCAGCACTAACTTCTGCACTTTCGTCTTGGCAGATGTTGGAGTCTTTGTGTTATTTATTTTATTATCAGTCTATTCTATAATAGGTAGCTCTTGTACATGTCTGACCAAGTCTTGGGGTAGTAAAGGACAGTTGTAAAGAAGTTTTTGAAAAGTTTATTTATTGGTATTTAATTTACTTTGTTATATTTAATTCAGTATTCTCTTAAAAACAGAAGTCTTCCGCATATTTTTGGTTGGGTAATAAGGATTCTCCTAGCTACTTAGGATAGCGTAGATGCCCGCACGGTCCGTTAGTTTGGGTCGTGAAAAACTCAATAACCTTAACATGTCCAAAGATGGAGATGTTAGATGTCACAATGAAAAACTGAAGGGTAATATACAATTAGCCTAGTGGCCTAATTTGCTATTTATTGCAACATAAATATATACTATATGATGTTTCAGTGCAGTTAATTGCATGTAAAGTTTTATTATATTTTCAAGAAAAAACGTGCTTTCATAACATGCAGTGACTTCTAAAGAATTTCTAAGAATATAAAAATCAATATCATTAATCAGTGTGCTTAATTAATTATAAAGATTTCAACCTATGTTTCTATAGACGACGCCAATGAAATATTTCTTTCGGTTTTCCTCCCGGTGTTCGGTACCCGTATTGGAACTCGATTAAATCTAGATTCGCACCAGGAAGTCCCATAATGGGGGTAAATCACTCCCTAACAAAGGCGACTTTGTACCAAGAGGACTCGAACCCAAGACCCCTGGTTAAGGATGAAGGAGTATTTACCACTCCACCACAATTCTGCTTGGTGCCAATGAAACACATACTCTCGAGTTTCTATTTGTATCCTAGAACTTGATATATTCTATCACTTAATTTTTGTGAAAAGTTTTCATTTTGGTAGTTGTTGCTACAAGTATGACCAATTTTTTCTCTTATACGCTGATCTTGCAATAAAATGATATATGAAAGATACTAGCTAGTGTTACAATTTCACCATGAACTATTAGGTGCAGGATGTCTAATTGATAATCACTTGCATCGGGATCCATAGTCAACTAATCCAAATTCGCGTCGCGTAGGCTTGTTAAAAGAGGAGTACTCCCTACTAATAATATGAACTTTTAAATTTGTAGGCTCGAATTTAGAACATCTAATTAAGGATGAAAGAATCTTATTCATCCCTTACCACAACCCTTGTCACACCTCTTTTTGGATTGAAGAAGAAAGGTTCGAAGAAGCTAAGGGTTTTTTCAATTAAAGTGACGGTTTTGAATAGAAATTATTTTTATTTATTTAACAGAGTCGCCACTTGGAATGGAGTTACGGTGTTCCAAGTCACTTTTTTGAATCCCTAGTCAAAAGGAAATGACTCTTTATTTTGGTCTGTGAAAACAGAAGACCGGATAAGGAATTTATTTGATCGAGGAGAAGGTATGAGGCACCACTCGAGTCTCGTGATTCTACCACAGTCACTTTTATCAACTTATACTTAGCTTAATCTAAATTGGATAAAATGCGTTACGGGCCAATGATTTGCTCATTTTGAATGCTGAACTTTTATTGGTCTTGACCTAGATGCATAACTGCATTCTAAGACTTGACATACACTAGCTTAGAGGAATAACTGCCTTCTTCGCTTAAGTGTATCGCAAAAACTGATCTCTGTCTACGTGTCTTGGTTTGAATTAATTTTTTTAGGACAATATTTGCCAAGGTGCATAACTGCATCCTTGAATTTCTTTATTGTTATTAAGCGTATCGAGAAAGATGCATAACTGCATTCTTAATCGAAATTAAATTTATCGGGCCTAAAGCTTATCTAGCGTTAAAAACATTTGTTCATCTTTTGTAAACTCGAGACAACTCTTTATTCACCTAACTATCTTTTCACTCTTTTCTTTCGAATTGGCAACGAGTCTTGGATTAATCCGCAACTCACCTCTCTCCCTTACAAATGAATTTTTCCTCTCTTTTCTTTTCTTTATTGCGACGGGTCTTGAATAAATTCGCAACCCGTCTCGCTCAAGCTCACTCTAATTAAAACGATTAGGCCTAAAGTAAGTCGAGGCCCAATATCATGTCAAACTTAATTATTACGATACCCCAAAGTAAAATACTACATTTCTAGTATCTACGAATCACATGTAAAATATCAAAACAACAAACAGCAATAACAACAAAAATGAGCAGAAGACTAAAGCATACATACTATCTATTATTTGCATGAAAAGTGGATAATCAATTGGACAAGACCAACTTAACTCATATGATTCCAAGTATCAACAAGGTAAATGGGAAAAATGCTTAAACCAAATCAAAATAGTTAAACAACACAAACTGATGCTTTACTAATTTGAGACATTTGAACAAGATAAATAAACTATGCCAACAAATTAAACCAAATTGAAGTTACTAATCTGCCAGACAATTCATTAAACTCTTGAATCATTTATATCGAATGGAACAAAACCAAAACCAACTGAAAATAAATATGCCTAACTGCTGCAAGTGAATCAGACCCGCAACCAACTAAAAAACTCAACACTTGCTGAAAATGGTACGACCCCAAAACCAACTAAAAAAATACTTGACTGCTGCATTTTTTCCAGATTTAAAACCAATTGATCTTACTGCCTGATTACACATATTTCGGGAGTCAAATAGAATTTCAAATAAGAAATCAAGCAACATGATAGAGATACTACCTATTACTACAGATCATCGCCGCTAAGACATGATTTTAACCCCATTTGAATGCACAGGTAGCAGCTAACAGTAAGTCCACTCGAAATCCAATTAAGACGTGAAAACAACATACAACTAAGGACGCACAAAATGAAACAAAGAAGAAAAGATTATTGATATTGGTCAAATTTATCACTTAAACTACAGCAAATATGGGAACCAGTAGCCTCAACAACTGAAAACAGATCATTTAATAGTAACTCAACGCAATACACACAAGAAATGCTCCCTTCTGAAACTCTAGCGGAAAGTAAAAGATCGGTTTTACCATATGTTATACCGAAGGCGTAAGTTACAAAATTTTTGGCCTGAAAAGTTCGGACTTATACTTGTCACGAGCCTATTTCTTAGGTCATAATGACACCTACTATAATCCGCCAGTAGGTAAGCTAACTCATAGTCCGGAACAACTAGTAAGAGACTATCAAGAGAAAGGAAGAAAGTAGCAGAAAATAATTTAATAAAGAGAACAGAATAATGAAATAATCTCAAAACCTGGTGAAGTCAGTACAAGAGTTTTTAATATAATAGGAGTACAAAGTGAAATACAGAGTAAATATATATAAAGCCATCTCTGAAATACAAAAATAGAGATCAGTCTAACAATAAGAGGGAGAGCAAGAACAACTCCAAACGTCGGGAGTTCACCCCAAATCTCTGATCCATGGCTGCTCCGCACGATGCACACGTCAACGACAAAAATTCGTACTATGATCGGCAGGCTGCAAAAGTGTAGTTTGAGTACCAAACATGTGGTACACAATAGGCATCGGCCAACTGAGCTCCAAAGATAACGCAAGTATGAATAACATGTAAAGCAGGAATATAAACTACATGCAACTATCCAAGAAATGAGACGTTATAGACCTAATGAATTCATAAGGATAAACTAACTTATTCTAACAGTAATCAGAGAAGAAAGTGCAATACCGTATATCACTAGTCACTACACAAGTGAAGAGTGAAAGAAGGCTATATAATAGTAATACGAGACCAAAAAGATATATATACAATAATAATAGATAAGAAATGAGAGGGATATATGGTAATACCATATATACCTATATATATATATATATAACTGAACTCAAAGATACTAGCCTGAGGGAGCCAACCTAACGTCTCGAGGATCATAACCAAATAAAGAAGCTAACACTAGCATAATCAAGGTCTCTAACCGAAGTGTGACTAATCATGAGATAAACTAACAATAATGAATCTCACCATAATACGAGAAAAGGGATCAGAGATATACCGACAACCTAGGGTACCAAACCATAACTAACCTATTACGAGTTATGCAATAATAACCAAATAATAAGTAACCGGATAGCTGGAACAACCAAAACCTAACTGGGCCCCCGTAGTCCCAGAAGATACAAGACAACACTCAGCAAACAGTAACCATAACTTGTACCTGTACAACCCCCTATAAGACCGATAGATATTGGTGTCAAACAATTATACTGGTGATAGGCAATGCATATGATGAATGAATGCAAGGATAATCCGGTACCATATATCAAACAAATGTCATAACGTACCAAGTATATATACACCTCCTTCGGTTCGCCGACTCGCAAGGCAGAACCTATGAATCTCACCTCTTTTGGCACATAGCTCAGACAAAGGAACCCATAGGGGACTCAGAATGTCTGTATATATACTGTCTGGTTTCGAACCAGGACTTCCAAGAACCATCATAACCAATCTACTCCATCCACTACCGAAGAGATATATAAAGTATAGTAAGAAATGTCGGACTTAAATCGAAATTGAATGAGTGTATATCTGTAAATTCATTGCCCGAGATCGAATTCGGGACTAAAATAGTATTGTAATGTAGAAAGGGTCGGAATCTCGGTCGAATTTCCAAGTAGTAAGTTTAATTTAAAATGTCATAACTCAATAATAAGGGTGGTACGACTTCCATTTTCAAAAAATCTATTTTAAGTTAAGAAAAGTGGAAATAAACCCTTTTTTTAGAAAACAGTAATAAAATCAAGATTTTAATCAGAATCGTACCACTAAATAGCATAAATGCGTCTAAATGTATGCATGTCATCACCAGTATTCAAACAATACAATTGTAAGCGTCTACACATCCATAATTCTTTAATTGTATTTATTCGATCCACTTCTTTCTCAGTCCACATAACTCGAGGAATGCCATTAACATAATTAAGCTTTTTGATAGGAATGGGTTGAACAGTAGGTTTAGTATGAACTTTAGATTATCAATGGTTAACGGCTTCAACAGATTGACATATTGCTCCTGCTTTATTATAGAATCTTTTATCGAAGATGAGACGATAGGCAAACTTGTAGATGCAGTAGAGGTATTTTGGGGTAAAGGTGGAAATTTTTTATGCGATATGGCTAGAGTTGACTGGCCAGCCTTAGGATCAGGCTAACCAGTGTTCTGGTTGGCCATTTTTGGTGGGATTTAGGGTTTAGAAGGTGGTGATGGATAGGTTAAGCATGAGAGAGCGTTCTTAGTCTTGGTCTATAAGGTCTCAGTTCCGAACTTGGTGCATTCTATCTCCTCTCTTTACTGGATATGCTTATATGAAAATGGAAGAGGTAAGTTTACAAATCCCGTGTAAGATTTTCTTATAACTCTTTCTTTCGGCATTTCTGTTTCTCCTCAATTTTTGTTTCAGCTGCTACTTCTGGCTTTGATTTACCCAAATCTTTTTCACTTTGCACAATTTCATTAAACCATTTTTGGGGTGGGATCCACATCACCGGGTAGACCTCTAGGAGGTCTCACATTTTTGCTTTAGATAGTTGACCCATTTTCTTCCCAAGACTTCGGAGTGCCAATTATTTGTTATACTGGCTTTCTATTTCGGTTAACTTTCTGCCAGCTTTTTTTGTGCTGTCTTTATTTTATCAAGCTGACCTTAAATTATATTATTATGATTCTACTGATAACCTTGCTGCTGAACTTGTACCTTATACTGATTCTAAATTTGAGTACCACCCCATGAGAAATTAGGGTGGTTTCTCCAATTCGGGTTATAGGAGTTTCTAAAATTTTAATTTTGGTGCCGCTACATACAAAGCCCACAAAGTGTATGAACACTAGATTATTTCAGCACATATTAGTTATATGATCACCTCACAGAATAATGTCATTTGTTGAACATGCTGAACTTGAGCTTGTGGTTGCACTTGCTCCATATTAAAATTGCTCAGCTTATTAAAATTGTTGTTAATGATGGTGATATATGCTTATAGACTGGTCACCCCTTAAACTTCTAGAATACCTATAGTTTTCTTTATAGTACTTCTATTGGACTCACCAGTCTACTTCGAATTGCCCGTTGCTAACCTGTTCAATGAAAATACTAGTTCATCATAAGTTTTCTCTAGTGCTTGTCACCTGTAGTAGAATCAAGAAATAGTTTAGAATAAATATCTAAACTTTTAATAAAACTGTTTGCTAAAACTTCCTGAATTTGACAATGATGTGGAGAACTCAACAACAATATTTTGAATCATTTACAAGCTATAGGTAAGCCTTTTTTTTTTTTTTTTTAACCCCAAAATCTCACTTCTTATTTAGCTATCTTTCCAGATGAAAAGAATCTTGCAATGAATTATTGGGCTACGTTAGCTCATAAAGTGAGAGAATTTGAAGGCTCAACTTTTAGCCACCTTTTTTCTTCTAATAACGAGAATGGGAACAAGGTGAGCTACATATAGCCTGATGAGACTCCTTCCGTGATTTAAGGGTCAGCTATCTCCAAAGAGTTTTCAAGGTTCACTTGCAGGTCCTCATTTGGCAAACCTGTAAATTGCCCGCTAAAGTGCAAGAGTTGCATCATGTTTTGTTTCAACTCTCACTTTCTAAATCTTTCCAGTTTGACAATACTAGATGTTACACTAGCGACGAGTGAGACTGCCACATTGTGAACTGTAACTAGAGCTGGTGGTTAATTTGCCATCAGTTCATGTGCTATCATTATTGGCTACTGGTATCTTTGTGCTTGTAATAAAGCTTGCTCCCTCAAAATTTTATAGAAGAATCTTTCGGGTGTAACACCCAGGGTGTTTAAAGTTTTATTTCATCCTGTGTTGAAAGCTTACAAGCCTAAAATTGAGTCTTATTATAAGACACCACATGTTTGAAAACATTGGATTTAAATTAAAATTTGATAATTTTTTTTTTTTATTTTTTTTATAAACAAAACAGCTAAGTGATAAAGAAAAATAACTAAATATGAAATAAACAAAACAAATAAGTAGAACAAACAAATCTGAGCCATCCAGGGGCATATATGAATGAAATAGAGAGAGAATCAGAGCTACTCGAGATGCCAACCAATGGAACCAATACTAGTTAGGAAAAATAATCTAGAACCAAAGAAAAATGCTTGGAGATCAAGTTAGAACTGTTGTATTGAGTAAGAGAGTCAGGGAGCCGATCCCTTAAGAAGTGAGGAAAGACAACTATTTATAAGTTACAATGCCAGGCTTGGCCAAACATATTTTGACCCAAAGACCTAAAAGGACTAGAACCTATGATGTTCGGCCACACATCCCATTCGTTAGAGGTGGTTGTAGCTATTATTCATGTGTCACTCAGTCTCATACTGGCTTATCCACATCTCTGATTATTCAAATAGATCTTGTCCTTTACTAGTTCTTTTTACCGTGTCCCCGAAGGGACACCTTATTGGATTCTCTTATGCTTGAGAGGGTGCTTTCGGTGCCTCAAAAATACTTCTCAGGACTTCACACCAAATTGCGGTCTTTTAGTTGGGTGCCATGTGTCCTTAAGCTTATTTTCTCCTATATAGATAGTCTTTCTACTTATAGAAGGTTAGGTAATGAAGCTTTGAGAAGTGAGAGAATCCCCTTCTTTCAAATTCCATTAACAGAAACCCAAAGCGACACCTTACCCATAGTAATCCTTTTCAATTCCAGCCATCACGTGCACTCTTCTCATGCTTCCAGAAAGATTTCAAGGAGTCCCAAACCTCACTAACTATCTTTCAAATATTTTCCCAGGAGTCCCAAACCTCACTAACTATATTTCAAATGTTTCCCCAGTTGATATCACTATTCTCTATCCTCTAATCAACTTTTCTCTCGTCTTTTTCTTTTTTCTTGTATCTTTTGATCTTTGACCCTTATTCTCCATTCTCTTCTTTCTTTAAAAGAGATAATTTCCTTCTCTCTGTCATGTCTTTGGATGTTTGTGATGCTAGTGAAGCTGCCATCGAGAATGTTGAGGTTACATCTCCTATTGTTGCTGAATCCGCCTAACACGAAGAGGCCACCTTGTTTCCTCTACAGTGAAAGGGCTTTTCACCCTTCTATCAGTATGTCCACAGGGGTTGAAATCCTAGTTGACTCCATAGTCCCTCAGAATATTAACTTTTAGAATATATTGTAACATCCAAATGGATGGGGATAATTCTGCAAACCCCAGGACTCATTTTGTTTCTGCTACGTCTCTACGATAAGAGATGGTGACATTCATAAAGTGAAAACAACCTTTGGCTGGTCTGTCGGGATCAACGTTCTTTCCCCCTCCACTCAAAGAGAGTCTATTCTCTAAAACTGGGATATTTGAGTGGTGTATACCTATCCATTTTCCCTAGGATTAGGCCCTTTCTTCAAGTTTATTCTCCAGATTTCTGAGAAATATAAGATTTCTCTTGGACAGGTAGCTCCTACTATCTGGAGGTGAATTTCTTATCTCCTTGCTATTACTTCTGCTTTAGGGTTCGATTTTATACTTGACAATCTCTTCCTTTTGTACCATCCCCAAATTATTCGAGAAAAATTATTCATTGTCAAATACCATGGGTCGAAGAGCCTACTCTCAAATCTTGATAAAAAGGGTAATCATTGGATTGACAAATTTGTGTTTATCTGTGCAGGGCATCTTCTTCATAGTGCAGCCATTCCAGAAGAATGGAATTGTATCTATAAGTGCCCATATTCTTGTTATGTAGCATTATTCTTGAATCTTATTTTATATTGTTTGAAAAGGATCTCCTCTTCTCAATTTCTCCATGGACCCATACATTTGTCAAAATCTGACCCTATGTCCAAAAGATTCTTAGTAGCGTGAGGTTCGAAGAGCATGGTTGGAGTTTTATCTCCAAGAAAATGGTTTGGTCCTTCCCTAATCATAATGAGTTTAGTGAACAACTCATTTTCCACTTATTATTCATCCACTAATGTTGACATTAATTTTTTCCCTTTTCTTCAGGGATAAAAATAGGCATAGCTGATGCCCGGTGGAATAATTTCCTTCTGACTTCTATTGGGTTTGCGTTCCTTCTTCAATCAGAGAAGGAAAAAAAAGAAGCCCAAGCAAAGTACTTCGGAGAAGAAAAGGAAAAAAGTCACTGTTGGCAAATCCTCCCTCTTTATAAGAGGGGAGAAATGAGGTAAGGGGTGGTTACTTTTAAAGAGAAAGTTGTGGTTGGTCATGAGTGGGCAGCTCCTTCCCCTAAAAGTTTCCTCTTATAGTGACCGAATGAAACAGCTCAGGCACAGTGCTGGGGAAGTGTAGGGATAGAGAGGGAGAGGGTCGAGCTCAAGACCTGCCGATGGAATTTCACTTAGACACTATTTTTCCTGCTCACCCAGATATCCTTTCGTGTCCCAATACCGTCTGGGAGTCCCTAGTCCCCATGGAATACGTGATGTAGCCCAAATTACACCTCGTGATAAAGAATAGAGCGATCGTTGAATCAACTATAGAATAGGTCAATGCAGTTATTTAAATCATTAATCAATTATTTTCAAAGGGGGTTTGTGGTAACAAGTAATAGTTTATAAATCTTGAAGTAAACAAGTAACCGAGTATCAATTAATGTTGTTTATAACAATAAGTGAGAATGGACTAGGATTGTGTTTCCCATGAATTCATAACTCAAAGTGTGGCGTATTAGTGATCTATCCCAGTTCTTAGCATGCAAAATTGGTAAGTTAGGTTCACCTAAACACCTTTTGGCCCTTATTAGATAAATATCACTCAGTCACCGGTTAGGTCTATGAGTGTTTTAGTATCAATCCTTACCCTTGATCTCAGATTAGCTATGTTTGGACAAGGCTCAAGCTATTAGTTGAGAGTTGATAGCCTCAAATCTCTATTGTTAATCTCTTTTTCTATTCTTTACCCCTATGGTCAAGCAAGTAAGAATTAAGGCGAGTTCTAACGATTGCAACCGTTAAAAAACAATTAATACGAAGAGAAGAACAATACATGCATGAACACCGTTCAAGAATCACCAAGTACTTTAACCTACTTTGTTAATTCATCATAGTTCCTATAATCCTAGTTATGAGATTTAGCTACTCTTGTTTGTAGGATCAAACTAGTACAATACGTCTCTAAGGTTAAAAAGTGCGTAAACTGTAAATAAAAACCTAAGGAAAGTATTTATAGACAAAATAAAACCTATCCTAAACAAACTAGTATTGCAGGTCCGTCAGCATACCACAAGTCATATATTAGGATCATAACTCATGGTCAACAAGGTACGATCGGTGGTCTTCAAAAGTCTGTCAATTTCTCCAGCTTTTAATAAGTTAGTGTATGACTCGTGGTCTTGACTTATGATTCGTGCATTGACTCCTACTCAGTGAGTCCAATTTGCACCTTTTAGTTGATCCTGCTTATGGATCTCACAACGAGTTTGGATGACTCGTGGTTTCACTTTACGAGTTGTAGGTTGACTCGTGATACGTGGTCTTTTTGTACATCTTTTGGACTCCATCTATGGATAATAGTACAAAACTGTTGTTTCTCTTCACGAGTCGTGTAATAACTCGCTCTATTTGGACTAACTTCAACTCTTCTAAACTCCCTCTACGGATGATAGTATGACTCGTACTCTCTATTCACGAGTCGTTGAATGTGTCATGGTGTCAACATTGATTTTTCACAGTCTATGTTCATTAGTATAGGCCTTAGTACCACTCATACAATGAGTTTATGAGTCATACACAAGGCTACATGAATCGTACTTAGCTCTTTTTCAACACATTTTCCTTCTTTTGCTTCCAAAACCTGTTTTACTACACAAGCACATAAAATCACATTATATATACCAAAACATACTTAAGAACACAAAAAAATTCCATGTTGTAAGTGTTGAAGTACCATAAGATCACGATACATCAACACCCTCAACTTAGAACTTTTGCTTATCCTCAGCAACAAAAACACAACTATATTATCATGACGCTTAAGTAAAATAAACCTAGGAAAACTATGACAGTCACACCAAAATGGGTACCACATATTTAACACATTCGATCCCCCTCCTTTTTCCAATCATTACAAAATAGTTGCGCGCAATCCACTCATCAAATTGACATAAAAGGATCTACGGATGACATTATGATATCAATGGGCAATCATGCATACACAGATGACAATCACCCTAATAACCAACAGTCAATAATGTTACCCAGTGAATTCACAATAAAGAAGTCCCATACACGTAGTATTAAATAAAATCGGGAATAATACAAATGCGCTCGCTCTCACGAATAAGTTCAAACAATGCATGTACAATACCATAAGCTTGCCCTTATTTTCTATATTTTCGCTTTCAGACAGTTGGACTAGGATCACTATAGGATTTTACTCGACTTGTAATGTAGGCTTGGGACGGTTCTGATAGCTTTAGGATAAGTGACTCGACCCTCATTGACACTACACTAACTTTATTCCAGTTCGATCTTCCTCTTTTCCTCCCTTTTTTCTTTCTATTATTCTTTTTCAACAACAGGTATGTTTTCTTTATTTTCTGCTCAACTCATTCTTTTTTTTTTCTTCTTATTCATACCCAACCCTTCTTCTCATTAACCTGTATAGTAGTCATCCTCAACTTAGGTGATTTGCCTGAGTTGAGGTTTACAGTGACTAAGGAGGGACCAGGGCGCCAAAACGAAGGTTCAAAAAAAAAGATTGGGAAGGTGAATAGGCTAATTAACAAAAAGGTCTGTTTAGGCTCAAAATCAGGGATATAGGAATTATTGCATTGCTTGGTAGGTCATTTAGGATTAAGTGAACTCTTTTAAGAACGGCCTCTAACCTTGTCCTAACTAACTATCCTATGACATTACAAGACTAACCAGGTAAATTCCAGATTGTACACACAAAGTAAGAACTAAACTAATACAGCTCACACACACAAACAACACAGGGTTGCACTATAAACCACTAACTATTGGGTTCATGCCCCAGCTTAAGCAATGATTATCACATCCATATATATAATGTCATGCAAAGAGCCATAGTGTTCAATATACCAAAGTAAGAAAGCACACAACAAATATGAAATAAACAGAACAAATAAGTAGAGCAAACAAATCTGAGCGAGTCAGGGGTATATTTGAATGAAATCGAGAGCTAATCTGAGCTACTCGAGATGTCAACCAACGGAACCACTACTAGTTAGGCAAAATAATCTAGAACCAAAGAAAAATGCTTGGAAATCAAGTTAGAACTGTCGTATTGAGTTAGAGAGTGAGGGAGTCTATCTCTTTACAAGCGAGGAAAGACAATTGTTTATAAGCTACAATGTCAGGCCTTGGCCAATCATATTTTGACTCTAGGACCTAAAAGGACTAGAATCTATGATGTTCGGCCACGTGTCCTGTCCGTTAGAGGTGGTGCCAACTAGCAATCCTACTCCACTCAATCAGATACAGGCTCGTATGTGTCTCTAATTATTCTGACAAAGCTTGTCCCCCACTAGTTCTTTCTACCGTGTCACCGAGGGGACACCTTATTGGATTCTCCTATGCTCGAGAGGGTTCTCTCGATGCCTCGGAAATACTTCTTGGGACTTCACACCAATCACGGTCTTTTTGGCGGGTGCGACGTGTCCTAAGCTTATTTTCCACCGTACATTAATATTAATTATTCATTGCTCCCTACTTAACATGATATTAGATCAATCAATATGAGGAAAAAGAAAATTTAACTACTAATTTTCATATCACTCTTGGATGAATCCTTGTACAAAAACGATAGCAAACTCGGGCAATAGTTGCAATCCTTCGGTCCACTGTAAATTAATAGAAGACAAAACCATAACTCTCCCAGTTAGTTGCATAATATTCTATCATGACCCATCCACACTATTCCTATTATCTTATGAGAATAATTTCAACATCACTACATATTCCATCAACAGGCACAGGCTATTGAATATTTTTGCCTCACAGACCAGTGCACTAGCAATGTCCACCATTTTCATAAAACGGATCCCACTATCACTGGCTTTGGCCACCTATGTGGGGGAGGAGTAATCCATGATTCTAGTGGAATCAGGACAGAGGGCTTCCACTGCAAAACATTGATAGCCTTATTCAAAGGGCTGACTTCTGGCGGTCACAAAAATATTTGTTTCCATGTTGTACTGAAAACAAATTATCAGGTATTGATTTACTAAATTTCATCACCGTCACAAAATACACCTTATTCACATTTGCTGGATGATTGCTACTTTCTTCTTGAGGCAATGGACAATCCTCTTCACATTCTCTAGCTAATTATGGGGCTTCACATGGATTAGTTGATTCAAAGACTCTTCTTTGGAATCACCCTCCAGTCCTCCACTATTTAAATTTTGCAATGACTTTAATGGGGCTGAATAAGTCCCTTTCTGTACTAAACCTCTTTAATTTCTGATTCTATCTCGTCGCATTTCATTAGCGAAAAAGACATCTATCATGGTTCCATTTTAAGTTCAGAGGAACAAGATTTCTAATCTTTAGTTGTGCACATAGAATTTATGGGGGCCATTTTAGATTCTAAAGGTCCCAATGAGGTGAGTGTGAGACCTATTACACTCTTCGTACGACCAAAGTATAACCAATTATGTTTTAAATAATATAACAAGAAATAGTACAATGTCCATAAATAGGAACAATACCAGAGAAATCTGATGGGTCCTTAGACCAAGTTGAATACACAAGTAGAGGCTACAAAAACATCATCAGAATATCACATAGGAACAACCAATACAAATTCCATAAATAGGAACAATACCAGAGAAATCTGATGTGTCCTTACACCAAGTTGAATACACAAGTAGAGACTACAAAAACATCATCAGAATATCACATAGGAACAACCAATACAAATTCATTTAGCTTAATAAAAATTCCCAAAGGAAACTACCAAATTCTCAGAGGTTCTAAAAGCTCGCAAAGAACGAAGAGGAAAACTACAGAAGATTTAACAACGGAGAAGATGTCAATAGGATGCCCAGGCTGGATTTTGTGAAATCATCTCAGGGGAAAAAAAAGAGGGTGCAGGCTTTGAGTCAAACCAGCCCAAGTCATCCATAAGCCTCTTAATTAAATGACCTGCTGCATAACCAACACCTGAGGCCATACCTGCAGCTATAACATAGGACACAATAGTCTTGAAGTATATACTAAACTTATTTGCTCCTCGTGTATAAGCCTTTGCAGCAGCAAGTATGATAACGCACAGAAGAGAAGCTGCTGCAACTGCTATAAGCTTGTAGTCTTTGTCATTACTCTTCCGAAAAGTGAAGCCATATATCACTGGGGGGACAAGGCCGAACACAAAATACGACAACAGGGCAAAAGTAGCATGTAGTAGAAAATGTTTTCTTTGGCCAAGTAGCTCCCCGTATTGATCTACTTGGTCCCTAAGATTGGAACCTCCTCCAACACTATATTTCAAATCCACCAACTGCAAGTTTCCATTTGATTCAAGAATAGTTAAGAAGCAAGAACTAAAGCAGAAGCAGAAAGGAAGGTAGAAGAAGAGTCAGCAACTGTAAAGCAGAACTGGAACTGAGGAATACTCACATTTTGGCAAATGACAAAAAGTCCACCTATCAAATTTGCCACTCCAAGGGTTACGATCTTCACTGCACCATCAAGATAAATATATAAGTAACCATTCTTATTCTGTCAAGATTTAGGAGAGAAGATCTAAAAGCTTTGGTTTTTAGTTGTAGTAGCTTTGTTGTAAGCATCAACACTATCCACAGAAGTCATAAATTATTTTACCAAAGAACATTACATTATGCCTTCGTCTAGAATGATAAACCTGAAGTTAAAATACTCTTGCACTCGATGGCCTAAGGTATGCGTGAGAGTATGCCTTTGTAGTATTCCACCAACTGCCTAGGTGCTTTGCATCATATCATAGTTTGTATATAAATTTTGAGATATGGTCAAGATCAAACATGCATCTCATGCAACATAAAAACTAACTAATCAAGAGGAAGGATGTAAATATAAAATGTAAGAACTGGGCATAAGCATGGCTAAGAAATGCACCATTTGAAATATCCACTTAACCTTATTATCCCATTTATTGAACTAGGAAACATCAGTCAAAAGATTATGCTTCTAATCTTTTAAACAGAAGAATCGTTTACAACTCTCACACAAATCTCTTAGATTACCATTAGGGTAACCAATCAAGATAACAGAAATTAAAGAGCTTTGTTGAGTCCCACATTAGTGGTGGGATGGGGACTTGGTCTCCTTTTATGGTCTCATGAGCTAGTTTTTGGGGTTGAGTTAGGCTGCAGGTCCATTTCTTCAACAAGTTCTACAATAAAAATAAGGTCTCAATGACTTACTTGAGTCAGCATCAGATGCAGCCGCAGAGGAGACCACACCCAAGCTTGTGATTGACTCTATTAAACCTCCATATACTATGCATTTTACCATCTCCAGTGATTTGGAATGCACTGATGATGGAGAAGTTCCTGGGTCTTCCATAGGAATTCGGCAATCATTCCCTGCATTATATAGCTATTTATCAAAACATATTCCCCTACAAACTTTTTAACATATTATGAACACCAAGCTATAATGCTTCGCAATACTCAACTGACATACAACTATAGATGCTGAACTAATAAGATTCAAATGTGACATGTTTTTTTCATGAAGTACTGGCATAAGATATGACTACATACACCACTACCCCATTACTACATGAAAAGACAAATGTATAGGATCGGAAAAATCTGATGCACCACACGAGTACTGGAATATAAATGTTTTACTACATATCTTCAAGTTTTCCAGCACTCTCACCTTTATTCTCTTTAATTTCACTTGGTGATTTTTTGGAAGGCATTGCCCCTGGAATGAAGCCACCTGTAAAGTTTCCCCTTTCCCAAAATCAGTAGAAAGAAAATAAAATATAGGAAAAAGTTCACTTCATGTCACTTTCAAGAAGTACAGTAGTACATGTAGAAATTCTGGTATTTGACATGGTAAGCACAAACCAAGATGTTCAAACATTGAAACTGACAAAAAGAGAAAGTTGAGCAACAATCTAAAGCAAAAGTCGCATTACCTTCCTCTCCTAGATCAAAAAGACTTCCTGGATGAATGGGTCCTTTCGCTGGAGGAGTTCCTAAAGTTTTCTTAGGACTTGGGGGTTTATGATCAGTTGCATTATCTTTAGTTGATGGTACTCCTCTATTTGGAAAAGGATGACCATTCTGTCCATCTGATGTTTCACATGGATTATGAGGTGAACCCAAAGCAGTAGTATTGTTTGCTTGATTAAGATCTTTTCATGTTACAAGAATATTGAGAGACACAGGTCAGGTAAGTAACAATGTCAAGAATGTTTAACAATGTTAGACATTGTTCATACTAATTGATGAAGTAAAGTAATGCATCAGAAAAATCTAAAACACCAACTATAGGCTCGAGCAGCTAAGCAATGCATTGTCCTAATGTTATTCGTAACTGCTTGATAATAGTCCTTTAGTTTTAAAATCTACATAATCAACAAAAGTTTTGCACTTGGTGTGTAGGAACTAATTAGAAGTTTGTTAATTTTTCTGTGTTGTGCCTGTGGGAAGGGGCAACAAAGAGAGTGCAAGGAAGAAAAGGACAATATATTCGAAGAGTTGAGCGGTTTCCATGATGAAGGTAGACATAGCTAGTAAGCCTGCGGCTAGACCACAGCTCATGATGATCGTAAGAAGTCAGAATAATTTACCTAAAACATAGGACAAAAGATATAATTTTTGTACTCATCAAAGAAACAATTTCTGATTGATTAGAAAGGAATATTATAAGTTATATGCAGTTTGATCAGCTATAGCAAAGGAACAATATGTAATTGTACTGGTTATTGCATGCATTTAGTTTTTAGTCAACAGAAAGCAAAGAAATTAAAAAATTAAGAAACTAATTTTTATACGCTAATAAATCAAAGAAACTATTACAAATCAGCACCTGGCACAGTTAACTTCTTTCCTTTGTCCTGCTCTCTTCTCTTGTGGAAGAACCAATACAGATCAAAGCATCCATCTGCTCAGTTTTAATATATCACATATAGTCAAACTTCACCTCAAGACTGAAAAAAAAAATGTCTACTATCTTTAGGACCATTTCTTCCTTCAATGGGTCTAATGTAATTAAATCAGTTATTTGAACTAGAAAGCTGTACAAATGACTGAACTAATCATACATTAAAGTGGTTACAGGCTTACAACACCTACTGAAAGAAAAAGGATGATTTGAAGTGAATAAAGTATCACAACTAAATACCTTCATTTGCCACTGGCTTTCCCACTACAGTAGCAGACCCAGAAGGCACGGAATTTGTGTTTGAGAGATGTGGTTCTCCAGCTATTACTGTACTATTAGTTCCTCCTCCACTTCCGAATATCGGGAATGGATTGAGCTTCTTTCCTGCATAAATTGAACAAGCGTCTTAAGTGTGCATATGGTTATCAAGATACATGTCAACTAATTAAATTTATATTTAGAAATTATTGCACTTAGAACTTAGAGGGAACACTATTTAAGCTATTAAATCTAGAACTATAAACCTTACACTGTAAATTCGTAAGTTTGCAGTTCTTAGGTGAGTCAACAAAATGAAAATGAGTTACATAGATGAACTTATTGTGATTCCATAGTGAAAGACCAAACAAAGGGAATGAAGACCACCATATCAGTTCAAAACTATCATCTTAAAACTTCACACTGAAAATAAACTGCAGATGAACAATATTGCCAAAACTATCTATGCAATGATAATGCTGGTGTAGTGCTTAAGTTTCTTCCATAATGGTAAGGGAAGCTGTTGTTTCTTACTGAGGGGTGGATAAAACTTAAAAGTTGTTCTTCTATGATTCAATGTACCCATGTCAAAACTTGCTGCAGGAAAAAAAATGGAAAATGAAAAAGGGGATTAGACTGTAAGAAACTAATATTTGATGTTTAGGCTACTGACTTTATAGCGGTCTCTTCTCCACATGGACCGAAGACCTAAAACAGTCTAGGAACTTCATAATTCAACATGTTGTTGTTTGTCCAAAAGGCAAAAATCCATGTTGTATGTACTGGGACTGAATGCAGATTTACAATTCTTGCTCAAAGAGCATTAGCCATGTCAAGTCAAATGCTACTGAAACAAAGAGCTTCACTTTTCAATTTGAAACAATTGAGATCCATAATCATTGAGCCCTACTTGGCATCTCCTTTTCTTCCCTGCTTTATAGTAAAGGTGTGAGCTCACTGATCTTCATCGTGTTATCATCAAACACAAGGACAACAAATGAATCGACCTTTTAATTAGCGACATCAGCATAGAAGAGCTATACATCTACTGCACTTGGATGAGATACTAAGAGATCAGAAGAAACTAAAACTTGGAAATATACCTATACGAACGAAAACGCTGAAGCATGACAGGCATCCAAGTAGGTCATGACGATCACCAGTTTCTATTGAAATCCTTCGCTTTACCCTTCGGAGGACAACCTTAGTTATACGAGAATTACACTTCGGACAATATGCATTATGTGTGTGTAGCTTATCAACTGTCGTTGTGTCAAAGAACTCTAACTCGACAACTTCTTCCTCAACTTCTTCAATGATTCTTTCATTTTCACTTCCTTTTCTGACTGAAGCACTTGACTGTGAATCATGTCCTAGAGAAGGTGGAAGGTACACACCAGAAAGAATATCTCTGTTTGCATTTCCCGTCTCATTTTGTCCTAGTGAAGATGGAAGGTATACGCCAGAAAGAATTTCTCCCTTAGGATTTCCCGTCTCATTGAGTGAATTTTGTCCTAGTAAAGGTGGAAGACATACAGCAGAAAGACTTTCTCCATTAGTATTTCCCGTCTCATGATCAGCATTGAGCACAACGTTTAGAACCTTCTGAAAGTCTACAGTCCTTAAGTTGGCAGCCAAGTTCTCAATTCCTGCAAGGGACAATAATATAACAGTACATTGTGTGAGGGGGAAACACAACTTAGCACACTATAGGTCTCTGTGCATATGGAAATATTGCACGCGATGCCATATGCTTGCATTTCTAATATAATAATAATAATAATAATAGTAGAGCTCAATTTAAAGAATTAAACAAGGAGAAACCATATTTTTATGGTCCTTCAACAAAATTTGGCATGACAATGTTAGACAATTTGGCATGACAATGTTAGACAATAACACCGATATAAATGATATTGTCTAAATCATTAATAAGAAAACGATGGTTTTATCCTCTTTTCTAGTATAAATGATATTCTGAAAAAACATCTGTGCTATTCTGGAAAGTTAAGGTTCAGTCAGTGAGATGTTGACAGCAAGTATGTTGACAGTAAGTATGACAGTAATAATAACATCTGTGCTATTACTAGTATTTCTTATATGATCAGTCCAAGAATTTCCGACTAATAGATGAATAAGTGAAAATGTTGTCGAACAGAAAGAATATCACATCTAAACTGCAGCATCTGCAAGAATAAATCCATTTTGAATTTCATGTTCTCTTCACTAGTGCAATGGCCTCTAATGTGGCCTCAGAAAATTAAAAAATGAGTCAAAAACAACAGAGCTTACCAGTTAATTCGTCTTTCTTCTTTCTTCTTTTCTTTATTTTCCTTTAAGCGATTTACCAGTATAAACATACTCTGGTCCATGATTGGTGCGTAAAATTTTTGTGAAAATATTGATGAGTGAACAAATTAATAATAATATTAGCAAATCAAATTGCTTTGATGGGAATTTTAAATATTAATAATTGATATGTCCAAATGTTAATTATAAACAGTAAAATAAAAATACATTAAAATTATAAGAAAAATTAATTTAGTCCATCGGAGAAGTTTTCTCCTTTGGTAATTCAATACTGAAAAATGAGCACACACAACCTCTTAACTATTACTCCCTCCGTTTCAAAAAGATTGATCTAATTTGACTTGATATGGAGTTTAAAAAAAAAAAAAATTTAAATTTTGTGATCTTAAATTAAAGTCATTTTAAATATATCAAAATGTCCTTTAATCTTGTGGTTTTTAAACATATCACGTGGAAAGTTGGAATTAAAAAGTTGCTAAAAAAGGAAAGGGATTTTTTTTTTTAAACGGAATAAAAAGAAAAATAAGTCAAAACGGAGGATGTATTATTAATAAAAAAAAAAAATATTTTTTTTTTTTTTGGCTAGAATGTAAAGTAAAGAGCAGAGGAAGTGACCACAACGCAAACTGATGGAGATGAAAGTTTCCGAGAATAAAAAGAGCGAGAGTAGAGAAGGAAAACTACAAAATCAGAAGAGGAGATTATAATACTCCTCCATGATAGTTAGGCGAAACATTTTGTTTTGTGTTTTATACGATTGACATTAATTATATGAGATTTTTTCTTATCTTACAAAAATTAATGAATTTAAATTCTATACTTCCGATTTTAAATTTTATATTTACAAATTGATGATTACAACCTGTTTAATCAAAAACAATGTTTATATTTTCAGTTGGATTCCCATTTTCGACCTACACGGACTCATTGATGTGAAAAAAGAGGCTCAAGTGTAAGAATGAAGAAAACGTGTTCTAATGTTGATACATCTCAAATCAGCGTCATCGCTTTGAGGCCTATAATTCAAGGTCAACACATGGGGATCCAAGCCATGATCATCGACACAAGGACGTGTTTGGAGGACCCTTTTTGAGCTTACACTAGAGCAATACCACATATGGATGATAGCTTGGGGCTTGAAATGCACTTAGAAGAGCAAGGAGCATTCTGCCTAAGGGTGACGGAAGGGGCGACGAAAGGCCAAAAGCTTGACCAACCGTCCCCTGAGCCGCCAAAGGAAGCCCAAGGGCGGAGCACACTGACAACCCACTTGACGGTCAATCAAGTGATTGACCAACCGTCCCATGAGCCGTCAAGTGGAGGCCAAGAAGATCCCTCACTGTTTTGGGGTGACGGTTGGAGTGACGGGCAGTCACACCCTTGACGGACAGTCAAGGGAACCATCAAGGCCAAACAGAACCCTCGTTGATTGGGCCTCTTTCTATCTTTGTTAAGGTCATTTTTGGGCCTTTGTAATAAGACTATAAATATTTAATCCTAGGGTTATCTTTAGTTAGCTTTTTTATATTGATTGAGAATGAAAACTCTTGAGAGAGTGTTTGAGAGCTTGGAATGGCTCTTGTTGCATCTTGTTTAGAAACGGTGGTTGCGAGGGCGTTACGATTCTCAAGGTCATTCGTAAGAGTGAGGTGCTTCATTGGATTATTCTTTCAGGATTTTAAGATTCAATATATCCTTTAGTTTCGTTGGATTTCCTTGCTTGTGTCTATCTATCTATCCTCTTCATCTATTGTTTGTTTCTTTGTTTTCGTAGTTAAATTCTCATTTCCGTATTTTGGCTTGTATCAAATGTTGTCACTCTATCACTTAATTCTTGAACTTGATAAATTGATATTAGAGTAAAATTTCATTACTCCAATTTATTTGCAGGAATGCTTGAGAATTGAGAAGAATGGAAAAAAGAAATTTTATTTTATTCACTACATTTCAACTTTTATTTTTAGAGAATAGATAGTCGAAAGAGGGAAAAAAGAAAGAATATATATAACACAAGTTTGATTATGAGAAAGATAAAGAAGAATATAAATATTAGAATGTAAATTAACCATTTATCATCATCAATTGCATTGGCTAAATAATTCCTTTCTATTTATTTTTTTAAAGATCCTATATTTGTTTTACCATAAATAGTTAGTTTTTTTTAAAGAAATATCATCATACATAGAATTAATCCATTATTAATTAAAAAATGAAACCTTAAAAACATGGGGTCAAAAGCCATTGCTTCAGTGACTTTATCATTGAGCCTGCACTAATATTTATTAGGATATACTATTAACCATGTTGGTTTAAGTTATAGTATTATTTTTGTATCCCATGTAAAGACAATTTATTTCATTTACTTAATTTAATAAAGTCTTTATTTCAATAGATCGTTGTGTAGACATGTGTGTCCTTTACTTATAAAGTAGACGATTTTTTGTATGGAGTTATTTAACTCATGCATGGAAGATTAAAATTATCGGTTCTTATAAGTTCTAAATTAATGTTCACAATCAAAGATGAAGTTGGACAAACATCTTGATGATTGTAGCACAAGATTAAAATATAATTTGATCTTAATTATGGGAGTCGTAATATTCCAACTTCTTGTGCTAGTACATTTCGTATGTATTGAACGGACCAAGTAGAGATGTTTGTTTATGTTCTGAATATTAATAAACAACTTCTCTAGTCCATTACATGTACTTATACTCTTAATCTTGATATAATTATTATGATCTATGTAATTTGATTTATTATTTTAATCTATTAAAAGGTGAGACTCTATTACGAGTCAATATATTCCTAATAGATTGGATAATGACAAATCACTTAGTGAAATAATAATTAGTTGATAGAACCATGTCTCGGACTTGAGATGGAAGACACCCCTATATGGTTGCTTATAAGTTTTCACGTGTGAACCCTGCAGGTGAATTTAGTATCTGTCACGTGAAATAAGTTGAGCATAGTAATAGAGGATTAATTTAGTCAATAAATTAAATTTTCATGATTTAATTGATTGGTGTCGGTAATTCTAACATGGGGAGTTAAATAAGATGTAATGGTAGATTTTGAAGTTAATATCGAGGAGTGCAATTACAGATTTTTAGTGGAATAATTTGTAATTTATTATGCTATGGTAATTCATTCATTTGCGAATTAATATCATAATTGGAAGCCTCAGTTAATAAATCTACGGTCCCTGCTACGCCTGATTAACTAATCGAATTTGAAAAGAAAAGAATTTTTATGGAAGAAATGATATTATTTTATTAGTCTTCTATAAGGAATAAGTGTGACTTAATACCAAGAAATAAAGAGCTGAAAAACGTTTGCACTTAATGGGATTATTACGGCTGAAAAACGTTTTGCTCATTATGGTGGTATTAAGTTGACATGAAGGCTGAAAACGTTTGCCCCTTCCCTTTCCTTCTTCAATGGAGTTTTGGAATAAATAGGGGTTTGGTTTTCAGAAAATTATGATTCTTTTTCCTGGAAAAAACAAAGAACTTGTCCACACAAGTATTGATTAGAAAAGGTTAATCAGGAAGTAGTAGAAGGCAGCAGACCTGGAGAACAAGGTGATAAACGAAATTTGTGAAAGCTTCAACAGGTATGTATAGTTTTTCAAAATTTCGTTCTAGATTTACGTTATCATGTCATCATGTAAGTTTGTGATCCGTGTATTTATGCTTCCGCTGCGTATATGAACTATACGTTCTAGCAATATTATCTCACATTAGTTGAGGGAATGGAACCTTATGTTCTTGATATTTTTTTCCTTTCCCCATGGGCTAGGTTTTAATATTGAGTTAAATCTGAGATGTATTAATCCCGTTATACACGGATATATAGTTTTGCATAACTTCCATCATTCTATACTCTCTTCAAACAAAAACTAACATCAAAATAATACACACCGAAGAAAGGAAGTATTAAAATCTTCAGTTTTATTCACGTAAAAGTATATAGATAGAAGTGTGTGTACATTGAGTACCTTCATTGTCGTCAAAGTTGACGTTATTTTTAGGCTTGTCCTTGTTGGACTCTTCCTCATCGCTGCTATCGCTGCTATCGCTGCTAGACAGATGATCATCTTCATTAATAACAGCACCACCATCATCGTTGGCAGTGCGTCGAGCTCCACGTCCGATGAGTGCCTCATCTACCGTCTCCTCCGCCTCTACCACTGTGTCCGGCACCATCTCATTCAGTTGTGTTTCGCGGCCCACCTCCATTGCCATAATGCCAAATTGGAATTATTAACTTTTATGTGGCACTAAGACTTGTGAAATAGGCCAACAACCCAAGTTGTATTTCTCTTAAGAGCCAAAGTGTGATGTGGTATAAATATACAACAATTCAGTCAATTATCAATGTTTTTCAGCATTAAAAAAACAAAGTAATAAATGAAGGTGGTTAGGAGAGTAGTGTGAAAGAAAAAACATACATACGTGTACTTGGTTGTTTTATATAAGGGGGATTGGGGGGAAAGAACATGTGAATAATTTTCTAGATCGAAGTTGTAAAATATTTTTTTACATTAATGTTTTGGAGTGTTGCAAACCAAAGGTAATAAATTAATTAAGGTGGTTAGAAGTATGAAATAATTAACATATGGATCGATATGGACATACTTAAATTAACAATTTTAGTCATGCTAAGGACAAAAAAGATTGAAAATCCTAAAAAAGATCTTGGAGTAGTTGTTTACACATATAATTGGGGGTTACAGATTGTCTACAGGTAATGATTCTTCGTTCTAGCTAGGTTAGACTTAAAAAATATATAATGAAAACTGGGTTTCAAGCTTTTCAGATGGTAGTGCCAAATCGTGGAGATACCTATCATAAATGTCTTTAGTCAAGTTTCTTGCAATTTAATTCTAGTAGTACTTAGTCAAGTTTCTTGCAATTTAATACTAGTATTACTTAATATTTAAATCCAACTACCAGGTCACTACATATATGGTTGACCTGACTTGGTTGATTTCAGCTATGAGGTTCACACCATATCCTCATCATTATTTAATTAATTTCACTTGATAATTGATATGACAGTGAATACCTCTATTCTTTTTCTTTACTACTAACTAGTGAATTTTGTCCGCGCTTCGCGTGGTTATTAAAGACGATAAACTATCAATAATTTTATTAATATAATATAGATAGAAGAGGTATATAGAATCTCTCTCTTTCTAGATATATATATATATATACATATATATATATATATATATATATATATATCCATCCGTAAAATTGATTTTATAGAGAAAAACGTTTGTTTATTAGTTATCAGAGTTCCAACAAAGTAAGAAGTTATTGAATCAAAAAAAAGTACTTCCTCCGTTTCAAAAAGAATGACCTAGTTTGACTTGGCATGGAGTTTAAGAAAATAAAGAAGACTTTTGAATCTTGTGGTCCTAAATTAAAGTTATGATAAATGTACCAAAATGCCCTTTAATCTTGTGGTCTTAAACATGCCATGTGGAAAGTTAGAATTAAAGTGTTGCCAAAAAAGGAAAGGGTCATTCTTTTTGAAACGGACTAAAAAGGAAAGTAGGTCATTCTTTTTGAAACGGAGGGAGTATAAACTTACGACAATCAAAAATTCATATAAAATACAAAATAAAGAGAAATAAAGAGAAATATTGTGTAGATTCTAGAGCTATTTAAAGCTTACAATGAAGTTTTTGTAATTGAATATTCAAGAAAAAACATTATATTTATACATTTTTAAGGAAGTAAAAAACCAAAAAAGGAGAAAAAAAGATAATTACATCCAATAAAGTCACAAGTTACTATTTTGAATCAAAAGAAATTATAAAGTTACAAAAATCAAAAATTCATATAAAATACAAAATAAAGATAAATCATAAAGATAACATATGGAAAAATAAAATAAAGCAAAATATCACTCTTACGTTCAGTAAAAGGACAAAAAAAGGAGAAAAAGGATAAATATGTCCAACAAAGTTATAAGTTACTACTTTGAACCAAAAGAAATTATAAACTTGAGAAAATCAGAAATTCATATAAAATACAAAATAAAGAAAAATATACAGAGAAAATATGAAAAAAAAATGCAACATCATTTTTACGACCTTAATCATAAAAAATAAAAGAAAAAAATACGAAATCAATGCACAATCTTCCAAGCTCTTGTCGACGTCCACTCCTACAAGCAAATGACTATTCAATAGCCTTCATATTCTTCGAGTCCAACTAATGCATGAATATAATATGCACCAGAAACATAACAACTTAAAAGGCTTATGTTATTTTTACAAAATCATCTTATAAATCTCTGTTTATAAAATTACAATGTGAAATATCAACAAGGTCATGAAAAAAAACACTTTATTATTATTTCATAAATAATTATTTTTCTAAAGATACTTCACGTGATTTTTCTATAAAAGCTTCACTGTACTAATAACGAACCAATAATAATAAAAAATAAACTCCCCAAATAGTGTGAATTTGAGCTTCGTTGCAGGCTTGCAGCTATCCTACATCAAGTAGGTCTTGGACTCTATTTTCATCTTGATGACTTGATCACTTACTTTCTTCTCTCTGAGTTTTTTTGTCTCTTCCTCAACTAATTCAAATCAACTTGTATTAACTTGAATATGAAAAAAAAATGGTTAAAATGATAATTTAAGAAATTAAATATAAAACAAATGAAAAAGAATAAAGGGAGAGAGGAGTAAAAAAAGAAGAATTTTTTTATCATACGCATATCATTATGTGGTAAACTGAACATCAATGCGGCCACTTCTATTTTTAATGATACATAAGATTAAATAAATAATAACCTTTTTCTTATATCATAGATCCTTGTGCCCGGCCCTTCTTCGGATCATGCACATAGCTTCCCTTTTTAAGATCGTAAAAAAAAAAAACACTGTTTAGAGAATAATATGTTTTGACAATATCAAAACGGTAGTGATCCACTATCCACAGTTTATTGTTATTCAAGAATATAACATAATCAATACCGCTCTTGAAAGCATGTTCATTTCCATCTCTTCTTTCAGAGGAAAAAAAGTTAGAAATAACATTATCAAGTAAAAAATAAGCATGCCCAGTGTTTAGCCTCAAGAATTTGTAAAAGTTATGGTCTTATAATAACTCATATACAATAAGTTGGAATAATAAAAGCTACCATTATTGAACTTGTAGACTTTCTTTTTAGAAAGCCTCCTGATAGGAATGTCAGAGACCGTGAAAATTATAAACTTAAGATGGCGAATGAAAAAAATGTGATACTTGCAACTCATTAACCAAGTGTTGAAATATAGTCCTTCTTCCAATTGCATTGAGAAAAATATTTTGATCAATCTTCATCTTTGTACTCTCATATGATGCAATTTATGCATGAAAAGAGCAAATAAACAATCAATATGAAGTAAATCGAGTCGTCTAAATTTCCAATCATAAGAAAAGTAAATACTTTTACATACAAAAAACTTTGTTAAATATACTTTTCATTTTCAAAGATACAATATTCCAAGAATAACATAAAACAACTAATTACGATCAAAATACTAATTGGTGAGAAATTTTACCAATTCTTTTTCTAGCATCGATATTTTTTCTCCCGCAGTTTCTCAAAAGCGAGCATTTTTTTGAGGGCCTGGACGTTCCTAACAATTTTAAGAAACTTATGTGAAGGCAACATTATATTTGAGTATTGATGGAGTGAGTAGTGAAAATTTAATAGGCAAGGAAATGATAAAAGTGGGCAAGTGACGTTACACAAATGAAGAAAACGGTAGCTCTATCAACTTCTTTCAAATACATGAATGTATATTAATATATCCAATTAAGAAGATAATTATAATGAGATTATAAAATGAAAATTAAGTAATTGAATCTAATTAAAAATGGAATAAAAGGCTCAAAAAATCCATTAAAAAAATAAAAGTGAATTGTGGTCTTAGAAGCATGTCACATCAGCAAGGACATAACCTTCTTTTATATATATATAGATAGATAGATAGATTGAACTAGACTATCCATATTCTTCCACCTACATTAATATGGTGTAATGAACTGAATTTAAGAGGATTGATTCAATATGTGTAAAGTCCTACTCGGCACTTTCTCTTCCGTTTTCTACTTCTGTAATATAGGTTGATTAATTACTAGTTTCTAAGTATTTTCTCCCAAAAATTAATTTATTTTTTTTTATACTTAAGCCTTTATCCTATTTAGTCCATCGGTGGTCTTATCTTGTTCGTCTCTGTCACGCCCCGAACCCTATCGGGACGGATTGGCACTCATAGCTGACAAGGCCCGAGAGAACCGAGCTCTGCTTACATTCATTCATACGCATGTCATAAGAAACACCATCATCACATAAGAACATAATAGGCTAACATCGGAAATCATGGAACATGTAAGATATATATATATAGACATATGAGAAACTTGGCCGACATAGCCATCAAGTCAAACGACACACATCTCTTCTCTTCACACTACTTCACATACCCACGTACGTCTACAAAAGCCTCTAATAGAAGTACATACATGACCAACCTAAATTCGGGACAAGCCCCGCTTTACTTAACATTTACAATACCAAAATACATGTACAACTATGACACGAAAAGCCCCGAATCGACTGGAGCTCACCAAAAGTCAGTAGAAGTCCTGCAGCTCACTGGGGAGGTCTACTAGTGCCTGCGCCTGCAGCAAGTAAGGTAAATCCCCCAAGAGGGGTCAGTACGAAGAAAGTACTGAGTATGTAAGGCTATACGAAACTATATGATACATAAAGACTCCAATGAAATCAAATATAAATGAGTACACATTATGGATAAGTCACCATCTTTCATATATGGAAAAAGTATACATTATGTGAAAATACTTTCTTTACTCTTACATTCGTTCGTTCATTCGCTCTTTCGTCCATCCATTACTCATCCATCCATTCATATAATGCCCGGGCCCCAAGCTGATCAGTGGGTAGTTAATAGTAATCGGGATTGACTCATGCTAGGCTTTTCCTTGCCCTGGGATACCACCCGTGGCGGAATCGACCCATGCTAGGTGTTCTTCTCACACCTGGGATACCCTCCGTAAATACTGGGATCGACCCATGCTAGGTTATTTAACCCCTGGGATACCACCCATGAAACATCTCTCCTCTTTACAACATTACTTCTTTAATCTTTGAATTAGCTCAATCAATGGTTACTTTATTTTGGGAACTTTATTTTGGGAACTTTTGAATATAACATTATTGGAACTTGGAACCATGCTCATGATCATGTGACACATGAATGATAATAGACCAAGAATGAGATATACGTGACTAACAATAACAACAAATGATAACTCGAAATGAAATACCTTAGGACAGTTCGGGAATGAGTAAGTACCCTACCAAGGTGTACACTATATGCTGCAGAATAATACGGAAAGAGGGAACTTACATACATTAATTCCTTAATATGGATACACAATCTTACTCGCGAATACAACACTTCAGCTTCCCCTTTACAACAACATCACAAGTTGATAATTACATCCAAAAAGGGTATCGGGGTCTTCGGGGATCAACTAGATGCGAAAACATACAAAATCGGAACCGGGGCCGACCTGCGCTGCCACTTGCGCCCGCAGGTGGCTGACTTGTGCCCGTAGATGGCTCCTGGAAGATTCCAGGAGCATCTGCGTTGGCATCTGCGCCCGCAGATGCCTCCGTCTGCGGGGGCGGATGCCCGTTTTGGCCAAAATGGGTCCTTTTTGGGTCTTTTCATGCAATGAATGGTCCATGATCATAATCAAACATATTGGAACATATTTTTGATCATCTTAAACACCAACATTCAGCCATAGTCTCACAACACACATAACAACACCCAAAAATCACATTTCACGGCCAATACGGCACCAAAATCGTAACCAATTTCACAATAACAATTCCAAATGTTATACACAAGGATTAAACAAATTAAGACTATAATCACTTCTCACATGTCAATATTTACTCCACCAAGTTCACTTTCTTCAAAACCACAAGTCCATAGCCAAGTTTACAAGACAAAACCATTCTCCGATTGCAAAAATAGACAGTTTTACACATAGCACACCGTCCAAAACTTTGCCAACACCACCAACATAATTTATAGACCATATTAAACATATTATATAGTAAACCATGAGAATAATACTTACCAAAGAGTGATCTTGTTCCAAAGGAGATGAGAGCCTAGGGTTTGTATGTTGAGAGAAAAATGTGGAAAATGTAGAAAAGGGCATGTGTGTTGTTATGAATTAAAAATCTGATTTCTCTCATTATATAGCCCCTTTAAAATGATTCTCATCCACACACTTGGTGTGTTTACTTGGTCCATGGAAGAGTAGGCAAGAATGGGTCAAAAATCCCTTTTGGGCCATGTCTTTCTCTTGATTATTGAGCCTCATTTGGCCCAAATGACACAAGACCCATTAATGCCCACCATTTAATGCATAATTCACCAAATTTCTCATGTTTCATTACTTCCATCAACATTACGGTAATCGGCTAGACTCAGAAACGTACGGGGTGTTACAGTCTCTTTCTCTTACACTTTTATACCTATGGACTGCTTCTTCAACCTCACCCTGGACAAACATACGTCTTCGACTCTCAGGCCCTGGCGGACTTTTTAACATCATAGGAATTTACAGGTTGATCCATCGAAGTTCTTAAGCAGTTTAAAAGACTAACCACATACTAAGGGTAGATATGGACGACTAAAAATAGTTACGGAGCTTAATTATCAAATAAAGATATTTATAACGTATCTATGAAAACATATGAACATGCTTTAACATAACGTAAGCATGTTGTACAAACATGGGGAGAAAATTACCTAGGTCTAGTAAGCAATATAACCTACTTACATAATGTAGAGCGGATAGATTTTTCCCTTTCGAAAGTCCCCGAGCTGCTCCGAAATAAGCTTGAAAATAAAATTCACACTCTTTACAAACACTCTATATTTTTACAAACTCTCTTCTTTTTTTTATGCTTATTCACACTTACAAATAGTAGTTGAATACTCTAGTACTCAAGCTCTGAGGTCGTTTTCTCGATGATCTTCTTTCTTACAAATGAGAAGTATTTATAGCCAGAATGCGGACTTTAAACTGAAATTCAAATCTTCAAATTGCCGTGTTAGTGTTGTTGGGTCTTTGTCATGGGTCCCACTACTATTTCTTCTTTGAAATTTTTCCTAAAAACTGCAACATTTGTTGTCTTTTTCTTCTTTATGTCGCTTTCATCATTACTTCATGTCATTTTCTTCTTTTTCTTTATGACTTTTGAGCCTTCTGAATCTCTCCATTATGGATTGTCTTCGTCTGATGTCATTGCTTATGAATATTAAGTCTGTTGAGGTCACTGCTTACTTCATTAACATATAGTGTCTAAATTATGTAAAGCATCCGAGTCAAAACTCATGCTTGAATCATCATCGACATTCGGATCTTGGGCAAATTGATCCATAGCTGGGTCATAGTCTGAGTCTGAATTTGGTACTTTGGAATCTTCTTTTTCTGGCTCTAATTTTATCATGTCTTTAGTCTCTTCTTTAGTCGTATTAGATGTACCTTTTATTAACAGTCTCATCAACGTGTTTCCAACAATGCTTTCTATTTTTTTAGCATTTATCCTCCGTCTGCTCTGTCTTTTAATTTTTGAGCTTAAGGCTCCCTCTAAATTAAAACTAGCCGGAAGTCTCCTTACACTTTTTGGCAAAGTGTCAGCCATTAATGGATTTGATAAGTCTTTACCGGCTATCATTTGAACCGGACTAGCTACACCTTTACCTGATGTAGTAGGTCTGTCTGCATTCGTTGGGGGAATGCACACCCGTCTGATCCATTTTAGATAAAGATGGAGATCTTTGTTGTGGAGTTTGAAAATTTGTCTGAGAGTAGGGTTCTTTAAGAGGCTGTTCTGGAATTTGTCTTTGGTTTAATGCAAAATGAAGATCTTTTATATGGTTCTGCAGTATTTGGTTATGTTTAATTAACTCGTCTCGCTCTTTTTCTAATAATTCATTTTTCTGATTCAAACGTTTAAAACCGTCGGTCATAGAGCTGCAATGGTCACAAAAATAATTTTATTGGTGTCTTTTTGGATATTATACTGAGGGTAGTTTACTGGATTTCGTAATTTGGGGGTTATATAAAAATTTGGCCCTAATTTTCCTCGGGCATAGTCTTATGCTTCTATAAAATTGTTGAATCCCTTGTATAAAGGATCTTTGAAGTCTTTAATAAAGTCTATTACCTGTATCCAAGTCTGAAAAATTCCTGGCATCCTTCCCTGTACAACTACATAAAATTTGAACTTGTTACTCAAATTTTTGTCGATGAAATACTTAGCTAGGGCATTCATCACAGCTAAGAAATAGCTGACATCCCTTGGTGTCTTGTTGTATGCGATCCATAAATTGTATAATAAACATTTCTGATTTCTCTATCAACCCTTGCTTCGGGTTTTGTCTTAAAGCTAAAATTTGATTCTGGATAACAAACTAAATTTTGTTTTCCAAAATAAATTCTTTCAATTGTCTGATCAGTAGATGTCTGTGATGCATTTAACATCGTCTGGGGTCTGAAATGAGTATTCCTTAATAACGTCTGAAGATAATTGTCTGCACCTGAGTCTGAAGCTTTCGCTTTACCTTTGTCTGTATTCATGCTGCGGAAAAAACTAGTTAGTAGTTTTTGGAATTAATCTACTAAGCTTGTCAGCTAGGCTATTTTCTTTGCCTTTAATATGTTTGAATTTAATATTGTATATTGAAGTAGCATCTAGAAAATTTAACCATCTTCTTTTACTACTATTCTTTTCACTTATTCTTTCATGAAATTTGACTATTGTTTCACAATCTGTTCTTACTAAAATTTCTGGTTTATTTAAAATATATATCTTGAAACTATTTAGGCCATATATGACTGCTAGTATTTCAGTGTCTATACTACTCATATTACCTCGTTCTTTATAAGTTCCACTTTGATATGCACAAATTCTTTCGTCTTTTTTAGTATTATATTTATTTTTTCTTGCTTTTAATATAGCTCCCCAACCTTCGAAGCTTCCGTCTGTTTCTATAATTAAATAGTCTGTTTCTAAGGGTAACGCTAGGTCTGATATTTGTTTAACCATTTTTTAGCCTTTGTACTAATTTAATGTCTTCTGTGTTAAATGATTTTTGTCCTTTAGTTCCAGTCTTACCATATAATGGTCCCGCTATTTTTCCTAAATCTTTAATAAATGGTCTAGCGTAGTTTAATATTCCTAAAAAATTTTGTAGATCCTTTGTTTTATCTAACTTCTCTGGCATTTCTAAGGCTTTGGTTGCTATGTGAGGTTGTAATTTTATCTTTCCTTCTCCGATAGTTATACCTAAAAAATTAATATATTGTTTATATAATTCCATTTTTTTCTTACTAATTATTAAATCATTATCTAGGAAAAGTTGGAAAACAGTCTGTAAATGTTCTAAATGTTCTTTCATGTTATTACTAAACACTAAAATGTCGTCTATATAGACTAAAACAAAAATTTTATATTTACCAAATATATTATCCATTTTTCTTTGAAAAATAGGAGGGGTTGTCTTTAATCCAAATGGCATTACTAGTCATTCGAAGTGTCCTTCTTGACATGTAAAAGTTGTCCATTCAATACTATCTTTATGCATTTTTACTTGCCAATATCCTGACTTACAATCAAATTTACTAAAGATTTTTCTTCCTTGTATTCTATTTATTAATACAAGGGTGTGTGGTGGAGGAAGTTCAGGGTCCAACTCAAGCTCGTACTCGTAAAAGCCGATTTATATCAGGGTAATTTCTTGTGAATAGCTCAAGATTAAGTACAATTTCATTTCTGGTGCGGTTATACAGTTTCAATTTTTGTATCTCTTGGACTTTTCTGTATAAAGTTAAATCTACTAATTAATGTCTGCTGAGATGATTCTGAGTCGGGGGTCTGACGGAAACAGCCTTGCTACTTCTTCTGAGGTAGTGGTATGGATTGCGTACACTTTACCCCCCCCCCTAGACCCCACATTGTGGGAATACACTGGGTATGTTGTTGTTGTTGTTGTTGTTGTTGTATTCTATTTATTAATCCTGTCTTGTCTGGTAGTTTATATGCCTCCATTACTGTATTATCATTCAGTCTTTTATAATTTATTATCATTCTAGCTTTTCTTCTAACTATTTCACTATGATTTCTTACCATAAAAGCTGCGGATCTATGTCTGGACGTAGATCTTCTAATCACTCCTAAATTTAATAGTTCTTTATTTAGATTTCAAAATCTTTTAAGTCTTCATTTGTTGCTTCTATTGTTGCTGTCTTAATAAGATATTCGGGGTTTGTAATGTCTAATACATTCCAATTGATTTGATCCCCAATGTTCTAAAGGTTTTTCACCTATTATTTCTAGTTTGTCTAATTTTTGTATAATCTTTTATAGGTCTTCTTGGTTCTTTATTGCTCCTATTTGCTGAAAATTTTTCTTAAGGTTATAATTTTTCATACCTACCTCAATTAAGTTATAATTCTTTTCTATTTCTTCATCTATGTCTATCCATTCGTCATTTATTACTTCTGAAAGTAAATTTTATTTTATTTTGCAGGTACAATCTGTGCCTTTATCGCAGATGGTGTCTGGGGTTATTTATTTATTTCTAGAATTTTTTATTACTTTTGTATTTCTTTGTACATTTCTTCCAAAAAATGATGGCGTTATTGTAATATTCTTTGTAAAAATTACTCCGTCTCTAGTTATAAAACATCCTCCATTATTTTTTACCATGAAGTCTAATCCTATTACAAAATCTGCTTTTATATTAAAATCTCTTGTTAGCATATATCCTAATTTATATATTGTTTTATAGTTAAAACAGGTGTTATTAAAACTAATTATAGCATTCTTTACATAATGTTTATATGTATTATGAGTTTCATCCATTTGCATGGATATTTGCGGTTCTTTAAAACTATTTATAAGGTGTTTTGGTAAGATATTTTGGTTTATTATACATTGTGTATATCCTGAGTCTACTATCCCTAAAGTTTCTATTTCATAATTCTGTATTACTATTTTAGTCATTACTTTGATAGCACTTAAATTTTTATCTTCGTTACATACTAATCCGTTAAAATTTCCATTTAATAATTCTGTGTCTTCTGTTTCTTTTAAGGGGTCTTTATTATAAGTTTTTTTACCTTTTTCTAAAACCATAAGTGTCACGCCCCGAATCCCATCGAGACATGATTGGCACCCGAAGCCGATATGGCCCGAGAGAACCAACCTTTGCTCATGTACGTTCGTATGCATGTCCTCGTGGAACCTTATTAAACCTTATGCAACTATGCGGAAAACATTAACATGGTAACATATGCTATATACATATTTAGGAAACTTGGCCGTTGGGGCCATCACATCAAACGAACATTTATCTTTTACATTCATAACCCACACATGTCTACAAAAGCCTCTAACAGATGCATTTACCAGACCAACTAACAATCGGGACAAGTCCCCGCTTTATTCAATATTTACAACATCAATATAACTGTACACCTATGACTCGAAAAGTCCCGAAGCAACTGGGGCTCACCAAAGATCCGCAATGTCAACCTACGATGAAGGTCTACTAGTGCCTGCACCTGCAACATGTAAGGTAATTTCCCCGAGGGGGTCAGTACGAAGAATGTACTGAATATGTAAGGCTCATAAGAAATTCATCATACATAATAACAACAATAATGGAAGCAATAGAAGGAAACAGAAATGTGAATAAACTCTCTTTCTGTATGTGGGAAACCATGTATATTACGTTCTTTACTCTTCTTGTCTTCATCTTTTATTCATCTTTATTGTTCTACCCATGCTAGGCTATTCTGTCGCCCCTGGGATGAGATTAACCCATGCTAGGTACTTTGACCCCTGGGATGTTATGTGAACCCATGCTAGGCTTTCGTGTTGCCCCTGGGATATCATTAACCCATGCTAGGCTTATCACCCCTGGGATGGTATATTAACCCATGCTAGGCTTTCGTGTCGCCCCTGGGATATCATTAACCCATGCTAGGCTTATTGCCCCTGGGATGTTATATTAACCCATGCTAGGCTTTCGTGTCGCCCCTGGGATGTACCATCATAACCCATGCTAGGCTTATCGCCCCTGGGATGTACCATCATAACCCATGCTAGGCTTTTATATCGCCCCTGGGATGTATCGGGATCGACCCATGCTAGGTATTTAACCCCTGGGATACCACCCATGATTACTTCGTAATTATACACCTCTTATTTCTCTTGTTATTCCTACTTCCATTCTTAAGAGTGATACAATGAGGATCATGACATAATTGGAATCACACATATATATATTACTTCTTCACTCTTGCTTCATGAGATTGACATCTTCACTTATGAGGAATAGATATATTAGCTTGCACATCACCTCTCTTATTCCTATTATGAGATTTGTACTTCTACTTGTGAAAGATTGATACAAAGATAATCATCATAATTGAGGACTTGGAACATGACATGATTGGAAAATGCTATTTAAGAATACATAGGTTCTCTTATGTTATTACTCTCTTGAGATCGTTCATTTAGGAATGATAACGTTATGACATTTTTGGAACTTCACTCAATGAACCAGAGACAAACGAATCATCAGTCATGTAAGAATAGGACACATATGAATAACAATGTACGTCAACCTGAATTTGAGATACTTCCAACCTCTCGGAATTGAAACAAGTCCAATGTCAATGTGAACAACATGTTGCAGAGGGATATGGAAAAAGGAACCTTACATACCTTATCTTCCCAATGTAAGTACACAATCAAATATGTGAGCGCAACAATTCCGCTCCTTCTTTATGTTTCACTCTACATCACAATTACAATGGAACCAACATTAACCACCAACTACCTTACAATTGCATACAATAACAATAAGTCACATGTTTGGATTTAACATGTTATTTCTTTCTCTACGATACCATTTACGGCATGGTCATATCAATAATACCACAACATGCCCATCATTGACCAAAGTATCATAAACCACTATTATGTCACACCAAGTTCATCCTTCCCACTCTCCACCATCACAACATCATAATTATACCATCAATTACTTTACATAAGATCAATGAGTTACATGTTTGCTTTTAAACATGCCATTTCCCCTTGACAATACCATGTATGAAATGATCTTACCAAAAATCCCACAATATTCACAACATTGAACAATACATGATAATCAATACATTTCACCACAACACTTCTCCTTTACCCTTTCTTAGCCGCACCACATCACAAATAATCCATTAACTTACCATAATACATCTCATAGCACATATCGGCCAAAATCCCACAATATACACTTATAGGAAAATAACAAGTTTGGGACCATAATAACACCATACATGTTGTTATTTTATCCATACCATGCTTTTTTTATCAAGACCACAAGTCATAATCCAAGTTACAATCCCATGGATTTCACATCTTTTACCAAAACACAAAACACCATATTCAACACTTCCAAGCATAACCAACATGATATACATAATCTCTCATGCTCATAATATGTTAAAGTACAAGAATAATCACTTACCCAAGCTTGTAAAATGGTGATCTTGCTCCACAAAGTGCCTTAGGGTTTGAGAGCCCAAAAGGGTGTTCTTGAAAAGTCTAGGAAAAAAAAGATAGAAAAGCATGTGCCTTTTGTGAATTAAAAATCTGATTTGTTCCCCCTTTTATAGAGCCTTGAAGTCCTCTTTATCCACCTTTCTCAATTATTGATTAGTCAAAGGAATTTGACCCATTCTTGGCCCATGTCTTTTGCCTTCTTTTGGGCCTCTTTTGAGCCCAATTTACTTAATTCAATAAAATCAATAATTTCTCATGTTTAATTCAGTCCATACGCATTACAACAATATTCCCACTCATGAAATTCATACTCGTAGCCTCGATTTCGAAAACAAGCAATTCTAGCCACGTATGGCTTATTTTGGCTACAAGGGTAAAATCGTCATTTTGGCTCCAAATTCGTTCTCGAGTAATTTTACCATACCAATATAATATTGCACTCATTTCATGTATATACCCATGGTTGTAGAAGAAACGGGGCAAAAATCGGCTCGGTACGACGCCGAATACCCTTGGGACTTAGAAATTTCCAACTTTCGAAAAAGTGAAAAAAACAAGGTGGCACGCCCCTGGGCGCGCCAACCTACTGCCTATGGGCTAAAAATTTTATCCCAAAGCGGCGTGGCACGGTCCCAAACGCGCCCCTTACTTAGTTTTTTCGAAAATTCCATTTTTCGACTTCTCTTCGCGGGTTTGGTTAGATACTTCAAGTCCTATTTCTTAACTCACTTCTTAACCTTAATATACTTTGTTTAGAGGTCTTATTAGCCTCGTTTTGAACCCCACAAATGTTCCACGAAGATCATAAAACACCTCCTATGAAGGTTTAATCACATAACAAGAGCCAAATTCAATTATCTCACCAATAGCATTACCAAATGCATACTTATAATTCTCGATACCTAAGTACATATTATTTAATGTCGTCAAGTAGGGTTGGGAACGTACGGGGTGTTACAATTAGTCTTTCTTCTAAATTCTTTACTAAATTTTCAAGCCGGTTTATTCTATTCTCTAAATCCATGTTGTCTTTATTTATTATTCTTGTATGTTCATTACTAACTTGTGGTCTGTCTTCTATTTGTATTACATGTCTTCCTATGAATTTTTCTATACAGGGTATACATACTTCTATGTAACAAAATTTACATTTTGCTCTTCTTGTCTTACTGGGTACCAATTGCATATATAACATTGTATATTATCTAATCCTTTCTGTCTTTCAAATTCATGTATACATTCTTCTTTAATATTTACTAATGAGAAATTTGTTATAATTTCATTTAAATTTTCAAATCCTATATCTTCTTCTGAGTCTAACGAGTCTCGTACTTGGTCATTATTGATACTAACTATAGAATATATACTTTCTTTATCTGACATATATTCGTCTACATTTATTAATGTTTCGTTAAAGTCTTCTATTAATTGTGAGTTTGTTGTTTTAGTATTATTTCTTTTAGAGCAAGTATTAGCTAAATGGTTTGTACTTCCACATGTGAAGCATTCTAACGTATTTCTATAACTTCTATCATTTTTATATTTTCTTACATGTTTGTCTTTATTTAAGTATGACTTTCTAGCTGATGATTTTCTTAAATAATAACGTTTTCTTCTATAGTCATTTCTTTTGTATGGTTTCTTATATTTCTTATATTTACTTTTCTTTTGATAATTATCATCATAGCTTTGGGTAGTATATATAGTTTTACAGAAATTAGTTTCTCCTTTCTTTAATTGTTGTTGTATTTGTATATTAGTACATTTTTCTTGTAGTATGTCCATTATATGTTGTACTTTATGTCCTATTGACCATTTTGCATCGAGATTTTGTATTACGTCGTCTCTCTTTCCCCATCTTTCTTCTATTTCTCTTCCTAGTGCTCCTGGTAATTTATTAAATAATTTATTTCCTAGAGTCTGATCAAAAGCATTACCACTTATGCTACTATAATAAAAATAATCTAATAGAAAGGGCTTTACATGATACCAACTTTTTAAGCTTAGTTGTTCTAGCTTAATTAAAGATTTTCTTTGTAATACTAGTAATCCACTATTTGGGCCTTCTCCAGTTATTAAACTATGTATTTTATTTGTAAAGTTATACGGGTTTGATCCCATATCTACTAACATTTTAAATTCGTGTGGGAATTCTGATTTATAGGCTTCTCATACTCCTTTAGTTGATTCTCCTAGAAATGTCTCCATATATCTATACATTGTTTATGCGTCTGTTTCATTATATGTTTTAATATAGTCTGCTACTACTATACCTTTCCATAGGTCTATAACAGTATTTCATATTTGAGGATCATGTGTTGATATATTTAATATTTTTTCTTTACTTCCTCCCTCTTGAAGGGTAACTGGTTCTTCTATTGACATTCTTTTTCCTATAGGTCTAACACTATCCATTTCTGTTTCTGGATTAATTCTGTATACTCTATATCTAGGTACACCTGTATTGCTTTCAACTGTGTGTATCTGAGAAGTTCTTTGGAAAGGGTTTGAGCTTGTTGAAGCTGATTCCATAAATTCTTTAATTCTTTTAGTGATTTTGTCTTCGGACGTATTGCTAATTTCTTCGAACTTATTATCTTTATATCCTATATTATCAGTTCTTAATTCTCATTGCCTAAAATGGTCATCTACATCAAAAATGTCTAAATTTCCTAATTTACATCATGTACATTTAAAATGCTTTTTATTATTAATTCTATATATTTCTCTAGCTTTTTGTATTACTTTATCTACCTCAAATTCTTCTAAGTCAAGTTCTTCATTTATATTCATTAACTCTGTTCTTTCAGATTCCTCTTGTATTTTTTTTTCTAATTCATTTTGATTTGTAGTTTCATAGTCTATAAATCTTACTGAAGTTTGTCCCCTTTTATTTGTATACATTAAATGATCTGTTGGTTTTACTGTTTCTTGTTTTTTAGAGTTTTCAAAATTTCATTCTAAACCTGCATATAATTCTGGGTCTATTTTTAAAGGTTGCATTAATTTTATTCCTTTATTTCCCATTAAACCTACAACGTCTTCTACTTTTAGCTTAAATTTAGTACTACTATTTTTTGCTAGTTTTCCTATAAATCCTACACATATTAATAGATTATTACCACCATTCATGTCTTCATATCCTTTAGTTTGGATTCCTATCTTTATATATTTTTTAAATTCTGATGAATTAATCATAAAGTCTGGACTACAATAAAAAATTCCTCCGTTAGTATTCATGTCTACTTTTGTTAAACCAATGAGAGATCTTTTAGGATCTGACCATCTGTCATCATAAATTGTTACTAATACTTTAGTTCCAAGATTCTTTCTAGTTAATCCTTTTAATCCTATAATTATTAAACCCATATGCATTAAATTCATATTTGTTCTTTTAATTTCATTTAAAGATTTTGAACTTATTAAGGTAATGTTGCTTTTATTTTCTCCGGTAACACATAATTGTTCTTCTCTATAATGTCTATATAATTGAGCCTTTTGTGAGAAAAATCCTGCACTATATAATACTCTTGGATTTAATAATTTTAATCTATTTTGTTGGAAAATTTGGGTGTCTTTATCTATATCAATTACTTCATCTAATTGTTGAATAGGATTTTGTCTTGAGGTATTTATTATTGTACTCAATAGGTTATTTCCTAGTCTGTTTTGGGTGTAACTATGTCTTGGTCTGCCTTGGTCTGTTCTCCTATCTGGAAAAAGGTCCATGGTCTATTTTTTCGGATTACTGGTGTCATATCTTTATTTGGAGTTACTTCTACTTTCTTAAGTTGTTCTATTAAATCGTTAAAAGTGTCTTCAGGGACTGGCGGATATTTTATTTTTATAAGTTGTTCTATGTACTGGTTTAATTCTTCTTTATTATATTGCGGATCTTTTTCTTTTATTAATCTTTCCAAATTTTCGTTTAATTTTAATAGTAAAAGTATAATAGTATTATTCTGTTTTATTATTATTTGATCTGTTTTGCTTTGGGGAATGTGATCACTCAATCCTTCTGGGTTAGGGCTAATTACTTCTCCTTGCTTAATTACTTTTTTATAAAACTGATTGTTCATGAAAGGATTATAGTCTTAATTTGTTCTATACTAGATTTTAATTCGTGTAGTTCTTTACGAATTATCTTAATATTTTTTAGAGCTTCTTTAAGATAGTTTTGTCTTTTTTCTATTTCGAATTGTTGATTTTTTAAGAAATCTAAATTTTCTTCTATGTGACTAAAAATTCTTATCTGCTTAACTTGTAATTCTCTAATTATTTCTAATATTATTGTGTTGTCTTTATAAGTACTATCTCCTAAGTTTAATAATAAATCTACTATACTATTTAACTGAGAGTCTTCACTATGTAAACTATGTTCTCCGTTACTAAAATTACACCTAATTAGCGCGTTATCTTTTAACCGTTTATATTTCTTTTTTGGTATTAATTGTAGGTCTAAATATTCTAATTTTTTAAGGTTAGTTATTTTATCTATCCTAGTGCTATCCAGATTGGTCTATTTTTATACCACTCTAACCACTGTTGGTAGTCTTCAATATCGAGTTCTAACCCTCTTAGTTCCCAAGTTATGTTCTTCTTTATTACTTTTCTTTAATTCTATATACTTGTTCTTTGCTTGTATTAGTCTTAGTATTTGTATATTGTATATCCAATTATTAGCTTGTATTTGTCTTGCTAACGGATGTGTTTTCATGTATTGATTATCCCAATGATAATTTACTAATTTGTTCTTTGAAAAGAAGTCTGTGACTTATTACGCTTCTAATATCTCTATTTATATTTATTATTTGTAGAAGAATTCTATTTCTTTCTCCACACTTTTGGTGATGTGTTTCTACAGATACTTTTCTGAATTTTTTATTTGTTTTCTTGTCAAATTCTATTAAACGTTTGCCTATTTTTGTTCGTATCTCCTTAAGTCTTTCAACCTGCCTATATGAATTATTTATTTGAGTATTATAATGTTTTATGTAATTATGATAGTTGTCGTTTCTATTCATATACTAGTAGGTATTTTACTAAGAGTAATTAAAACTACTTTTATTGAATATTCGTGAAATTGGATTTCTTCCTTGACTTGTTTGATTTCCTTTACTATATACCTATAATATCCAGTTATCTGACCAATTAAATGGGTCTCTATTTCTAGCTCTAAGTATATTTTAAATTTTTTTATAACTACCACCAATTTTTGTTCTAGGAAGTGGATATAATTCTGTCCTTGCTGAATAATTTCTTGTCTTTTATTTAATTCCTTATATATTTTTCTATATTTTTTAATTATTCTTTTAGGTTGTTGCATATAATTAACCTAATGGTATATCTTTAAGCTTTTCTGTTAAATAATTTATCCTATCTCTATGTTCCTGTATATCGGTTTTTAGTCTATATAATTCTATTATTATGTAGTTCCTAAGTTCTTCTTGTTCAAGTAAGGTTTCTTGCAGGAGAAAGTCTTCGTGTTTTAATTGTTCTAATCTTAATTGTAGGGTTTTTTGGAAAAGTTTTATTTCTTTAATAATTTTAAACCTTAGTCTAATAATATTATTTGCATTTCTAACGCTTCTTGTCACCTTATTTTGTCTCATGCGATTTTATCGTAAAGGGTAGTGATTAATTGTTATTTTTATTCTTTTACCTCTTTTCCGTAAAATTTCTATTTGATCGCTATATAATAATGTTCTTTCTATAAGATTATTTACTTGTCTTACAATTATTGGGTCTTTTTGGTTATATTCGTCTTCGAAATTATTGGCGTAATATTTATATTGTTTTTCTAATCTATTATATTCTTTTTCTAAGTCTTTTAAACATAAGTTATTTGTTATTGAAAGATTTCTAAGATATTTTATATATTTGGCCAGATTAGTTCGTTTCATATACTAAGTCCTAGAAACTTCTGACTCTGATACCAAAATAAAAAGAGATTAAGTTTATTTCAATATTTCAATAAATGAACAATGAGAGGGCTGTAATGAACTGAATTTAAGAGGGGCGATTCAATATGTGTAAAGTCCTACTCGGTACTTTCTCTTCCGTTTTCTACTTCTATAATATAGGTTGATTAATTACTAGTTTCTAAGCATTTTCTCCCAAAAATTTCAAAAAAAAAATTATCCCAAAAATTAAGGGTTTTTTTTTTTATACCTAAGCCCTTATCCTATTTAGCCCATCGGTGGTCTTACTTTGTTAGTCTTTTAAACTGCTTAAGAATTTTGACGAATCAATTTGTAAATTCCTAGGATGTTAAAAAGTCCGTCAGGGCCTGAGAGTCGAAGGACGTATGTTTGTCCAGGGTGAGATTGAAGAAGCAGTCCTTAGGTATAAAAGTTTAAGAGAAAGAGACGAACAGGGTAAGACCACCGATGGGCTAAATAGGATAAGGGCTTAAGTATAAAAAAAAAAAAAAAAACTTAATTTTGGGGATAAAAAAATAAATATATATATATATATATATATCTTGAAAGTTATGAAGAAAGTTTTTCGTGCAATTAACAGTCTCCCACTGAGAAAAGAAAAATTAATTTGATCTTTAAAATTGATTTGAACTTGCAAGATTATTTTGTGGCTTCATGTGGTATAGCGTTAATTTCTTTTAAGGGCAAGTTGCATATATCGTATCTGGTTTGAGCGAAACCAAAGAGTTTTTCAACGACAAAAAACTGAGGCACATGTGCTGGTGAAGCAAGTAATTCAAGATATACATGGACGCGACGCAATGCATGGTAGACTGCATAGTCGCTTGGCTAGTTTGAATTTTTATCCGTAATGTTAGATCATAGACTAGGGAACATATGAGATGTATTGTTGCTGACTGAGAAATAGTAGAATGCAGTCATTTTGGGTTGTCCAATGGCTGCCAGGTTAATGCTTTGTAAAGATTCACTTGGTAAATAAAATTTGTTACTTACCAAAAAAAAAAATTGTGGTTCAAATTATGATTAATTTTGATTATTAACTAAGTTGTCACCCAGGGAAATGTTTTTTTATACATATATAGACAAGTTTTTTTCTTAGATATATTATATTTCAGTTATTTCTTCTGGTTTTAAGCTTTTATTATCAAATGATTTAATTTGGCATTCTTGTTTGGTGAAGCCGGTCAACTACCTGCGGAAAATGGCACGCAATTGTCACCCTTGTGTAATCTTTCTCAATTTTCTTTAATTCTTTTCTTCTTTCATATTTTTCCTTGGCCTCTCTACTTCTGCGGAAGTAGTGGTATGGACTGTGTACACTTTACCCTCCCCAGACCCCACTATGTGGGAATACACTGGGTATGTTGTTGTTGTTGTTGTTGTTGTTTCATATTTTTCTTTGGACTAATCTTGATTTTTTCTTTTTTTAACAATGATGATGATATAGGACAATCCGTTACCCTTCGTGACCTGAGTTCACAATGTTCTATTCAGGGATGAATCAAGAAGCCTGGTCTCGGACTCACGTTATTTCTTCTGCCTATGTTTACCCTGGAAACGGTATAGTTGAATTGTATATGTGATCAAGAACACGCACGTTAAGCCAAATCATGTTTGTGTCCATTACCAGTGGATTGGTTGCTTATGTAATGAAAGATAGTGCATAAAACGTAAGGAAAACAAAGTAAAGTAAAGATAACAAACAGATCGGCGTAATGAGGTCCTAAACGGCGTCCTCCGTCAGTGAGGATGCCTTCCACAAGAATAAGATCACACAGATAAGAGTAAATGAAAAGCACAGCTTAAAGAGCACGCCAAAGTATATTGTATTGCTAAGAGTCTGATTTCAGATAGTTTACAAAATAAGGGGGGATCCCTATTCATAGGGTACAATAGGTGAATAGTAACCCTATGGAAAGAGTTTCCTCGGGAGGTTTCTATAGTACTATAACCTATCGCGAGGTATCAAGTGTCCTATCCGTTGCAGGCGTTAGGCACTACCTTCTGCCAGGGTCAGGAAGGTACATTGTACGTCCGCACTCCTGACGCCTTTGTCCGCAGTTCTTTTCTTCCACGTCATCCTTGCCCCTCGGATGATGGAGTTCCCCTCGTATGTTGTCCTTCTCGAGGTGACATTGGGAGAAGGCCCTATCTATAGCATTGATCTTTGTGGCTATTTACGTAGCACCTTTACCCACAAAAGCCCCTTTTGCTATGTTTTGTGACTCCCAAAGGCCTCTACCCAATACAATATATATATATATATATATATAAAAAGAATAATGACACATGATATCATAACTTGATCGAGCAAACCAACTATATCTGACACATGATACCTGTTATACAAATGAGTCGTAAATATAACGACACCTAAAAGCATATGGAACTGATACGTTTGGCAAGTTCTAAACTTTACGTTTGGCAAGTTCTAAACTTCTAATAAAAGAATTGTATGTACATAAAGGGCCACTAGGCCTGAAACATATGTCTGACAGAAGGCCCAACTAATACCTGAGTATTGACATATACAATTGAAAATACCAACACAAGATCTATGAATCCTCAATTCAAATCTGACAACTGAATACTTGTCAAAATAGGGCCCTGACCTACCCAGACTGTACATATACATCAAAAGAGAATACTAGAGTCTACTTAGCGCTAGATAGAAATAAAGCTCAGTAATGAACAACTGAATGTCTGGGCAGATGTCTAATGAGGTAGTGTGCTACTATGTATGTTTGAACCTACAGTATGAATGTTGTGCCCCGACAAAAAGGATGAGATTACATATATAACAGTACTCGTATGTAAGACAAACTGAATAATAGGATATAAATAGAAAATTCACAAGAGAGAAATCAAATATGGTCTGTCGAAGGCACTTGAAAGCGAATGACAGAGTTAAAATCTTTCTGTCAAAACATCTAAATAACTTATCGTCCCGACCCAAAACTCAAGTCGTGATGGCACCTATCTCATCCCACCATGATAGGTAAGCCAATCCAAAACACAAGCAACAAAAAATGACTGAATACGGGAAAAGAGTAAAATTAGAATAGTTCTCAAATTGAACTCCTAATCAAACATATAAAGAAGTAAGAAAGACAACAACTATCCCAAAACCTGGAAGTCACAAGTCAGGCCTCTAAAGAAAGTCAAATACAATTGAATATCTGAAATATCTTTAATACAAGACAAATGACATAATAGAAAATATAAGAAATTCGAAGAAGCCACGAAGCCACTGTAGCTACCTTCAAATCTCGAAGGTCCTGAACTCCTCGCACATGAGGGGCTAAATCAATTACCTGACATGATCGGATCAGCACCTACACATAAAGTGCAGAAATACATAAGTGTGAGTACTTAAAATACGTGTACTCAGTAGTATCATCGATCGATCCTAATTCAAGGTGATGGCGAGAAACCATAAAGAAATTTACAATCGACACCAATTCTCAAACCTGCCAAATCAAGGAAAAACCACACCTAGACTAGTAGCTAATAATTTATATCAAGGCCTAAAATGTCATTGCACAGGTTTCATCTTCAAGAGGTACATCCGGAATAAAATAGGAAGTTGCCCATTCACACCTCGAATCCAATACCAGTAAAAGTCACAAAGTCAACTATTAGCAAGATCATATAATCAGTTTACGTGTGTCTTAACAAATGGGCACATATTCATCAAATAGTATCATGTGCATTACAAGCAAAGAGAAATGAATTGATGAATGTAATGCATATGTTGTGTAAACACCCGCTGCTCTGTATAGCTACCTGGAATTCATGGAGGACTCGCAAGGTCTATATACTGAACAGACGTGCCACTCTATTCCTAATATAATATTATACAATCATGCCACTCCGATCTCAAAAAATATATATATATATAATGTGCAGGCGTGCAACTCTGATCCTAGTGAAATGCAATGTATGATGTTCAAAAGTGCCATTCTGATCCATAATTAACAAGTACAATATCAAGTAAAGCATTTCATATCATGAGTCAATCAACTCTCAGTTTAAGTTCACTATTTTTGAATTTCTACAACTTGTATAGACTTTATTTTCATACTCAAGTAACATAAATCTCAATCTTTTCCCCAATTATCACCATAATCCTACTCAAATTCTCAAAGAGGAGTACAATCATTAACTAGAATTGTTTTAGCCCTTCATATAACATCGATATCTACATAGATGGTCATCATCTCATTTATATGGGACCCCAAAATCTCCATTATTTCCCATACATAAAACTAGCACATAAACACTTCGAAAAAGAGTCAAAGAAACCTCAACTTGCCTTAAAAGAGGACTTTCAAAGTCCAATTGAAACTTTTTCATTTTGAATTTCCTCCGTGTCATGCCCCGAGTTCCAACGGGACGGACATGGCACCCGAAGCCGATGAGGCCCGAGAGAACCAATCTTCATCCCTAAACACCCATACACAAACCTCGCAATAGTCATCACCACCACAAATAGAAATAAGAAGCCAATAGTGGAAGTTATGAAAAATATATAAGAAATATGAAACTTGACCGTTAGGGTCATCAAGACAAAACATATGTCCATTACACTCCTTTCATTTGACCCACAATATCTACAAAGCCTTTACAGATGCACAACCAAAACCATCCTAGAGTCGGGACACACCCCGCTCTATACATATACACAAGACCAAAACAAATGTACATATAAGACTCGGAAAGCCCCGAACCAACTGGAGCTTACCAAATGTCCGCAAATGATCCGCAACCTACAGTGGAGGCCTACTAGTACCTGTGCCTGCAGCAAGTAAGGTAAATTCCCCCGAGGGGGTCAATACGAAGAATGTACTGAGTATGTAAGGCTATAAGAAACTGTACCAATAAGTGAGAACATCAAAGTAACTCAAAGATAAGAGAATAGACAATATAGATAAACCAACATTCCATACGTGTGGAATCATGTACATTACATTCTTTATTTTCTTTATCATCTCAATATCAACAATAATCATATCATGGCCGGGACCAACTGATCAGTGGTAAAAGAGGATGACCCATGCTAGGCATTTTAACCCCTGGGATACGGTCCTCATCAATATATATATCGGGATCGACCCATGCTAGGCTTTCCTTTCACCCCTGGGATACCACCCGTAATATTGGGATCGACCCATGCTAGGTGTTCCTTCCACCCCTGGGATACCACCCAAGAACACATGACTTATCTTTACAACAATACTTTAATCTTTAGTTATGAAATTTAAACATTGTTGGTTATCGCATTATTGGAATTTTGGGACAATGTTCAATGTACAAGAGACACATGAATAAATATATATATATAGGTAACCAACCTGACATGAGATACTTTGGAACATTTCGACATAGGTACAAGTACAATGGCAAAGGGAGCAATATGTGCTACAGAAAGATACGGACAAAAATAACCTTACATACCTTAGCCTCTCAATAAGAATCCACAATCCTAATGAATACAATGATCCAGCCCCTTACTCTACAATACAAGTACATAATGGAGTTTACGTCAACATCTAACCACCTTACAAGTGCAAAAGACGACAAAAGTTACATAATTGTCTATAACGTCATTTCCCCCTTTACAATGAAATTTCGGCATGACCATTCCAAAAATACTACAACATGCCATACATTGACCAAACATCATAACCAATAGCATTTCGCATCAAAGCTTCTTCTTTACACTTTCTCATTCATACCATATCACAAAGAATCCATCAAGTCACCTTAATACACCTCATAGCACATATCGGCCAAAATCCCATAAGTTACACTTATGGAAAATAACAAGTTTAGAAATATAATCACACCATACATGTTGGTATTTCATCCATACCATGCACTTTCATCAAAACCACAAGTCACTTTTCAAGTTTAATTCACAAAATGGCACATCTTTTACCAAAGGGCAAAAGTGTCCTATTCAACCTTTCCAACACAACCATCATGATCTACACAATACTTCATGCATATAATATGCTAAATCACAAGAATAAATACTTACCCAAGCTTGCAAAGTGATGATCTTGTCCAAAGTGTTCAAAGGGAATAGTTGCCTTAGGGTTTTGGCAAAGAGAGAAATGTTTGAGAAAATATCAAAAAGTTATGAGAGTGTGTAATGAATAAAATCTGATTTTTCCTTGTCTTTTATAGCCTCATAAGTTATCCTTAGCCACTTCATTAGGCATTAAATGCCATGTCTCTATAGTCAACAAGAATGGGTCATTTTCCTTTGGGCTTTTCATTTTAGCCTTGTTTTGGGCCTCAATTTGGGCCCAATAACACATATTAGCTTAGCCCACTAAATTAAATGTATAATCCATCATATATCTCATGTTTAAATAATTCCATAATGTCACGACAATATTCACTCACGAGATTCCCTTTCGTAGCCTCAATCGCAAAACTAGACATTCTAACCGTCCATGGCTTAATTGAACATTTTTGGTAAATTCTTGTGTTTCATGGTTTGATCATGTAGGAGTGTATTAAGGTACTTGGAGCCTTAATAAGGAGTAAAGAAACATCAAAGAACCAAAAGAAACCATGGAAGAATCGACATTGCATTACGTCGCAAAACGAGCTCGGAAAGGTCAAAACACTTGAGCCCTGCGCCACTGCTGCAAAGCAGGGCAGTGGCGCGAGATTTGCAGCCCCTCTGAACCTGGAGGCTCGCGCCACACCACCTAAAGCAAGGGGTGGCGCGAGATTTTCTGCTTCTCTGAAGTTTTTTCGGTCTTTGCAAATACTAGCCTACCCTTCGATACCATCCAAGATACATACTTTTTGTACTTAATACTAAGGTAAACATGTCTCAAAGGCATCAAATAAGGTCGGAAATGTACGGGATATTACACTCCGAATGAGCCCAATCTAGTCAATTACAGATGCTACATAAGAATACAAAACCATAACGTCGATATTGATATATTTAAATTCCAAGACCAAAAAATCAATCCCGAGGCCCCAAGGGAAAATTTGAAGTTTTATTAAAAAATTACACTATCCATAACTTAAGGAGTTCAAATATGAAATTTTATCGAAAATAGAGTTGAAATCGACCTTGAAATCATCAAAATACCATTTCATAATTATACCAAGAAAACTCCAAATTTTCAAGTTGAAAATAAAGATTTGAAGACAAAATCATGAAATAATCATTGGGGAATATTAAAATATTGGTTTGAAAAATCCCCTTTGGAATCTGCCCAAAATGAGTTACCAAGTTTCAAAATTGAGTTATTAGGTCTTTGTTCAAAAAAAAAAAATTTATAATCTGCCCAGGCCCATCTTTCTTTGTGAACGCAAGAAGCCTATCACGAATGCGACCAACCTGGACCCGATCTATCACGAACGCGACCAGTCCTCCGCGATCATGAAGACCAAATGGTCCTCATCCATACCTGGTCCTCTTTACTCTATGAGAATGCTTACCCATCACAGAAAATGCAAGGACATGACAACCTTTTTTTTTTTACGAATGCGACGCCCTCTTCGCAAATGCAAAGAAGGGACCAGCTGCACTAGTTGACAGCAAAACCAACAGCTCTAGCACAAGTTTAAAAACTCTGATTGAGACCTAGGAATGTGTTTGAAACCTCATGAACACAAACCAACTATGCTACTAGACTAAAATCGACATTCCAGACTCAATGGAATCGTCAAATTTTTGAACCGTGGTCATAACCAATGAATGTTGACCAAAGTCAAATCTAGGCTAAAAATTTTCAACTTTACAACCAACTACTCAAAATTCATTCGAATACCTTGGGACACAAACCAATAGGGCTACTAATCCAAAAATGGCATTCCAGAGCTGATGGAACTGAAGAAATTCTCATACGATGTCAAAATCACAAAATTTGACCAAAGCCAATCATATTAACTTCAAAACCTTTCAAAATGAAAATCTCACCTAATACACAACCAAACACTTCTGCAACTTGCCACCCACTCCCGCAACCTACAAATACCATAATGCAACTATAGGGATGTGTAAAATAGTCAAAACCCATCAAAAGCCAGAAATCATTATGAGGATTATTACATCATCCACCACTAAAACACATGTTCATTGTCGAACATAAGAGTAAAGAATGTACCTGTACTATCAAAAAGTTGAGGATATCTACTTTGCATGTCTGACTCGATCTCTCATGTAGTCTCCTCAATTGGATGATGCTTTCATTAAACTTTCACTGAATCGATATTCTTGGATCTTAATTTCCTAGTCTAACTATCCAAAATAGCCATGTGCTCCTCTTCAAAAGTCAGATTTTGATCCAAATCTGTCGAGTCCCATCAAATCACATGAGAACCATCAGAATGATATTTCTTCAGCATTGAAATATGAAAAATAAAATGCACAACTGAAAGACTCGGAGGTAAAGCCAACACATAGGTCACATCCCCAACCTATAAAGAATCTCAAATAGACTAATAAACCTAGTGCTAAGTTTGTCCTTCTTCCCGAAGCACATCACTCTCTTCATGGGTGATACCTTCAACAAAACCCACTCATCGACCATAAACTCTAAGTTACAAACTCTCCTATCAGCATAACTATTCTGTTTACTTTAGGCTGTCAAAAAAGGGTCCTGGATCAACCTCACCCTTTCCATAGAGTCCCTCAACAAATTTGTACCTCATGGCCTAACCTCAACTGAATCAAACTAACTAACTGAAGATCTACACCTCCTCGCATACAAAGCCATGAATGGTGCCATCTGGATGTTTCAATGGTAACTGTTGTTATAGGCAAACTCCGCTAAAGAAAAGAACTGGTCCCAAAGACCACCAACATTAATCACACAAGCTCAAAGCATATCCTTCAATACCTAGATAGTCTGCTACGACTGACCATCTGTCTGTGGGTGAAAAGTCATACTCATCTCCAATTGAGTGCTCAACTCTTGCTACATAAAACTTCAAAAGTGAGATGTGAACTGAGTACCCCTGTCTAAAATAATGAAAATGAGCACACCATGCAATTGAACTATCTCCCGAATGTAGATCTTAGCCAACTTCTTCGCATTGTAGTTAACTTTCACCAGTATGAAATGAGCTGACTTGTCAATTTATCCACAATCAACAAATAGAGTCGATCTTCCCCAAAGTCTGAGGCAAACCAACCACAAAGTTCATAGTAATACGCTCCCACTTCCACTTAGGTATAGGCATCCTCTGAGTCATATCACCTAGTATTTGGTGTTCATATTTCACTTGTTGACAAAACTAAGCAATGAACTCCACAATATCCCTCTTCATCCTACACCACCAGTAATATTGCTTCAGGTCATGATACACCTTTCAAGCACCTGGATGAATAGAATACCTCAAACTATGAGCCTTCTCCATGATGAACCTAGTCAAGTCACCAACCCGAGGGACACAAATCCGAAACTTGATATTCAAAACACCCTCTAAATCAAGACTCATTTCCTTGGATTTACCCTTCAACACTTCATCTTAAGTGATACACAACTTCTCATCCTCAAATTGTCTGCCCTTAACCTGCTCTACCAACAAAGATCGTGCCTCAACCCATGCAAAAACTCCACCCGATTCTGAATATCAAATCACATGAAGCTATTAGCCAAACACTAAACATCCATAGCTAAAGTTTGCTCCTCAGCCACCAACAAAGCAAAAATATTCATACTCACCACCTTCCTACTCAAATCATCCACCACTATGTTGGCCTTGCCTGAGTGATATAAAATAGTCATATCATAGTCCTTCAACAACTCCAACTACCTGCGTTGTCTCAAATTCAGATCTTTCTGGTTGAATATGTACTAAAGGCTACGATGGTCAGTCAACACCTCACAGTAAACCCCATAAAAATAATTCCGCCACAACTTCAAAACAAACACGATCGCCGCCAACTCTAAATCATGAGTAAGGTAGTTCTTCTTATGAGTCTTTAACTGACGCAAAACATAGGCTACAACCTCTCCTTTCTTCTTCAAAACACCACCAAGACCAACTCCGAAAGCATGACAATACATGGTAAAGCCTTTACCTTTCACAGATAAGGTCAGAATAGGTATTGAAGTCAACTAAGTCTTGAGCTTTTAAAAGTTCACCTCACACTCATCAGACCACTGAAAAAAAACATTCTTCTGAGTCAATCTAGTCAAATGAGATGCAAATAGTAGAAAAGCCCTGCACGAACCATCTGTAATAGCCAGCCAAACCAACAAAACTCTAAATCTCGATAGGTGAAGTAGACCTAGCCCAATCTTGAACCACCTCAACCTAGGTCGGATCGACCATAATACCCCTCTTGGACACTATATATCCCAGGAATGCCATAGAACTAAGCCAAAACTCACACTTTGAGAACTTAGCATACTATTTCTTATCCCTCAACCTCTGGAGTACAATCCTCAAATGTTTTACATGATTCGCCTCACTCATGGAGTACACCAAGATATCATCAATGAATAGAATCATGAAGGAATCAAGATAAGGCTAAAATACCTCATTCATCAACTCTATAAACACCACCAAGGCATTAGTCAACCCAAAGGACATAACCAAAAACTCATAATGACCATATTCAGTCTTAAAAGTCATTTTAGGGATATCCAAAGGCCTAATCCTCAAGTGATAGTACCCCAACCTCAAGTTAATCTTCAAAAACATCAAAGCAACCTGAAGTTGATCAAATAAATTATCAATGCGTGGAAGAGGATACTTGTTTTTGATGGTCGCCTAGTTCGACTATCGATAATTGATACACATCCACTTAGACCTATCTTTCTTCTTCAAAAACAACATAGAATCACCCTAAGGCGAGACACTAGTCTAATAAATGCCTTACTCAAAAAATCCTACAACTGATCCTTCCACTGTTTCAATTCCACCAAAGTTATCCCATAAGGAGGAATAGAGATGGGCTTAGTGTCTGGCTCTACATCAATGTTAAAATTGATATTTATGTCAGGAGGAACACCCGGAAGATCTATAGGAAACACATTCATAAATTCCCTAAACACCCTCACTGAGTCTACATGAGGCGTGTCCACACTAGTATCTTAAACATAAGCTAAATAGAAAAGACACTCCTTCTCAACCAACTGTTAAGCCTAGAGAAAGTAAATCATCCTCTAACGATACGAACCATGGGTATCCCTCTATTCCAACTTTGTGACACCTAACATTACCAAAGTAACTATCTTGGCATGATAATCCAAGACAACATGATATGGAGAAAGCTAATCCATACTCAAAATCACATCAAAGTCTATCTTATCCAGAATAATCAAGTCTACCCAAGTTTCATACCCCAATAGAGTCACAACACAGGATCGGTGCACCCGATCCACCACTAATAAAGAACCTACTAGGTAGCCGTACGAAAAGGCACAATAAGAGACTTATACATCATATCATGACCCGATGCTAAATATACGGACACATAAGAGAATTTAGAATTATAATCAAATAACACTGAAAAAGGTCGGTGTCATACTAAGACAATACCTATGATAACTACATCGGAATACTCCACCTAGAGCCTACCCAAAAAAGCATAACATTGGGCCCTATTTCCTCCAGCCTAAATAACTCCCCTATCGCCTCCTCGACCGGCTGGTGGTACACGTTTACCTATTTGAGATCTACTCTGACCCATAGCTAGGGGTGTTGCTGCTCTAATTGGAGCTTGAGAACTCGACTATCACTCTTTCTAATCCTAGGGAAATTCCTATTAAGGTGCTCTGGACTACCATATTCATAACACAACTTCGAAACCATAATATGTTGAGAAGAACCTGAATACCCACAATGGCTACCACGATCTGAGAACCTTTAGGAAGAACCATGAGAAGTCTGTCTTGGGTTGAAAGAGCCTAATCTAGACTATCGACCTCAGACTCCTGAATAATCATATGAATTGGCCTACTATGGTGAGGATAGAAACATCGCCTGAAAGAACCCCTACCTCCGGATGAGGTATCACTAACTAGCCAGAAGTGCGCGCAGGACCTCTTGTTCCTCAGAGCCCTAACTCCTCACGATGCATATTATTAAACCCCTTAGCTTCCTTAACTACCCTCTAAAAAGTAGCCCATGACTGGGTTGAAGGAAATACTGCCTCTCTGATCTTGATAGTCAAACCTCTCACAAATCTTCGGATCCTCTCAATCTCATCCCATAGAATTACCATGGTGTGACATGGCAATACATAAAATTGAGTCTCATACTCAGTCACTAAGATACCATCCTGGGTCAAGTGCTCAAACTGAATTCTCCTCCATCAAGCAACGAGGAACAAATCGATCAAGAAAAGCCTGTAAAAATAATGCCCAAGTCATCGGTGGAGATCCTGCAAGCTTGGAGTCAATTTAGGAGTTCCACCACAGCTTGGAGGGGCCATGCATCTTTAAAGATTTATAGTCATTTATGTGGGACTCCACTAACCCCAAACTCTAGAGCCTCTCAAGGAAAATCACAAGAAACTCATATGTATCATCGCTCTTTCCACCTTGAAACTGAGGTAGATCTATCTTTCTGAACCTTCAAACCTCATCTGCTTCTCAGCTGACATGGCTTCTTTAACCATACCCATGACTCTCACTCTTGGCAAAGGCATGCCATCATATCTAGGTGATGCGACTGCTGGCTGAACCACTAGATCTTGAAATATCAAATTAGGTTGTTGATCAGGGGTTTGGGCCTCCACTCTAGTCTGTGAACCCTGTGAAGTACCTGTTAATCCATCGCCCTAAGCCAAACTCTCCAAACAACCAATAACCTAACTAAAGTTTCATGGAGCATCGGAGTAGTAACAAAACCAGAAGTAGTAACAAAACCAGGTAGAGCCTGAATTGGGCCTACCTCCTCTACCTGGATGTGATCGTTCTTAACCTCATAGTATATCTCAGGGTACTCTACCCTAGTTAGAACCTGAGAGGTTGTCTGAGCCCTGCCTCTACCACGTCCCCTGCCACATCCACATGTCTGAATATGGGCAGCAGGCATGGGCGCTGGAATAGGCTCCCGATCTTCATCCATAAATGCAGGAGTCCTCACTATTTTTGAGAGAATAAGACAAAGAAACTTAGTAAAAGATGAAATCAGTTTCACATGATAAGAAAGAAGAAAGAGATTTATTTTAAAGTCATGTAGTCTCTCAAAGATAGATAATAAATGTCTTTGTAACAATCCGCAAGACTCTACAAGACTCGACTTGTACTTATGAGACCAATGAACATAGCACTCTGATACCAACTTGTCAGGACGTAAACCTCAAGTCGTGAAGGTACCTATCTCATCCCTCCATGATAGGTAAGTTAATCCAACACACAAGCCATGAAAAATGACTGAATACGCGAAAGGAGCAATATAATTATAGTTCTCAAACTGAATCTCCTAATTAAACAAGTAAAGAAGTAAGAAAGACAACAACTATCCCAAAACCCAAAAGTCACAAGTCAATCCTATAAAGAAAGTCAACTAGAACAAAATATCTAGAATATCTTTAATACAAGACAAATGAAATAAAGGAAGAAAGAATAAATACAAAGCCACTATAACTACCTTCAAATCTCAAAGGTCCCAAAATCCTCTCACATGAGGGGCTAAATCATTGCCCTAGAATGACCGACTCAGCACCTGCACATAAAGTGCAAAATAAACAAGTGTGAGTACATAAGACACGTGTACTCAGTAGTAGCATCGACCGGCCCTAATTCAAGGAGATGGAGAGAAACCACACATAAATACAACCTGCAAATAATTCTCAAACCTTTCAAATCAGGGAAAAACCATACCTAGACTAGCAGTTAATAAAAAGTATTAAGGCTTAAAATATCATTATGCAGGTCTCTTCTTCAAGAGGTACAACCAGGATAAAATAGCAAATCACCTATTAACACCTCGAATCCAATAACAGTACAAGTCAAAAAATCAACTATCAACAAGATCAAATAATTAGTCTCCATGTCTCTCAACAAATGGGCACATATTTATCAAGTAGTATCATGTGCAACACAAGTAAAGAGAAATGAATGGATGAATGTAATGTATATGCTATATGCACACCCTCTACTTTGTATAGCTAGTTGAGACCCATGGAGGACTTGCGAGGTCAATACACTGGGCAAGCGTGCCACTCCATTCCCAATATAATATTATGCAGGCATGCCACTCCGATCTCAAGTGTGTGTGTTTGTATATATATATATATATAATGTGCAGGTGTGCAACTCTAAACCCAATGAAATACAATGTATGATATGCAGGCATCCCACTCCGATCCACAATTAACAAGTACAATAACAAGCAAAACATTTTATATCATGAGTCAAATCCACTCTTAGTTTAAGTTTACCTTTTTCAAATTTCTACAACCGATATAGACTTTATTTTAATACTCAAATAGTAAGAATCTCAATCTTTTCCCCAATTATCACCATAATCCGACTCAAATATTCAAGGAGGAGTACAATCATCAACTAACATGCTAGATAATTCACTTTCAAAAATAATACATAACAATAATACTAGCAATTACAGATAAATTGTCCAAACAAGTCAAATGGTTATTTTAACCCTTCACATAACAACGGTATCCACATAGATGCTCGTCATCTCATCTACATGAGACTCCCAAATCTCCATTACTCCTCATACACACAACTAGCACATAAACACTTTAAAAATAGTCAAAGAAACCTCAACTTACCTTAAAAAAGACCCGTAAAGTCAAACAAAGATTTTTCCTTCTGAATCGCTTCCAAAAAATCTCAATCTAGTTAAATACAGATGTTATGTAAGAAATCAAATCATAGACACCCATATTACTATATTTGTTTCGGATTCAAAAAGTCAAGCCAAAAATCAACCCTAAGCCCCTAAGTGCAAAATTGAAATTTTATTATAAAATCACATTACTCATAACTTATGGAGTTCGAATATGAAATTTCATCAAAATGGAGTTGAAATCGACCTTGAAATCATCAAAATATCATTTCTTAACTATACTGGGAAAACCCCAAATTTTTAAGTTGAAAAACCTTGATTTGGAGATAAAATCATGAAATAATCAATGGGTAATGTAAACGTATTGGTTTAGAAACTTATCCAATGAAGAAATCTCAAAAATTCCCTTTTGAATCTCCCCAAAATAAGTTACCAAGCTTCAAAAATTGAGTTATGGAGTCTTTATTTGAAAAAGGAAATTTATATTCTGCCCAGGCCTATCCTTGATGAACACAAGAAGCCTGTTACAAACGTGACCGACCCGAACCCGATCCATTACAAACACGACCAGATCTCCATGATCGTAAAAGACCAAATGGTTCTTACCCAGACCCGGTCCCTTTTACTCTATTCAAATTCGTCCCCACAATCGCGAACGCGAGGACATAATGACCTCCTTTTTCGAGAATGCAAAGAAGGGACCAGTTGCACTAGTTGACAACCAAAACAATAGCTGAAGCACAAGTTCAAAAACTTTGGTTGAGATCTCGGATGCGTTCGGAACTCCGTAAACACAAATCAACTATGATACTGGACTAAAATTGATATTCCGAACTCAATAAAATCATCAAATTTTTGGACGAAGGCGTTATAAACGGATGTTGACTAAATTCAACTCTAGGCCAAAAAAATTTCTAATTTTCTAGCCAACTACTTAAAATTCATTCAAACGCTTCGATACCCGAACCAACAATTCTATTAATCCAAAAATAACATTATGGAGCTAACAGAACTGATGAAATTATCATAACATCAAAATCACAAAATATTGATCAAAGTCAACCATATAAACTTCAAAACCTCGCAAAACAAAAAACTCACCTAATATGGAACCAAACACCTCAAGAACCATTCCACCTACTCCTGCAACTCACAAATGCCATAATACAACTACGAGAAGGGGTAAAATGATCAAAAGGTATCAAAAGCCAAAAATTACTATAAGGATTGTTAAACTTATTAGACTTGATTCTATTGGTTCTATACCTAGCTTATTTTGAATTATGCTTACCAGGATCTTTAGTCTCTGAGATAACATAAAACATGCTTAACTTTCAAGTAATACTGCAAATAATGCAAGTATTGTAACTGTAATCGATCTTTTACATGAAAATACTTTCTATAGCACATAAAATCTGTAACTTTAGCATACCATCACAAGAGGTATTTTTCTCTCTTTTCTCTCTAATGCTAATCCTAGCCACCCATCTCTAGATCCGTTCCATGTCTATAGTGGTCAATAATAAATCCTCCTCAATGGTTGGCCGTACCATTTCCCTCACACCCTTCTCTTAATTTATCAACCTATATCACCCTCAAAGCCCTAGACCCAATCCAAATCATTTTTCCTTAACACATACCAATGTTGCTATGACCATTAATATTATCTCAAAACCCTCGTAAAATTTGGATAATAACTCTGAAAATCAGACTCTTCAACAAACATTCTCCTGACAACTAGCCTAAGTGTAATGTTGTAATGACCCTCCAGGTCATTTTCTATATTTCAGCACTATTTCAATGTTTAGAGCTTTCCTATAGCTGCCCTAAGTCATTTATGACTTACTGGAGCCGACAGTTTGGTTATCGGGCAATTTATTTGATTTTCAGAGCAATTCCTTATTTTGATGTTCTCGCTGTTAAGGATTGGGTATCGGGACTAAACTTCAGGTAAAAAGCCACATATGTGAATTCTGATACATCTTTTCTAAGGATAGAATACTAATCTGGTGTCCAACTGGTATCGTAGCCACGGCCTCGGGCCCACAATATATATAACTCAATATAATATTAACACCATAAACCGGGAAACTAAGGTAAACGAGGGCAAAAGCTACTAAAAGGATCTAATTGGGGAATACCATTCAGTTCACTAAGTAACATGGTCATTTTTATACTAAAGGGTCTTTCATGTCAATCCATGGTCAAACAAATCCATAATCCAGTGAAATAGAATCCTACAACCGTAACGAGTAATCTAGGCTAGGTTCATGTCACTTTTCTATTCTAAATCCCCCTAAATAGGTTAAGTCATGATATTACTAGGTATAAACCTATCATATAATCCCTACCTACCATGCAATCTATACAATACACAATCTCATAGAGAAAAGTAGATTGAAGCCTACCTCGTAGCCAAACTGCAATCTCAAATTGTCTATAAATCGCTCGTCTTTGTCCCATGATCTTGAAAATGATGTCACACTATTAAAATCATAATCTACACATTAATAGGAGTAAAATAACACTCAATTGCAATATAAAACTCCTGGCCTACAATCAGGTAAAAAATAGGCCTGTGGGGCCCGCTAACGGAATCTCAAAATTGAATCCGTCATGAGGTCCCTTAAAGGACAAGGAATGAATGCTCGAAATTTGAGCACAAGAAGAGTACAAATCGGGGCTCAAATCTGCCCACAAAGCTCAAAGAAGTCAACCATAAAATCAAGAATTAAACTAATTTTGGGATGGAATAACTAGAGAACAAAAAGGGAAAATGATCGAGGAACGATGGACTAACGTACACGAGCTCAATGGGATGAAATCTCACCAATTTTCAAGTTCCAAAGGCCTCCAATGGTGGAAGAAATATGGGAAAATGGAGGAAAATTGCGGAAGAGAGATTACAGGCTGCCAGCATTGACCGTTAAAGCGGCCATCGCTTAGGCGGCAAAATGGTAGCTTAAGCGACCATGCCCCGGCAGATCGGCCTTCGCTAAAGCGATCGCCTGGCCGCTAAAGCGACCACCTCTTAAGCGGTAAAATGGTCGCTAAAGCGACCATGCCTCGGCTGGTCAACACCGCTTAAGTGGCTGCACCAGCAACTGAGGCATCAGATTTTCACTAAGTCCAAATGGACTCCGACCGGGTGCTTGGAATTCATTCGAAACCCCGTGCGCGCAAATGAACTATGCTACCATACCAAATTCGATATTCCGGACTCAACGGAACCATCAAAATTTCCAACGGAGGTCATTTAATAAAAAATAGGCTCCACACCCATAGTTCCATATTTCATCATATCTACCCAATAGCCCAAAACGAGTCTGAAAGCCTCGGAACCCGGACCAAGGGTCCCTCTAGCCTAAAATCAACATTCCAGAACTAACGGTGCTGTTGGAATCCTCATCCGAGGCAGTTTATTAGATGTTTTGGTCCGAGACCTATTTCTTAACTCCAATAGCTCTAAAACAGGGAAATGAGCATAAAACCAAAACGAACTGTCTGAAAACCAAACTGACAGTTCCGACAAGTCATAAATGACCTTAGCCACTATGGGAAGGCTTGAAATGTCGAAATGCATGAAAATAGAAAAAATGATCTGAAGGGTCATTACAATATTGGACACCATTCCAAACAAACTTGAAGTTGTTAATCTGCCCGATAAGCATTTCTTAATTTCAAAGAAAAAAATCAAGCTATTTTTCTGCCTACTTCCAGATCCTTTAATTAAAGTAATATCAATCACGAATCTAATTAAAGCTAACTAATTTCAAGTGGGTACATTTTCCAGATCCTATACCTAGTTGAACTTACTGCCCATCTATGTGTATTTTCTATATTTGGCTTCAAACCGGGGAATTAAACCATGACTCTTCATCTTAAAAACTACAAACATTTCTCCATTTCTGCAACAATTCATTCTTCACTATATCACTGCCTAAAATAACACCTAAAATAAGCTGTTGAAATGAGGAAAGACTAGTCCCTGATGCAAATAAACATAGACAGACCATTCACAACAAAAATCTAAGGAGTGAAAAGAATAGGAGAGTAAAAACATTGATTCAGAGCCTAAATGGAAACCATGTATAAGGGGAAACGTTTCAACAGAGAGACGAGCTAAACAGTTTCGTACCAAAACAAGACAAAAATGAACCAGTTCATATTCCTTTGACGAAATCAGTTGCAAATTGTTTAGAATGAACTGAATTTTTTACTTAAAATAAAAGGATTTTCAGCAAACTTAACGAACAAACAAAAACCATTCCGACAATTTAAAAATGCAGCAATCTGAGGTTGATTTCAGGTTTGGTGCAACAACTATTTCACTTATAAACTTCCGACAACAACATTAAAGGAGAACACGAGATAGAATCTGCAAACGACACATAGTTTTAGAGGTTTCCAGTGAAACCATTGTTGTTGTTTATTAGCAAAAATAACAACAATAATCAGACCATATCCCAGACCCAAAAACAGTTTCCGCCAACATAATACATCAATAAACGTCCACTAAACAGAATGATATAACCATTAACTCAAAACTCAATCTCATCTATAAATAACAAAAATACTTGCGAAAATGAAGTTAAACTCCAAAAACAGAATCAGACAATCCAGAACAAAACAAATGAATGAAAACAGGAAGACACGAGTCCCCGTTTGGATTGGCTTATTTTAAGTGCTCTTAAGCCAAAATTGATTTTTAAGCACTTTTGAGTGTTTGGGTAAATTTATAAAGTGTTTATAAACTCTTAGTTTTAAGCTAAAATATTAAAAATAAGTCATAAGTTAGAAATCGTAACTTCTGGTTTATAAGTCAGAAGCCAAAAGTCAATCCAAATGGGCACGAACGACTCGAGAGATACGAAAAATGCAAACTTGTGAAATGTTTACTTTTTATTGAGAAAGACATGGTCACTAATCACCAAAGCGAGATGATAGAAGATATTAGAGGAAATAATACATGTATTAGCTTTGATATTATTTAATCCTTTGTTAGGTAGTGTTTTCAACCTATATATAACTAATATATATATTATTTATACAACCTTTTTTTTCTGTGTAAACCATGACAATATCAATAGGGGTACTATTCCTATTCTAATGCACCTTATTCAGTAATGTTCTTATTCAAATACACTTTATTTAGTAATGTTCCTATTCTAAGCACCCTATTCATTTAATATAACAATTCAAATAGTCGATAAAAAATAATCTCAGCTTAACTAATCTCAACATTATTACTCTCAGTATTTAGTACTATCCTTATACACCCTACCAAACGAACCTTAACAATTCTTATACTTGACGTTAGATGGTCTCTTCAATTGAAAATAGTGATAATTTGTTTCTACCTACAACTAAACTCGCTAATAGAAGGCACGAGTCCAACTAATCTCAACTTATGAATTTTTAAGGGGCAACTTACAACAAATAGCCACAAGATCAGCAAAAGGGGCGCGACATAACAACTTTTCAGAAATTACAATCCATAGTCGTTGTATTACTGTATTTGTATCAACGAATACAGGTGTATCAGCGAATACAAACCTTCTTCTTTTTGTTTTTTAGTATTTTGTATTTTCACTCCTCTTTTTCTCCTTCTTTGTATCATGTATTTTTCACCTCTCTCTCTCTCTCTCAAATGTATCAAACTTGTCATTTGTATTGTATATTAACAAGTATATACATCATTTGTATTTGCTTGAGTCTATCATATACAAATACATCACTTGATGCAAATGTATAATTTGTACTTGAATGGTTCAATTTGTGTTAACGAACACAATTTGTATCAAAAACATACAAAACATAATACATATTAAAACATAATACAAAATACTTGCAAATACCTGAAACAAAATACAAAATACCTGAAAACAGAATGTGAAAGAGAAAGATATTAGGATTTTTACCTTGATTTTCTTACCAAATTTGAGTTTTATTTTTTTTGGAAGGAAAGTGAAAGTATTACCATAATTGCTTTTACTTTTCCTGAAAGAAAAATATAATTCTCTTTCATATTTGGTTAACCTCTTTCTTGGAGGAAAAGTTTGAAGCTCTATAAATTGAAGATCCCTCTTCTCATACTATAACACAATAACATCCACAATGTAATCCTTAAAGAGTCTTGTTTAGGGGGAGATTTCTCCCAATAGGTTTTATGTTTTTCAATATTATTTTTAATATGTAGGTCATTTAACCAAGTCATATCAATAATATGTTTTTAGTATTGTTTTATTTGTCGTCTCAATTATCGCCTCTATAGTTAGCTTCCGCATGACGCCCTGATGATTTCGAACCCAACAAAAGGGAGAGGGGGAGGGGTAGCGAGAGAGAGGGGGGGAGGGAGAGAGGCAACGGGAGAGAGGGAGAGGGGGAGGGAGGCAACCGAGATTGGGAGATAGAAAGAGGAAAGGAGAAGAAGGCTATGGATTGTATTTAATTACCAAGAAAGGCTATGTATTGTAATTAATTAAAACTTAAGCTAAATAGGATAATTAGGAGCTTATGTTTGCTAAGTTAGGTAGTTTTCCCAATTTTTAAAGGTTTGTAAAGCCCATACCAATCAATTTATCAGGCTAGCTAACATTTGGGCTCATGAGTTTGGAAGCAACACCAATGATGTCTGGGCTTAACCAGAAGATATTAACCCAAAACACTCCCTAACCCCAAACCTACATTTTTTTTTTTTATGTGGAACTTTAGGTAACTTATGGATTAGTCTTTATCTCAATTAAAAGTTTGTCCAATGTGTTGTTCCTATCCTCTTCGCTCGACAACTTTGTCAAGGATCTCAATTTTTTTTTTGTTAAGTTCAAAAAGTATATTATTGCTGAGTTGCTCCGACTCTCCTAAAATGTCGCGGCACCCGTATTGGATTCTTCAAAAGTACATTACTTTTGAAAAATCCAACACACTTAATGATATTTTTGAAGAGTCCAAACAACATAACATTATTGCCCTTATAATCTTGAACTTTCACCAACCTTTTTTACGTAGGACGATCTAGTCGTCATGTTAGTTATCCTTTCTTCAACAACTTGCTGTGACTCTTTGTTGCCGCATTCTTCGCTCAGCAACTCATTCTAAAGTCCAATATCCTATCCTTTCTTCTCCGCCTTTTGAATAATACTCTCTTCGTTTCAATTTGTTGGACTTGACACAAAATTTAAGAAAATAGAAAAAAAAATTGGAATCTTATAATCTTAAATTAAAAATATGTAGAATGTATTAATATGTTGTTTAATTTTATAGTCTTAAACATGTTACGTGGAAAAAAAATTGAAACTAAAAAGTTGTCAAAAAAGAAAAAGAATTTTTTTTTTTAAATAGACTAAAAAGGAAATAAAACAGACAAATTGAAATGAAGGGAACAATAAAGACGAAAGAAATTTCTAATAATTTGTAAGAAATACTATCTCCCTCCATATAATATGTCCTTATAATTTTTTGTACATTCTTTTTGAAAAAAGATCTAGGAGCCTTAATTATAAAGAGTTTTTTTTTATATATATACTACATCTAATCTTTATGTAATCTCTCTTAAAAGTTAAACTCCACCAACTGTAACATAAAAAATAGATTTGATTAAGAAAAATAGACGACTTCTTATTTTCTAAAACGTCAATAAATTCAACAGCCAAACTTTAATATTTGGGACCAGAACTCCATGTTGATAATTGATACTCTTCCATCTCTTTTTTTTTTATTCGGTGTGTCTAATACTTATATTGGAGCCCAACTAATTCAGATTCGTATCGTGTAGCGTCCATCTGAAAGAAACGCTCTCTATCAAGTATTTTTTCATACTCATGACTCGAATCCAAAACCTCTGAATTAAGAAAAAAGTAATCTCATCCACTGCATTACATTCTTTAATGGTGATATTTTAAACTAAATTATTTTGACTAAAATGATACTCCTTATTTAAAAATAGGGAATGGAATTTAAGAAACATATATTATTATTGATTTTATAAAACCTACGGCTAACGAAAAATTATTATCCATCTAACAATTACTACAAAGAATGACACTTTTGGACCAATAATCTTTGAGTTCACCATCACCTCACCAAATTAAAACTCCTTACCAGCTTTATTTAAGAAATGTTGATTATTTACGAAGTTATAATAATCTTGACGAAGACTTAGGGGTGTATTTGGCCATGAATTATTTTTATTTTTTTTGGAGTTGAGTTCTGAAAAAAATATTTGATTATATAATTCTGAAAAATTTTAAAATTCAACTTCAAGTTGAATTTTAAAATTTTTTGTAATTTGAAGAACATCAAAAAAATGTTTTTCACTTTTTCCACTCCAAATTACTCACAAAAAACTTAAAAGCAACTCCATTTTGTCATGGCCAAACATAACTTGAATTTTCAAATATCATTTTTCACTTTGGAAACAAAAACTACTTTTTTCAACTACTCTCAATTTTGATGGCCAAACGTACGTTCCCAAATTTGGATTCGTGCATTGTAATACTCATTTTTGGGTGGGTGATGCTCCAAAAAGGATTTTTTATTTTATTTTTGAAGAGCTCAAACCCAAAACCTCTAATTAAAAATAAAAAAATTTCGAATTATTTCACCACAACCTATATCGGTAGACCAACACCTTTAATTCGTCATTCGCTACCGTCTTTTATACTCCTCTAGTTGCGTGTTTTGTCAAGCATTCCTTCACTTCATGTATTCTTTTTAATAGAAATTTTCTTTTTTTGTATTTTCTCTTGAATGTTTCTTTTTGTTGTTCATAATATGCTACGAATTTAACTTATATAATTCTATCAGTAGTCATAGCAGATGATTTATTTTATTTTTCAAATGGCTAATTCTATTATCTATAAAAGATTACTTGTCCTTATCATTTAAGCAATCTGATCGTATAACTAACAGTGAAATTTAATAGTCTAAAAATTCATTTATACATTAGTACATAGAAGATGAACATGTCCGTCAGAAATTTATCAAAAAAAATGCGATTTTCGTGAAAAATCCGTCGAAAACATCTTCAATGAGTGCTTTTTCGATTCCATCGAAAATTAAAATTATTTTAGTAGTGCCTACCACTTTACAGATATTTTTGGGATTAATACCTTAACTATCTTTATCAAAAAACCTTTTCTCATTTCAAATTTTGAAATAAAATCAATAGCCAGAATTTCTTCCTTTTTGAAGCTTCTAAGTGCTTTTCATGACGTAAATTACACTGCTTTCTCAAAGGTTCATTGTCATAACATTTGCCTCCTAAATACGTTGAAATTTAGTTGCTTCATAATTATCTGCCCAATAATATTCTAGAACATGAAGACTTTGCAATTAGGGGTGTCAAAGTGAGCCCAAATTAAGTGAATTCGTCCAATTCAATCCAATATTTATGGATTGGGTTCAATCTCAACCCATTAAGCCTAAAACATTTTTAAAAGGTCTTCAATTGAGCCCAATTCAATTTTCACTTCAACCTATTTAATAAGGAACATGATTTCTCTAGTGAAAGAGGAGAAAATAAGTGACAACTAAATTTTTTTATAAAACATTTTAAAAATTTTCTTTTCTTACCCCCAAACCCACCACACCTCCTCCTCCTCTCCCCCCTTCCTCAAAAAATATTTATTTTTTTATTTTTTAAAAAAATATTTTTTTTTCACCCTAAACACACACACACACACACCCCTCCTACCCTCCCCCCTCCAAAAAAAAATTGTTTTTTTATTTTTTTTTAAAAAAATTCATGGATAATATTTTTCCTCCATACCGAACACACTCATAGTATATTTTATTTCATTGGTATAATATTTTGTGACTTTCATTTTCAAAATTAAGAACTTGTTTTTTTATTTTTTTGAGTTGGAATTCAAATTATAGTTACAAGAGATAAATATCAATATGTTAATATTCTTAAAATTAAGTGTGTCAATTTGGGAGGATCAAGACTCAACCAAATTTTTAGCCTATTGTAGTTCAACCCATTTGAACCCAAAGTAAATTGACCCAACCTAATTTCTAATTCAACCCATTTTATTATCTCCAATTTCAGTTCAATCCATCCATTTGACACCCGTAATTGCAATTATTGTAATATACTTTTTATATATATGATCCAAATTACTGTGTCCTACAAACCCGCACGAATAACGTGGATTAAGATTTTTTTTAAAGAAGATTTGACACACAACACAACCATAAATACATTTTTGTTGTTCAACATGCAAGGACTTTTAAGATTTGAAACACAAACTTGGGATGTTTAACTGTTTATATAATTTGACATATGCAATTTAATTGACATTTAAAACAAAATTCTTATTTTATTGCTCAAAGTTGTGATTTTCATTAAGAAAATTTAAAAATTAAAAAGATTGATGTTTTTCTTTTATGTGGCTATTTTTGTCATTTGTTTAAATTTTAATGGACAAGATTATCAGATATCTATACGTGATATAATAAACATACCATATAATTAGTCAAACTTCTACCAAAAATAAAATAAATAAAGTTGGTCAAGCTGTGCCTAGTGTTGATCTTTAATTTCAGTTCCAAATATATATGTGACATATACCATTATTTTATACCCGAAAAGGAAAAGAAAAAAAGATGACAGGATATTGCAAGGCACCAACATGTCAGAGGCATCAACATGTGAAAAAGTTGATGCGGATCTTATGCAAGGAATCAAAACATCACATCTTAATAATGATTAGTCATAATTAATTTTTTAGTTTTTCTTATATTGTATACATGTAAAAATATAGTAGTACTAATTTTTGGTTGATATTGTTAATAAATAACGTCATAGAAAATCTATTTCAAATTGATCTCTACCTATGATCTAATCCCTTCCAAAACAGTATCCATTAACTTAAAAAAAATATTTTTTTTTACTTATAAAATACATCAAACTCTTTAATTTCACTCTTATGAGTTTTCTCATCAAATCACAAGCGCTTCCAACTTTCAATTATTCTCCTAATCTCTCATATTTGTCATTTCGTAGGCGTTTAGCCATAGGTTTTAAATAGTTTTCTTTTTATTTGAAATTCAAAAAGTCGGAGTTGAAGATCGATTTGTATTCGATTATATTTTTCGCAAAAAGAGAATAGAACATTTTATTTGAAATTATAAAGATAGAAATTAAAACAACTTTCATATCCAGGTCTAACTTTGAATTTTTAAGTAGGGGTGAACATTCTTTTCTATCTCATTATTTTCATTCAAGTAATTGCGAGTCTATAACATAGGGTGGTTGATAAAGACGAGTCAAATAGAAGGAATGACACTTCTAGCTTAGTAAGCTTTTGAAGGAGTGGTGCATATGACATATTAGGTAAATCATACATTAGAAAGGAAGAGAAGATTGAGTTGTTATATAAGACAAAATAAATTCACATGGTATAGGTTTTGGGTCCAACAATGACTTAGTCCAAGGGACAAATCTGTTAGGTCAAAGCAGACAATATATATCATGGGCCTTAATTTTTAAAATATGATAGTAGAATCGAGTTTCCAAGGTATGATGGTGAATCAAACTTCAATGAGGACACTATGTTCCTACTCCTTAAGGACTTGTATGCAACGCATATGATGATGACAGAAGGTGAACTGATGAAAACGGTTAAAAGAGAAGGACTGATAAGTTTTTAGGTTGACAAACTTTCAAAGAATGAGTGCATATAATACATTAGACAGATTCAATATTGAAACAGAAGAGATAACTAATGGTACATAAGATAGAACACACAATTTACTTGGTATACACGTTTTTGGGACAAATGATGTCATAACCCGATAGGCAAATATCTGAGGTCTATTAAATCAAAACGAATTGAACCTACGTGTCATGAACATAAGTTGTAACAACAATCAACCAGTAATGACGTAGTTCAAGAGACAAATATGCAAGATCTATTAAGCCCAAATGGACAATATATGTCATAGTCTTTAAATTTTACAAGTATAATAGTAGAGTCGAATTTCCACGGTATGATGGTAAAGTAAAATTCAATAAGGAAGCTAAGTTCTTACTCATTAAGGACCCATATGCAACACATATGATGATGACGAAAGGCGGGTTGATGAAGATGAGTAAAACAGAAAGACTAATAAGCTTTTAGGATGATAAGCTTTTAGGATGATAAGCTTTCAAAGAATAGGTGCACATAACACCTTAGGACCTTAGGCAAATTCACCATCGAAAAATAAGAGAGAAATATTAGTATATAAGACAAAGCATAAATTTTCTTGGTACACACACTTTTGGGATCGATAATGTCATAACCAGATAGGCAAATCTATGAGGTCTATTGGACCAAAGTCGACACGTGTCATGAATATGAGCTGTGACAACAATCAACCAATACTTTCACTATAATTTTCTTAAATTTCTTAGGCTTTGATCATTTGTTTGTACTTAAAGAAGGTATGAATTTTAATAATTCAGGTCCTACTCATTAAATGTACTTATAGTTTTTATCTGAATCTTACTAATTGAAATCTCAATCAGTAAGTGCATCTATTTTCTTACTTTACAGTCGTTTAATGGGTCTAAATATATATAACTGATTACAATTTATAATAAAGTCTTAGTATCTAAATATATCTAACTGATTACAATTTATAATAAAGTCTTAGTATCATTAACATGTTGTCCATTCAAGAATTTATGCAAGAATGATTTTTTACCACAACTGCATCCACTTTATCTATAGCCGTCGTCACCCGACATTATCAAAACTATCACTATCCACCATCCACAATTACCATTATCATCACCATTACTATCTGCCATATACAATCATCACAATCATCTATTGTTGCCATAACAACCATCAATCACCACCTTAAGCGACCATCATATATCATCAACCACTACTATCAATCACCACCATTATTAGTTAGAACTATCCACCACAATTATCAACCGCCATCACCAACTACACCATCAATCACCACCATTAATCACTATTGTTAGACACCATCAACATTAACTACTAGCCCAACCATATCATCTTTCAACACCAACATCAATCGACACCCAAAACCACCATCATTAACTGTCACCACCACCAACTACCATTTTTATTTTTATTTTTAAATATTTTATAAGAATAGCATTAAATTAATTTGTATTCTTTACTTTAATAATTATGTCAAAACAAGTCTTACACATTTAGATATTGAGAAATTTAATAATATTAAATATGATTTGAAAAAAAAAATTGTATGTTTTACTAAGGGTAATACTACTTTTAATATAGTTTCTGATTTACTAATTTCAATTTCATGATTTTATGTCAAAAATTAATCATTAGACTGTCGTATTTCAAAACTATTTGAGAAGTCCTCATATTGCATACTTTATCTTATAAAATAATTTTCTTATTTTTGGTCATATGATATCATTTATAGTTGGACTAAAGGCCCAATAGTTTTTCAAATTCTACTAGTTGTAGGATAGGAGTACATATCTACCACTTACTTGGGATTTTTAATTAAGGGTGATAAAAAAGTTTGAAAATTAAAAAAAGGTGACACAAGTTTTAATTATTGAATAGAGGTGATAATTTTGTCATTATTTTTAATAACATGCAGCAACTACAGAAGTTGCTGCAGCAACTTGCAACAACTTCCTAATCACTAATTAACAAAAAATTTGACTTAAGTTGGTTAAACTTATCACCAATTTTAATTTCAACACTTTTGTGTCACCTCCTTCTCAATTTTCTCCACTTACTTCCCCGTTTCAAAAAAAAAAAAGACATACTTTCTATTTTAATATATTTTAAAAGAAATGACTTTTTCTCTTTTTTGATAATATTTTGATTTCAATTTTTCACGTGACATGTTTAAAACCACAGAATTAAAGAATATTTCAGCACATTTGACATAACTTTAATTTAAGATCATAAGATTCAAAAGTCTTCTTTTTTTTTTTAAATTTTATATCAAGTCAAAATACGTTATTCTTTTTGAAACGGAGGAATTATTATTTATTTTCCTCCTTTAATTTTGGGTCAAAATGAAATTGTCAATTGAACTTTTTTTTTTTTTTTTTTTTTTTTTTTTTTTTTTTTGGGTGGAGTCAATTGTTGGCTTATAGCCTTATACTGCATTTACTAACTTTATTTATTCCCCTTATTGTTTATGAATATATATAAATATAAATTTAGGATATACATATTGGTGTGATAATATTTATAGTAATATTAGTTTACCTGAGTAATCTGGGTCACCCCCATTACGACGACCTCCTGAAAGAGAAGAAGCTCAAACAGTGGATCTGACGTTAACCCACTTTAGATCCATTCTTTGCAATTGATTTTCCCTTTTTTTTCCAAGTTTTCTTTGCAATCCAACACTTGTTGGATTGTATAAAAATCCATTCTTGGAAGGAAAAAGAATTAGGCAATGGGGTCCAAGAAAAAACTTACATCCCAGAAAAGTATTCGTTCTGCTGCGCCAGTTAATGACATGGAAATTTCAGGCAAGTGGGTTTTTTTTATTTGAAGAATTAAACTAAAATTTTACGTATAATTTATGTGTATAATTTGTGTATATGGGTAGAAAGAGTAAAGAGGAAATCTGGGTGGCTATTTGTGTAAAGATCTGTTTTTTTGTTTTTTTTTTGAGTATTGGGTATGTATTAATATTTGCTGGAAGTAAATAAAGAAAGAATCTTTTTTAGTTTGATGACTGTATCTGCTGGATGAAGGTGTAAATCTGAGTACTTGATGTTCAAATAGGGAAGAATTGTGTTTTGTGGTGGGTGGTGTGGGGGTGGGGTGAGTTGGGGGGGATGAGGGGATGGGATGAGTCAAAATTTGATGGATGTCTTGGTTTTGAGGTTAATCCGATTTTTATGTTACTGTTATTTCATGATGGGGATTGAGCTGAGGGTTTATCGGAAACAACCTCTCTGCCTTGTAGGTGTAAGGTCTGCATACACACTACACTCCCCTCCCCACCCCAGACCCCACTTGTGGGATTACAATGGGTATGTTGTTGTTGTATTGCAATTTCATGATGTGGATGTGCAACTATTTCTCGTAGTTGCTTGTAGTAAGCATGGTTTGGTTTTTATGGCGAGTCTTGGAAAATTTAGCATAGATAAATCTAGATACATGGAGTTAAAATTCAGGAAAATAGTTAAGGAAATAGATCGTAATGGGTTAATCTTAGAACAGCTACATGGTTACTCATCGTGGCATGAAGTTAGTGGGATATAACAATGAATTTTTGAATCATTCCTCTGCACGTGGAATCAATAATATAGATGTGGCAATACATTGTTTATTTAAGTTGTTTGTATGAATCCCCGCTTCTATCATTGTGTTGTTTTTTTGGTTGTATGGTATCGGAACTTGAATGTTGAACCCATTATGCACCTTGGTTGATATGGGATGGCAATGGGGCGGGGCAGGTTTTGGGCTATGCAGGGCGGGGCGGATTGAAATAATTATTTTAAAAATTGATGCGGGGGGTGGGTGGTGGTGGTGCGGGTCTATGCGGGTTTAAACAAAACAAAAGCAAAAAAATTATGACTCCAATTCCATATAGATGAATTATTAACACCAAGTCTACCATATGTATATATGTTGATTATATATATTTCCAATTATGACAAAAATAAGTGAATGAGTATTTTTAATTTACAGATATTTCCAATTAAATTTTTTGGTACTGTTTGGTGGAACATTCTTGATGTGATGAAGTAAAAGCAACAATATTTCTTATTCACATAAAAAGGGGCAGTTCTTGTGCTTGAAATATTTCTTATAGCTTACTGCATTTTCTGCTTGAAATTGGTACTACATTTGTTGCATTGTTGGTTGTATTCAGGAATTCATGAAACAATTTGTCCATTTTGCATTGTTTGTCGGTATTGTTTGGTATAGCATTCTTGATATGGTCTTCTCAAAAAAAATTCTGTTCTCAAAAGCACTCTTGATATGGTAAACTAAGAACAACACTTTATCGACAAAAAGCTTTATTTAACAGTACCTTGTGGTGGGAGGAAAAGAATGAAAAGGGGGTTAGTTTGAGTTTTCTCATAGTGTATCTGCTGAAGTTTGGAGCTTTTTGTGGGGGTGTTAAATAGCAACTATTAGCATTCTGTACGTTGTTTTTAAAATTAAAAAGATAGCAAATTATGCAGGGCGGGGCAAAACAAAAAAATTATTCTATGCGGGGCGGGGCGGGGCGAGGCGAAAACAAAAAACTATGCTATGCGAGGTGAGGCAGACTTTGCGGGTTTACACGGATTTGCTCTGCACCAGCCCCACACCATTTGCCAATCCAATTGGTTGATGTATCCTTCTTCAGGGGATGGAAGCACTCCTTTAAATATGCTGATTTAAGCAGTTAGTCTGTTTTAACTGTTCCGGTCAATGTGGAGAGTACAATATAGAAGTTATAAACGGTAATGGAAAGAATATATATCTGCTGTTTTTGTTGCATTTTGAATGGATTGTTTGGCTGTAGAATCACAAAGCACTTTCAGGAGAAGTATCAGTCTGTGGCAGAAGAAACTTGGTCATTCATGTCCTACTTTATGCACCTTAGTCTTCGTGATCATATGCCAAATCAATGGAAGATTTCCTGTTCTCCCTATTTACTCAGCTACTGAACTCCTATACTTGGAAATCCTGTACTCATTTCATTAGGTTTTCAAGGTCATCTCATCGGCTTCTTTTTGGGAATGGACAATCGTCTAAAATTGTGGTCCTGTGGTCTATTGACATTTAATTATAAGATAAGATGAAGTATCTCAAACTAGTACCATTTAGTAGATTCTCATCTGGACTAGATTAGTTTAAGCTTCATTCGAGTTTTCTAGTTTGGTTAAAGATTATCTGCTTCATTTGTTGATTTCCGTGTCAGTAGTCATTTTTATCATAGCTAAATGTTAAAATGTTAAAATAGATAATACTCGTTTTAGTTTGAATACGCGGAGTAAAATACATAACATAGAATGATAACTGCCGAGATTAAAATCAGTGGAACATATTTCATACACTGAACCACATCTGCATTGGTTTAAAGCGGGATGAAGTCTGATTGAAGCAAATTATTTAGCCAATATGCTAAATTCCCTGTAAATCCTGTTTAGTATCGTCCCAGATTTCTCATGAAGGTATAATCCAGACCCCAACAGAGTTAGTTGTGAATTCAAAAAACTAGGATCCCACTTTGCTTTAATGTGCAAAGTTTATATCAGTGTTTTCTGTTTATATCCCTTAAATCTGTTTGTTACTTTCTATTGCATAGTGTAGGGTGAAGATGAAATGTTAAGGCCTTTGAAGTTTGTGATTTTCTCAATATTTACTTCCTATTTTTGGTAGTTGTTTCTCCTTTTTATTTTAGCCTCAAATCTGTTTCGAGTGAGGCTTTCCTTATCCACAATAGTGCCATATTTATTGCATTTCTGGAAATTACATGATGCATTGCCGCTTCTTCTTATAAAGACGTGAGATTTGAAATGTTCTTTTGATTCTGAAGACCTGGAAAGACAATTAAATGCATGTGGGAAGGAGAGAAAATTTATAGAAATCGAAACATTCATGTTCTTGAACTATAATATATCAAATTTCTCAGAAGGTAACACTTACCTTTCTCAATAAAAAATACTCAGAATGTAGCTTTATTGGGAACTGCTATTTATTGCAAAATTTAGAAGGTGTTATCTTTGTTTCCTGTAAGTGATCAGTTCAGTAGGCGTGTGGTCCTTGGCAAACTTGTTTTCATTATCATTACATTAACTTTAAAGAGATGCTTACTAATTTCACTATAAGAGTCTTATATCTCCAACATAAACCGGGGAGGATTTTAATAGCAGCAATCTGCCACACTTACCTGAATTTACATCTTGACCTACTGAGTTGTAGTTTCCCGTTTATCATTTATTTAGCAGCATAAAATCATACTGTATCCCTTCTGTTAAGAATCGTTGAGATTGTACACTAGAGATTAAAGGGGGGAAAAGTAACGTGCAGAGATAAAAGTTTTAAAAGAAAATAGAATCATTGAGGCATCATTACCTCACTTAATATTTGAAAGCTTACGTTATACCTCTGGTATCATGGTATGGATGAGGATAGAAAATAGTAGACTTTAGTTAACTGAATGAGGAAAAAAGATACTGACGTGTATAGAGATAGATTCAATTCTTTTCTAAAAAATGATTGTAGAATTATCAATGAGAAACTTTCGTAGGAACTTCCGATTGACTAGTGTTAAAAATAAGGACACGAAAACTCAAAGGTCCTAATTGATATGATTGAGAAAAATAGGAAAAAAAATAAGCATGTTTCCTTATCAAATTGGTTGACCGTTGTCAAAAAGAAATGATCGGCCCATCAAAGAAAAAAAGCTAAAAGTAAGAAACAAAAATATTTTATCTGTGGCATTTTGTAGGAAGGAGAACGTGCTCACAGTTTGCATATAATTATTTAGTACGTTTTAGCAGAAAGATTATTTGTGGTGCTCACTGTCTAGGCAGATTTGAAAAGAGAAAAGAAAGTAAAGAACAAAGGATTTGGGGAGGGGACAGTCTATATTCTTAACAGAGGGCGGGGGCGATGCTCCTGTTAAAGAGTAGGAAACATTGCTTTCTAAAGTTACTTGACTGAGTTAATTGCTATTGCCTTGCAGATCATAGTGCGAAGCATCAGAAGGATTTAGAAAATTTGAATCTGTTGACGCAGCCTTTCAGAACGCTCAAGCTTTTCAGTATGGCGATGATGCAGTATCTCAGGACGTCGATAGCATATCTTTTGTCACATCGATGGTGTATGCTTTTCAGTACAATTGCTGTACTTGCCTTAATACTGCTTGTGACAACTAATGGTCCTCATGTAAAGGTATGCTTCGTCAATTTCAGATGCTTTTGTAGTGGAGAAAGATGGTTACTAGTACCATCATCAGAATATATGCGTTGCACCCAAGGCTGGGGTTTGTGGTCATATGAAGTGGAAATGCCCTGAAAAACCAAGGCTCAAATCAGAAAAGGCAAAAAAAAAAAAAAAAAAAAAAAGCACTGGGTGAATTTTACCATCTGCCTAAGCTTTGGTGGGCAGAGTTCTCTGATATATGTGCTTGTAGGAGGTAATATGGACTTGGTGTAGTAGTCGAGGTGCGCACAAGTTGGCTCGGATACCACCGTTATCTATAGACACACATACACATGCCTACCTAAGAAAAAGACCTTTATTGCTTGTTGCTGGAAGACGACAATTGATCAACTTAAAACTGTGTTTTCCGTTGTTACATTGCTAAGTGAACTGTTTATTTGGATCTTTTTGACAATTTTCAATTATTTTGTTGAGGAGTTAGAAAATGTCTGATATCTATTTTTCCTCAGCTTGTACATCTTATGCGAAAGGAATGAGATGGATATAGAGGATTCATATGATCATATAGCCACCCAACTAGTTTTGAAGAGGCTTTGTTTGGTTGTTTATTGTACCTATTATGTTGTACTGAAACTCAGTCTTGTCAACGCTAATAGAATATTTCTGTTTCAATGCAGCATGTTGAGGAGGTTCTTAAATATCTCCAGTTTGGATTATGGTGGGTTGCTCTTGGTGTTGCATCTTCTATTGGCCTTGGTAAGCAGCATTCACTGTTAGATTTTTTAGCTTCTTATGTTTAATGGCTTCGATATTGGAGGGAGACTTATCTACTCAAGTCTCCATAGAAGGAACTTGCTGATAGTAATGGGAATTTAACTTGCTTCTTTCTAGCTTTCCATAAGAAACTTAGATCCTCTATTTCGTTGCCATGTTGCAGGATCTGGTTTGCACACTTTTGTCCTCTATCTGGGCCCTCATATCGCTTTATTTACGATAAAAGCAATGAAGTGTGGGCGAGTTGACCTCAAAATGGCGCCTTATGATACAATACAATTTCAGAGAACTCCTCAATGGCTTTTTAAAGATTGTTCAGAGTTTGGCCTCCCTGCGTTTTCATCTTCACATGGCACAAGTGTTCCTCTTAGTAGCATACTGCCCCAAGTGCAGTTAGAGGCTGTTTTGTGGGGCCTTGGAACCGCACTTGGAGAGCTTCCCCCATATTTTATTTCAAGAGCAGGTTCGTCTACACTATCTTATGTCTGTAAGCTTACATCTGTATTGGGTAGATAGTTCAACACCTGTGGCACAAACCTATTTTGAAGCTACTGTTCCTAGTATCTTAGGCGGTTATTCAACCTTGCAGGGTTTTAAAGATATTCACCTGTAATTTGGAAAGTTCTCCCCTTTTATCAATCAAGAATCAAATTATTTGTGATATGAGATTTGATTATCTTTTTTGAGTTTTAGATGTGTCTTAAGGGACTTGCTTTGTCTTCTAGGACTTCAATCTTTTAGAACAGTGGTAGGAATTTGATTTTCCTCAATTAATCAACTAGACGTGCCTTGGGAGCCTAGATGTGCATAACTTTTGGTTTATTTTATCAATTATTTCATTTTTTAATAAATCAAGACCATAATTCGGGGACTTGAATATTTTCTACACGTAACGATCTTGTCAGATGCAAAAGAATATTTTGAAGCTTTTAATCTTTAGGGTTTGTTTTGCTAATGTATTTGCATACCTTTATGCAGCAAGCCTCTCAGGTAGTAAAGTGGAAGCAATGGAAGAATTAGATGCATCTTCCGAAAATAAAGGATTTCTAGCTACTCGTCTGGCTCAAACGAAGCGGTGGTTTCTTTCCCATGCACAATGTTTGAATTTCTTCACAATTCTAATACTTGCTTCGGTTAGTCTGGATCTTTATTTAAATCTATCTTCTATTCATCCAGAGAACCATGCATGGAGGATAAACGTGTTGACCTTAGTTTTGCATGCAGATATTATGTTCCTAAAGCTATACATTAGAGCATCACCCTCCCCCCACCCCTGAAATGAAGTTGATCTTTTGCTGACCGTAAAAAAACAAATTTGGTTTATAGTACATACCTGACCAACAGTGGATAATCATATTTCTTAGAAAATGATCGAATCTTCGGACGCCCCGAAAAAATTATGGTTTAGATTTGATTATGTCTCTACAAACCACTGAACTTCCCATAACTTAAGACAGCTGTAGTAAAGGTAGTGACTCAGAGCCTCTGCGGGCCAGAATAACATTGGTTTTTGGAGATGTTTGTCAGTTGGGATGATTTGGAGCAAAAACAATTTGGACAATATAATAATTGATAATTTGGACATGATAATAATCGAACAAGTGTTGGTTCAGCAACTTTGACAATTGTGTCATACAACATCTTTTTGAAGGAATTTTGTGTAGATTCCGAAAATGCGTTGTGATTATTCAAAACTTGGGAAGATCCCAACAGTTGTAGTATAATCTACAAAAAATATTGGAACTGGGACATACAGGACATATATTCCAATTATTATTTTCTGGCTTATCTTTTTCCTCTTTCTGTAGTGTTGGATTTAGCTGCGTATGGTGGTAGCTTTCAGTTAACAGGCAAATATCTTCTCAAATAGTTTAGACTGTTCTAATGAAAATGCCTTTTGTAGGTTCCAAATCCTTTATTTGATCTTGCTGGCATAATGTGTGGACAATTTGGAATCCCATTTTGGAAGTTCTTTTTCGCAACTTTGATTGGAAAGGCTATCATTAAAACTCACATACAGGTCTGTCAACTCAAATGTTCTGCATTCATGAGTTTCCACATCTTAGGTGTAGTTTCGATTTAGTTTAGTTTTGCTTTCTCAGCCACCTTTTTTCACACACGTTGATTCTGATAGAGATGTTTAATTTGACTATCCTTCTGCAGACCGTGTTTATAATTTCTGTTTGCAACAATCAACTTCTTTATTTGGTTGAAACCAAGTTGATTTGGATGCTTAGTTTTATACCTGGTATTGAAACCATGTTGCCCAAAATCATTGCCAAGCTCCATTCCATGAAAGACAAGTATATGGCTACTAAAACTCCTTCAACATCAAATATAAAGGTAATAATTCATCTAATGCTGTTTTTATATGATTAAAGATTTCTCTCTGTGATATTTCATGGGCTAAAATTGAATAAATTCCGTTGCGCTGATTCATTAGTTAATGGTTGTTCATCTTAATTTAAACTCATAATCTTTGTCAGGTGAACAAGTGGGACTTCTCCATGGCTTCAGTTTGGAACGGCGTGGTTACAATCATGCTACTGAACTTTTTCGTTAAGATTGTAAATGCTACTGCACAACGGTATTTAAAAAAACAGCTAGAAGAGGAATTGGCTGGTCTGAAGAACAAATCATCTTGAGGGCAATCAGATAACCCTCTTCATTCTCATAGATTTGTTTTCCGTTCAAGCATTTCCTTTTCGCTATCTACCTTTGTCAAATGGTCAGATGATAGGGTTTACGAAATGATTGGTGGCTTTAGGGATTACGATGAAAGCTATACTTGGAGACTCGGCACCAGCAAGTGCATTTCAGTAACTTTGTACAAAAGAACAGTAGTCTCACAAGTTCATTGACTATGTAACTTCAAGAAAAAACATTATTTAGGGGTGCCAATGAAGTGCCGTTGTTGACTAAATTGGAGATGGGGAAATTGGAAACTCATTATTGGGCAGATGCTCCAACATTTAGAAAGTGAAGATATCATTTTCTGCATTTATAAACAAGCCTGTGTTTTAAGTATAGCAATTATCAGTGCTCTGTCCCTCCCTCTTTTTTCCCCCCTTTCCTCCGTTAATTCATTGATTCGTGCAAGTCTGTGCTTGGCATGGACAAAAGATTGTATTGCGCCGGGTGCTAGAATCTTTTTATGTATCATCGTCATCAGAGCTTCGATGTTCTGTGCTCTCTGATGTTGTGTTTGCACTCAAAATCTTTCCTAGTGTCATTTCCTCTATTGGTATTCCGATTGTGGTCATTCGTAGATAGGCGGCAGTTTTAGCAAGGGTTCTTGATAGTTTGCAGCTCTTAGATAGGAAAGTTCCTTTACATTTTTGTTATAAAGGGAAGCCTTGGAGCAACAGTAAAGTTGTTGTCTCCTGCTATTTGATCGTGGAATAAGCCACTAATGCTTGTTTCGGGTAGGTTTTGCATGGCCTATATGTTATGACTTTTGAGTCATCACGGTACAAAATCAGGCATGGAATAAATATTCTATTGATGCTTGTGTCAGGATAGGGTTTGTGTGACCTATAGGTTGCCGGTTTACAACTTCGAGTCATCATGATGGTCACGTCACTTCCAACATCAGCCGTGGAATAAGCCATTGATGCTTGCGTCAGGGTAGGTGGCTTCGTTTCTTTGTTACAACTCACCATGTTCTTTGTTTTGTCCTTGACTTTTAGTTCTATAAGCACTCTTTTGATATCCCTTTTTCAATATTTATTTTCAATCTTGAAAATCAAGTTCATGGGCCATGGCCCTTGAGTTAAATCTCCATTTAGCCTTGAAATTTTGGGCCTTATGACATTGGCCCATCAACATGCAGTTTAGTTTTTCCTTTCCTTCTCTTTTTGGGTAGTAGAAATGGATTGATCCTAATAAACTAACTACTCTCCTCCATTCGTTGGTACTTGTTCATTTTAACAATCAAGCATTATTTATTATGTACTTTTGATATAACTTTTATCTAGTAACTATGAAGTATTAGTAGTCAAATTCAAAATAAGGGCAATTTAATAAATAAATTCCTAATAATAGTTTTTAAGAGGAATATCAAGTCAATAATCAGACGCGAATCTATAATTTAAGTGTTATTGATCTAATTCTTAATGTCCGTAGTATTGAATTTACTATATTTCTAAAGTTTAGGGTTAATACCTACTATTTATTATAATTTTAATACATTTTTTACACAAAAGTTTATATGTTGCGTTGAAAGTACTAGATTTAAATGAATTTGATGTTAGTATGTTGTCTACCCCACCGTTAATAATGGGCAGGAATAAAAAAGTAAAAACAACATAAATTTTAGCCCTTTTAGAGCTAATTACTCCATATTTTAACTCTTTTCAATATTAACTAAAAATCTCTGATTTAGTCCACACGGATAGATCATATTTTTTCAAATACATTACTTAATTTTATACGGATATATCACATTTCACATAGATATATCACATTCTTCCGGATACATCACTTAATTTTACGCGAATACATTATATTTTTCTGGATACATCACTTAATTTTATATAGATACATCACATTCTTCTATGATGTATCCAAACTTTTAAGTAAAATCAGAAATTTATGTAATTATTTATAAGAGTTGGGATTTTAAATAGTTATAGTAAGTTAAATAATGATATGATGTAATTTTTTCAATAAAAAATAATATTTTCTCCATTTAAAAAAGAATGATCTATTTTAATTTGATATGGAGTTTAAGAAAATAAAAAAGATTTTTAAATCTTGTGATTATAAATTAAAGTTGTGTTAAATATACCAAAATATCCTTTAATCTTGTGGTCTTAAATATGCCATATGGAAATTTAGAATTAAAATATTACTAAAAAAGAAAAAAATTATCCTTTTTTAAACAGATTAAAAAGAAAAGTTGATCATTCTTTTTAATTGAAAAGGAGGGAGTAGTGATTAAAGTGCAATTAAATTCGACCTATATGATTGCTATTGGCATTGTGATAGTAGTAGGTGTCATCATCATTTACGTAATCTTTATGTAATCTTTATATTATACTATTACTCTATTCTATTCTATGAATAGTCAGTAATCATCGTTTAAATCGCGATAATTGAACTCACAACCATTTGTCATTTTATAAGGTGTTTGTACATACGATATAAAGTGTGTAATTTAAAATTATGAGATAAAATCAACATTTAGGTATATGAAATTTTAAATTCTTCAAAAAGTGTGATTTGAGATTTTATATCATAATTTGAGATTTTTCTAAATACAAAAATTCACCCACAAGTTTATATTTTATAAAAAAAAACTACATCATTTATATCTAACAACCATTTATTTCATATATAAATAAAATTTATAGTTCATATTATTACTATTTAGACCATTTATATCTCATATAACTATTACAAATGATATTGACCAACAAACTACTCAAAGTAACAATGTTGGTTCGTTTTATCGGTTATCTGATTAAGAAATGCAAGCTCAATATGAGGAGATTATCCGTACTATGTGGGAGAATTATATTAAAGAGCACTACACTATAATTCATGTTCAATTTTACTTTTTTACTGAACTAAAGATTAATCAATAAATATTGTATTTTTTTTTTATAATAGCTTTGTGATAGTGCATTATATTTTGTTATAAATTTTTGCTTATTTGATAAGATTGTATATAGAATTGGGGCAATTTTGATAGTTTTCACAACTTATGAGATTTTTATGTTCATGAGAAAATATATAACATAAAAAAGTCCAAATTATATGTCCAAATAAAACTTCAACTTTATCTCATAATTTTAAATCATGATTTCATATCATGATTTCAAATCATAATTTCATCTTGCATGGCCAAACGGGCCCTAAGTAAACTTCACACATCAGTCTTCATATCTACGTGGCATAAAAATATTAAGATCCTAATCACTAGTACTATCGTTAACTTAATTAATCAACAAATAATTATTATATTATATATGAGTTTCCTCCAGGTCAGGGGATTTAATTAACAAATCAATTTTGATTCCTCTTTTCCTTCAATAAGAATCCAAAGATAATGTGTCGATGTCATCTTAATAATTTAATGCATTAGAGATATCTTCACTCAATAAACCTTTGTCTCATTAGGCCATTTACCCCATATTATTATTCATATAAGACAACTAATGGAATATTAATTAGTTGGTTTCAACCTAGAGCTTCCTATACTTAAGTTGTCTAATCAAATAAACCAAATTGGATTTGTGCATGTATATGCAATTATAAATATTATCTATACATCAATGAAGGTGTTCTTTAAAGATTTCAAGTTCGAATTTGAAATATGAAATTGTTTATATTAAAAAATGTTTAACCATAATATGATACTTTGCAATCTAATATATTCAGATTTAATCGGACACGTTAAAAAGAAAACTAAAAAAATATATTATCTTTACCATCCCACCCCCTAACCCCACATTGGTGGGGGAGATAGGAAAGCAACCACTTTTGACAAATTAAAGTAATGATGAATTATATATTAATGAAGCATGTAGTAGGGTCCAGTAAAATGCATTAAGTTAATAATGGGGTCCAATTTTGCTTAGTGACTGAAATGTGGGGCTTTATTGGTGGGGTGATTTCATTGTCAAGAACCACACCATGTTTTAATAATATTGGTGGTAGATCCAATATTTGTTTTCTATGGCTTGAATAATAAGTAATTCACATCTACATGGTTTGCTTTTATTTTTCTTTTAAATTACTTCTATTTAATTTAATTTTTTTTGAGAAGTGTCACCTTTTTGAAGATCTCCTCATTATTTCACTAGATCTTGTCACATCATATATAATTTGATAAAAACTTACTCGCTTCAAATATTTACACCTAGTCACTAATTATGTCATATATTAGAACATAGAGTCATACTTCCTCCATCTCAAAAAGTTTGACATATTTTTCTGATCGAGACTCGAGAGTCAAATTATATGAATTTTGACTAGCACTTTAAAATATATTTTTTTCTCCATATGTTAATATAAAAATTATTGTAACTTACTATTCAAATTATAGGAATTGAACAGAAGCAGGAAAAGATGAACAGAAGAATTGAACGCTCGACTTAATAATGATATAGATAGATTTGATCCCAACAATTGTAGAGGACAAATATGAATGATTTAGCAAAGTTAAAAACCGGTTTAATCCTTTCTCATTATAAACAAAATAGAAAAATTTAGAATAGGGAAGATAGAAATGGCTTTAAGTAGGTCTTTGGTGGAGTAATGATACAAGAAACAAGAAGATGCAGAAGCTAAAAGAACAAAGGAAACAAAAGAAACAAGATAAACAAAGATAAAAGCGATAGAAAGGTAAGACATAAAAGTGGAATCAAAGGCAACCAATTCTATAAAAAGAAAAGACCTCCTTCAAATATTCAAATAAGCACCTAAATCTATGAAAAAGATCTCAAGGAAATTAGATTCTCAAGCAACCCTCCTTTCTAAACTTGAAACAATCAAAAGCTTCAACAAACTCTCAAACTCTCAAAAGAGTATTTAATATTCAATATTCATCAAGATAATCTAACCCTAAAATGAGTTATTCCCCCTTATTTATAGTCCACACTAATAATTACAAAAATACCCTTAATGAAATAAGGGTCATCTTTAGCATGAGGCTTGAATATCAAGAATAGCCACTTTACGTCTATAGCCTCTTTCTCCCTTTTCGCCTTTCTTTCTTGTACTTCCACTTTAGCATATTCTCGAGCTTCAACTCTTCATTCCATGATATTGATGAGGCTCGGCTTGCACCAAGTACAATACATGTAAAAAAGGAAAAGAAAAATAAGAAATTTTTGTTGTGATTTGATATTTCAAATTTCCACAAATGTTAGGTTGATGTTTGTTATCTATCAATTTTCTCTTCTTTGAATATTTATTTGCATCATCCAACTTCAAAAAAAGTTAGATATATAACAGGACACTTGTTGACTAATACTTTTCAAAGCAAACAAGGTACTAGATTCATTGTACTACACTCTTACACTGTCCTTTATTGACTTATAAGAAATACACACTTGCTCCAATGTGTAGTAGAGTTAATTTTATGTAATTGTTAAAATTTATTATCGAAAACAACCACTTTATTTCAATAAAATCCATTTAGACCACTCTTTAGACTCCACGAGTAAGACTATACTGATATGTTGTTATTGTTAATATAGTTATATATTTATTATCAGTTATCATGATATCATAATTAGACTTGTATATTGGTTGTCCGATCCGTTGAACACTACTTAAACTCGTTGTTTAATGGTAAAAATAATTAGAGAGAGATCAATCAAAGGCAGTATAGAAACTCCAATAATTGATACTAAATTAAAATTCTTCTATTTAAATAGTCAGCAGAAGATCATAGTAAGATTAACTTAACTTATCAAAAACATTAATGGGAAATATTACCATATAGAGTCACACAGATAAGAGAGACAATATTTCTAAAGACTTGGATAGTTGATAATGTCAAATATTTTAGAATGCACCAATATAGACCGGAAAATTTCATAGATAGCCACTTTCCGCTTTTGGAATTGAAAAATAACCATTTTCCTGGAGTTTTAAAATTCACACGTGAAACTTTAAGTCCTAAAATTTCACTTGTAGGAACGATATTTTTCAAAAATAGAGCTGAAAAGTGGATAGTGGGTGCTATTCCTACATAGAAACTACTAATTGTCCCATAATTTTGGATCATTTTTTTTCTAATACAAAACTAAATTTTGACCAAAAAAACAGTTTACATCCATAGTTTCATATTTGACCAAAAAAGAACAAAGAATTTTATGAAAAGAAGATGATGAAGAAGAAGAATATGCATCTTAAAATTTAAAATTGGAAGAGGCAATCTAAGATATTATTATATTAATCAATGAAAGCTAGACGTTGAGCAGATAAATAACTTGCATTTCCCTTAATGATGATCATTAGTCTGTAATATTCATAGCATTCACAAACGAAAACAATTGTATAAAACTTATGAAAATGTAATTTAACCTTAAAAAAGAGGCAATAACACAAGTCAAATCATTTGGAAAAGAAACCAGAGAAGAGAGTAAAAGAAATGCTATAGAACTGAACATTAATAATCAAACAATCTCTTACTTGGAATTGATTGCATTATATAAGAAGAATATAGCAATCAAAAAGTTTTCCTGGCATTGATATGCTATGTAATCAAATCCGCAAATCAATCAATCAACTATGCTTCGATCTTAAATAGTTTAAGATCGATCATATGAATTCTTTGTATCCATTTTGCTCTATTTGTGCTTGTGAAACTACATAACGCTCCACGTAGAAAACCTACGCACACTAATATCGTTCTTTCAAATAGTGGCAGAACCAGAATTTCATTAAGGGAGTTCAACATATATTATATATATTTGAGAGTTATATACTTTAGGCCTAAATTACCCCTCGATCCTACCTGGCTCCGCCCTGATTTCAAGACTTTAAAAATCTAACCTTTTTCTCCAAAATGCAAATATACTTGAGAGTTCCATAGCAAGAAACAGAAGGCCTTTTTTTTTTTTTTTTGCTGCTTCAAGAAAGATACTTCACCATTGTTTATTTATACCTTTTGCTATTGGTTTTGTTTCTAAAAGTAGTAGAATAAATGTAGGTATCTATATAAGCTAAGGGGCAATTTTCATTATAAATAATGTTGGGACCTTCCCATTATTGCTGACTCAACAATATGTGTTGGATCTTATAGGTGGCAAACTTAGTTCATAAAAATATAATTAGCCTAACCTATTTAGGTTTGACCGAGTTATTGACTTATCTATTTATTAGCTAAATCTATTTTGGTCCAAATAATTTTTGGATGCATGAATAACCTATTCATTTATTTACTCTTTTTTTTCATCATTCAAATTCAATTCAATTTGCCTATTTAACACATCTATTGACCCCAAGCCAATTCAGGAGTAAGGTGAGCAGATATGGAGTTCTACTATCACGAGTTTAAAATTAATATAAATATAAATTATATTAATTCAAATATAAAATATTTTGAAACTCTTTCTCTAGATAATCTTTGTCGTTTGGTAAGCGGGATAACGTAGATATCCCGAGATTAATTTATACCATCAATCAAACGTGATATAAATCTAATACCAAACTTAGTTTTGAGATATCCCGCCTTATCCCATCCAATATGTGATTATTTGTACCACCTCCTATAAGGAATAAATTAGCAGAAATTATAATCACAAGACTATAATCCAGGGGTTGGGATCAAAACTATCGACGTGTTATATAGAAGTTAACAAAACAAATTTTAAAATGGTGATAAACAAGACAATATTGAAAAATTATGCCAAAATGAGTTCAATTGACCTACATATAATTAGTAATTCACTAATATAAAAGAGAGTATGAAAATATTAAGAGAAAAATCCTCTAAACAAGATTCTTCAATCCTAAAAAGGATAACATTATATTTGTAAAGTGAGGAGGAAGAATCCTTAATTTATAAAAGTATAAAATAATTTTTACAAAAAAAATAACCATAAATAAAAGATACATATTCTTTTTAGAAAAAAAGTAAAATTAATTATGATTAACTTTTTTTTATTTCTTCAAATAAAATAATAGAAATACACTTAATTGTATGATATTATGACTCTTGCACTTTATAGATAATGCACCCACTAGTCCAACTATACAAGGAAGAGTGTTGAAGAATTTGACACGTAAATTTAATATAAAGGAATAAAGACAATGGCTATAAACATTACTAATAAGATAAGATTTTGGACCTTTATTTATCAGTCGATTTATTGATTCCAACTATTTTTGTTACCAATCATTTGTCTATCCTAATTGGACCACATATGAAAAAAAATCATCAATAATGAATCTAGACTTAAAAGTTAGGGAACTATTTAGGACCCACCCATCTATCTTTGTTTTCTCCTTTTTCAATACAATAATCTTTTATCAATCAAGAAATTACTTTTCTCAGTCCCCACCTTTTTTTTTTTTTGGTGGGGTTGGAGTTTCTATTGAATGTCGGTATTTGTTTGAAAGTTGGACTAATTCAAACTTTCATCGAAAAAATTTATTTTGAGGTAAAACACTTTTTTGTCAACGGTAATTTTGTAAATTCGAATTAAAAATCTTTAATTAAGAATAAAAAAAAAATTACAGTATCATTTTTATCACTCACCATAACTTTTGATTGTTTTCTCACACTTACACTTCAAATTAAAGCTAACGAAAGCATGTTTTTGTAATATTTATTTATTTTATATTCTGTTTTAACATATAATGTTTATTATAAATAATTATTTATGTGAATATATTTGATTGATGCGAAGTTTAAAAGAATGTTTAAAAAGCTTTGGATTTAAAATATGAGCTGATATACGTAAATCTATGAATTATATTATTAAAAATAAATAATTAAATTATTTTCAAATATAGAAATATATTATTTCTTCGCGGATGCATAGAGGGCAAGAGCGTAGTACACACCTCTATACTTTTCGCCAGTTTTTTCTCTAGTAAAAGATTAACTCGTACCCTAATATTGGTGCACATAATATAACATTGATGGTTGTGTCAGTTATGTTTTGGTAAAATGTGAGAAAAAAAGGTTGAAAAAAGGGTTAGTCCATTGGTGTACAGAAAAATTAGAGGCCAAGACAAGAATTCTAGCCTAGGACGGAGCGGGAGATCAAAGTATGAATTTAATCGAATTCAATAACTTTTATTAAAATTTATGTCAATTTAAATAAATTCATCTAATTATATGTATTAATAATTATAATTTAAAATTTAATAACTTACAAAAAATTAAAATACTAAATTCATAAACTTTAAATTTGAACTCTAACTCTAACTTCCAGACAAAGAATATATGTTCACATGTGGCCATGGTGAGTGAGACTATGTCCAAAACCTCATAAAAGTTTGTTGAGCTTTCAAGGGGTCTCTGCTGTTATATTTGGACAAAAATGGGACCAGAAATAAAGGACAAATTTTGGCAATTGAAAAAGTGACATCCATCAACTTTTTTATACTATAAAATCCAGTGATCAATATTGAGATATTATCAAAAAATCTGCCATCTAGTGAATGATAGCATACAGTACAATAATAATGGAATTAAAGAGGAAATACAAGTAAAATCTTTAAAAATAAAAATCTCCATACGTCCTTAAAAGAATATTACTGCTTTGGTACGTCAGTTGGACTGTTCTTGATATTTGGCATATATAATTTGTACAAAACTAGTCCGGATAACATATCCAACAAAAATAGTTATTAATGTGTTAGTGGTAGCTATATAAAAATATAAATATGGAGGATTTGCATAGGCAAAATTAATTAACTGAGTGGGATTTTTTCCATATCATATAGTACTAAACTATATATGGAAGATTTTAGAGTTAATACCTAACAATCTCCTAACTATTTATGTTTTGCAAGTTTAATACTTAAATTATGAGATGTTGTCATACCCCCCTCCCCCTTCTCAAAACTCCACATTCACTAGTTGAAACACATACCCTTAATATCATTCTAAGGGAGAAAAGGAAAAGAAGAAGCCAAATTGTGGTGATCTAATCTCGCGTTCTAGTCTCCCTGGTACGGAGTCACCTTTGTTAAGAGATGTTTTACCTCCCAATATGGGACTTTCCGGCACAAATCTGGATTTAATCCAGCTCTAATGTGGATACCGGACACCGGGTGAAAAAAAAAAAAAAAGAAAAAAAAAAAAAAACTACTCAAAGCAACAAAATTAGGAATTCATTGGACTATTGGGGCTGTGGAAAATGCAACTTTGCAATGCCACACACAAAACCAGACTCCATGAAAATGAAATCTTAATAGATAGGTCCTACACTTTATTCTACTAGTGACAAATTATAATATGTCATAATCTAATTTCATGACAAATATTATTTACTTTGAATTTAATTTTACGCAGATTTTTTTTCCGATTTATGTCATATTGAATCCCTAAAAGTTTCATATTATGTGAATTTATGCTATGTCTTATAAAATCCTTCACTTTCTCCTCTAATTTCGACGTGGAATTCACCTAAGGATGTCATATGCGCACCTTATAATCTTTAGAAGCTTGCTATCCTAAAAGTTTTTCTCCAAAACTACAGTTGTGTGTCTACGTGTATTTAAAGATATAATGACTATCATCTTTGTCTTTTACCATTTTTATCTATCACACCAAATTAAAGCAACAATAAGCTGCTTAATCCCCTTGAATATATCAACATTAACTCCATATTAATTAGGAGTTGTTAAGCTTAATTACAAAGTACCTTCGTTAAAATGTACCTACTTATTAGTATTAGGCTGAATGGTACGAAATGTATAAAAATATTCATGTACCTTACTTGAACTATTTTATGACTTAGATATAGTTAGATCATTGATTTGATTGATATACACATAGTATACATGCAATAAGAGATTGACAATGACTTGAAGTGAAAAAGGAAACAACAGTACCTTCAAGGTCACAAGTTCTTTCACAAGAGTCTCTATCTAATTAGCACTAATAGAGTAACATCATAACCAACATAGTACCAATGATATAATGCCCTTTCCTCATTAAAAAAACTTGTAAGACACTAACTTCCATGCTAGCTAAGAAAATTAGTTAGCCTATTATTCTTAGAGTAATTTTTACCCACTAAGCAATGGCATTATATTCCACTCGATAGTCGATACAATAATAACGCCAACATTTGTCCCTGCTTGAGGGGTGAATCTTGTAGTTAAGCTCCCTTCTTCTGTTGCACTCCAAGACGAGTCAATCTCCGTTTAGCCTGAGAAACCTTTTCACACCTAAGTTAACTTTTTGATTGTATCTTAATGTAAAAATATTTTGATAGTCCAAACAGACAAATATAACATCCTTTGACATTATGAACTAATGCTCCAATCTCTTTCCTGATCTCAGTACTTAAGTTGCTTTGTTGCCTTAATTTGTCAAAGCTATAAAACATGATTACTGAAGTTCTTGTCAAAATTGTAAGTGTCACTCAAGCAACTTTTGGTATTCAACTTATAATTAATGATCTTTCGTTCAACTATACTCCCTCCGTCCCATTTTAGTTGGGTTTATTCCATTTTACACGGTGATTAAGAAATCATAAATTGAATGATGAATTTTACTATTTGACCCTTTACCTATATTAATGATATACATTGGGCATAAAAATGGATATTGAAATTGTAATTGTTCACATTTAATGTGTACTATTAATTGTAGGGGTAAAATGGAAAAAAATAATTACTTCTATCCTAATTTAGTAAGTGATCAACTAATATGAGATATTTATTTTTAGTAAGATGACCAACTAAAATGGGACGGAGGGAATATTATTTTTCATCTCTCTACTCATGTATATATGTGTGATCCATATAGCCAAACTTAAAAGTCAAAATAAATTGGACAAATAACATAAACAAACACCTTAACTAACCATATTTACACAAATCTCACCCTTACAAAGTAATTACAAAAATTTCAACCAATTATGTATCTTCGTTGGATGTATCGGGAGTTAATTACGTATCTCAACAGACCCAAAATCAAAAAAAATCTATCAGGAGCTAATTATGTATATTTACAAAGGAAAAAATGTATCTTCATTGATGTATTATGTATCTCGACAGATCCAAAATCGAAAAAAATGTATCCAGAGCTAATTATGTATCTTTACAAGGAAAAAATGTATCTTCGTTGGATGTATCGGGAGCTAATTATGTATCTCGACAGACCCAAAATTGAGATTTTCAGTAATTATGCAAAATGTCAAAATTTTCTGTAATTAAATTTTAAACCATCGGGATTTATGTTGTTTGCCCAAATATATTTCCTTAGTTAGGTGAATGGCCCATGCACATTTAATTGATTAGGCAAGTATATAGTGTCCTTTAATTCGTACTAGCTACTTATTGATTTAATTGATTTTCAGTACTTTTCTACTTAAACACTCCCTAATCATATCACTAGATCATGACAAAAAATGCATTTTATAATTTCAACCTAATTAAACCTTACACATTGGCCGGCTTTGTCCACGTGGCATATATAAGATCCTTATCACTAATAATTAATCAGTTAATTATTCTAACATAAAGAATAATCTAACTTTGCTCCCGAGGTTGGATTACTTATTTAAACAGAATATTTTTGGATCCTTATGCCTTCAAAGTTAAAATAAGAAACCAAAGATATCGTGAAAGATTAATAATCTGTTAAATCATGGTAGAAAAGTCTTCACTTAATAAACCATTGTCCCATTATCCTATTTTTATTCATATAGGACAATTGGAATAATTATCACTATACGTCTGTCCCAATTTCTGTTACTCTTTTCCATTTTTCACCATATGCACCCATCTCAATTCAATTTATTTTTTTAAAAAAAAGGATTCCATGCTAGCTATTGAACTAGAGTATATATATATATATTCAAAGGTGTTTAAGTTGGTTGAGCAGATGATGTTGTAAATGGAGGGTCTCGAGTTTGAAACCTTTTGCATGCTCTCTCGATCTAGCTCGTCGCACGGACTTGCTACCCCTCCTGCGTGATTTGTAAATTATTATATTGAAACAAGATTTACCTTGTGTGCACTCGAAGAATAGCGCGATTGAGTTTTCTTGTCAACATGAAAAAAACTAGGGTGCATATATAGTATTTTTAAATAATAGTCCTATGTCCTATGGTAGAAGGATACTCATAACATGCTATATTTACCTAATCTATGCAACAAGTCTTAGATATACTGCGTGCAGTCTACACCCCACCTAGAGGTGTTGATGATTTGATTTGGGTTGACTTTGGGGTAAAATTAAAATTAAATCAATTTAGTTAATTTTTTAATTATTAAAACCAAACCAATCGAATACAATTCATATTCATCGATTCAGTTGCTATCAATTCTTTCGATTTTTTTTAAAAATAACGCTATTTTTCTCTTTTAATTTTTTTTCCCTATAATTAGAAAAGAATTCTTCACTATTTTTCAACTTATAATTCGTCCTTAAACTTTAATTGTGGTGACAATTTTCTTGGATTATAGAGAAAATATCTAAAAATCTATAAGCTTTATTCAATTGAATAAAGTTGATAAGAAATACAAGAAAAATATATCGATAAATTTCATAATTGTTTCTTTAAATAAATGCGTGTGGATTCATGATTTTCTTTTAATAAATAAGATTAAGGTGTAAATTCATTGTCCTATTAAGAGATAAATAAAATTTTCATGAAAATGATACAAAGTATTTAAAATTATTTATAACAAATAATATATTGTGTATATTATATATATATAAAATTATAAAATTTGTATATATAATTTATCGGTTCGATTTAATTTTTTATTCGATTTGTTTTTAATAAAACCAAACCAAACCAAGTCCTATCGGCTTTTTAAAACTTAAATCCAAATCAAACCAAAATCAAATAAAATCGATATTTAATCAGTTTGGTTCGATTTTTGATTCAAATCGATTTCTAACCAAACCATGAACACCCCAGTCCCCACCTATGAATTTTAAATGCTAGGCTAATGCTTTATATCTAAGAAAAATTAATAAAGTATTGTAGATTCATTTCTTTATTGAGTTCTTTTTCTTTTAATTACTACTACTATATATACTTTTGCTACTTTCCAATAAAAGAGCTGAAAGTCAAAAAGCTCACTGGTGTTGCAGCAGAAATTAGAATAAGTTTTTATGGGCCATGGGACCCGAGTCCACCGAAATCCATTTCATTGTTGGCCCAACCCATGTAGGGCCCACCATTACGTGCGTGGGTGGGTGAAGAGGGTTCGAGGATTTGCACTAATAGGCTATTTTAGTGCCATTATTTAAGTTCGAATCCAATTAAAATAAGTTTTGCAAAAATAGCCCTTAGGCTAAAATTTGATTGCAAGTCCTAGCAATGCCCTAGTTTCACTTTTACTTATCATGTTTAACATATTAAGGATTCATTTGATCATAAAAATAAAAAACATATTTATTTTATTTGATATTTTTAAAATTAAATATATAATTAAAATTGTGTTTGATCATAGTATTTTGGAGTTAATATTTGAAACTCAAATGTATTTTAAAAAAAAATATAAAAGTGAAAATATTTTTTTAAAAAAATAGAGTTTTATGAAAATAAAAAATTTAATTTTTTTTTTTGAAAAGAAAATAAATTAAAAAGTGCAACAAGTGAATCTAAAAATAGTAAAAATACCTCTTCAAAAATTTAAATATTTTAAAAACATATTCTAAAATATTTATGACCAAACAAGTATTTTAAAATAAAGTGAAAATATATTCCAAAATATTATAAATAATATTCATGGCCAAACGCCTACTAAGGAAAGAACATTATTTTTTTCATGTTAATCTTTAATATTAATTACTTATTCTTCAAATAATTTATTTCAAAATCTAATACTAAATATTAATTTATATGGATAATATGAAAAATGCATATCAATTATTATTTCTTAAAGGAGCATGCAGAATCCATTATGAGCAAGTAAAAATGTACGGAAGGGAGTATAATATTAGATCAAAAATCGAAGGAAGAGCAAAGTTCAATTTCATTGGACCACTTTAATTTGACCTTTTTCTGTTTTTACCCTTTCTCAAACTTTTTGGGTTACTCTAACCTAAATGTAGAGTAGGACCCAAACCAACAAAATTTCTCTCATTCTGCCATTAACTTGTATCATGTTGTCTGATATATAGACAAAGTTCATACACCTTTGGGTCCTACATTTATCAAAGGGGTCCCAAAATCCCTTCCTCTTTAGAGATGATGATTTTTTTATTTTTAACAATAACTACTATAGTAACATTTTTAAGCAAGACTGCAGTTTTTACCATAGAATATAAGTCAAATTAGGAAAAGGAAAATAGAACACAAAATGGGAAAAGTTTTTTTTTTTTTTTTTTTTTTGGCATTTTGAATTTGGGCTTGGAGTGAATTATTGGGGTCATTTGTATTTTTATCTCTATTTTATGCTGGTTTTTAATTTATGTTTCTCATCACAAATAACTTTTTGTAGAGCATAAGTTTATATATTTTTGTATCATAAAAGCTATATTGTGACTTTAGCTTTTAAGGAATTTATGTTCCACCAAGTATAAACTTGATTGCTAAAAGGCAAAAATTTAAGACCAACTCGTTTGAAGGAATAAAATTACAAAGACTAGGGAAAAAGTTGCAATTTATGATATTAGATTTAGGTTAACATTGGGTCAAAGTGCACAAATACCTGATTTTGAATCACTATTTAAGTTATATCCGTGTAAAAATCTTTTAGTCTACACTTTAGACACGTGGATATTGTTAGAACTTCAGCCATATATAATTTCAAACACGATATAGTTGAGTTATTCCGAAGATAGATAAACATATATATATATAAAAAGAATACAATTTAACTAGCAATGTCCAAATAAAATATTTGTGATAGTTACGTCAACGTTGATCAGTTTTCTCTTGCTAGGATTTTTCATTTTTTGTTGCCTTTCCATATAGCTTGAAATAAATCTCTTGATTGACTACTACTTTTCGAGGACAAAGTTTGTATTATTGTATATATGCATTGTATCACATTTTTACACTGTTATTTGTTGACTAAGAAACAAGCAATCAATGAATAGTAAAGTTGAAAACAAGATAACGATTGAAAAGAACAAATAAAAAAAGAATTTGAGTTCTAATAAATGCATGACTTTGATTAAAAATTAAGTTAACATTCAAAAAGAAGACATCAAGTCATTAATCAACACAAGGTATTAAGAGATGCAATTGTCAACCTTTCTTAGGGATAGGGTAGGTAGTATTTGATCCTCCGCCCATGTGATAGTATTTAACTCCGTCTGTATGAGTTCATTCACATTGTCGGCTTAAATCTGAATTAAAGAGGAAGTTGTTGAAGGCCAATCAAAAACGACCTCTCTATCCGATAAAAGTAAGGCTAAAACTATACATATCTTACCCTCTCCAAACTTCATTCTAGAGTTACGCTGATGTTGTTGACTTGTTGGAAGGGATGTAATATTTGTAGCATTCACTAAGGCAGAGAGAAAGAAAATATAATTAAAAATTATCAGCAATGAAGACATTAATAAAATAGAACTTACTCGCACCCGATATTTATATCAAGTTAATAAATTTATGTCATGTGTTGACACATAAATTCAGTACTTAACCATGACATGTTATTTATTTTCACCTCATTAATTCAATTACAATAAGTTTATCAAACTATTGTTTGATTTAACACCTGGCACAATTAAGTATTTACCTTAATCAAACATATATTCTGTTAAGAAGAAAAACATTCAACTTTCCAAAAATGGTGGTCTTATAAAGAGGAAGAGTATGAGTTGAAAACTCTTAACCATCAAAAAATAATAAAAAAAAGAAATTGAGTGAAAATCATCGTTTTACTTGAAATACTTTCCAAATAAGTCTATCTTTTCACATCCTTGAAATACTAATGACCAAACCATTCGACTATTACAAATCGAATGAGCAAATCAATATTGCAAATTCTAATATTTTAAAAATATATTGTTTTCTTTTTAAACGGACTAAAATAAAATGTCATTTAACCTGAAACATGAAGAGTATTTATAGCCAAGATTTGAAGGAATGATTTCTTACTTGGAATTGATAATTGCATTTCTATCTCACATCTGAGATAGTGGTACGAACGTGTATACTCAGACCCCACTTTGTGGTAATACACTGTGTATATGTTGTTGTTGTTGTTGGAATTGATAATTGCATTGTGTAAGAATCAGAAGAGAGACCACAAAGTTTGTGGCCACATATATGCTTATTTCCATTTTGGTTTGTTTATTCAGTTCCATCCAAACTCGATTTTGTCTGAATCTTCATGAAAGAAGAAGAAACGGTTTATCAGCCACTACATCTACTCGAGCTCCATTATGGACTATTTACATTCCAAGACAATAAAAAACGAGGGATTCTAGTGAAACAGAACCAATGATGTCAAGCCAAGATCACCTTTCTAAAAGTAGATAACTTTGAGATTTCCATGGACAATTAGTAGGCATTTTGGAGGACTTCGATGGAAATACTCTTATTTGTTTTGCTATTGAAACAGAGGGAATTTCAAGTTAATTTGTTTATATACAACTTTTTCATTTGTGTGGTACAAAGAAGAAGAAGATAAGGGAAATATATAGAATAATATTGGATATTTCACATTAATTAGTGAGGTCAATTTTGATTGAGATTTGCGACATTGGTTGTTGCCTGTTGGGACCATTTACTTTATTATATATATATCATCCCTATCTACTTGACTAGCAAGAAAAGTTAGGTAATGGTTTTTTTTTGTTTTTTTCTTCATATTCGGTGTCGGTATCCATCGCACAATATAGCCACATGATTAGAAGGTCATGAATTTAAAATTATATATAATAGATTCTTATGATATAATCATCTCCAAATTCTGTGTATAACAAAAGTTTTTTTAGTGCATCGAGTTATCTTCTTTTTCTTTTTTAATTCAATAAGCATTGTAAATGGGATTCAGAAAAAATGAGATGTACACAGACCTTATTTTTATTTTTATAATTTTGAATAACTGCTTTTGATATTTATATCTGCTAAATTTAAGTCACATAAAATTTATTAAAAGAAAAATACTCTTTATTTATAAGATTTTTACTAAATTCTCACAGCTTAAACTTTATGTGCTCCACCACAACTCTATCGATAAGTTTGGTGATTGTTTGGTAGCATTATGAGAAATAATGCTTGTGGCTATTAAAGGCATTTGAATACATTAGTTGGTTTATATTTTTCTTTAATTCCACATAACACGTTTTGTAAATTTTTATGTATTATTAATATTAGTAATACACGAACAAAAAAAAATCTAAAATGACAACCCTAATATAATAAGCAATCTTTTTATTTTAAAGTATAAACACCTATACATTTCAAATTATACAACGTACGGTTTAAATACAAACCAAATATTATCCAACAAGAAATAATTGTGATAATATAATTCCTTTATCTTTGAACTAAAAGAGCCCTTAGTGCATCCAAAGTTTCGATGTACTTATCATCCCCTTATGTTACAAGTCCAAAATTAATATAGTACAAAACACTTTTAAAATCCAGTAAGTACATGTGTCATGCATATATTTCTTCTATTCTAATTTATGTGATATTTTTTATTTATCAAAAGTTAATATAATTAAATTTTAAAATTAAATTGAATTAGATTAATTTATATTTTTAAATTAAAATTTAGCTATTAAAAAATTATACAAAAATTACTATAAGTTACATTTTTCTTAGGTCAATATGATAAAGATTACATTTTAAGATGTTATTCAAAATTCACATAATTTGAATCTCGATAAAAAAAAAATATCATATAAATTGGAACGGAACGAATAACTGAATAAATATATAAAATTAGTTTGCGACCGAACACTATAAAAGTGCACTAATTAGATTATGATGAAATGGTTGAAATCTCTCTCTCCTTAAATAGAAATCTTGAGTTTTAGTTCGTGTGATGATTTTTATTTTTATTAATACGTTACCCTTAAAAATAAATTCTACAATATATGAATTTAGATTTAATCAATCTTAATATAGATATCGAACATCGGGAAACCAAGAAGAAAAACTATATTTTATCCACAGTTTAAAATGTACATCCACTATGCGCTCTCCCCAACTCACCCTTCCTGATATGAAAAGTTTTTCCACCAAAAATAAGATTGATGAAAGTGTGAACATAGAAAGATTCAAAAGTAACAATGATTTAAAAAGTATAGAAAATAAATAAATAAAATATTATCACATAAAAACAAAATGATGTGTAAAAATAAAAAGAAGCGTTGGAAAATTAGACACGTAATAAAATTGAAGGAATAAAAGACAATGAATATACATCCCAATTCACAAGATAAGATTTATTACCTTTTTTTCTTTCTTATCCAATTAAGTCATTTTATTAATTCAACTAGTTTGGTCCCAATTTTTTTTTTTATTTCCATCTGATATCCGGTATATGCACGGAAGCCCAATTAAATTTGAATTTACGTCGAAAAGTTTCATATTAGGAGTAAAGCGCTCCTCAATAAAGGAGACTTTATATTCACTGGAACTCAAGCTCGAGATCTTTATTAAATGATGAAGAAATACTTATCACTTCATTACCACTCTTGTTGGTGGTCCCAATCATTTACCTATTTTGATTGGACCACAATTACAAATATTATCAATAATGAATCTTAGCCGTTGAAAATCTAAGTATTTAAGTACCCCACCATCCATGTCTTTTTCTAATTTTAATTTTTAATAATTTTCAACTAATCTTTTCCCAATCAAGAAAATCTTATTCTAATTCCTTTGTCTTTCAAACAAAAGCATATTTTATTCTTTTGTCAAAAGGAGATTTGGACTTTGAAGTGCCCTTTCAACCTCTTAATTTGACATAAAATCATTTGCCACCTCAAATTTTTTTTTCTTCAATATAATGGGGTCCATAAAAATTTGGTTGTTTTTTAAGCTATGACTAATCTTGGAAAAATTCAATAATTACTACTAGTAAGCTATCTTTTGAAAAATAATAAAGGGATGGAATTCAGAATAATTGAGTAATATTGATGGTTACTTTTTTGCACAAAATGAAAAAAAAAAAAAAAAAAAAAAAGGAGAAAAATTGGGGAATAAAAAAAAAGTAAAGCACTTCCTATTTTTACTCTCATTCCTTTCTAATAGAAGGCAATCTCTTGCCAATTTTTAAGATTCTTAAATACAAGATATTGTACAAGTTTTTTCTTCTTCTACTTATTGGAATATTTAGAAGTACTTATTTTTTCACTACCTTATTAACAATGATCTTTCAAGGTGCAAACTACCAATTATTATTCTATTATCAACTTATTTCACTTGATCTACTTAGGAATATTTACTATAATATTCACATTTAGCTACTATAAAAGTATTTATTAATATTATTGAATATTTTTTTTCTAATAATCTAAAAATAGATGTCTATTTTTATTTGTTCAGATTAAAAAAAGGAGATAACTTAACCTTTTAATCTATTTGACTCTTATTATTAGGTATTGTTTATTTTTTTAATATGTAAATGACTTGTAATAATTAGACATGATATAGTAAAAATATAATTTTTTTAAATTACTTTTAAGATGTTTGTCCAGTCAAACTTGAACATGTAAACATAAACGGAGTGGATCCGAAAGAGCAAACTACCTAAACCTAAGGTAAACATAGTGATGATTTCCATAAACATATTTTTACATTTTCTAAGTTTTAGGAATGTGTAGCAAATAAAGGGAAAAAAATACTGTTTAACAATATTTGTCCAATATATTAAAAATAAATGTTCAATAATATTTATTCAGTTTAAAAAATTAATAAATAATTTACTCTTTTTAACCCATTTTATCCTTATTATTAAATATTACTTATCACTCAATGCATTTTCGTAGACATTAAACTTATTATATTTAAAAAGTAATATAATAAAATTATTCCTACTATTTATTGTATCTTAATTTATATGTCAAGTCAATAGTGAATAATCATTGCTGGACAGAGTTAGTAGTAGGTCCCACAGTGGAATTTTTAAAAGTTTTATGGACAAATAATAAAATTAAAAAACTAGTAGGTCCCACAAAAGGACACTAAAAAAGTGTCCAGCCTACAAGGCAAGAAGATATCTGGACACAAGTGACCTTCTGGAAGCCAAAAACCACAGCATTAAACATATGCTGACCTTTCAAGGGCCCTATGCTGTTCAATTTGGAAAAATGGGACCAGCAAAAGAAGGTCAATTTTGTCAATATTAAAACTTCTACATATCTATCAAAATCCATATAATAATCCAATTATCAAACATTGAGATATTATCAAAATATCCACCATTTGATGATAATATTATATCAAAATAATTTTAACTTTTATACTTCTTCCATTTCATTTTACTTTATCCCTGTTGACTTGACACATCTCTTAAAAAAATTTAATTAGAAGTATATTTTACTAAACTAACTTTATTAATTATGCTTTAAAACTCTAAATTTGACTACTACTACTTTATTTAGTTATTTAAATACCAAGTGTAATATGGGAAAGAAGTAATTAAACTCTATTGATTTGAAAAAAAATGAACAAGTAAATTGAAACATCTATTTTAGTATAGAGGTCAAGTAAAATGAAATGGATGGAGCATAAACTTAGGCCGTTTGATATGCGGGATGAGGTGAGAAATGCCAAGATTAAGTCAGAGATAAAATGTATACTATATTTGATTAAATAATTTTTACTTTATATATACTTAGGAGTCGCTTGATGGATAAGAATATTACAAGATTAAGTCTGTGATAAAATTATACTATATTTGATTAACCGTATAAATTTATACCTTCAACCAAATGCTATAAGCGATGATAAAATCGTGAACAGTGATTCAATTGAGGATGCAAAAGAGAACCCTTGGTTCAGTGTATCTAAGCTAGTACTATCTCTTTCTTATTGAACATTAGAGTAAAATACTTAGAGGAAAGAAAAGGATAAAGAAAGGGCAAGTTGTGGAATCCAAAAGAGAAGTGGCCTTTTCAACAAACCAACTTTTGCTTCTGGCTTGGTAAAGTCTGTATAGTGAAAGTGATTCCCAAGGACTATTCAAAGCAAAACAAAAGCAGGAAAGAATTTGTTGGAGTATTGAGCTGTTGATATTGTAATTTGCAAAACAAAAGTAGGGGGACCTCAATTTAAAAATGAAATGATATAAGAAAGATTGGGTCCTACACACCTTGCTATATAGTTCACACACATGTAGTGCAACAAAATCAACTCTTGTTTAAAGCCACCCATCTCAATCTCAAATCTATCTAGGTGTTGTGCATGTGTGTTCAAAGATAGCCCCCACCTTGGTCCTTTTACCTATTTTTATTTATAATCACACCAACCAATGAGAAGAACAACTTCCTCCCCTTATTTGGAAGTTGCGAAGATGCTTCATTCTTCTTTTTCACTAGTCCACTACACTAAGTTTCAACTCTAGATGGAGAATAGACATTTACATTAAAAAAAAAAAATTCATAAGATTCATGTAGTCGACTTCAACTAATTATGATTTGAGTTAATAAACTTATTACATCATCAAAATGGTTAAACTTGTAATTACCTTTTAAATAACCTGAATGTGTAAACAAAACGAAAAATTTTCAAAAATATACAGCCCAACACAAAATATTGCACAACATAGCCAATACACAAACATTATACCTGAGGGAAAAGCACTATACAGAATGTATCAACCTTATATAAAGTGTACAATAGCATATAAAAAGTGTTTATACACCAATATAAGCTTAAATCGGATCACACACTCAAATTATGAGCTACGTGGTGTAAATATTTTCTCTAGTCGTAATGTTCCCTAAATAGTAATATTAACCAAAGCTCTTCATTAAGACCAAAGAAAGCTTGAAAAGGATACTCCAAGTAAGAAAGGAAATAAAACAACAGCAAAGTCACAAGTAGAGTCCATCTTTGCTAAAAGAGAGCAACATCATAACCAACAGAGAGAGCCAATGACACAATGCCTTTCCCAAAACAAAAAAAAACAAAAACTGATCACCATCATTCACGGATTCCTGTCTATCTGTCATGACAGAGACTATTTTCAGCCATACAAAGTAAAGAATGATAAAAAACTTGAAAGCAAGTAAAAATCTTGAGGGCTAGCTATCCATTTATATATGTGCCAAGACATACACATATACACCTTGCATTACACTTATATATGTCCAAAAAAGATACTACTGTCCAGAAACCTGCTATTCAAGCCAAGTAGAAACACCTTTAGGAAAAGAATAATGAATTACTGAATGCATCAGAATTCCTACTGAAAAAACTTGAAGGCAATACAACCTTCACTATTTTCTTAGTTCTTGTCACTGATCTGCTTCCCCACCTACCCCACCCCACCCCCAAGAAAAGGAACCAAAAACCTTTTTCTTTCCTGGACCTAACCTCCACCATCAAGCCATGCAGGAATGAGCTGTGATCAATTTTCCAGCTAACCATCCTGTGATCATCAAAACCAACCAACCAGTCGAGCAGCGCTTTCATTTGTGATCTCCCCCTACAAGCAACCAGATATACACCACGCGAATGCGTTGTACAACATCAATCCACGTTGATTGACTTGCATTCCGTCTAAAAGCATTCGAGGATCAGTCCTCAAACCAACAACATAGTGCCCCCTTCAAAACTGCAGGTTCTTCATTCCAACTTTCGATTTTTCATTGATGAGCCTCCGGTTGGCAGCCCCATCATCAACAAGTTGTAGAGTGCTCATTTCTTCTCAGGCTGCCAGCACGCATGCAAATTGTCATTTCCTGGTCAAGAATTATGTTTCACTTCATGAATTACTTCCCCATTTAATCTAAATCGTTAATTTTTTGTGTTAAACTCTTAAGACTTGTCTACCTAGAAATAAAGCTGAAATGTAAATAAAGGATGATCATAAAACTACTCACCCGCAGGTTGTTTCTGTTCAGCTGGCTTCACCTGAACTGCTGTCGGAACAGGGTGAACATACGAGAAACCAGCAGGCAAAAGCTGATGTTGACTTCCTGATGTTTGTGTTGTATATTGGGAGGCATGAAGAATACCTTGTGAAGGCAACAAACCACCTTTAATATTATTAGCAGCAGCTGCTGCAGCTGCAATTGCTTTGGCAGGATCAGAAGTGGTGCCACCACCTAGAGTAACAGGACACAAAGTCAACATCCCACTTGAAGATGGAGGAGCTGATGAACCAGGCGGTTGTTGGCCAGACTGGTCAGGACGTCGTCTCTGAAGATAATATCCCCCAGTAGCTTGACCCGTAGAACTTGTACCAGTGGAATGCGGAGGTTGAGCTTGCACATACGGACTTGAGAAGATCAGTTGTGCTTGCTGCATACTTTTCTGTAAATGTTGCTGCTGTTGCATTTGAGACTTAGTTCCACCACCTGAAGTTGAAGTAATATGGGGGTTTCCAAGAATTGATGGCACATTCCTCCCACCAGCGGGAGATGACTTCTGGTTGGGAACAGAAGACGAGGATTTACCCTGCTGTGTCGACAATGATGAGTTTTGGACGGTTTTATTGCTTGTAGTAGTAGAATTTGTAGGTCTTGGGCTTCCACTGGCACCTTTTGAGATTGAAGAAGTGGTAGGAGAGCCAACCATCATGGGGGAAGAGGGAGACTGGTTATTGTTAGGGGGCTGTTGTCCTTGTGGAGGAGCGGATTTCTGATTCGTGCCAAAAGATATCTGTGTGTGACTTTGCTGGGATCTAACCTGCTGCTGCTGAGAGAGGTTTTTCAAAGAAGACGTCGATGACAAAGAAGATGGAGCTTGCGATGTTGATGTTCTGGTAGAACTCTTCCACTGAGGCGACTGAGCTTGACTGCTGTTGTTACCACTCTGTACAAGATTTTGAGGAAAAGCCGACATCGCATTTGGAAATTTTGATGCAGCAGAAGCTGATGAAGTCAGATGTTCAGAATAAACATTCCCATTACTAGAGGCTGATGTCTTACTCCGAGCAGCAACAGCCACTGCCAACTGATGTTGCTGTTGCTGTTGCTGTTGCTGCTTATGAAGCTGCATCATGTGTTGGTGCTGAATTTGAGCTTGCAACTGTGCATTAGGAACATTTATAGCTCCCATAGAATTTGGCATTGAAGCTCGAACAGTCCATGAAGCACCAGATGGAAGATTTGAGGACCTTGATGAGCTATCAATGACACTGTTGGCTGCAATAGTAGACGCAGACGCATCAGAGATATCGGACCTTGAAAATGCAATAGACTGACCAGCATTTCCTGAAGGCTTCATTGCTAAACCTTTTCTTTCAGCATCAGCTCCAGACTGGTCACCTGATCCAGATTTACCATCCTCAGATATTCTGAAATTCTTTTTCTGCTGCACAGCTTGAGCAGCAGCTGCTGCAGCCATCTGTAAATTTTGCCTCGTAGCTTCAGGGAGACTCTGAAAAATAGCATGATTCTGTGCCATGGACATGTCAATGCTAGATCCAGGAGACGCAAATGAAGCAAATGACATGGCAAAAGGTTGAGGCGGCACTGATTCTAGACTCGTTTTTAGACCTGGCTGCTGCTGTTGTTGCTGCGGCTTCTTTTCGGTTTGATGATGATTACTGCCGCCAGCAGCAGAAGAAGCAACACCAAAGGTAGCTGGAGGAGTCATCAAACCGAAGTTTGAAGGATGCATTGGCATAGCAAAATTCTGATTGTACACATTCATTGGTCCATGCGACCTTTTCCTCTCAGCAGTTGATGGGCTATCTTCACTACCCACCTCATTTTCAATATGGCGCGACTGTGGGGGCATATGCTGATTCTGTGACTGTGCTGGGGACTGAGATGGATGATTCTTTGTCCCAGGAAAATTATGCAGATTACCAACACCAACACCGCTCCCACCATTAACAGCATTGCCTTGGGACCTCTGCTGCTGGTTTTGCAAATGCTTCTGGGATGAAGAGGATCCACTTGACATGCTTGTATTTTGTTGACCTTGTTGCATTTGTTGGGACTGGGACGTTGGTGGCTGCTGCTGCTGCTGTTGCTGAACCTGGGAAGGATGAATCATCTGGGAAGAATAGAAAGATCCATTGAACAATGGCATGGGCGGAGGATGAGTTCCTCTATAATTCGGAGGTGCTCCTACAGCTGGTATTGGGAACGCATACGCATTATTCTGCAGGATCGCCAAGTACTGAGCTTCATTAGGAGACATATTTGGGTAGTTGAAGCTAATTGCAGTAGCAGCTCCTCCAGCTGTAGCTGAAGCAGTTCCAGCAGCAGGATTAGATGTGTTAGGAGACACTGAAGGGCCCGTAGTGCTAGGTGACTTTGCGGGACCTGGTCGAACAGCAGCAGCTGCAGCTGCCTGTTGTTGATTTAAAGGGAAGATGAAAGTAGGTCCATGCTGTAAATTCATGGGGAGAAAAGAATCAGCAAAAACGTGGTCTTGAGGCAAGATCTTCTCGTTCTCATTAAAAAGTTGAAAAATAAAGGAAAATCAAGAAATCAAGAATGTACCAGTAGATTATTGGGCGCAACAGGCGGCAAAGCTTGCTGAAGCAACATTTGCTGATTTCTCTGAGCAGCATCTGCAATGTTTGCCGGTTGGACTTTGTCTTTACCACCATTACTCGGGAAGATGGTAAGCCCCTGACCCTTATCTGGCCCAGCACTTGCTCCCCTCCCAGCTAAATTTCCATGGAGATCCGCCGATGGCATAACATTGAGATTGGTCTTGGCTCCGAAGAACGGTGCAGTGCCAGTAGCAGGTGGCCAAAAAGGATGCATCTTCATAAATTGCTGAAGACAATGTATGTTCCTAGCAATGTAACAATGTGTGGCACATTTTTTTGGCCGTGGCTGAGAGAACAAAGGCTGCATAAGATTGCAGAGTCAAAAGGGTAGTAGAAGAATGAATATAACTTCAACCATAGAAGTGAAAGAAATACAAAGTAAAAAATACCTGCATTGGAGCAGCAGAAGAAACTGTGCTTCCATCCATAGCAACAACTCCTTGTAAAGGCGCCATGTATCTGTTGACAGGCCAGAGAAACACAAGCATTTACACCACGGATCTAATACTTGTAATATCAATTAAATGAGAGCACTGAAACACAATTAAAAGTCAAGCCGACCGTACCCCATGGGAGGAAGCCCACCAGGCCAGCTAGCCATAGACATTGGCATAGTAGGTAAGGAGCTAGATTGACCTGAATATAGAAAGATCACCCCATCAGTAAAATCCAGAGGGAAAAAATCATTACAGAAACCAAGAAAATAATCAACTTACCAGTTTTTTCAAGAATCGATTCATCTTTAGTAGCTTTCTGAAAAGGAGGTGGTTGGTGCTGCTGCAACTTTTGACTCTGCTGCTGGAATTTACTACTACCTACACCACTATCCTTTTCTGGCTTTTCCAAATCAAGATCAAGATTAATATTCCTACCCCTACTACTCTCACTTATCTTATGAGAATTAATTTCCTCCACAGCTGCTTTTGTCTTCTTTTCCTCCACTTCAACACTCACCCTCCCTTCTTCTTTCTCAGCCTTGCCAATCCTTTCATCATCCTTCTCTTTCACTGCAGGCTTCATTTCCTGTAAATATTGCCAATTCAATCATATCAGATCATCCTCAATATCCTCAGAAAAGGGGAGAAAAAGAAGTGACTACTCACAACTATATTTTCTGATATAATATGCTTATTATTAATTTCCACAGCTGCTGAACCAAAATCTATCTCAGCCTCCCTTTCTGGTGATGATCTTAACTGTGGTGGAGGAGCCTAAAATGGGATTCAAAGATCAATAAAAAAAATTACAAAGAAGAAAGATGAAAAAGAAAAAGTAGTCCATATCTTCATCCTCACCATAAGATCTATCTGAAACTTCTCCTCTCTCTGACTTTCCACTTCTGAAACAATCCCACTGCTGAAAATTCCAAGAAACACATAAATCAGATTCAAGTAAAAGGACTAAAAGTTTCATAATCATAAAAAAGATCAAAACTTTGGATTAGATACTCACACTTGGGTAACTGCAACAGCAACAACCTCATGAATACTATTCTCTGCTGCTACAACAGTAGAAGTTTCCCTTTTAGGTGAATTAACTTCCACCTTACTCTCCATAACAAATTCAGATTCATCAGGTCTCCTCTTGACCTCAGATTCCACCTTCATCGGCTCCGGTATCGGATCTGTTACCACCGGCAAACTTTGCACAGAAGCACCTAAATCATATAATGAAACTCCATTTTCAGCTGCAGATTGTGGGGTTTTCTCCAAATTAGGAGAAGACACTTCCATCTTCATTGTTGTTTGATCCATCTCCACTTTAGCTGAAATGGGACTGCTCCTTATACCAAATCCTCCATGATTTTCCAATACTTGCCTTGGCCTTTTCCTCTTGGGAGCTACAAAAACACAAAATCAAGGAATGGAATTTTTTGTTTGACAAATACAAATTGTAAAGATTGAAACTTTTTTGTTATGCTCACCAACAGCAGATAAAGGAGTTGCTGATGAGTTAGAATTAGAAACTGGAGATGAAACTCTGGATCTGTTATTATTAACTTCTCTTGTATTATCATTTGGTACACTTGTATCTTTTTTGGAAGGTCCTTGATGACTCAACCCATACAAAACTTCAGCAATCTCAATCTCTAACTCTTCAGGGTTAGATGAAGAAGCTTTAGGTGGTGATTTTGCTGGTGGCCTTTTTTGTCCATGTGGCTTCTGCATCAACAACAACAACCAAAAAAAAATCAGTTAAAAGGGTCTAACAATTTGATGAAATCAAAGTAGAAAATTCAATGAAGATGAAACTCACAATTTTCTTTCTGACTGAAACATTAGAAGAAGATGGAGATAAAGGAGCTGCCGGAGATGGAGATGTTGTAGGAATGTTGTGTCCCACCGGCGAAGCTGTTGAAACTTGCTGCTGATGAATTTGGTCTCCGGTAGCAACACCACCACCACTAGAACCAGAAATCCAATCATGTGACCTCTTTGTAGATGCTGAGGAAAACACCAAAAACACCGAAAAATCAAGAAAGGTTCAACCAAAAAAACATCATCAAAAACAACAAACAACAAACAAAACAGTTACCAGAACGAGCTTTTCTTGGAACAGAAACACCAATCATTTCATCACCAGGTTTCCATACAGGTGCTGCTGCTCTGTAAACCTTTCCACCAGCAACGTTATTCGTCGGAAAATTTTTCCTAGACTGTTGTTGAACATGATGGTTATGATAATTATTGCCATGATGATGATGGTGATTCGAAATGGACGACCCTATCGTTGTCGGTAACGTCCCCGGACCAGCCGGTGGTAACAACCTCGTACTACTAGAAACAACGTTTGTTGTGGTCGTCGTCGTCGTTGTTGTTGTTGTTTCTTCATCGTCATCTTCTTCATCATCGTTTACACTTTCTTCTGAACTATCATCTCCACCATCTTCTCCCCCTCCTCTATGCATCATCAATCTATCAGCTCTCCTCCTTTTACTCCGGCTTAACCTATCTCTATCTCTATCCCTCTCTCGATCTCTCTCCCGCTCTCGTTCTCGATCTCGATCTTTCTTCACTCTTTCCCTTAACCTTACAGATTCTTGTATCTCTACACCCCCTTCTTCATCTGCAACAACAAACAAAAATTAATCAAGATTTCATTTCTTTTTTTTTTTAATCAAGATTATAGATCTCTAGGATAAACAAAGATTTCATTTCATTTTTACCAGGGGAATCTCTAAGACTGTTGTTACTTCTATGTCTTCGTCTTGATAATCCATTTGATGTGGCAGATATCATACCACCACCAGTTCTTCTTGCTTCTCTATTCCTATCCATTTCTTCTTCTCCGGTGAATCAAAAAACAACTAAACTCAGATGAGTTCTTGCATAATTCACCGGAATCTATGGCTACTTTCACAGGAAAAAAGAACAACCCCACAAATTAATTCTTGCAAAGATCTTATCTTTAACCAAAAGGGTGTCTATTTCCTTGATTTTCTTGGGTGGTTTTCTCCTCTATGGCTACTTTCACCGGAAAATGAAAATTCTGGCAACTCTAAACACACAAAAAAAGAACAACCCCACAAATTAATTCTTGCAAAGATCTTATCTTTAGCCAAATGGGTGTTTATTATCTTGGTTTTTTTCTCTCTTTTTTCTTCCTCTCTCTCTCTCTCTATATCTATCCAACTTTGGTTGTTCTCCTTTTTTCTGCTCTCTATCTTTATCACCTTTTGGCTATATCACACTCTTCAAACCCTCGTGGAAGGTTAAGATCTATCACTTTTGGTAGGTCTTTGAATCTCAGCCGTTGGTTTATCATTTCATCCAACGGTTGATGTTTCATTTTGCCAGCATGGCATGTGGCTCCACCGTCAGATGTAAGACTGACACGTGTCGGTTGTAGCTTTCCATGCTCCTCATTTAAATAGAGTTGAGTGGGGGTGGGGAGGTGACTGAATGAATATATCATATATGGAGTTTTATTCTGACAACAAAGTATTGAGTAGAAAAAAATTGATTTATAGCCCCGTTGTGTGGGGCACTTTTCACGATTGAATTGAACAAACAAAATTTACCCGCAAGTCTATTTGGCCTTGTTTGGTACGCAAATTTAACTATTTCTAGATTATAATTTTTGATTTAATTTATTTTATTTGAAAAGTAGAAGAAATAATTTGTAGTTGGATGAAATGATTTTAAAAGTTTAAGATTGAAATTATATTGTGTTTGATTGAAAATAAGAATTTAGTTTGTGATAAAATTATATTATTTATTATATGATAGATAAATATAATTTCAAATTTAATTTTGAAATATTTCATCTTATATAAATAAGAATTGTTCGGATGATAAATATTCTACTTTAGCAATTCTAAAGTAGTGAGTTTTTAAATCATTAAGAGAGCGAAATGGTAAGAGCAACTCTGAGATTGTGAGTTTGAGTCATCAGGAGAGCGAAATGATGAAAGTAATCCTAAAATTATGAGTTTGAGTTATTAGAAGAGAGAAAAGGAGAGGAGCAACTCTATTGTGAATGTGAATCACCAAAAGAGTGAAAAATAGGAACAATCTTAAGATTCTGAGTTTAAGTCATCAAGAAAGTAAAAAAGTGGGGATAACTCTAAGATTGTGATTTTGAGTAGTCAAGAGAGTGAAAATATGGGAGCAATCCAAATGTTAGAGTTCGAATCATTAAAAAAGCAAAAGGATGAAAACAATCTGAAGACTAAGAGTTTGAGTGATCAAAGATTTAAAAAGGTGAAAACAACAATCCTAAGGTTATAAGTTAAATTTATCAAAAGAGCAAAATATGGGAATAATATAAGATTATGAGTTCAAGTTATCAAAAAAAACAAAAAGATAAAGAGTTAAAAAAAAAGAAATCTCATCTTATTTTATGTACCAAACGTCCCCTTAGGTGACTGGCTATAGCCAGTAGTACATGTGTGTGATTCTTGGTAAAAGCAAAAAAACATGACGATCACAAGGAATCTAGGTGACTGCAGAAAATATCGTTCTAGCCGGTCAAATTCATTAATTTTCGGGGTTTTATTTGCAATTTTTTCGCAAAATTCAAAAAAAATAATTTCTATTGCATTTTTTACTACTCCCTTCATCCTCCGTGACATCTTTTGATTTGATATAATATTAAGAAAAAAACTAAAACAACTCTTATTTGTATAGAAATTTAAAAATTAAATTATCTCTAATTATAAATAAACTAATAAAATAAAGAATGCCGCATAAAATGAATGGATGGATCAAGTAAAGTGAGGTATTTAGTACTGTCCAGTTCCTTTTTCCCATAAATAGACAGGTGGGTCCCATTTGATGAAGATCTAGAAGTCAAATCAACGGTGTAGATCATCCATTTGTCTAGTTGGAAACCACCTGAGACGTTGGATTGATAAGTGACGTGGCCACATGCGGTTGTTTAATTAAATGCTTTATTAGATTCCGACAATTAAGGCCCGAGTCTACGTGGCAAGTTCGGCAAGATCTGAACCGTTGAAATTGAATGATCGAACGGTGAAAAATGATCGGGCAGCGGATGGAAAAAGGGCAGTCACGGTCATGGAACTTCCCAGAAAAAAACATGGGGCCCAGGAGTTATTAATTATACTTTTCATTTATTTTTATTTATTCAGTATTATTCTTTTATTCTATTTTAATTGGTCACTGACGCTCCGCATAAATATATCTCCTTAATTAATTATTTATTTATTAAATTAAGATAAAATTAACTAAAAAAATTATATTTTATCATAATAATTAACAATTTTTTAAAATCTAAATAAATTAATGTGAATATATCTTTTATAAATGATCTTGTTATATGTCAATATAAACTTAATCATTTTATTTATGATTTCTTAAATATTATGTAAAACGAAAAGTGATCAATGACAATGAAACGAAGGTAGTAGTAAATAACTGATAAATTAATTTTTTTTAAAAATTAAATTAGTTGAATAAAAATAAATATAGATTTTTAATACAACGAAAAAAAATACTAATAGTATTTATATTTTACATTTTGCATTAGCCATATTGTCACGTTCTGTAGTGCTTTGTAGTTTGTGGTAGCTAAGATGTGGACCCCAAATCCCACAATTGTTTTATTTTATTTTATTTTTAATTTTTATTTATTTATTTATTTATGGTTGAAGTGAAATAGTGAAGGCCAAAAAAAAAGTAGGCAAGTGAATTGAATTTCTTTTCTTTTTTGCAATTATGATATACTGGTATTTGTGAAGTTTGACTTTTTTGATTTGGCTTTGATTTTTGTAATTAGGAAAATCCAATACAGTCAAATCAAATTAGATTGACTAAATATACATTTTAAAACACAACTAAAAAAGTTTAATGCAGATTGGATCGTACATCTGTAGATAAGACGGTAAGTACTCTTTCATATTAGTTTATAAAAGGAAAATTTTGTGTCATTATTTGATACAAATTTTAGAAATTAGTACTCTCTTCGTTTCATATTATGTATCACTATTTGATTAGAGCAATTTTAGAAAAAAAATAAATGACTTTTAAAATTTATTATTTAAAACAAGTTTATAGATATTTGAGTATTTATAAATTAACTCATTAAAAGTTAAAAAGAAATTTTATATTTTACATTATTTTTAAATATAGATATGTGATGTTATTTTAAAGCTATCAATTGAAAATAGTAAATTGACCAACTCCACTTCTCCAACTCGTTAAAATTAAATGGGTCAAATATATAAATATAATTATGTATTCACTCTAAAAAAGTTTAATGCAGATTAGATCTTACACCTGTAGATAAAATTATAAGTACTCCATACATAACCGTTCAAAAAAGGAAAATTATGTGTTACTATTTGAGATAAATTTTAAAAATTACTACTCTCTCCGTTTTATATTATGCTTCACCTATTTGACTAAAGCAAGTTTAAAACAAATGACTTTTACAATTGAAAAAGAAAAATTATTCACCATCTAAGTAATCTCCACTTATCGTAAATCAGATATAGTGATTTATATTGAAGCAAGTTTTAGACGGTAATAATGTGTTTCGAAATTGGGCAGGCCTAAGCTTAAAGTGGCTTAACATAACTATTTTAATGTGATGCATTATTTTAATGTAACTTACATTTTCGATTTAACAAAAACTAGAAATAAAAATACGAGTAGATCATAAAAGAAAAACTTTATGTATTATTTTATTTTTATCCTTCTAGGTATATTTTTATTTACCCGTTTTTGTATTATTTTATTTTTTATTAATCAAGTACATTGAGTTGCCACTATCATTTTCGCATTAAATTTGAATTATAATCAATAAATAGGTTATGCCTAATAAGTAACGATCGATACTTGCTTTGAGCTTAAAAGGAAATTTTGCTTTGTGCTTAAAAGGAAATTTAAGTTTTTTTTTTTCCTTTTTGGTGAGGGAAGTATTTTATAAAAATTCTTGATAATCAATATACTTAAAAATTACACAATGCCTTAAATAAAAAAGTTTGAAATTTACATCATAAAGTTAAGAAATACGTGTGATATTGTAATCTACTTTCTTCGTCTATCATTACTTGATCATTAAGTAAGGGATTAATATTTTTTAAAAAAATGAACTTCATTAATGGTTTTATTTGTCATAAAACTTCATTAATTTTGTTGATCTTCTAGATTTTACTTGCACTCGAAATTTGAAATGATAATATTTATGTTGATCTTTGTAAAAATCTGCATTTATTCCTTATTTATGTAACAAAAGCAAAAACAAACAAAAAAGTATTTGACTAAATCAAGCTGCTTTTAATTACTTTGAATCTTTGGACAATTGCTCTAACAAAATAACTTTTCTTTTTTTTGTTTAACTTGATGAATATTAAATACAGCGTTACTTAAAACTATGTTCCTCTTATATGTTAAATTTTCAACATGTTTCAATCAACATTACATTATTATTTTTGATACTATTTGTAATATTTCGATAGTTTGTTTTGATTTTTTGTGATTAAGCGTGTGGTATATTATATAGTTATTATAATTGTTATTCATGTATCCGAAAAGTTAAAGTCAAATCTAAATATAAGTTAAAATCAAATCTAAATATAACTTGACATAAACACTTTATTCGTCGAAGAATTATATGGTTATTATAATTGTTATTCATGTATCCGAAGAGTTAAAATCAAATCTAAATATGACTTGACATAAACACTTTATTCGTCTAAGAATAACATAATCTCACAAGAAGATTTGTAATTTCACTGTAATATAGAGAAATGTTCGGTCCCATTAAAATTTTTACGATTTGATTAATTACAATGTAAAATCAACTTTCAAAAATTTCAATGTTTTCGCAATGACATAAAATTTTTAACTTAATCTCATAAAGTTAAAAAGATACGTGTGACGTTGTAATCTAATTTTGTAGTTCTATTTAAATTACCTCAATCCAAATTAATTGTTGCTAGATACTCCTATTACAGTTACAATTAAATGAGGAGTTAATTTCTTTACAATTCTTCTAGATTTTCCTTGTAATATGTTAATCTTTGTAAAATCTGCATTTGTATTTTTCTTCGTCCTTATTCAGGTTGCAAAAGTAAAAAAAAAAAAAAAAAAAAAGACTTGACTTCAAGAAATTAATGTATATTTGCTAAATTAAATTGCTTTAGAAATACTCTAACAAAATATTTTTTTCTATTTTTGCTTAACTTGATAAACATTAAGCACAACACTACTTTAAAGTTAAATTTCTCTTACTACATTAAATTCTTCGCTTGTTTCAATCAACCTTACATTATTATTTACGATGCTAATTGCAACATTTTGATAGTTTGTTTAGATTATTTTACGATGCTAAGCACATGGCATACCATGTAGTTATTATAATTGTTATTAATAATGTGTTCAAAGAGCTAAAATCAAGTTTGAATGGGACTTAGCTAAAATCAAGACTATAGTCTATGAATAATACAGTGCCACAAAGAGGATTTGTAATCACAACGTAATAGAGGAATGCCTAGTCTCTAGGCTTTTGTAATATCGTCAACAAGATTAAAATTTTGCAGTTATAGTATAACATAAAATCAACCTTTAATGATTTCAATATTTTCACAATCACATAAAAGATGTTATGATCGTAAGACACCTATGACAAGACAGACAATATATTTATAAAATTAAAATTTTGGAATATCATATTTTGCAGCTCATTGTTGACTACATAAAGCTTTATTTTGAGAGAAATTCCAATCATATCTATCTAGAAATCATTAAAGCAAGATACTATTTTGGTTATATAGCTTATTTTGTTTACAATTTGGGGCTAATATCTATCTAGCCGGATTATAATTTTGAATCATGACACTACTAATCTATAGTTGATGACGAATAAATTGAATTTTTTTCAGTACGAATAAATTGATTTGAAACAAATTTGGTTGTATAATTGAAGTGAATAAGCCCTTAGTATTCATTACCCAAAAGATAATCAAATAATTTAAAACTTCTTTAATCTAATTTTCTTTTGTGTTTACTTTACTTTGAGTATCTTTAATATTTATTATTAGCGTGTTTGTCAATATATGTTCATCATAAATTCTTTATTTTTGTACTCTTCAAACTTTTTTGAATAATGTTTTTGTTGAGTCGGGGGTCTATTAAAAACAACATCTCTACACCGTAAAGAAATATATAAGGTTTGTAAACACCCATCCTCTCCAAATATATTTCATTTGTAAGATTACACTGAATTGTCATTGTTTTACTTTTCTTGCATCCCTTAGGCACTAGGTCACTTCATAATTGGAAGGGAATTGAAAGTCTTGAATTTACCAAAACTTACACTACAATTTTAGGATAGGTATACTATTTGACTTAGGCATGGGAGACAATTTGAAAAAAATGAGTACGTAAAATTGACTTGGCTGAGCTAGTTGCATTATGCAGTGATTAAAATTTTCAACCAAATAATATTCCTTCCCAAAACTGATATGTCAACTTTTAGGGTATAGAATTAAATGCGTTATTTAGTGGTATTGAATTATTTTTTTTAAATATTAAGTAATCTTGGTGTTATATTAAAAAATTTAAATATTACCATATGCATATCATAGACTTGGGCACGGTATGGAATTAAATGTTATTTAGTGGTATTGAAAAAAAATTACCTACACGACTACACCCACGGTTACGCCCAAACATTTTAATTTTTCTAAAATAATAATATATGAACTGATTATGACTAATAACAAAAATGCATGTACGTAACAAATACATGTCAATTGATTTGTTGCCTGACTTTATAAAATGATTAAAAAGAGATTGTGACTTGGCTAAATTATATTACGCAAAGATAACTAAAAGTTCTAAGCAAATATACTTTCTGTTGGGTTCGAAATCGAGAGGGCGTCATGCGGAAGCTAATAGTTGCAAATCATCAATGTGATAAATCAGATGACACATAAAACAATACTAAAAAACTTAATATTATTATATGATTTGGTCAAACGATCTACATATAAAAAACTAATATTGAAAAATATAAAACCTAGTGGGAGAAAACTCCCCCTAAACAAGACTCTTTAAAGACTACATTGTGGATGTTATTGTGTTGTGATATGAAAAAAGTGTTCTTCTATTTATAGAGGCTCAAATTCTTTCCTCCAAGAAAGAGGTTAGCCAAATATGGAAGAGTTTTATATTTTTCTTTTAGGAAAAATAAAAGTAATTATGGTATTACTTTTATTTTTCTTTCAAGAAAAATAAAACTCAAATTTAATAAGAAAATCAGGACAAAAACCCTAACACTTTCTCCCCATAAACAATAAGATATTTATATTAAAATAAATTTGATCTTATAAAACTGATAGTATTGTATAATATAACCATTTACTAAACTGCTTTAGTCCTGACTAATTATATTCTACAGATCCGATTGTCACTATTAAAAGAGAGAGGCATCCAATGCAACCAACTTCTATTTATTATTCCCTCCGTTCACTTTAACTCATTCATAAAAGAGTTTACACGCCTGTTAAAAAATAAAATAAATAAAATGCATATTTTATTATGATATTTATAATAATTAGTGTATAGTTTTAATATACTCGAAAAATAATTTGGAATAAGTAATTAATACTAAGAGAAAAATAAAAAAAAATATTTTTCTCTGTAAACGGGATAAGTAAAAGTAAAATTTTATTTTTAAAATGTACTCGAAGTTTTATTGTATATTTCCGGAGAAAAACAAGTCACAGTTAGAATAAAGTGAAAACTTGAATTGTTGCCATTCGATGTAATTGGTAAAACATTGACAACTTATCGGACCAAAAACGAAATATTCTGTCCATTTCAGATTATAAAAAGAAGAATTACTACTATATATAAGCGTGAGTGGCATGCAGCTGGCGGTTGTCATGTCTACTTTCAGCTGTCTGTTTCTGGTCGAGGACATTTTTATAATTTTATATTTTTAGTTTTAATTTAATTTAATTTAATTATTTTATTTTTAATCTATTATATATTTAAAAATTGCATAAAAAGTATTATAAATTACAATAATTAATAATTTAAATTATTTGGAGACACATAAAAAAAATTGTTGACTCAAAATTCTATCAGTGCAACATAAATTGAAATATATTATTTGAAAATTTCGTGAAAAGTAATATAAATCACAATAATTATCAGATTAAAATATTTAAAAGATTTCAAAAATTTGTTTGACTTTCCAAATTCTATCAATGTCATATAAATTTGGATAGAGGGAATAACATATATTATTTGAAAATTACTTATAAAGTCGTATAAATCATAATAATTGACATCTAAAACTATATAACAACTTTGATTGACTTTTCTGAATATTCTATTAGTATCGCATAAATTGGGACAAAAGGAGTAACATATAGTATCTGGAAATTATATAAAAGTATTATAAATCAATAATTAATAACTTAAAATATTTAAAAATCATACAAAAATTTGATTGACTTTTAAAATTTCATTTGTGTCACGTAAATTTAGATTAAAAAAGTAACATAAATTGGGCTCATGCTGACACGGGCTCCATTATCCAGTTGACTATAGAAATATAAGGGCACCATATTTGATAAAAAATATATTAAAGATAAACAATATGCAAATTTCTTCTACTCGAAGCATATGAATATGTTTTGTTTTATATTCACCTTTTTAAAAAATACTTTTATTTTCTAAATTTCTTAGGATAGCAAGGGAAAAAAGAAGAAGTGGTGTTTGGATGAGTTATAGCTTTTGCCTTATAAATTAAAAAATAATGGTTAGAATTCTAATTTATGACTTTTGATTTATTTTTATCTTTCAACTTAAAATAAGTGATTAAAAACACTTTTTATTTTACTAAAACACTTCAAAAATACTTAAAAACTATTTTGACTTAAAAATACTTAAAATAAATAAATCCAAATAGACTCGAAAATATAAGTATTCAAAGCGAATTGAACCTTAATGCATGTATAATGTAACAATTGTCTGATCTCCATTGTCAAAAATATTTATTCTAGGTTGTTTTTTATTTTTCACGTTATTTTATCCCTTACTAGTACGTCAAAATAATTTTCACATAACTATTGAGAATAAATAAGTACTCCTCCATTCCATTTATTCTTATTATTCTTTTTTTTTTTTAACCGTAGTGTCTGGGCCAGCTTGTGCCCATCTTGAGGCTAAAACAGATGAGAAGAAATCACTTAGTGTTTGTCCCTATTGGGAATTGAATCCGAGACCTCACGATACTCAACTCAACCTATTGAACCACTAGAACACCCCATTGAGTGCTATTCTTATTATTCGTTTAGAAAAAGGAATAACATATTTCAATATTTTAAAAATCATTTATAAACTTTCAACTTACATTATGAGAAGTTTTTATCATCCCACCAAATATTATGATTAATTAATGACGAAGCCATTCTTGTCTAGCGAAGTCAATCACAATATTTCTCCGTTGTATAATGTTAAGAGTCCCACATAAAAAAAAATGGACAGTTGGTGTCCTTATACGGACGTGGACAAGCCTTCCCCTATGAGTTACCTTTTAGGGCATGAGTTAGATCCAAGGCCTAATATTGCATGGTATAAGAGCATGATCCATCTCACCTAAAGTTGGGCCCCCAAATTTAAAACTGTCCACGCATCAGATGTTCAGTCCTGGGTGTGAGGTGAGTGTTAAAAGAAGAGAAAAAGTCTCACATTGATGATTAATGAGATGACTGATCTCTTTAGAAGGCTTGAGCAATCCTCCTCCCTTTGAACTAACTTTTGGGGGTGTGAGTTAGGTCCAAAACTTAATTTTACATATACTTATACTATGTGAATAGGTAAATTTTCTATGTAGACATGTTTGACTTTTTGTATATTTACTTTCTTATATTTTATTCTCTCTTTTCATTATTACTTGTTACACTTTGATTTGATATATCCATTAAATAATAATTGACATTACTATTTCACCATATTATTTATATTATTTGATGTTTAATATTAGATATTGAAAAATGAATTGGATAATAAATATTGAACGGAGGAAGTAATTACTCTTGTGAAAGTTTTTGTTCTAGTATTACTAGGTAAGATACATTTAAGATCATATGTTGAAAAATCTTATAAATATTTAAATAGTATTGTACAGGGTCGTTTGGTGTGAGACATAAGGTATAATAATTTTGAGATAAAATGTAAGATTATTTTATGGCATAATACATAAGCATGCCCTTTAACTTGACCTCAGTTCACATCTATGACCTTCACCTTTGGATGTGCACAATTAGACACTTAAATTTGTATAAAGTTGAACAAGTAGACACATGCGTCTTATGTAGCATAATACACGTAGGACATGAATTGGCCACATAGGATGCATGTGTTTATTTGCAGAGGCGAGTCCAGGATTTCAAAAAGACGGGTGCACCATTGCTTTAAAGATAACATCTAAAATTTTATAATGACAATAACTTGGTGAACAAAAGATAATTAATTACATTATCACAAAAAATATCATCAGTTTATAATTGTACTCAACGAGACTTCATATTTTAAAAACAATCTATAATAGTATCATTACTTACGGTTGCAAATATCTTATGCTCTATTTTAAAAACTAAACAACCATTCAAAAATTCTTCACTAATTCTATTACGTAGATCATTTTTGATGAGCTTCAGGGAGAAGAATACTCTTTCCACACTTATAATAGTAAAAGGCAAAATCAACATCAACATCACAAGTAAATAAATAAGATTTCTCTGATTTAATTTTAGTGGTTACTTGATAACAGTGGGTTTTGGCTCAATGAGAAATTCTAAACATTTATTTTTTTTTGGGTGAAATATTAGAAGAAAAATGATACTATGTTGCTATTAAACTGAAAAGAAAACAGATGTTTTCAAAAAGAAACCCGCCCTTTGACTTCTAGCCTCTAGGGCTTTAGAAAAAAGAAAAAAAACGAGTTTGAGCATGGATTTCTTTACTTAATATTTGATATATTTTAAGAATTATACAAATAATATATTGAATTTAGTTGGATAATCACGAGTTTTTGTAACCCATTTTCTATACATAAATTTATCTCTGTCTGCTTGTTTAATTTTATACAAATTTAAGTATTGATTTGTGCACACCTAAAGTTGGAGGATATAGATGAAAGTTGAAATCAAGTTAAATGGCATATTTATTTATTTATGCCTTATTTTATCATGCATTTGATTGGAGGTATTAGTTAGTCCCACAATTATTTACATCATTTATATCTTAGTGATAGAATAAGTAATATAACTAATTTCGAAATAGCTAATTTTGAAATTAATTATTTCGGAATAACTTGTTTAGTATATCACTTTTTTACTTAAACTTCTACGACACATAAAATTATAATATACGTAGTAGTAACTTTTATTGGGAGTAAAAAAAAAAACAAAAAAAAAACCTTTTATTGGGTCTACTTAAATTATATTTATGAGTTAGCTGCTTATATAGTGGTGTATTATTTGTATTTACACTTGGTCAAAGCACGTACTGATTTTCTGGCTAATGTAGTATGCTTAATACGGCAACTATTGCTCTCCAGATTCATTGTACCTAATTTCCCCCTCTTACGTGGCATATCTTTTTATTACATGTCCACTTATACTACTGCCACGTAAGAATATCCTGTTATTTTAAGTTAATAAATATATCTCTTAATGGATCTTGCTATTGGCCACCCACTACTTTCTCATCTTCACTCATCACCTCTAAATATTTTTTATTTTTATTTTTTGGCTAAAAATAAAAAATAAAAAAATGGAAAATGATAACGTCACTGCCTACTCCAACTAGGCGCACCGTAATACGAGATAAAAATTTATTCCCATCGGATATTTACACGCTAATACATACGGCGGAATTAAACAGAACCGAGGCAATTTATTAAAATACTTTTTGATAAAAAATTATATTATTTACATGTAATTAAATTATTTTTTTTTTATATATATAGTAAATATTGAATTCTTTAAGGTCTTTTAGGTATTTATTTTTTCATATTTTTAATTCCTCAACAGAAGAAATCTAGTATCACCATTGTTAATAGACTTTATCATGGTTAAATAATATAATGAAGCAAAATTCATATTAAGTAATTATGATTAAATAAATAAATTTTATTCAAAATATGACATGCATATATTGACTTGATTTTAACTTCGGAGTAAGAAGGAAAGGTTTGTAGATTGTAGTGATTGATAAATTATTGTTATGTGATTAGAAGATTACTGATTCAAGTCGAGGAAATAACCTCTTATAGAAATATGGGGGTAAGGTAAGATTACATACAATAAATCTTTATAATTTGATACTTTTCATAATTCATACATAACGAAAGTTTTAGTATATTAGGTTGCCCTTTATTTAAACTTAAACTTCGAAAAGAATAAATTTTCATGTACGAACACGTGTTGGTCAAATATCTCCGCTGCATTGATTCACAGCCCTGTCAATTTAACACCATCTCTCTCATATCGGAAAACCATTGATTAAGAAACTGTTGAGGCCACGTAGGAATAGTGGGACCCACTTCATGGGACCACATGGAAATTTGGACCCCACCACTTTCCTTTTTATTTTTTATTTTGTCGCTTGTGAGTTTTTTTTAATTGTATAAAAATTCGATGTGTTCTGCCACGTGTGCTAACGGTGTGCTACGTCATCTTAGCCTACGTGGCTTGCCCTATGACCGTCTAAGAGCGTGACAAAAAGATTTAGCCATCAATAGCATGGACCCCACGAATGCCTCTTAGCTATATAGCTTAACGAGTAATTACTTGTTATTTTCAAATTACTCCGTCCGTCCAATAATACTTGTTACATATGTTAAGAAACAATAAATAATATAGAGTAATTTTAATATATATATATATATATATAGCAAGGGTAAAATAGGTAAAAATGAATAAATTATTTATTAATTTTTTAAACTGAACAAGTATTATTGAATATTTATTTTTAATAATATAGACAAATATCATACATGGAGTAGTTGTTAATCTCAATTTTAAGCTAATTGAAATTTGTTTATATTAGTTTTTGCTTAGTCAAAATCATTTTATCTGAATTGCTTCGCTTTATTTCTTTTTGGGTCATTTACTTGAATGGACATTGACTAATCTTATGTCTATGGAAGATTGGAGGAAATTATTTCTATAGCTAGCACTAGTCTTAACTTACGTGTCATGTTTTAAAAAATTAATTAAAAAACAAGGTATTTTTTTTATATTGAGTAATAGTTTATCTCAAGATATTTTTATTAACACAGTCCATACCACTACTTCTTTATTTCACCTTTAAGGTAATTATATGATCTACGTACACTTATCTTCCCCAGATTTCACTTTATGGGAATATACTGAATTTGTTATTTTTGTTGTTGAGTAATAGTTTAATTTTGAGTTTCTTATTTATTCTTTATAATATGATATATTGATCTCCTAAAATATTGATCTTGAATGTTTTGTATCATTAGAATTGTTCATAAATTGGTGAGGCGTTTATTTTTTTGTACATTTGTCATTTCTCTAATAAATATATTTTACAATATATTATTTTATCATGTAATGTCATTTACTAACTATAATGTTACCATCATTATAGAATATGCCATCTTGAAATTCTAAATGCGAGAACTTGGCTTTGATTAACACAAACTTTATTTAGCTAATAAATCACGTAATGATTTGTTTTATATTACTCCTAGAATATGTAAATTATAACTATAATACTCCCTCCGTTTTATTTTAATTGGTAATCTTACTAAAAATAAATATCCATATTAGTTGAAGACTTACTAAATCAAGATAGAATTAATTAATTTTTTTTATTTTATCCCTACAATTAATTATAATTTCAATGTCCATTCCTATGCGCAATGAACATCATTAATATGGGTAAATGATAAAATAGTAAAAATCATCAATTTATTTATAATTTTTAATTATTATATAAAATAAAATATGATCAACTAAAATAGGACGGAGGGAGTAGTAACGTAGTTGTGACATGGCTGGCAAACAAGTTGTGTGTGTAAGCTTCTTTAATTTTCTCAGTCTTTGCAATAAAATAATTCAATATACTTTAATATTGGCATTTAATTATTCATTACATAGTTTATTATGGATGGGCTCCACATACAACAAAGGAGTTATTTTCTTCAAGAACTTCCTATCTTTACTCTTGATGGGGGCATGATTCTTTTTAAAAGTGTTGGATATGAAGGTAAAGAAAAGTTCAAATAGCCTCTTCACTTTCCAAGTGAAGCATTAAAAAGTACTTTAACATAAACTTTTTCAATATCACCAAGGGTACTTATGAAATAACTTAAACAAAATAATGCATTTCAAGGCTAATTTTATTTATAGATAATTAACTAGACAATAGATTCAAATATGTAGCATTTGTAAGATCAATATTAATATAATTTTATTAAGGATCAAACATGATATTACGATTCACAAATATATTATATTAGCAAGGATATTTGTATACCTGTTTGAATCATACCACAAATTGATAGATGACTAGAGTTTCCTCTCTGTTGTGCTAATCTCATAATATATCAACTCAATGAGGCAACTACTAAACAATATAAAAATAGCTCTAATAGTATGTTTATGTAAGAGCTAGATTGAAAAGTTAGCTGGAATTAAGAAATTGTGATGGACTCTCTTATCACGAATTTCTCGGGTTGAACATATATTAATCTCTACACTAAAGTCACCAAGCAAATAAAGTAATTGAGTCAATAATCAAATATTATACTTATAATTAAATTTATATTTATGAATTATCATTGAATCGAGAATGTTTAATATATATATAAAAAAATATTCAATAATGTAAGCTTATTTTTCTTGCAGTATTATGATTCAATTATCGTTTGAATCCTGGTAAAAAAAAAACACATTTACTTTTTGAAATATTTAAGAGAGAGAGAGAGAGAGGGTTGGGAAAGTGCTTTTAGGGTTTTCATAAAGAGAAAACAAATCATCCGCTTTATTCCTTAAGCAATTTGTATTTCTTTTAAATGATTTTTTTTTTTAAAAAAAGTTCTCCACATCTAAAAGCCAAAAAGAAATAAAATATCGACATCATTGATAGATCTCTCCTAAAATTTATCATCATGAATTGCCCTTAATTCTTGTTATATAGGAGTATATATTATTATTATTTTTTTTTTTTATTCTGTGTCCAATATCTTATTAAGTATTGGGGTTGGATTAAATTTGTATTCATGGACAACCCATTTTGGAAGGTAATACTCTTAATCAGATCTTTTCTATTTTCAGAAGTTCAAACCTAAAATCTCCAATTACAAATAATGAATCTTGAATCATTCCATCACGACTCATATTAATAATTTTTGTTATATATATTTAGCATAAACAAGACTATATATAAAAGTACAAAAAGTTCCAAAGTGCGACAAGCGTGTAATATGATACCCTGACTTTACAAGTACTTTAGATTAATTAATTAATTAATATGCGTTTTAGTTGGCATTATTTTACTGTATAATTAACACAGTTTTTGTGATCTTATCTATGTGAGATGTATTACTACTATTTAATATATGTATAATAATACAATATATATTTAATTGTTTTATTCATTAAAGTGGAAGTACTTGTTTCGTGGCCTAGTGTAGGACCTACCTAACCTTTCATTTGAGGCAATATAAATATTAATGAATAAAAAAAGTTCAAGAAGACTAAAACGAATTTTCTATTGAATAAAATATTGATACAGTAAAATAATCATATTTATGTCCTTGTTATTCCAATTTCGCACAAAAAATGCAGCATTATTTTGACCTAACCTAACCATAACAAATATTATAATTTTTAAGAATAATTAATATTATGTGTATATATTACACTAAGTTTTATGTGCACATATAATATTATATAGTGTATTATATTATTATTTTGGTAGAGGCACACGACAAGTTGGGTCATGCTAGGTGGTTTATTTTGTCAAGAAAGATACATGATTATGTTTAGGAGATGAAGTAAATAATATTTTTTTAAAAGAGAAAGATCCATCTGGACTTCTTTTTAATTTATTTTATGTATTTAATTAGGACAAAAGAATCAATCAAAAACTCAAAATCTGCAAATGTGTTGATGACTTTTGATAGGCCACGTTGAAACTTTGGTATGGACTTTATTATATAACAGTATTCTCCAATTTATTACTTAAATCTCTTTGCCGCTTTCTTTTTCTTTAATGCAAGATGACTATCTTCTCTTCTCGTTAATTATACTTTGCTTGAGAAAGTTTGAAGACTAAGATATACAAATAATAGATGTAGATCAAGAATTCAAAATCAATTTATTTGGATATTTATATTAAGTGATATACATTTCTTGAGTAAAAAATATCTATACTATATTTTTATTGGTTATAATAAATGATTTTTTTTTTTTTAATTTCTCATTTGGTATTTGTTATTTGTATTGAGGTCCGACTGCTTTGACTAATTCAGATTTACGCCGTATAAAAATTCATTAAAAGGAAAAATGCTCCCTATCAGGATTTTCACACCTAGAGCTCTAATTCATTGTCGTTGGTTAATGGTTGAGGCTATCAATCCCACCTCAATCCTTAGCGATGGTTATACAACAACAACTTACTCAATATAATCTCATGAGTGGGCTCTGGCGAGGGTGGTGTGTATCCAGTCTTACCCCTATCTTGGGAAGATAGAGAGACTATTTCAAATAGGCAGCTAAAATAAAACATATCAAAAATTAAGTATGTAAAACAAATATACAATACTGAAGAAGCCATATCGAAAACAATGGAGAAGAGCCATACATATGCTAATATGATAACCGAAACCAAGGTGACAATAGAATCGAAGAATAAGATAGTAGGAGAGTAATAAAAACAAAACTGATATGGAAACTAGACAACGCTCGACTACCTACTAATTTTCTATCTTAATCCTCGGCCTCCATATCTTTCTACCTACGATTATGTACTCTGTAACTTGCAAATATAAAAATTATAAATTATATCAATTTTTAACTTGATGATTTGAAAATTTTTTACACCATTAATTAGCAAACATGCAAACGGTGTCTTGTATTGATTGAAAATTAGACATCTCTTCTACATAATTGGAAAAGCAAAGTTTGAAGGGGAATATTGATCAGCTTATTAGGCTAAAGTTGAGACATTATGATATTACAATTATTATGTCTTTGTCGATCTTGGTTAATATTATTATATAGCAAAAATTTACCTATTAGCCTATTTTTTATTCTCCATTGTTTCGTCATTATATACTTGGTATTCAACTTTTTTTTGAATTGGCAAAAGACAATGATTAATTTTTAAATAATTCTACCTATAGAGTTATAAACCATTATATCTTTTTTTTTGTTGTTGGTTATTATATAAATATTGTACATCTATATATATATATATATTAATCTGTTATAACTACAAGGAAAGTAAAAAAAGAATTAAAACGTTGTAGAGCAGGGTCAATGTTGGCCCCAATTTTTTTTAAAAAATATTGGCCACTATTAGTAACCCTAAGCAATTAAATTATTTGTGTGTTAGTTATTTGTCCATTGAATTTATAATTCAAATATTTCAATAGCTGAAGTCTTCCACGATGAGAAATCTTTGAATTAATTTGAAGGATCTAATTTTGTTTCTAATTAACTACTCCCTTTGTCAAAGGTGACCCAATTAAATTGGCTATTCTGTTTGACCTAAAATAACACATTTTTAATTATGATAAAAGTATTATCAACTCATTAGATTTCTGTTAAAAAAGATTTGAATAAATTAAGAATGATTAGAAACAAATTTCAAAAGTTTGCAACTTTAAGTGTGCATTATCCAGAAAACCTCAACTTGAATTTTAAATTTTGTTTGGATGAGCTTAAAACCCAAAAATGATCCTCATGGGTCAACTTTGGATGGCTAACCCAATTGAAAGCCCAAATAATACAAGGACTTTTGGGCCTTGAAGCCACTTTGTTTGATAGCCCAATTTCCTTTGATATCTGGACTTAAAAACTGATATAAGCCCACCCAGAGATTAGGATTAGAAATGGGATTATACTAAGTAAAATACTAATGTGCTTTCCTTTTCTTGTGGTAATCTGTTTGGATTGGACTCGTTTATGTTAGATAATGGAATCATGGAGGCACATTCCACGTATAGCTAAAGCTCAGGCAAAAATGACTAAATTACTATCATATGTTCCTGAAGTAAGACAAGAATGACTTAATTTTAGTCATATATGATTGAAGTTGCAAACAAAAGTGGTTGATATATGTATAACTAAAGTTCAGGCAAAATGATTGCACATCAATCGTATATGGCAGACTCCAACCATATGAAACTTCAAACCAGAATATAAACTTAGACTTTGTAAAAACTAATTTCAGATTTAAGCAATTGACACAACTTAAATGGCGACAACAAAATCAGCTATCCGTACACTTTGGCCCTTTACTTTCAAAAAGCTACAATGACAAAATTCAATCATAATAGACTCTACTAATCTTCCAAAAAATTCTTAAAATAAACGCCTACATAAGCAAATAGATATCCTCACTTGCACGAAATTTAACTTTCGATCTCCCAATTTCATGGATTTTTCTATAGGATTATGAATATGTTATGTTTTAAACACATTTCCATTTGATTTTTCTCCAACTATAATTACATGGTATCGATCGAGTGTTATTTTTCTAGAAAATAACAAAATTTTGTCACTATACAATTTAATACATAGTCAATTTGCAATATCCAACATTTGCTGTTTCACAATTGACCCTCATTCCACTAAACTGGGATTGCCAACATTGGCAACTCCAATCTATTAGTAAGTACTAACTCATTAATTTAATAATTTAGGGGGTGTTTGAATTAACTTTTTTTAAGTGATTTATAAGCTAAAAGCTAAAAGTCAAAAGTAGGTTGCACTTTTGACCTTTTTTTTAAATACTTTTTAAGCCTAAGCACTTTGTATCTTTGTCAAACACCTCCAAAAATTAAAAAAAAACTTAAAAGTTAAAAGCACCTAAAAATAAGCCAATGCAAACACCCTCTTAGCTCACCTTTACCATTTATTCGCTCAATTATATTCATGGAGAATTTCATTTATTCTCCCAATTCCCTTAATTCTCAAACTCATCAATTCAATACACTAACAAACTTAAATCCATAATTAAGCTAAATAGCAACACTTTAAAAAAATTAAGTGGAATAGCAAAAATAACATTATTTTTCAATGGGGCCAAGCCACAACCGCGTTTTATAGTTACAAGGTGTAACTCCTCCCCCTTTCATGGCTTAGCATTTATCTCCTTCCTTTTTTTGATTTTACCTCTTTCTTATTTTCTCAATTTTCTCCTATTTTTTAGATTTCAAATTCTTCAATATTTCTCACGTTATTTTTCTTTCACTCTTCATTCGATTTCATCTAATTTCTTCGATTTCAATTATGTTCCGGCCAGATCTGGACATCATCAGAGTTGTCATCAGAGGACATCATTGCTGATTTGACGGAAAGGTTATTGATGGTTTGTGGTTGTTGTGGTTGTTCGTCGGAGTTCGTGGGTTTACTATCCGTCGGAGTCGGAGACGTTTCAAGTGGAGTTGAAGCTCATTGATGGGTTGGATTTCACCGGAAAAGAAAATGGGATCTGTTTGGTCGAAGCTCAGAACTTCAACATTATAGTAATGACGGTTCTCAAGAAAAAAGGATGATAAAGATATGGATTCTTGTGGTGGTGGAGGTCATCGAAAAAAATGGGGGAAGGGGAAGGTCGAAGGCTGTTTAGTGGTGTTGTGTATGTATTTTGTATATGTATTTGATGTCAATAAAGTCTAAATTTATAGTTGTACATATATTTCATAACGACTAAATGAATTTGTATATGTATTTCAAAGAATGATGACAATGTTTTTAATGGGTCTACGTGTTGTATATGTATTTGATGTCATAAAAACAGTTATGTATTTTGTATGTGAATAAGGCCTGGGATTTGTAGTTGTATACGTATTTGATGTCAATAATGCCTGAATTTTGTAGTTGTATATGTATTTCATAACAAATAAATGAATTTGTTTATATATTTTCAAAGAATAATGACAGACGACAATGTTTTTAATGTGTCTATGTGTTGTATATGTATTTGATGTCATAAAAACAGTTATGTATTTGTACGTGAATAGGGCCTAAATATATAGTTGTATATGTATTTCATAACAAATAAATGCGTGATGACAAAGTTTAATCATACAAATACAAATGATACTTGTTTAATACAAATACGTACAAATGATAAATTTGACTTACAAATACAAACAATTTATATAAGTGTATTGTTTGATACAAAAAAATATAAAATATGAAATGCACAAAAAAAAAGAGAAAGAGAAAATATAAAATACAAAGAGGGTGAGAGATGTTAAAATATAAAAAATAAAGGAGAAAAAGAGAGAGTGGTGAAAATATAAAATACAAAGAGGGAGAGAGATGTGAAAATATAAAATATAAAATATATATTAAAAAAAGATAAAGGGAACATGAAGAGAAAGAGAGGCTAGCGATAGAAGAGAGAAATAGAATCTTCAATTGAACGTAATTTACGGGAGTTGATATTCTTTTTCCTTTTAACCTCAAATTGTTAGGATATTCAACTATTTGTATATGTATTTCGTCAGTAAAAAACGTTCTCAAATATAAATACAAGTTTCTATTTTGAATAATTAGCAACTTGTTGCTATAGCTGTTTTAATTAAAGGGCCAAGTTTGCTATTTCTGAACTTTTCCCATCTAAATTACCTAATAGACTAAAAATTCAATAGCCCATCAAGTTTAGGCTTAGGAATCTCCTTTTATACCTAGGAATTCAAGAATTTCATCTTGGGTGTGTTTGTATGGAGGTTCTCATGTTTGATTGATCAAAATATTTTAAAGAATATTTTCTCAAGGAAAATAAGTTCTTTAAAAATGAGAAAAATGACTTTTCCAACGGAAGTAGGAAAACAAATTCCATAAGTGGCATTTCAAGTTCATTGTCTCCTCTCACCCACTCGATGACCCCAACGCCTAACCCTTGATCATTCCACTCTCCATCACCCCCAAACCGCACCCATCCCATCTCCATAGCATTTTGCTAGATTATATAAAAATGCTCTTGGAATATTATGCTTTTCTGCTTATTTAACAAATACTAAAAAAATAAGTAAGAAACCACTTATTTTTCAAGAAAACGGTTTCTATGAAAATTATTTTCTTCATATCAAAACACACCTTTTTAAGTGGTTGTCTTCCACAAGACGTAGGACTAGAAATAACTAAAAGTTTCATGGTCAAATTCGTGTTCTCAAAACCATATATACTGAGTTGTGGTGAATTCTTAACGTGCCTTTTGGAATAATTAAGCAACGTTAATGATTAACACTACGATGTTACGCCATAGTGTTTACTAATTTAATCTCTATTGCCCTTAATTAAGCAACGTTTTCATGAACACCACATTCTGTAACATGCTCAATGAAGGAGGGGGGGGGGGGTGCCCTACCGGTAAGGAAGAGGGGAAAAAAGTATTGTCATTTATCTCGATCAGTTTTGGGGAAACCATCCAGCACTGGACAGGTGTCAAACTCTATACATCCTGTGAAGACTTTGGATGCATGTAAATGGTGTGGTACAAACTTATATACACAAAGTGTTTATGCCAAATTAATAAATTCTTGACTTCTAGCACTTAATCATGATTGATTAATTTTTATTTTCACTTCATTAAGTAGTTTAATTATAATAAATTGAATTATTTGATGTAAACACAAAATGCAAATAAATATTTACCATGCTACAAATTACAATTACATAGGAGCCCATTAGAAGATTAAATTGTATTATTAGACACCATTTACGCACTTCAATAAGTTTTTGACTTTGATCAAATGAGAAATTTAAAAAGAAAAAGTAAGAGTTGCCCATAGTCTACGCACGAGGTTTGAGTTTATTGGCGTGCAAAGCCTAGATAGATATATTTTTTCTGCGTCTCATTTTAACAGTCACTTTAACTCAAAAATTTTATCGCAAAACAAGTATCAATAAAAAATAAAATTTCCAATTGTTTTTAAGTATACCCCTAACATAAAGAAGTAGTTTTTTCTTAATACAACTCAATTCTCAAAAAACATCTAGTAAATAACATAACTTAGTAAACTATACTACCTTGTATATATTGTTTTGTAATAAACGTGAAAAGAGTTAAAACGATGGTTAAAAAGAGACAGAAGAGTAACTGATTAAAATAAAGATACAATTCTGTTAGGTAAAGTATTTTAAAGTTTAGGGATTTAATTAGCGACGATAACAACATATTAATCATAATCAAGAATGCATACACAGCCTATTCACACGTTTAATCATAATTTTTATTTGTTTATTTCAAATTTGATCACATCAATCGAATTAGGTTTGAATTTTTCATTGTATCTGAACTTGTGGTTCATAGATTAATGCTTTTGCACCTTTGTTTTCACACGTTTAATCTTCTTGCTTTTAGTATTAAAGATTTAAAGTCTTGTATAAGAACTTGTGCGTCAAAATATTCTTTATGGTTGTATATCCTTTTCAACGCAAAACTAATACAACCATCATATTAGTATAGGTTTTAAGGGTGTGTTAGGTACGAAGGAAAGTGTCTTTCATGAAAAATATTTTTTATTTTCAGAAAAATAAGTGAGTTTCTTATTTATTATTTGTGTTCAATATGTAAACAAAAAAATATTTTTCGGATCATATTTATATATAATCTAGACAAATACTATGGGAGACGGGGGTAGGGGTGTGGGCTGCAGTAGGCGAGCCAAGAATTTTAACTTAAATTTTAATAGCATAGTTAATAAAAATAATTTAGTAAAATAAATCTTTAATAAATGAATTGTTGTGGGAGATATCAAGTCAATGAACAAGTAAAAGAGTATGAAAGTACAATATTTTTTCCTTATTTGACTACAATTATAACATATTCAGTATAATCTCACAAGTAGTATCTAAGTTTCCGATTAATGTTTTCGTCATGGTGAAAGCTTTTTACTTTTGATATACAAAAGTTTCGAACATCCGAAGATCAGTTGCATGATAAGAAAGGATATATTTTGATTGATTTTCTATTAATTCCTCCAATTAGAATGATTAAATAACTACCACCAAAGAAGAAAAAAGAATGATTATGTGGGAAATAGTTTGATGATCAAGAGATCTAGATAACCATTTAAATTACAATGCAAAGTATTCGATGATATCGCACTATAATCCAATAAGGATTCCACATAGGATTATTGAATTAATTACTTTCCCAAAGAAAATCATCATGAAGGATTTAGGATAAGATAAGACCTGATTAATTAGTACTCCCTCCGTTTCAAAAAGAATGACCTACTTTCCTTTTTAGTCCGTTTAAAAAAGAATGACCTCTTTCCTTTTTTGAAAACAATTTAATTTCAACTTTCCACGTGGCATGTTTAACACCACAAGATTCAAGGGTATTTTGGTACATTTGCCATAACTTTAATTTAGGACCACAAGATTTAAAAGTCTTCTTTATTTTCTTAAACTTCGTGCCAAGTCAAACTAGGTCATTCTTTTTGAAACGGAGGAAAGTACTACAATATGATTGGGCAAGTTTCTTAGAGTACATTGTGATCAATTGAAGTGTTCTTCAATATAGTACATTGATGGTGCCCATGACGTTTTATTTGTTATTTCCCTTTATTTTTATCAGTTAGTTAAACTATGTTTACTTTTTAATAATCTAATCAATCATCATTACAAAAACATTTTCGTTATTCTAAAGAATGAGAGAGCTTCCAACGCAGCTTCGGTATAATTTTGGGTATCACTTAATAGTATTTCTGTATGTGAATTTGTACAACTAAATATTTGTTATAAATTATAATTTCTTGGTTATTTTAAAAACAAACAAAAAACAAATAGAGAATTTGTTAAATTTGTGACAATTTATTTTAGTACAAATAAATATATCTTAATTAATGTTCCATTTCTTCCCTATTGCATGACAAGATGGTGTGCGAATTTATTTAGAGGGATTATTACATCGAAAATCCTTTTAATTTGTCAGTAAATTTTATTTAGATATATAAATTATGATTCATTTCAATTAATAAAACATCTTAACACATGATAAAGTATATTAGATACTTCTGGCTCAATTTTTTATTTTTTCGTGGGTGTACTCAAGCTCATGTTACATAGAAAAGTTAATCACATAAAATATGTCACATACTTTAATTATATACATCAGCCTCAATTGGAACATGTTTGATGTTTGTATTGGACAAGAGGCCTCAAGGGTTGTCAAGGAAGTGATAAGGCCTCTCGCGAGCAAGTGAGTCATAGCGAGGCAAAATGCAGTACCTTTGGTTGGTGTCTCACCGAATGGCATCTCGAAAGTAACTCTGTATGAAGAAGCTAAGGCACCATCGTGGCAGTGACGAGGATGACATAGAAGAAAAGGACAGGGGACTGAAGCGTTAGAAAGCTACATCGATGCACAGTGTACCTGTTTGACACAAGCAGAAGGTAGTGGCAAGCGCCTACAACGGATAATGACACCTAGCATCACATCATAGGACATAGTACTATAGGGACCTCCTAAGGAAACCCATTCCGAAGGGTTACTATTTGCTTATTGTACCCTATAAATAGGGATCCCCCTGACTTTGTAAATCATATGGAATTAGACTTAGCAATAGAGTACAAATTTTGGCGTGCTCTCTAAGCTATGTATTTCCTTTACTCTTATCTGTACATTCTCGCTCTCGTGGGAGGCATCCTCAGCAATGGAGGACGGCGACGCCCTTTAGAACCTCGCTTCGTTGATCTGTTCGTTTTCTTTGTTTCACCTTATTTTCCTTACGTTTCACGCATGATCTTTCATTACTTGAACAATCAATTTGCTGGTAACATACGTAAACAGGGTTAGACTTAACGCGAGTGCTCTCAGCCTTATATACAAATTCAACTGTACCATTTTCAGGGCAAACAATGTTTTTTTCAGCTTATTGAGACTAACACATATAATTAAGCAAGATGACATATTTTAAGTGATTAATTTATGTATGTAATTGGAGTTTGAGAAGACGTACAATTTATTTTTTTTTAAAATGATTTGAAAATATCTAACAGAAGTACTTAATCATATATTCAAGTACTCATTCGAATCTAAATAAAATTTATTGACAAATTTAAAGTATATATTATCAATGTATTCAGCCTTGTTTAAAATATTTTAGTCCACTTTGTTGGGTGTGGGGTTGGGGGGTTGGGAGTGGGGGACCTATATGGTGTCCACTTTATGGAAGTTTCCATACACATACTCTACAGGTCTTCTTACACTTTTTTTTTTGTTTTTGTTTTCTTTTTCCTTTGTCAACCGTCTTCTAACACTTTTGACAAAATAATAATAGAAAAAAAAAAAAAACTAAAAAGGAACAACGAAAAGACAGGAATCTTATTGCACCAGTCACCCTCAAACTTGATGCCGACCTCAACGAAAATAAGTCATTTTTTTTGAAACAAAGAAAGTATTTAAAATCAAATTTCTTGAGGTTACTTGTGCTCACATTAATGTTTTGAAGCAAATATAATATAATATATTCATAATACTACATTATCATGAACTTGACTTTACGTAATTACTAATTAATCATGAAATTTCGATTTCTACGTAACAAAATTGATTTTTTTTGGCTCATAGCTAAAGTAGCATCGTGATGCTGTATGAGGTAATAGATACTCCATATAATTGTCGGAATACATGCAAGTTGTCACGAATATTTATCTTATTAAAAAATATTTTCCTTTTAACTTGTCTCAATTAATTATAGTTCTGTTGCTAAATACCCCATCACTAAATATAATATTTTGATAATCTGTAATTAATTCATTTTTTACTTTGCTCAAATCTTTACGTGGATACTAAATTACAAGTATGACAAAAAATATATGAAGAAAAGACATGGTTATAATAAATTTCAGAAAAGGCAGTCATAAATGAATGAATTCATATATCAACATCACAAGTTCACAACTCAAGTATATTTCTGTGGAAGCAAAGTACTAATTGTAATAAAAGTATTTCCACAAACACTTTTTTTGAGGATATTTCTTTTATCGTGTGAATATGTAAATATGCCTACAAAAAGCTAAGGATAAATTAACAACTTTTGCACCTCTACTAGGCATATTCCTTCTTATCCAAATCTATTTAATTTCCAGCAGTTCCAACTCCGATCCATTTATCAAATTATTTATCGTTTTTTTTTTCTTTCACACGCATCTTAATTAAGAAGGATTGGATTATCATTTTCTTTTTTTTTTTATATATATTTTAATATATATCTCTTTATATTAAATATTTAATCTATTTATGTGTCATCATCTCCCATAATTGAAGTGTTAATTAATATTCTCTCCGTTTAAAAAAGAATGACCTATTTTGACTTAGCATGGAGTTTAAGAAAATAAAGAAGACTTTTGAATCTTGTGGTCCTAAATTAAAGTTATGTCAAATGTATCAAAATGTCCTTTAGTCTTGTGGTCTTAAACATGTCACGTGAAAAGTTGGAATTAAAGTGTTGCCAAAAAAGGAAAGGGATCATTCTTTTTGAAACAGACTAAAAAGAAAAATAAGTCATTCTTTTTAAAATGGATGGAGTAGTTTTTAAGAATAATTACTAGTATTAAAGGTAAAATGAAACAAAAAATTTCCAATTTTATGTTGAAATTTTAAAAATGATAAATAATAATTTGGAACAATGGAAAATTGCGATAAGTAATTTGAGACGAAGGACCGAAGGAGTAATATTCTACTGTTGTTTTGGACTTCAAAGATTTTATGAATATCACTGGCGTGGTCAATTTTGGCGTTCCACACAAATATATAGACCTACAACTAGTGATATATGACTTTGTTTCTTATTTCTTTATCATTTTCATTCCCTTTTCTCATTGCAAATGCAAATTAAATTTGTATATTCGACATATGTATTAAAGTCAATCCAACATCATCAACGTATATTCTTTCGTTTTTTCTCTATTATTTTTTTAAAAAATATGTGATTTCTACTTTTATAAACCAAGATTTTTTTTTTATAAGGAGCAGATTTTTTCTCAAACATTTGCGACTTTGAGTCCTGAAAATAAAGTTATTTACGTAAGGAGCTTTTTACTTCTTTAGTACTTTTCAAACACATAAAAGTCAATAGTTACAGATTTCGGGTGAACAAACCAAAAAATAAAATAAAATAAAATAAAAATTCAAACACCTGGTACAACATGAGCTAGTAGTCAATTTTAGCAGAATTAGAAGTTTAAATATCCAGATAAGTAGGCACAAGTCGAAGTAATTGACTCAACTGTTCAATTAAAACTAAAAATTTGACTATTTTGTAGAATCCTTTTTGAAAAATGAATATTAACAAGAGATCAGAATCTAGACCGATTCAACTAATTTAGATTGAGGCGTAATTGTTATTGTAGAGAGCAAGATTTTAGGTGAACTTACACCCATTCAAAAAATAAATAAATTATTAAGTGAAATTGAGAACATTTTTTTAAAGAAAATTTCTTGGCTGGCGCCTGGCCACTCAAAATACACGTGAGGAGGAAAATATAGAAAGTAAAAGCAAAAATCAGTAGATGTCCTTACCAAGATTTTGTCACTAAAAATCCAGCTGTTATAAAAATGGAGCCGAAGGGGGATTTGCGTCTAATTAGCTAGTTAGTGAGACAATAGCTTATCAAATCGATAATCAGTAGCTGGTCTAAGAGAATAATCGGCCATACTGAATCCAGGGGCGGATCTATGTACTAGCTTGGGGGTGCCACGACACCCGCACATCTCGGTTGAAATTTTTTATATATAGGTATATCTGTATCAATATTTGTATAAATATAAAACATGGCACCCATAGCAACAAGTGTATGCGTAGTGCCACTGACAATGAGTCGAGTTTTGCTCTTCGCGATCGTGAGTTTGAGCCCACGTTGGTACTTCTTTTTACACAAATATTTAATCTGTTTCAAAAGTCGATGAGGTTAGGCAAAATTGAACCCTAAATGTCTTCTATTAAAACATTAAGAAAAAACAACTAACCAAACCAACACCTTTTGACATAAGTGATGATAATTTATTTATAGTATTTTAGTCAAACTACTAAAATCTTAACTTAGTTTGAAAAAATTGCTTCTAAAATAAACACTTTTGATGAGAACAAGTTTATATATGACCAATAAATTTAAAAAATATTTTAAAACAATGATTAGTATTTGATTAAAACTTTAAAAAATTAAAAGTGTTTCTAAATGTATTTTTTTCAAAAATATTTTTTCTAAAAATCAATTTTTACTGCTCCCCAAAAACACTTTTTTCTCCCAAAAACTTGATCACACACTTTTTTTTCCTCTTCAAAATAAGCATTTTGAGCCCAAACAGGCTATTTGTCTTCTCCTATGTAAATATTGAAATGACCCTACTATTCATAAAATATGGCATCCGGTGTTGGAAACTAGTACGCAACGGAAGCATTTCAAAATCATACTGCTTACATGAATTATAGACAACAAACATAAACACGTAGTTCACACAAAACGTGCTTAAAATTAACCAAGAATTACCTCTTGAAGCGTGAGCAGATATCTTGAAGCAAGTCCGTCTTCGAATCTGCGGTCTTCTACAGTGATCCCAAATTCACAGCCGAACTCTCTCAATACTCGGGTGGGCAAGTACTGAATAGAAAACTTTCATTCTTAGGCTAGGGGAATTCCTATTTATAGAGATACTCTCCCAGTCCAAAGAGGAAACAAAAATCCAAGCCTGTTTTTACTTGAACAAGGAAAAGGCGCCTCTTCTCCTTTTCCCTTAGAAAATAGGATTCCGAGTTCTAGTTTAATATGGGCACTGTAGGGACCACAGAATTAATTACTGAGGCTTCCTATTATGGAAATAATTCAAAATACTAATTTGAATTATTCTTACCATAATAAATTACAAATCATTCCACTAAAAATTCGTAATTGCACTCCTCTATTTTATTTCAAAATTCCCCATTAAACACTTATGTAATTCCCCATGTTAAGATTACAGATACTAATCAATAAATTAAATTACTGACAAATTTAATATAATGATTAATTTTCTTTAGAGCAATGCTTAACTTATTTCATATGTCGAATTCATAAATCCACCGGCCGGGTTTACACATGAAAACTTATAAGCTTCTCATAAAAGGTGTATCATCAATCTCTATACCGAGACATGGATTCCATCAACTAACTTATTATTTCACCAATATATATTATTATCATCCAATCTACCAGACATATTGACCCATCTCAGGATCTCACCTTTCAATAAATCAAAATGATAAATAATATATACGGATCATAATAATTATATCAAGATTGAGAATATAAGTACATTTAACAGTTTAGAGAATATGTTTTTATTAGTCAATCTAAAACAACTATCTCTACTCGGTCCTGTTCAATACATATAAAATGCACTAGCACGAGAAGTTAGAACTATACCATTCTCGTAATCAAGATAAATTACATTTAATCTCGTGCTACAATCATTCTGATGGTTTGTCCAAATTTCCATCTACGATTGTGAACTATAACTTTAACTTATAAGAACTGATGATTCGATCTTCTGTGTATAAGCTTAAACTCTATACGCCAAATCATCTATTATATAAGTTGAGGACACATATATGACAATGATCTATTTAATGTAACAATTTATTGAATTGAATAAATAAATAAATAAATAAACAATCGTTCAATAAATAATACTATATCAAAATACATAGTTTATAGTATATCCTAACATCCGGAACCTCAAAATTCTGAATCCGTCTCTGACTGAATCCGAGACACGATCTAGACTCCTACAGAAGATAGAAGATAACAGTAAAAAAAAGTTTCGCAATAAATGAGAAAGTAAAACGTGGCTAAAAAATATCTCTATTTTTTTTTGTTTTGTTGTATTCTTATTTTAAGGATCTTGACCAAGGGTATCTCAACCACCTATTACATTAACAAATCATATCCCTTTTTAATATATTTAGCGGATCTTTTTATTTGTTTGTTTATGAAACAATATTTTTGCTTGACTATACGATTTTCGAATGTATTGATTTCTATGTAAACTAATTCTAAGCCCTTATTGGTATGTTACATGTGGATTACTGAACAAATATGGTTGACACGACGCCTCCATATGAATATGAATTTAAAAGAGAAAGTTGCAATATAATTTTAGTTCTTTAATTATTGCAAATTGTGTTTTAGCACTCGTGATATCATAATAAACACATTTAACTTTCAATTGGTAGAGCCCACCAAAGGACGTGGTGTAGTGCAGTCGCGGAGCCACATGTATTCGAGAGGTGTCAATTGACATCTCTTTGTCAGAAAATTACACGGTGTAGCTAGATACATTTTTTTTTTATATTATATATTGACTCCCCTTGACTTCTTCGTGGCTTTACTATTTTATATTTTGACACTCTATAGTAAAAATCCTGACTCCACTCAACTTGTAGAAGTATCCCATTAAAGTAACTATTGAATTTTTTTGGATAATATTGTCACTCAACTTATAGAAACATCTCACAAAAATAACTTTTGAATTTTTTGGACAATATTGTCACTGAACTATGCATATATTTCCAATAAGGTGAAAACTAATGAAAAAGTTAATTTTTTAACGAAAGTTTATTCATATGTATTTTAAGCTATAATTTTAGATCAAATACCCCTTAATTATTAAATTTATTTAATCCATTTTAAATGTGTCTTTAATAAAATAAATTATATTTATGTAATTAGAGAAAAATGATGGTGCAATCTAAAACAACATTTTCATTAAAAAATCATACCATCTTCCCCCCTTTTTGCCCTACATATTAATCTTAAGTTTGCAATTAAAAAGATTTGGTATTTAAGAAGTTCTTTTTAACAAAAAATAAAGATTAGCTAAAAAAATAATATCGGAGATGCATAATTACAACTTATCTTTGCACATCTTTACAATAAATTCTATAATTAGATTGAATTTTAAACAAAAAATGAAAACTAAAATGATAAATGCATAAAATTTCATTAAAAATAAAAGATACATGTATCACTTTTTAACGAAAAATTGCACCTTTATTTTGCACTAGTTACATGAATATAGTTTATTTTATTAAAGACACATTTGAAATGGATCAAATAAATTTTAAATAATTAATGGGTATTTGATCTAAAAATAAAACTTAAAATATATAGCAATATACTTCCGTTAAAAAATTAACTTTTCCGTTAGTTTTTACCTTGTTGGAAATATATGTATAGTTAAGTGACAATATTGTCCAAAAAAATTCAAAAGTTACTTTAGTGAGACATTTCTACAAGTTGAGTAACAATATTGTCCAAAAAAATTCAATAGTTACTTTAGTGGGATACTTCTACAAGTTGAGTGATAATTTGAGGAATTAACTCCCTGTATCAACAACATACATTTTAGTTACTTGAACATTTAATATGCTTGTGAAGATGGTTTGAACATGTGAAAAGGCGAGGTGTAGATGCTCCAGTGAGGAGGTGTGATTGGTTGGATATAGTCGGTACAGAGAGAGGTAGAGGTAGGCCAAGGTAGTATTGGGGAGAGGTGATTAGGCAAGAGATGACGCAACTTCAGTTACCGAGGACATGACCTTAGATAAGAGGGTGTGGAGGACACGTATTAAGGTAGAAATTTAGTAGAGGGTCGAGGGTTTAGGCTTGTGGTATTTGTTGTTGTACTAGCCGTAGTATTGTAGTCCCTACTTGTGATATATATCATAGTTTGTTGTTTATTATGTTTCGACTATCGCACTGTTATGTTGTTGCTCTTGTTTGTTTCTTGTAAACTTTGCTCTGTTTCCTTGTTAAATTAGTAGCTATACTTTCTCCAGTACCATCTCCTTCGTCTTTGTACCTTGATTTGCTGCACTTGAGCTGAGGGTCTTTCGGAAATAACCTTTCTACCTCCACAAGGTAGTGATAAGATCTGCGTACACCCTACCCTTTCCAGACCTCACTTGTGAGATTTCACTAGGTATATTGTTTTTATTGCTGTCGAACATTTAATATGCTTAACCAACTAATTCAAGGACTAATATTAATATTTATCATTAATTGAAGGACTAAATGTGTACTAGCCCCTATATTAAAATAGACTGACCTTTTTGACCCTATAAAGATTCTCTTTCTTTGAATGAGGACAACTGTTACATCCATTTTCCAGGGAGGGTAGTGTCGTTTCCTTACGTAATACTTTGTATAATTTTGTAACAATATTCACTTGAACTTTCGAAGGAAAAGATCCAAATTTGTTGCATTCTCTTATAGTTAATCCTCTCATTATCATTCTTCTTCAACAGTCAAGTAATTAGTATTAGTTATTCCAACAAAAATTCTTATTATAACAAAATTAGAACCGTCAAATCCAATTGATATTATAATGGCAAATGTATTCCTGAATCATCGATGTATGCGAGCAATAAAGCTAGTAACATTGAGGAAATAGACTAGAAAGGACCAATTGAAGTCTCCGGTGATCAATCACGAGCCCTAAATGCGTTTAAACATTTTCTTTATTACTGAAAGGAATCCGATGAAAAAAAGTTTGTTCATCAGAATTTTTTTGAATTCCGTTTATCTTATTTGTTATAATTAGGTGGAAACTTCGTCACTGTTGTCCATTTGTTATATGGCCTAATTAATATTGCTCCGTTTGGGGTCTATTTACGAAATTTTCATGTGATCATGTGAGGTCCAATAATTCCTACTTATAATATTCTAAAAACTCAAGAAATAAACCATTCAGAAATTGACATTAATATTTATTAATTAGGCCTTTCATGTGAGGTTTAACAATTCCTAATTCAAGTTGAGTTACATATAAATATAACAATTTTGTGTTCAAACAGTTTTTCGAAATAAAATTTCAAAGAAAAAGAGTAAAAATTATCCTAGCCAAACTGGCACTTAAAGAGGAAAATTATCAAATGTATAGTTGAATTTTCACAAAGTGAACTAATTTGTGTGTATGATATACTCCCTCCGTTTCATTTTACTTGGCTCAGGTCGACTTGTCACACCTTTTAAGAAAAATTTAATCAGAAGTATATTTTACTAAACTAACCTTATTAATAGTACTTTAGAACTCTAAATTTGATTATTTTTACTTTATATTGTTATTTAATGCTAGGGGTAGAAAGAAAAAAGTATACCCCCTCCGTTCCATTTAAATTGGTCATTTTACTAAAAATAAATGTCTCATATTAGTTGATCACTTACTAAATCAAGATAAAATTAATTAATTTTTTTTCATTTTATCCTATAATTAATTACAATTTCAATGTTCATTCTTATGATATGAGTAAAGGGTAAAATAGTAAAAACCATCACTCTATTTATGAGTTCTTAATCACCGTTTAAAATAGAATATGCCCAACTAAAATAGGACGAAAGGAGTAGTAAAATTCTCTTGATTCTATAAAGTTAAATAAATAAATTGAAACATTTATTTTTAGTATATATTACAGGTAAAATAAAATGGAGGAAGTAAGTAAGACAGAAAGACAAATAAATTGACTCTCTTGAACAATGAAATAGGACTAAAATTTATCGAACGATTAATTGTTGGTCAAATCCACAAATTTCAAAATGTTTAATGAATACACACTTGACACAACACAGTAGTAGCAAAAATGATATTGGATTGGATTTAACAATAAATAATAATAATAATAATAATATTTCTGTTTTAACATAATTTTTTTAAAATGAAACAAACTTTTTTTAATAGGGATTATAAAATATGCAGATGTTTACATGTACAGTAAAGACCCGTTAACCCCAAATAGTAGTATTCCCTTTGTTTCGGTTGATTTGATACGTTTCTTAAGAAATTAATAATTAGAGGTATATGTTATTAAATTAATCTTATTAATAATATTTTCAAACGATAAATTTTAAGTAATCCGCGCCTTGTTTTCGTTTATTGGGGCATAGGACCGTTAGAGATTTGATAAAAAAGTCTAAAACAATTGGATATATATAAAGCTGCATTAACTGTATTAAATAGAGCACAATTGTGACACCCAACAGGATAAAGTAATTATCCACTTATATAATCTTTTTTTTTTTTTCCACACATCAGTGTTTTACGAAAAGTGTATTTTTTCCCTTTTAGCATTCTTTAACTATAAGGTAAGTACTTTTCTTAAACACTAATACAAAGCTCTCAAAAAACCAATTTACTGTCGACCGACCTAATCCAAATTTATTGTCTCACCGACTAATCCAAATTTATTTGCATGATTAAGATCAATTAGTGGAAAAGACCCTCTTATCAGGATTGACTATGCTAAATAGCTCAAGAACAAAGATTTCAACTTCCCAAATAAAGAACTGTTATAACTAATGAAGAAATTAATAGATATAAATATAACGCAAAGTAAAATAAACTAAATTTGATACTCGAATGTTCGGTTTGATACCCTGAAGGTCCATGCATCATCAAAAGTAGCGAACAAAATATATTAATCACGAAGAAAACAACAACAACATAACCGGCCAGTACTGTATTTTCACCTAGTAAAATATGGGGATGGTAGATTGCACATAGTCCATATTATTATTTTGGAGGTGAAATAGAGAGGTTGTTTTCGATAGACCCTCAGGTCAAGATAAAATGCAGTATAGTAAAAGATGTAATGAAAGTACAAAAGACAATAAAGAATAACACAATGACAAATAGAATAATAATACAAGCGATCTACTCAAAACAACATATATCCATAAAATTTCAGGAACAAACAACTACAAGCATAGAATAATTCAAAATCATTAATTAAGAATAGATAAATCTCATCGATCGAATCATTTTATTATTCCAAACGCCAACCATATGTGTACATAATTTTTGAAAACTAACAAACGTTTGAGTTGACTAGTACACATGAGCCGTCTAGCAAGAAAATCATACTAAAAAAATATATTTTCACAAACTAAGATAGTCAACTCAATATATAATCCACGTGTAAAGATACTGGTGGCGTGAGGTTCCATCTTTGTTAATCCACTCCATATTTTTCCCCCCATTACTCTATATATAGTCCCCTATGCTTCTCCCATAATTTCCATCACACAAATATATCAACTCTCTCATTACATATTTTTCCTCATATAATTATAAACCATCTTTTTCTTGTTATTAAATAGTGCATTTGAAGCCGGAAAATTTAGCTGCACGATGGCCGGTGGAGGATTTTCGACCTCCGGTGCCGGAGGCACGCATTTCGAGGCAAAAATTACACCTATTGTTATCATCTCTTGTATTATGGCTGCTACTGGAGGACTTATGTTTGGTTATGATGTCGGAGTTTCTGGTAATTATATTGCTCCATATTTTCATTATGATCAGTTTTCAATTTCTTATCTTTATAAATCTTTTTATTCTATATATGATGATCATGACGTTACAAAATCTTGATAACTTTTTAGCATTTCTTTATTTGTCTTCCTATGTTCTTAAAGTTCTTCCTTTCTTTGTTTCTTAATCTAGTTAGAGTATAAAATATTGGGCTAAACAGTGGTGAAATCAGAATTTTTATTGAAGGAATTGAAAGTATAAAGAAATAAATACGAGTTAGTCAAAGGGATTCTGCTATATATTTATGAAAAAAATAATTTGACATGTTATTCAGTAATGGGATTCGAATGGATCCCCTGGACCCCGGAGCTAAACAAAACACTCTCACCTTTCAAAGCCAAATTTTCTGTGTTTCCCTTTTCCCCCTGATTATTATAATATGTAATGGTTAAATTATAGTATGGGCTGACCCAAGTTTTGTTTGGTTGAATTTTTCTTAAAACTGCAATATTGTTTTTTTTTTAAAAAAAACTTTCAAAAAAAGATGCCTTTATCCATATAAAAAGAAAAAGGGGGAAAGTTCAACTTTTCCGGCTAAGTTGGATTGTCCCAACTCTATGGAAAGCATGAAAGTTCATGACCAAAAAGTGAAAAAAAGAAAATTAATTTCTTAAATTTTGATAAGTACTAGTGTTAATTAAAAATTGGTAGTTCAGTACACAAAACATTCAGCTTTAGCAGGGTCTGAGGAAGGACCACGCCAAGCACTGTGATGTAGATCGTTTACTCTAATGCAAACATTAGTCGTAATTGTTTTCACTATGACATTAAGATAATTTTATCGTTGCTTCAAAACACCCCTTTAATGGTTTCTGTTATTTGTGTTAATTAAAAAAACTACAGGTGGCGTTACATCAATGGGTCCATTTCTGGAAAAATTCTTTCCAACGGTATACAAGAGAACAAAGCAACCAGGATTAGACAGTAACTACTGCAAGTATGATAATCAAGGGCTACAACTATTTACATCATCTTTATATCTGGCTGGTTTAACAGCAACGTTTTTTGCATCATACACGACAAGAACACTTGGTCGGAGATTAACGATGTTAATCGCCGGTTGTTTTTTCATAATTGGAGTTGTACTAAATGCTGCTGCTCAAGATTTGGCTATGCTTATTATTGGAAGGATTCTTCTTGGTTGTGGGGTTGGTTTTGCTAATCAGGTTAGGTCCTTATTCTCACTCTTTTTTTTTTTTTTTTTAAAAAAGAAGATATATACACTAATATTATAAAAAAAGAAGAAGTAATTATTTGTACAGTTTAACCAGTTTTAGTACGTCCCTATACATTTAGTGACGGAATCACTAATTTTACTAAGAGCGTCAAATTTGTTTTAAAAAAGGGGAGTCAACATATAGCATATGTACATAAAACTAAAATTATTTTTTCGACAAAGACCCCTTAGCATACGGTGACTTTGCTTCTTCATGTTGACGTTGTTTGTTTGGATTTGTTTGATTGTTGTAATGAAATGTAATAAAAAATATATTGTATAGCATAATATGAAGAATCAATTCCAAAAATAAAAAGCCGCTACTAAAAAAGTAGAAAATATTGATGAATAATTTGATAGCTAAACAACAAATTCATTGCTAATTTTATTTAGCGATGAATTATTAAAAAATTCTTTCAGCTACAAACAATTTAAATGATTATACATGAGGACTCATTATAGTCAATCTGCATTGCATGTGCAAGGACCATGCTAATATTTTTATATATTTTCTCTTTTAGTTTGGTTGGATTAGACTTCCTCTATTATGTTATAGGCCATGATTAACTGAATCCTTTTTTCCCTGTTAGTGACAAGTTAATTATAGCCTCGTCGGCTCTAGAGTAGTACCTAATTACTTCAGTACTATTGTTAAAGATTACGACAAGGTGGAAAATATCTTTCAGGAATAAATTTTTTCAGAATGAATCCAAATTAATCATATATTAAAAAACATTAAATATTGAGTGAAAATAAAAATTATATAATAATTACACATGAATCTTTTATTTGATTGTTTGTCTTAAGAATATATCTTATATTACTAATATTTTGTCAAATCAGAAATTGTGGTCGGCCATGGACCACGGTGGTTATGTTGTGGAAAATGGGAGACATGGAGTCCACAACTTGGGGTAGGTGGGTGAGAAAAGATCGATATACATTTGTTATCTTTTGCTATAATTCTTAAGTCCAAATCTCACTAAGCTTTTTTCCAACTTTTTTTGTTTTCTTGCTTTAAATAATTTGGGTCATCGAGTAGTTTCTTTGTATTTCACATGTGAGTTAGACTCTTTTAGAATCATAAAAGTAGAAAAAAAACATAAATAAAGTTTAGGTGGAGACTTAAAGCTTTGTCCTTGTCTAGAAAAGTCCCCCTATAGGTAGCTTCCTTGTATTTTTCCCACTATGCAAAGCTAATTCCTTTGAATTACTCTACTTTATTCTTTTGGACATCATTTCTCATCCTTTTCTTTGAATTTTGATTCTTTCTTTTTTGGTAGAGGGCTAATAGCTTAATTTCATTTTATCCTTATCCTTTTACCTTTTGGTTGAGTCGCTTGAGGGTTATTTCAATAATTACAATTTGAACTATAATGTCACAAAATCTAATATCAGATATCTTTTGAAGAAAGAAGTGATTGTGACGCTTCTAGGGCAGGTCAACTATGACTAACAGATTTTTAGGTTGATAAACTTCTAAAAATCAGGTGAACATGATATTTAGATGAATGCCATATTAGAGCGGAAGAGGAAAGTGAATAATTATATAAGGAATAGCTTAAGGTCGCATTCATGATACATACACTTTGGAGCTCGTTGTAGCATAGCCCGATAGACAAATTCTTCGTGTGGCCTTGAAGCAAACAGTATGTACCATGAACGTGAATCGTGACACAAATAGATTACAAACTTCAGTACATTTATTCTTATCTTATCCATATCTATAAATCTAAAAGTGAAAAGCAAACAAAAAAGAAGATGCTACAATAACTGCTGTTTGGATAAAACCTTAAAGGTTAATTAACATGGTTCACATGATTGTCCTCTTAATAATCTGATAAAAAAAATATTATGAAGAAGCTAGATATTTGCAAGTCACTCGTGAATAAATCTCCTTTTACAATACGGAGTATATACGAGAAAACTCTTCCAATATAGGATTTTATTTGTGTAGTTTTTGGATTTTATATATTTAATTTTATGATAAAAATGATTGTACATTCCAATTCTTTATTCTTCTATATTTCTCAAAATTAACATTTATTTGATTTGCATGAACTTTTCAGGCTGTTCCACTATTTTTATCAGAAATAGCACCTACAAGAATTCGGGGAGGACTTAACATTTTGTTCCAACTTAACGTAACTATTGGTATTCTTTTCGCCAACCTCGTCAACTATGGAACAGCCAAGTAAGTTTGTCACAATCTCGGAATTTTTTTTTAATTCGTATCTGATATTTATTTTATTCTTAACGTTCAACATGTATATTTTGACTTTGTTTAAAAGAGACTCTAATACAATGCATGATTGAGTTAGTATAAAGATTACATGTGTATCTTTTTGAACTAATTCTCGTAAAAAAATGTCCTATAGTCAAGGTTTTTGGCCCTAGTTAATTTATTGTATTGGTCACTTCCCGATGTCCTACCAAATAAAAGTTTACGTCATGAATTTGATTTTTTGTCTTAAAAATTGCATGACTAGACTACATGGTTGAAAATAAAAGCTGAACGACTCTTTTGTTTACAATTTTCTTATTTTTTTAGAGGGACTCATTTTCGTTGTAGGAAAGAAAAAGTTGGAGTCTGATATAGACCACTCATGTTTTGACACTTCATTTACTCTTCTCTGATATTTTGTGTAGTGTGTAGTTGTCTTTTATCGTTTTGTTTTATCCACTTGGCTGGTGTTATTTTCAACGACCACATTACTATATACTTAAGGGGTCGTTTGGTGTAAGGTATTAAAACAAATAATCTTGGGATTAAATAAATAGTTCAGGGATAAAATTTTTGGTGTCATATTTGGTTGTCAAGTTCGGGATAACTTATCTCGGGATTAACAATTAATACCGGAATAAGTTATCCCTCCCTTTTGGTGGTATAGTAATCCCATCATAATTTATCTTGGGATAAAGCCATGAAATGACAAAATTATCCTCCAAACCCTATGATTAGCACTTTTCACATATATATATGGAGGGTATTTTTGTAAACAAACAATATATTCTTAGAAATAGTACAATGCATATTATTTTTAGGACCACAAACCAAACAACCACTAAAAAATAATACCAGGATAACTAATTTCAGGACAACTAATCCTAGCATTAATTTGTCTTCAAACCAAACGACCCCTAAAAGTTCTATATTAAGTTTGAGCCGAACATAAGGGTATATTTGTACTAAAATTTCTCCCGCTAATTAAATGCTAAGTTTTTTCCTTTTTTGGTTCAAAGTAAGCTGCTAAGTTTTTTCCTTTTTTGGTTCAAACAAGAGCTTACCACTGAAAGATTAAAGCATCAAATGAATTCTGGGAGTATCATACTACTCCTAATCATGTTTCAAACTACAGGTCTGCTTATTCCATGAATTAATGATCTGTTAATATTATAATACTCTAATAGTTAAACAGTCATGATTTAATCCGAGTCCATTTTGATTGATTTATTATTTTTCGAATTTGATTGTAACAACGGAGAAGCAGGTACACTAGAATCTGATCAACGTACTTTTTATTTAGTCCGTTTAATTAAAAGAAATATCATTTTCTATGTGTAACACTTAAGTAGTTCCATGATCTCGTGTAAGACCACAATATTCCCGGGACATTTTGCTACTTATGTAATGAATAATTTTAGTTTAAGACCAAAAAATTTCAAAGTCTTCATTATTTTCCTAAATATCCATGCACAGTAAAATCAAGACACAAAAAAGAAAACATAATAAAATTTCATGGTATACATTAAATCTTTTTACTGACTTTGTTTTTCCCCCTTTTGAATTTTTACCTTTTTAACCCTAACTTATTTTTCCAAATTGGTATTAATGCAGGATAAGTGGAGGATGGGGATGGAGATTATCATTAGGATTAGCAGGTTTTCCAGCAGTGCTATTAACGTTGGGTGCATTATTTGTGGTAGAAACACCAAACAGTTTGATTGAACGAGGTAGATTGGATGAAGGCAAAGAAGTACTTAGAAAAATACGAGGTACAGACAACATTGAACCTGAATTCTTGGAGCTTGTCGAAGCTAGTCGTATTGCTAAAGAAGTCAAACATCCTTTCAGAAATTTACTCCAACGTAAAAATAGACCTCAATTGATCATCTCTGTTGCCCTCCAGGTTAGTTTATTAATTTAATTATTTTTCAAGTTATTAGTTTGACTTGTTATGAGCAATTTGCTTCTTTTGCACTTTATAGAAGTCAAACGTAATGCTTAATTGTTATGAAGTACTCAATTTTATGCCTAATTACTTGTGTGACACAAATATTATGGAGTAATAAAGGTCAGAAGTGCTACAAGTGAAACTTCAGAATTATAGGTGTCAAATGAGTGGGTTGGACTGAATTTAGGCAGATTAAAATAAACTGAGTTAATGAATGAATGAGTTAAACAAACCGCCCAAAAGTTACTTGGGATGAAATGGCCTAAATGCGGATCAAAATCAAGCCCACTTAATTATTTTAATTTCTTTAATTTGTTCTTTTATAGTAATTGTTTAATACCTAATAAAATTAATAATATTCTCATTATAGCTATAGCCTATATATACTCCCTTCGTTTCGTTTTAATTGGTCCTCTTTCTAAAAATATTTGATTCAATTTAATTATCCCATTTATGAAATCAAGAGAATCTTACTATGTTCTTCCAATACTACCTCTATTATTAAATGACTACATAAAGTATATATGTTCAAATTTATATATTCAAAGCATAATTAATAAGGTTAATTTGGTAAAATAAACCCCTAATAAATATTTTTCTTAAAGGAAGTGTCAAGTCAATAAGAGCCAATTATTTTAAAACGGAGGGAGTAACATATCAAATTTAAAATATATATATTTTGAAAATATTTTTACAAGAATTTTCATGAATCTCTTTAGGCTAGATATATCTGAAATGAGTTGAACTTACAGGTCAATAATCAGTTCAAACTTGACTTGAGCTGGTTGTTAAATGATTTCATGAGCAATTTTGTCACCTATATCCAGGACCATGTTCTAATGTTCAATATTTATGATTGCTGCAACTGGTATACTAGGATTGTGTCTTGGAATTGTTGTGAACTTAATAACTATATACGAGTGTAACTCCATTAGCATTTCCGTGACTTTCTTTTAATCCGTCTCAATTAAATATTGTTAAAAAATAAGTAGAGTACTATTAATTTCGTTAGTATCTGAATTTCTCCACAATCTATCTAATTTGGTAATTGATGTTTCTTTTTCCTTTTTCATGCAACAGATATTCCAGCAATTCACAGGGATCAACGCCATAATGTTCTACGCACCAGTTTTATTTTCAACACTAGGGTTCGGTAGCAGCGCATCCCTTTACTCAGCCGTGATCACCGGAGCCGTCAACGTTCTTTCCACCATAGTCTCTGTCTACTCCGTAGACAAGCTCGGACGACGAGTCCTCCTCCTAGAAGCCGGGGTCCAAATGTTGTTGTCCCAAATAATAATAGCCATAATCCTAGGTATCAAAGTCACGGACCATTCGGACAACCTTAGTCATGGTTGGGGAATATTCGTTGTGATCATGATCTGCACGTACGTGTCCGCTTTCGCGTGGTCATGGGGCCCGCTAGGATGGTTAATTCCTAGCGAGACGTTCCCGTTGGAGACACGTTCGGCTGGGCAAAGTGTTACCGTATGTGTTAACTTGTTATTCACGTTTGTGATGGCACAAGCGTTTTTATCGATGCTTTGTCATTTCAAGTACGGGATATTCTTGTTCTTTTCGGGATGGATTTTCGTGATGTCGTTGTTCGTTTTCTTCTTGTTGCCTGAGACGAAGAATATTCCGATTGAGGAGATGACGGAGAGGGTGTGGAAGCAACATTGGTTGTGGAAGAGGTTCATGGTTGATGATGATGATATTGAAGTTGTTAAGAAGAATGGACATGCTAATGGATTTGATCCTGCTTCTCGTTTGTAAAAAAAGAAGAATAAAGATCAAAGAAAATATATATGTTAGTGGTATCGATGCTAGAGTTGCATAGAAATAAGTCAACAGGCAAGAGACGAGAGCTTACTGTCTTGTGATATCGATATAAGTCTCACAAAGTAGGTGTGAATTGAATTTTTATTGTTCGCTTTTCCTCTTTATCTTCGCTAATCCTCCAATGTAATAGAAATTGTTTAGTCTACAGATAAGAGAGAGCGCTATGGTGAAAATTAATGGAACGTAACCATAGTATACTAGAATTTTGTGTAATATTTTTTTTTTTAATGGAGCAAGCACTTTGATGTTTAATTTCTTGTAATTTATGTATGGTGGCTAGAAATTTGGCATAAGAATTGAAAACTATATGAATAATTACTCTTTTGGTGTAATGAAAAAGAAGAAAAAGGAATTTAGTCTTTCTAAAGAAGGAAGTTGTTTGGCTTAGAGCAGAATAGTTGCGGTCACTACCTATCCTTTGTATGTGAGAAGTTTGCATGTCCGATTGAGGATAAGTTACATTTGTAACTTTTTTATTCAAATTGGTTGTGTAACTACTTTTTGTGGAAAAATCAGTGAGATTTATGTAGTCCTCGTACGTTTAAGAATGTTAAATTAATGCATGATATAATTGGTCATACGTATGAAACTCTGAATACTTATTTGAACGAGTTACATTTACGTATCACTAGCGCCAATAATGCTAGCACAATATAACATGTCCAAAGCTAATTATCTTGAAGTTTCTGCTGTTTGTTCGTTTTCTTCGTTTTGTATAAAGGACTTCAGTCTCTAGTTTTATCGAAATTCACATGAATATTTTGGTGAATCAGTGGCGTACGCAAAACTTTTAGTAAGAAGTGTCGATATTTATAAAAGAAAAGATAAAAATTTATTTATCATTTTTTTAAGTAAGATATATCCTTGACTTATTAGTTTAGCATAGTTTTTAGTTAGAAGAAGTGTTGGGTTCAATATTACTTAACCACAATCTTAAGCAAATTTTGCAAAAAATACATAAATATTGCACACCCCAACCTAAAAGACTAAAGGAGAGCTCTACACCAACAAGCCAAGAGCAATATTCTGCCAAGTAGTGTCATTTCAATTAATATATCTATTTACGCATAATATTAATATATATATTTAGAAAAATTTTCCGATGAAGCAGTGTCGCTTGACACCCCTTTGACCAAGGTGGGTCCGCCCCTATTTGTGATAGATCTTTTAAATAAAACTACTACTACAAGCTAAGACAAGCTCAATGGCTATATATATGGATTAGGCCCAATAAGTGTGTGCATATTTATTGAGTTTTGAGCTACAAAAAAGCAGGAAATTACACCAAATGACCTTGAAAATGAATGATCTTGAACTTTTGATCCTTACTTGCCTCACGGACAAACCTTCAAGGTCAAACGTATTACCCATGAGATAAAACTTACTTATTAAACTTGATATGGTATATGAAGGAAGATGTATGAAAGTGGATTTTGAGGCGATGTATATTTGTGTACATCACCAAATATATTTGTGTATGTCTTTTCTTTTTTTTTTCTATATCCAGTACTATATCATGTATATCTGTAATATCCATGAAACTCTATGTTAGATATACAGTGATATATCATATATACATTATTGTAGTAACGTTTTCCAGGTCGATTTCAGCTCTTAAGTTTGCCCCAAAACCAGTTATTAAAGTACAAACACCTAATTTTAGATTTCACAGTACCCAATTACTATGTTAATTAACTTTCTGGTCCCCCTTCTTGCCCATTAATAATCATATACTGGAAGAAGAGTTTAATATACAAGCAACGCTCTGAGTTGTTTATACTCCTTCTGTTTCAAAATAATTGAGCCTTGTTGACTTGACACTCCCCTTAAGAAAATATTTATTAGGAGTCTATTTTACCAAATTAACCTTGTTAGTTATGCTTTGAAAATATAAACTTCAGTATATATACTTTATATAGTCATTAATGATAGGGGTAATATTGAAAGAACATAATAAAATTCTCTTGATTTTATAAATGTGACAACTAAATTGAAATAAATATTTTTAGCAAAAGGATCAACTAAAATGAAATGTAGGAAGACTAACATTTTTAAGAGGTGAATTAGTGAAAAAAAAATAACAACTTCATGTCTGAGCTTGGTGCTTAATTATTGGTTGCTAGTTAAATAAGCGTGAGTCAATATTCGTTTTACTACTCCCTCCGTCCATCTTTACTAGTCTACTTTTTTATTTTGGAATGTTCAACAATATTTGTCCAGTTTGGAAAATCAATACATAATTTATCCTTTTTTTTTTTTTTCATTTTACCCTTGATATTAAATATTATTCATCGCTCATTGCATTTTCAATGCAAAAAGTTTATTATATTCAAAGAGTGATATAGTAAAATCACCCCTCTATTTATTGTTTCTTAAGGTATGTGTCAGGTCAAAAGTGGACAAGTAAAGACGGACGGAGGGAGTAATTAAGAACTAATTCAATATACTATGCAACTATATAGTCTCATATATATTATGCTCTTCAATGACATTATTTGTTAAACATATTACAATTGTTGACATTCTTTTTCAAAATGTTCCTTTAATTTTCTTCATGGAAGACTTGAGGTAGGGGCCAAGATATTGGGAAGTTTGGTGAAAATGAAACTTTGAATTGTTGTGTTAGCTTGTGATAGCTTTTATTTCTTGAGTATTTTGACACACTTTATTTTCATTTAGTCCTTGTAAAGTGTAAACGGACAGCGTCAAGTGGCAATAAATGGGGACAATTAACCAACAAGCTGGCAACGGCTTTTCTTCATTTCTCTTCTCTCCATTTTTTCCAAATTCTAACGTAGGTGCGACACTTATCTTAATTATTCAAATGTATGACAGATTTTTATTTTGAGCAAGTGGTCCCTCTCCCTCTCATCCACCTCACCCTCCCACTCACTTTTTTTTTTTTAATTTTCGAACACATATTTGATATTCATAATGAAGCTCCGATTAATTTAGATTCACGCTTTATAAAATCTATTAAAGAAAAAAAAGGTTCTCTACTATGTTCTTTTCTTTCTATTTCTAAAGGTGGAGAACTAAACAAAGCATACACATGTAAGTCAAGTAACTGATATATTTCGATGATGCTCAAGCCAGCTTACACATAATGATGGTACTATGATTTTTACTAAATGAGTACAAAATATAAAAAACATCACACGAATATGTTAAGGAGACTCAACATCTATTATATACCTACATAAAAATTAAAGTACTAATTGTGATCTTATAACTATAATATAATTTTCCTACAAAGAAAATTCAGATGAAACCCTTGCGTTCCTTAGCTCCGCCACTACTTGTAGATGTTTTTGATTATTTTATCTAGTGCTACGATCTTTCACCAACACATACACCAGGTATAAGTCAACTAATTGCCCTACGATAGCTTTGTACCTCGTACCTAGACCAAACTTGAAGGTTTACTCTTCATCTAGACATGCATCATTACCCCCCAATAAGCAAATATGTTGATCTTCACACCAAACAAAGCTATCAAACAAATTTGACCTCTAAACTAAAAGCAACATACTTTAATTTATGTGGTTTGATGATCCAAACTACCCACCAATACCCAAAACATCCTTTCCTTTCAAGTCTTCCAAACGTATTTCTAAATTGAGTCATTCTCCCAACTGCCAACCATACATAATGTTTATTGTATCCTTCCTTTCAAGAAATAATCCAAAATTAATATAATTACCATCAAAATTTAATTTTAATTTGCATATGACCTATAGATCATGACTTACAGGCTTGAACCATGAAAATCAACCATTAATACTTACCAGTTGCCCCAAGGGAGGCTGCCTTGTATTATACCCCTTTGAGATAGGACCATTTTCCTGAATTATGCATAAAAGTGAGATGCTTCGTATATTATTTGACCTTTTTAAAAAACTATTCTTTTTTATACACATAACTAAATTCTATTTCCTATTTCCTTTAAAAATATAATTTCTTGATTCTGACTTTATACTCCAATATAAAAAAAATATTTTCCAATAAAGAAAAACATGCCTTTTCTAGGCATGATCAGGACCACTTCCTTTATTCTTCTTCTCTTCTTTTTTTTCGGGGCATCCTGACAAGGCATGAGGACTGCCTCTTCGTACTCCCTACGTTCACGTTCATTTTTCAGTATATAAAAAATAGATATTAAATAATATTTATTTAATTTACAAAATTAATAGATAGTTTATTATTTTTTATTTATTTTATTTTTACTATTAAATATTTTTTCCATTCGTTTTTACTTATTATTTATTTTTTAATTGGATTTTTATTTTTACTTGTTATTTTCTGAAAAAGATAATTTTTTATTTTATTTTATCCTTAGCATTAATTGTTTATTCTTCAAACTAATTTCAAGACACAATAATGAACATCAATTACTAGGGATATTATGGTAAAATAGTCATGTTAATACTCCCTCTAATCCAAAATAAGTGAATTTTTGAGCTATTTTTTAATGTTCAAAATAAGTGAATTATTCATTCTTTAAGAGACATGTTGAAAATTTCTTTCAATTTTATCCTTTATTTACACTTTCTAGGTTATGAGTTTCAAGAGACTTAATTGATTTTATTTTAATATAGTTAAAATTTCAAGAGTAGTTTGATTATATCTAAAAGGGTAAAGATGGAAAGTAAAGTATAATTTATGTCCTAATTTCTTTTCCTTAATAGGTGTGTATTGAGGTAAAAATTCACTTATTTTAAATTAAAGAGAATAATTATTTTTTTAATAAGTGTGTCAAGTCAAAATATAATAAATAAAAACGAATGAAGAAAGTATTTTTATTTATAATATTCAAAGGTTAGCGGACAAGTAAAATGGAGGCACGAAGTACTATAGTGGTGCTTTTTGTTAAAGAGACACACCATTATCATAAGCAGCACATATGTAATTTCCAAAAAAATCCATAGTCCAAAATTCCTAAAGATAGTATATTAACTGCTAGATCAGACTGAGACTTTTCAGTTCTCACCTCTTCAAAAACCCAAAAGAAGATACAAAAGAACTCCTCAAGAAAACTAAAATAGTCAAATGGCATTTATTCTTGAAAACAGACCAAAAATGACAATGCTTTTCTTGATTTTAACTTCTTTTATGCAGTTATGTTTTGGGGTTGAGTATAAGGTTGGAGACTCAGCTGGTTGGACAACTATTGGTAATGTTGATTACAAAAAATGGGCTGCTAATAAAACTTTTCTTGTTGGTGATGTTATTGGTATGTCTTTTCCACTTCCATTTTCCTCCTCCATGTTCATTATACATGGAAATTTTCCCTTGTTTCCAAATTCTGGTTGATTCATGTACTTCAATTATCGTATTATTTTTTTGTAGTTACTTGTTCATAATGCTTTGACTTTTCTTTTATTCTCTTCTGGACTGGTTTGAACTATTTTTCTTGAGCCGAGAGTTTATTGGAAACAATCCTTCTCCCTCTAAGGTAGGTGTAACTTCTGCGTATACTATATTATACCTCTCCGAACCTTATTTTGTGGGAGTACACTGGGTAAGTTGTTATATTTATGTGCTCTAGTTGTTACGATGAGGAGAAATTTTCAAACTTTTTCTTAATCTTTTCAAATCTTTGGTCTTCTTTTGTGAAAACTTTTTAACATTTTTTGAGATAGGTTTGTTTTCTTGAGATATTTTTGTTTCAACAGAAGGAAGATGTAAAATTCTTGGAAGAAAATTGGAAGAGTTGTTTGTTTGTTTTGACTTTAGGGAACCCCACTAACAAGAATCAGTCCCCTTTGCTTGCCACTATACACACTAAATTACATAAAAATATGAATTCTTTTACTAGCTTTTTGGCACATATGCTCTGTACAATAATAGCCTTTCTCTGTATTGTGGCCTGAAAATTTTACTTTTTTAGGCACACATGTACTGCACAAAATTAACCTTTTTCTCTACTGTTGCTTGGAATTTTTTATTTTTTTTAACACAATAGGGAGGGTCTTGAAGCAACTGTAGAGGCAATGGTAAGTTGTGTGACCTGTAAATCACGGTTCCAGCCGCAGCCACTAATACTTGCATAGGATAGACTGCCGACGTTACACCTCTTGGGGTGCTGCACTTCCCGAACTCTGCTAATGTGGATGCTTTCTGCACGTCTATTTTTTTTTATTCTCTTTCACACAATAGCCTGGGGATTAGTTGCTCCCTTCCCTCCCCTCCCCTCCCCCTCACCCAAACAACAGACACCAAAAGTTAACAGACAGGTGCACATTTGTCAAAAAGTCATAATCTTTCTCTGTTTGAACTATTGTAATTTTGCGGCCTCAATATTTTAGCTTTTAGTCACAATGCACAAAACTAGCCTTTTCTCTACTAGAAAGAAACAAGTTCAGTGCACAAAGTATCACACAGTAGCAGGGTTTGGTAAAGGGTCATACCACAAGGGGTGTGATGTAGACAACCTATTTTATAATATAAATATTAGTGACTGCTTCCACGACTCGAATTCATGACCTATAGATCACATGGAGACAACTTTACCGTTGCTCCAAGAATTCGTGACCTATAGATCTCATGAAGAAAACTTTACCGTTGTTCCAAGAATTCGTGACCTATAGATCACACCAAGACAACTTTACCAGTTGCTCCAAGACTCCCTTCAACACTGCTGCTGGAATTGTTTTTACCAAAATTCATAGTCTTTTTCTGTTTGAAATATTGTCATATTAGGTGTTCTTAGAGTCACCATTTAAAGTTTTAATTACATCTGCTTAAATAAATATCAATAACTACAGTACTACTTTTTAATGAAAAAGATGTGAAGTTGCAGTATTTTTTAGGTGTAATAGTTTTTCCACTTAATGCACCTATAAAAATTTGGTTTGCTATTGAATTGTTTTGAGTGATGCACTTGCACGCTTTCATTATTGAAATTTGAAAGTCCCCACTACTAACCAACAGTGACCTCTAACACCCTTGCACCACAATATTGGTCATTTGGTTATTCATTGCTGCCTATTGTTGCACATCTCCACTGACCAAACAATCAATATTGTTTACCTTTCATATAACACTAAAAGTTAAAGAGTCAGTATTGTCTACATCATACCCCTGGCCCCTGGGGATGCAGCCCTTTTCCGAAACCTGCTACCGCGTAGTGGTGGAGTCAAGATTTTCATTAAGGGGGTTCAAAAGTGCACACACGAACTAGGGGGTTCAACATCTGGTATATATATATAATAATTTTAACCATGTAAATAGTATAATTTTTCTCCGAAGGGGTTCAGATGAACCTCCTGAGTATATGCTAGCTCCGCCCCTGGTAACGCGGGATGTTTTGAGCACCGACCTGCCCTTTTTCCATATATACACTAACAATTTAAATAAATTTGTACTATCAAGTCATGTAGATCTAATTGTCTATAGTAAGTGTAGATTAGTATATCGGAAATTGAGCAAGTAATTGCCTGATTATACAATCTATAAAACTACGCTGCTAGCGCAAGGAGATTTGAAGCGTTAACAACAAAAAAGCATAGTATAGTGACCAATCAAGAGATATTTTTTTTATTTTTTTTTCATGGACCAGTGTTGATTGGCGTAGGGGTCTTTGGACCTAAGGGAATAGATTGTAGTAAGGTATAACGTAAACCTGGATGAGTAGAGAAGGTACAACGAAGCCCGTGGGATGAGACATGATTGTACTTGTCAGCTTTGCATGGGAGATTGACGATTGATTGGGTGTGCTTTAGCAGCTCGTGGTAGAGTAATTACTATGAGAACTTCACAATGAAATAACTGCAGAAAATAGTGCTAGTAAGTTATATTATCAGTGTTCTGTAGGTGTAGTTCTTTGATCCAAGAGATTTAAAGCAAAGAAACTAGAATGGTAAAGGCTACTACTGGTATGTTATTCCCATTCAATTAAGGTTGCAGGCGAAAAGTCTATAGGTTTAGCTAGTGGGACAACTATAAGGTCATTAGTAAATCCTTCTGTCACATTATAATTTGATTATCTTAAACTGGTGCAACAATCCAATTATGATAAGCATCCTTTGAAAGATTATTGATTCATGAGATTGGCAAAAGTTTCTTTAGCCTTAAGACATGTAGTCAGAAGATGTTTGATTCAACTCCAACCTCTCCTTTTTCAGTCTTTTCTGTTTTAAAAGACGTTACCTTTAATTATCTTCTAGGTGACTAATAGTATAAAAATTCTTCTAAAACTCTTTAACACATGTATATATAATAGTGGAGCCAAGATTTTCATTTAAGGAATTCAAAATATAAAAAGTACACAATAACAACAACAACAACGAAGACGACGTGACACTATGAATATTGAAGATAACCAAAGTAAAGGAAACAACGGTAGTAATAACACTGAAGCATAAGATAATGCTAGTATAGTAGTAATATTACGGTAAGGTAACAAAGAGATGTTTCAGACTAGAACCTTGCTCAACCACTGTGGAGAGAGAAAACACTGTACTATCTACTAAACGTCTACCTAATCCTCGACCTTCATGCTCTCCCATATAGGGTCTTTTCCTCGATGAGCTGAAAATGACACATGAAAAAGCCTAAGGGGATTCAATATTTACTATATATACATTTAAAAATATTGTCGTCATACGTACATGTAATGTAATATTTCGGCGAAAGGAGTTTCAAATGAAGCCTCTGCTCCACCTATGTGTATACACGTTCTAACATGTTTTATGGACAATTACTTGTAGCTATCTTTTATATAGCTGACTTGGTAGTACAATAGTTGTTTAGACTCTTATTCTTCATATTATGTATAACAATGAAGAATTTTGTGACAGTATTCCAGTACAGCCCACAATTCCACAATGTGATGCAAGTGAAACATGCTGAATACCAGTCCTGCAATGCATCTGCTCCTATTGCAACACACACAACAGGGAAGGACTCCATTACCATAGCTACTCATGGCCACCATTTCTTCCTCTGTGGTGTCCCTGGTCATTGCCAAACTGGCCAAAAAGTCGACATCAACGTTCTTCGCGCCTCATTATCCGCGTCTCCATCGCCCTCTCCTTCGTCGGATACCGTCCCTGCTCTAGCAGTTCCTTCACCTTCTCCTAGTCATGCCTCTTATTGGCTTCCTAGCAAAATTTGTGTTGTCATGGTTGTTTCATTAGTTCTTCTTGTCAATTTTGCTTAAGGAGTGGAAAATAGTCTTTGGATTTTGCTGAGGTTTAGTTTTTTTTCTATATGGTTGTGGAATATGTTAATCATGATCTAAAGTTGAAGTGGTTTGAGAACATTAATTTCTCTTGTTTTTACAATAATGTAATAATTCTAAGACATTTTTCTATCAGTTTTGTCATGTGGCAGTGTAAAACTTGTACAAGATTACTTTTTGTTTCATAATCATAAATACATAAAGCTTGTTGGTTCATCTGCTTCTTGTGGCTGCAATGTAGGATGTCAGGTATTGATAAAATCTTACATTGTTTTTATGCCAAATCAAATATTTCAAGTATTTAACGTTTACCCTTTTTGTTTTAGCTTATGAGACATGATTTTCCTTTTAGTCCATTCCAAAAAAAAAGTGGTACACCGTACACTAGTAAATTTGGAATCAATTAACTTTGCACTTCTCATGTTACGCCTAATGAAAAGCCTTTATAACCATACGAATATATGACATATTTGCAACCATTAGCCTCAAAATTTTTACAGCCTCACAAATGTTATGAGATGCTTAAGGTCACAAATTTCAAGTCTTCATTTCTTTCTTAAATTTTGTGCTGGTTCAAATAATGTCATGTAAATTGAAATGAATGGAACTGTGACTTTGTAGTGCTCCACAAATAGTAAAGTTGTGTACTAGCTAACTTTTTTTTAAAAAAAGAAGAAATTAAAGGGGACTATCGGGTATATTCAATATAACAGACGCCAGTTGACATTCCAGCCGATATAGTCTGCAAGTCTTAGATCTTTAACACTCAATAACTTTAGACTAGTTAAAAGTTACAATAATGGACAATAGATAAGCCTCACAAAGAGAGAGCATCAACTGCAAGAGGTTCTAGAGACCACTGAAACTCAAAAATGTGGAACAGTGTTAACTTTCTTCCAACTATTGCTCCAAATGTTCACTGAAAAGGAGCACAGCTTTTCAATTAATTTCTCATACACCATTTGAAAGAAATACAAAAAATATATTAAAAAATTCATCTGTTTCTACAACCCCATGACTCTCAAGGGGAAATGAATACACTATACATTTCCTAGAATCTAATAACAGATTTATGAAGGAAGACAAAATCACATATACTGCAAGTAAATCTTGAAAGGGGAGGCTGGAAGCTATTCTTCTCTTCACAAACAGCAGCGAATCGCTGGGATTCTAATTCAAAGAAGACCATCAAGAAGCGGCTGTTGTGCATCTCCTTTCCTCTTGATTCCTCTATGGTTAGCTTGTGTACCTCTGAATAATAAACAAAAAGGCCATGTAAGTCGTTTCGATTTAGAGAAGTAACTCCAGAAACAACCGTTAAGTCCATTGATGGATAATAACTCCCCTTTTAGCCATATATTCAGTAATGAGTTTTGATAAAAGAACAGTACAAATAATGCACATGCTATGCAACAGATATGTTGCTATGACAACATCCTTCTTACAAGTAAGAGTGTGCCATAGAGTTCACCAATCTGCTACAAAATTGAACCAAGAAGTTGATAAACAGAAGAAAGATGACTTGCATAAGATGCACGATGGCTGTACATAATTACGTAATGATATAAAATTGACCAGAAGAATAATTGTATAAGATAAAATATTCCGACTCCCTTCTAGTGCAACCTGCCTAACCTACCAAGAATTTGACAATTTGGGCGCTGAGCCCTCAATGACTCTCCACAATATAAGTTGGCAAGGAAAATCAAAAAAGAAAAATGAAACAGGCTTGAATAACGCCCAACTTAGTTAATGAGCACATATTATGGATAACTATAGTATTCCGGCCAGCTGCCTGCCGTTTCTTTCATTTCTGAGAATTATTATTATGCTTAGACATTTTAGGTAATTGTGTAGTAGCTGTCATAGAATGAATAAAATCAGGTGCATATCCATAATAATCAAAACAGAATATTTATTTAAGTAAATCAAGAAAAAAATCAAAACAAAATATGTCCATCAGTATGAGTAAAGAAAGAGACCTTACACTAGTTGATTGGAGCTCTACGGCCGCTTGATCGTCACTATCCTGCATTATAAAATCTAGACTATTAACATCAATTAAATAACCACTTTTTTCAAATAGCCGAAAAATCCCCTGGTGAGTTAGCTGGTCCAGCCCAAGTTGGCCCACAGGTTTGAACTCGGGGCAGGATGGATCTGCCCATCTACCCTGCTCCCACTTAATACCAGACTCTGTAGATGCATGGTTTGAACAGAAAAATAGCCACTTTAAATATGCATGAAGATAGGTCTAGTATGATACCTCAAGTATCAGATCTTTTCGAGTGATCATGCCAATAACACGAGCAGGACGTGGAACAACAAGTGCGTGCCTCAGTCCTAGTTGACGAAAAAGATTATATACCTGTACCATCAACAGAATGTTAAACATTTGATCATTGAGGTTCACCATGGCTAAACTTAGTCTCTCAGGCATGAAGGGGAATAAATTTTTGTTTTCCAACTTAAGACAACAATTAAGCCTACTTTTTGTCATGTTGTCTTCAATTCCAAGCAACTGCTAGCAAAATAGCGCCTAGGAAATTAATAAAGAAGCAATAATTAGAATAAGTGACAATGTTACCTTCGTTAATGACATGTCATCTGGGACAACGTACGGAGATGGGTTTAAAAATGGGGCAAGATCAATGTACATCTCCAGATCATCTGCAGTTAAATGGATATCACTGAGAGATATCCCTTTACTAGATACGGGTTTCACAAATTCACTAAGGTTGTGCCTGAGAAATACAGAATCTGTAAAATTTTCATGTAGTGGACAAAGAAGCACCAATAAGCGATCCTCAGTAATAGTTCAACCGAGTTACCTGATTGGCAAAAGATCAACTCTTGAATCACAGGGTAAAGGGCTATGCTGAAAATCAACTTTTGATTGTAGAAGTACCAATAAATGACTGCATAAACAACAAGATAGAATAAATATTTTGTTAAAGTCTCTACCAATTTCCAAATAAGGCATCAATATCGGAAAAGATCATCACTATCTCTCACCTTCTTAGTATAAGTCCAATAACAAGTGTCTCCCCACTTCTTGTGTGGTCAACAACCTAAAAATAAATGAGTTAGAAGAATGATCCAACATGCAGATAGCTTCTGCTGAACACAGCAGCAGGACAAAGCTTAACTTACAGGGAAACCATTGTGGTCATTGCTCCTCAAAATAGAAACTACATCGGCAACCTTCACAACTCGAGGGAAGTACACAACCTAAAAGATGCAGGAATTGCAAGTGATTAGTGAGCTAGAATTTGCACAGCAACTGCACAGGTGTGGGTCAAAAGAGATTAGTGAGATTTTTATTGTATTCATAAAGAACACAAAGGTAGTGCTGGGATTCTTTACAAGCAAGCAAAAAATCCAAAATATGGCTTCTAAGCTCAGAGGGACTCTATGAATTCTAGTAATGTTTCTGCCTCATTTGCATCTTCCTTTTAACATTAAGGTTACCAGTCACGATCAAATCAGATGGTGTTGCATGAATATAGAGCTCATTCTTGAAATATCATGGAATTGTTGCAATACAGAGCTGCTGCTTCACTTACTTTTAGCAGAAATAAAAAAACAAGAAAGGAAGTACGATTTCGATTCTCCAAATCATGCAAGAGTGCTACTTTAATAACTACAACTAGAAAAAGGTAAAGAAACCACTAGTCATCTTTAGCTCAATTCTGAAAAAATGACCTTCCGAACAAACAAGGAAACAAGCATCTGCTAGTTGGAGCAGAACATGACAAGGGCACTGAAGAAATTCTTACATTTTGATTCCCACATGCCTCTTTTGCCGTCATATAGCGCATTTGATACTTTGGTCTAGATTCAAGTAGTGGAATTGCCCTTAATCTAGCCTGTTCTTCATATAATCCTTCATTAAAAGCATCACCAACAGCCTACACATGGGTAACCCTTAGTCCTATGAGAATGAAAAGACAGCCGGAGAGAATTGTAAGCCAGCCAGTATCAAAGCGCACCTTTGAAATGAGAAGAACCAGCATTATTAGAGGTAAAAGCTTTAAGTTATTTGTAATCTCGACCATGATGACACAGAGAGATACAGTCATACGCATAGAGCCTCCAAGAAAAGATGCAGCACCTAGAAGAGCATACCTATAATTTCAACAAAAGAAGCTTAGGAGACTTAAGAGGTTAGTGAAAAGAAAAAGAAAGTCCAGTGCAAGATTAGTCATGTGAAAAAAAATCAGAATATCAAACCTAAAACTTCAAAGTAATGAGTGGAATAGCTAAAAAACTTTTGAACATTTTTTTTGATAAGATAAGATAAAATATTTTAAACACCTACTAGTCTTCCTCTTTTTTGGGGGATAAGGTTTAAAATAGTCTGTATAAAATGCATTCAATCATTTCAAAACTTGCAGATCTAGTGACATCAAGTTGGTGGAAAATCAAACCACTTTCATCTAGTAATTAAGATTGATTGCCATCTATAACGCGAGCCAGTACGAACTGACTAATGTGGTGGAATCAGCATAACCATTTATTTGCTTATTGATTAGAGATCCCGATGGACAACATCAAACTTCAGAGACTTCACAATCCCAGCATATTGCAAAAAGAGAGTACGACACAACACCATTAGTAACTTAAATGAGATTATCTCAATGAAAGATTAGTCAAGTCAAGCTGATGCAATGCAGAAGCATTCCCATTTTCTTAAGACGCCATAGTGATATGACTGTTCTGCAGAGGGAGGTAAACTAAAAGGAATATTCTCATAACGACCTCTGAGAAACAGGTCTGATTTTGTTAAACCAGAGCAGAGTAATTGACCCCCCACTCACCCCCACCGGACCACCACCAATACACCAGAAAAGAAAAAAAAAAAAGAAACAAAATAACAGTAGGGTTTCCAAACATCGCTGTGGTTTCAATCAAGAGATGCTCTGATTGTTTACTCTTTATCAAAAATTAATAAGTATACAACGCTCTGTTCCTTGAACACCAGGGGATCTGCTTCCATCAATTGTGATACCTCACTTCTATAAAAAGTAACAGACAAGAGGCCAATTGGGATCATGCACTTAAATGGTCAGAGGAACTCAGCATTAGGTGGATCACACTTTTGAACCGGAGGAGAAAAAAAGAACTTAATTCCAGTATGCCTATATCAAAGTTTTCACCAGAGGATAAATCTATAATGTATATGGCTAAAAGGGACTAAATAACAAAGAAATACTTACGTGCCCTCTTCAATGTTCAGCTTCCTATAAAAGCTAACCACAAACATGCCAACAAGACGTCCATAAGTTGATCCTATCATGATGCCTGGCACAAATTGACCTGCTGGAACTGCAGCTCCAAAGGTCACCACCGCCAAGCTATAAAACATAACCTAAGAGACAAATACACCAACCATTAATTTCCCGCATTATTCCAACCCATCAAGACATGAGAGGCTTTTGCTATAACTTTCTTCCCTGAACTGCATAAACATCAGAAAAGAGTGCACAGCACAAGAACTCTAGCAGTATTGGCAAAGAAGCATAAAATTTAAAGAGTTGAAAGGACAAATTTTTTCAGAAATGCATGCTATCCAAAGTGTTTCCTGCATCAATTGAGGTTCACTCAACACACCCTGAGCACAACAATAGCATTGTGTGGCTCTCAATACTAATTTAATTATAGCTTTTAAAAAAAAAAAAAAAAAAAGGAAGTTCAAGTGCAGAGAGAGAATCCCACCCCACCCCATAAGAAACTCACATCCCAGTAAAAGGAAGATTTGAATTAAACTCAAGACAACATTACGAATTTTTTTAAAATGTTTTTTGATCAAGAGCATTGTAAAAAATTTCGTAATGTTGCCTTGAGTTTAATTTTTTTAACAATGCACTTGATCAAAAAAACATCGTAAAAATTTTCAGCAATATGGGGATCTCAATATTGATACCATAATTTGCTAAGTTTTCCAGCACATGAATTTTCACGCAAATTAGCAATTACAGTTCACGCAAACGTAAAAGTCGGGACAGGCGCATAAAATACATGAAGCTATCATCATCTTACACAAATGGGAAGGGAAAAAGCTAACAAATATTCAATACCAAAAATGTTAGTAAACTTTGAGCACTGAATTCGTGAGCCGTCTTTGCACTGAATAAATTTCTTATAGCGTCATCCTGCGGACATATATGACATATAAAGTTCCATCAGTGAAAAGGAAATTTGACAGCTTTATTTAAAATAAATACAGGTTCAGGAATTGTTTAAAGACCTGAGTATTGAAGAATATGGTTGCGAGATCATTGTACTCTTTGTTGCTCTGACAGTAAAACTGCAAATTCACAAAATCCAAACATCACCCAACAGAAGAAAAGTGAAATTTGATACCAAGAAAAATACAGAAGCAAATATCAACACAACCCAACGCCACAAAGGAAAATGAAACATTTCACGATATTTCATCGAATCCTGGAATCAACTGTATAGTACTTATTTGGATGTTAACTTTCATCACATAATTAATCAAGCCAGGATCGAAAATCAACTGCTATTCCTGGATGGAGTATTCATAAGAGATTTGAACGCACTTATAGCACTTGCATAATTATCATAAACAGATTAAGAACTGTCTACTTGGAGCTAGAGCAATAAATGCTTCACCTATGTAATAAAACATAGACTTGAACCAAATACGACAATAGAATTGTGGAACCATGTCCCAGTGACAGTACGAATTTTACCCTACTTTATATATACAAGCACCTAAGCAGGACATAACCAGTATTGAAAAAAGAATATAAGAAGTATCAATAATGACCATTGAAAGAACAGATAAGTTAAGATTTAAAATAGTCAGTAATCCACAAGCACTACAAAACAAGCCCATTAACTCCAGAAAATGCTAAGCCTCAACTTTTTCATGTAAGAAACTAAGGTGCCTATGATGCCAACCATAAACAGAATAGTTAACTCTACTCTTCCAGATGTCACAGCTTGCAGCCCCCGTGAAGAGCCATTGATTGCTTGATATGCATTACGTGTATGTGTGTAGGACTTAGAAAGGACAACCACATGCAGCATAACAGTTTACAAGCCTAGCAATTTAATAAAAATATAATCATAAAAGCAAAGTAACAGAAACTAAGTGCTTGAATAAAGATATAATAAAACAGAAGTCCTAAGTCATAGAGGATCTTACATTAACATAATTGCCAAACATTCCCGGTGCTTGCGGACATTCAATGCCAGAAATAGCATCGGCTTCAGGGCATGGAGTACATCTTCTAAAAAGTGGTAATCCAAATGAAATAGCTGAAGTTATCACAGAGATGACACAAGCTTCAATAATCTGAGTTGGCAGACCACAAAATTAGTTCGTCAAGCTTAGCAAGGAAATGCATACTCATCTTCAAAGATGAGAATAAGTAAACTTACTTTCACACGATTTCCTCTCTTGTGCAAATAATTTCTACGCCAGTGTGTTACATAGAGAGTAAGCTGATTGAATAAAGCTCCTGCAAAAGTCAATGAATGACCAATTAATTTACCAAACATTTTCTTCCGGTATCTCAACATCTTAATGCCAACCATACATACCAAGGAGACCTCCTATAACGCCAATAACTGCCATGGGCAACAACTCCTCAAAAGAATAGTCCTCTTGACCACTAAGAGATTTGTGAGATGTCAAAAGAGTAACGAGGATATAGTGCAGAAACCTAAATGAAGTTAGTACAGAAGACCTAAATGAGTTCAGAATCTAACCCAGAGATGTCCCATATAATGAAGCCTCCAGCGCCAAAATGACCGCAGTTTCCATTTTTACACCATCCCATTGCTGTACGGACAACGACAGCTACAATTGCAGAGGTAAAGAAGACCCGCCACATTAGTTGACTCCTCCACCTTTGAATCAATAATGAAACAACATATGATCAGATGGCATCTAATTTTTCACATTGCGGAACATGCTAACAACTACTCAAGCAGAACTATTGTGTCGTTCATGATTGAAAGAACAAAATAATTAAGCAAATTATAGTTCCTAGTGAAGTGCACCACATTCAGAAAGGTACAAAGTGAAAAGCTAACCGTGCTTATTCAAAAACCAGCTTGAAAAGCTAACCGTGCTTATTCAAAAACCAGTCTACCAGCTAATATGACGATTAATCACAACAGCAATGGGTTTAACATTGATGGTTTAGATATTGCTCATTAGAAGTGTCAGAAATAGTAGTATGCAGAAGTAGAAATTGTTCAACAAGGAAAATATCTCATAAATTGCACTAGATGTACATGAAAGAAGCTCAAAGGAGAGATGAGAATTACCAAGAAGTGACCTCTTCAAGAGCAAATAATACACCACCTACTGGAGCTCTAAAAGCAGCAGCAACTCCAGCAGCACATCCACAAGTCACCTGAGTCCATGGATAAAAAGGAGTAAGCACTTCTTAGAGCAGAGAACCCCTCTCATCATGAGAACTTTAAAACAGATCTTAGCTTTCATCTCCAAATCTTTTTAGTACTTCCTAAGATTCACAAAGAAGCTAACACCTTACGTAAAAAAGAAGAAAAGAACACATTTACAATGTTCAGCTAGATTAGTGCCTCAAGCTTTAAACGGTTTAAACTAGATTGGGAGACAGTGACATCATTTTTACAGATTCTCACAGATCCTTATCACAATTACATGGATTGATATTATATTTACAGGTCCAGAGATCCTTACCACGATTGTTTTAGATTCTTAACAACTTTAAATAATTACGAAGAACATGCCATATACAAGAGGGAACCACTAAACAACATTGTTTTAGTTTTTCACACTATCGGGTTATTACAAAAATGATTTCAGTCGTGTAAGTTGATAACCTGCAAAGAACTGTAAATAACCTGATATAACCAGTTAAACCAGATTGATGTGTAAAAAATCTTAAACACTGGATAAATATAATCGGGATCCAAAATTAAATTGCATGAATATTATTGCAACGACCAAGAAAAATGAAAAAGGAGCAGATATACTCATAATAAACATGGATGCTTACTTTTCATAAATAAATAAATCTAGATTCTTGAAACAAAGGATAATTGTGCAACATCAACCTTAGTGACACCAGCACACAAGAAGGGGATAATCCACCTCCGAATAACTTTAGCAGCAAAATATTGCTTCTAGAACCAAGTCCCACATTTTAAGAAGTACCATTATTGCACATGTACTACTTTATTGACTACTTTACTCAGGTTGAATTACCATGGACCATAATACACACATTGAATTGCACAAGATGCATCTCATGTCACGTGTAACTTCTCTAACTTTTATATCCACGATACTCTACATGAACCACTAGGAATAAACATGAAAAAAAAAAAAGTCTTACTTGCACCTGGTGTAACTAAATGCATGACACATGTTATCCTTTTACATTCATTTTTTCCATCGTTAAGTTAGGCAAATATCTAAAAGATTCATGATCAAGGAAAAACTGTACATAGAAGAATGAGATGAATGTTAAACCACAATCCATAAAAAGGTTGTTCAATCATAACCCGTAAAAAAAATCTTTATAAAATTATTTAACATCAGATACAAAATAACTTTTGAAACTGTTTAATTTTGGCTCCGTGAGTTAAATTAATAAAACCTTGTGCACACACCAGATGCAGATAATTTGTTTATGAACAAGAATCACTCTCCACACACTTCTTAATTATAAAAACACAATTCTTGAGAACTAAATGGTTAAAAAATAGCACAAGAAAAAGGACATGCAGCAGTAGGAAGACACGCAATACTGCTCGAGTGCATCAACATTTAAACAAAAGAAAAATGACCAAGCAGAGAAGAGTAAAACCAGTGCGCAGAGCCTCTTAACAGTCGAACTACAAAAATAAGCAAGTATTGAGGACCCTCAGTTGGCATTTGGCACTTCGTAGACAAGCAGATCAAGCGAACTAAAACAGTATAGGGCCTCAAAAGTTGGAAAATATCCAAATAGCTCCTTGGGGAAAATTGGTAGACAATGTTCCTCCAAGTAGAAATGGAAAAAGTGATTCTATCTCACTTAATATAAAAGACATCAGTTTCTTCTTCTTTTGAGAGAGAGAAAGTAAGTGTATTATAAAGCTAGCACTAAGGAAGTGCTGTACTAATTATAAGAGAGCAAGAAACCAAAAGGAAAATCCTTTCCAAACTTACAGGGATTCTAGGAGGCTAAGTATTTTCTTTTTATACGTAAGAGGCAAAGTGTTAATTCTGCTTCATTTACAAATTCCTCTTTACACCAAAAAGACAACAGTCACTCACCAAATCACGACGATCCCGTTCACTGCTAAAAACTTGGAGCCACCTTGACCGCAGGTGATATTTTGTGGATCCACCCTATAATTACATCAAAATACATGAACTTTCAGCATAACATTTGGAAGTAAATACTGAACATATTTTAGATGATCACCTATACAGAATATGTATTATATCTTTGATTCGTTTGACAGGAAAAACAAACAGTAACATAGAATCAGCAACAAATATTTCATTGCCAAAACTCAGAATATAAGATAATATTTGGATTTATGAAAAATCAAAAAGTGAAATGCAGTAACGGAATATACAATTCAGCAACAAATGTTTTGTTGCCAAACTAAGAAGAATATAAGATAAAATTTAAATTCTTGAAAAATGAAAAAGCGAAATGCAGTTACAGAAGAAAAAAGTAGGAGTAATACTCACTTGTCCAAGCAAAGAAGCAATACAAGCACCAATATGTACAAGCGGACCTTCTTTGCCAAGAGCAAGACCACCTCCCACTGAACCTATGCTTCCAAAAATCTAAAAGACCGAGTAAGAATAACAACAAATTATCTGATGTAGAGTGACAGAATCCAGATCAAAGCTTAGCTGTGCACTAGTACCTTTCCGATCAGAGTTCTGAAAAGAAGGATACCATGTGTGTCAATTCCTACACATACAGACCAAAATGAGTAACCCAGAAGAAGATATTATCCTCACCAGAGATTTAACCAATACCAGAAAGTACAAGCATACCATTTAGATAACCCTTTATTTCAGGAATTCCTGATCCTGACGCTGCTGGAGCAAAGTATGTGATAATATATACAGAAGATAATACTAGAACCAGGTTGATCAAAATATACACCAGACATCCAGCAAAGTATGACTTCTGAATAATTTGAAATGTCAATGAGAACTTCCATCCCGCAAAATTTTCAACAGAAAGATTAATGAAAACAGCAGCAAGTCCTGTGCCTGAGAGCAATTGAATAGGAACTCAGTTCATGAGAGAGAAACTGTTATATCTAATGCTAATTGAAATACATAAATAGAAGAGGATAAGATTACTAGAACGAAATGGTAGCAAAGTTTTGCTCACTGAGGCGTGTTATTAGTTCTCATAATGCCACCATTTCAGAACACAACAAGAAGGTACTGTCTGTTAAAGTGAGCAAAACAAATTAATTTCGATAACACAAGGAGAGCGGAATATGAACACTTCACATCCAATTCCCACTGATTTCCATTGAAATGTGTGCAACCCTCCAAAATATTAATCACTGGATTTTTCATGATTATTTGACAAACTTGGTTCACCAATCAACATCCATATACTCCTACAACAAGATTGGTCCAAACATCCACATAGAAGGACAGGATTTCAGATTATGAATTAAGCTGCTCCGGAACTTCCGGCCCATGAGAAGAGAACAATTCCTTCTGGAAAAGGTAACAATTCCTTCTGGAAAAGGGCTTTTCCTAGAGAGAGAGAGAGAGATTACTTCTGAGGTGTTAAACTATGACAAAGCTCCAAGTTGAACCAGAAATATAATCAGTTGGCAAGTTCCAAAGGGGCACTGACAAGTTCATTTTCTAAAAGCTATTCTAAGTGCAAAAATGATACTCATGCACAATGGAATACCGAAGCCAAGGATAATGCACATTGCATTTGGAATTTTACAATTTTATGAGAAAACGGTATAAAATTTTTGCTTGAAAGTACCTGTTTAATAGTTAGGAAAATGATATATAACTTACGAATTAAAATATGAAGCATTACTCACCACATGAGACCGCCAAAATGGACTTTAGCAGTATAATCTCATTTGTTTAAATCAAATTTTTCTTTCTTTTTTCCTGAGAAACGGTAAGGTTAAAATCAAGTTATTACCTTAATGGCTTCTGTACAATCATTTATTCTGAAATATGTCTATCACAATAACTATCCAGTCTATATAAGATAAGTTGCAAACGTCAGAAATATACCAATATTCTTCTTTACACGTGAGATTCCATTTATGAAGAATAAGCTAATCCCAGCACAGTAATTAAATGATGTTTAAGATATTCCTTTACAATAAAATGAAATACTTTGATTTTAGGGAGTCATTTTTGACCAAGTAGAGGCAAATCAGAGCAAAAGAAGAAATTTTAATTCTTAGTTTTTGACTATGAAAAGCTCTTATTTATATAATAAATCAAGTACCTACATAGAAGGGAAGAGCTAGCTAAGGATCCCAAAACAGAAACAGAAAACAAGAGAAAATTTTGTCTTAGCTTTAGATTTATATTTATCTTAGCTTTACATTTATATTTAATAATAATGTCAACCAGGCAAAGACTAATCAATCCACCACTCCACGATCCAAATTAGTTCAGGTCGGCTATATGAATCCTCCTCCTCAATTTTTCTGTTCCACTTTAGTCAGGACATACAAAGATTAACAAAAGCTGCATTTTCAAGATCACCAGTTCTGCATTGCTTGTAAGCAGGGTAAAATAAATAACTATTCTTCCTCCAATAATGATTCAGCTCAGACTTTACTATGGTTATAAGTTATATGTCAACCTATTGACAAGCACCATACAAAAGTCAACAACAAATCAAAATAGTTCAAATGACGCATGATTCTGGAAATTTATCTGTTCTTCTCAACTCTACTCTCTATCCGTTGATTTGTCTAATGTCGCCTTACAATCGATGACCTAAATATTAGAAGGAGCTTCACAGGTGCAATCTGAATCGTGTAAAAATAGATCCTCCAAATGTCTTATCCGGAGGCTAAATAACTGAGCTTTTTTTCTTGCAACAGGCAAAAAATTGCAACTACAGGGTTATTTAACTACTAAGCCAGTAAGCCACACTATGGAAGTTTGTGAGAGGGTGATGGAGATGAGGATGAGGAGGGATGTGTCTATTTCCGAGAACCACTTCAGATTTATGCCGAGGTGATCAACTATGGAAGCCATTCATTTTCCAAGGAGATTGTAGGAGCAGTATAGAGAAAAGAGAAGAGACTTGCATATGGTGTTCATAGACCTAGAAAAGGCATACGAGAAGGTTCCTAGGGAGGTTTTATGGAGATGCTTCAAATTTGCAGGTGTACCTGTGACATATATTAGAGCGATTAAGGACATGTACGATAGAGCTAAAACCCGAATAAGAATAGCCCGTTTTTATTTGCCTTGGTGATGGATGAATTGACACGGGATATTTAAAGGGTGGTACCATTTATGGCATAGTATTGATTGATGAGACACGTGACAGAGTTAACGATAGACTGGAGGTTTGGAGACAGACCCTCGAGTCTAAAAGTTTCAGGTTGAGTAGGACTAAGACAAGGTACATGGAGTGCAAGTTCAGTGACACATCACATGAGGAGGATGTGGAAGTGAGGATTGACAAACAGATCATCCCCAAGAGAGAAAGCTTCAAGTATCTTGAGTCAATAATCCAAAAAATGGAGAGATCAACGATTAGAGCGAGGTGGATGAAATGGAGGCTCGCATCCGGTGTCCTATGTGATAAGAATGCCATCGAGATTTAAAGGTAAGTTCTATAGAGTGGATGTTAGACCAACTATGTTGTATAGGGGAAAGTATTGGTCAGTCAAGGATTCACACGTTCAGAAGATGAATGTAGCGGAGATGAGGATGCTTAGATGGATATGTGAGCACACTAGGAAAGATAAAATTAGAAATTAGGATATACGGATCAAGGTGGTGGACAAGATGTGAGAAGCGAGACTGAGTTGATTTGGACATGTAAAGAGGAGGAGCACAGATGCCCCAGTGAGAAGGTGCAAGAGATTAGCAGTGACAAGTGAAGGTAGACGGAGGAACAATTTGGGAGAGGTGATTAGACATGAACTGCTGTGGACCAGCTTTTCACAAGGCACCTTTGAGCAGCAACTCCTATTGGGATCCAATTTCGAGATCAATTTGACAATGAAACTCTTCAAGCAATGATCTTATTTATTGCATTTCTCTTTACCCGATACAAAAGACGAACACCTTACGATGTTCATGACCAATTGGATCCTGACGTATCAGTAGGTACCAAAGGAAATCGATATGATCATTACTGTATCCGTATCAAAGAGATGCGACAAAGTATCCAGATCAATGCAGGAACACAGGGGATTGAATCTTCGCAATGGAAATTCACTCTTTCCCCCAACTTTCCAACATAGGCGGCTAGCTTGTTTCCATGCACAACACATCTTTAGCTCACTGAGGTAATAACCCTAGACAGAGAAGCATGGAAGTCGAGGATTAGGGTAGAGGGTCAATAGGTAGTTGAGCAATCTCTCTCTTTCCTCTGGGAAAGCATGGTTTTAGCTTAGAGCATCTGGTCTGCTCCCTCTTCTACTTATCATTATTGTTATTCTATTAGTATCTTATTGTTTCTTTTACTTTAGTTATCTTTACTTTTTTTTGTCATTACTTTTTTTCTACAGTCTTCTCACTATAGCTTTTACTCTCGTATTTGTCACGCCTGTTTCTGAAAACATTTCTTGAATTGAGGGTCTATCTGAAACAGCCACCCTACCTCACTCGGGTTCAGGTAGGGTAAGGTCTGCGTACATCCCAACCTTCTCAGAACTTACTTCTGGGATCGCACTGATATGTTGTTGTTGGGCACCATATTATCTTTCCAAATAGAAGGGGGGGAAGGGGGGGAACAGCAGAGAGGTGCTCTCACCAGTACAATTCCTATCAGAACTGCTCACAGGCAAAAAAACTAGTATCACAAAATTCCATTCCTCCCCACATTTCCATCTGAAGAAAAAATTAACTCCAAGCAATTTTAATTTGAGGCAAATGGGGTGCCAGGGTCAAGAACATACCATAGATAATCATCAATCTATTCCTATTGGGCATAAAGAGAAATAACCGTAGATTAAGTTGATATGAAATCTCACCAATTCCAATTAGCAACGCCAAGAACCACTTCACCACAACAGCATATCCCATATAAAGCTTTCCTCTTTTAGCCTGTCCATATAAAAACACACATCAAACACAACTTCAAATATCTTAATTTTCAAATGTAAAGCAATTACTCAATTCTTTTTCTCTTTTTTGATGTGCATAACAACAACAACAACATACACAAGTGGGTTCTAGGGAGGGTAAAGCGTACGCAGACCTTACCCCCACCTCATACAGATAGAGAGGTTGTTTCCGATACACCCTCAGCTTAAATAAACCCCGACAAACCGTTTGCAAACGGGAATACAGATGTCCAAGCAATAACAACAACAACAACAAAGCAATGCAAAATGGAGAGCATTACACAACAAACAGGAGAAAGAACAGTTACGACAATGAAATCATGCAATAATCTAAGCACGAAAATACTACTTTGATTTGCTTCACTTGAGCGAGGTCCTTCTCCTTCGGTAACAGCCTATCTAACTCCATGATGTAGTGGTACGGCATGCATACACTCTACCCTCCCCAGACCCCACTTTGTGGGATTTCACTGGGTATTTAGTTGTTGTTTGTAGCCGAAATCGAAGATCAAGAATCTTAATTGATGTGTATATTAGCCTAAAGCAAGTGTATTTAGAACAAGAACTGAGCTTTTCTGTAATTTTCCATTCAAATAGTATCAGATTTTCCTAATATAGAGCTAATAACATAAAGCTGCTATCTTGAAGCAAAACAAGAAAAAAAAATTGAGCTTTAGAAAAAAACCGACCCACCGACCTGTTCTTCCCTATAAGCATAATTTTCAACAACTTCATAATCAAGACTTTCCACAGTATTCCCCCCATTTCCTTTTCTTGATGGACCCACCTCTCCGTCTTCCTCCACCTCCACCTCCTCCGTCGCCGGAATCCTTGACCACATCAGCTTCGCCGTTTCCACCCCATTTTGAAAATGATCTGATAACATCTTCCTCCCTCCTATATGAGTATATAGGTTTTATGAAGCCCCAAAAACCTCAAAAATTCGAACCCCTTTTGTCCAAAAACGCCCAAATTTAGTGGAAAGCTGGCCCGAACACCACGGTTATAAAGAAAGAGAAAAATAAGCCCAAATTTTGAGAAAATTGGGATCAAGATTGGGTTTATATTTATGGGTTTTTGATGAATATGTAGGAAATTTGGGTATTTCTTTTGTTGTTGGAGAATGAGGGAGGAAAGTGATGGATGCGTATGGGAGTGACTTAGATATGTAAATTGATGTGTATTTTCCTGAGGTTTCTGCCACTCCGGTCAGTCCACCCACATGTTTACTTTCTTTCTTTGGGGTAAAATTATACTTTTGGGGATATGGGAGTTGTTTGGAGAAGATTTAAAACTATAAGAAAAATAATTAATAATATAATTATTTTATCATCGTATTCTGTTGAATGATATTTACTATTGTATCTTAAAATTAATTTGGAAAAAAAATAATTAATGTTGAATGTAAAATAGAAAAATAAAAGTTATCTTTTCTTGATATGTCAAAAATGATAAGTAAAAATAGAAATGCAATTAGGAAATAAATGACAAGTAAAAGCGAACGGAGGAAGTATTATGCAAGAAATTTAGAGTTCGTTTGATCATGACATTTTTCACTTTTCTTCAGAAAATTATTTTATTTTAGTGAAAATTATAGTGTTTGATCATAAAAATTTCAAATACAATTTAGAATTGTATTTGGAAACTTGTTTTCACTTTTTTCGCTTCAACTTCTCTCACAAAAAGTCAAAAAAAATTCCAATTTATTTTTATGACCAAACACAACTTCAACTAGAACTCAAAAAAATTTTAGTTGTCATGACCAAACGCCTACCTAGAAATTGTTTTGTTAAAAAATAATAACAGTAATGATAATAATAATTAAGAAAAAAATTAGTTACAAGGTTATCTCGAGTAAGTATCTTATTACCCGCATAAGCTTTTGGAGATGAAGATGGAGAGGAAAAAGGATCGATTGAGGATTAAATGGGTGGCTTAACTCCCGCCAGAGCATGGAGAGGGGGAGAAGTTAATGGTGATGGGGCTTGGAGGAGTAGTGAAGTTGCGGATAACATGTGGGATAAAATAACTAGTTGCATTAGGGAAGCAACTACAGAGGTGTTAGTGGTTTCGAGGGGCAACTTTGGTGTTATAGATGGGATTGGTGGTGGAATAGATAAATCTATGATAAAGTGCAACCAAGAAGGTGGCTTATGCAAAGATGGTGGAGAGCGAAAAGACAGCAGGAGGGTCAAACGTCTACTGAAAGGTATAAGGTGATGAAAAATGAAGCGAAGTTAGCAGTTACAATAAGCGTTTGTATATCGAGCTAGGCGATAAAAGTAGGGATAAAAAGTTATACAGACTCGCCAAGACGAGAGGAAAGCTAGAGATCTGGATCAAGTGAAGGGCGTCAAAGATGAGGATGGTAAAATGCTAGTGGAAAAGGCACATATTAGACAAAAATAGCAAGCATATTTTCATAGACTCTTGAACGAAGAAATGGACAGGAAATCGTGTTGGGTGATTTGGAGAACTCGAATAGTTGGCGGGACATTAGATACCATAGGTGTATTAAGGTTGAGAAAGATGAAGGTGCTATGAGTAAGATGAGTAGGGGTAGAGCGACCAGACCTGATGAAATTCCACTAGAGTTTTGGAAAAGCATAGACATGGCAAGTTTGGAGTGGATGATTGGGTTGTTTAATGTCATTTTTAAGACGGCTAAAATGCCCAACAAATAGAGATGAAGTATGATGATTTCATTGTACAAGAACATGGGTGTTATCCTGAACTACAATAATTATAGGGGTATCAGATTTCTAAGTCACACCATGAAAGTTTGAAAGAGGGTGGTGGAGATGAAGCTGAGAAGGGTTGTATCCATTTTCGAAAATCAATTTGAATTCATGTCAGGGCATTCAACAACTAAAGTCATTCATTTTGTGAAGAGACTGGTGGAGAAATATAGGAAAAGAAAAGGGGACATACATATGGTGTTCATAAACCCTGAAAAACCCTATGATAAAGTTCTGAGAGAAGTACTTTGGAGATGCTTGGGATCTAAAGGTGTACCAATGACTTTTATTAGGGAAATAAAGGACATATATGATTTAGCCAAGACTCAGGTAAGAACAATGAGAGGAGACTCAGAGCATTTTCTAGTCGAGATGGGGTTGCACTAGGGATCATCACTTAGCCCGCTTCTATGCCTTGGTGCGAATTGATGCGATATATTCAGAATGAGGTGTCATGGTGTATGTTATTTGCAGATGAAATCATTTTGATTGAGATGACTTATGGTGGATTAAATGATAGGTATGAGGTATGGAGATAGACTCTGGAGTCTAAAGGGTTCAAATTTAGCATGACCAGAACAAAGTATTTAGAGCATAAATTCAGTGATGTGACACATGAGGCATATGTGGAAGTGAGACTTGATAGATGAGTTGTCCTCAAGAAAGAGAGATTTAAGTGTCTTGGGTCTCTGATCCAGAAAAATTGAGAGATCGACGATGATGCTACACATCGTATTAGTGCGACATGGATGAAGTGGAGGATCGCATCTCAAGTCTTTTGTAATAAGAAGGTACTATAAAAACTTAAAGGTAAGTTCCATGGAGTGGTGGCTGGATTGATTTTGTTGTATAGAGTGGAGTGTTGGCTAGTGAAGAACTCCGATGTTTAGAAGATGCAAGTGACAAAAATGAGGATGTTGATATCGATAGAAGCGATTGGATTAGGAATAAGGATATCCGGGACAAAGTGGGAGTGACTTCCATGGTGGAAAAGATGAGAAAATGGAGGCTGAGATGATTTGAACATATGAAGAGGAGATGTACTGGTGCTCTATTGAGGAGGTGTGAGGGGTTGGATATAGTGAGACGAGGAGAGCTAGAAGTAGGTCGAAGAAGTATTTGGGAGAGGTGATTAGATAGGACATGGCGCATCTTCAGCTTGTCGAGGACATGACCTTAGATATGAGGGTGTGAAGGTAGCAGATAAGGGTAGAAGGTTAGTAGGTACTCGTGTGTGATCTTAGTGTTGGCCTATTCATGTAGTCTTAGTTTAAAGCTACGTTTAGGTGATCACATCGTGTTGTTGATGTTGAGGTTCCTTGCATATATGCTCCACACTGCCTCTCTATTATTTGTGTTTTTCTCCACTGTCTTTTTTTTCTTTTCATTACTACTTTGATTTGCTTCACTTGAACCGAAAATCTCTCTACCTCCAAAAGGTAAAGGTAAAGTCTGCGTACACTTTACCCTCCTCAGATCCCATATTATGAAATTTCACTGGATATGTTGTTGTTGTCATGTTAATTTGAATATTCTATTTTCTAAATTACATTGCAAATTGCAGTGACAATGAAGTCTCTATTTCAGAGATTGATTGGTTACAACTCACAAAAGGCCTATTAGAGTGACTTATAGCTTATGACTTTTTTTTTTTTTTTTTGGTTAATATAGCTTATGATTTATAAGACAAGAGTCACAAGTTAGAATTTTTAACTTAAAAATAAATACCTAAAAATAATATTTAATCCTTATTTTAGCACTAAAGCTATTTAGGCTTAAAAATACCTAAAATAAACCAATTCAAACGAGCACTAGCCACAAAGTATAAGGAAAAAAACAAACTTGGTATACCCTATAAAATTTCATGTTTTTTATACGTCATTTGGCATAAAGTATAAAATTTTGCATTACCAATTAGTTTTTGTATAATTTTATATGATGTTTTATTTTTTATATTAAAATTGATATATGTTATGTGAATTTTAATAAAAAATTAAACATTATATCTTCACTAATACGAGAATAAGTTTTACAGGAAAATGTATATATATTATTTCATGCAAACGATAGAAAATGAAATAAATAACTAAAAGTGTATTAGTAATATGTGGAAGGAATATTTAAAGACAAAAATACTTTTACAATTGATAATCCCTAAAAGATAATCTCTATATTATTTATTCGCCGTATAACAACCAGTAAATTATTTATTTTATGTATAATAATTTTCTTATAATTTACTCTTCATAAAATAATCCTCATATTATTAATTTTCTTATAAATAGTCCATGCACTACAAATCTTTATAATTACCAAAAGACTCCTGAGTGGACATAACATATATGAGCCACATAATTATTGTGTAAAAGATAAGTACTTTTGTTAAGAGTGATTTTTTATAAAAAAGAAAGATCAAAAGGCATAAGCTTTGGAGCACATCAGAAATGACAAAATATTAGTGCTTTTATATTTAGGGGAGATCAAATGGTTCCTTGAATATATTCTTAAATAGTTTAATCTTTTAAATTTATCGATTTTTTTTTTTTTTTAATCATCATCAAATATGTAACAAGATTTAACATTTTATAGAAACTGTGAAAAAATAGGATAATAACATGAGCATTTGGAGGTGTGGTTTTTATATTTTTTCTTAATTATTATCTTGGTGATTTTTGGAGTTTGATATTTCAACTTCCAAGTGCAATTTTGTTATTTTTAAAATTTGTTTCTGTAACAGTTTTTGGTGTTACAGCTTTTGAGATTTAATGGAAATCTTTTTAATGTTTTTGGTTAAATTTATTTTACACAACTCCTATTAATATTAGTATTCAAAATTTGTCAAATATTCAATAATTTTTTTTAAAAAAACTCACTTTGATAAATATAGACGATATATTTAAATGTTCATTTTGAATATACCTTAAATATAATGGACATTCAGTCACTTTCTCTAATACATCATTTTGCTATCCTTTTCTCTAATACTTTCTCTAAAGGTTAGTCACTTTTATTTAAATGTTCATGTTTATATCTTAGATAGCGCTTGTAAATTATTATTTAATGTTTAGCCACAATTACTTATAGGTGATTTGATATTGCTTATTCTTCTTCTCACTCCACAAATTTCAAAACAATGTGTCTGAAGTTCACTTTTCTACTATATAGAAAGATGAGTTCAAGTACGACCAAGAAAAATTCCGTCAATTAACAAAAAATCCAGCTTCAATTTAATTGTACATCATGCAGAGAAAATATTAAATTTCCAAAAAGACCGTTCAAGTTGCTGTAATTTCTAATGCACGTGGTTTCTATGCATTGGAAGAGTAAAAAATATCTGGGCCCATTTCTTGGTCTTCAATCGCTTATCAGAAGAGAAGTTTTTTTAAAAAAAAAAAAAGAAAAAGAAAAAGAAAAAAGTAACATTCAATACCACACTTTTATTTCTACTCCAAAATTAGTGTGAGATCTTATCTAATCACTCTATATTGCTATTCCTTCACTTCAATTCATACTTTCTTCGTTCTTTTTTAGTTGTCATATATAATAAAAATAATTATTTCAAATACTTTTCAATTTAAAAAGTCATGAGAGAATTAGTAGGCGGTTGACCATGAGTATTATTCAGAATATTTCGAAATACGTTTGACTTTATTCTGGAATACTTGTTTGGCCATAAATATTTCGGAATACGTTTTCATAATATTTGGATTTTAAAAAAACACCTCTTGAGGTGTTTTCACTTTGGATTCACTTTTTTCACTTTTTAATTTATTCTTTTTTTTTCAAAAAAAAAATCTAATTTTTTTTGTTTTCATAAAACTCTAAATTTTTTTAATTTATTTTCACTTTTTATATTTTTTAACTTCAAAAATACCCCATTTCCAAAATACTATGGCCAAACACAATTCCAACTCTATTTTCAACTTCAAAAATACTAAATAAAGTGAATATATTTTTGGTTTTCATGGTCAAACGAATCCTAATTTTCTTTTCAACTTTATCCTTAGCATTAATTATTCTAGAATTAATAGACACATAAATAGATAAATATTAATAAGGGTATATGAGTCAAATTATCCTCCTATTTAACTTTTCTTAATAGTTGTGCAAAGTCTTATCATAACAACTACTCCCTACGTTTTGTTTTAGTTGACCCCCTTGCTAAAATTTTTTGTTTCTATTTAGTTGTCCATTTATGAAATTAAAAGAATTTCATTATGTTCTTCCAATTCTACCCCTATCATTAATGACTATATAAAGTGAATATAGTCAAATTTATATTTTCAAAGCATAATTAATAAGGCTAATTTGATAAAATAAATTCCTAATAAATATTTTCTTAAAGGATGTATCAAGTCAATAAGGATCAACTACGTATTTTGAAATGGATGGAATAAAAAGGAATGTAGAGAGTAACATAACTAATGTGATACAATATTTATATTTTAAAAATTAAAATATAATTAATTACTTTTTCAATTTTATGTTTTCTTTAATATAATAGAATGAAATTAGCATATAAACAAATACTCCCTCCATTTTAATTTGTTTGGCCTATTTTCCTTTTTAGTTCATTTTAAAAAGAATGGTTCTTTTCCTTTTTAACAACTCTTTAATTCCAACTTTCCACATGACAAGTTTATGACTACAAAAGTAATTTGATATATTTGACATATCTTGTATTTAAGACATTAAGATTCAAAAATCTTTTTTATTTTCATTAAATTTCATGCCAAGTCAAAATAGACCAAACAAATTAAAACGAAGGATATAGTATGTTAAATTGAGATTAAAAAATAAATAAGAATAATTTATTAAATTGTTATTTTAATATTATCTAATAGAGAATAAAAAATATCATGACAAATAAACTGAATCGGGTGAAATACATGAAATTAAAGTAAACTTAGAGTGTTCACTAAATTTTAAATAGTAGTTATTCTTTTAAAGAGGGAATCAAGTTTGTACTTTGTTTCATTTCAAACATCTAAAATTAATTTAAAGAGTTGAATTTATTTAAGTTCGATCTAATTTTGAATTACCGAATTAAATTTTCATGATATTTTTTCAATATTTTCATCTAATCTTTTACGTAGGCCACATTTTCTAACTACAATTCTATTTTAAATGGACAAAATTAGGTATGATGATTATTTCATAAGAATCTTTTCAGTGTTACTAATGATAGAATTTTTTACATCCCCCACACTCCTTAACTATATGTCTATTTTAATAAGTAAAATTTTCTTTTAAATGCATTATGCCATAATGTCTATTTTAATACCTCCTCTATTTTGTATAATATTTTTTTATAAGTCAGTTTTAAAAAGAATAATACTTTTTTTATGTGGCAAATATTTTATAACACTATCAACAATATACTCATGTTGAGTTTAATTTATTTGGCTAAAAATCTATAAAGATATATTATTCTATTTAAAAATTCGTTTATTTTAAGAGTAATTTTGAGACATTACAAAGTTTTTCCATATATCTTAAATTCGATGTCTAATCAAACTGCATAATCTAAATTAAATAGAGGGAGAAGTACCCTCCATTTATCTATTAGGCCAAAAATACCCCTCCATCCACCTTTATGACTCAAATATACCCTTACAACTAACGACCCTTTTTTAAATCATAATTAAAAATTTTATTTATTACGTGTCAGCTTTTTATTGGTTGCAAATTAAATTAATTTAAATCTTATTATCTTATAAGCAAACCCAGATTGGGTCGGGTAGTTTTAGTTGGGTTCGGGTTTGGTTATAAGATAATAAGATTTAAATTAGTTTAATTTGAAACCAATAGAAAACTGACACGTAATAAATAAATTTTTTAATTATAAGTTAAAAAAAGGCTGTTAGTTGTAAGGGTATATTTGAGCTATAAAGGTGGATGGAGGGATATTTTTGGCCCAATAGATAAACGGAGAGTATTTTTGAACCAATTTCAATACTTGAAGGGTATTTCTGACCCTTTTCCGTTTCTAGGAGAATGACACTCCATGCAAATACTCACATATGTGCCCGTAAAAAGATAAAATTAATTTTGATTGCACATTTAATTGTATAGAATAACTACTACTATAGTACAATAAAATAATAAAAAGAATACTCATAAATATTGAATACGTGTTCATCTATTCAACAATATATAAGCAATCTCTTTTTCTCTAAAATTCCAAACTTCAGATAAGACATATCATTACAAATATTTACAATACATATAATTTATGGAGACATATTTATTTACTAATCACCCTATAAAATTATTTTAAACAAGTTATATAAAATGTAAATTAACTGCCTCATATTAAATTACTAAAATATATATATCATGTTAACTTTTTTTAATGTTTTTCAATTCTCTTTATTTAAGGTAGTACATTTTCTCATCAGGTATACAAATCACTTTAAAAGAAAATCACTACTTATTATACTAAATTGGTCTCCTGTTAACGTATTATAAAACAAGACATAAATCCAATCCATTATCACTTTGTAAAGAATGATGCGATTCATTATAATGTTCATCAAGTATGTCATTATTTTTCATTCAAACACCTACAAAATAAATTCAAAATCAATTTATAATTGACACTTATAAGTTTAATCTATTCTCATGTATAATTTTCAAATAAAGTAGAAAAAAAATATACACAGTTGTTTAATTCAAGAGAATGTGTTTGACCATGTTAAAATAAGCATTGGAGTATATGATATTTTAATGTTAATTATGACGACTTAAATAAGATTTACGTTATTATTTGATTTCACAAAAATTAAAAAAATATATTTTATTATAAAGTGTGATCTCTATTATCATTTCCCATCGTATTTATTTATAATTATTAATGATTATTTTGTTTGAAAAATTAATTAAATATCTATTAATATATTTAAAATTGTAATATTGGGCCCGTAAACGGCCCCCTAATTATCTAGTTTTCAGTTTACAAAGTAATTAAGAATAACCACAATTTAGCAAAGACTACAAACTAATACAGTAAATTTTTTATTTTTTTTCCAAATGCCTGTTTTTGTAAATCTATGAGCTGATTTCAATGAAGTTCGACGCTTAACTGGTTTCAATTATTGAACCTTAATCTTTGCTTACTCAAATGAAGTTTCAATGAAATTTAACCACGCTGAATCGTAATACATAAATGTGCCTTTAACTTGGCCTCAACTTTCATCTATGCCCTCCAACTTTGGGTGTGCACAAGTAGACACTTAAACTTGTATAAAGTTGAACAAGTAAACACATGCATTCTATGTGGCCGATTCGTGTCCTACATGACATCCTACGTGTATTATGCCTCACGGACGTGTGTGTCTACTTGTTTAACTTTACGCAAATTTAAGTGCCTACTTATGCACATTCAAAGTTGGAGGTCATAGATGTGATCTGAGGCCAAGTTAAAGGGCATGTTTATGTATGTTTTGAAAAATGAAACTCTTTACTAAAGTCGTTTGATAAAGACAACTTAAAAGACAAATATAAGTGAAATTTCTTGATAATTTCCTTAGCTTTCTGCGATGTTAGAATTAGACTTCAGAATAGTGTTCTTGAATTTCATTTATTAAGTCTCAAATTTCAGGATAGTTTGTACAATTTTGAATTTTAGGATGGTTTGCATTAGTTGCAAACTCCAGATAGTGGGATTTCACTTGCAGCCTTCAATTTTGTCTTGGAGTTTCACTTGCAGCAGTTCGAACTTTAAGAAAATTCCCTACAAATGTGTGGCTATTTTAAACTATTTTACCACATTTTAAAGTTGCGACTATTATTTAACTACTTTGCAAATACTGACTATATTCTAATTAACAACCATAAATATGAATACCTGGTTTTTGTTTTATGTTTCCTTCTACTAGCAAAGGTATTGTATAACTCTGTCTATCAAACCTTAAGCAAATAACCCTTAACATATTTTGTCTCTGTAAGATTTGTTTGTAATCTTCTGACTTTCAATTAACTTCATTATCTGCTAGATGACACCTTCAATGTTGCATTTGACTAGTATCAATTGTGATGGTTCGTAAGAGTCCCCACTATAACAAGGACCTGATTCGGTATCAGGTTCCTCTATGAGGATATTGAAGAACAGTGAAAACAACAGTAAAATAAATGACAATGGATGTTTACGTGGAAACCTCTCTGTTCAAGGGAGAAAAACCACGACATACCCCAGTAGGATTTCACCAACAACCTCCACTAAAAACTCCGAGCAACCTTCAACTATTACAACCTAAGAATTAACCTCCTAATTCCTACAACTTTGCAATAACCTTATTGCAACACACCCTCACAATACATCTACTGTGAGCTCTCCATTAGCTACCTCCAGCCACAAAAACACCTCAAATTTGAACACAAAAACTTAACAAGCTACTCACTGAGATCTATAGAGTGAGACGTGAATTTACAATTGTAAGATCAAAACAAAACCTCAAATAATCTAGAAACAAGAAAACATATATCACTATGAGCAAAAGAGTTTCTAAAATGTTGAGTCTTGCAATATCGGTTAAGGCCTTTGCTTGAGAAAATTCCTTTTGATTTTGTGCAAAAGCTTGAGCTTTTCTCCTCAAGGATGTTGTATATATATACATATATGATGAGCATTGGGAGAGAAGCTTCCTCATTGGTGGATGCTAGAAGGACCACTGAAAATTTGTCCCACTAATGTACTGACATTGTCTAGAAAAGTACTAGACAGCTGGCACATAAGACAAATGCGTGCAGGTACAAAACCACATACTGAACACCAGTTCACGTAATTGGTCCTTCCACTAGGTTAGGCAATCGTTGGAACAATAAAAACGATCAGACATTCATGAACCCGGGTCCAGTGATGAGGTTTGTCAATCATCAAAACATAAACATGATAGACATAATAAGAACAAGGCTGGAACCAACAAATTGGTAGAAAGGAAATTTAAATCTAAGTTCTCAACTTTAAGTCTCATAAAGGTCTAACTAGACTAGAGTAAAGACAAATTACATACCCACACTTAATCAAGGACGAAGCTAATGAAGTACACAAAATTATTACTTTTTTGATTTCGCACCTGGTGCCCAGTATCCTCTTTGGAGCATGACTACTATAAATTCGCTTCAAAAAGTCCCACTCAGGGTAACTTGATACCCAAGACTCAAACCCAAAATTTCTGACTAAGAATGGAGGAGACTTACTACTCTACCACAACCTTTAGTACCATGCAAAAAAATTATTGCAAGCAGTGTAGACGGTTTAAAAGGTGTACAAGTGAACAAATTGTTATGACAAGAACATAATAACATAACACAATTCAAATGCTTTTTTTTTTTTTAAGAAAAAAGCTCAAAGGGTATACGATGACATCGGATACCGTTCTACGATAAAAGCTTGTTCATTGATAAAGTAAGATTGTGCATTGAACATAAAGTCGTTTAAAAACGGATGCGTTATATAAATATATAATCATATAGTAGTAAAAACGTTAAGTAGTTCAAATGCACAATTTTACATATTATTTATAGCGAATTTGGATGACACCACTTGACATAAGGTGCATCTATTGTTTTCAGCTCAAACTCTCTCTCTCTCTCTCTCTATATATATATAGTTGAAAGCTTTTTTAAAATGTACATTTATACTAAGCCATACCATTCATTATCACAAAAAAGTTGCTTGTGCAATAATAGGTTCTACAACAGAATATGTTTTACACTTCTTGACAATATTAAGTTAACTACTTAAATATATTTAGTCCAATAATGTGAAATGGACAATATTTCAACAACATAAGAACACAATATTATTTTTGCCTTTCACAAGAATTTATTTGGAGAAGAATTGGATGTTGAGAGTTGTGCGTACATGTCAGCTATTTCTTTAGCAAAGTATGCTCTTGCTTGTGGCCTTTTTATCTGAAAAGAGGGACAAGGAATACAGAAAAAGCTTTGAGCAATGGTGACATTTCTAGTTGTCTGATAATCGCACAACAACACTTACCTTGAACGTCGGAGTAAGCAGACCATTCTCCATAGTAAAAGGCTCAAGCACTAAAGTGACAGCTTTTGCAAATTCGAAACCTCTCAACTGCAATGTGTTTACCATGAGAAACATGTTGATAACACGAGGTACTACATTTCGCTTGCAGGGAAATTCAAATTACCTGTGCTTCTTTTCCAACAGTATTCATGTCTTTCAATATTGCAGCCTTTGCTCTTGGATCAGTGCAGAGCTGTTTCACGTCTTTATTCTGCTCTCGCCAAGATAAATATATAATCACGTATAATACTAGTTATGATTTTACAGGATGTTAAGAAAGAAAATTGTCTTCAAAAAATTATGGAGTTATTTCTTAGGGAAACATGCTAGGTTAGAGGGAAGAGTAAAGGACAGAGAGGCCAAATACTGAGACAAGACAAATAATCAGAGAGGGTCTTCCTCTAGTTTGGTAAAGAGGTGAAAAGTTAATGGACTTGGTTTGTTCTTTTTCAAGATTTTTTACCATCTACTCTCAGGACGGGTTCATTCCAAGGAGAGAACTCTGTAATGCATATTTTCATCCTGTTACTCACAGATTCATCTTATGTAGGAGGCATAAAGAACCTGGAGGAAAAGGACACCCCTCCTGTTCTACACAGTTAATCGAAGAAGGTAAATGGTCTTTTAGGTTCACTTATATTTTCCGGCCAGCATATATTATGATGAATATTGTTCTGATGCTTATCATCTGTCCCTGTATGACCACTGATACAACATAGCCAAATAGAGTAAAATCTGTGCAGTTTTTCATGAGAGTAGGTTGAAGATGTAAGAGGAATTCAGGGTGTCACCTTGATGCCTTCATTTATAGCCCATGCTTTCAACATGTCTGGGTCCACGCAGATTATGGCTACCAGAGAGGAATTCAGGCTGTTACCTGACAAAGCAGACAAGAGTACAGTAGGTCTTCTAAAGGCGAAATACATGAGGGGGGATGGATTTTCTGCGACGCCATATCTTACCATGTACAAAGCACTGTGCGACATACTTGCTCTGTGCATAAACGTTCTCAATTTTTTCCGGAGCAACATATTCTCCCTGTGCCAACTTGAAAATATTCTTCTTCCTGCAAACAAATAGCAAAAGGTAAGACATTTGACAAGTAGCCACTGATCTCCACATACTGTGCAACTTCAGTAAATGGATTATGGTTAAAAGAAAGCAACCTTGTTTAATTCTCCAAGTTCAAGGAACATAAATTAGATTGCAACAAAGGAAGAAAAACTACTACAGTACTTCATAATCCCTCTATGAACCCTAAGGATGGTTCTAATAATTCCAAGGGAAGTACTATTAGCTATCCTCTCACCTATCAATTATCTTTAAGCGGCCCCCAGGTAGCCACACTCCAATATCTCCAGTGTGAAGCCATCCATCTTTGTCAATCGCTTCTCGCCTGAACAATGGCATTGGATAATTTTAAAGTTTAACTTGGATGGTTCCCTGCTTATATGCAAACTACAAAAGGGTGACTAAGTTAAAGAAATGCCCTTACGTCTGTACTTCATCCTTGTAGTATCCCTGGAACACTATGGGGCCTCTTACACAAATCTCACCACGGGGATAAGGCTGATCTTCAGATGTATAGTTCATTTCAGGGACATCAACAAGCTTTATTTCTAAAACATGAAAACATAGTTAGTCCTTGTCCATCATAAGACAAATGGAAGAATAACTTACTTGGAGTCTGATGTGCCTCAAGTTATAAAACCTTATTCCAGGAGGCCAAAATAAACAATTAAAAGACTTAGTAATACGGGTTTTTTTCTGTAGAAAAAGGGGCAGGGCAGTAGAAGAAGGTATTTAGGAAAAAGGAAAAGGAAATTTTGGAGAGTTATAGCCTCTAGCATGTCTGGGAATGCTGAAATCTGTGTAAATTTAGTGTTATGTATTGTATAACTGAATTTCATTCAAGTATTAGGACATAATATATAGTGTTAGCAGTGTTTTAAGTGTTAATAGTGTCCGAGTGGCTGTTTCCAGAATTCTAGTTGTAATATCAGTGTATTTAGTATAAAACATCAGTGTTTGTTCCTTTATTTACTGTTTCCTCCAGAAAAGTCTATCAATTTGGTATCAGAGCAGTAACGTTCAGGAATGGTGAGTAAAATGGAAGGACGAGTTGAACAAGTGGAGACTAATTTGACAGGTGTAACAGAAGATGTCAGAAAACTAGAAGGATGGTTTCAAGAAATGAGAGAGTCTCTTGTGAGAATTGAAGCACAAGGGAGAGCTGTGATGGCAGAAGCATCCCCTTCTCAAACCAGATCATTAGAAACCAAGTAGAGGGAAGCAATGTCAACTTGGTTGGAGAAAAACAAGGGAAGAAATTTCGAAAACTACAACTACTAGTTTTCGAAGGAGAGGATCCTTTGGGATGAATTTTCAGAGTGGAACGATATTTTGCAATGAATGAAATTTCTGAAGCAGAAAGATTACAGGAAGCAGGTGTTTGTTTGGAAGGAAAAGCCTTAAATTAGTAGTATTGGATAGAGTCTCGACAACCAATGTTAACCTGGGAAGACTTCAAAAGAGAGTTGTTGAACCGATTTCATCATTCTCAAAAGATCAACCAGTATGTTGTCTTAATGGGGCTAAAGCAGGTTACCACAGTTGCCTTGTTCCGTGAAGAATTTGAAAGGGGTCAGCATCTATTAAGGAGGCGTCTGATGGACTATTCTCTGGCGTATTTTTGAATGGACTGAAAGAGGAAATTCGAGCAGAAGTAATGCTTTAACGGGCTCAAATATTAAGGGAGATAATGGAGATGGCTCAAAAGGTGGAGGATCGAAATTTTGTTTTGCAGGAAGTTCAAAGTTTTAAATTTGAACCAAATACAGGAAGTTCATGCAATAAATCAGTTGGGTTTAGACCCAATTATCCTCGAGTCGTAAACATACTTGAAACACGTGACTCAAGAACCGGATCAGCAGGTAGTAACACTGATTCACCAGTGCATACTGCCACAAAGTCGACTACTTTGGTAGAAAAATCAGAGGGACAATTCAGAAGGTTATCTGATTTGGAATTTGCTCGAAAAAGACAACAAGGGTTATGTTTCAGATGTGATGAAAAATTTGGCCCCAATCATCGTTGTAAAAATAGGCAGCTTAACCTGTTGATTATTTCAGAGGCACGCAATACAGATGAAGGTGATATGGAAGAATTCTTTGAGTCTACCGGAGAAGATGTAGTTGAAAGGGAAACTAAGGGTACTACGATGGTGTAGAATATGCAATTATCGATCTGTAATTTTTAGATTTTCACCCTGAGGACAAGGTGACTCTTATAGGGGAGGGTAATGATATGCCTCAAGTTATAAAAAATTATTCTAGAAGGCCAAAATAAACAATTAAAAGACTTAGTAACTGTCATAAGACAGTTACGGGTGGTTTTCTCTGTAGAAAAAGGGGGAGGGCAGTAAAAGAAGGTAGTCAGGAAAAAGGAAAAGGGAATTCTGGAGAGTTCTAGCCTCTCAAATGTCTAGAAATGTGGGAGAGTTCTAGCCTCTCGAAAGTCTAGAAATGTGGGAGAGTTCTAGCCTCTCGAATGAATGCTGAAAACTATGTAAATTTAGTGTTATGTATTGTATAACTGAATTTCATTCAAGTATTAGGATATAATATATAGTGTTAGCAGTGTTTCAAGTGTTAACAGTGTCCGAGTGGTTGTTTTCAGAATGGTGGTTGTAATATCAGTGTATTTAGTAGAAAACATCAGTGTTTGTTCCTTTATTTACTGTTTCCTACGGAAAAGTCTATCAGAGTCATACTAACCACATGCAGGATTAGGAGAGCCCACGTGACCAACTAAGATATCATTCTGATCCATGGTACTTATAGCGCAGGAACTTTCAGTCATTCCATACCCTTCTACAACTTGACAACCAAAGCACCTGAACAATAAAACTATTAAATTCATTCACACAAAAAAAGTACCTGATCTCAGTAATGTTCATAAGTTGATCATAATTGGTGAAATTTAATGAAGTTAAGCATGTTCAACTCACACCCGCAAGAAGTCCATCACATCAGGAGATAATGGTGAAGCTCCTGAGGACATATACCGAACTCTTCCTCCTAGCCTTGCTTTTATTTTGTTGAATACCAATCTATCCCAGATTGGGGATGGATTCGTTCCTGGAAAAGTAAATACGAATCCACATATATCACAGCAAAAAGAGATGTGTATTCCTTCTCTTCATATGTCAATCCTACTAGAAATGCAAGGGAGGCTCAACCTACAGAGCTGTTTGGAAGGTCATACTAGCAGAAATGCACCAAAGGCGCAATCCAACTATAAAGCATCAAAACTTAAAAGCACCCTAACACGAAAGAACAAATTGTTATTTTGTGAGCTAGTTAGGGAAAATATAAGCCACCCGCCATTCGCAACCTCATAAACAAAGACCTTAATACCACCAAATGAGCAGTATTACAGGAACAGAAAGCAGCTTTCCTGTCCATTAAAGTACTTTACTTTCTCATTTTCCCTTTTTTCTTAAAGTAGTCAACAAGTGAGTCGTCAGCTCACAGCAAAGTTTTCCAAGGAGTTGCCACTTTTGATCCTTTGAGCGGCTTCATTTTTATTTTATTTAGTATGATGGTGATATGATATGAGTTTAAATGAAAGTTGGGATTCATATTGTCGACCTCAACTTGTTGGGACTGAGGTGTAGTTGTTGTTTGTTCCCTTTTCCTATCTTACTGAGAAAAGAGAAATGAATTTATCAGTTAAGGACACATCAAGAGGCCATATCAAAGAACTGCTTCCAAGGTATTTGAACTTGATACATTTACTCACAAAATCAACGAAGGACTAAAGGGGCTAATCATATAGAATAACACATCAACATCAAAACAAAACCTATCAAACAACATTTTAATTATAAAAGAACTATCCCACTGGTAAAATTGAGGGCTGAAGCATTCAGTACAAGCTGCCTGGATCATAGAGTTCTAATTTTTAGAAAGTTGTGGCTATGTCATACTACAAGTGGTTTAACATGAGTCCACTGACTTACCACTTCTGTAACAGCTGCTAAATTGATTGCTACCTCTACTAGACGTGGACTTGGTAAAGGACTGACTGCAGATCTCAAGCTACAAATAGCTGTTGAAGGCTCATCTTCAGCTGACACAGGGCCAAACCCATGCAAGCACATGTAGCATGCTCTATAAATGTTGAAATTCTTACCAAATTTAATATTCCAAACCCATGAGAAATGACAAATTTACCAGTCATAAGTTAGAACATGCAGTAATCATGTTTCGAGAGATTTCAAAAAAAACCGAATACATTTTTGTCGGCTTTAATCAGTAATATCTGTGTAATGCTGCTGCACTGTAAGCTAACTGATAAAAGGTTCTTGTCATTTCACATAATGGAAAATGATTCTTGTCATTGTGAGACAATTAGCAATTCAACAGGACATTAAACATACATATGTAGGAAATATGTAAAACATTCCGAAAGAATTTAGTTAGTCTTTTTTTTTGTCCAATCATAATATTAACATGCTCATATAGAAATAATGTGTATCTTAACTCCGAATGCACCGATCTCCATACTAACAGTCCTCTATGGGA